>CM070074.1:68818274-70118076 GCA_036250285.1 Pyrocoelia pectoralis
TACTTTCCGGTTCAACACTTCTCATACGCATTTTATACAGCTTATCTTGAGCATCACCTACAGCCATAACTTTCTTTCCACGCATAAAGAAACACTGAGTCTTATTCGCAACAAAAACGTAGTTCTTATTCGTAACCTCAGACACCGAAATCAAATTTCTGTCGAGTTCTGGAACATACCAAACATCTTGCAAATAATTCTCGATCCACTTTCCTTTAACGAGCATTTCGACTACACAGGGCCGTGCCGTCCATGGGTGCGAACGTGTGCGCTGCACACGGGCGGCCACTTCAAGGGGCGGCCGCGGCCACGTAAGCCACAAAAATTAAAGAAAAACATTATCATATTAACTATTAAATTGGGTGTACAGATTGAGATAAATTGTTCTGTGTAAGATATTTGATAATGTTAGGTACCTATCTACTGGAGACAATATTATCTTTGTCCTGTGATAGTGTCATTTTACTAGTTGTCGCGTGTAATGTAATACTTTTTTGCAAGCTTTGAAACATTTTCTTTTTAAATTTAAAATACAAATTGCGAATATCAATACAAACGCTGATACGTCGCATAATAAGTGCATACAAAAAGGAATGCCGGCACATCTACTTTGTCTTTGCATCATTTCATCTTTGCCGAAAATTATTTTATAAATAAAAGGAAATTTCTAAATTGCACATTTATGTTTTCTCCTTTCTAAGTGCAGCATTACGTTTACCATAGACTAAATACTCCTTAGACCTCTAATGTAAATGAAGCTTTGGTTTTATTGGAAATAGTGACAGTTAACTGCAGTAGATGGCAGTACATTTATGTATAGAAAATTGAGTCAAATAAATTGTTGAATAATACAAGAAGAAATATAGAAGAAAACTTTTGTCAACTCAACTGGTCAACAATTGCTTTTGTTGAAGGAGTATCACGTATCAGAACAGAATTCACTATTCAGCATTATTGCAGTTACTTGAACCATACGTTCATAAGTTTTATGTTTTATTGTTCCTCTGATACAAATAGGTTAACACATTTACAGGCAAGGACGTGCCAGGTATTTTCGGCGCCGTCGTCGTTCGAAATAATGATAGGCGCCTTTGCGCCTTTAACTAATAACGCTAATATTATAATATTGAGCTAAAATTACCACCCTTCTCTCATAGTTAGCCGGCGCCTTACATACCTACACATAATATTTTTAAAATTCAACGACCGTAGGCCGTAGGCGCCTTTAAGGCCTTAACGCCGTCCGACCTTGCCCATATGGACAGCGCGGGCGGTGCGTCCTTGTCGAAACAGCATTGTGATTATTGTGAATTAAACGTTCCTTCGAAGGATCGAAAATCGAAGCCTTCATAAAAGCGGAAGTATCGAAGTCGTCGTTACACCCGGTTAATTTTTAATTTCTTTTTTGAAATATTAAGTACCTAATATAGGTAAGTACTGCTTCTCCTGTTAAAAATAGTTACCTCGAAATTCTAATTGCATGTAATCAGTTTTAAAAAACACAAGCGTAGCGTAGGTAGGAAGTTAACTTGAAAACGTTCTTAACGTTCACAATCGACTAAAGTTCATTATCAACAAAAAATTATGACAAAAACATTTAATACAAAATCTTCCCTTAATCCCTTATGAGGATTACCAAATAGGCGAGGAAATAAAGCACTGAACTTACCAAATTTTTGTAATAAGACCTGTTAGACTGATTGAGATGGGTTTTTTTGTATTCGCTTCCTAAATTCAATAGGAAACTTTGGTAACAGGAAAATTTGGAATCAGCAACCCAAGAAACCCCCGGATGCGACGTCTAGAACTCGAATTGAGTCAATTCAAGAATTAATTTTTCAGGATGCATTTTCCACTGCACGAATGCAATTTGGAAAAAAAAACATGGTCAAAAGTAGATACAAAGTTTCGTATTGAATTTAGGAAGCGAATGCAAAAAACCCCTACTCAATCAGTTTTACCGTTGACTGAACGATTCAGTATAAAAATTTGGTAGATTTGGCTTATTTTAGTGCTTTATTTCCTCGCCTAAAACCAACAATTGCGATTTTAACAAAAGGTTACATCATATTGAAAATTTATTAACTTAACGGTGAGAAATTACGAATCAAATTACATTGAAACTGATATGGAAAAAATGATTACAGGTTTGGACACGTAAACATTAAAACATTTAAAAAGTTTAGTTAGCAAAGGTCACAATTCGGGGAGTAAATTTGACAAAAATAAAAGATTTGAAGCGTGAAAGTTGTACCTATTTACGCAAAAAAACACAAGTTAAAGTTCGGTGGGGTAAATCGCCAAGTAAATCCGGGAGAGGTAATATACTAATATTCAGCAAAGACGTTGGATCGCTTATCTTTGCGGAAATTGTGTCAAGGCCACACATTGCATAAGGAATGTGAATATCGTAACGGTAACAGATACTACACAAAAGCGTTCATTGTTTAGTCATTAGTCAATGACAAACGTTATCCTTGCCGAGATTGAAACCACTTGACTTAGCTATACCTATTTCGCTCAAATACTCATTAAGCGGTAACGTACTTCGTAAATAGTAGCAGAGTTACATTCGACATCCAAACGATCGTAGCACTCCAATACGGGGAGCTCCAGTACTAACCAAATTTTGTAACCATTAGTGAGAGGTCTAAGGAGTATTTGGTCTATGCGTTTACGTACATATTTCCTCAAAGTGTTTAACTTTAAGTGCTAATTAAGTGATAGTGATTAACTTACAAGAAGTTAAAAAAATGGTTAGTACAGTACCTATACGTAATTAATTAATTACATTCTATTTTGTCTTTATCCGTTTACTTCTTTTAAAATATACCATTACCATGCATTTTAATGCAGATGAGTATTACCTATCTCAAAACAAAATTTATGTTGTGGAATAGAATAATAGAAAGATATCATGATATCTAATTTATTCATCTTAGCACAAATATTAATTAAACAGTATACTTCTATGAATATTACAAAATTGCCTACCTGCAAAAAATAGTCAGAAAAATGGTATTTATGTCTTAAATTTTAAACATCATTTGAAGTAGGGGCGCAATTTTGAAATTTGCACACGGGCGGCTAAATGTCACGGAACGCCACTGCGACTACAACTTTTCCCAAACCAGTAGCAGGTACTAATTGACCGTTTCCAACTTTAACCAGTTTCGGCTTATCGAAAGCTTTAAAGTCACGAATCCAATTACGCTTTGACGTCATATGCTCAGACGCACCCGAATCTGCTATCCAGTCTTTTTCTACATTGCAGTTTACTTTAGTGATTGTTATAAACGCTGCAGTACTATCGCTATTACTTTTTGAATTCTTACCGACTTTCTTTTTAGGACAGTCCGCCTTGAAGTGACCTTTTTCACCACAATTATAGCACTTATACTGTGCTTTCTTTGCGATCGACGTATTTTCACTATGCTTTTTAGCAGTTTGCGGTTTTCCGCATTTTGCAACAAGCGCAACCGAATTCGATATTTTGTTATTCTCACGCTCACGAATATTCGCCTCAACACTGCAAAGCCGTTCCGTAAAATACTCAATAGTCCACTTCGTTTTCTCGGTACTACCCCAATTGTCGACAAAATTACTATAATCGGCCGTTAACGAATCTAACATTCTACCGATTAGCAAACTTTGCGGTAACTTACACGCGTCTTCTTTCCATGTTTCACTTTGTAGCTCGCTCCAAAGACCTTTAAACTTTGAGATGTGACTCAAAACCGAATCTTTCGAATCCATTTTTAGATTGAAAAACTCCTTAAACAACCGCTGTTGTTTCTGAATCGACGTTCTTTCAAAAATACCGAGTAACGAACTCCAGATGCTTTTTGCAGACCGATAAGACACAAGCTGTCTCTGCAATTCCACACTAACATTATTATACAGTATGTAAGCAAAACGCAAATCGCTCCGATTTATACGATTTACGATACAACTCCTTTTCTTGTTGTGTAGCATCTTCCGGTAACGTACCAATTTCTTCAGTCAACCATTTAACTGATTCCAAAATCTCCAGATACGATTCCATTTGAAGCTTCCATGTATTCCAGTGTGATGCATCTTCCAACTTGTACAGACCAATACCATGCATTTTCTCCATCTTTCAATATTTATTATTTCACAACAAACTTCCTTGAAAATGAATGTTTCTTTACACAATATTTTTTTTTTTACACAAGTCCAATGTTCACACTATCTTTTTGTACTAAAAACACTTTCCAAGCATGTCTGGGCCCATAACCTGATGTATTTTACGTTTTTAGTACAAAAATGAATAATCGTTTTTTTTTTTACACAAGCCCAACGTTCACACTATGTTTTTGTACTAAAAACACTTTCCAAGCATGACTGGGCCCATAACCTGATGTATTTTACGTTTTTAGTACAAAAATGAATAATCATTTTTTTTTCGCTTCTTGTTGACTTTTACTTAAAAACAAAACTTCACACACTTGCTTCTAGATTAACAAACATTGCTTAAAAAACACTTGTTTCATTTTATATTTCTAACATTAACAAGAGACTATATCTCTTCATCAAAATATATTATCCCCTCTTCGCGTAGCAGCGCACAAATGCCAACCACCTCCAATAGGTACTCAAAAGGTGGGGCGTAAAATGTCATTTTTAGTCTAAAATTCCACCAGTAACCATTCAACCCATGAACTCCTTCACTCTTTCTACTATTAGACATTGGTGTAGCATTCGGTAACTTGTGCAGTTCATATATCATCATAAACAATACAGAAAACACCAAAATCTGGAATACAAATTTATTAAAACGATCGCGTTTCAAGCGAAGCTGACGTCATCAACGAACAACTAAAATGTTTTTTGTCCAGGGTGTTATCTGATGATGACAGCTTTTGCTGTTGAAACGTGTGCGATTTATTAAATTTGTGTAGTGCTTTTTGATATTTTCAGTATTCCAGTTCCACGGCCACAAAAGTTCGAGTTCTTCCACTCATATCCGTGATAGTTACTACTGCCAGATTTAAGCTAAGCTTATGTTGATAACATTTTAGCTGTTTCAATAGTTCCTTCACAGCTATAACATTTGTAAACGATATAAACACATTATATTCTAACATCAAATTTACCATTGAAATTTTGATTTGAATACACTTCAAAAGAAAGTTTCAATAGATGGTTGTTACTAGTAAACTAACTCGCAAATGAAACTTGAAACTTCTTTTCCAGTATTTGATTCAGAGTTTCCCATATCTGCCTCTTAAATTGCTTGTTCTATTTAAATTGAATGTAACATGTCGTTAATATTATTTTACACGTATGTTAATAAGAAATTAGAACCTGATGGCTTCTATCAAAAAATTTTTCTTTAGACAAATTCAAAGGGCGAAGTTTCCGCGTAAAGTTTTCACTCGTCTCCTTTGTTTAACGTCATCCGAGGTATAAGAGAGATGATAATGCATTTTTCTAGTAAACTTTTGTTTTAAATACTACGTATTAAAGGATCCCTATTTTCAAGTTTCATATAGCTTCTAATTCTCTCTATCTTTCACTTTCTCTGTCTACACAATCCTAAAGCTCTGTTTTTCATTACCGCAATGTTGTACTTAGTTTAACAAGAAAACAGACACGCAATGGTTTATAAGCTTTTTACGGTAGATTTAAATAATTCAGTTAATTGCTTAAATCACTGCAAAGTAGAAATAATTAAATTTGAAAGAGGTTCTTGAACGTCTTTTAGACAATTATTGTTGTGCAATATTTTAATTCAAATTTAAACGGGAGTGAATTATATACAATGCTGATTAACTTTACTTACACTTTAAAGTTGATACATTTCCACGTACCTACTTGTTTAGTAAAATGTTAATCATTGTAATTCAGTCGGTTTTATCTTAACAATACAGTTGAAATTTATAAGAGAATGTGATTTACAGAACAAAAGCGTGGTTAATGTTGAATTTTTCTCCTTTTTAGGGGGAAATAAATTTGCGGCAAGTTTGGATTTATTTAGTGCGTTAACTTTTCGTTAAACACAATGTCGGTTAGAACATTCCCATTTATATAAATTTTTTTCAAATCCTAGTCTTATGTATACTTCGTCGATATGACGAGCTTTATTATACAAATTTAACTATTATATGATGAAACGTTATTTCGAAGACAGTTAATTTCTCAATTGGTTCTTCAAGCTCGATAAGTTCTGATCAGCTATATTAATACTTTTATGTGTTCCAGGATATTAATCCGTTGCGAATAACAAGCAGTTGAAGGGTTGGCGCTTACATGGTAAT
The DNA here is from genome assembly GCA_036250285.1 of Pyrocoelia pectoralis. Taxonomy (NCBI): domain Eukaryota; kingdom Metazoa; phylum Arthropoda; class Insecta; order Coleoptera; family Lampyridae; genus Pyrocoelia; species Pyrocoelia pectoralis. Next base: position 68,824,556 of record CM070074.1, read on the forward strand.
ACTACCGTAAAGACATAAGAACGTTATTATCAACATTTCTTTATTAATTCATTTTAAATAGCACAAATTATAATCTTTATTATTATTTGAGGTTTTCTAACTTCTAATATTAACTATTATAATGGTCTTAATATTAGAAGTTAGAAAACCTATAATAATAGTAAAGATTATAATTTGTGCTATTCAAAATGAATCAATAAAGAAATGTTACATAAGTATTATAATGGTTTTATACAGGGTGTTTTATTGGGAGTTTTAGTTAGACGTTTCTGGGAAAGTTTTATAGGTAGGTTTCTGAAAATTTCAACTTAGGAGTTACTCTGAAAGCCGAACCGATGTAAAATATTTTCACAATGGCTAGCTAGTAACTTCGTTATTTTAAATGGCAATCCCTATTTTTTATTGCATTTTTGGATTCTACGTGAAATTTCAGTTCTTTTGATACCACATATCAATATCTACAAGTTATGGTTTTTAAGTTATTTTCACTGGTTTAAAAAAAATGGCGGATCCAGACGGTACTTTAAGAATTTATTACTTGAAAACTGTTGTAGCTATGACAACCGAGTTTTCACCAGCGTATAGAGGAGGAATAGGACTTTCTTTTGGTGTACTTAAAAAAAGGTTAAGTTGCGTACGACCCCATCTATGGCGTTTCAAATTTAGGAAAATTCAAAAACTGAAAACAGATTTTTTTAGTACAATGGCCATTTTCTTACTACTGCTATTGATAGGAAATCAAAATGGGCACATTTTAGTATTACTTGATCCTATCCCTATCTTTAATAATTTCTGACTTATTCCCATTTCATCACATTAATAAGTACCATTTTTTCGGATCTTTTTAGTAGTCGACCATGACCATGACATGGACCATCGGTGGCAATCGAATTTTGAACAAATGAAGTGATACTGATCCGTCACGTGTTATAGGTTAACATAAGTTTTTCAATAATCGAAATAAATGGTTTTATTGTATTTTGTGCGTTTAAAAATAACAAGATTTTGTGTTTCCACATTTATCGAGAAAATTTGAATGCAGAACGTTATTTAGAAATTTTACGCAATATTGTTGTTCCTGCAACAAAAGATCTGCCTCTGCAGGAATGTACTGAATACTGAATCACAACAAGTCATACGATACTCCACACGAGAACGTTTACGAAAAAGAGTTTGTGTTTGGAACATTAAGAAGGCGCTCATTTTGGGCATGTGTTGAAGAAGACGAGGTTTTAAATTGATTTGTAACCTGTAATAGGTGACGGATTAATGTCACCTGATTGGTTTAAAATTCGTTTGCCATAAGGTCATGGCCAACTTAAGTACTAAAAAAATTGGAAAAAAATGGTATCTTTGCAATAAAATGGGAATAAGTCAGAAACTATTAAAGATAGGAATAGGGACTTGTAATACTAAAATATGCCCATTTTTTTTAAGATATGAATTCTTAAAGTATCGTCTGCATCCGCCATTTTTTTAAAATAAGTGACAATAACTTAAAAACCATTCACTTGTAGATAGATATTGACATATGGTATCAATAGAACTGAAATTTCACGTAAAATCCAAACATGCAATAAAAAATATTGGTTCCAATTTAAAATAAAGAAGGTACATATTTCCGGAAGTGCTACCATTTTGAAAATATTTTACATTTTCAGGAACCTTAAATAAAAAACTTTCTCAAAAACGTCACACTAATGCTCCCAAAAAAATACCCTGTATGCAAGTAAAATTGCTGAAATAATCTTGTGATCTTATTGTGAATATCTAGACGACCACTTTGACCTGTTCTGCATCTCTAGAGAATAGTACAACCATAGAGAATGTAATTTACATTCTCTATGGTACAACAGCACACACTGTTATTTCTTTCAAACCTAATAACACAATAATCGTAGGGAAATAGTAAAAACTGTTGATCAAATCTTGTTATATTTCATTTAAGCAATTATCTTCTCTCAATGGGTAATCATCCCAAAAATCTTTGTTTTGGCTCACAAGATAAAAGGCAAGGCAAGCCTATCAACCCAGATTATGGAACAAATATAACGACGCGGTATAAGCCGAAAACTACTTATCGTGACGGTTCTAGGAACCGCGAAAGCCTCAAATTACTTAAGCAGTACTTAGTAAATAATCCACGAATAGTTCTCTCTTATATAATGTTAAAAGTAGTGACTGTCGACTGTCGTATACTAACAGCGTGAGTAACTTTCCTCAGATAAGCTTATACTTACTGGGTAGGGTAAAGTCTTTTGTTAGAAGGGCACAAACACGGTATTAACACAAAACCTATATTACTTGTAAATGCAACTGAGTACATACATCCATAGTTGGATTTCCGTACCTCCTAAAACGGGGCAAAGGAAGACCTCAAAAGGCGTACAAACCAATGTACGTCAAACTCCATGCCCATCACTACATTCTTTCGATGTTCACTATCCTTAACAATCGCTCGAAGATGCCCTGCAGCATTGATAGCCTGAGAAGAACCGACCCATTCATACTTCCATACAAGTTAATTCCACCTTCGCGTTGTTTCAAAGCCTGGATAATGTTAGCCTTGACATGGAGCTTAGTCATGACCAATACCTACATATAACTATTGTGGGTTGATAGTGTTTGCTTAATCCTTTAGTAAAGGAAATAAAATTGACATTCAAGACAGCGAAGTAAATGTTTTTTTTTTAATATTTGGTCACGCTCATCTTCAACTGAACGTACCCAATCGCCGTTTGCCCGATCGTCCCAACTTTCTGGGTAATGGTAAAACCATAAGGTATCATCATCATGGGCTTCGGAATGACATGGAACGTATGTACGTGTTGCAATCATTTAATTGAAATATCTACAACGATATTCGGTGTTGTTTAAGTCTAAGTTTACATGAACCTGAGGGACATAATAAATATACCATACATACTATCGCACTACCGACAGTACTACTGCTAATTCTCGATCCAGTACTTCCTTGTTTCGATAGATTAATGTAGATTAAGTGATATTAAGAATTGATAGTAATAGTGATAGAACGATTACTTTTCATGGAAGATGGCGCAGTCTTTTTTGCAAGTATAGTCCTTTATTCTAATCCCGAAGTTTGCCTTTGTCGCTTTTTGAAAGTACATTAGTATAGCAGAATCATCGTTTTTTGCTGCAATATAACTAAGTAGGTACCTTTAACTCGGTAGATTTTACAATGTAGGTATGTGAAAGTAACATGATTTTCAGCCACTTTTTCAAAGAATATAACCTTACATAATTCGGTTCTCTGCTTACGTTGAACGACTGGTTACTCCCATTGTCATTTATTTTATTTTCAACTTCCGAATTTTAATTTGTTGGGTTGGATAGATGTTTAGGCTTTAGAATACTTTCTTGAGCACAATACACTCATGTAAGCTTATTTATTTCAAATTTTCTGTATTAATCTAACTTATTGAATTCAGAAGCTTTTCTGTCAGGCATACTGAACTGAAAGCTTTATTCAAATTGTCTCATGTTTGAAATACAATATTGACATCTGTCTCACTTAATTCTCTGTGGATCCTATATCGTTGAGAAATGAATATTAAAGCTCCGTAACACATCACCGTACGATGCAACAAATAAGTTGTACGTCTTTAGAGAGATGGCTTTCTCACAATCAAATAAATACAGCAACGAAATTACTCTTAAACACGAACGAAATGGATAATATTAATTGACTAAGCTCCTGTGAACAATAATGGGAAATTCTGATTTCACTTATGTCATAAAAAACATATTGAACTGCAAGGAGCGCAATTCATTAGCATCCCCTCTATTGAGCAATAATAAATATATGTGAAGCTGGTAAGCGTTATGAATAAACCTTTGTACTGAATATTAGGTTACAAAATTTTGCCTTTTTGGCACGTACTTTCTAAAATAATAAAAAATTATCGAATGGAATTTGATGATTTTATTACCTCACTTTTATTTTGTGTAATACTTATGTTGCACACTTTTAAACATTTGTGGAATATTTTCAATGCACATTAGTTTTATGATATTAACATCGATTGAACGGTGTTATGTTGTATAATAACATAATATCACGTAAAATCCCTTTTAGATCAATACCAAAAGTACTTAGGATAATTATGGATTGAGTTCAATTTTCAGATTACATGCAGAAATTTAAGAGTATTGTTTATTTGTGTATTTTACGTGGAGCCATGGAAAGATCAATAAACTTCATTGAAGTGTGAAAGTTAATGTAATTAATGGGAACTGCCAAGTTAAAAAGTACAAACTTTATACAATGTGAAACCTTTTCCAATTTTTTCTTTCTAAATCCTAATATGCAATTCTATCTAACTGGCACCCAGGTGTACGGACATCTGGTAAATGTAGAAACAAAAGATACAGAGCAAGGGAAATTCTATTCCTTAGAAAAATCGTTATCTTAAAAAACTCCAATTTTATTATTTTTATGTTTGATAGCGTCATCGTATTTTCCTTTCTGTTAGATTTTATGCCTTCTTAACCTTAAAGCGTGTAGATTTTCAAGATAAAGGCGTCTAATTTAATACCTCAAATTTGTGGGACGTGATTTCACATTTACTAACTTATGCGTAATTTTTTTTTTAGGTGGAAATGAGGGGTTTAACTGGAGTAATCAAGTTTGATCATCAAGGATTTAGAAGTGACTTCACATTGGATATCGTTGAGTTAAGCCGTGAAGGTTTGAAAAAAATTGGTACATGGAATGCGAGCGCCGGGGTGAATTTTACTAGAACTTATGGAGAGGCGTACACGCAAATTGTTGAAATTTTGCAAAATAAGACTTTTGTGGTAACAACGATTTTGGTGAGTAGTTATATGTATATTAGCTTTTTTTCCACGTGAAACGTTTTAATGAGAAAAAAGTAATTGTTGTAAACAAAACTAATATTTGTGTATTCCTAAACAGCTACCGCCTCTACACTACAAAGCACAGTCTGGGAACGATAATTAATCTAGATTATTTACTTATACTGTTTGTTTTCTTGACCGCGCTGAAATTGAAAAACGTGATCATTGCGAAATTGAATGTTTCGCTGAATTAAAAATTCAATACGGAACAAGGGAATTTCCGTTCCGCAGGTTATTGTAGAAATGTATAAGGTATAACGCAATATCGGTTGGCTCTTGTATATGTAACTTTCTTTCATTATATAAAATGCGCGGTTTATGAATTAATTCGATTTTATTCTTTAATTGAGTTAAAGTTTTGCTTTCACGTAGTAAAGACGTCGTGTGTGCTAGGTGATAAAGTAAAGTGATTAGTGCGAGGCCGCCAGGCCAGAGGACGGGAGCTCTCGTTGATAAAGTTAAAGCGATTAGTGCGAGGCCATCAGGCCAGGTCAGTATTATCCAGATAACTGATAAACTCTCTAAAGTACCTGCTATTGTTAAACTCAACTTTAAAACTAACTATAAATTGCTTTAATGCAAAATAATGTGACACCACAAGTAAATGTAAACGGTGTACCCACTCAAAACATGTCAAACTATGCCATACCTTTCAATAACAACCCTGCCACACTTACTCAAACACTACCGCAGATGCAATGGTTTAGCCAGCCGGTACCGCAAATGATGTATCAACCGCAACAAACACTCCTACACTATCCTCAAAATTACCAACAATTGGTTCCTACCACCTACTTAAGGACCCCGGAGTCCATGCAAATTACGGACTGGAACGCACAAGGAGATACCTCAGAGATTCCTAGCATTCCAGCGCAGGAATCGGATACTGCATCTATAGTAAGCGAGGGATCAATTACTGTAGTTAAACCTAATGAATTTCAAGAAGTTAAAACGCGGAAATATAAACGTAAAAGAACAAATATAGCGGATTCCCAACCTAACGTTCCTCTTAGTAACAGATTCCAACCGCTCTCAAATGCAGGAGCTTCCACGGCCCCAACGCCATATAATAAACCAAATGAACAAAAGATACCTAGACCACCACCAATATTCATTCATTATGTAACAAACATATCGTCTCTGTTAACCATGCTCAACTCTCACATGACCAAAGACGAATATCAGTACCAGGCCATGTCAGGCGGCACAGTTAAATTATTAGTTAAAACTGTCGATAAATACAAAGCCATAAATAAAGTACTTGATGACCATAAAGTCATTAGACATACTTTTATACTACCTGAAGACAAGCCGTTTAGAGTAGTAATCAGGAACCTTCATCACACTACTGATACAGCTGAACTAAAAGCGGCACTGGAGACGCTCGGACACCAGGCCATAAATACTATGCCCATTAAAATTCGGTCTAAACAGACTCCACAAAATTTATTCTTCGTTGACCTGAAACAGCGTGATAACAACAAGGACGTCTACAAGATCACTAACTTACTAAACGCAATTGTGAAAGTTGAGCCCCCATATCAAAAGAGAGATATTGCACAATGTAAGAGATGCCAGTGCTACGGCCATACACAGAACTACTGTACCCGTCCCTATCGCTGTGTAAAATGTGCTGGGAATCATGACTACAGAATCTGCCCACTGAAGAAAACTGAAGGCAGCAAAGCTAAGTGTGTTCTTTGCCTAGGTGAACATACTGCTAACTATAGAGGCTGCACTGTCTATAAACAAATCAAGGAACGCCGATTTCCTCCACCCAAAGAACGGGGTACTGCCCCTAACCAGATTCAACAACCCGTACAAAATGGAACTATTATACCCCAAACCAGTTATAACCAAGGCGCTAACTTAAACATATTACACAAACCAGCCCCCCCTACATATGCTAACATTTTGACATCAACCCAACAAGAAACTCCAAATAACGCACCCTCCCTCCTGGAACAAGTAATCAGATCGCAACAAACTTTGATTACCAACCTCATGGAAGAGATACGGGACCTTAAAGGAATGATCAGTCGACTCGTAAATAATAATCCAAAATAATGGCTCTCCTACTCAACATAGCTCAATGGAACTCAAATGGACTGCTTAACCATCGCCAGGAAGTCGAAGCATTTCTATTACATAATAACGTAGACATCTTACTGGTATCTGAAACTCACTTTACCAAAAATTCCTACTTCAAACTTCGTGGATATGATACCCACTACACAAACTACCCAAATAACACCGCTAGAGGTGGTTCAGCAGTTATCATCAAGTGTCAAATTAAGCATTACGAAACAGAAAAATACTGCTCTGAATATCTACAGGCGACGAGCATTGTCGTAGAAGACTGGGTTGGTCCCATAACAATCTCTGCAGTCTACGTCCCCTCTGGACATCGACCACACCCAGAAAGCCTAGCTGAATACTTCATATCGCTTGGAAACAGGTTTCTGGCAGGAGGCGACTACAATGCTAAACACCCTCTCTGGGGTTCCCGCATCGCCACCCCAAGAGGACGTATACTCCTGTCAATTATGCAACAACTACGTCTTGCGCACCTTTCCACTGATCAACCCACATACTGGCCAACAGACCCACACAAACTTCCTGATCTCCTCGACCTCTTTGTGGTTAAAAATATCCCAACTGGTTACCTAAAAATCTCACCAAGCCTGGATCTCTCATCGGATCATAGTCCGATAATAGCGACATTGAGTACCTCCATCCTAAAAATAGTCAAACCCCCCTCCATAACAAACCGTAAAACAAATTGGGCCCTCTTTCAAGAGATAGTAGAAGACCAATTATCTACCAAACTTCCCCTTCAAACAGCATCTGATATTGAGAATGCGATTGAATCCCTTATCCAAGTAGTCCATATGGCTGCCTCTAGAGCCACGCCTCAACTATCAGAATCGCCAACGCAGTATTACTACTCTGTAGATATCAAGCATAAGATCGCCGCAAAACGACGCCTCCGAAAAATTTGGCAGATCAGTAAATCGCCTGACGACAAACGAAGACTAAACTCGGCAGCTCGGGAACTCAAAGAACTGATTAAGGACTCTAAAAACAAACATATTGACGAATACCTTCAAGGATTGTCTGCCACAGAAAACACAGAGTACTCACTCTGGAAAGCTACAAGTCGCCTAAACAGACCCAAACAACACGTTCCCCCACTCCGTAACAACGATGGAACGTGGGCGCGCACAGACACTAGTAAGGCCCAAACCTTTGCTGCTCACCTCCAGGATGTATTCCAGCCAACACCTTCGAACGATGGCGATAATGACATTGACGCCTTCCTATTAGCCCCTTCTCAACTCTCACTTCCCATTAAACCTTTCACCATCTCAGAAGTTGAAACAATGATCGCCACACGAGTAAACTGCAAAAAAACGCCAGGTTACGACCTAATCACCGGGCGAATACTCAAAGAAATGCCCCCTAAAGCCATCAGATTAATAACGCTGATATTCAATAGTATACTCCGGACAGGAATATTTCCGGCCCAGTGGAAAGTCGCCCAAGTGACTTTAATCCTGAAGCCTGGGAAACCGAGCAATGACCCAATCTCATACAGACCAATAAGTTTGCTCCCCCTGCTTTCCAAACTCTTCGAACGTCTGTTCCTAAAACGACTTTCCCCCATCCTTACTGAACAAGAGCTCATTCCGGAGCACCAATTTGGGTTCCGAAGTGCTCACTCCACAATAGAACAGATTCACAGGGTAGTAGACACCATCAATACCGCCCTTGAAGACAAGAAATACTGCTCTGCAGCCTTCCTTGATGTCAGCCAGGCATTTGACAAGGTCTGGCATAAAGGTCTCTTGTTCAAGCTAAAGCGGTCTCTCCCATACCCTTTCTACTGTGTTATCAAATCTTACCTGGAAGAAAGACACTGCCAAGTCAAATTTGGAGAAGCGCTCTCGGATCTCTTCCTAATCAACTCTGGAGTTCCTCAGGGAAGCGTATTGGGACCAGTCCTATACACTTTATACACTGCAGACATCCCCACTAGTCCCAATACAACAATTGCAACATACGCTGATGATACGGCCATCCTCGCCACTCACTCGGACCCAAACTTAGCTGCCCGAACACTACAGCAGACCCTTAACACTGTCTCTGACTGGTTCACAAAATGGCGATTTAAACTAAATACTCAAAAGTCGGTGCAAATCACCTTCACCAATCGTAGAGGCCATGTCGCGGAGGTTACAATAAACGATCAAGCCCTACCGCAGTCACTCTGTGTGAAATACTTAGGTATGCACCTCGACAAATCACTTACATGGAGAACCCATATCTGGACGAAGAGAAAACAGCTCAACCTAAAACTAAAGACCTACTACTGGCTACTAGGTCGTAACTCAAAGTTATCACTCTCAAATAAACTCCTGGTCTATAAAACCATTATCAAACCAATATGGAGTTATGGAATCCAGCTCTGGGGCACGGCGTCAAACTCAAATATCGAGATCCTAGAACGGTTCCAGTCGAAGACACTTCGTACCATCTGTGACGCCCCTTACTACATCCCTAATAAAGAAATCCGAGAAGATCTTAACGTAAAATCCGTGAAAGAAGAAATAGTGCAGTGTAGTGCCAAATACCTACAAAAATTGGAACTTCACCCCAACCCCCTCGCGTTGACTCTGCTTGATAACTCTGACCAAGTGCCTAGACTTAAGCGTTTCAAACCATTAGATCTGCCTAACCGTTTTTAATTTACACCATATGTTACATACTCATATAGATATACTTATATGTTAGTAAGATAGTGTAACAGGAGGAATGCCGTTGGGCGTTTCCTCCGCATGTATTTCATTGTAATGTTCTCTGTATTAATCCAATTTGCCTATTGTTATACATAACAGATTGCAAATAAACGTTATTAAAAAAAAAAAAAAAAAATTCTTTAATTGTTGTTAAAACTGAAAAGATCGATATAGGTACATATAAATCGCATACCTTGCTTCACAAGCACTTTCACAGATAGCCAACCGAACAATACAAGAAAATTCCACTTGCATCTGTACTTTCTGTTTGTTCGGTTGACGTGCTACTCGCTGTCAGCGACATTCTCCTGGTGACATAAATTGAAATCAATAACCAATATTAATTTCCATTGAAAAGAGGGTATAGATATTTATGTTTGGCATGAGACATGACATAAAATAATAGCGTGGTGGATGAATGACAACACCCAATTTGTTGCGAAAATGAAAATGCCGCAAAATGGTCACAATTCTTTTAGCTTTAAATAACTAACTCGAATGGCATGATCATTTTCCCTTACTTTCGCACGACGTGATCAATTATTCTGAATACTTTACTGTAATATCTGCCTTTATGTTTACATTAATATAATTGCTTTCGCTGCTAGCGGATATTTACAATTTACTGAGAATTATAATAGCTAGGTCATTTTTTTTCTTTGAATACGGTTGAAGGATTCGTTTCCAATTTTTTTATACATTTATGAAATCCTAAATTCACAATTCAATTACGTTTGTTATTGGAAAGTATTAATTGAAAACTTTTGTATTTGTAAATACCTACAATAGCAAAAGATAACTTAATATAAAATATACAGGGTATCTTATGCGTTTAGCTCCATAGATTAATAACGTGACATTTTAAGTCTAAAGTGGCTAATAAATGCTTCCCAAGCGTACAACGACCATTGCAAGGTAGGTACACTCCTAAAGAACAAACGAAGGCATTTGTTCTCTCCTAGCTGTTTCTGAATGTCAATTGTTCAACCGTTTACATTATTATTTAGGATCAGATTATGATTAAAAATATGAACATTTGTGTAAAGATAAAGATAAAGCACATACGAAAGATTTAGAGTGATAAATACTACGACGAACGAGTACCGATACATATTTTCGGTACCGTTTCTATGAACTCACTGAGATGTAGTAAGTGTCTAGATTTGGGGATCATTGTTTAGTATGTGCATCAAACTCATATGTGGTAAATTCAGGGCTAGTCCTTGAATGTACACAAATGCTACACGTACTAGATAAGTGCAACTGATTCACACTAGTATGGGTACCTGGGCACGCGGGAATCGCAGGTAACCAGGTTGATGACGAGCTTGCGAGAATGGCAAGCGCAAAACCATTCATAGAACCCGAACCGGCTTGTGGGATTACTTATAACACAGTCAAAAAGGAGATTCAGGCAATACTCACGAAAGAGCATTGCAGACATTGCATTGGTCGGAAATCCCAGGACAGAGTCATTCCAAGATCTTCCTGGAAACCCCAAACGGGGAGCATTTTGACATCCTTTACAGACCTACGGCACTATCACGTCATTTGCCAATGTGAGGCATAGGGAACACCTACTTGGAAATGAAAAGAGGAAGTAACGAAGATTAGTGCTACTAAAATCCTGGACTTTGTGAAAGATACAGATATTCTTGAAAGGTAGACAACACCGGGGAGCACAATACACCAAAGGGTCGCAGTGCGAGTACCTATTAGGACCACCCTTAGTATCAATAATAATAATAATAATAATATGCATCAAAATGGAATGAGAGGTATTTAATGGACAAGTTGGGCACGTTTGATAGGTCTCTGATTACATTCTTCATGGAATAGTTTTCCAGCATACCTTCGTTGCCAGTTTCCTTTTCATAATTTTTCATAATAAATCCGGGTGGTGTAGCTAATAATAGTAGAGGTATATCTTCTCCAAGAAATACAATGCAGGATGCTTTTCAGCAGAACAATGACAAGTGGCCAGTGTTGTAACAGATACATTTTTTCAGCATCTAGATACAGATACCGATACTTTAAGTAAAATATATCGAGATACTTCTTCAGATACATTTTCTTATATGTATCTACCTAGATATAAATAATAAATACAAATACTAACAACGAAGATACTTTAACGACATGGAAATAAAAAAAGTTATAAAACTGTTTGAACAAATTCAAGGAGTATAAAATAAAGCAACAATATAGCAAGTTACAAAACAGGAAGTTAAAACTAAGGATTGTATTATAGATTAATAGATATGCTTTGTTCTTTTTTAATATAAGCATAGAACAAATGCTCTATGATATAAGTTAGGTACGTTACCACTGATTGCCTTTATAATTTGTTAATTATGTAAAAATTATTTACTGTGCGAGTGTATCTTATTTCAGATAGGTACTCCAAAAAAAAATATCTTGATACAGATACAGATACAAAATTTTTCATGTATCTCTATACTCAAAAAACATCTAGATACTTGTATATTAATACTTATAAACCTCTCTATTAGCACGACCCTTGTTAATATAATTGACAGGAACTGGTCCTGGATTATTTCCACTCTCATTCGCCTGCTGAAAACGTTTATATAAACAACGAACAAAAGAAGAGATTACTTGCATCTTACAAATACCAATAAACACTTGTAAGTTAATAAGGAAATAGTTAGAGGTAAGTACCTTCTTTGTCTGTTGATTTCAGTTGCGAACTTTTTTGTATTCTAATGTTTATTTGTTGTATGAAACAATAATGATACATTATTTTCTAATTTAAACTTTTTAAACTGCTATTTACACTATTCTGGTTCTCTGATATTCAATTACTTTCTACAACTGATTTTATTTTGTTGTAACTGCCCGTTTCTTCTCATTGCTTTAATGTTAATGGTGTAGTACTCAATTACGCGCGAATTCCAAATAACTTTTTTAGTTGAAAAAATGTTGCAACCTTGATGCAAACCCGTAATAGCTCTATGTGGTATATACCACTTTTTCAATTTATTATCAACATTTAGAGTGGTAATGGAAAAACCAGGAAAACACTCATTTTCAGAACGCAGCTTCTCCACTATATCCAAAGCTCAGCTTGGTACAGGCTACACATATTACGTTAACTTGTTTGAGTGTGTAAGAAAAGATACGCTACATGTAAACAGGGAGAGCTTGGGAGTACGTCTTTTTTAACTTCTAAGCGAAAATCCAAATAGGTACCAATTTTTATGGATTTAACTTAAAAAATGACGTATTTCCATACAAAATTTCATCCCCTATTTTACCCCTTAGGGGTTGAATTTACACATCATAAAAGGAACCTCTGTGCAAAATTTCAGCTACCTATCTAGGTCCAAGGGTATGGGCTGGGCGGTTGATGAGTCAGTCAATCAGGACTTTTCTTTTTATATACGATATATAGATTATTTGATCAGTGTTAAATCGCTGGATTTGCTATCGCAGACACATGAGTACGCTCTTACAATTCGACAATTGACTTAGGAACCCATGTTTCGACCAATTTTAACACTGTTTAATTTAAAAGTCCTTTCTATATTGAATGAATGGCTGTAATATGCACACCCAGCTCCCAGTTCAGTTTTGGAACCATCCGTAAAAAAACCAACCTCATCCATAATAGATTTAAATCGCGTAAGATATCAGTGAATGTTGGCAGTGTAACGGCTAGGAACCTCAAAGATTGTTAAAAACGTATATCTGGTACGTTACAAGTCACTAAGGGCACGTTTTGGATGCTACGGAATGCTTCAGTTAATATAGTTATTTTTCTCTTTGGGAGGCGTGATTGGGATGCAAGAAGTTGGATGTTTTCTAAAATGGGTAAAATCTTTATTGTCCTTAATTTTTATATTTGACGGCTAAGGTATTTTCTCCTTAAAAATGTGGGAAGCTCTCTTGTCTCGACATGAAGCGCATCTGTTGGAGTAGATTTCATAGCACCCATGCATAGTCTAAGTGCTTTATTCTTCACATGCACTCCTATACAGATCGCAGCCATAATCCAATAAAGTGCGTAACAAGCATTTTTTTTATTTGTGTCCAATTTTAGCCTTTTAAACCACGCCCCGGCGTGTTTAAATCGCACTTTTTAAAACGCGCGTGTTTTAAAGTTGCCATGCCAAGGTCAACAAATTTGAAAAAAATTAAATTCTATTGGTTATTGATCTGACAGGAGTACTTTGTTACGTCAAATAAAATGACAGATTGCAAATTAATTTCCGTTTATTGGTTATTGATCTGACAGGAGTACTTTGATACGTCAAATAAAGTGACAGATTGCAAGTTAATTTCCGTTTTTCTCATTTCCATGACAACCAAAGGTATACTGATTTCACATTACGAATTCAACCATTTCACACTATTATATAGTTCCTATTTTCATTTTAATACCAGATTTCAAAGTGAACCAATAAAAAAAATAGCGTAAAGTATTCGTGGATAACTGGTCTTTAAAACACTTGCTCTATTTCAAGCACTCCGGCTGCGTGTTTTAAAGACCTGTTTATCCACTTATACTTTAATATACTGTTGTATATCTTTATCGACGTATAGTGTTGAATAAAAAACTCAGTGTTGTAAAAACTAAACTTTATTCTGTCTGTAATAATCTTAACGTCGACCTCGTACCTCATATCTCAAAGAACTAAACTTCTTAGTTACCTCTGGCGCGCACACCCACTAGCGCCACCCAGATACCAAGTTTAAGAGCGCCACATTTAAATATGTAAACATAATATTTTAACACTCCCACTCGCTCTTAACCTTGCAATAAAACAAAATTACAATTTTCAAATAAATGACAAATAAAATATTAAAACTAATAACTCTAAATTAAATTCAAAGCTTTACAATTACCAATAAATTTATCACAAGATAAACTTTTAGTTAACATGTCTGCTAGTTGTTTATTAGTTTGTACATGTATAATTTCAATTTCACCTTTTTCAATAAATTCCCTAATAGAGTGATATTTAATATCAATATGTTTCGAGCGGTCGTGATAAACTGGATTCTTTGACAGCTGTTCCGCTGCAGCATTGTCGATAAACAACTTCGTTGTAGATTGTAGAAATCCTAATTCGTTCATCAATGACCTTAACCACTTAATGTTTTTACATGCTAAATGTACAGCAACGTATTCTGCGTACATAGTTGAATCCGCTACTATATCTTGTTTTTTACTTTTCCATATAACTGGTCCACCATTCAAAATCAAAACTACACCACTGATGGATTTACGATCATCCAAATTGGAGGCCCAATCCGCATCACTGTATGCACGCAATTGATTTTTCATGACAACTTCCTTACCATACACAATCCCCTTTTCTACTGTACCTCGAATATAACGAAGAACTCGTTTCGCAGCATCCCAATGTTCTTTTGAGGGGGCTTCCAAAAACTGCGAAAGCTGATTGACGATGTAAGCAATGTCTAAACGAGTGCCTACCGCCAAATACATAAGTGAACCCACGAGTTCACGGTAGGGTACATTCGCGATGTCCCAAACATTACGAACTAATTTAATCTTCGTTTCAGATGGTGTACCTATAGGATTACAATGTAACATTCCAAAACGATTAAGGATTTTTCTAGCATAGGCTGCTTGATGCAATTTTATAATGTTAGCTTGTTGATTACGTTCAATTTGAATACCGAGATAACAAGTGGCAACTTCAAATGTAATTTTAAATTCATTTTTCAATGAAATTAATAGATTTTCCACTTGTAGATCCGATTTCCCGATTACGAGACCGTCGTCTATGTACAAAGCTAGAAATAAATTTTCACCTGCCTTTGTATACACACAAGGATCGGCATTCGTATTTTGTAATCCGAACTTCATTAACACGTGATTAATTTTCATATGCCACTGTCGTGGAGCTTGTTTAAGTCCATATAAAGATTTACGAAGTAAACACACGCGGTCAGTTCCATCTTGGAATCCCTCCACTTGCTCCATGTAAACTACTTCATTTAAATCGCCATACAAGAACGCGCACTTTACATCTAATTGATACATTTTATAGTTATTAACCGCTGCGATTGATATTAATGTCCGAATTGATTCAAATCTTGCAACTGGCGAAAAAGTTTCAAAGAAGTCTAAACCTGCGGTTTGCGAACACCCTTTGACACATAATCGCGCACGATACCGATCGACATTGCCATCCGGTTGCAATTTTACACGAAACACCCACCTATTTCTAATCACTTTTCGATCTTTCGGCCGTTCAACAAGAGTCCATGTTTCGTTTTCAATCAATGCACTTAATTCCTCGGACATGGCTTGCTCCCACTGTTCGTGATCAGATGAGCTTCGAGCCTGTTCAACTGATAGCGGTAACTCGTAAGCTGCGTATAGATAACCAATATTTGCTAAATTTTGATCATCTCCTCGCCGTTTAATTTTACTTCGAGTATTTTGTGCGACAGTTTCTTCTTGATCTTCAATCTCCGATTCCGTTTTGTTTTTATTATCACATTCAACAATCGATGGATTTTCTTGATTTACATCATTTATCATTGGAAGTGTAACCACGGTTTTTACTTCGGGTTCCACAATATGCACATCACGACGAACAATAACTCGTCGAGTGCCGCACTCCCAAACACGATAAGCCTTTGAACCACGTTCATATCCTACAAGAATCATTTGTTGACTTTTCTTATCAAATTTGTTTCTCTTGTGTTTTTGAACGTAAGCGTAACACATGCTACCATATACGCGTAAGTAACTGACGTCCGGTTTCTTGCCATGAAATATTTCACTTGGCGTTTTACCATGAAGTCGTTTTAAGGGTATCAAATTACGAATGTGAGCCGCTGATCGACAAGCTTCTGCCCATAAACCAGTAGGCAAATCTGCAGCACAAAGTAACGTACGAGCCATTTCACAAATGGTACGGTTTTGTCGTTCAATTCTACCATTCTGTTCCGGTGCATAAGGAGTCGAGAATTCTTGTTTAACTGAATGCTTACGCATTATTTTAACCATCTCTTGACCTCTAAATTCCATCGCATTATCACAACGCATTCGACGAACAACATGTCCAACAGCTTTAAATTCAATAATCAAATTGTCAACTTGTTCAACAATTTCTGATTTTTGTTTTAGGGCTGCCACAGTCACTGTACCACTGAAATCATCAACAAACACTGCTAGGTAATTTGCACCACCATATGAACGCTCTGACATCGGTCCCACAATGTCATAGTGAATTAATTCACCACATGATGTTGCCCTAGTATCTGATTCAATAAACGGTTTCCGATGATGTTTCCCGTAAATACAACTCTCACAAAAATCATTTTCTGTATTATCGAATTTTTGTTTACCAACAACCATCATGCCCGATACTGCATCACCAGTTGCTAATTCGTTAATTGAGTTAATGTTAACGTGACCGAAGCGCTCATGCCACCGTTGGATCGAAGCAGTCGCGGTACTTGCAATATTTGCATCACCACCCGCTGAACATACGCGGAAGTGCATTTCGTAAAGTGTGTAATTTGATCGCGTACCGTATGCAATCAATTCACCTTTGTAAAACATTTTAATTTCGCCTTTGTTTATTATCGTTTCAGCGCCATTATCAGAAGCCGCTCCGAGTGAAAATAAATTTTTACCGATACCGGGAACATGTAACACTTTAGTTAGCTTATAATTTTGAACACTATTATTTAAATTTGATACAATATTAATAGTTCCGATACCGATTGCACGTAACACTTCATTGTTGCCGATTGTAATTAATTTCTGCTCGTAGTCCTTCAACTCAACGTAATCGTCAAACCATTCTCGTCTTGCTGTCATATGTTGCGAGGCACCAGAGTCCGCATAAAACTTATCATTTTCCTCCATATCATCGAACTTATTGCATGCCGTAAACAGATAATTTGAAGGTTCTTTTGAACTCGACGCATTATTTGCTACACCAGCTTGTTTTTGTTCTTTTATATATACAAAACAGTTCCTCTTCTTATGACCGACTTTCCCGCAAAAATGGCATTTACCTTGAAACTTATTTCGTGGTTTCTTCTCCTTGGATTTATTTTGTGCACCACTATGAACGAGAGCGACATTATCATTTTCAATCGATAACTGAGACATCCCGTTGATAAGCAATTCTTGTTTTAACAAACGCGGCAGTAAATTTGACACTTTTTGCTCCTTTTTGTCCAATGAATCCCACGCTGCAATAAATTGTTGATACTGTGGCGGCAAGCTGAGTAAAATTTTTGTCACAATCGCCATATCATCTTGCTTGTGACCCAAGTCCTCCAAACGCTGCGCCATCTGTTCAACATGCGACACGTGTTGTGCAATTGTCATGTTTGTTGACATTTTTTATTCAAAAAATTGTTGCATTAATAAATGAACTGAGGCTTCATTTTTCATTTCATAAAGGTACGAAAGACGTGTCCACATCTCATTAGCAGTTTTCAAATTCATTATATGACGTACTTGATCCGATTCAAGCGCATATCCATGTATCATTTTCGCCTTCTTGTCCAACTTAACCCATTCAGATAAGGCAACCGCATCGCTACTGTTAGGCTTTGGAATAGTTCCATCAACAACCTCAAGAAGGTTTTGGACATCCAAATAAGATTGAATTTGAAATTTCCAGACGTTAAAATTTTTCCCGTCAAACTTTGATATCATTGCTTTTTCCATTTTTGAGTTAGCAAATAAAGCGGTTCTCTAAGACCACTCCGTGCAGCACACAAATAGGAATCCGAACACTACAATGAACTACGTTTCACAAACAACACTATTAATTCAGGAATATGTCTGGGCCCATAACCTGTTGAATAAAAAACTCAGTGTTGTAAAAACTAAACTTTATTCTGTCTGTAATAATCTTAACGTCGACCTCGTACCTCATATCTCAAAGAACTAAACTTCTTAGTTACCTCTGGCGCGCACACCCACTAGCGCCACCCAGATACCAAGTTTAATAGCGCCACATTTAAATATGTAAACATAATATTTTAACATATAGTATAGTTCATACCCCATCGCTTGTGTGACAACATTCGAATTAAGTTCATTTCTCACACAAGTCGTTTATGTACTCTACCCATTTAAGTTTATTTTCTAGCTTTATCCCTAGATATTTAAAACAGTTCATAATAATAACATAATAACATATTGTGCAAGATTATCCTTTCTTTCGGCGTATTCCGATATCGAGAAAAGAACATTACTTTTCGACCGATAATTTAAAACGATTAACAGACAGCCACTATTTCGGCCTTGCAACTACCCTATTCAATTCCTCTATTAAAATAGACAAATTAAATCCAGATAAGTAAAAATACAAATATCATCCGCATATTCAATAACTGTGATGTTCTTGATAAGAGTAGAATGAAGGTCGCAAGAATACAAGTTAAAAGAATAGGACTTACGGTAAATCCATTAGAGACGTACCTTGGTCCTCGCAAGGAATTATAGATGTTCCGATCTAACAACGGTACAAAAAACGTAAAACACTAATATCACTTCTTATTTCCATAAATGCTAACATCGGATTATTTAACACTGTGCATACTTTCTTGCACATTACAGAAAAC
The DNA here is from genome assembly GCA_036250285.1 of Pyrocoelia pectoralis. Lineage (NCBI taxonomy): Eukaryota > Metazoa > Arthropoda > Insecta > Coleoptera > Lampyridae > Pyrocoelia > Pyrocoelia pectoralis. The sequence goes on from CM070074.1 coordinate 68,843,833, forward strand.
ACTAAGAACACAATAATAGTTTATTAAACAGTACCGGTTTCAACAGCAGGGCTGGCCTCATCGGCCAACCAGTGACATTTTACACCCATAAAACCACGATATTTTAAGCAACGCGATGAACTCAAAATTTGGATTAATTAGATTCCTGTCGACGTAACTTTTACTATATGAAGTCACTTGGATAGGATCTCTCTTCTCAGACATAACATAATAGCTGAAAACGCATACTCAATATATTAAACTCTCTTGATTGGAAAAGTTCACAAGAAAACTGAAAGATTTAACGTATACGTACCCATTCTCACAGCTGAGCTTAAACTGAATTTATTGACTCAGCGTACACAGAATCACGTAATATGTACATAAAAAGTCAAAATAAAAAACCGATAAAGAAATCCAACCCAACTTGCTTGTCAAGCATGCATTGATTTAATAATCCTGTATTAAGTTTATGATATATTTAAGCACAACACTCATTAATAACATCGCCCAATAAAAATAATTACAATCAAATTATGGAAGCGTATCATATTTTATAGTAAAGTTTTACAGCTTTAGGGATAATATATTTTTGTAACGGTGATATAGGCATTTAGGTAATTATTTAAAATTAACTTTATGAAGAATTTACATTAATTAATGAAACAAAATTAACAAACAACGTAATATATTATTTTGTAACGGTGATATAGGCGTTGAGGTAATTATTTAAAATTAACTTTATGAAGAATTTACGTTAATTAATGAAATAAAATTAACAAATAACGTATTTACGAGGTTTCAATATAATTAGACGTACCTACAAACAACAAACAATGAACTTTATTGAACTTCATTGAAATTCGGTAAAGAGCTTTTCATTTCAGAAGTGAGTTTTCTTCAAATTGATTCAAAGACAAGGTCTATTTTAAAATGTAGGTTTACGTACGTTTCTATTTTACGCACACGTACTGTAATTTATCGTATTTCTGTTTTTAAGTATTCAGTTTGTTTCCCTATAGTAGAATTGCCGAACAGATGGAAACAGGCTCCTCCTACTACAAAAAGGGGCTGAATTATGTTAAGTCAGATTTACATACACTTTATCAGACACTGATAAATGTTTCGATATACGTTTTTTTGGTGGCGAAAGATCCATCATAATATACCTATTACTTAACCTATAATTTTATTTTGTTAGTTGTTAGGTATTTTAACAGAAACCACAAAACTTGTTTTGTGAGAGAAACTAAATTTGGGGAAGTACATCAGACTTTCAATGTAATTTTCCCGCGTATTTTGAATTAACCTATTACAAACGTATTTGTGGGAGGAGCCTGTTTCCATCTGTTCGGCATTTCTACTATAATATTTTCATACGTGTAAGTGTACACATAGACGGAGAGCTGGCATGCAAATTCGGCCATGATCTAATATAGTCAGGATTTATAAGGGGAATGGATGATCCGGTGGTGTGTATGGTAAATTTCGTGGAGCCAGAACTCTGGGGTGACAAGGGGAGGGTGGGTGGACGGCCAAAATTGCAAAGTTTTTTTTAAAAATAAATGATCGAATATAGTTCTGGGTATTGGCACAGCTATAGCCTTTACCTATATAAACATTACTTAAAAACTCCCAGAACAATAGGGAAACATGAAACACCGTCACAAGCAAGCATACATGTCATTTTTTGAAAAAATTTTTTATGATAACATATAGTGCTGGCAATTTTTGTACATATTTTGCATGATCCCAATGACACATAAGCAAACTTACAGAACTCAAATCCTACAAAAAATAACGAAAAAAAAATATAATTATGTGCACATCATACAAAGTGGAATTTATAGATATCTGCGGTTGTCACAACATTACCTATTATAAAATGATCAAATATAATTGTAGGAAGTAGCATTATTATTTATTCTATATTCACGCATGTAATAACAGAATCAAAAAACTTGGAATATTAATATATTAAATATTTCGATGTTGTACAGGGTGTACAATTAAGAAACGAGGCCGGCCATAACTCGGAAACCATTTGAGATAGAACAGTGAAATTAAAAATCTTATAATAAATGTGACCAAGAGAAAATGCTGGAAATTATTTTCAATTTGCAACCATTGCCGCCAGATGGCGTTTCACTGATTTCAATTTGAAATTCCCATTTTTTGGGCAATTTTCCTCAGTAATGTATTTAAAAAAATATATTCATTGTAAACTAGTGATCAATATGTAAAACTTTGTTTAATGAATTTTTACGATTGCTGTCAAAATAAAGAGAGGGGAACTAAATTACAGGTTACTGGAAAAAATCGTGTAACTTCGAAACGGGTTGCTTGAAATTGTCAAGATTGGTCTTGATGTAAAGACAATACTTGTACTTGATATTACCAAAAAAATCCAAAACCACAACAATTTCTTATCTCCGTCGACCATTTGAAGGAAAATTAATAAGGGAGTAATTAAAAAAAAATTACGTCAATAGCTCTTATTGAACCGAAGATTGTGGTTTATACCTCAAATTGCCTCATATATTACCACATTTTTGACTATATCTTCGGTACTATAAGAGCTATTGACAAATTTTTTTTTAAATTACTCTTATTAATTTTCCTTCAAATAGCGGGAACAAAATATTTGGTACCATTTGAATTTTTTTAGAAAAGTCGACCGTTTTGTTCCTTCAACAAGTTGCGCCCTCTATTGGTAAACGGAGATAAGAAATTGTTGTGGTTTTGGATTTTTTGGCAATGTCAAGTATTGTCTTTACATCGAGACCAATCTTGGCAAATTCAACCAACTAGTTTCGAAGTTACACGATTTTTTCCAGTAACCCGTAATTTAGTTCTCCCTCCCTTTACTGTGACAGCAATCGTAAAAATTTCTTATACAAAGTTTTACATATTGATCGCTAGTTTACAATGAATATATTTTTTTAAATACATCACTGAGGAAAATTGTCCAAAAAATGGGAATTTCAAATTTAAATCAGTGAAACGCCATCTGGCGGCAATGGTAGCAAATTGAAAATAATTTCCAGCATTTTCTCTTGGTCACATTTATTATAAAATTTTTTATTCCACTGTTCTATCTCAAGTAGTTTCCGAGTTATGGCCGGCCTCGTTTCTTAGTTGTACACACCCTGTACAACATCGAAATATTTAATATATTAATATTCCAGGTTTTTTTATTCTGTTACATTTTTATTACATGTGTGAATATAGAATATGCTACTTCCTACAATTATATTTGATCATTTTATAATAATGTTGTGACAACCGCAGATACCACTTTGTATGATGTGCACATAATTATATTTTTTTTCGTTATTTTTTGTAGGACTTGAGTTCTGTAAGTTTGCTTATGTGTCATTGGGATCATGCAAAATATGTACAAAAATTGCCAGCACTATATGTTATCATAAAAAAATTTTCAAAAAATGACATGTATGCTTGCTTGTGACGGTGTTTCATGTTTCCCTATTGTTCTGGGAGTTTTTAAATAACGTTTATATAGGTAAAGGCTATAGCTGTGCCAATACCCAGAACTATATTCGATCATTTATTTTAAAAAAAAACTTTGCAATTTTGGCCGTCCACCCACCCTCCCCTTGTCACCCCAGAGTTCTGGCTCCACGAAATTTACCATACACACCACCGGGTCATCCATTCCCCCTATAAATCCTGACTATATTAGATCATGGCCGAATTTGCATGCCAGCTCTTAGACTAACAAGCGCGTCCTAAATGAACCCCATTATGCTCTATGCATATAGTATATACCTACGAGTATACTGTGTCACTAGGAGTAAAAGTTATACTTTACGTATCTATTGTACCAGCCTGACAGAATATTTTACAGACCTTTGCGCCATACAACGTGCGATATTATTTTTTAAATGTAATTGAAACCATGCCATGTATTCCTTGAATTTCATTTAAAATACCGAATTAAAATAATAATAATAATAATAATCGAATCGTTACTTGATTCCGATCCGTGCGGTTAGTTAACCAGGCTTGGCCTGAGTATCGATAAGAACCGAAGTACAATAATAATTTTTATTAATCAAAGCCAACGAAATAAATAAGTTGTATAAAATATTACAAACATAATATATATTTGGATTATTAACAAGAACAAATTAATGTACACGCAATTACTCGAAAAAAAGAAAATAGAGATAGTTAAGTATGTGAATCTGACAAATACTGAGTAGTGATAATGTAATGTGACAGTAAAAAATTCATTACCCCCAATGTACATTGTTTATGTCGGGCTACCCACAATGGAAGGAAGTTAAAGTGTAATTCAGTACCTCGAGAAGCAATTTGAATCATGAGAAAAGCTAGTGTGTGAGAGTCAAATCGCATTGAATGAAATTGTCGCGTTGTTGACGCGGCTTTGCTATTTTTCATGAACAGAATATATTTTCACACGGGGCACATAAACACAAAAGTAAGTACATGAACGAACGAAAATAAATCATTTATTCTAAACAAGAACTTGAACGTAAAGTTATGGCGCGTATGTACGTAGCCTTCTGGGATCCAGCGGATGCAGGGGTTGTCTTGGAGTATCTGCATAGTAGGACCTGCTGTCGCGTTCTATCGGTACCAATCTCCACGGCAGCCTCTTGGCCGACGTTGGCTGTAGCGTTGAGACGACGATTGGTGCCGGCGATCGATGCGGTATAGTGTACCGTGACTGCTTATCCTAGCCGTGCTTTCATTAACGTCGGCATAAGATAACTGACTCTTTGCCCGTGCTATTATCAACGTCGGACAGGGTAGCTGACCCTCTGCCCGTGCTATTATCAACGTCGGACAGGGGTGCTTATTTCTTTCGTGCTATTATGAACGTCGAAAGAATAAGTAACTTCCTCCACCGCGCACGCACGCTTTTATACCCATTTGAGCGGGCGTGTCTACCGTGCGTATGTTTAGGTGAATTCTCATTGGCGCTTGTACTTGGCGTGGGAAAATAATGTCAGCCCAACCGCGCTTCGGGAGTCTCCTGCGGCTTCGTGTACATACGTGGATGCTCATTATCCCTACAAAATAATAAAATTACTCATTTGGTTAAAGTTACTTATCGTAAAGGAAACGTCGTTATAAAAAGTGGCAGTGTGTTCGTGCAAAATATACGTGTGCTGGTAATAGAAACATTCTGTATCTCATTTGTCAGAAATTCGGCGTCTTACCTCTTACAGCTGTTAACTACCTATTTTAATGCAGGTTCAAGGTGGTGATAGGATCAGAGAGGGCAGGGGTGGGGGTGGGGACCGTAAGTCAAACAAATACGTCAACATGGTCGTAGTTGGAGATCTCAAGGCCACCAAATCGCATTGTAGCAAATAATCTATAGTACACGACTTACCCTCGCAACTGTTTGTCACAAAATTGTCAACAGCATAAACAATAAATAAATTTTTTCATGAAAAATTCCATCTACTATCGGAGTAAAAATACAAGGCCTCTGACTTTAGAAGCTTGTATCTCAGTAATTAGCAATCATAATTTAATGAAATAAAGTGCACTTAAAAGACCATTTATTTCTACAAAAAGGTGTACAGTTTTAGATTTTTACAATACATCGTTAATTTTCTGTATCAGTGTATGTGAGAAAAAGCGCTAATTATGACTCAAATCGCACAAGCGCTCCACTTTAAAAATTAATTACGGCTATATTATTGAAACTGAGTGGTAGATACTTATATATTTGAAAAATGTATACTTTTTTGTCAATGTGAGATGCTTTTGAGGCCAATTGGTTTATTAGTCTTAAAGCTATAATGAAAAAACGACATCTTGTGTAACTCAGTACCTGAACGTACGATATTAACAATTTGACAGTAACATAACAAGGTTAAAGCAATTATACTGTGGTCTAACACGATTCACAAAAATAATGTCATTATACATCGTTTTTTTTAAAAGAAATTTTGAAAAAAGGATGCATGCACCAGTTGGAGGGGAGAAGCGCGGCCGCGCGGGGCAGCTGTTGTCGTACACTATTGCTATAAAGCGCATGGTTTTGTACAATGCAAAAGAATAATCACATTGTTGTGGGTTGCCGCTCGCTGCTTACGATGTGGTAGATTACCTCTCGCGGGAATATGTGCGTCTTTCTTTCGCGATAAACATAACATTTTACTTTGAATTACAAGAAAACAAATTTTATTTTCAATAAAAGAATAATGCAGTTAGATTTAAGTAATATCAAATTTAGCATTTAAAACAAGAATTTTTTCTTTAACTTCCGTAAATTGCAAAATAGCACATTTTCGGTTAGGGATTATAAAACCAGTTAATCATATGAATAATCAATATTTATTGGCTGTCGACTTTTCAGAAGTATAATGTGTGCAACAACATTTGTAAATTTGGTAACAATTTATGAAACAATAACAATTTTATGATAAGTTAAAACTGACCGTCAGCCAGGAAAATACTAAATACAGCGTTTTTATTGCTGTTAATTAAAATAAAAGTTAAACAACTGATTCTAGCATTTTGGTTTTTACACATGTTAAACATATATAAATGACTAATGTACTGCCCAAAAATGAAGAAATTTCACCCCTCAGTTTTTTTGTTATGATCACTTAAAGTCAGAGGCCTTGCATTTTTACTCCGATAGTAGTATATGTTATCAAGGAAGAAAAGGCTCGTGTTAACGTGAAAATAAAGTCTCCCAAGACTGATCAAAATAACTTAATTTGTTAATGAATGAAAAATCTGAATCGTGTGAACCTTTTTGATTTCCAGAAATTGTTGATGTTTACTCTATACTAGTGGTGGTAATTTTTTTCGAATATTCGAATATTCGAATGTATAACCGGGAATTATTCGAATACTTAATAATACCACTATTCGAATTAGAATAAAAACGAATAAAACGAATAAATCGAATAAAACGAATGAAACGAATGAAACGAATAAAGCGAATGAAACGAATAAAACGAATGAAACGAATAAAACGAATGAAACGAATAAAACGTATAAAACGAATGAAACGAATAAAACGTATAAAACGAATAATGGCCAGAACAAAAAAAATTGTTAAATTAAGAAAAAAGAGAACGTCGTTGGTTTATTATTGAGAGATGACAGACGGCAGAGGTATGCCTACTACTTTTCATTTCATGGAATTGTTTCTCATTTACAAATTTCTTGCGACCCACAATATTTTATGAATAGGAGATGAAACGTTGTAGGTACGATATTCGTATTGTAAATAGCTATTTCAGCATTTCTTTGCTGTCAGCTTAAAGTCATTCACTATTCAATAACACCCTTTTACAAGTCGAAATGAACTGTAATTTATTGTTTGTTAGTGTAAAAGGTTTTCGGTAAATCAGTGAACACATTTCTCTAAACATTAGGTACCTACAATAATCCTCAACCACGCAGGGTGATTTTAACTGGAATTATTTTCATGGTATTGTAAAGCTTGGACTTTGTTTATTTAAGTTTTTACTTTTTACCCGCCTTTGATGATAATTTATTCCTTTAAAGGATTATCTAAGCATTTAAATATAAATTTTTACTTTAGTTCAAATTATTTCTCAGGCTAGACGACTACATTACTGTGATTTATGAGTAAAGTGTGGAAATATTTCGTGAAGAATACGAGTGATGCGGTAGTTACTTGCAAAATTTGCAATAAGTGCCTTAAATTTAATGGAGCAACAAGTAATTTACTAACGCATATTAAGGTTAAGCGTGGTTTCAAATGTTTATGCTTAAATGAAACTTCCATTGGAGAATGCTCTACTACGTTTATAGTATAAAACTAGCCCAACGAATAAAAGGAGTAAAACGATAAAACGGATAAAACGAATAAAACGAATACAACGAATAAAACGAATACAACGAATACAACGAATAAAACGAATAAAACGAATACAACGAATAAAACGAATACAACGAATACAACGAATACAACGAATACAACGAATAAAACGAATTTTTTTCTGACTGTTATTCGAATTCGAATAATTCTATATTCGAATATTTTTTTAACGAATATTCGAATACGGAAAAAATTAAATTTGCCACCACTACTCTATACTGCTTATACTGTATAATTTCTGTATAAACTGCAACGGAAATTGGTTGAGTCTCCCACGACTCTTTAGTAAAGTCGCATTTGCGCCAAAATTGTGAACCGGATTACTTGGAAATTTTTCGGGAAGTAGGTAAAATCGGTTTGAAGGTGATATCATTTGAAATCATTATCGATTTGATTTAAAAAAATTTAAATATAAGACAGATCCAAGCCTTATGATAGAAATAACCTGAATTAAGTAAATTAACTCATTTCCAAAAACACCATTGCAAGAAACAGTTCTATTGTCAGTTGAAAAATTGTATGATAGGAAGTTGAGAAATATCGACAACTTGCTGGATAAACCTTTTCCACATATGATGTGAAGTAAATTGGAGAACACTTGACGTCTTCTTCAGAGTATTATTGAAGATTTTTTCAAATTAGTAAGATAATGAGAGCAATCCCTTTGTGTTCAGGCCAATTAAACTTTTCCATTCCATACTGTACTTCTTACTCTTACTAAAATGTGACACTAAGATTGTGACGAATTCCTTACTTCTGTAAGGTAGAAATGACCTAACAATTGAAAGACGTTTCATAAGGTTTTAATATGAATTGGTACCATTGCGCAAACGAAGTGATTTTCTGTATAAGAGAGATAAGAAAAGAACGGATAAGGTATGGGCAAGAGGAGAGGAGGTTGTTGGATATGCGAGGGAGGAGACAGAAAGGAGAAGAGAGGAAGGAAGGGATATGGTAGGGGAATTAGTAGCAAGAGACAAAGATGTCCAAGGCCAGGAAAGGAGAACGAGGATAGGAGAGGGAAGTTATACGAGTACTGAGGGATATATAGAGATAATGGTAGAAGGCAAGGCCGATTATTTATTGGGTGACATGGGGTTAAAGGAGAAAAGAATGGTGGCAAGGTTCAGGTGCGGGAACGAGAAAAACGAAAACAAATACTGGTGGGAGGATGAGAAAAGGATGTGTAGAATGTGTGGGGAAGGAAGGGAAAATATATGGGATATGATGAGGGAATGTGAGGAGCTAAGGGAAGAGGGAGCGAAATAAAGGTGATTTTGGGAGGGAAGGGGTGGAGTGGATGAAGGGGGTGCTGGAGTGAAGGGAAAGGGTAAAGAGAAGGAGCAAGCGTAGAAAGTTTTTATTTATGGGGGGTGGGGGAAGGAGAGAAAGGAGTGGTAGAAATAGGGTTTTAGTATGTAGAGAAGTAGGAATGGTTTTGTTAGAATTGTTTTGAAGACAAATAAAGAACTGTATAAGTTGTGATTTATCTATAAAATGTTTCACCAGTTCCTTTGCCCATTTCTTCTACCCATTTTGCCACCAACTCTCGATGTTGAACGTTTTTTTGTATCATATTCATCCTAAATCTTGAAAATGTTTCCTTGATCGAAGCTTTGTTCCTTATTTTTGCTAATGTTTTTTAAGCTATTTGTAGATTACAAACGCCCCTTCGCGTACTACTACTTATCTGGGAGAAGGAGGGATATCAGGCGTAATCTTCCTGTCAAATCTATGTGAGAGTTAATCTCAATTCTATATCACAACCCAAGCAGTGCAACAAATTGTGTTCTCTTTTACTGTGTCTTATCTTTCTTGGCCTTACCTAATCTTAAAGGACACTTGCAACAAAAATTTGTTGTTGCAGTTTTCAGTTGGAAAAGTCTCTTTCAAAGCATTTTGAACAAAATAGTACACAACCAGATTCCGAATTCGGAAAAATCACATAATTCCAAAAATACTGTAATAAATGTTAGGTACTGTATGAATAGACACTTAAAACGGAAATTATTTCAATAAGTTTCTCACGTGGCTAGTGGGTTATATTCTCAATTTGAACAGTAAGAAGTACCACCTCAAGACATCATCATTATCATTTTAAATCTCTTACGAAGCGTACGAGACGTGCACGTTACGTAAGCACATTATCTTTATGAAGCCCTCATTTATGTTTAAGAAAAATGACGTTCTCGTGAGTTGCACTAAAATTTTGTGTCATAATTCAACGTCTAGTTTATGGATTAAATGGTTACGACAACGTAATTGACTATTATTTGAATACCTATAGGATTCAAATCTAATAGGTAGAACATTATATATTTGAACTTTTCGCATAAATCTTCCAGTCTCGCCAGAAATTGTATCAAGTAACCTATAATACATTTTCAGCATGACATTTGAGAAAATCTTACTAGTGTTTCCTGTCTCATAAATCCCATAATATGGGAATTTTAACTAGTTTAAGTTGCTAATGTGAAATAAGGGAGGCATTAAGAAGAAAAATAGGTAACTTTTATCTATGCATCGCTTCAATGTCTTTTTGCGAGTTTTATCAACGTGGGTGGCATTTATCTCCTTTCCGTGTAGGTAAACAAATTTTTCTAAATGTCAAAGGGGCCAATTTTTATAAGTGGGATGAAATAAATATAAAATAAAACGAATCAGTCTACTACCTACATTTTAAAATTTAGATTTCGTACAACGGATCAATGAAAATTGTGTAACTGGTCGTTCTAAATTTAAATGCGAGTTTCATTTTAAACAGGAGATTCCTCTTTAGTAAATTTTACACTTCTAATAACGTCTACGTCTATATAATTTAGTGCTTTTTGGTAGGTACGTAATATCAATACTTCATTAAAATAAATACCAAAAACCAGAGATTCATGACTTTGTATTTTTTGAAATATTGTCTGCCTTTACTTTTTTTAACGGTTACACATCAAACTGATCCTTTATAAATCACGTCATTAAACTTTAAATCCAAAATTAGTCCATCCATAACTAACCTGTAAACGGTCTTCTAGAAGTGTAATCGATAAAGTAAAACTAATTTATCAAGATCCATTAAAATAGTACCTAACAACAAAAGTTGAGGTGTTGACTTGATATAATGTGCAACATAAGAAGGTATATAAGAAGTTAGCGGGGAGTTATCTTCTTGAGCAACTTTAAGAATTTAAAACTTTTTAGAAACTTTTTTTACATGTTTTATAATATATTCAGAGACTGTGACATCACATTGTAAACGGAACCTACTTTTTCAACGGCTACGCTGCCGTGTTAATTCAAAGGGGCGTATCTACAATAACATAGAAACTGAGAAAATTGACTTTTAATATTTTCAGTTATGCCATCAAATCATTTATGCTTAGAGGAATTTTAATTTTATACTATTGAATATAATACTGGCAGCAAGTACTGTGAGTACACAGTGTACAGATACAACCTTTTCAACTAACAAAATCATATACGCCTTTTTTTAATCTAACAAAGGCGGCTAATTTGTAGATACAAATTTCTTTAAAAGCGAGTTTTCGCCTATATAACATTGAGATACGCAATCTCTTCTTAACACATACATAGTACTTTTAAAGAGGATTCTAAAAATGCGTCTAACTCAATTTTGTCGAATTTGCAGATACGCCCTTTAGAATTAACACGGCAGTACGTACCTGTAAAATATAGTGATGTTACACAACTCAGAAGAATAGTTTCATGATGTGTCTCGCATTAGCACTTAGAGTTGATCGGCAAGAATCAGTTACATCCTTGTAAAATTTAGGGAATGTTTCGCGTGAGATGTACGCTCTAGATGCATATCACATTAATTTTAGATTATGCTACATATATGTATGTATAGAAACAAATTATCAATTAGAATAAACTGCAGCAGTGCAAGTTTACCCGCTGTAGAATTAACGAAAAGAATATCTCCATTGTGTCTCACAGACGTCACGCGAGTAGCAGTGTTATAATATTGTAGATACATTTTTGTGTAAAAAGTGCGTTTCAAGAGCAAGAAAAGGTGAGTTAATCCTAAACTTGATTGTAATTACAAAGTAAACGTAATTAATTACCTATATTACGTATTACAAATAATACAATTAGAGATGTTGCTTACATTTTTATGTTTCTTACTAGATGGAATGCAAAAAGTTTTATAATCCTCTTGACGAGAAGGATGCTGAAATTTTACCCAAAATGGCTACGGAATCTGACAGTTATCAGAGGCAAATGATACCAGTGAAGGTGAAGAAGACAACGTGGAGGAAGAATTAGAAGCAACGGATACCGAACAAGAAGAGTCAAGTGATGTAGATGAATATGAAGATGACTTAGAGCAAACTGATTTTGTGCTTGGAAAAGACAACGTAACTAAGTGGAAGCTGAAAGAACCTGCTCAAAATGTTAGAACACGTTTACATAATATTGTAAATCAATTACCTGGCGTAAAAGGACCAACAAAGCATGCTAAATCGGCTTTCCAATGTTGGAGTTCATTTTTCGTAATTCGGATTAGCAGCCCTATTTTCTCGAAGAATTACGTGGCGCCCTCTGGCTTTACTTAACTTTACCTATTTTCCTAACCCAATTTTAACGTTATTCGCTTATTGTAGCTGACCTACGACCACCTGCCTACTAGCACTGAGCTATTGCGGCCATTGCTTCTTTTTAAATTTCGTTACCACCAATTCTTGCCGTAACAAATTACTGTTTTGCTTTAGTCGATTATGGTCGATTGATGAAATAAGAGCCTTGTTTGCTAGTCCAGCTTACATGTTACTATCACAAGTTCAACTTCACTAAAAGGGCGCTCTTTGGCATACAATTAAACAAGGTAATTTATCATTCGCATCCATGCGTTCATTTATAAAATCTAAAACGCAATTTACAGTTTTAGCAAATGTTTATATTAGTTATTCGTAAGTAATTTACCTATGCATATTTTATATGTACCTATGTAAATATTTTGCATCTAAGCATCAATAGTTTTTTGACCTCCGAATATTAAAATTATTGTCAAGCATGAAATACGTTTATTACGTTTTCCCCTTTGTAATGTATATTATGTGTAAATTTGAATGAAAATGGGATTTGACAAAGTGAAGATGCGTGTTTCTGTTGCCAAACTACAACTACAATAGCTATAGAAAACCATTTGTCTACGATAAGACTACACAGTAGGTTAATTGGAGTGGAAGAACAAAGAAAAAATAGAAAGACGAGCATTGATCAACAAGTATTAATAATTTATTTCCAACAAATATTTAGTATAAAATATTGAAACACACACAGCAATTTCCACATTTAGATACAGTTCGAGGTGAGGTGAAACTAATTTCAATTGTCAATGCAATCAGAGGAGAGCTACACAACCAAATATCGGAAAAAACGTTGAGTTATTAACTTCATTCCAAGGCACTTGTACAATTCCTGTAATGTACGTGATAGGATTTACTCATAGAATAGGAATTGATCACCAACATTAATCCTTCTACTGTGCATATTGGTATTCATTCATTCTCGCAGAATTTTTGTGGTTAGTCCTCTGTGATCTAATATTTTATTTTTTTAAATAGGAAATAGATGTTAGGGTGGCAGCAGGTTGCGTCCTTTATTATATTCGCTTAGGACGCTTACGTACTTTGTTCGAAAGCGGCTACAATCATTAACATACTAAGGTGTAATCATCTATAGTTAATTGATTTATTTTTATTTATATATAACTCGCAATTACTATGTGAGCAATGCTTAGGTTTTAGTATCTAAGTGTTAGAATGAGAATGAAGAAGAAAAATAATGTTGATTAATCCAGTAATTTCTCGATAGTTAAACAACAGTCTCATTAAGTCCCAACGCTCACCGCATGACCTCTATTTTATGCAGTTCATGGCAATATGTGTAGTACATGATTCTAAATAGGCCTATAATTTCCTTTTTGTATGGTTCACTAAGATTTGCGGAACATTTTTTGTAAACAATGTGACCAAGAACAATTTTATTGCAGGAATAATGCTGAAGCTTCTAATTGAGACACTTTTTACTTAGGATGCTAAATAAGAGCGGGAGTGAAGGGGAAAAATCTAGCAATTAAGGCTGGGGATGTAATACAAATTATAGGCACTCCTAATGCCAAGAATTACTACTAAAGTACTTAACATTATGCCGTACAATTTACACCACGTGTAGAGGGTGAACCATTTTTCATATAAATTTGATAACTAGAAAATGCAAAAAAAATTACCAAAGTAGTGCAATTTTTGCGTGAAAGAAATCATTTCTCTATAGATAATACATAGGTTTAATCTACTTACAATTACCATCATTACGTACATAAGGGTTTATAATAATGATTTGCCAAAGTACAGTGCTCGAAATGGACCGAAACGCACCGGAACGCCGTTCCGGTTCGTGAAAAAAAATCTTATTTCGCTCCGGTTCGTAAACTTTTTTTTGTTGCGTTTTTTTTTTTTTTTTTGTTTGTAAAGAAAGATCTTGTTCCTTTCCCGTGGAAGAACAATGTGCCTTAAAGTTGTTTTTGTTTATACTTAAACCAATATTTTAAAATTTTAAATATCAAAATTAATAAGTCATTAGTTACTTTTAGAAATGTTATGTTAAGTTCGGAGGCAAAAAGAGAGGGAGAGAATAGACGAAGTGTGTAAAAAAAGATGCTGCTCGCGTATTTTCTTTGAAAACCCTTATTCTCTATTATTGTAGCCATCTTGAGTGCTACTCCTACCCCTACTTCCTACACTATATAGTAGAGGAAACAAATTTTTCCTGTTTTATCTCTACGGTTTTCCGAAATTAGTTTGATCAAAGCAATATGGCGATGTTACGTCATCAATTACATGAAGCGTATTGTTATATTTGCTTTGATTAAAATGTACTTAGTTGTTTTTGTAACATTTGACAACAACTTGAATAAATGTACTTATTTACTTAGGAGGAACTGTCCTGCTTTAGAGTCCTTAGGGATTCTATCCTGTTTATAACGGGTGGACCATCTACATGTGACTCATGTAACTTTGACATACGTTGTCAAATCGACAAACGTCATACCACAGTTGATGCGTCATTGCAAGAAGTTATTTACCATTGATAACTATACTCCGCCTGAACGCGCTGAAATTATTCAGCTGTACATCTAATAAAGTTTCTCAATCGTGGCTACTCAACGTACGTTTCGTTTAAAAAATAAAATCAAAAGTGCTCCCGCAAAACCACCATAAAGCGTTTGTACGAACAATTTTAAAATTTCAAAAGCGCCATTCATATAAACCTACTGTCGGCCAAAAAATATTTTGCACTCGAGTTTGAAGCTGAATAAAAAAATAACCATTGGGTCGATTCGAATGGACTTGGGTCATGTTTTTGGAAACGAATTTTTAATAATTGCAGTTTTTACATCACCGCTTCCACAACTTCAGCGAATCTACGATCGCGTCTGTCTTCTGAGTCCCTTAGAATGTTACTGACCTCGCTGTAGGCGTGGGTGTGTGCGTGTATTGTATATTTGATTTTATCATTTTCTCTAGAGGAAGAGTAACAATCTAATGAATTCAGAATGCAGACTCGCTGTTCGTTGCCGAAGCGGTGAATCGGTGATGGAAAAATTGCAATTAATTAAAAATTGTCTACTAAGGCGCAACATGTTTTGGTTGCATCTGCAGCCCTTGCACTTTCAGCTTCGCATTTTATTCGTGTACGTTGTGGGAGTTTCTTTACAAAATGGATGAGGATACTCTTAACGTATGAATTTTCTTCTTTATTTGTTCATCGGTCATGTTAAGTTCCAAAGAAACTTCCGAAATAGCTACGTACTCTTCTTTTTGTTTGATTATGATATAATGAACTTTTAAAAAAATATTTAAAACGGAATAATAATAAGAAGAATACAAAGTACTAAATAATGACAGAATAACAAAAGTTAAATAAGTGCAATAAATGAAGAACTCTTTTAGTTTACGCGTCGATATTAGAATGAAGTTAGTCGTAAGTTTCGTATTTCTTGTGTACGTACACAAAAAATACGAAACTGAGAGGCGGAATTGTATAGATATTAGAGTGCGATGGAAATATCTATTTTCTTCTAGAGCAATAGAGATAGATAATAATTCGTTTGCTTTCATTATCTTTTAATGAGTGAAACAATTTAAATGCGGAAACTCAGCAACATGCAGCGACATCTACAAAGTAAAGTGTGCGTAAGAAGGAAATTCCTCAGCCTGAAAGCCTAAAGGCACTATAATGTACGTTGGTAAACTAGGTCTCATTTAAGAAAGGAAGCTTTAGCGTTTGAAACATCGCAATAACCATATACATGGATTCATAGAAGAGAGGTTAGTGGACGTTATTTAAACAATTCGCACATTTTTCTCGGAACACTTACTTTCTCCGATAGTTCCATCTAAAATCTATTAATAAGTTTCCAGGTTTTATTATTTACTAAGGATCGCATTTCAGGGCATATGCTTTACTGTACGTTTAAAACTTCTAATTTGTATATTGAAGTTGTGATATTCCTCACCAATATTCGCTACATACAGTCCAAATGTTTAAGATACTGAATTATTCGTTTTCAGACAAAGACTGAGTAGTTTTACATACTTTTCAAAGATATGAGATTGATCTTTATTTACATTTACTTTTAGAACGAAAAGTGTTGGAGCGATACACTTCAATCAATATTAGTATGCTTGCCTTTGAAAATATCCAGCAAAGATGACTGATCGATTTTTCTCATTTTTACATAAGGAAGTTATTTACATGAATATTGCGGTTCATTGCCTTTGTTTATCTAAATTCGACTCACAAGCAACTGTTTAATTAGAAATTAATAATTTAGTAATAATGTTCTCCTTATTATCTTACCTTAGCCGCTTATACTCTCTGCCAAAGTCAGTCTTATTAACATGAATCAAACCGTTTATTTCGCATAGATGTTTGCATGAGCTGAAGATTCCATAGGAGATTTACATACCAATCTCATTCTCAACTGGATTCCCTTTTTCCTCAACATCAAACTCTGAATCTGAAAACACAAGCGCAGCTTCAATATCAATAATAAATATTTGTAATCCGTGTCAACCTTAGATTATAAAAAGGTACAGATACATCTTTCCATATACGAACGTTCTTAAAACATGAAGCCAACATTGACGAGACAGGGTACACATTTAATACTCGCACATCCCTTAATGTTTTAGTTTATCATTTTCAATAACATATATTACAGATTTGAATTACTATGTTAGTTGTGATGTTGAAAATTGGACAACATTGCATTGCAAACTACAATAAATAGACTGAATTACGCTATCCTTGTTCTGGCGCAAACTACCATAACTGAATACATACGACTGCAATTACTCTATCCGTGTTATGGCTTCACAAACCAATGTAAGCAAACGTTTCTGCAGTTCATTTATATTCTAAGGTGTCAACTGTATTACTGGCAGAGAGTTTGAACACAACACAACACATATGATGCATTACAGTACGTCTACAACAGTTTTTTTATTATTTAGACTACCCTTGTCAATTTGTCCAATTTAGGGTACGCCAATTCCCTCTAGTTTTATTGCAGTGTCGCTGATTGCTAAGATAAACATTTGGTCTTGAAGAATTTTCCATTAAAAGCTCCATCTTCTCCGTATCTTGAGGTAACGATCTACTATGATCTACTGATGTTCCAACAGCCGTCATTCGAAGTGTAATGTTCTTGTTATGAGTGCTTGAACCTGAATGACTCGAAACGTTTCCCTTACATTGTAATATTGTTGTTTGGTTTATTTGGAACTGGATAACTCTTATTACCAAAACCCAGTTATTTTTAGTATTGTCATTGTCTCCGAATTTTCTAAATATGTAATAAATAACATATTAAGCTGACTTCTCATTAAAAACTAGAAATCTTGTCGAATATTGAAAAATATTCCTGAGAGCTTACTGCTAGCCACGTTTACGTATTTAATCTTATCTCGCACATCTTTAGATGTAAATAGATTGTAAACATGAACATGTAAAACTTCCTCTAAGGAAAAGACCAATTTTTGCATTAGCACTTTGATTATGTACCTACCGTATGTGCAGTAGTTGAGTTAATGGGTCATATCAAATTAGTTTACCGGCAACCATTTAATATACTGAATATAGCTGATCCTTTAGAGGATTAACCCTCCAGCTAATAGAGCGGATGTGTTACCAATATGATGGTGTATTTGCGCATTTTACCAGAGGGGCTACAGCTGTCTAAACAGATATTTTCCGAACGAATGAAAGAAAAATGAGCTTGCCTGCGCGATCTCCAGATTTAACCCCCCTGGATAGGATTTATTTCTGAGGGGCCTTATGATGCAGTCCTATGTTGTACGTACGATACTCCAATTGAAATGCCAGGGGAATGGAAATCATTTCAAACATCTACTTAAAAAAACATCAAGCGAATAATCCAACAAGTCTCAGAGGGTCAAATTATAAAAAAATTAGACCCAAGATTTACTCTTAACAATAAAGATACCTTTTTCCATGTTTTTTTTCAATTTCACCAAATAAATTAAGTCTTTACATCTACGCCATTTTGCGAAGAAGGCTGTGAATAACTAGAAGCCTATGTTAAAATAGTTTTTAAAATCCTCATATAAACAAAGGAAAACAGGAGAAGCTCGATAATTAATAAATTAAAACTTAATCAAAAAAATTATGTTAGTTCTGAAAAGCTCCGCACGCATAAGGTTGGGCATTATCAGTAGATAATTGAATTAGTTAGAAATTAGTTGTCAATATGAATTTTGTGTCTGTCCACTATTTATGTTATGATTTAATAACATTGCGCCGCACTCAATATTGTTTAGCCAGTACAGTCCTTATTCAACCCGCACCACCCACTTTTAAAAGTAACTTATTCAACAAATTTCTGAACCTACCGTAAATATTTGATCGCACTCTAGGAACGACTCTCGCACCTGCGCCTACTTTATAGTGCATAGAAGGAATTAATACTTGGGTGCCGTGATATGTAAATTAGAGAAACAAGTTGCTGGATTTACATAGATTTAATTGAAGTTATACTTTTGAACAAGTTCATCCTTTGAAGATCGTTATCGGTACACTCGTGGTCTTGCGTGTACTTACAACATCTCAACGTATAGCAAGCAAATTTCACTTTTTTTTTTACTCTCGAAGGTAAACCCCATTAAAATTAATGAAATCTAAATTGCAATATAGAAATTTTTTGTATGTACAACATTTCAGTATAAAAGCCTCTAAATTGAAAATTCATACGCCTTTTTTGTATTACTTTTTTTCAAATGCAAATGTATTCGTTCAATATTTGTCAAAAAGCTCTGCTACGTTTGAAATTCATCACAATGATTCCATACGCTTTGTGATTTTTATTGAAATGGAATGGCACATTATATGCACGAGCAAATTGATACAAGCCTTCATGCATTTTTCACTTCCTAGTGTCATACTCAATGTCCCCAGAAATGAGTAGGTATTTCATCAAATGAAAGAATCGCATGTTTGATTGGAGAAAATATCTTGAAACTTCAGCATCAAACGTTCTTTACTTCCTGTGCATTTCAAGGGAAAATATTGTCACAAAATAATAAATTTATGTGCAAGCGTAAATAAATTCCATTTGAGTAATGTCTTAGAACTATTACACAGACTTTATGCGTTGAGTTAAAAGGTTCATTAATCAAGTTGTAATCATGATGTGCATTTATAGGTCGTTGGGGTATTGAAAAGGGATTTTTATAGAATATCATTGGGAATGGTTAACGATATATTGAAATTAAGTAGGATTTAGGTTTGTCAATAAACGTTTAACTACTCCTTACTCATTATTTTACGTAAACAACTGTTTATAACCCACTTTTTATGCCGACTTTGTGGATGAAATTCTTCAGAAAATGCATAAAATAATAATATATAGGACCGTTAGAATAACTTATCAATCTCTTAAATTATATCAAATTTTTATTTCGCGTCTTTCAGCGTAGAAACCCCTCTTTAATTTTTATGCCATTCTCCATATTTGTGATATTGGTTGACTGGCTTCTACAATACGTGACTCCCAATTTCGTCATGAAAAGTTTTGCAAAGGATATTTTACCGTCACGGGTTATTGAATACACAGATCTGTGGCGTTCGGAACGCCAAAAATCTTTCTTTATCTATTGAGCGTAAATGTGCGGGTTTAAAGTGTTTGTGTGGTATCATTCCGCTAGACATTATTTTCGGGACTTCTTTAAGGGAAAAGGGCGGCAGTCAAGACCGTAGATATGGGAGGGGTTTAGGGGGTTCAAACCCCCCCTATGACCAAACCTACATTTAAGCGTAGCACTAATACAACTTTTGTTAATCATAAAATAAAATGTTTCAGTTCAGTTTCATATTTTTTTACCTCGAAACCCCCCCTATCGCCAACGCCTAGCTACGGCCATGAGTCGGCAATCCATCCTCTTTCTCTGTTTTTTTTTTATGTAGGTATCACTAAAAATGGTCTATACTGTACTACTTACAGAAGATATCCGTTTTTCTGGACATCTGAAATAAATAATGGTTCTTCAGGTTGCCTTCCCGCTGGGTGCGTACGCCGATATCTTCAAAACTCCTACGAGGGTCACCTTTTATCGCATGACTAGGTACTATATGGAGCTATTGAAAGGTGTCATCACTATATTCGTAGTTTCAACTTTTTTGTTGTTAAATCAACGGCAACTTAGAAATGGACAGAGTCGTTACTTGACAATGATCGTTTGAAGTAAACAAAAATTGAAATTACTCGTGAAGGTTTTCGTTGGAAGATTTTATGCGATTCTGATAAAAGTCTAACTCAACAAAAATGGATAGAATCGCTTTCTTCAACTTTTGGTAATGAAGCACCATCAGAAAAGACTGTTATAATAGGTTGTGGTCCTGTGACCGTCAGTGATGAAGCTTGTGAAGGTCGATCAAAATCGGTTGTGATTCCAAAAAACAACGATGCCGTGTAAATCATGATTGTAGAAGGTCAGCATGTGATGTATCGTGAGATAGAGGCATCACAATACATTCGATTTTTCAGCAACAATTAGGGATCCGATTCCGACATATTCCACATTATGTGACCGAAGCTCAAAATAGATTCATGTTAATTGGTGTAAGGCAATACTTAGAAAATTCTACTCAGGAACTGCTAAATTTCCTTAGAGGATCGAAGAACAGTTAACGCTGAATGGTATATAACAATTTGTTTGCCAGAAGTCAACGATTAAGTAAGAAAAACAACCATTATGCATTGCACTTGACGGTCTAAGATCATCTCTATCGTCCTACTTAATTTTAAGATGGACGCTGCTAAATCCCCGTTTGGTTGTTCTGAGATTTCGACGGTCCGAGGCACGATACTTCGCTTCAACGGCAATGGGTTCATTTAATGAACCATGGAAATGGTTCAAATTTTTTAACATATAAAATCCTTAAACACTAAATAATCCTGAAAATTTCAAATCAATCCGATAAGTCGTTTACAAGTTACTACATTCCAAGCGCTTCTCGGTATGTATAGGTCTTGGATGATCTCGTGAACGACACGTGACCACGTCGCAGGTAACTATAATTCATCAAACTTTTATGTAGGCAACTTTCCTAAAAATATCGTCCGTCATTATGAAACAATAAGCACGCGTAATTATGACTGAACAGTAAGTAAATAAAATAAATTACACGATAAATATGAAATTTGTTGATATATGAGAACGAGAACACATTATTTACATTTTGGCGCCTTTTCCAAAGTAAGTCGATGTTTTTATACCTCACTTACTACCAGATCGCCGAAAGGGGGGGAAGGAAGCGCAGCGGCGGGAGGAGGGGTGAGGGAGCAAGATGATATAATGGAGTTGTGCAGGGAGATGTTGCGGGAGATAAAGGAAATAAAAATTGGGCAGGAAAAGGTAAAGGAAGAATTACGAGAAATGAAGGCAGAAATGGGTAGAGTGAGCGGGAAGTGGGAAGAAAAGTGTAAGGGATTGGAGGCAAGAGTAGGAAACCTGGAAAAAAGAATTGAGATAATGGAAAAAGATAAAAGGAAGAGAAATTTTGTGATAAGGGGGATGGAAGTCAGTGGACGAAGAGAGGAAGTAAAGAGGCAGGTAGAGGAGATGTTGAAAGCCACACTGGGAGTGGAGGAAATGGTGGAAGAGGTGACAGTGATTCAGAGAGGGTTGGTGTTAGTAAAAGCCGAGGTAAAAGCTAAGAATTTGGAAGAGAAGATAAGCATTATGAAGAATAAAAGGAAGCTGCAAGGGACCAGGATATATATAGATGACGACCTGACAAAAGAGCAAAGAGGTATACAGGAGAAAGCAAGGGCAGAGGCAAGAAAACTGGAAAGTGAGGGAAAGCGGGTGAGGATTGGGTTTCAGAAAGTGTGGGTGGAGGGGGAGGAAAGAAGATGGGAAGAGAAAGTGGCGAAGTTCGTAAAGTGGGGTAACGGGTCAAAAAACTAAATACAAGGACAGAGTGGGGGCATAAGGGGAGTGGGGAGGAGGTAGGTGATGAAGGGAATATAAAGGAAGAGGAAAATATTAGAATAATGTTTTGGAATGTGGCGGGTATTAGGAACAAAAGTGGGGATTTTTGGGATTATGTGAAAAGTTTCGACATGGTGGGACTGGTCGAGACGTGGTTAGAGGAGAAAGACTGGGGGACTTGGGAGGGGAAATTACCGGAAGGGTTTAAGTGGAGGGCACAGTTTGCCACGAGAGGAAGTAAGAAAGGCAGAGCAAGTGGGGGAGTGTTGACCGGGATAAAGGAAGAATGGGATGGGAACGTAGGGGAAGAAATAGTGCAAAGGCAGGGGTTAATGATAAACCAAATGAGGGGTAGGAATGGGAGGAAGTATGATATTCTGACGGTATACGCGAAGGGAATAAGGGAAATGAGAACCTATATAGAGGAGGTAGTCAAGGAAGGGACGGAAGTTGGATTGTTGGTGGGGGGAGATTTCAATGCAAGAATAGGAGAGAGGGGGGGATGGTAGTGAACGGAGTGGAGGTAAAAAGGAGGAGCATGGATAAAGTGATAAACGAGGAGGGAAAGTTGTTAGTGGAAATGTGTGAAGAGAGGGGATGGGACATCCTAAACGGTAATATGGAAGAAGGGTAATTGGACGTATGTGGGAGGCAGGGGTGTATCGGTAATAGACTATGTGCTGGTGAACGAGGAGGGGCTGGCGGAAGTTGAAGGATTTAAGGTAGGGGAGGAAGTCGAGTCGGACCATTTCCCCCTGGAAGTAAGGATGAGGCAAATGGGGCAGGAGAAGAAAAGGGAGGAGAGGAAATGGCGGGATATGGGTATATGGAATGATGAGAGTATAAAGCAATATGAGAGGAGTATGGAGAAGGTGCAGTGGAGGGAAGAAGAGGTGGAGGAAGGAATTAAGGAGATGATAGAAAAGATGGAAATGGCAACGGTAAAGAGAAAAGTGGAGATTGGACGGAAAGGAGGTGGAAGGAAATGTAAATGGTGGAGCAAGGAATGTGGGGAGGCAAAGAGGGAGGTGCGAAGGGGAGTCAGGCGATGGAGGAAGGGCCAAATAGACATAGGGGAGTATAAGGGGATCAAGTTAAGATATAGAAGGGAATGTGAAAGGAGGAAAAAGGAGCACAGTAGGGAGGTGGAGGAACAGATACAGGGATTGAGGAAGGAGAATGAAATATGGAAATACTTAAATAAGGAGAAAAGACAAGAGAAGGAAAGAAGAATCCACATATGTTTGGAAAAATGGGAAGAGCAATGTAAGAGGATGGAGGGGGGAGGGACGGCAGAAGTGGGGAGTACTGGGGAGGAGAGGGAAGGTAGAATGGAAAGGGGTGAAGAAATAACGGGAGAGGAGCTGGAAAGGGTGCTCGGGAGGTTAAAAAATGGAAAGGCGGCAGGAACGGATGGAACAAAAGGGGAGCACCGGAGGTATATGGGCAGTAAAGCGAGAGAAAATTTTGGGAAAATAATAAAGAGAATATGGAATGGAGAGGGGATACCGGAGAGCTGGAGGGAGGCCATCGTGGTCCCAGTGTATAAGGGGGGCGATAGAAAAGAGCCTAAGAACTATAGGGGGATCAGCCTCATGAATGTCGGCTACAAGATATACGCAGCCATACTGCAGGAGAAATTAGAGAAAGAACTGGAGGAGAAGGGAGTGGTAGGGGACTGGCAGGCGGGATTTAGAAGGGGAAGGAGGACTGTGGACAATATATACATACTAAAACAAGTGGTCAATAAGGAGTTGGAAAAGAAGGGAGGAAAAGTATACGCGCTGTTCCTAGACATAAAGGCGGCGTTTGACAACGTAAACAGGAAGAAGCTGTGGGCAATAATGGGAAGGAGGGGAATAAGTGGGGGTTTAATTGAGAGGATAAAAGAAATATACGAAGAGACGAGGTGCAGAGCAAAGGTAGAAGAGCAGTTGGGGGAGGCATATGTGACCACGAAAAGGTTAAGGCAAGGGTGCCCGCTGAGCCCGAGCTTATTCTCAGTATACATAGGCGAATTGGAAAATGTGTTAAGGGGAGGGCAGAGTGGGGGAGTGGTGGTAGGGAGAGTGAAAGTGTGGGCTCTGGCGTACGCGGATGATGTGGTAGTGATTTCAGGGACGGAGAAGGGGATGAAAGAAATGTTAAAGACAGTGAAGGGATTTATGGACAGAAGGGACTTAAGTGGCAACACCGAGAAGACAAAAATGGTGGTTTTTCAAAAAGGGGGGGGAAGAAGGGTGAAGGAGGAGTGGAAGTGGGGTGAAAAGGACATAGAGGCTGTGAGGGAGGTGGTATACCTGGGCTACAGATTGAGAAGCAATAATAATGATGAAGAACAGGCAAAGGGGCTAGCAAGAAAGGGGGGTAAGATAGTGGGTCAGGTGTGGGGATTGGGGGAAAAGGTATTTGGAAGGGACGTGAGGAAGAGGGGGTGGTTAGGGGAAAAATTGGTGAAGAGCGTAATGATGTACGGGGTGGAGATATGGGGATGGAAGGAAAGGGAGGTGATAGAAAGGATAATGGAGAGATATTGGAAATGGGTGTTGGGACTGGGAAGAGAGACACCGGGGTACATCGTCCAAGAGGAAATGAAATGGGAAAAGATAAGGATACAGGCAGGGAAGATGGCGATGAAATTTGAGGAAAGGATGGAGAGTGGGGGAGGGGGGAGTATACTGCAGGAGTGCTGGAAGGAGGTCAAGAGTGGGAAAATAAAATACGGGCAGGAAGACAGGAGGAAGTACTATGAACGAGGAGGATTTGCAAGGGAAGAGGTGGCGAGAAGAAGAGAAAGTGGAGGCGGAAAGGCAACAAGAGAGCAGATAGTTGAAAGGGACAAAGACGTGCAGGTGCAAGAAAGAAGAAGCAGGATAAGGGAGGGCAGGTACAATGAAAAGTATGGGGAGATCATGACAGAGGGGGTACCGGAGTATCTAAAGGGAAACTTGAGCTTGGGGAAAAAAAAATGGTGGCGAGATACAGAACCGGAAATGAGGAGAAGGACAATAAGTATTGGTGCGACGAGGAGGAAAGAAGATGTAGGCTGTGTGGGAGGGAAGGTGAAAGCATAAGGCACATGTTGGAAAATTGCGAAGAATTGAGGCACGAGGAAAGAGGATGGAGAGAGATTTTGGGGGAGAGAGGGCAAGGATTAGCATGGATGGAGAAGGTCGAGGAGAGAAGGAGGTGGATGAGGCAAAGGAGAGGTGGAGAAGGGGAGTGAAGGGTTGTTTTTTTTTATTGTTTATTTTTTGGTTTAGTTTCATGCAATGTACATATTAGGGGTAGAGAGATGGCGGGGATGTAGAATTCTTTGTTAATGTTGTAAATAACAAATAAATGCTAATAATACTACCAAATTTCATAATTATGGCTCCTCCTACTCGCAGCTAAGCGGTGACGTGTCGTTCACGAGATAATCCAAGACTTGTGTGTTTACCGTGTCCAAGACCTATACAGACGCTGAGAGTTGTGACGTCACTCAATATGAAATCGTAAAACACCAGTCTTGCGACTGCATATTTTAACACGTTTTCATTCTCATAAGCCATCGCTGTTGTACCATTTCGCAGCTATTTTGTATTTTATAATATATTGTTTGTTTGAAGAACATTGTGAAGATAATTTTATTAAAGCTGACTCTTCAAATTTACCGCAAGTAGACTTATTTATGGTCATGGAGTATTTTAATAAAAGTCATGTCTTGATTTTATAAGCACAGAAATGAGAGGAGTTAAAATGTAAAACTAAATTAATGTTTTACATATTATGTCACAGTTAAAGCTGAAAATTAAATTTTTTGTCCCTTAGTACACGCCACCTGACCTTTGCAAAGTTGTAATGTACCCAATCTTTAAAAAATAATGTTGTATTAGCTGCGTAGGAGTTTAACATTATACAATACTCTGGGACATTTTTGGATTTCTACACTATCTACGCTATAGCTATATCAACCACGATATAAATACTAAAGATAGGATGTTGCGCATGGTGGGCGGTCCGCAAATATGACGCGTGACGTCACTTGCAGAGTGAATTACATTTGAGGAATACTCATTTGATGTGTTTTTCGTCTGTACCGAGTTTATTTTTCGAGATAAAAAAAATTTCATAAGATCAAATATGCTCCTTATGATGTCTTTTATACGTTAAAAATAATAGGGTAGCTCAATCACTCTCAGTTAACCTGAAAAATACTGGTATTAAGTAGCATAATTACATCTGATGGTGTTTGTGCCGCGACGGCACAAAAACGGTGCTAGATAGAGGAAAATTGCATATGAACAAATTTGTAGAGCACAAAATTTACTAAAGAAAAATCCGCGGTAGGGTGTCACGATCTTCGATAGTTTAAGAGTTACAGGCGTCCAAAATGATGCAAACCTTATTCGCGCAACTGTCCACACCGCTTTTTCCCAAACTAATGGAGATAATTACACCCTCCCGCGCACTTTTCTTTAGTAAATTTTGTGCTCTACAAATTTGTTCATATGCAATTTTCCTCTATCTAGCACTGTTTTTGTGTTGTCGCGGCGCAAACACCATCAGATGTAATTATGATACTTTATACAAGTATTTTTCGGGTTAACTCAGAGAGATTGAGCTACCCTATTATTTTTAAGATATAAAAGACACAAAATGAATTTTATCTTAATTTTATCATATTTTTTTTATTGGTTCCCTACTTTACTTTTTTTTATTGGTGCCCTACGTTACCTTTTTTATTTCACCTTTTTAAACCACGCCTCGGCGTGTATAAATCGCTCTTTCAAAAATGCGCGTGTTTTAAAGTGGCCATGGCAACATCACCAATTTAAAAAACGTGAAATGACAATTTTTTGATTATTAATCTGACAACTGTACTTTGTAACGTCAAATAAAATAGGTACCAACAAATTCAAAACCTTTATTTAAACATTATTTAACAATAATTGGATATTAGAATTCATTTTTTGTAATTCAGTTACGAAATGTCATAATTTTAACATTTTCGTGACAATATGTTGGCCATTTTGTAACTAATTTTCATTTTGTCACTGAAAACTAACCAAACTTCATATCTAGTGCAAGAAACACGTTCATTTTGCAACTAGTTAGGTATATAAATAGCTATTTAAACACTTCGGTGACAACGAAATCAATCTTTGATGAGATTCTGCAAATTGATTTCTGTTTTTCTCATTTCGATGAAATTACGAATTCAACCATTTCACATTATTAGTTCTTATTTCCATTTTTGTAGTAATAATACCGGTATTTATGATTTCAAAGTGAACTAATAAAAAAAATGAGCCGCGTATGTACGTCTTACAACGAAACTTACAGATGTTTGCCCTTTCCTAAAAAATAAACTATTGTTTTTGAGAAAGCAAATGAATTTTTGTCGCGAGATTTATTATTAACAGTTTGAATTATTAAAAAATGTTCAACAGCAAAGTTGCTCAGCTTAATACCCTGTATAATAAAGTCTCTTGCATCACTTCTCTATCTATTACCATTAACGAGATATGCATACCTACTATTGTAATTAAGTCTATTATTGTAATAAAACCTATACAAGAAATGTTATTAGTTTTAAGCTGTGTTCAGTAAATAAATCAAATGGTACATTTTTCCATCTTGTGTTATGATGTTCATGTTTGTGCAGATCAACAGGTAACCATTTTTTTAACATGTAAATTACCACAAGGTGTTAAAAAATAGAGTTAAGTGCGAAATTGTCTTGAATCCATCAATGAAATCACCCAGATCTCCTAACGCTTTCTCCTCGAACGCTGCGAAAACCATTATATGTATATTTAGACAGAGAAAAAATTAACTGAATCAATTTTGTAATGCACAAAATTTACTACAAAAAAGTCCGCGGGAGGGTGTAATTATCTCAATCTCAGCAGCTCAATCTGTCTGAGTTAACCCGAAAAATACTTGTATAAAGTATCATAATTACATCTGATGGTGTTTGCGCCGCGACGACACAAAAACGGTGCTAGATAGTGGAAAATTGCATATGAACAAATTTGTAGAGCACAAAATTTACTAAAGAAAAGTGCGCGGGAGGGTGTAATTATCTCCATTAGTTTGGGAAAAAGCGGTGTGGACAGTTGCGCGAATAAGGTTTGCATCATTTTGGACGCCTGTAACTCTTAAACTATCGAAGATCGTGACACCCTACCGCGGACTTTTCTTTAGTAAATTTTATGCTCTACAAATTTGTTCATATGCAATTTTCCTCTATTTAGCACCGTTTTTGTGTCGCGCGGCGCAAACACCATCAGATGTAATTATGATACTTTATACAAGTATTTTTCAGGTTAACTGAGAGAGATTGAGCTACCCTATTATTTTTAACATATAAAAGACATCATCATAAGGAGCATATTTGATCTTATGAAATTTTTTGTATCTCGAAAAATAAACTCGGTACAGACGAAAAACACATCAAATGAGTATTCCTCAAATGTAATTCACTCTGCAAGTGACGTCATGCGCACGGTCTGACGAAATCTGAACGTCGGAGCATCCGGCCCTGTATATCAACATACATAGTTATATTTTGAAGGCGTGAGAAGCAGAACGTATTTGTCGGTAAAATACACTCATTGTTCAGAAATAAGTAATACTTAATAGTATTAAACTAATAAATTTATTGAGACAAATCCTTGCGGTGTAGTATAATACATACAGTGTGACTCATTTAGATTGGAAACACACATGTAAAATCTGAAGTTATTTACCAATTTTAACCAATTTTTTTTTAAATGTCAAATAATGAAACATCTACTTTGGGACAAAATTTTAAATGTTTATTCCAATTTTCAGGGCATACTACGATAACTTTTTCGTACTCGGAATGGAGAATTGTTATTAGCGATTTGTTTATAAAAAAAATATCTACGCCACTGGATTCAGAATGCTTCCAAATAGCTGTCACCAAAATTTGACAAAAATATATTTATTAATAACAAAGTTATGACAACTTAAAGTTCGAAAACTTTCTAAGCTAACAGTTACAAAACAACACCCTGTATCAATAGATGGCCATGGAAACTATGTCAATGATTCTTAAATTAAACTATTTAAACCATCAGTGGAGAAAAAAATATTTAAAGTAACGTAATATTTAATAAAAAATCTATCATAACTGTTAAACAGTAACATAATTTCCATGGTAACTAAGATTTAAATGGAAATGTTAGGTCTTATTATTTACTCAGTTGTGCGATTCCGTTACGTTACTTTAAATATTTTTTTCTCCACTGATGGTTTAAATAGTTTAATTTAAGAATCATTGACATAATTTCCATGGCCATCTATTGATACAGGGTTGTTTTGTAACTGTTAGCTTAGAAAGTTTCGAACTTTAAGTTGTCATAACTTGGTGACAGCTATTTGGAAGCATTCTGAATCCAGTGGAGTAGATATTTTTTTTATAAACAAATCGCTAATAACAATTCTCCATTCCGAGTACGAAAAAGTTATCGTAGTATGCCCTGAAAATTGGAATAAACATTTAAAATTTTGTCCCAAAGTAGATGTTTCATTATTTGACATTTAAAAAAAAATTGGTTAAAATTGGTAAATAACTTCAGATTTTACATGTGTGTTTCCAATCTAAATGAGTCACACTGTATAAACCACCCAGAGTTGGACCGTTGGACCTTTCCTTTTTAGCAGAAAATTGTTCTTTAATATATAAATAGATAGCAAACAAGAAATACCGCGAACGGTAGGATAAAAAGTTGTTTAGATTTTTTACAATGTGGGAAAAAATTTAAAATGTACGAGGTGCTAAGTTCTTTCCCGTATCTCCCATGCAATATTATCAATAAATCCTCAGATCATGTAATAATAAAAAAAGAAAGGCCGACAACAAGCAGACCGGCAGGTGTACGAGCACTGGAGTGTTTCAATGATTTAGGAGTTACCTTACCTAGGCCACTAACGGTGAAGCCAAATGAATTCCCGCCTTGGACGAGAGGAAAACTGGCGATCCTAGACGACCTAACTGCTTTACCTAAAAAAGACACCACAGCGGAAGAATACCGAGTAGCGCTGGCAAATGTATTAGATAACTACCGCAATTCGGTTGTCGTGTATACGGATGGGGCTAAGAATCGTCAAGGTGCAGGAGCAGCAATGGTGGTGGATGGAAACGCGCATACCTGGTCGTTGCCCCAAGATACCACAGCATACCTAGCGGAGCAATATGGTATATGGCAGGCGCTAAAATTCTGTGACTTATCAGCACCGAAAAATTATATTATAGCCACCGATTCTATCAGCGTCATCAACAGCATGCGCGGGAAATGCCCACGCGACCCGATGTCGCAGATGATAAGTGACACGTTGGTACACCTTAAGAACAGCGGAAAGGTAATAGTCTTTTTATGGGTTCCAGGTCACAGTGGCATACCCGGAAACGAAAAGGCAGACGAAGCTGCGCACAAAGCGGCATATCGAGATACGGTCGACGCCGACATCCATTTACCGGATACTTTGAAGAGTACTCTAAAAGGGATGTCAAACCAGAAATGGCAGGATGAGTGGAGAGATATCAAAAACCACCTGGGTAAGATAAAAAAAGACGTGAGGCGTTGGAAGTGCCCCGATAACCTGAGCAGACGAGATCGGGTTAAAATGACACGCGTGAGGATAGGTCACACCGCACTCACCCATGCATATACTAACAGCGTCGGACCCACCATCCTGTCAGTTCTGCAACATCAATACCCAGACGGTAACGCATCTCCTATGTGAGTGCCCGGCAACAAAAAATATTAGAGACCTCTATAGATTAAAAAACAGCACTAGAGAGATACTTAACACCAAAGAAGGCATCCATGACGCAATCAAATACCTAAAGAACATTGGGGTGTTCAACAGAATATAAGGAAGGTAGAAGCGCTAATGACCTTAGAAGTCGATGCGCAAGACCTAACAAAAAAAAAAAAAAAAAAAAAAAAAATAAAAAATTTAATTTCAATAAATATGAAACGGTCGTCGATTGTTACAACGGTATTAAATAACGTTCCGTGGGGACTGGACGCTAACCGAACTATGAAGATATCAAACCATATTCACTGACGTCACAGTGCAATTTCGCGGCGAAGCTCTAGCGCTCAGGTTTTTATTATTTTAAAGTCATTTGTACGTTCTGAAAAATTCTTATTTTTTGCAGGGACTCATAAAATTGTAAAATCTTTCGATTGGTCAATTTAAAAAAAAATCTTAAATGAGCCCATTTCGGGCGGCATGCATTGCAATCTAAAACCAACTAATTTATCTGTTTAATTATTTAATTAATTTACTTCTTTCTTATTAAAATTACGAACTGAAAAATAACTTTTTCACTCAATAATAATGTTATTTACTGCGTTATCAAACCTACCTACTTAACAGTGCCGTTTAATTTAACGAAAGCTAGTTATATCGCTTAACAACCTATCGTTAAAAATAAGTGTTTTGCGTAAGTTTGAATAAAAAATGGCATATTTTATTTGGAGGAGAAGTTACTTTTCATGGCTTGTCTTCTATTACACAGGCACGCCATGAAAAGTAATACTTCTCCTCCACATAAAATAATCTACTATTATTTTACCATAAAAAACCGCACGAACTTATTTGGTTACCTGATATATTTACGTATTAACATAATTTAGTAATATATGCGCAGTGCTACTACCGAAACGCTGTGAAGGTGTTCAACTAAATGGAACGACGTAAGTGCTGTTACATAAAGCTGAAAAGCAGGGATAAAATGAAACGTAAATTGATTTTGAGCTCACACATATCAATCCATACCCGTTTATAAGGTATTAAAGCGTTTACATCATGATATTTCTTCCACATTTACTGACAATTCCTGCGTTTAAAATGTAAATGTTAGCAGTTACATCCGCAAATAATATCTACACAAATATTGATATTTAAGTGTAGGTGTGGTGTAGGTATGCTTAAATATTAATAGCTTACTACACTTTACTAATGCGAATATTATTCAAATATTTAAAAGTCTGAGATTTTAGGTATTAAACCCTCTTTAAATAGATATTTTACACGACTACGCTTTTAAAAAATTTATCATAAAACAAACTTTGGCTATTCGAGGTGATTGAGTTAGAATAATTCGTAGACGTTTCGGCGTCGGTTTCCTTATTGTAATAACATTTCTGTACCTCTATAACTAACTTAATCGAATTTCAACTACACTTAAGTCAATTAGAATTAAGTTCTATTTTCAATCTCCAAGGGACGTAGTTTTCTTTTACGTTTCACTTAGATAAGCGTAGAACATTATTTTAACTTTAGAGATAATTCGTTTAGTTAATGTACAATATTTCTTTCAGAGCGATCCCTACTGCATGAGAAAGGACTCGAGCGATAAACTAACTGGAAATGCTCAATTTGAAGGATACGCTATAGATTTAATTCATCAGATATCGCAAATTTTGGGATTTAATTACACAATTCGCCTCGCACCCGATGGCAGATACGGTGCTTATAGCAAAGAAACAAAAGAATGGGATGGAATGATAAAAGAAATTCTAGATCAAAAAGCCGATTTAGCTGTAGCAGATTTAACAATTACGTATGATAGAGAACAAGCCGTAGACTTTACGATGCCTTTTATGAATTTAGGCATAAGCATCCTGTATAGAAAACCCTTCAAACAAGCACCAAATCTCTTCTCGTTTCTCTCACCTCTTTCTCTTGACGTATGGATTTATATGGCCACCGCATACTTAGGTGTATCAGTTTTGTTATTCATACTAGCTAGGTAAGATTCTGTAGTTTGTAAGTTGTCCTACTACTCACCTTTGTTTATCCATTATTGCTGAAATCCCTCGAAGAAGCGTCGTGATTAAATAGTAACTGTAGATGTTATCTTATCTAGAAAAATAATGATTATACGATTTCGGTTTTAAGCGAGGTGGCTGGATCACTGAAATCTGTTATAGGTTCACTCCTTACGAATGGCAAAATCCTCATCCTTGTGATCCTAATCCGGACCACCTAGAAAATCACTTCACATTATTCAACTGCATGTGGTTTGCAATTGGATCGTTAATGCAGCAAGGCTGCGATTTTTTACCCAAGTAAGTGTAGTTAAGTGCAGCTTATGGTTGCAGGTTCAGTCCTTATGAATGGGATAACCCGCATCCTTGCAACAGTGATCCAGATGTATTGGAAAATCAGTTCACTTTAATGAACTCCTTATGGTTTACCATCGGATCTTTGATGCAGCAAGGCTCCAATATTGCACCAAAGTAAGTGTTGATCACAATACCGTTCTCTCTCTGTTTCGCTACTTCTTCCGTACTGGTCAGTATTAAAGTCTTGCTGCATTCGCCTCTACTTTGCTTTTTTTAACATTTATAATGCTTGTTGCCTGTACTGTTGTTATTGGTAACTTCCTGTATGTAAAGGCTCGCAAAGTTTGATGCGAGTGTTTATTGTAATCTAAAGATTTTTAATGTGTTTATTAAATGAAATGAGAAGGTAAGTTCCAACAGACTTATTTTTATTGGAGAGCGTTTTAAATAAAACGACAATTTATGAATATTAATGCACGTGTAACATTAAAATTCTCCAAGCCAAACGCTTTTTTAATAAATTATGTACAAAAATTTGGTAAAAATTGTAAAAATGCTATCTTTCTTTCTATTAAAAGTACAATCTGGCATTTAAGTCGCATATTTTATTATGATTATTCTTTTTTTTTGCATATTTTAATTTTATCGTTCTACCTTAATCTGTCTATACCCTTTCACATAGGGTTTTCTTCGGTAGAGCACCAATATTCGATATTAGAACCAAAGGTACACTTTCATTATCCTGCTCATTTGTTATTGATTACAATTTTACAAAAAACCTTCTTCTTTTTTCTTATACCTAACTAAGTTTGTCAAGTCCAGTCCTTTATATAGATTCTTTGCTTTGTGGTAATTACCATTGATCTCTTTGATGGTCAGTATCCTAGAAACTAACCAAACATGAAAGTTTTAACTTAGAAAAATGTACAGAAGTATGGTTATCATTTGCAAATTAAAGAAGGGTTACAAGGAAAGGTGAATTTCACATTGTTTCCAAATTTTTACATAAATAGTGCTTCATATCATTATTTTCCTCGTCTCAATAATTTATTTTGTGTTTTTAACGATTCCTTAAACGTCTTAGTCCTTCGTTCTACACGCCTTTATACTAATTTTTTGTGGAGTATAGGGGAGGAAGGCTTACGTGTCCAATTACCGGTTGTCTAACTAGTCCAGTCATTTTAAACATGAACATTGCAAAAAATCCTATATTAGGTTTGACTTTTTTATGTTGTTAGGTTCAGTCCCAGTAGTAAATACTCAATTTTGCAACTTCGAAAAACTTGTGGAAACTGGGGGGGGCGCCAAAAACCGCGATTTTTTCGGACTTTTTTCAGTTTTAGCCTCGTAGCTCAAAAACTACGAGTTATAGTGCAAAGAATACGATAATCTTTTTTAAACTGGACTAAATTTGCTACAATTTGAGCCTAACCCGAAGTGTGTAGGTATAATAGTTTCCGAGATACAGCTCTTCAAAAATAGGTAATTTTTCCCAAAATCTTTTTTCAACGTATCATCCATGTTTCGAGCCAGATATTGCCATAACGACGTGCCCTACGACTCTTGTCACGGAGAAAAAAAATGTAGGACATTTTATCACCTTTTATTTAAGCATAGATGCATTCCTGCGGACCTAACAGTTCTCGAGAAAAAGACGGAAAACCGGAAAACAGTGAAATCCTCCACATATATGTAATAGCATTAGTATGATTAGAAGACATTTTCTGATTATTCTTATTTAGCCTAGCGAACGAACCCTCAAAAAGGGCTTGTAGGCAGACTTTTTGACCCTAATGATTTTATTTCTGAGATGTGTTTGGAGGTGTTTGGTGATAATTATACGAAAAGTCCCCGGCCCTACCGTATGAGCAAACTCCGTAGCGTAACAAAATTTGCGGATTTGTTAAGTTTTCTCTTTGTATCTCTTGAATAGGCGATCGTAATGGGAAATGGCCAAATATAAAATAAAAGCTGCCTTGAGAAAATACTTTTGCTCTTTTCGTCAAACATTAACCCTATCATAAATGTATTTAGAAAAGACTAGAGACCATTAAACATGGTGGCGCATAAGACTGAAATTGTTTGGCTAAGGATGCAGGTAATCTGTATTTAATACTCACATATCAGATTTAGCTCCAAACCTCCCACAAAATTAGTTGTTCTCTAGTGCCCTCTATTCCATCTTGAACTCAACGTTTTTTTTAAATAACTATAACATCTTATCTATTTGAGATAAAATATTAAACGGTATATGTATTTTATAGGAAATTTTATGGTCTACAAGTTTTATTTCAGCAGTTTTTGCTATAAACCCAATACTTTAGGAGCTAGGACACAACATTGGCCGAAAAACGTCGTGTAAAAGCGATTTTCAAAAAAAATGTCAATTCTTGACAGCGAATATCTCTTCAACGGATAGAGATAGAGAAAAAACGCATAGAAGCAAACTTGTAGACAATTTAATCAGCTTTTTTTTATAGTTGCCATTTCCCACTACGATGGCCTGTTTAAGAGATGTAAACGGAAAATCAAACAAATCCGCACATTTTGTTACGCTACTTTTCGTATAATCATCACCAAACACATCCCAGAAATAAAATCTTTAGGATCAAAAAGTCTGTCTACAAGCACTTTTTGAGCGTTCGTTCGCTAGGCTGAATAAGAATAATCAGAAAATGTCTTCTAATCATATTAATGCTATTACATATATGTGGAGTCGTAGCGATTTCACTGTTTTCTAGTTTTCCGTCTTTTTCTCGAGAACTGTTAGGCCTACAGGAATGCATCTATTTTTAAATAAAAGGTGATAAAATGTCCTACAATTTTTTCCTCCATAACAACGGTCGTAGGGCACGTCGTTGTGGCAATATCTGGCTCGAATCATGGATGATACGTTAAAAACAGATTTAGGGAAAATGCCTATTTTTGAAGAGCTGTATCTCGGAAAATATTATACTTACAGACTTCCGGTTAGGCTCAAATGGTAGAAAATTTAGTCCAGTTTAAAAAAGATAATCATATTCTTTGCACTACAACTCATAGTTTTTGAGCTACGAGGCTAAAACTGAAAAAAGTCCGAAAAAATCGCGGTTTTTGGTGCCCCCCCCCCCCCCAGTTTCCACAAGTTTTTCGAAGTTGCAAAATTGAGTATTTACTACTGAGACCGAACCTAACACCATGAAAAAAGTAAACTTAACATAGGATTTTTTGCAATGTTTGTATATTTTTGTGTTTAAATTGACTGTACTAAACGTTTTGTGCACATAGTTTAATGCTACATGGTATTAATGAAGAAAAATTACACTCAGAATAAATCAATACGAGGTGGGTTCAAGGTTGAACCGAAATTTCACAATAACATTTCGTCATTTTATTAGGACCTTGAAGATGCCGTCTTTATAAAAACATTTTGGCCAAAAAAATATAAATCGCAATGCGTGATGTCGGGACTACCTGTTAAGTCAAATGGGTAGAGGGTAGGGTTGCGTTGTTTCGGATCACGTTTTTGATGGATTGCTGCAGACTTCTTAATCGAAACGTTAGTTTCACCATCCCTGGTGAGAAGTTAGCAATAGTAATCAGCATTTAGCACGTTTTTTCCATAAAATATAAACCACAATAGGATTTAAACGTCCCAAAGCACTGTGGCCATGATTTTGCCTGCTGAAAGGCACGCTTTTTCCTTCTGTCGCCAGTTTATGTTTGACCTCGTGGATTCGAGAACATAATGGCGAACCCAGATTTCATCGCACGTCGCTGGTCGCTATATAATTCACGTTCATTACGAAGAAGAAGTGCACTTGACACTTAAATCCACCTTTGCTATTGAATGTCCGTAAGGAATTTGAAAACCTATCTTGCATAAACTCTACGCAACTTTAACTCGTTATTGAACATGTGTTCGAAACTTCTCACAAGTATTGCCATTTCTCGTATAGAAATCCGTCGATAGCCATTAGTCTTTGAAAGAGTACTTTCTAAAAGGTGTACAGAATGTATCTTCGAGATTTCATTTGGATTCACATGCTAGAAATCCGTTGTGCAACGTGGACATGGTATGGTCTTTTGGACATGGCAAAAATTATTAAAGAAAAACCACGACAACGGTAATGACAGATAAGAAGCCTTTTATACATAGCCTATTATACATAATTATACATAATATGTTACAGTGATTTTTTATTTCATCAACTATTTCAGCGTTATTTGCAATTTTCCAGTTTAAATTTGAACCTTCCCCGTATTATGAAAGAAATCTAAAAATTGATTATATAAGTTACACTGACGTGTGATCTATTGATGCCGTCATGCAATCGTGATAAATTTTTTAGCCTGAAATACTGGTAGAGTTTATAGAAAAAAATTGTAAATTATTATTACTAAGTCCCTGTACACAGCACAGAATATGATCCATTACAAACTCAACAAAGATGTGATCACAGTGGTGCAGCGTGACATACTTTAGAAGGTGGTTGGTTGATCACTACCCTGAGACATGTATTGAACGTAGGGATTAAGGGTGGAGTATGGACTTAACTAATTTGAACCTTTGACGACATTTATGGAATTCATTTTTTACTTTTTCGATACTCTGACGTAACTTACGCGTTATGAAGTGCCAATAATCTTCTTCCAAAAACTAAATGTGACAAGTTGCTTCTACATTCGAAGGGATTAATAAGATTGGTTACCAATTTTGAATTCGTACTTCGAAAAACAGCATCATTCTGTAATTACCACTTGGGTTTATGTGACAGGTTTCCGCATTTTGATATTAAAAATCGATGTTAATTTGTACTTAAAAATGATATGAAACTCGTAAGTATGTAAGCCAAGCAAATAGGGCTTACAATACCGAAATTCCAGGATTTTGACAAGCGGGATCCCGGACAAAATTGATGCAGTATTTAAAACCGATCTTCATAGGTAAATACCGGTATTTCGGTATTAGTTTAATTGTGAAAATATTTTGGACTATTGATATTTATTTATATAGTCACGGCAATCCTAAAAGAGTTGCACGTGACATATGACGTAAAAACAGTACCAATGTAATACTAATTTTTCG
Source organism: Pyrocoelia pectoralis (assembly GCA_036250285.1). Classification (NCBI taxonomy): domain Eukaryota; kingdom Metazoa; phylum Arthropoda; class Insecta; order Coleoptera; family Lampyridae; genus Pyrocoelia; species Pyrocoelia pectoralis. The sequence goes on from CM070074.1 coordinate 68,882,374, forward strand.
GATTGTCATTTAAGATAATATTCTAGGGTAAAATAATTCTACAAGTTGGCAGCATCATAAATAAAATTACAATGTTGCAACCAAGGACATCTGTCATTTATTGTCTTCCATTTTGTATTTTATTCTATTTCGTTTCAATCCATATGACAACACTGTTGACATGTATACACCGTGTCCAAGATAAGAATGCACAGCATGGGGATCTTGAAAACGGTAGAAGATACAGGGTGGCTTAAATTAGAAAAAAGTTGCGCTATTTAGAGTATGTTCACATGCTGGCCGCAAAAGTTCATTATTGTTTATCGTTTTCAAAATTCTCAAAAAAATGTGATTTTTTGGATTTTCGTTTCTTTTCATTTTTTTTATTTATTTTAACTGATATTAAAAAACTACCGGCACTTTCTCATTGCCACTTTTTAAGCTCTACAAAATGGCGTGTTCAAATTTTTAATCCGACGTTTCGTATCCAAGAAACCATCATCAACTTTATTTTTTTATATGGCCACAAACAAAGAGACACTCTGTATTCGGTAGCATTATTCATTACAAATTCAACGATGTATCACACATTATGCTTTTGAAGCCAAAAAATGGGAAAAACGTGAGTTATAAGGTTTTTTATTTTTTAAATTAGTAGGCATTGGATTAATCGCAATATTTATGTTTTATTCTGTCACATTATTGTTGAAAACGTAATTTGGTGTTGTGTAAGTTGTTTTTACGGGAATTTGAAGTGTTTTAATTTTTGTTCTTGTTAAAGTTACTTATTCGTTAGTTTGTTGCTTCGTGCCTTTAATTTATTTACAAGTGTTACCATGGAAAGAGAACGTTTCACAAACGAAGAAAAATTTGATATGTTGACGTGTTACATCTTGTGCCGCAAAAATTGTATAGCTGCTGAACATATGTACTCTGATAATTATCCTGAACGAAGATAACCTGAAAAATCCATTTTTAGACGTTTGGTATCTAATTTAAAGGAATTTGGCTCATTTAAAAAACCTGTTGTATCTCGTAAAAAACAATCCAACGAAGAAAAGGCGACTACTGTTTTACAAATGGTTGTTGAAAATCCTGAAATATCAACAAGACTAATTGAACGTCGAACTGGAGTAGCTAGATCTACAGCCCATTTCGTTTTACAAAAGAATAAATTTCATCCCTATAAATTTAGAATTTGCCAGGGTCTTAGACCTGGTGACGAGAGAAGGCGAGCAAGTTTTTGTGAATGGTATACCAGAAAATGTGAAGAAGATCAAAATTTTCCTTTTAAAGTAATTTGGTCTGATGAGAGCATGATAACCAACAATGGCATTTTCAACCGGCGTAACAAACATTATTGGGCAACAGACAATCCTCATTTAATAAAAGAAGCAAGGCATCAACATCGATTTGGATTTAATCTGTGGGTAGGCATTTTGGGTGGCAGAATAATAGGACCTTTTATTTATCGCAACAATTTAAATTCCGAACGATATCTCGACCTACTGCAGATTGATTTGGAGAATGCCTTGGATGAATTACCATTACTTATGGTTAACAACTGCTGGTTTCAGCAAGATGGTGCCCCAGCGCATAATTCAAGAAATGTGCGAGAATATTTGTCCCAGAGGTTTCCTGGAAAATGCATTGGAACTCACAGTGAAGTAGCCTGGCCAGCCCGATCACCTGACTTAACCCCATTGGATTTTTTCCTGTGGGGTTATTTAAAAAACCAAGTGTATGACGCCATTTTTGAAAATGAAGAACAGTTATTGGCATTGGTTTTAGCAGCAGTTAATACAATCACACCAGAAATGTTAGACCATGTTTTGAATTCTTCTGTAGACAGAGCATACTTGTGTCTAGAAAATAATGGCAACCTATTTGAGCAATTATTATAATTTTTTGACATTGTGTTTCTGTTATTGTACCAGCGCCTACTAATTTAAAAAATAAAAAACCTTATAACTCACGTTTTTCCCATTTTTTGGCTTCAAAACCATAATGTGTGATACATCGTTGAATTTGTAATGAATAATGCTACCGAATACAGAGTGTCTCTTTGTTTGAGGCCATATAAAAAAATAAAGTTGATGATGGTTTCTCGGATACGAAACGTCGGATTAAAAATTTGAACACGCCATTTTGTAGAGCTTAAAAAGTGGCAATGAGAAAGTGCCGGTAGTTTTTTAATATCAGTTAAAATAAATAAAAAAATGAAAAGAAACGAAAATCCAAAAAATCACATTTTTTTGAGAATTTTGAAAACGATAAACAATAATGAACTTTTGCGGCCAGCATGTGAACATACTCTAAATAGCGCAACTTTTTTCTAATTTGAGCCACCCTGTATCTTCTACCGTTTTCAAGATCCCCATGCTGTGCATTCTTATCTTGGACACGGTGTATAATACTCGTGACGTGCAACGCTTTTTGCTTTGCCTCAGTACAAAATATTGTATGTATACAGGGTGGGCCAATAGTGGGTGGATGGAAGACTGTTGGTTTATTAACGAACATTTCGTTCATGGGATATGGTAAGGCTACAAATCTAAAATATTTTCACTTGAATCGCAAAAGTTTATACAGGATGATTTATATCAAAGTTGCATTTTTTTAATAGAACCCCCTGGTCAATTCTAGTGCGACTTTGTGTCACACATAGTACTTAAAACGAATCGTTTGGCCGCATGTGTCCAAAAAATTGAATATCGCAGGGATCACAAAGCTTAGAAGGCCGTGACAATGCGATATTACTAAAATATGAAATGTACTATCGTAAACCGGACGGTCAAATCCGAAATCTTTTTGTGTTCGAAGGTCAATTGACAAAATTTCTATAAACGGTAATTTGATTTTTCAAATGGCACTGCCAATTTTTCTTTATTACGTTTTAATTTTTGAACTATGAATTTACAAAATTATAATTGCGAGTTTATTATTTCCAATTTAAATATTGAATTTAATTTAAACTTTTTAACTTTAAGTAGCAGTAATAATTTGCGTTTCGAATTTTGAAATTTGAATTTTTAAATTATAATTTAGGAGTCATTAGCATTAACATTTTGAGTTTCAATTTTTTATTTCAAATTTCTACCTTGAATGTGAAATTTTTGTATTTCATGTGGATTTATTTAATATACATTTTATATTATTTAAATCTTAGTTTTGGAATTTTGAACTTTGAATTTCTAAGCTATGCGTTTTTTATTTTTATTTTATAGTTTCAGCAGTAAAAAAAGTCAATACCGGTATCAATACCGGGATTCCGGGATTCACTTGATTGAATACCGAAAACCAGTATTCAAAATTTCTTACGGTATTGTAAGCCCTAGAAGCAAATTAACTGTACTAATTGGTATCTATTATGCGATGGAATAAAATTGAAATGTTGTTTTAATAGGATTGAATTTATATTTTTGTATTTGTAAAGGTAAATTCAAGGCAACATTAATGAATGTATTGTTGAAAGGGAAGCATAGGAGCACGTAATTTTAATACAAAAGTGTATGTAACAAAATCGAATGAATTGAAAGAAATATATTTGTAATTCTCACATTACCCAATTGTGCCTTTGAGGGTGATGCTTTACAGTTTAAAGATTAATTCAATACCATTTTAGTTTATATATAATCATTTCATTTATTTTTAAATAAGTTGCTCCTTTAAAATTTCCACGAAGTTTCCCTAAAAAATAAGTTTCCAAATTTTTTCATTACGCAATTTTTGTACGAGAGAAGCGTTTTTATTAAACAAATTTTGTAAAGTCGCAGGCAAATTTTATTTAGTTAAATTAGTGGTCTTATTGCACAATTAAGCGAATCATTTTAAATGAAATTGCATTACCTAATAATGTCGTTTTATTTTATTCACAACTTGAAAAATACGTAGCTTATAGAGTAGTATACAAAAATACAAGCTTAGAATTATTGCCCTTTCTAACAAAAATATCTTCCCGTCGTAAAATATTCTTTTGTAGAAAAGTCATAAAAATTTTCGCTACACCTTTTTTATATTTCTATACGGGCTGATCCTATGGAAGCACGAAACAGTACTCTTTTATTGATTACCTTAGACTTCACGAAGTTGGTCGTATTTTTTAAATTCAACTTTTTATAAATAAATTATATCAACAAAAATCTACTGGTAATCCTTCCATGAGTTACTTGGTAGATTTAGTAGTTCAGTGAACTTTTTCTCTTTATATCTGGAATACTGGAAAGTTAGATGCATCGCAGTATTCTGGTTAAACTTTAAGAATGCAAACTAAGTTCTGAAATTTTATTGCTTGGAATAATTTAATAAAAACTTGGTATATTTTGTTATCGTTCGTAGAAAATCTATTTACATAAAAAATCAATTTTAGAGCCGTATCGACGAGAATGGTTGCGGGAATGTGGTGGTTTTTCACACTCATAATGATATCATCGTACACGGCGAACTTGGCAGCGTTTCTTACCGTTGAACGTATGGATTCTCCCATTGAGAGTGCAGAAGATCTAGCAAAACAAACTAAAATTAAATATGGCGCTTTAAAAGGTGGTTCAACTACTTCATTTTTTAGAGTAAGTAATTTAAAAAAAAAGTCTCCCTACCTCCTTTTATGAGTACCTATCAATTAAAATATTAGAAAACTGGTTTTTAAATTGTGATCTGACTAAAAAGTTTTACTTCTGTTCTAAAGGATTCCAATTTTACTACATACGAACGAATGTGGTCTTTTATGGAGTCTACGAGACCTTCTGTATTTACTTCTTCGAATAATGAAGGCGTCGAACGGGTTCTTAAAGGAAAAGGCAATTACGCATACCTAATGGAGTCGACTACAATAGAATACGTAATAGAAAGAAAGTGTGACCTAACACGTATCGGTGGCCTTCTCGACTCAAAAGGTTACGGTATCGCTATGCCACCAAGTAAGTTAAAAACGTATCTACCAATTTCGGATAAATACATTAAAAATTCAAATTTACAGACTCGCCTTTCAGAACGGCTATAAGTGGCGCAATTTTAAAGCTTCAAGAGGAAGGAACACTTCTTATGCTTAAAACGAGATGGTGGAAGGAAAAAAGAGGTGGTGGTGCTTGTAATGTGAGTATTTGTCTTTGTCATTGTTATTTAAGCTACTGCCAATGTTTGCAAATGAAATAGTACTTGAAACATCAAATCGTAAATGAACCAAATTCTTAATATTGCAATAATCGCACTGATATGAAATTAAGAAGCTTTTTCAGTTCAAAATACATGAGATCGCATAAGCATGGAATGGGGTGCCAAATAGCGCGCTTATAGTTTAACAAATTGTTTATTGCCAATTATGTGCAATACAGTCACCACAATTTAAGTTAATTACTATCAACTAAAACGATTCCTTAATTAACTGCATAAAAAATTCAAAGGCACTTTATCGAAGGAATAGAATTATTAATTTTATCTCTATAAGACTTCAATTAAACTTGGTATATTTCCCTTCCTTTGAACGGTTTAATTTTGTAGGTTCTACTGAAAATTTTATTGTTCGTAATTGTTCATATTTAATGAGTTCTTAGTTCCAGCGAAGTTAAAATGTCGTATATCCAACCGTAAATGAAAGATGAAAAATAAGCGCTGTTAATTCATATCCTCTAGTCTATACTACGCATTTTAAATTAAGAACATTAAAGGGCTGGTTAAAGTGAATTTGTTTTCAAATTTTCGTCACTCAATCTCGTTCCATATTTTGATTTTATGAAATTGATTCGTGAAAAAGTTTGTTCGCATAAATAAGTGCTTGTAAATATGCAAATCATATAGATTTTGTAAAATTTCTTAAATTAGGAAATTTATTTTCTGATAGATCTGAATAGAAAGAAATTAAATTAGTTTCATTAAATGTACTTAGGTACATTGTTTGATTGTAAATCAATTAACTCTAATTGTAAATTGTCTGGTACTATTAAAATATCAAATGTAATAGCATTTTCAAATATTAATATGTCAACTTCTTTTGCATAAAACGAAAATTTTTGTCCAATAAATACGTTTTCAAAGTAGGAAAATGACAGTAATTATATACTTTTCAAGTTGAGAAATAAACAATTTTATTTTAAGTTGAAAACTTTTAATTTCGGTAAATAACTCATTGATTAACTTTCCTTTTCCTTGCAATGTTATATTTAATTTATTAAAAGGTAAGTTGTAATATCAACAAGTACAAGCTATAACTCTCTTATCCATTTAAAATTCGATAATTCCTTTTTCTTTGAAAAACTTTTCAATCTCGTCTCTCAACTCGAAAAATCTTTTTAAAACTTTACTTCAGAAAAGTACACAATATCTTCATATTCTGCATGTATCTCGTTTAACAATTAATTGTCGAAATGTTCGATGGTTCACACCGTTCGTTCTTGCGAATATAATGAATGTTACTACAATATTCATAAAATTTTCCAAATTTATAAGTTTTGCACAAAGTGCACGTTAATGGATAATACAATGAAGTTGTAGAGTTTAATATTCAATTCTGAACTGAAAACACTAACGGTTGCGAAAACATATCTTCACCTTTCGTATTACCCGGAAGATTTTTTAATACAGCAAGTGCTTCCGTTACACAAAATAGTTTACCAATTCGACGGATGAAAATCAGAAGGTGAGTGGTGCTAGTAATAATACCGTTGCTTGAAAAATACTCCAATTGTGAAGAATTTTCTTTTAATTTATTTTATTAAGCATAATATAAGCATGATATATTTTCAATATCTAACGGCAACAGTAGATAAGAATGCGCAAGTTTATATTTACACAGGCTTTTCAAAAGCATTATTTTGATATGGTAAATAAGAAACTAGGTGCTTATAAATAAATCAGAGTTATTTGGCTTTTTTAACAAATAATAGCATTATTTACATCCTATTTAAGCGAAATCCCAAAAATACATTCTTATATCTGGTGTTTCGCAAGGATCAAATCTTGGACCGTTACTTTTTATATTATTCATAAATGATATTACATCAGTACCTATAGTAAAAGATTCACAATGTTCGCTGTTTGCCGATGATTTCAAAATATGGAAATCGATCCATGAAACCATATGGTACAAGTTCACGTAAAGGATGTAAATCGAATTTATAGATGGAGTGAAGCAAACCAACTAAACTTCAATTTGTCAAAATTTTGCAGCGTCACATACAGCAGAGAAAATACCAGCCAACTTTCAATATGCAATGAAATTTTGCGTTGCAAGGAACACCATTTTGGAGTTAAATGTCACATTAAAAATTTAATCAATGATTTGTTTATAGCGCCAAGGTTTATCATTAGAAACGCCTAATATTTGCGTGACTCTGCCACTTCAATAAAACTTTACAATGCGTATGAAAAATCTAAGTTAGTGTACTATTCGGATAGTTTGATCTCCATATTATAAGTTACAAATAAAAAGTACAGAAACGTTTCCTTCCATACTTAGTTAGACTGAAAACAGTCTAGTGGGGTCAAATCGCACGAACGAGGCGGCGAATTGACAGATGTGAGATTAATTTCTCACCAAACGTGACTTTCAATTGGTTCATGGTATTCCGTGCAGTGTGGCATGTGGCACTGTTCGGTTGAAACCACATGTCTAACATGTCCAATTCTTCCATTTTGGGCAAAAAAGTCCAATATCAACGTTACCTTGCGGCCATCATCGTCTTTGAAGAAGTACGGTCCAATGATGCAGCCATCCCAAAAACCGCATCCAATAGTGCATTTTTCAAGATATATTGGCAGCTCTTGAACAGCATCTTCGAGCCAAATTCGGCGATTATGCTTATTCACGTAGGTGTCCATTGAGCCAAAAATGAGCCTTGTCGCTGAAGATAATTTTTCAACAAAAAATGTGATTTTCATACAGCTTCTCTACATTATTGTAAAAATCTTTTGATTCGTTTTGATGTTGTATGACATCCTGGACCGTTTGATTCAGACAAATGGGTTAGACGAAACATTAATAAAACTTACAATCTCCCCTTAACCAATTTTTTTTTTCCATGATAAACTTGTGTTAATAATGTAAGATGTTTCGGAATCCAACAGATTCCATTTTCAAGCAAAAAATTGTAACAATTACGTCAATACATTAAAATAAGGGCTTAGGGGAAAAGAAGGGAGGGGTTTCACCTAGTGAATAAATTACAAAACTTGTTGACTACAAAATATGTTGACTAAAAACACTATTAACATTTGAATTTGAAGGACCCTGCGAGGGGACCCGAAACGAAGAGACCTCGTCATCATGCAAGGTACATAACATCATTTAGCAACCACCCTTTTCAATTTATTTAAAATCTAAAACAAGCAAGGCAAGGACAATCTGGTATTGCTGTTAACACTTACTTTTTACCCTCTTCATATGAAATGCGATCGTATGCCCTTTTAGTCATTTTTCCTGAATCAAACTTTTTTTAGCTTAGTTCTTCCACATACGTTTTTAGTATCCTCAATGGATATTACCACTTACGTTCGAAACTCTGAAACACGGCTTATAACACAACCGGCAGTTAATAGAGGAACAGGGGGGGATGTGGGGACTGAAAATAGTAATGAGGGAAGGGGAGGGCAGATTTTCTTGGCTATTGGTTCTTCCAGAAACATCTTTTTTCTAGAATTTTTAACCCTTAACCGGAGTCATATCAGTTTTGGTAGGTACTTAAGCGGAGAGGTATCGTCTGAGAGACGACTTTTTTTTACTGGGTGAAAAATATAATACTCTTAAAGAAACGTCAATATTTTATTAAAATTGAACAAACATAACCCTTTTGAAATAAATTGAATTAAAAATTGAAAGTAAAACTAATTATAAGCAAAGAAAAATAGTAATAATGAGAAATATTACAACAAAAATAATAAATGATCCTTTTTGATACCTATATTCTTCGAAACAGAAGAATTTCCATAAAGAATTATAGTTGACACGAAAGTAAGTAGATCTAAATATGTCAAAAAGCAACGAACATAATGTTCTTGGGCACCTCTTGCAATTCTCAAAGTTTATTGTTTTTCTTTAATACACTTGTCACTGGTTTTCGACACTCAATGCGTAAATATTTTGTCATTCTACGTTTCGCTGAAGGACACAGATGACATGTTTTTCGTTTTTCCAGAACAAGAATGTTTTGGTGTGCCGTTGCTTCTGCTGAAATACCGAGGATACGGCTTATGGCATCACGTATTTCTCGTGGTATATGTAGATTTGCCATTCGCCTTTCCTATGCACTTGCACTAGTTGTTTAGCCAATTGTTTGGCAAAAAGACTTTTCTGTTTAACTTGTGGATTGTTTTTGTAACACTGGTGTAGAATATACCAATTTACCACAGAGATATCCAGAATACGGAAGAAAATTGCCATTGGCCACCTACGAGTTGTTCGGCGGCTCGAAGAACTCTTTGAACACTTCGCGTCCAGACTATCAACTCCTCCCTTATTTCCGTTATAATACGCAATTATTTCAGGTTTTTTTATTTGGTGATCAGTGGCAGATCTATTGTGCATCGAGGATACCAATATTGTGACTTTTCCTTTTCTCCCTACAAAAGATATTAGAGTTTTTTCTTCTCTAAACCCATAAAGTGTAGATCCTGTTTCTTTTTTCCTGTCAGGTTGAAAATTGGGTAGAATGTCGGTCTTATTTTTTTTCATTGTGCCGACGTTTTTTGTTTGTTTGTTTGTTTTTTGTTAGCCCACGCCATAACTTTAGTCCCCTGTCAAATGTACATCCGTGTGCTCCTTGATGATGCAAGTATGGAAGTGGTGTCAATCTCTTTATTTGACCTTGAAGAAACGTAATTTTGATGGTGGCACTCTTGAAAATGGTGCGTTTGAACGCTGCGGGCAAAAACAAAATGGCCGCCATCTCAAACACGTTTTCTTATTTGTATCAGTAACCGGTGGGATTACGAAAAAAAGTGTGAAACAAAAAATGCAGCCACGGAGATTCTCCACAGAAAAGGTTATTACAACTTTTTATGTAGGATCAACAGTTTTCTTATAAAAAGCACTTTTACATTTTTCAAAAATAAAAATGAAAATGTCTCAGTATGAGGGTTCTACAAGCGTATATTTACATGGTTGACATTATTTTTAGGACCTGTTATTATTTTTGAATTAAAGAAAGCGATGCGAGGGATTCAGCAAAAGGGCTCAGATCCAATGCAGTACAAAATTGGATCAAAAATGAAAATTGGAAGTATACCAATGAACAAATTATTAACCCATGATAAGACGAAGGACGAACTAACAGAATTCCTTTACGATCAGATTCTTCAATTTGCCGTGAGCAACAACAAAACAACAAAAGGTTCATACTCAGTTGGAGGGACAAAGTAGCTTTATCACATGGCGATGGTCTTGCAAGTACGCAGGAGGAGGCCGACACAAAGATCATATTACACGCAGCTTATTTAGCACAGAAAGGAATTAAAACTACTCATCTGTTCCCTCCCGATACTGATGCCTTGATTTTAGCGCTAAGGCAATATCCTCAACTTTCGAAAGATTTTGCATTTTTCCTCGGCCATAGTAAAATGTTCGTTCAGCTAAGTTCAATTTACAGAGCGCTTAGACCTCTGAAAGCCGATGCACTCACTGGATTGCACGCACTTTCAGGAGCTGATGTAACAGGATCATTTGCTGGCAAAGGTAAAATAAGTGGTGGAAAGCTTTTAATTCCTCAAGTGATTCGCTGCTAGAAGCTTTGGCTAAATTTGGGACTCATTGAAGATGTCGGGACTAACTTGGAAGCGTTATTACTTTGTCAGCTTTATATCTCCAAAACAACACTGATCGACATAGGAGCTGTACGATGGTTGTTGTTTACACCTTCCTTCAACAAGATCTGCACTGGATCAGGCATTGCTAAGGGCTCACCTTGAGTGTTTTGAGTGGAATCAGGACCTAATTCAGCATCCCAATAACCCACCACTCTCACATTTTGGATGGAACAAAGTAGGGAGTGCATACGAGCCTGTTGCTTGTACCAATCCTTGTGTACCAGAACTTATCTTGGAACTTTGTCGTTGCTCATGCTTCACAAGGCGTTACTCTTCTCCATGTACATGCCAGTCAAATGGACTCCGGTGTACGGAAATCTGCAAGTGCGAAGGTAATCTGTTGTGACTGTTGTGACAATATGGGAGAGTACGAGCGTTGAGTGTTCACTCAACGGTACGAGCTAGACAATGATGAACATTTAGGACTAAGTGAGATTTGCATTGAAAGTGACGGCGACGATTGCAATTATATGTAAATGTAATTGCAGGAGTATTATTGTCTCCACTCTGTCTATATAAATCTCTAAACTCTACAGTATCTTCATTTAAGGGTAAACCTATAGTGGTACTTTTTATCTTTATCTTTAATTTCCTACGGCACAACATACGGGAAAGGGGATATTTTTTAATTAATGTATTTCCTACTTTAATGTATTAATTATTATTAGAATTATCCAGTGGGCATGTAAATAATGTGAAGCATGTAAATACGCGCTTGCAAAACCCTCATACTGAGACATTCATTTTTATTTTTGGAAAATTTAAAAGTGCATTTTATAAGAAAACGGTTGATCCTACATAAAAAGTTGTACTAACCTTTTCTATGGATAATCTGCGTAGCTACATTTTTTGTTTCACACTTTTTTTCGTACTCCCAACAGTTAATAATATAAATGGGAAAACGTGTTTGAGATGGCGGCCATTTTGTTTTTGCCCGCAGCGTTCAAACGCACAATTTTCAAGCGTGCCACCATCAAAATTACGTTTCCTCAAAGTCAAACGAAGAGATTGACACTACTTCCACACTTGCATCATCAAGGAGCACACGGGAGCCTGTTTTTGTGCATTTGACAGAGGACTACAGCTCCCGTCACGAAACCTGGCGAGAGCAATTTATGCGTAGAAGGCGCTTTTTGTGTTCGGATTCCATAAGCGTACTGTTACTACGGTTATTAAGTATAATCACAGAATAAATACACTTAAGTTTTATTCTGTGGTATAATCATGTTTTAAAAAAATTCATGAATTGGTCTTTATTTAACTTGGCATCATTTCTCTTAATTAAACCTACAAAGTATTTGGTATAAAAAACAACACAAATTAAAAATAAATATATTTCGCGAAATTTTCAACGAACTTCGTTCGTTACTGGAATCAATATTCCGTCCGTGCGTCCGTGCGTTGCAAGAGATGCGTATTGTCTACAACCGAGTTAAGATATGGATCTTATGTGAAATTTTATGCTGATTCAAGATACGATCCCAAATAGTGCAACTTCACGGAGCTATAACTCCTAACATATGTGTGATACAAAAATTTTGTCCTCTTTAACTTTATATAGAACATCTTTTGTCGTGAAAGCCACCGTTTTTGAGTTATTATCAAAAAACCAAATTTTTGTACCTAAATTCCAAGATGGCGGCTCGAGCGCATGCGCCTCGAGGTCGAAAACTTGGATTTTTCATTAGGGCCCCAAGCTTAACAACATACTAAAAAATCGCTACTACCCCACCATTTGCATTCAAAAAACCCCCACGTACTCGACTAATTAATAACTTTCTGTTATCTCAGCTAATCTCCATTTAAATCCCAATTTTCTAACAACTCTTCTCAATGAACTCTCCGATCCTTGCCAGTCCAAATCGGTTTTAAGTTTTTCTTTTAGTTTACTAATTGTCATGCACTAATGCGACATTTTTCGGTAAGTAATATGAAAATTGTAAATTATACGTCGAAAATATTCTGCTTCATATTCTTCTACGTTCGTTACTGAATTGTTTCTTGGTCGCTTCTTCTTTGGGGAACGAAACTTTGGTGCAGCGTCACAATCACCAATGTTATCTTTAGTTTCTTTTAAAATTCTTTCGATAGAACGTACAGACACCTTTGTTGCTTCACTCACTTTTAATTTAATGTCTGTTAATAATTCGTGGTCATTTTTGTGTGAAGCAAAATAATTGTAAACATTATAAACAACTTCACGCGGACTTTAAAGACATTTTAAATACGTTTTGAACACGATTATAAAAGCTACGTTAATACAAACCAAGTACAGTTGTAACTTATTATCTCTATGCAGAGTAAAATGAAAGTAAACTTAATTTTCTTTAACGACTTTCAAATTGTAATCAATCATAAATATTATGACATCTAACCTAAGATTATGACAATAAGGACACTGTCGTGTCAAATTATGCCTACTGCCCTACTGCACTGGAATAAGCATCGGTAAAGTCCGGAATGCATCGGCAGTCGCCAGGTTTCGTGACGGGAACAGTACTTGTTGTAAAATATTTTCACTCATTAGTAAACTCCAAACAGAGAGAGGATCCGCTTTGTGACCCAAACTTCGTGCTTTGGCAGTCAATGTAGGAATTTTCATAACAATATTATGTTTTCGGGTTCTTGATGATGGGCGAACTTCTGAAGAAGACCGTCTATATCGATTCTTGCCATAAAAGTAAGCTGAGTTATCTTCTTGAAGCGTTCTGTCATTTTGATCATCATCACTTTGCTCTGAATTTGTATCGTGTTCAGATTCTATACGGTAGTCTTCGAAAACGTCGTCTATCACTATTGTCACTAAAATCCTTGTGGTACCATTTTTGCAACGTCTCTTCGTAATCCAAATAACCTAAACGAACGCACTTTGACGGCCCGGCCATATTCGTATTCACAAGCAACAGACTATTTTCAAACACAAACGGAGACGTGTCACCTGCCAGACTACGGAACTTACTGACCTTATAAACTTCTACGTAAATACTGTACTGCTTTAGCAAATTGGGCTACCTGTTAAGCTTTACTAAGGGAAGGATTAGATAAAGTGACAGGCCAGTAGGCTGTCTCATCTATTATTAATACCCCTTTATTTTTTTGGCGTAGACTGAAAGACGACATGTAAAGAAAGATGACGTTGTAAAACTTTCAAAGTAAAAGCAAATGTTTTATGCTAGAGAACATGCGCGGACTACTTCCCTGAGGAAATTTATTATTATATTCACATATCTTCTTTAAAAGATTTAATTGCATTGCAATATTACTACAGATTCATGTTTAATTAGCTTACGTAGATGAAAAAAAGCCATATTGTAAAAAGTTGATAACAATAGCTAGTTTAACTTAAATTGAAGCAAAGCAACATCCTCTGTTTGTAAACGTCATTATTTCTTTTATCTTGCAAAAAGGGAGAAAGGAAATTATACCACTTGTGATCTGAATGACTAAACTCTTCAAAATTGACTTAATTCTCGCGAAGTGCGACTGTAACACGAAACAGATTTCTGAACGGTAACATTAGAGAGCAACACATTACACTTTATCATTACAGTATTAAACGTACACTCATTGATATACCACTCATAACTTCAATCGAAAGTGGGCTATAATTCTTCTATTTTTCAGAAATACTTACCTATGCGTATGATATGTAAGTACCTACAGTTTAGTAGAGATTTAAATCTGCTGAAATAAATTACGTGTTATGAATATGTAGAATTCATATCATTTATCTCCACCAGATATTATTCCCACTTGAGGTAATTTTGTTTGAAATATTACCATATTAATGCACAAACTCCTTAAAGTAGTCACAATGAAATTTAAATAGCACTTAAAAGCAAATGTAATGGAGGAATTAATCGCAATAACTCAATTGTGACGTGTATTTCATTATTATTGACTTGTAATAGATATTTGAATTATATGGTCGCTTAACGTAATAATCATCATTTATGTAAACAAATATTAAGTTTTAATTGGATTTTAGGACGAAACAACAAAAACAAGCAGTACAGCAAACGCTTTGGGACTGGCAAACATTGGAGGTGTCTTTGTCGTTCTAATGGGCGGAATGGGAATCGCCTGTGTTATTGCCGTTTGTGAATTCGTTTGGAAATCAAGAAAAGTGGCAGTGGAAGAGAGGGTGAGCAGCTTTCTACACGACACGTAGCTATAAGTTACATACGTAGATACACACTAGCACATTCCTTGGTTTGTAAGTGTACAGGCCTAGCTTTTCGTATTTCTTAATAGGAGAAGGGTAATTAATTAAATAAGGTTCCTTTTTTCATCACCAAATTGAAATCATTCAGTTGCAACCAAAAGTAGTAAAGATTTTATGTGATTCATTTTGAATGCTAGGCTCAAGATAGATACTATGTAATATAAAATGAAAATTACAAAAATGTGAACTGGTTATGCCATTGGTGTATCGATGTCAATCAAATCTGTATGAGTAAATAGTATTTTCTGATAGAATTATTTATGAGAGGATTAAAAGCGTTACGGATAAATCTCGCAATTTACTTTTGTATGCCAGTCGCGATACCCAATTGACCTATTTTTGAGTTTAATCCAATCCATTGCAGTTGAATCACAAATCGTGAATTGTATAGAAATTATAATTGAGATCAATCTTGACTAGTAGTAGTTAAGTAAAATTGAGGTAAGATATGAGATATTCAATTTTATTTATTATTAATTACACGGTTGATTGCGAGATGCTTTCCGAAGCCATAATGTAAATACTTAGTAATTTTTGAGAGCGCATTTTAATAGTTACACTAAGTCCATAACATTTTTATGTAAGTAATCAATGTTGGTTAAAGCTACTACGAATTGAGGGCAATGCCAACTTCTACATAAGAAATATCTGCAATTTTTGTGTTAATAATACAATCATAAAACTAAGCAGATTCTACTCAGGTATACAGGTACAGGGTAACACGCAAAAGAAAATTACGCAGAACGTCTTGTAGTAGTAGGTTTAACAACTTTAACTTCAGTTTTGGTACACGCCTAAATTACATTATACAACGATCGAATTAACAAAGTCTAATATTAACAGAGAGAATAGAAGTACATAGTAATTTTAGTTTAAGTGTAAGATAAGAACGAAGTTTTAGACAATACTCAAAGTTGTTAGTGCAAAGCACCTTATCGATGTTTTTTAATCGGATGACTATTTATGTGTATTTTGTTACTGTTTTGCTCTCATATTATCTTGGATAACTAGGAGGTAAGTAATGAGAAGATTCGAAGACTTGACACTGCCGATTCCATTTCAAAAGTATCCTCTGAAAAATCAATGGAATTGCGCCGATAGTAATCAACAAGGCGGAGTCATATGTTATCGGTTTATTATTTAGGTACTATTTTTATTGTAGTTTTTGCTTTAAAGAATTTGAATTAATTACATTAGAATTTATATTCTTAAGGGGCAGATCTTTAAATAGGTAGTTACTAAAACCGCTGTAATTTCGATCATTTTAATAAAAAATTGGTCTACGAAACGGTAGAGATAGATAGATAGAGATAGATAATTTCACGTAATTGCATAAATTAACAAAATCGCATATATATAAAAAGAAGTTGAAATCCAACAGAATATTTCATACTTCCGACCTCAACAGTCGTATTCAAATTACCCAAACGATTTTTTCACGCGGTTCAATTTGAATTTTAATGTAAAAGCTTCTGAAACAAATCACGTAATCGCTAAAATCTAATTATTAAAACTGCACTGATTATTTAGCGTTCGCAGCAATGAAAACAAATTTCAATAACGAAGCGCAAAATGGAGAAGTCTTTGATTGGCATTAGTTGACAAATACAAATAGCTGTTGTATTTATTTACTTTGTTCGAGTTTTAAGGTTTTTGTTAATTTTGTAGCTGCCAGCGCGCATTCTTCTGGCAGCATTCCCAAATATTCTCGTCTACTAATTGCAGAAAAGTTGGAAAATGCTGATTCTTATACAAGGATTGATGAATATTTAAAACGTTGTCGCTTTTTAAAAAATAAGAGTAGGTAACTGTTGTATATTTTTGTTTCCAGTTCAATACATTTATGAATATGTTTAAAGGTGTTGTTTTTCATTGATTTTGGAAAATATACTACGCTGTTTTCGAAAGCGCATTGTAATATAATAACGTGTTATAAATTTATCAATCACTAAATTGACGGGTAAAATTATTCGAAAGAGCAGACTTATTATTCGATTTTCGAAGGAAAAAGTTGCGAGGATTGAAACTAATTTTGGTTTTGAAATGAAATGAATTTGTTTCATTTTTGTCACTGCAACATGGCTGGTGCAGAAAAAATGAATAATTGATTGTAACTTTTAATTATTCATTTCATTTATATTATTGTAAAAAAGTAAATGCAGACAAAATTACAGTCTCTGCATCAGAATCAGATTTTCAGTAAATTTGATATTAATGGCCCTAAATTTATCAGTCATTAAAAGAGTCTATGTGACACAAATTTCCTTAATATTTTTAGCCAACGTGATTAAACTTTTGTACTAAATACAAACCAAATCTTATAAATTGTACTTTCGATCCTGGCATTGCGTCAATATTGCGAAAGTCGCCTTGTTCTTGCGGTATAGGTGAATTTTCTCCTTGTCCTGATTTGGTACAGTTGTGTCTTCTGTCTTCTGCACATTTCATAAGAGATACCTACATGAAAACTCCAGAAGTGCAAAATACATTTTTTTCTGGAATTGTGACTCAATTACTCAGTTTTCAGTAATTTTAAAATTTGGCCACCTAGATCAAGTTATAATTTCGACAAAAATCATAAAATTCTACAATGGGGAACAATACGAAATCTCAGAAATCAATGTAGTACACATCATCATACGAAGATTTCAAAAAAAGTTTTGCCGTGAAAAATTTTACGGCGATCCTATAAATTATTAAGTTGCCCTAAAATTGGCGAGAGCCGATCACATGCCGAACGTTTCCGAGTTTCCCGATGGCACAGTGACGTCACAACCCATACAGGACCTGTTGATTCTGGCTTGCGGAGTTGTTTTTTTACGATTTTCAACTGTTTTCACGGAATATAAACACTAGGCGAGTGGTTTTTTTAATTACATAATTTGTTGGTGAATTGAAAACAAAAGGACACTTGAATATCTTGCACACAAAACTATTTCTGTGGCCATATATAAGTGGTCGATTTGCAGACCGGATCAACGCCGCCGGTTAATACAAAATCATTATTAATTATTTCTTGTGTTTATCATCATCATATGTATTCGGTTTTATCACTTTAAGAACATAAGTCGGTATGCCTAAAAATTAGAAAAATAAGTTCACCGATTTCTTAATGCTGTTTTATCACAGAATGTAGATGCTGTTTACTAGGTCAGGTTAAGGAAAGAAAAGTTGTTTTGCACTTCAACAAAACAATTCTTGTGTTTGGTATACCTCGGAACTGGACATTTGCAGATAATTTGCTTAATATCAAACCTTATAAATGCCACAAACCACGTTCTTACTCGTTTTTATTGTTTGATGGGTATAAGACGATAAATACGATAACACAGTCAATAATTATATTTTAAAGAAATGCGAGACGATATAAGGTCTATTTT
Organism: Pyrocoelia pectoralis; assembly: GCA_036250285.1. Lineage (NCBI taxonomy): Eukaryota > Metazoa > Arthropoda > Insecta > Coleoptera > Lampyridae > Pyrocoelia > Pyrocoelia pectoralis. The sequence continues at coordinate 68,900,752 of CM070074.1, forward strand.
ATCACAATCTTACAAATGAACGGCTACCGGTTTCGCAGCTAAATTAACTGCATCTTCAGGCCTAAGACTAATAATAAGTAGATATTAAATTAAATTAAAAATTAAAGCTACTACTTACTAATTAGATAAGAAGCTATGAAAGGTGTGACATGTGATCTCATAAACTTGAGATCACATGTCACACCTTTCATAGCTTCTTATCTAATTAGTAAGTAGTAGCTTTAATTTTTAATTTAATTTAATATCTACTTATTATTAGTCTTAGGCCTGAAGATGCAGTTAATTTAGCTGCGAAACCGGTAGCCGTTCATTTGTAAGATTGTGATAAAATAGACCTTATATCGTCTCGCATTTCTTTGATTATGTCATCACACAAGTCAATGGGTTACATCAATTATATTTTATTACCACTTTCTTCTAAAACGTAAGTACAAGAAATAAAAAACACACGGTGTAATGAGAAACGTGGTAAACAAACCGACGCAATGTTTACGTTTAGCTACGCCGGTCCCAGAACCTCGAGAAATTTATAAAAGTTCCCCAATGGTATTTTGGGAGACATATTTTAATCCTAGTTTAGAGCGTTAATTACTTTATTACGTTATCAAACAATAAATTATGTTACTAAGATGTTCCACTGGACATTATGATGAGCAAGAAAGGTTAGGACGGGTGTCTCCCGGTCACGATTTCTCACTACCCAAAGAAATATACTTGACATTAAATAACATCCTCTAAAACCAACAATATAATTGTTTATAAAATGGTAAAATACAACGAAAAACTACATAAATACAAGATAAAAACGACTAAAAACACTGGTCTCCATACGCTCCGTACATTGCCGTGTGGGACGTGACGTCACAGGACCTTAGGGCATCGTCGGAAACGTTCGGGCTGTGCTCGGGTCTAGCTGATAACGAAGCGACTTTAAAGCGCTATTGCTAAGGAACGACTGGTCGTAGACGACTATTTCTTGGGGGGAAATGATTCATTATGATTCCTCTATGAGAAAAAATGGTTTCCAAAAAATCGTATTTTTCCCCATTTTATTTTAGAAACTGGAACAGATTTTCAATATTGAATCTGTTCATCCTGTCCGCTATTCACATTATTTATGGAAAACCCGTATTTTGGTTTCTGTATGTTGCCTTTACTACGAGTACCAACTGCCAAACGAGTACCTACTCTGCAGATACATACATTTTGTTACTTGCGACGATTTTACAAGATCACCAAGTTAAAAATTGGATTTTTGGAACAGGGTTTAGGGCTACCCGATACAGCTTGATGATATACTTAATCATTTTTTTCTCAAAGGGTCAAGTTACCCCGGTTCACCGTTAGGCCGTTTGAGGGCCGAGAAAATTGAAATCTTATCAGTTCTTGTTTAATTTTAATCTATCACAATCTGCTACCCTTAATATGACACATGGTATCGAAACATGTCGGGTTACATTAAAAATTGAAAAAGTAGTGGAATTACTTATGACAATTAATAAATAAAACCAAAACAACAACCTCCCCTTAACTAATAACGTTTAATGACAAATGAACGGTTATGTTTTTTAGATAAGTACCGGAGTACTAAAACCACTAGCGATGCAAACGAGCAGGACTAACATTTTGAAAATTATATAATTGATGAAGCACCTAGTTCTCTAACCTTAAACTTAGGTGTAAACAACAATTATTTAAACAAAGTAATTAAACGGAGATGAAAAAAAAAATTTTTTTTATTTAACGAGGAAAGAGACTGGGAAGAAAGCTATCATGAAACAACAATGTTAGAATCAATCTGTCTCGGGAAGTAACTACCTTTCCCCTTGCTACTGTAATTCTTCAGCATGAGCACATTTTGTTGTCATTAGCAAAAAAGGCTTTATAAATAATGGTTAGTGGCGTAACCATCCCTTCGAAACAAATTTAAAAACGAAAAGATTACGGCGGGAAAAGTTTAAAATCTAGCTGCCAAAGGGGGTACGGTACATACATGTATATAGGCAAACCCTGTAAGATTTTTCACGTAGGTACTATGAGGTTTCTTTTGGTTTAGCGAATTTTCTTGTCCATTATGACGTTGTATTTCATAGATTGAACGAAAAATGATGTCTTGGTGAACTTAGTATGTAAGATTTTGACGTTTGATGCTAAAAATTTTGAATTTGAAGTATTTATGTATTTAGTGTTCCAATTTTAATTAGTGCAATTTTGAGGTTAAGTAGTTCGTTACGATTCTTAATTAGGTTTTATTTTATCCAAATAACGAGTAACATCGTTATCGCCGTGTTGGTAAATCCTTTGAAATGATCATTACCTAACTGCCAAAATAAATACTGTATTTTATAAATATAACAATCAATTGAAAGTTAAAGATGATGACAACGATGCCATTCCATGAGATATAGTCATTTTTTTAGGATATTAACAATAATAATGAGTCAACAAACCACTATACAAAGGGCCATCTGCAAAATCTTTTGGAGCTGGGCTAAGACCAGGCCGGAAAGAGACCTATGCCATTTGATAGATCTTTTTGCTGGCGACAAAGCTCAATATTTCATTTGCTTAGGTGACTTTTCGGCCTCCAAAGTTATCATTTGTATCATAGCAAAATTGCATAATATAGTTTTTTATGCTAGAATCATAAACGGCTCTTTTGATAACTAATTAGAACTCGTTCATAATTTCCAGTTTCCAGTTTCCAAAGAAACAACTACGTCATCTTTACCTCATCTGACATAATATACGGTATTTACACACGACACATGGCAACAATCGTATCCAACGAAACGATATTGTCATCACATCCAACATTCATGCCAGTAGTCTGTTTAAAAATAAAATTTTTCAAATTTATGATGCTAGCGTAAAAAAAATAGCGTATACAACTCGTTATAATCTTGATGTGCAAGTTAACTGCACTCGAGAAATTTAGCGTGACTCGCTCGCCGCGCTCGCTCGTACGTGTAATAAACACCAAGATTATAAACTTGTTGTATAATATACTATATTGATTTCAGCTACGTAGTTACATGTTCCATTATAAAATAAAATAATATCAACGTAATTTATATGAAATGTTCTAATAAGATGTTTAAAGTATATTTTCTACTTCATTATTTTTTAAAACAAGAGGTTTAAGTAAGCTAAAATTTATATTAATTTTCTTAGCCTAAGAAAATTAATATAAATTTTAGCTTAAGTACTTACACCTCTTGTTTTATTAATTAGAGCTAAATGATGGAATACTTCGTAGAAAAGGTTCATTATTTTTTATTGACGTAAACTGACAAATGTGGGCGAAATTCTTTCAACAAATTGTCCAGATCCTAATCAACTACACCTTATTAGATTGTTATTAGCTATTGGATTGTACATTCATATTTTTCTAATCACTGCACTTTATTCATGCCAAGAATAATTTGATTAATACTGACTAATTTAGTATCTGCAATTCGGCCACCTTGTTTTGACAAAAACCATATATGTAGATACCAAGGAAAATGTCAATTTATATTGTAATCCTCCTATAACTCCACAAGCAAGTTTATTAAAACTCTGGAACTTTATTAAAAAATCACACGTTCAGTAGAGGAACAATTTATAGTGACAGTGACAATGTTCAGCTATACAAATTGGTAGATTTGGAGAACGTAAACTGTCAAATATGTTTGCATTGCTTGACGTAGTTAATACATACACATTTGAGTACAATGCTTATAATCCAACTAAGTAAATCTTATTAGTTACCCGAAAGGCAACCAACTGCCAGTAGATTTCGTACAATTATAAATTATTATACGATATGTATGATTACTTTTCAAATGACATAATACAATCTGAGATTCGTTATGTCATTCTACGGAAGGAAGCGTCAAAATTCCAATTCATTTTGGTAACAAATTCAATCTAGCACAATAAAACTTTCAAATAAATAACGTTCGCATTCCACTGACGTACAAGTAGTTGAAAAATGTATAAAGTCAATTTAGGTTTTCATCCCAAATTACACACAGAACGTGACGCTTGTACAATAAAAAATCTTCAGATATAAGCGCACTAAGCGTATCAGAAAAAGGGTATTTGATGTCGTCGCGACACAGTAATTGGAAAATCGGATTTGAACACGTAGACAGTTCATTTAAAATTTTATCGCTATGATAAAATACAATTTACTCAATAGACCGAACACGTAAATTACAAAATAGGAACATACCTCAGTCATTTAACTTGTAATGGGGGTTACATTGCTTTACAATTTTATGTTGAAAGATATTAAACAAAGAGAATGACGAAACTTCTCCCATTCTTGGTAAAGTTAATCGCTGATACTTTGTCACAGAGTTAACTCAGAGCAGTGTAAATAAAGGTGGGAGTACCTACTGCTAATCCAACCAAATGATCATAGGTAAGCAATTAATCGAAGGTAATTTAACTCCCTTTGATGTCTCTATTAACGGCACGAACGTTACCAAATCAGAAAGTAGGTGACATTACATTAACTCTCTTGAAGAGCGTCAGTTTCAAAATTTTATTAAAATTATACCAGTCCTACGCATATAAAAGTGTTAAATTAAATTTCTGATCCTTTTCGGTTCGTGCAAATGATATCGTTATACAACGTTTTGAAACGGTTATATGTAGTTAAGCAGAGCAATTTGATTTTGTGGTCTTAATATATGTCACAGGAAATGTAAGATTTATTAAAATGCGTATAAAAAACGACGGTACTCTAACATTCAATTTGTATATCCCAGATTTTATATAAAAATGAAAAGATTTCACTGAATTTACGACATAGATCTGCCCTTAAATTATTATTTATTATCGATTATTTTGTACATAAAAGAAGCGACTAAGGTGGGATTGTGGTTTTATTGTAAAATAACTTGATTACGTTTTAATAATGAGTATTATGTTTTAGAGTTCATTATGTGCTGAAATGGCATCCGAATTACGTTTTGCCCTACGATGCCACGGTTCATCTAAACCTCTACGCACCCAGACTAAATCAAGCGGTACTAATACGGGATTAGAGGACAATCGTTTTCCTCAACTTGGCTCTTATCCTGCCTATGGTTTTGTCATAGATAAGGAACCACTGGGTTAAATTTGGTGAAAATTAATACACATTTTGTCTAAAATTTTCAATTTTAAAAATCTTTTATGCGTATACATGTTTCTCTGGTGTGCATTTTTCTGATTGTTAAAATATTTTATAGTTTAAGGCTGATTTTAAAGTACTAACCAGGTAATAAATACATTTGTACATACTCTATACTTGTAAATATAAAATAGTTAACAATGTTAATATTTTAGGATTTTTACGGTTTTTGTGTTTTAATTTATGGACAAAAATGGAAGAGAATGTTTGTTTTCTGTTGTTCACTATATAAATGTTGATTATAGATTACATTTAAGAACGGTCAGTGCGACTTATTTAAATAGACACGAATTAAACTGTATATCGTCCAATTGCTAAGTCCGAATCAATCTCATCCACACTCGAATTATTTCTGTATGGATGTGTTTGGTTTATACATATCCACTACATTTTGTAAATATTTCATCATAGAATGTTTGTGTGCGATGAGTCCTTTGTAAAGATTATTAACACTTTCTATTTGTGCATAAAATTAAAATAAATACGTTTCGTTTTATATTTCAGCGTCGCCAGTTTTACTTGAGTGAGCTAATTATAGCCTCTACATTCAAGTGTATTGAGTCAAGAGCCTGTACCCCAAAATAACACAGTTTGGGTGTTGCCAAGTTATTATTCACTAATACAAGTTTACCTTAATTTTTTTCTAACATGAAGTTATTGTTTATTTTAATTTGTGTGTTTTTGTTGTGTAATTGTGAAGAATTGAGGATTGGTATGTTATAATAACATCTCTTGTATATTTCAATAGCTTTAGCATGAAACCTGCCATTTACACCAGACGTTTCCTGTTTATCTTTTAATCCACACATGAAAAGCATTTCACCGAATGCTACCGTGTGGGGAACAACCTTTGTTTATAAAAACAAAGGTATCACTGCTTTAAATCATGTATGTAAGTATATTTAATAACGATCTTAGTAGTGCCGGCCCCTTGTTTTGTGTCACCCTAGGCCTTTGTGTTTTAAATCATGTTCAATCTGCCAATTAAACATAGACTATTCAAATTTGTAATGTGAAGATTCTTTTATTTAAATGGGAAGGCATAACTGAGTACTTATCCATTCAAATTACATAAATTCAATCCACGGTGCGTAAGAAGACGAGCCCGCCTATGCGCAAAATACGAGATTATGATGTTCAAACTTCCGAGTTCGTTTACCTCGGGGGCATCGCTTGTGTATTTTACCAAAGAACCATAATATTTTATGTAAATACACAATTTATTATAATTAAAGGCTATACTAGAAGTAATACTATAATTAAATTAATAAAATTAATATGTTATTATACACATGAAAAGACAAATGTGATACGCCACTGCTTGGTATTTTTATTATAATCCTCGTCTTCTTGCGCGCCGGGACTATACATTAACAAAGAACATATTTATAGTTCAATGGAATTCGTCTTGTTTTTTGGGAAATGTTAGGAAAGTCCTTGGTATTTCACTTTCAACAGAGACTCGAGCAAGTTCAACAAATCTTACTTGACTCCTGGTAGTATGAATATAATTAGTATATAATTAATTAACTGCAGCTTCTTGCTATAGATAGGTACATGCGCGCCCATACAGTAATTTCCAGGGGTGAGGGGGCAATTTGAGAAAGATTGAATTGTACTTAGCTTGAAATAATTAAAATTTTCGTTATTTAAGAAATTATTAGAGTCCGAGTTCAGAGGAAGGGGGCGCTGCCCCTTCTTTCCCTTACTTATGGGCGCCCATGGATAGGTACCTACACACAATGTAATAAGAATCCGCGCGGCCCAGACCAAGGTGGGAAACCCACTTAAAAAGTTACATCACCAAAACGGTTTTCGCCGAAACGCTTTAAGACCAAAAGGGCATTCGCCAAAACGTGCCATCAATGTTGACCACAGTCCACAGCGATTTTAAATTCAACTTGTTTTATCCCATGATACATTACTTACTAAATTAAACGCTAAACTTAAATGTTCACATGCATACAGTATGAAGTAGGTATTCCGTACATCTGTCAACACTTTAAAGAAAATGATGCACCCTGCACATCTCCAGTCGTAGATGAATATCTTATTGGTTTTACAAGCAGAGCGTCCCTTGCCCTTCCCTTTTGTATCAAGGGCAAACCCGTTAGATAGGTACCGCTTGTGATTAAAATGTGGAAACTGAAAAAATGTCTAATGGTGTTAGATAACATGATATCGGAGGTCAATTAAAGGCACCGAATTAAGAAATTGAAATATTGATCGTCAATGGTCTTGATGGTAGAACTAGATGTTCAAATTACAATTATTGAAGTCACTTAAAAAAACATTTTCTGCCAAGCGACTCAGTCTCATTAACAGCTTTCTCAGCAGCATTATTGGAAGAACGGTTGGCAGCAATTCTTTTAGACCAAAATGGACACCATTCAACCAATTTCTGTAAAGTCAATATTAACAATATAAAGATCACTCTGTTTTTATAAACTTTGAGTATAGGGAATGCTTAACAAAAATTAAAGCTACATAATAAAAGATTCTATTTGCTATTAAATACAGAGCGTTCCATTTAAAAGAAGAAAGAAAATGAAAGGTTTGAGTTTCGATCCACCCTGTACACAAAAGAGAAAACAATTGAAATTTAATCGAATGAGGGGATATTAGATCATATTACGAAAGTGGATTAGGCACAACATTGTTTCTTTCTGTAACGTAGAGGGCGTTGATTTAGCTATGATTTTAACATAAATGTACCTATCCATAACTTTTAAAGGACTCTGTATAACGTAGCAAAACCGTATATCAACAGATTCGAAAAAAATCTGGGTAATCCGAATTTGGCATAATATGCAGGGGCTCTCATTTAAAAAATCATATGTTTAGTTTGTAACGGAGTTATGCAACACCCTGTATAGTTCAGGATAATTTCAAAATATGGTCCTTATTAAAGACATCATTATTTTTCTTAACAACATTTTTTAAATATTTCTTGAAATAAGCCATATATCGAACATTGTCGTAAGATTGGTACACCCTATCGATCAGAGTATGACATTCAAGTAATACCTAGATGTGATGGAGTCGCGCTTGTATTTAATAACAACGGGATGTCAAAGGTATATTTTTAATAATATAAACTCTCGTAATGATTAAACAATAAAAAAACATACTGTTACTTGATTGAACACTATTTCCAACACTCCCACTAAATGGTGCTCAATACCTACCTACTGTAATAATGTAATACATGTAATAAACTTCGATTGTGGTAATGTCTTCGTAAGCGCATCCGCAACCATTTGTTCTCCAGAAACAATTCCGTTTTCATTTTTCCATCCAAAACCATATTCCGGACGAACTGATACCTTAATCGATGTGTTTCGTTCAACCATGAAATGCCGTAGTCCACGCTAATCTAATCGCACTTTTGGTGTCACATTTAATTATAACAATATCTGCATGTTACATAGAACTTCTTAACTCGTCGATAAAACCATATATTCAGCTTCTGCCGTTGATAAAGCCGCGGTTGGTTGCCTCTTTGAACTACAAGATCCATGCATGTTAAATACGTAACCGGTGCATGATTTACGACACTCCACATCTCCAGCCCAATCAGTATCACTATATGCCACTAAACCATTGGAATTTTCTTTACTGTACCATAATCCAAACTTCGAAGTAGATACCTTTTTTAAGTAACGCATTACTCGATTAACTGCCTGTCAATGCGCTTTCGCGGGATTAATTGTTAAAACGATTCAAAGTGTTCACGGCATAAGACAAATCTGGACGTGTGCCATTAGCTATGTACAATAGTCCACCGATGGCTTCTCGATAAGGAATCTTCTCCATTTCTAACTTGTCTTCTTCAGTGACAGGACTCATTTCTTTCGTTAGTTTCTGATGCGCATCCATAGGCGTAACTGCCGATTTGCAATCTTCCATGCGAAATTTAATCAATAAATGTTGAATTTGACGCTATTGATCAACAAATATACCTCTTTTTATCTTGGGAATACGCAATCCAACGCATTAATGAGCCTCACTCATGTCTTTCATGCGCAATTGTTTTTGTAACTGCAATTGCAATGCTTTTCTCTCTTCGGAATGATTTGAAAACATCAATATATCGTCCACGTAAACAGCTTATATCAAAATATGTTTCGTGTTCTTCTTAAAGTAAACACAAGGATCCATCTCAGAAAGCGTTAATAACGGGCCTTCCAATAGAGACTTCCGAACTTTGACAGTTGGTAGCGCCCATATTGTTGAAGCTACATCTGTCAAATTGGCTGTCATTTATTCAGTCTGTTTTACCAAATAACAATGGACAGATATAGCGTCCAACAACACGTGCAAATGATAAAATTGTTTTATGAAAATGGGTCGTCTGTTCGGGCAACCTTCCGCGCGCCTCGCCCATTTTACGATCGCCATAATCGTCCTACCCAGAGGACTATTCGCATTGTGGTGGATAAATTAGAGTCCACTTGTTCAGTAAACGCTCAACCAACTCCCGTACGTCGACGAAATGCAAGATTTGCCGAAAACATCGCCGTTCGTTGTCCGTGAAAGTGTGCAGGAGAATCCGAGGCAGTCGATTTCGCGTCGCTCACAAGAACTTGGTCGATGATTATCAACTTTTTTTGGCCTCAATTGGATGATATGGACACCAACAACATGTGGTTTCAACAGGACGGCGCTACGTGCCACACAGCTCATGCCACATTGGATATTCTGCACGAGCGATTTGAGGGCATGGTCATTTCACGTGGAGGTGATGTGAACTGGCCACCGAGATCGTGCGATTTGACCCCGCTTTCTTGTGGGGTAAAAGTCGCAGGTCTATGCGAATAAGCCACAAACTACAGCTGCCCTCAAAGCCAACATAACCCATGCCATCGGTTAAATTCAACCTGATTTATGCGCCAGAGTCATGGAAAATTGGACATTTCGGATGCGCGCCACCCAGAGAAGCCGCGGCGTACATTTGAACGACGTTATATTCCACACGTAATGGCATCGATAGCCCTTTCAAACGAATAAAAAATTTCGATATCTCACACACACTTTGTTTTATTTAAATTTAAAGATAGGAAGCACTTAATGAAAGACTCGATACAAGCGCGACTCCATCATGTTAAAGGACCACCACGCTTCCACTGCGCCATTATCTGATAAGCATTGAAGTTCTTGGCTAGTGATGCCTCCCACCGTTTAGCATCCGAACAATGTACAGCATCCTGTACTGTAATCGGATCTGCAACATTATTGATTGTTATATACTCGTTGATTGCATCAACATGCATTACAAAGTCTTCATATGCTTTCGGCCTTGGTGCGCGCTTGGATCTGCGCAATACGTCTTCTTCGTCGTTATCGACAACTTGAGTGGCTTCGTCGTCACCTTCTGATGTGTCCTCATCGTCATTGGGAACCAAAGACAAATCGGAATGTACATCATTGAGTATAGGACCATCGGACTCACTGACTGATGCAATTATCTTCTTGATCGGATTCCTCAGAATTTTCTCCCACTGTGACTTGCCGTTCCACATTCGATGAGATTTCAACTTTAACGTCATTCTTGTTTTCCTCAATAACTTTCATTTCACGCTCGGTTTCCAAGAAAATAGCGTATTTACCTACTCTTGACAAGTCTTCAGTTATTTGGATCGATGAAGCGATAACCCTTCGTGTCTTCACAATATCCAACAAAAATGTATTTTTTCGATTTCTGGTGCAATTTGGAACGTTTTTCCTTTGGAAACGTGTACCATTGCTGTACCTACTACCAAAAACACGAAGATCGCGTTTTTTTTCCTGTCCAACGCTTTTCTGGTGTTGCGTTCATATCTGCCTTGCACGGTGAGCGATTGACGTAGCAACAGCTTCTACGCGATGATACGTGTGCAAATCAGTGTCAAAAATCATACATCCATGTCTTAATTATTTTTTACAAATATTATTATGTGGGATTCCCTATTCTACATTTATTTAAATAATTTTTACATAAATAAATAAAGAGTCAGGTATTTATAGTGATACTAACTAACTAAATATAAACAATAAACAATCCCCTAATGATTTAATGCGTATAATATCACAAAGCTATCTGGGGATTAAGTTCAAAACTTGTTTACCCAAGAAAGCACCATTTTTAAATTAAATTTAAACATTCAGTTTTTATATTTAAACATTCAGTTTATATTTTACATACTTATCAAATAAATCTTGCACCATAAAGTATGTTGGTAGGGTAAAAGATATCCTGAAGAAGTCTGGCGCCCTTTGGTCATAGAATCGTAAGTTAACGTACAAGTGTATTTCAATGTCAGGAGCTACCAAACGTTTCAAATACTTTTTCCTTTATACATTATTATTTATTAAAATTACTAAAGGAGAAGCTTGCTAACCAGTCTCCTTGCCATCCAACCCTTACTACCATTATAGATGATACAGCTCTCTTTAACTTAAACTAGGTTTTTCCATAGATATAGAATTGAAGCAAGTTTCATCGAGACCACAAATATTGCTGCAATAAAGAATCCCTACAGTTTCTTACGAGCGAATTTTTGGAGAACATTTAAATTGAGGAGCAATGCATTTCAATTGGAGTTGTAAACATTCTAATTCTACTTATGATTTCTTTTACCACTTCAAGTTTGACACAATTAGGTATTTATAAATGGGTTGTGTCAACTCAAGGCCTCCTGGTGGCCTTGGTCAACTATGTTACTGTATCTATAGTCTATAGGTACCATCTTAAATGTCATCTGTCGGATTAAACGCCCCTAAAGGTAAGACAAGCTGAAACGTATATGCTAACCTGAATGGTAGGTATGCGTAATAAGGAAATTTAATCCGACAGAGGACATTTAAGATGGTGTACACGAATATATCATCCACTCGACATTGAAGAGTTTTCACATACCTCCCCCTTCCATTTACTCCAAAAACAATAGTGTAGCACAATTAATTAATAGCATATAATTCATGAAAAAAAAACGTACGTACTTTAATAATAGGTGAATACGGGTTTTTTCTACCTATTATTAGTTTTACTTACTCTAATGTATTTTAGCTTTCATTTCTTCATCTACTTGGCTTGAAAATGGAATCAGCCAGATTCCGAAACATATAGCCATTACCCTAATTTTACCATATTTAATTTATTCGTTTCCTAGGTTCACAAACGTTGATAAAGGAACGATTTTAACCCTTATGTGCACAGTAAGGTACCCGGGTACCTTTTGCATCTTCATGCTCGTTTTTTTATTACTTTACTTTGAGCTACGTTGACGAAACTTCTATTTAGTCTAAATCAATCTATCTTAAGTTGATTACATAATGATACAATCAAACAAGTTAATAAAAAAATGAGTTTTGACCTAAAGCAGGAGTTTATACCTTAAGCGCATAGTCAAGGTCAGGGGCGGACTGCTTTGTTAGGGCCTATCTGAAAAAATGTACGCTAGGGCCTCACCACATATCGTTACTTTATTTCGTACTATACCATTTCTCAATAAAACAAACGTACCTACATTAATACAAGGGCTGTTTTTTTAAGCTCCGAATGACTATAAAGGAACGACGAGTGAATATGTATAAGAAGATTTTATTACCAAACATTACCACTTCTTCGGGACTATATGGTGGGTGTTCGATAATGTCCCGTTTAAATTGCTCAAGGAGCCGTTGGGTTACACGATCACTGTGAGGATGAGCATTGTCACGGATCAGAACAATTCCAGAAGTCAGCATGCCTCTTCTTGTGTTTTGAACAGCTCTCCGTAAGCGTCGCAAAGTGCCACAATAAGAATGTTCGATAACTCCACAAGCAACATACCTTTTTGGTCCCAAAAAATAGTTGCCATAACCTTAAACGGTTGTTGAACGTTTGTTTAAATTTTTTGGGTTTGTTTGAAGAATTTGTGTGCATCCATTGTCGGTTCATTTCTCTACGTCTCATCATTGGTCACAATGGATTTCAAAAAATCTTCTCCATCAGTAAAAGTATACCTACTTAAAATCAACTGAAATAATAAAGGAAGGCTAGTTGTATAATCGTCTTGAGACAATTTGTGTAATTTTGAAGCCAAAAATATACAAATGAGTAGAAAACGAAATATTTTTACGTGAACTTTGAAGGCACAAAGTAAACGTACCATAGATTATTTGCAAAAAGTGACACAAGTGTGCCCTAGATACGTGTCTTTAGTTTATAAATATTACATAGTTTTTATATGAAAATAAATATTATTATTATTGAAAGATTTATGGCAAGACCAGAAACGCAACACGAGAAAATTGTTTCGTTTTCTACTCATTTTTTATGTTTTTGGCTTCAAAATGCCTTAAAACGACTATATAACTAGCCTTCCTAATTATTTCAGTTGTTTTTAAGTGTCTAGCTCTTATACTTTCAATGGAAAATTTTTCAATGACTTATTCGTTTTTGAGCTCATTTCAATTACAGGCATTGATAATTGTTTTCCCAGATCCCCAAGGAAAATACGTCGGCCGTGTGATACTTTTCGTGTTGTAGGGTTGTTTTCGGAGTAAATTATATAGTCTACTAGGGCAGCTATATCTAACATACTGAAAAACATTTGCTTATGTCCAACAAAGTGTCTTTCTTATTGTTGAATAATGAGTGACCAATTTCTCAATATTGTCTACATCTTCTTTAGTTGCATTGTAGTGTGTGATCACTTCCGGTTTTGTTTAGTTTCGGTGAAGTCCATATACATTGTTGACAGGACAGTAACTATGCGGTCCTCGTTTGGGACATAGAAGCCAATGCCAAATGTTAACTTTGCATCTTCACTGAATCCAAAAATGGAAGACTGTTCTTCTTTATCATTACTCTTCTTCATCTCCTTTGGGATGTAGGGCTTTTTCTGCTTTAGCGTTCCAACCATTGAAAGTCCCCGCCTGAGCAATAGAGAAGCCAAGGGTAATGCCGTGAAAAATTTGTCCATGGTGACGGTTCGTCCCGATTCTTTGACCTGGAGGCATAAGTCCCATACAACTCGCTGCCTCTGATCTTTCTGTGGACCATGCCGTTCTTCACCAGCATATATTTGTCCGGTAATTGGATACGAATTTTGCGCATCACACGCACATATTTCATTTTGACCAAAACTCATTATCCTAAAATTTGATTACAGGTGTCATTAATAGGTACTTACATAAAACATATACAAAATTAATTATGGGACATATTTATTTAGAACTTAAAAAGTAAACAATTAACCATAACTTGGCAAATCGAGTACTATTAGCCGCATTCTAAGCATTTTTCGCGGACAGTCGGTAATTATGGGTAATTATCGATTTAGAAATACATTTTATAATGTAAGATATAGTAAATATATGTATATGCTGTATGCACCTGTAACCACAATTTTGCAAAACAGTTGAAGAAATATTGTTGTTCCCATCTAAAACTTATGTAGGTACCCGGGTACCTTAACTGTGCACAATCGGTATAAAAATCTACTGTGCACATGAGGGTGTCAACTTTTTGCCGTAGTGATTTGCATTGTCACTAGTTTAAACACTGATAAAAAACACAACTTCATCTTCATTAAATCATCAAGAGTTTTATTTTCCATTTTAAATATTAAATGTTGGTGAATACAAAAATGAAAAAATTAAGTATTAGGTATTGCATAATGGGCATATTATTATTAGAGTAGGCACTTCCCATTTAACAGTTGTCTTTTATTAAATATTTCTAACCCACGAGCTTAGTTTTTAACTAAAACGTTAGGAACTAGAAATGATAACTATTCCTTTTCGTTTTATTATTTATAAATGTTGTATGTTTTTCTTAGTTAGTACCTACTGAATGTTTCATTAAAATCAACACCATACCTCTAGCTGAAACCTTTGATAACCAATCTTGCCTTGTACTTGTTTACTGAACGATTAGTAGAGTATAACTCTAGATCCTTTTGGTAAATTTATTAGTTTCCATGTATGGTTTTCGTTTAAGGATTTTATCTCATTGTCCATTGCTTCCTTCCAATGATCTTTATTATTTCCGCTTCATGGGTTTCAGGTGTGGTTTGAAATACCGATTCTACAACAAACATTACGCAGTCTTTTAAGTGTACCGGTTTGGACAACTTTGAACGGTCCCTCAAACTTCTGGAAAACTTTGAGAGTGAATCTTCTTTTTCTTTGTCTGATTCACTCTCTGATGATTCTTCAGATTCAGATTCACTTTCTTCTTATCCTCCTTTCCCAACAGATTCCTCTTGATCCGTTTGCTTTCCTTCATTTTGAACCTGTATGTCCTCTAATGGCAACTTTACGTACTCATACTGACTTAGCCCTTCTTGAAACAATACATCTCTACTTAGAATAACTTTATTTTCTCCTTTTGCCCAGATGCGATAATGCTCATCCCCGTCATAGCCTATCAGGTAACCTTTCAGCTTTTTTATCCATTTTCTTACGTCTCTGATAAGGGGTGTGGGCATAGCACACTGAATCAATTACTCTTAAATCCATTATTCTTGGTTTCTTACCTATCCATAACTTATGGTGACTGACATCTTCAACTGACGTGACGACTTCCCCGTTCAATTTAGGATGTACAGTGACGTTGCTACAAGCTCTGCACACACGGCTTTTGGAAAAATTAAGTTCTCATTAGAATATTTGAATGAACTCGCCATTTCAATAATAGTTCGGAAATCCTGCTCACAGGTTACGTTTTGCTGAAGCGTGTATGGGGCTGTTAACCTCTGTGTGACCCCTTCTGCACTCAGGATCTCTCTGATTTCCTTGTTGTCTATTTCATCACCATTATCCGTAATCAAGTTTCTAATCGAATGGCCCAACATTTTTGAGTGTTGCAGTACCTTTTTGAGCATTTCCGTTACCTCTGATTTGTCTATCATCATGTAGCCATATCTAAATTTTGTATAATTGGCCTTAAAAACAACGAGGTTTTACTATATGACTCTTCAAAAGGCCCCCCCCCCCCCCCCCCACACATCCACCGAAAATCATTCCCTTGGTTTTGTTGATTTTCCCCTATGGCCAAATGGCAGCTCTGATCAGGAGTGTGGGCATAGTACACTGAATCAATTACCCAATGTCCACCCTGCTTTCAATAGTTAGATACATGTATACTTCTTTTGCTTTGTCTTAGTTTTACTTTAAAATCTTACAAACTATTATCAAGTCAGGCAAAAGATTTTGGTCCATGATTTTTGGATAAACTGTGTCTGTTACAGCACTGGTAATTATGGATTTTGCATAGCTGTTAGCCTTCCATCCATTACTTCTTGAAAAATCCATCGTTGATTGCTTTTTCAAACACTATAGGCACTCATTCACAAAAATTGGCACAAGCAAACTGGAACACACAACCTTTTGTTATTTAGATCAGATAAACTCCATCTTTTGCAAAAACGTGTTTAATACGAAAAATATTAAATTGACATTACATTTTGCTTTCTGGATTACCTACTTGTTTTATTAATTACAAAAGAAAAACCTAAAAACTAATTTGCTAAATCTCAAAAGTTATGGTGACTGTCGATTATTTCATATAAGGCTGTTTTATAAATTTTTTAAACATCGAAAAATATCAAATGAAACAAGACATCTTTTTATTAACCACCCTTATATACATTTACTATTTGGTTGGATTAATCATCACCACAAATATGTTGCTACATTAACTGCGAATATAAACCAGAATGGGTCAACAAAGAGAAATTCATGGTTAACCGTTAACCAAAGACATTAAGAAAACCCGAAAAAGGTTTCATTCTGACATTAGTAGGTATTTAGTCGTGCCGACCGTTGTAATAAATGAATATTTAATAGCAATAGAAATCGATACATAATAGTAAGTAGTTCATTGGTAACTAAATGCTAATTGAATGAAGCTTTCAGTTTTCTCCATCAAATTATTGCATGAAAGAAGTGTTTATATTGTCAGTGAATTTTAAATTATAATAATTAACTAATTGATGTGCAAATTCAACTTTCAGGTGGTCTCTTCGAAGAAAGTAATGACAACGCCAGATTAGCTTTCCAACTGGCGGCTGATATTATAAATGAAAATAACAGCAACCCCTACAAATTGCATTCCCTGTGGGGATACGTGCATCACTTTAACACTTTAGCCACATCACACACTCTCTGTTCAATGCTTGAAGAAGGTCTTGTGGGTATCATTGGTCCTACATCACCCTTTCTGTCACCTTACGTGAAATCTTTATGTGATATTAAAGATATTCCCCTAATTCAAGTGCAGTGGGATTTCAAGCAAAAAGGGAACGACGATTTAATAAATCTATATCCTGACACCTCGGAATTAAGCCGCAGCTTTGTAGATCTTATTCAAAATTGGAAATGGAACAGCTTTACGATAATATATGAAAATAACGATAGTCTTTACAAAGTTAAGTACTTGTTAGAGATATACGATCAAATTCAGAACACGATAACCTTACGACAACTACAGTCAGGCGGCGATCATCGAAAGCTATTTGTCGAACTGAAAAGGTCTGGTGATAAACATTACGTAATTGATTGTTCCATGAATATCCTAGAAGAAGTGTTACAACAAGCGCAACAAGTTGGAATAATGACAGACGAGTACTCGTTCTTCATATTAAACTTAGATATGTCAACAGTTGATTTAACCCCCTACCAGTACGGTGGAGTAACAGTGACAGGCGTAGGTAAGTAGAAAGTTTCCAACATCGTTTCACGTGTTGTTTGTAGATTCGTCTCATAAATCCGGAGGACTCGAGAGTAATAGAATTTTCTCATAGGTTACAGCAATTAAGACTAAACAACGGCTTAAAACAAGAGGCCTTTAATCATTTAGCGGCATGGAAGCTTCAAACGGAGAGTGCTTTAATAATAGACGCTGTTTACTTATTATATGAAACATTAATGGAATTGCGTATTTCTGGAGTTGATTCAGTTCCATTATTTTGTAATTCAACAGATAGTTGGGGTAAAGGATTGAGCGTTATTAATTTTATAAAAGCGGTAATACTCTATTTTAATTCTTTGCCGCATCTTAAAGATTATAATTCTAGAAAACGTTAGCAGGTTTAACGGGAGATATAAAATTTGATATAGAAACAGGTGTACGAAAAGATTTTACCTTAGATATTATTGAGCTAACACCGGGGGGGCTTATTAAAATTGGAACTTGGAATTCGGCCCTTGGAGTTAACTCTGCTCACATTCAAAGAAAGGAAATCTACGGATTTGCGGATACTAATCCTATGAGAAATAAACTTTTTACAGTACTTACAACTTTGGTAAGAGTGTTGTAATAACATGTGAATTATTGAGTAGCAATCGAATCTTGCTAACCCTTCAGTATCGTTAAATGTTTGCTTAATGCAAATAGGCACATCTTTGGTTGGTAGGCCATTTCATTTAAATTAACAAGTCCGGTATTACCGGAAAGACCACCCTCTATATTAAAGCAAGCGAGGGCTACTACATCGTGTCAATTAATGTAGTGTTGTACTTTTATTTCAACATCCTAACAGTAGGTACTTACGGTGAAACTCTTTTAGACGGAACCATATGGAATGCTTAAAAATGTAAGTGCAACTCTAACCGGGAACGACCGTTACGAAGGTTTTGGAATAGATGTGATTCATGAGCTTTCAAAAAAATTAGAATTCAGGTACCAAATAATACTACAAGAGGATGGAATGTATGGAACTTTAAATGCACGTACTAAAACCTGGAATGGAATGCTTGGAGAGATAAGAGCCGGAGTAAGTAGCTTATTGTAATGTGTAACAAGTTTATTGACGATTTTGTTTAGAGAGCGGATTTTGCCATCACCGATTTAACAATAACATCCGAGCGTGAAAGTGCCGTTGATTTTACCATGCCATTTATGAATTTAGGTACAAACTATAAAAATCTTTGAAGTTAAGGATACATCATCGCTTTTTAGGAATAAGTATCCTGTACAGAAAACCAGAACCAGCACCTCCAAGTCTGTTTACTTTCGCGTACCCCTTTTCCGGGGAGGTTTGGATTCTTATGGCTGCTTCTTATGTGCTTGTTTCAATAAGTTTCTTTGTTATGGGAAGACTGTGCCCAAGTGAGTGGACCAACCCATATCCATGTATAGAAGAACCCACATTCCTTGTTAACCAATTCAGCTTCCGTAACGCTTTGTGGTTCACTGTGGGAAGTCTTATGCAACAAGGCACGGAGCTTGCCCCCTTGTCAGTAAAGTAGATGTATAAACAGTGTGTACAGTTAGTTTTTCACTTTTAGAGCCATTTCCACGCGCATGGCATCGGGAGTATGGTACTTCTTCATATTAATTATGGTATCATCATACACAGCAAATTTAGCAGCATTTCTTACCGTTGAAGAGCTGGTTACACCATTTGAAAACGTTGAAGAGTTAGTTGCTCAAAAAGGGATCAAATACGGAGCCAAAGCCATTGGAGCTACCAGAAACTTTTTCAAGGTCTCCTATAACTAATATTGTACCCTTACACAAACTTTATTCTAGGACTCAAATTACTCAGTTTATCCTCAGATAGAAAAGTACTTGTACAATCATCCTGAAGACATGATGACCACTAACGACGATGGTGTTAGAAAAGCGGAATTAGAAAATTACGCATTCTTCATGGAGTCGACTAGTATTGAATATTCTATTGAAAGGCACTGCAATTTAACACAAGTTGGAGGTGCTTTAGATGAAAAGGGTTATGGAATAGCTATGCAAAAAGGTAATCTGTCAAAAGCGCACCATGCCAATTGTGACTTATTTATTGTAGATTCGGAATATAGACACTTATTGAGCACGGCAATTTTGGAATTACAGGAATCCGGCAAACTAGCTCAGCTAAAAACGAAATGGTGGAAAGAGAAACGAGGTGGGGGAAGATGCGAGGTTTGGACAATAGTATGGTTACAAAAACAGCTAACACAGTTATTTACAGAAGCGTCAACCAGTCGCCACACCTCTAGATTTAAAAAATCTAGGTGGAGTATTTTTTGTGCTTGGAGTCGGTGCATTTTTAGGTATCGTCTGTACTTTTATTGAATTGTCTGTGCACACCTTCAAAGTAACGAAGCTGTCCAATAATACCTTTAAGAGGAGTATGGTTGATGATTTCAAATTTTTTTTTCAGTTTAGGCGAATGACAAAACCCGTAAAAGAATCTTGACTTAATTAACTTTTAAACATTTTTAATAACAACATTTCTAATAATATTATTATGCTAAATACAATTTTCTTATAATTTTTTAATTAATCCTGTTGAATTAGGGGCGAAACATTTCTTGAAAAGGAACCCTACTAATAACACCGCCAAGAGTCGCTTTTACTATCGCACTAATTGTTTTTGTTAGTGCAGGTCCAATATCATCTTGCACATCTTCCCAGTGCTCATTCAAAAATGTATTCATGTGTTCACCTGAAATGATCATTGCGTGAAATACTAAATACAATCATCCCTACCTAAAGCTCTATTTCCTCCAAAAAGATTTTCAAAATGGTAATATGATCTTTTGGTTTTGTAAGTTAAGGTATCGTTCATAATTTCCATGTACTGCCCATCTCGTTTATCATTCAGCACGTAATCAAAATCAAACCTATATTCTCCTCCAACTGCAAATAAAATTTAAAAAAATCGGTTTTGAGAATTATAACACTAACCAAACGTAATGTTAGCTCTTCCATTTCCCGTTATGGGTAATATAAGTATACTTCCATTAATATTGTAATCTGAAATAAGATTGACATTGTCAATTAATATTGCGACTGAGATATGTCTTTTTGATAAATCCATGCTGAAAGAAACTGTTAGAAGGAGCTGCGTTTTCACGTATATACTGACTTTATTTCCTTAATTTTACTGTATTCTAATCCAAGGACCACAACGTTTTCAAGATGTACACTTAAATTGCCGCTGGTAAACATTATTTCAGGTAAATTTAAAGGTGTCATATTTGGTATTTTGTATTTAGGGTCGCCTAAAATTTGAGCATGTGAAAAATTATGTCGAAGAACATACACGTGTTACCTTTTAGTATATCTTGTAGTGATTCTTGGCCGTGTTTTTTAGCACATTCATTCAGATTTGGGTCTTTTGCGCTACATGGTATGATGTAATTAGCTAAATATAAAATCTTTGGTTATTGAATTGACTAATAAGAAAAAAAATTATTTGTATTACCAATTAAAAACAAATTTCTGTCAAATATTGTTATTATTATCATTGAAGTTATTCAATATAATTATGTAATGCTTTTACTTACGTAATTTGGCTGCCTCTAAGTAACCAATGACTACGACCAGTAAGACGCACTCCAACTTTACCATTTTATTCATATGTATTATCAAGAAGGTTTACAAACTACTGAATCATCGTATTCAAATTCACCTTTTATATGTACTGAGGCAACCTTGCCTAACCTTATCGACATCTTTTAATTTCATGTCATAATGCGTCGGTACTTCCGATACCTTGATTTCTTCCGAGGCAGTTTTCTTAATATTACCTACACATTTTTTTAAACCCAGGCCATCACATGTTGCACGATTGATTGTTTATAAACCGTTATGAATTAAATTACTAGAAATTAAAATCCAGGCGTCCTTGCATTATTTTTACGAAGAAATGTTAAAACGAATGTTATAAACGTGCCGTTTTTTTTTACGTTTACCTTCTAATTAATAAAATTCCCTAAAAAACAACAATAAGAATAATATTAATATTGCGCTTGGAGGCAGACAAAGAAATTTCCTGCTCTTAAATTCTTATACAAAATTCCTATCCGGAAATGATTTTCGCTATAATTAAATTCTGTTACTAAAGGATAGCTATACTTCATTTAATAAATATTGCTCTACGGGCACCACTTTCGGTACAGTATCGATTTTCCTATAAACTTATACCAATTCAAACTATATATGTATTATTGTAATTAATTAATTAAGTGAGTTAACACTTTCATTCGCTTGAGAGTAGGATGATAATTAACGGAATAGACAGTTTGTCTCATCTTCTACAATGTGCGATATACCAGTTCCGATTTATTGTCCTTTCATTTATGGGCGAGGATATCCACTTGCCGAACTTTTATTCAATTATCATTTAACAAGGTTTTTTCTGCCAATTGTCTACAATAAGAAACCTTAATGAGTGCGTCGCATTATGTACTTAAACAAATGACCATGGTCGCTGTAAAGGTTGTCAGTATTCACAAGATTCGAGCACACACCTCTTTTCTTCGTATTTGAAACAACGTTACCATAACCGAATTATCTTGAAATATTTTTTAAATGACAAGCATTAAAACATATGATTTACACCGCGATACGAACTGGTTTTTACCATTATTTTTATACTTAACACGTTAGTACATAATAAGGTTGTGAATACCTTGGGCATGGTAACAGCTATAAGACGAATTTGTTTAAGTTTATTTTATTATTAATCCTATAAATGAACTTTTTACTCATCTTTGCCATAAAACTTTAGTCGACAAATGGAATGCACATTTTGAGTAATGTTTAATTTAGTCAGTAGAGTTTTTGATTTTGTACACATTTGTTCTTTGGTGTTTTTCCTTTTTATATTTCTATTTTTTACGTGTATGATACGTGTGATAAATGATCGTACGTTATAATCCTTTGTTTTGTTATTTCGCAGGTTTCTTCTTAAATGCTTTATAGCTCAAAAACTGGCTATAATGTAAAATTTTGGAGTTATTGAATATAGTTTCGCAAATTGTTAGAATTTTGTTAAGACATTACAATCGGTGCGTACTATTACTCGTAGAATGACGTATGAAAATTAATTTTGAAAGATTTCCATAAAAGTTTAATGGTCTACACACGATGAGATGAGCATTTCTGCCTGGAAGATTCAAATAAGCAAGGTTTTGTTCTACCTCTATCTAATTATACTTTATTTGTTAAAGTAATTTGCTCCACAACTATTATATTATATTATATTATATTATATTATATTATATATATATATTATATTATATTATATATATTATATTATATTATATTATATTATATTATATTATATTATATTATATTATATTATATAATATATTATACTTATATTATATTATATTATATTATATTATATTATATTATATTATATTATATTATATTAAATTATATTTATATTATATTATATTATATTATATTACTTATATTATATTATATTATATTATATTAAATTATATTTATATTATATTAGTAAATACAACTTTGAGCAGACATGCGTTTTATACGGAAAGGGGCTGTAGGGACAAAGTATTTATTACTTTCCATTTAGCGATCTACGTAATTTGCTTACATCTTCAAACTGGAATTATATGAACAGATGATTTTTTACTGTACTCTAGCTCGTAAAACTATGCATTACGGAAGTATAATGTTTTAATCTTGTTATGGTAGTCAGTTATTCATACTTATACCACAGATAAATTCTGTGCTTATATTATATTCCCATATGGAAAGTGCACAAGGCAAGTTGAAAACTAGCACTAAAACTAAAAATATTTAAATATCAATGAATAATTAATCTCTATTGCAGAAAGGGGTTGAAATGCTTCCCTCTAAGCTGTGCACACTCTAACGTTATTTTTCCTAAAACTAACGAAACTGAAAAGACAAATTAAGTAGATCGCAGACCTAAGCATGGATCAATACGCCAATCAAACAATGACATCGTGTGAAATGATCCTGCAATGAGTAGTGAGAACAATGGAAGTGAAGTAACAGCCAGATTTAAAGAGAATGCACGTGCGCTGTTATCAGTAAGAATAATGTTGTGGAGATATGAGTCATGGAAAGTCTGCAAGCAAGGATACTCTCCCACTTGCCGTAGCGCCTCGTTGTGGACGACCTGCTGTAAGTGTTACAGTCTTTGATAACCTTATAGTGAGACCCTGAGAGAAAATAGCTAACCAAAAAAAGTCAAACATGTTTCTAAATAGTACGTGAAATCGCAAATATAATGGCGAAGAGAGAAGTAAACACTGTGAGGAATGGCAAGAGGAATACTATACACAAGTCGGGAACAGAATGGAAAAGCTGCCGAAATGTTGCAAGGAAGACATAAATCTTCTGGTTGCCTTTACAGAATAAGTCTCATTCAATCAACAGGGGTTATGAGAAGGAGGAAGAGATACAACTCTATACACTGTGTAATTAAAAGGCATACAACTTAAAACAGAGATTATTTGGAGAAAGGGCATTACACCTACAGTTATTACTAAAACCCTTTCACTGGATGATCCTAAATATCATTAGCGTCACAAATACACTGAGGGAATGAAATACAAAGTACAGGGACCTAAAGGAAACCACATTTAGAGAATTAATATAATACGTAGGTCATAGATGCTAACTCTGTGCAGTAGAAGGCGATGCACCTATATGATCACGCGAGCACTGTTCTTGTTCACTTCCCAGAGATGTGCGCTGTGACATCACTTGCACCGAAAACACAGAAGCGACATTCCCCGATCCCGCCAAAACAACATTTATTGGCGCATGTTGCGACGCCGTACTTTTGTTAGTACAATCAAAGAACGTATTATATACCGTTCTTTGGTACAATTTATTGTATCATAACGGTAACATAACATGTAAAGTCTGTCTCAACATATATCGTCTTGAAATTTACCTCATAAAGATTTATTTTCTAATCTGCATTGTTAGTAGATAAATATGTTTTAAATGCCTACCTGATTGTGATAACAAAGGGGACCTCTAGGTATTTTATGTCAGGGCAATTTCAAGACGATATACTTTGGGACAGACTATACTTAAATTTATATTACACGAATCATCATTTATTTATTAAATCTGTTTATTAGGTTTCAGATTTTTAGCTGTATAAAATTTGCGAATAGGGAATTTAAAATATCTGGAAAAAGAAATTTAAAATTAAAAATTTTATGTAACCTTAGTTTAAAATAATAGGATCTACTTATTGTATTAAAAATAAATATTTTTTGAAAAAGTATGTACTTGTTTTTTATTCCAATGTAAACTATTAAAAATTAAGTTAACATTTGCGAAATATGGTTGCCATCCGGAGAAGTAGATTAAAGGTCTATTCACACATGTCAGTCACGCCTCAGTTCCGTCACCGTTCCGTTTCAGTCTCATTCGGTAAAGATCTGTGACGGATATTCACACATATCAGTCAATAATTCATATTTTTATGTAAAAACCCCACACTGTTTACGAAGAGACGTCAGTCAAAACAAGAAAATATCGTTGACGACGAATTAAAATTATGACTGAACGGAGACTGAAACGTGACTGACTGTAAAATCGGTGACGTGCCGGACGTGTGTGAATATGTCCGTTAAAATTAAAGGCAACGATATATTTTTTTATCGTGACTGAGACTGTTTGACGGAACGGAACTGAGACGTGACTGACATGTGTGAATAGACCTTTAAGGTCTTTAAGGTCTATTCACACATGTCAGTCACGTCTCAGTTCCGTTCCGTCAAACAGTCTCAGTCACGATAAAAATAGACCTTTAAGGTCTTTAAGGTCTATTCACACATGTCAGTCACGTCTCAGTTCCGTTCCGTCAAACAGTCTCAGTCACGATAAAAAAATATATCGTTGCCTTTAATTTTAACGGACATATTCAAACATGTCCGGCACGTCACCGATTTTACCGTCAGTCACGCTTCAGTCTCCGTTCAGTCATAATTTTAATTCGTCGTCAACGATATTTTATTGTTTTGACTGACGTCTTTCCGTAAACAGTGTGGGGTTTTTACATAAAAATATGAATTATTGACTGATATGTGTGAATAGCCGTCACAGATCTTTACCGAATGAGACTGAGACGGAACGGTGACGGAACTGAGACGTGACTGACTTGTGTGAATAGACCTTAAAGGTTTAGGGGTTAGGGGGTTGACCTGATAAGGTCAAATTTGACATCAAAATGTGCCGTTCAAAAGGTCAAAGGTGACGTGCTTCAGGATTTTTCCTAAACAACACCCCCACCTTAGTTAATCTGGGGGGTGCTTTTCATGGGGCCGAAAAAAAAATTAAATAAAACTAATTTTCATTCATACTGTCGAATAGAGAATTAAAAGACGCTTCAAATGAGTGGTCGCTCGACTCCCTTTGCCTATTTAAATTCTTGAGTTAGGGGTTGCTGGGGCTAGGGGGTTGACCTGACAAAGTCAAATTTGACATCAAAAGTTCTCCCCCAAAAATAAAAAATCGACGTGTCCGAGCGTTTTTTTAAGAAACTTGTCTAAGTGTCCCAAAACAGGCGTGTTACCCTTTCAGTGGCCCACCCTGTATGTTTCATTTATTTCTGTGTTTTCATATTATGTATATCCAGCCAAATCCTTCATAGAAAAATTTTCACATAAAGGGGACAAAAAGGTAATATTCGGTTGTCAATATTGTTAGATATATTTGATCTGAAACGCAAACGAGTAATGCATGGTCTAAAATATAAATATCGAAATCGGAGTAATAAACTAATTCTAAATGAACTATTTTAGTTACATGTATGATGCAGTTTTAATCAAAACAAACAGTTCTAGCATTCTGCTAAGGCCAATCAATAAATCGGTTGAACCGTTGAGTGAAAGTCTTTATTCAATGGTTGAACTCATTTAAATTGCTTGAGTGAAACTGTGATAGCCTTCTGAGTTGGAAAGATCATATTTCCTATATAGGTATGCAAAAATCTGTTTTGCATGAATACGTCTATCGTATATTTGCAATTTTAATACTACCAAAGACTAGCCTTCCCCCATAGACACCTACATAATGTATACCAGTAAAAGTGGACTTTTTGATATATCCGATAGGGTTCAGTAGCATCGCTCATTTTGTTGAAGATATGTTTCAAACTCAAAAAGTCGTCCTAACTTTCACTGCCCTTACTAAGAATTCCACAGTATATCTATTCTTAACCTACAGCAAATAGTAAACTAAACAAGTATGTAGGTGGGTAAGTAGGTGCAGCTTCCTTGATAACGCAGTAAAGAACCTTATTATTGAGTATGTTTCCATAACACATACAGAAAAAAAAGCAGGAACTGACAAACGACCAAATTTGTTGGCCAAATGAATACCACAATGTATTGAAACTTTGTAAATTATCTTGGGCGATTGTAGTCAACTGCAGATCCCCCTAGTGGGCACCTCAAAAACGAAAAATTTGAAATCAAGGTATCCGCTTTGATGAGTTGCCTAGGGGGAAGGATAGTCTTTGATACTACATAATAAAATTATAATATTATATGAAGTTCATGTTGTCTTATTGCTTAGGTGCGCAATAATTTTGTGGGGAAATTCTGTCAATGCGGCGAGAGCTTTTATAATTCAGAAAAGAATGAATCATTACATGTTAAACATACCTGTCAATAAAACCTAATGATATTGTCGGAATCAAAAAACCCTTATTGTATGACAATTTTCACAATTTTTTAACGCAGAATACATTTTATTCTGTTAATGAATTTAATTCTAATTTTAAGTTTTAGATACAGTGTGTTTGACGTGACTCATCCATTATCTATTAGATTCCTTCAAACAATCAAACATTATTATTATTTTTTTTGCATTTTTCAACTTACAATTCGTAAACATAATAATCTCTATGGATTAAAGCTTAACAATTTCAGGTATAGGTACGTGTAGTAATTTTCAATAAACAATCTCAAAACCTCCCCTTTAACCATTTTAATGTATAGTATAACGAAGATGATGAACGGTGAAATGATGGTTATTATCCTTTCCCCCTTTGAGAGATGGAACCGCTTAACTCAATACATTACGTGTAGTAAATAGGAACTCATGCATATCAGATAATGTTATTATCGCTAAAGAATAAGATTTTCGCCTTCTGAAATTAGTATGAAATCTTCAGTAGTGTAAGGGTATTAATTAATAATTTTAAATCACGTAGGAATACGTTTTTTCCAATAATAGATCGTAATTATTTTTGAATTTACGGACACATATTTTTAACTTAATTAATTAGTATTTGAGTGAACCATGTCTTGAAGTAAATATCACTGGCCTTGACATACTAATTGGGCGAGTAAATTATTTTGTTATTAATAGTACCTACTGTAATTACCAAAAGTGGGTATTTATTTATAAAAATAAAGGTTACATTTAATAAATTATATTGTAATATACATGCAAGTAATTCATTAGCTTGCACTGACCTTTCGTTGTAAAATTCTAGTACATATTGAAATCGTGCATGCATCGATGAATTAATGATATGAGATCATACTTAGATTTATATTTTTTTACGGCAGATGAGGTAATCGTTGGGTGATAAACGTAATATTACTGCCAAAATTGGTAATCATAAATTATTATATTGATTCGTCTTATTTTAAAATTGATAAGTCGCTTCACCTCTACCTCCACACATAGTTCATGGAGTTAATATTTGTTTTTTTTTTGATAAGAAATTTTTTTTATTTTTAATTTGTGTCTTAAATTTGACTAGTAGGGGAAAAAATTGTATATACACCACGGTGGTGAAGCCATTTATAGACCTCGCACCTTATTCCGCTCGGAGCAAAGCCCCTCGCGAAATAATCTTGGTGCTCGGTCAATAATAACAGTCTTCACCACCTTGGTGTATAATATACTATTTCTGTCGTTTTAAAAGTTATTTTTGTGACTATATTTTAGAGAATTTTTTTAAAACACTATTGCACCCACACGTCTATCCGTTAGAACCTATTTCTCTGGTTTTGAACTAATCGTTTGGAAACTTTACTACACCGATAAAACTTTCTATTTTCCATGCCATATTAAACATGTTTCTCGAAAGATGTGCGCTTATTCTGCACATTACATGTACACAATTTTTACATTATCTTAATAAACTGACAAAAAAATAATTATTGGTATAAATTACTGACTTGTTAAAAATTTCGTAAAATTTGCAGCTCAATATTATTTAGTAAACGGCTAACCACTTACATAATAACGTTTACTTGTCAAGATTGCGACTTTTATATAATCCCCTTTTTTATGTCCCTTTAATAATATCTTGATGATTGATGCTGTTATAAGACCGACTTGCTCGCAGTAGTTGTTGAACGATTGATTTAACTCACTCTCTACATTAAACAACGGCAGCAACCAGATTTGTCGCGAAATTATAAAAAAAACCTTTTCAAATTCGCATTTATTCCAGTATGTTGTGGTGTGCTTTTTGGACTATGCAGGGTGCATCTACTGACAATGTCCAACCCTATACGTACTGCAGATATTGTCAACACTAACATATTCTTTCATATTTGGATTTTGTCTCTTGCTCATTTTAATTTCTCTTTAAAATTATAAGCAATCGATATAAGAGAAATGATTTAAAATTATCATCAAGCATGACCTTTAAAGGTTTCTTTTATGAATAAGGCGAATATCATATGAAACATATGAAAAATTAATGCACTGCTATTGAAAAACTCCACGTGCGAAACCTCTTATGATTAGAACATCATTTTTTATTACCAACAAGTACACAAAAATGTGTCCAAATAACGAAAAGCAGTGCTAATCATTCCGAAGCTAATTTGTACTTGTAAAAGCAATAGGGTTGACTCTTTTTTCGCCAAAATCATAGTACATATAATGTATCTATTAATAATCACATGCATTCCTCATTGCGTGACCTTATCAATATCATAATACAAGAGCAAAATTTATATTGTTTAAAGCTCCGCAATCGAAAGCGACAAACCTACAAACTTACAATTTCACTATTAATCTACTCGTACATTTAAGTGTAAGAAGTTGCGCCAAAACTATAAATGGATTCGTTTCTTGGTTGTTTTGAGGAAGAATTGAATTAAATAATATGTGACATTTATTTTCTTCTGTTCTAAATTTCACGAGGAATAGTCGAGCCTCAAGCTTTATAGCGACGTTTTCCCATAGAAAAGGGTAAAATAACTATGCGATTATTTACACGTCGGTATTATCCAATGTATTTGATTGTGAACTGCAATGGAGTGACACAGGAATTAAAATATAAGTATGTGAGGAGGATAGTAAAATTTGTTTATAATAAATCCATTAATTGTTTGCTCTATTTAAGTTTAAAAATCGCTGCACGTAAGCCGAAGACTTGAAGAGGAGCTTCACCGCAATTTGAAGTCAAATAGTCAATAGAAACTCCTCTTCTGCTACTAAAGGGTCTCGAGGTCCAACAAGTTGGGCTGAATGTCGTGAAGCACTCGTTTGATTTTGGTGTTTAAGTCTTCGCGGGTTTGTGGATTATTCGTGTATACCAAAGACTTTACATTTTAGCTGTATAAACTTTTTTCCCAATTTACCGACATTTTACAATTTACACCCTTAAGGGCTGCAGTATGAAAAAAGTTGTTGATAACTTTTTATACAATTGATAGTTCTCTACATTATGTTTTTTTTTCCGACCTTCTACAACAAATATTAACGGAGCTACAGTTTGGCCCTTTGGCCCTTTTCATGCAATATGACTGACTAACGAACTTAACCTTCATATTTCGACAAGAAATCTATCCCGATAATTTGAAGTCGATATCTTATTCCGTTCTCAAGTTATCGTGGCGACAACCACACAGACACCAAAATTTTTTACGGAAAATGGATGCAAATGCTCTGAAACGTCGAGAAATGTGAAATTTTTTTTTTTTTTGGAAATTTTTTCATCGTTGCAATAGCTTCCCGCGAGTCGCGGTGAATCTAATAAGTATGTCTCTCTCAAACAGTGGTATTTTTAGATTATTTACTAACCCACTTTTTAAGCGTAAAAATGTTATGGGTTAAGGCTTAACAACTTGAGGTAAAAGCATAACCGGTACGAATCCTTACATATATGCGTTATTGACAACAAAAAATGTCGCTTTCGATTTCTGAAATTAATGTTAAATGATCGATGATCGAAATAGGATTAATAAAAATTTTCCCAGCACAGTTATTGTTACGTACGTTTTGCGTAATATTTGCAGGTAGTGTTTGGTTTTTTATTTCTAAAACTGATGGATACCTTCAACTTAATTAAGTTAGTATTTCAATGACGCGATTGGCAATGGTCTTGACATCCTCATTGGGCGACTAAATTATTTTATTATTTACAGTAGGTACTACAATTAGGGAAAGTGAGTACCTAATTATCTTAATATACTAATGGGAGTTTCATAATAATAGCTTATGCAAGTAACAAATTGTATTGCAATATGCATGCAAGTAATTTATTAGCATGCAAGAACAATTTACTAGCATTTTCAAAAATAAATCCTTTGGGTCTCAATTTCCCCGGTAGGGGTATGTGGTATGGAAGGGATGAATTTCTCAAATACCGAATGATCGCTGTGACTTCAGAACCATAGACAAAACCAATAGATACTTTTCTTGAATAGGCTATTCGGGATATTAATTTTTAGTTTCTTCTTTTTTGTAGGTGACGCTATGCTCGCTGCTCGATTATATTCGACTGTGTTCGATCACTGACTGTTTCCCGCTACATTTTCATTTTCCCCTTGACAAAAACATAACCTAAGGACAAACAAATCACGTTCTTGTTTAAATCTCGATTTTTTGCGCTTAGGTGTTTGAGTGTTTTATCCGTTTTCCTGTATCGTGGCGTCGGTTTATATCATTTGTTTCTAGTTATTTTATTATAGTTCATCTTTGTATTATTTGAGTTTTGTTAGTTAGTTTTGTGGTTAGTGTTTTTAGTATTAATATTTAACTGAATTTCTTCTTACAAAAGTGCATTGTGTGAATTGCAAGGTTTGTGCGTTTGTAGAAGTAATAATAAGAAAGTCTACGTTTAATTTTTGTAGATGGTTGCTATTTATTGTGCAGTTGAAAATTGTTGGAAGTCTACAGCAAGCAAACATGTTTTTCCAAACCCAGCAAAAAACATGGCACTGTTTAAAAAATGGGTCAAACTATGTGGAAACGAAAGGCTGTATGACATGACTCCCAATAAGATATTTACTAATTGTAGAGTTTGTCGAAATCATTTTGAAGATACCGATTTCCTAGCTAATAACCGGCTTAATCGTGTTGCTTATCCCTCCAAATTTTTACCAGGTAACAAGTATAAGAAATATTAAAATTGTACTTATTTATCGTGTCAAATTATTTTGCAATTTAGCACCTGTGGCTTCTGTTACTGATGATACTTTTCCAAATATCTTCGACTCTCAACCATTACCAGAAGTTGTAGATATTGAAATGAGTCAGTTGCTTGAAAATATTCCGTCAACATCGAAAGCAGATGGACGTCTAGTGACCCCTGTAATGACTACATGTATTACACCAACAGCAGGTAAATATTAAGAATAATAATCATTTGAATATACCTATATTTTTTCTTTGCAGTTAATAGAAAAATAAAACCTTTTACCACACCATATGTGCACCTGTAAACTAAGTATATAAAACATATTTTGCATAATTGTTTTAACATTACGACGCGTTCTGATGTTTTTGTCATTTTTATTAAGGCGTTTGGTCACAATTGGCAACGCAGGAATATCTCTCCTTTACGTATTTAAAATACAGATCTAGCTTTATCACCTGAGCCAATTATTAAAGATTTGGGTGCGTGCCTTAATGCTGCTGTGTTTTATGCGGATAACATGCAACAAATTAAAAATTATTCGTTTCCTTGTCTTTAATAACGAATCCGCAGCAGTTAAAATTTGTAAAGATTTGAAAGCCACACAGTTGCCCTTAATTAACTAATTTTCAATATTAGAGAATGTAGATGAAAATTTGGAACCAATCTCGGGGGATACAGCTATCAAAATAATCGCAAAATTGAAATACGCGATATGTACAAATGAAAAAAATTGTAATATTCTAAAAGGGCAAACTGAAGATGTTCAAGACATCATCCTGAATACATTGTTTCAATGGAATATGCTCCCATTACTTTTTGCAACGTTGAGCGGTCATTTTCTACTTATAAACGCGTACTTAACAACAAAACAACGTAATTTTATTATGGCAAATCTGAATCGTATCTTAGTCCTTTATTGTAATTCCAATATGTATTCAATTAACTTTTTATTACTTTTATCATTACTGTATATAAAATAGTTTGTTCTGTGCTGTACAATGTGCCAAAAAGGAATCATTTATGATTGCAATTATTATTATTTATTTTATAGTAACATGTGTAGTGAGATTTTTTTATTAATAAATTCATCAAACGGTTTTCATAAATTGTTCTATGAATTACACACAAAAACTTAATTAGGTTCTTACCACTACATTTACATAATAAATAATAAATGATTTAAGAAAATATGAAAGTATGTACATACCACTGAAATATAAGCAACCTGGAACGCGCACGGTGCATTTAACCTGTAGGAAATAAACCGAGTGTGCGATAGCAATAACGAAGGGTCATTTTGTCCTTGTTGTACTTATTCACAGTTAAGCTGTTGAAGCATTTTGATTGTTTTACGACTACATATTTAGTTTCGCGTTTGTCGGAAAATTACTTATACGATACAATAACATAATCAGCAAGACAGAGACCGAATGACCCTACAGTAATTCCCTTTCTGTCGGCTCGGCTGTAAGTTAAGCGTAAGCGTTCCAGGTTGCTTATATTTCAGTGGTACATACACAGTAGTAAGAACCAAATTAATTTGTAAATTCAATCCATTTGAATAATCCCCTTTTTTACACAACCAATAAAAACTTCCTTCGTCCCTAACAGATGGCGCTATTTTGCACCAAATTTTCCTCTTGAAGATAGTCATCTATTGGTTTTGTCTAGGTTCAGAACT
Organism: Pyrocoelia pectoralis; assembly: GCA_036250285.1. Classification (NCBI taxonomy): domain Eukaryota; kingdom Metazoa; phylum Arthropoda; class Insecta; order Coleoptera; family Lampyridae; genus Pyrocoelia; species Pyrocoelia pectoralis. The sequence continues at coordinate 68,934,713 of CM070074.1, forward strand.
AAATAAACTTTGGGGTTGTAAACATATTAACATCGAACACTGATTGATGTATGATGAATTTATCATTGTAATGAATTACGGGAATTAATGAAAATAAAACTAAAACTTACAAAGCGTAACATATAATTGGTTAATTAAAGTGGTTTACAAAAACCAAAGTGAGATAGGTAATTGTAATTTTATTATTAATATCTAATAATTTATTACTAAAATTTAAAAGTGTAATTATTAGTCAACAAGTACGTATAATTGTTGATGTTTTATATTGACGCTTATTTATTAGCACCTTTAAGTCATTAATATATTATTTGTAGCTTAACAGATTATTTAACAATTTATTATTGTATTAATCATGAATAGTCCGGGAGCCGGTCACCTTTTTTGCAACCAATTAATATACTATTTATACTTCGTGAGCGGCTTTATTGTAACGAGACGGTAAACTTTTTCCTCTGCGAAAATGTTCCCAAATGGGTCCTACGGGGGTGCACAGGGGAAAAACACGTCGATTTGGAAATGACAAAAAATGGATGAATATCATGGGAAAACGACCCAATTAATTTGTGGGAGAAAGTGGGCATTTAATTATGCAAATATTTACTAAGCTACAGAAAAAAAATCAGCTTGATATTCATTATTTTTGTGAATGTACTAATACCTACATGTCTTCAGATGGGGACACTCTTGATGGACTCATTTTTGTTGTAGGACAAATGTTATTTTGAATTACTTACAAAAAAACTTAACAGTTAGCTAAAAAATTAAGTGATATTAATCAATTTTTTGCAATTCAGTTACGAAATGTCATCATTTTGTCACCCATTTCAGTGACAAAATGTTTTTCATTGTTTCATTGTTGTGATGGTTTATTTCCATAGCAACAAACAAGGATTGCTTTGAAAATATCCGACGTCAAATAATTACCAAGTCAAATAAATTCAAAATGAAGATGAATTTTACTGAATTGCAAAAAATCTTGTATATAAACACGTTGCAAAACTCCGTCTTTTTGCACACGATGTGTTGAAGGGTGGTGATTCAATTTCACATCTAGTGCAAAAAACACGTTCATTTTGCAACTTGTTATATTAATAGCTATTTTGTAATTACCACATTAACGTGTTTTACCCCTGCACACCCCGTAGGACCCATTTTCGAAACTTTTCGCAGAGAAAACAGTTTGGCGTCTCGTTAAAATAAAGCCGCTCACGAAGTATAAAAAGTATATTAATTGATTGCAAAAAAGGTGGCCGGCTCCCGGACCAAAATGTTGATTTAACTAAATAAAACGTCTTTAACCAGGCGTTATTCGCAATACTTTTTCTTCTTTAGTTTACCTACCTCACTCTCAGCTTGCACTACGCAAAGCATAATCCAATGTAAATCTAAGTCACAATTCTGGGACGAAGCTTAGGTATATTTCAAAAGGTCTAAGCATTTTATTGAATGTATATATTTTAATATTTCGTTCACAAAAATGGTGAGCATGATAAATATACAATCTTATACATTCGAATTAAAAAAGCAAGATTGGATTTTGTTCCATTTTGCATTTTTGATTATTTTCTTACGCTGTAACTAACTTTTGTTAAATTTCGATAATGACGCAGTATTACAACACGTTAGGTTATTTTTAAAATAAAGAATTTAGTTTTACGTTAGTCGGGGAACAGCACCCCGAAATTCGATCATGTACTGTGCACTCGAAGATATACATTTTAAAAAATATGTACAGTGTGGAGAATGATCTTACGGATTCAAATCCGGAGGGCTCCATGAAATTCGCGATTGCAAAAAAGAATAAAAAAATATTTTCCGATTATTTTGAATGATCTTAAAAAAAACAATTTTTTGTGTTTAACTCGCGATTGTGACGCCATTTTTTAATATTTTTTCAAAATTCTTTCACCATTCGAACGCCTAATCATTGCAGATTTTAACGATATACACAAAAGATTATTTTTTTATATCTAGAATCTGTCAGAGTATTTAAAAGGAGGGACGGTACCGAAACTGATGTGAAAATTTCAGCATCGAGAAAATTTTTGAACCGTTGAAGATAGATATATGATTAATCGAGACGAAATATGCCCAAATGAGTGGAAAAGTTTTTGGTGAAAAGAAATTTTCACTATTGCTAATGGTTTACGAGATACGATTTTTTATGTGAAACGCCGGTGCGCACCGACCGCATAGCCGTTTTAACGGCTTGCCAGGGACTACCTGTGAATAGACGATTCAGTATCTACGACGCCGCCATCAGGGTTTATGGTGTATGTAGACCACAAACATTGAAATCGTCGTTTTCTGTTACAATATTTAGTCATATTTGTAGAAACGAAGTCCATTGTAAGTTGTAACATTTCATTCCAAAAGGAGTAGCGATCGAAGTAACCTATTCATCAGTTGCCTGAGTATCACGAACTGGCTAGATGTTGTGGTTGTAGAGTTTTAAATTCTTATCAAAAACAAAACCATTAAGAAAGTTGTAGCCGACAAAATTCCGCACATTTTCATGTTTTAGTTTTCTCTCTACGACCAATAGGAGCCGAGATAGATTTTTTTGAAATATCGACTGTTTTGCGGCGAAACGGTAAGAAGTGCGCGCATCGCGCGTATTTCGCTTATATCTCGAGAATGGCCATTCGTATCGCAAAACGCTTCAAATAAAAGTTGTAGAGAATTTAATTACAAATAATTTTCTTTTTTAAACATTTCCATACGATTAATATTGACAGAGATATAATCATTTAAACCTTTTCTAAGACACAATCGCTGCTCGTTTTGCATAATAAAATCAATAATAAGTCGAAAACTATTGATTCTACGTACTTAGTGCATATAATGAAAGTTGTAGAAAATTAAATTTTGAATCTATATGTATACACGAAATATCATTTTGGTAATCTTAATAAGGCGATGGAAGAAGAAATAATGAAACATTTTCATTTTCAAGCGTTTCTTTGCAAATAACTAAACACCAAAACACTAAACAACACATAAGTAGCACAAAGTAGTGGCTACTTTGTGATAAGTAATGCCCATCGTTAATCCAGTAGGGCTAGATTGTGTAATAAGGTTGCTATTGTGAGGGCCGTGAAACGACTGTGATGCGGTCGGTGCGCATCGGCGTTCCACATAAAAAATCGTATCTCGTAAACCATTAGCAATAGTGAAAATTTCTTTTCACCAAAAACTTTCGTACTCATATGGGCATATTTCGTCTCGATTAATCATATACCTATCTTCAACCGTTCAAAAATTTTCTCGATGCTGAAATTTTCACGTCAGTTTTGGTACCGTCCCTCCTTTTAAATACTCTGACAAATTCTATATAAAAAAAAATAATCTTATGTATGTACCGTTACAATCTACAATGATTAGGCGTTCGTATGGTGAAAGAATTTTGAAAAAATATTCAAAAATGGCGTCACAATCGCGAGTTAAACACAAAAAATAGTTTTTTTAAGATCATTCAAAATAATCGGAAAATATTTTTTTATTCTTTTTTGCAATCGCGAATTTAATGGAGCCCTCCGGATTTGAATCCGTAAGGTCATTCCCCACAATGTACATATTTTTTAAAATGTATATCTTCGAGTGCACAGTACATGTTTTAAATGATCGAATTTCGGGGTGCTGTTCCCCGACTAATATACCCTTATGGTAAACCTAAAATTCTTTAACAAAATACCTTCAGGGGTTCTTAGTCATTGTTTTTATGAAAATAACTATTGTGCAATGCGATATTAATATACTAGATAAGTGTTTACCACTAATCAAGTAAAGATCATAACAAAAACAATTTTTTTCTCGTACTATAAATGACTAGGTACCATTCAACTTTGGGAAAATTTACGGTACTCCCTTTTACATAGCGATATTTATTATATTATTTATTTATTTTGTGGGTCGAGATTTAGGAACAGTGAATTTTCAAGTACCTCTCCGCGCATCATCTGCTTTGGTTATTATCACCACCCTTGCCTGACTAAGGGAATTTTAACCTCAACCAGGGAGTTTTATCGTTCCGAACATCGCATCGACACGACTCCTACGATTCTACTTCTTATCCGAGAAGAAGGCGCGTTCCAGTTTTTCACCGCTTTAGAAAAACGGCTACGAACTGTAATTCCCAATTACGTAATTACCTAATTTATTTATGGCTGTTATAAATTCGGATACTATTTTAAAAACGAAGTTATGTAAAACGATCATTTAAAGGTGATAGAGCAGCTGTCTTGGTAATCATTGGTATTGGATTTGTATGTAAACTAAGTAAAATAGTATGAAAGTTTGCATTTTTTGCCGACTTTAGATCCTAATAAACTATGGTAGACTGAAATACATCATTTTATGTTTCTTGTTCGTGATTTACGGCCTTATGAATCATTTTGTACTAATAAAATACTTACGAAGTCAAGGTAATCTACTTTGATTGGGAGGTATACACAAACACGAATATCTTGGTTAGTTTGTCATCTCTTATTATTCTGTCGCACAAGCATAATTAGATTAACTAATTTGGACAGAATTTATAACCTTCAACTACATGGCAAAAAATTCATCTAATATTAGGTACTAAACTAACATTGGTGTTTTGTTTTTATTTTTAGTAGGGGGGAAGCGAATCATAGATATACTTGAGTGTTAATGATTTAAATAAAATTAAAAAAACATATATTCAAGAAACTCAAAATCAGTTGGCAACATTTTATGACAAATGTCTGCAATTTTTGTTTATATCCTGTAGGTACCTAAAGATTAAGAAAAGATACAATGTTGGTACCTAACAAGAATTTTGATAATTTATCAATGCTGTATCTCAACAATATAGAATTGTAACACCTGCAATATTGCGCCTATTGCAGTTATTTTCTCATATTATCAATGCCAATGAAGGTCGAAAAATAGATGATGAGTGGAGAGGACTACCTTTCTATGATTTATCATCTGACGAGACGAAACGAGATGACTTTGCTCTTAATGTTTTATGCGTACAACATTCAAATGCAGAATGCGAAAGAATCTTTTCTAAAGTAAATCTTTAAAAATAAAAAATAGGAATAAATTAAATAATACTACTTTAAATGACTGCCTTTTCACAGCTCAATCTATGATGCAAAATTTCATACAAGCTAGAGGTCGTCTACTAGCGGTTGGCGAGACTACCTGCCTGTTGGGACCCAAAATACTCATGGTTAAGATAATTTGTTGACATTATCGTAAAAGTGCAAGTTGGGGAAATCCAGTGGCGTCAATGTGATTACACTAAATTTTCAAATTAACAGGTTTTTTACTTTTTATTAGATGCTATTATACAAACTACTACATACATAGATAAGGGCAACTAATGAACATTTACTGTTTTCACGTTAATCACTGTCATTCTAATATTCGTCATTACTTTCACTGGTGTAATCACTGTAACGCCACTGGATTTCCACAACTTGCACTTTTACGTTAATGTCAATTATCCTAGTGTATTTAGGGTCACAACAGCCAGGTAGTCTCGCCAAGCGCTAGTAGACGACCTCTATGTACGATTTAAAAAATTTCAGAATATGGAACTAATGTGATTTGTTATTTGAATCAGAGTATTTTTTTTAATTTAAAGAATGTCTTTTATAAATATAATATATACAGTGTGTCCCCGGATAGGTGAAACGACTCTTGTGAAAGATAAAAAATTTTCGATATAAAATTTCATTGTTTGGGGTTCAGCCCTGCTTAGTTAAAGACTAATTTCTGGCATAATTTTAGTTTTCTAAAATCATGTATGCCTTGGATCTTTTCAAAAATCTGATTTTTGGTTCTAGTAAACTACCTTTGTTAGTGAAGATATAACAAAATTTGATTAACAAAAGTTGTTTAGAATCATGAAAGAGTCCTACTTCTAGAATTTCAAGCACCTAGGCCAACGTTGATGTTTTGGCAATTTACAATAATTTTTATCTGATAGTTTAATATTGTTTATCCCCGGATAGGTGATATGACTGTTGTTAGAGAAATTCTTTTATTTATTTTGTTTATTTAGAATTTTATCGCTTTTACAAGAGTCATATCACCTAAATTATTGTAAATTGCCAAAACATCAACGCTTGAAATTCTAGAAGTAGGACTCTTTCATGATTCTAAACAACTTTTGTTAATCAAATTTTGTTATATCTTCACTAACAAAGGTAGTTTACTAGAACCAAAAATCAGATTTTTGAAAATATCCAAGGCATACATGATTTTAGAAAACTAAAATTATGCCAGAAATTAGTCTTTAACTAAGCAGGGCTGAACCCCAAACAATGAAATTTTATATCGAAAATTTTTTATTTTTCACATGAGTCGTTTTTGCCAAAACATCAACGTTGGCCTAGGTGCTTGAAATTATAGAAGTAGGACTCTTTCATGATTCTAAACAACTTTTGTTAATCAAATTTTGTTATATCTTCACTAACAAAGGTAGTTTACTAGAACCAAAAAACAGATTTTTGAAAATATCCAAGGCATACATGATTTTAGAAAACTAAAATTATGCCAGAAATTAGTCTTTAACTAAGCAGGGCTGAACCCCAAACAATGAAATTTTATATCGAAAATGTTTTATCTTTCACAAGAGTCGTTTCACCTATCCGGGGACACACTGTAAATATATACCTAATACATGTTTAATAAAAGTGTATTTTCTTTCATATTTCGAAATTACTGTTAATTCCTCTTGTACTCCTATTTCTATTCATTCACGGAAAATACGATAAGTACACGTGCTACTACAAGGCAAGCGCAAGTCCCACTGCGAAAATAAAATTGACCGCAAGCCCCACTGCATTTAATTAAAAATCTACTTAACCGCAAGTCCCACAACCGCAACTCCCACTAATAACTCATCTATTTATTTGACACTGACTGGACATTGACATAATATATAGGGTTATTCACGTTATTCGACACTAAATATTACAGTTAAGCTACTTTTATCGATTGGGGGTATATTTTCATTATGTACAGGGTGTTCCAAAAAGGAAAAACGTATCAAAGTTGATTTTTTTCAAATGGAAGCCCCGTATATAATTTCATTTTCGGTACGAACAAAATGAATGCTTCATTAAGGTTTACCTCACAGTTTTTCAAATATCAGTAGTAAGTAGTATACCAGTTGTGTCGGTAATTCCTTTCCGGTTTTTGTAACAGATGTCACTAGCCATAACTATGAAAATATTTAGTGACTTTACTATGAAATGTTATGATTTGATTCATATATGTCATTTTATTCAAAACTACATAAGTTACGTTCCACCAAAATAACAGCGTTATAGATTTATAATTTTTTGTAAATGTCGAGTTTTTTGTCTGAAAACTTGCATTTGCGGCACGCATTACTTTTTTTGTTTTATCAAAAGAAAAAAGCCGCTGAAAGTCATCGTTTCCTGGTAGAGACTTACGGTGAGCATGCTCCAACCATTAGAACATGTCAAACGTGCTTTCTACAATTCAAATGTGGTGATTTCAATGTTCAAGACAAAGAACGTCCAGGTAGGCTGAGAACGTTTGAAGATGCGGAATTGCAGGAGTTATTGCATGAATACCCAACACAAACTCAAAAGCAATTGGTAGAAAAGTTGAATTTGAGCCGAGTAGCAATTTGTGAACGACTACAAGCGATCGGAAAGATCCACAAGATGGTAAGATGGGTACCACATGAATTGAATGACAGGCAATTGAAAAATCGAAAAATCGAAAAAAATCATGGTTATCACCTGGCGAAGCCGGCCCATCGACTATCAAGGCCAAATCGCAAAGCTGGAAGGCAAAGAATTCCTGTAGAAATGATCGATTTCGTTCAAAACAAGAATCATGCTTTAAAAACGTTGGAAATTATCAGCGAAATACTGGCTGGTGATACACCACAAGGCACAGAGCAATCAATAAAACCGAATCAAAGAATTGACTCCAGTCGCATTGGCAGCTATTAAGTACGCTCCAATCACAACGTGCGATGTTGAAATATCCTTTTCAGCGTACAAAAGGGCGTGAAAAAGTGAAGACTGTCGTCGTTTATTTGTGTTCGAAAATTCAGTGCAATAAATTCAACTAAATGTGAATAAAAATCAATATTTTCCATCCATATTTCGACTGTTTTTCATCAATAAGTCCACACATATTTTGTAAGCTTTCTTCATATTTTTGTCAGCCCTATTCACAACTAATGCGGTATTTGCACTGCAATGTTATTTGGTGTGGCAATGCTAGAAGAGCATTCTTAACTTGTTTGTTGCAGTTTTTGGTGTACATAACTGTGTTGGAACTGCAAGAACTTGTTGATCTGCAGTGTATTTGAACAAAAAATACACCGCCAAGGGATTATTTATACTTAATTATACAGGGTTCCCCATAATAGACTGCCCATTTTATTTTATTAATAAATTCCCTACGAGATAACTAAGTAAATAAGTTTTTCTCTGTGGGATTATCTTCTGTAGTCTTTGGGATTTAAGTTAATTATTAATCAAGTAGACGCCTGTCACAAATAGTTTTAGGTTAATAATTTCGTGGAACGTCATTTTTCTACGAGAAGATTGTTAGTTTTCATCAATAATTATTTATTTTTTTTGCTTTGAGACATTATTGCAATTTCCATTTGAACTTTCATGGATTACTCAGTCCAACAACGTGTGTTTTGTGTAGAAACGTGTAGAAACTTACATAAGGAGCAATTCGATAGAAGAAGTTAGGCGTGCATTCTGGCGTCAGTTTAATAATAATAGGGGTCACGCGCCAAATCGTAAAACTGTTAAGTTATGGGTTCGTCATTGGCGTGAAAATGGTTCTGTACAAAATTTGAAGAAGCCTGGACGTCGAAGAACAGTTCGTACACCAGAAAATATTGAACGAGTTAGAATTGCGTTTACGAGAAGTCCTAAAAGGTCTGCTAATCGACAAACCCTTATCCTAGGAATATCAAAGGGAAGCTTAGATCGAATTCTTCAAAGGGATTTAAAATTTCATCCCTATAAACACCAAATGGCACAGCACCTTAGCAATCAAGACAAAGAAGCAAGGTTAGCATTTTGTCAAGAATTTTTGAATTTTCATCAAGGAGCAATTCACAGTCTCTTAACCCTAGAGCTACGGACAATTTTTTTCTTGTTGTTTTAGCATTGACTACTGAAGGGTTACGGGAGTAACCCCACTATAAATAGAAATAGTACACGATGAATTGAAGCAGATGTGTTGTTTATATGCTGCTGTGTGAGCATCGCTTGCTTCTGATGATATCGGTACAGCCCGATATACTTTTTGGGAACGGTGTACTATGCTTTAGGTCGTCACCAAAAAAGGGTGTGCTGTTTATTTCCTGACCAGCATGCATCGTACATCATACTCCATACGTGAGATGGTTCGTGATAAAGAAAAAGTCATTGAAGAAATAAATGACTATTATAACGATATAAAGATAATTGAATAAATATTTCATTTCGATTTAATTGATAAATAATGTGTTTTATTTCTTAAAGTCACCATCCGTATTCTGTACTATTTTTGGGTAGGGTTTTGGAAAAATTAAATTTTTGAAAAATCTAAAAAATTATATAAATAGGAAATGACTGAAAACTGATGCCAAATACTTTCTTTAAGATGTCCTAAAATTTCAGCTTTCTACAATAAATAGATTTTTGAATATTCATGGTCAACATGTCGGGGTTACTCCTGTAATCCTTCAGTAGCTCTAGGGTTAATGAGCGACGAACCAAATTTTTATTTGAACGGCATGGTTAATAAACAGAATTTTAGATACTGGTCAAATGAAAATCCTTGTGAAATCTTTACACAGAACCTCCATAATCCAAAAGTTGTTGTGTGGTGTGGAGTGGGATCTTTTGGTATTATTGGTCCATAATTTTTTGAGGATGAAAATAACCGCGCTGTAACAGTAACATCCGAGCGCTACGTAAACATGCTAGAGACATTCCTCATTCCAGAATTAAATAGACGAGGATTACTAAACAATGCCTTACTATTCCAACAAGATGGGGCAACAGCTCATACCGCCAGAAACTCAATGAGGGTTCTGCGAGAAATGTTTCTCGATGTTTCTCGATTCGGAGATTTGCCTTGGCCTTCGAGGTCCCCCGACTTAACGGCACCCGATTTTTTCCGGTGGGGATATTTAAAAGCCAAAGTGTTTGCGAGTCGTCCAGGTATAATCGAGGAACTCAAAGTCAAAATTCGTGAAGAAGTTGAAGGAATAGACGAAGGTTTGCTACGCCGTGGAATGAACAACTTTTTATATAATATTGAAAAATGTGTTGAAGTTGGTGCTGGTCATTTAGAAGACGTGATTTTTAAAAGTTAGAATTAAATTAGCCAAATATTTTATGTTATCATAAATCCCAAAGAGTTCGCTGTAATTTAGTATAATAAAAAGTTTGTGTTGTTAACTGACAAACTTTTAATTCAAATATTAAAATGGGTAGTCTATTATGGGGAACCCTGTATATACTCAGAGATAATATACAGTGCGGTCCAAAGGTATGGAATAAATTCATTTTTAGCGTTATTATGTAATTTTGGGAAAAAACCTGAAACAAGTCGATTTCTATTTATAATTTACCATTTTCTCGTATGAAAGTCTTACCACCCTCTTGCACCCCCTCGGAGGTACGAGCAACCCTAAAAAAATTTAAATACGAACGGGTGGCTTGTGGCCCCTTGTTTGAAAGGGATTTTAACTCTCTATTCAGAAATATAAAAATTTTTAAATTTGGTACACTCGTAACTCAGAAATTGAATTTTGAAAAAGAAATAGTTCACAAACCTCCGTTTGAGTTCTTGTTCTATTACCACATCCAATCATAATTAAAATGTCTATTCTCTGTGTTTCTGTTAACTGAGCCATGATTTATTTACTGAAATGCACACACAAACAAAATTTGGCATTACACAAGCGTCTGTCAAAAATAACTACAAATATGAAGTAGTCTACTATGTAGTTAGATTTTTTGTTATTTTTTGTTAAACGCTTTTTTCCTCAACAGAATCAGAACAAATAAGAAAATACCTGATTAGTATTTCAAATTAAACAGATAATTTTATGATCGCCTTTAGTTTTTTTTCAAGAAATGACTGGTGGTCACTTTGAACACTTAATCTAAAAATACACTATTTCTTTTTCAAAATTCAATTTCTGAGTTACGAGCGTACCAAATTTAAAATTTTTTATATTTCTGAATAGAGAGTTAAAATCCCTTTCAAACAAGGTGCCACAAGCCACCCGTTCGTATTTAAATTTTTTTAAGGGTTGCTCATACCTCCGAGGGGGTGCAAGAGGGTGGTAAGACTTTCATACGAGAAAATGGTAAATTATAAATAGAAATCGACGTGTTTCAGGTTTTTTCCCAAAAATACATAATAACGCTAAAAATGAATTTATTCCATACCTTTGGACCGCACTGTAGGTATTTATACCTACTTTAATAAACGTAGCAATAAATGATAACTGTAAATTTAAATAAATAAATTTTGTACCCTACAATCCAAATATAAATCATATCATCACGGTTAACACGGCGCGAGAACTGTAAGTGCCTACAATAGAAGAGAAAGGGTGATTGCATCTTTATCCGTGGAGAAGCTAAACAAAACTTTTCACTTCACTTTTATAAAAGTTCATAGGTAACTCCACTATGAAACGTGTGTAGCAAGCAATCTTTTGAACAGCGTTGTTATTGTTTTCAATGCACTACAAAAACACTAGATGTTTATCTTGCTGAATTCAACAGTTTTTAAGGGTATTGTTTTTACGTTTCATGTAACTTGCAGCTCGGCTCGATTAAAACGGAAAAGAAAGAAGGCAATTTAAAGAACAAAATTAATCAAACGTGAGTTCGAAGTAGTTACAGCAATTAAGTAAAATAAATGTAGAGTAATGCGTGTAGTGTTTATAAGATAAATATCAATTCAAAGGGTTTGCTACAATTTAATTACAGTTAGTAGAGAGCGATAATCTATAATGAAAACGATATTCATTACATTAGTTATAAAGAAAACACGCAGCTGTATATACTTCATGAGGGATTTGAAAATTAATTTCGTAATTAATTACAAGATAAATATCAACGCTGATTAATTAATCTTTTTAAGATTGCAACGTACTTCAAGCAGTATTGTTATCGTCGTCTTTTTCTTTATTATTCCGAAGCATAATATAAAGGCCTTCTTAGTGTTTAAGCACAGCAAAAATATGTAATGTAAGTAATACAGGTTTTTTTCAAATTTAGAGTTTTTTAGGCATTAAGGCAGGAGAATACTTGATTCTGGATTACGATATGAGGATGGCCAGAAGTCCACGCAAACATAGACCAGGAGGAGAATACAACAATGTCCAGCAAAATTTATAAAGGAGTTGACGATTTTAAAGTTGCAAAATTTTATCGCCCGAGATATCGTTGTTGGAGTATAGCTCAAAATATTCAACAAGTACCTAATCGATTTCAAAAGATCACCTTATAGACCGAATCTGGAATTCACCAATTACAATATTTCCTGGAAAACAACACGAATAGAATATGAATATTCTCCTCTAATTCCAAAAGTTACAGCGTTTTTGAAAGAATCTTCTTATTACGAAAAGGTTGAAGTATCTAATTGTATCCATATAAAAGAATCGCGTACAAAATGATAGATTGAATAAATACTTTTTCCTTTATAGATTGATTATTTATAAGACCTTTATTTCTAGCAATAATTATAATAATAACATTCGTTCATGTCAATTTATGATTTATGCAAACTAACAATGAATTACAGCATAATGATAAATAATTTGTTATTCATTAAATATTTTCATATTTTATATTCATTAAGTCTAAATTGTGCATCAATCATAACAAATGTACTTGAAATACGATGTGCATATACAGCAAATGTCATTGTCAAGTTCAAATTACTTCTACGCCCAACGTATGGTAATTCCAGTTCGTGCACCACTACTTCGGAGTATGATTTTGAGTCGTCATACTGAAAAAAAAACTAGAGGGTGAATTTTTTTCATTTTTGGGCAGTACATTAGTCATTTATATATGTTTAACATGTGTAAAAATCAAAATTGGAGAATCACTTGTTTAACTGTTATTTTAATTAAGATCAATAAAAACACGGTATTTAGCATTTTCCTGGTCGGTCAGTTTTAACTTATTATAAAATTGTTTGTTCCATAAATTGTTACCAAATTTCAAAATTTTGTAGCAAAAGTCGAAAGCCCCTAAATGTTGATTATTGAGATAATTAACTGGTTTTATGAGCTGTAACCGAAAATTGACCGTTTTCCAATATACAGAAACTAAAGACAAAATTCTTGTTTTAAATGCTAAATTTGTATTATCTACTGAAATCAATCTGCATTATTCTTTTATTGAAAACAAAATTTGTTTTCTTGTAATTCAAAGTAAATGTTATGATGATTATCGTGCGAAAGAAAGACGCACACGCACATATTCCTGGAGAGGTAATCTACCACATCGTAAATAGCGGGCGGCAAACCACAACAAAGTGATTATTCTTTTGCATTGTACAAAACCATGCGCTTCATAGCAATAGTGTACGACAACAGCTTCTCCGCGTACTGCACTTCACCGCGCGGACCAAAGGATCCATCCTTTTTCTAATTTCTTTTTAAAAAAACCATGTATAATGACATTTTTTTTGGTGTTAGATCACAACATAATTGGTTTAATTTTTTATGTTACTGTTAATTTATATTAATATCGAACTATCAGGTACTCAGTTACACAAGATGTCTTTTTTTTATTATAGCTTTAAGACTTATTAACCAATTGGCCTCAAAAGCATCTCACATCGACAAATAAGTATACATTTTTCAAATACATATATAAGTATCTATCACACAGTTTCAATAATATAGCCGTAAATAATTTTTAAAGTCGAGCGTTTGTACGATTTGATTCATAATTAACGCTTTTTTGCACATACACTGATACAGAAAATTAACGAATTATTGCACAAATCTAAAACTGTACACCATTTTGTAGGAATAAAATGTTCTTTTAAATGCACTTAATTTCATTAAATTATGATTGCTAATTACTGAGATACAAGCTTCTAAAATCAGGGACTTCGATGTGGAAATTAACGCATACCTAATTACTGATTTTAAGAATTTGTCAAACATGTATAGAAACTAATATTCGAACCACGCCCGATTCGATTTCAAATGCTAATCAATTAATCATAAATCAAGGACATAGATGCAAAAATTATTTCCACGAAAAGTGGAACATTCTATGAAACGAACATGGGGAATTATTTGAATAAGAGAAGATTACACCTTTCTGTCCTCGGATAACTGATATTAGAGGATGTTATAGAAGATAATGTAACCTTATTGAAGCTCGTCTGAATGCTAATAAATCATTACTACGACATAACGTGGATACAAATTTTATAGACTTTTCGAATATGAATAGGAATAATAAGTAATCTTGACGTCACTATTTATTTAATTGATTTTATTATAATAATAGTAACGATTAAAAATTTTGTGCTAATAAATATAATTTGTCGCTTGCTCATTAATAAATTTGTTATTTTAAATTCGATTTGATTAATATTTTTTATACTGTAGGTGTTATATGAAATCTAGCACATGTGAATGTTAAGAAAATTGGGCGTGTGTCTTGTTTCACCATGTAATTTCTTCTTAATGTAATCAAGACACATCGTTTCTTTACAATGTCTTTTTTTATTTATTACAATAGCTTAATTTTTGTAAAAGATAGATAGGCTTAAAAAAGACATTACATTTTTACATTTTTCCTATGGTAATAACCATAAGTTTACAAATTACTATAGGCGGTAAATCACCATGTTATCATGAAATAACTTGTAAAAAAGTGCTCTGCTTTAAGCGCAAAGGTGAGAAACATTACAACAAAAAATCTTTGACAACTTCAGTTTCTAACTTAATAGTATGACCGTTAATATAGAATTAGAATTTTTTACATTGACTTGGAGCTCATGATAATTCAATCAAAAATTAGTGGAGAATATCCATCATCACGATGATGTAGTATTGTATTTACAGTTATTCACGTTATTCGGGTCTGTTACGTTTATTTATACATACTTATTTGTAGTGCAACGCAATCGAAATACGGCTTTTGGAGACAAGAGTCAGTTATTGGAGACGAACATCAGAGCGCCAGATTATTATTTGGTCATACAATAATTGAAGTAAAGCGAAGTAATTTTCTTCTAGAAAGTTATGCCAGAAGTGGTTACATAATACTAATTTCACAACCCACTGCGAAAGGGTTTTTTGTTGATCTAAATAAATCTTTTATTGCTAGATGGCACTGAATCCATGGTAAAGTCAGAGGCTCACAAAGGGGTAGTAATTGAATTAATAAAACAACTTAAAACCTCCCCTTAGACAATAAATTTTTAATGAAATCAAAATTTAATGAAGCCAGAGATGAAATGTTTTGTTTAAGTTGTTTTATTAATAGATTTTCTCATTTAACAAGACTGTTAATATTTTAACCTGGGTACTCTCTAATAAGTATATTTCCAAGTGTTTCACAACAATGTAATAAATCGAAGTGTAACATTTAAATAAAAATAGTAGGAGAAATAATTAAAAAGAAGTATGTATTGTTAGATATATATTACATAGTTTGGAATTCATTGGTAAATAACAACATAATACGCAATACATAAAATTCATCTACAATTGGACACAAAATAACTACAACCAAGATTGACCGTCAAAATAATTACTTACAACTTTAATAAATTGAACTCTACTCATCCGGTTATTTGAGTAGTTCCATAATTTATTACCCAAATGTAATTCTCGCTTCCTCTTTGCACAATTTGGGCTGCGTGAGATATTTTTCGAGACGGTATTCAGTTTTATGCACACTTCACTTTTAGTACCCCTTTAATGAATAATTATAAAAACATTCGAATTAGCGCTACTAAAGATTTCTTAAAAGTGTGCATCAAAGGACACAATTGTGTCATTAACATACATATTAAACAATGTTATGTTTGTTAATTGAATAGTCTGTAATTTCCTGCCGTCACACCAAACAGGGCTTCTGAGGACCATCTCGTAGCCTGGCGCGTTTTTGCACAGGATTATCCCGAAAGAACCTGCGCCTGCGGCTACTTGTGGGCATACTTCCTGGGCACTTAACTTAACAATCACATGCACCGCATGGGCTTGGTCAAATCATCATCCTGTTGAGGATACTACACGGACGACGAGACAGTGCAACACATACTTTGTGAGTGTCCCGTATTAAGACTTGAGGGAATCCTGGCCGGACATGGCTAAGATCAGAGCCGCTTCCCCGTCCTGCATCCTCAGGTTTATCTTACGTGTGGACTGTGGAATGGCTTGAGTAACGTTGCGGGGCTGAACGACTCTAATCAGGGAGGCAGCAGAAAGGACCCGAATAGGTGGCCTACGTGCGCGAGGACTTCTGACCACCCTCCCATCGTAGTCCATAATCCATAATTGAGTCTTTAGGTCCCTTGACACCTATACATAAAAGTTTATATTTTAGAGAGATGGAACATTACCATACAGGAAGTCCAATATTTTATTCAATATCATATCTACAGATTAAAAAAATTTCCAAATAAAAGTTGTAGAATACGAACCATTGCATATTTGTAAAATATTTATAAACATACAATTAAGGTGCTTCGAATAATGGTGGTTTCGTGCCGACCTGTTTTTTTTAATATTCATATTCCGATTGCTCTTAAAATGATCTATTTCATTATATTTGATTTTTGTTTTCAATGCAGCTTTCCCCAGTTATTAATTTTTTTCTGAAAAAACTTGGTCTGTTTCAAAAATGCTCAGGCTCGTTCAGTTTCGAAATTTTAATAAGTCAATTTTTGGTACAAAAATTAGTAAAGGTCGTTCCTTAGTAAATATACAAATATTTGTCGATTTAATTATACAGGGTGTTTTGCAATAATTCGTAGTTTTGTAAATTTTGAATAGGAAAAACTTTGTTATTTTAAATGGAACACCCTGTATATTATTATGTATTTCGATAAAGCTTTTCAATCTCTCCAATTCATGTCTGTACTATCTGTCTTCTAAAACTAGTAGTTTTTACTGGTGTTCCATTTAAAATAACATAGCTTTTCCTATTCGAAATTTACCAAACTTTACGAATTATTGCAAACACCCTGTATAATTAACTAGATAAATATTTGTGTATTCACTAAGGAACGACTTTTACTAATTTGTGTACCAAAAATTGACTCAATATTTTAAAACTGAACGAGCCTAAGCATTTTTTAATCAGACCATGTTTATCACGAAAAAAATTCATAACCTGGGAACACTGCATTCAAAAAAAAAATATGGACATAGAGCATTTTAGGAGAGCAAACGAAATATAGCATCAAGTATAGCGTGTTCCATTAAAAAAAAACAGGTCTGCACGGAGCCACGATTATTCGAAGCATGTGAGTATGTTTATAAATATTTTACAAATATGCAATCGTTCGTATCCTACAACTTTTATTTGAAATATTTTTTAATCCGTATGAATTATTATTATTATTGGACATCCTCGCACTGATGGGCTACCCTGTATCTATAGCACCGATTCTTATGTCGATTTAGGATCAACATCGTCGACTCAGATTTCATCTTCAGTCACCAGTCGATTGATAATAATTAATAGAATCCAGTTCATCTTCATAGGTGATTTAAAACTGATCACGTGTCTCTATTCGGATACACATTTGAAATAGCGACACCCATTCCTGTTCGGTTCTGAAAGCTGTGCTTTCTGAAACTTCCAATATTGCTGCTAATTGTCGTTTATTTATTTCGCCATTCGCGTGTATCAAACATTCGGTTTCTCCAATAGCATCTGATGTGGTTTGGACAGAATTCACCATATGATTCTGTAATATGTTGCAACAACGTTATCATTCGTAATAAGTTGACTTGGGAGGACAACCATCTCCGTATCCATTCAAAAAGCCTTCAAAAATATGTTTTTAGTTTCTCTTTATTTTGTTAAAAATTTTATAGCAGCTTGATATTCGAGTTTGTTTATTTTGAAATATAACTGACAGCTTATACCTAGAACTAGTATCGCTTCAAAGTAGCTTCTCATACACATGTTAACACGGCATAGGAGATTAAAGAACATTATAATAAAAAATTACTTTCAAATCAAAAACTGCCCATCACAGGAACATAAGGACCCGGTAGGTACAGAGTTAATAAGTTTGTACTGCTAAATGAATTTTTAAAATACCAACACTAACGAAACATTTTCGAAGCGTTGGACAACTTCACGATGACACACAAAATGGTGACGATTGATTACAGTAAAATCTTACGCCTTAACTGTTTGTTGCAAAGGTCAACAGATTTTTATCGATTAATTTATTCTTCCACCCCATTGTACCGTCTGTCACCCAAAGTTCTGACATGTCAAGTGCTTGGAGCACAAACAAGCACAGCAAATAATGATTGCTATAAATACTCAAACAAGCAAATCAATACTGCAAATTTACACATTCCATTAAGCTATTAATAACATTTAGTTGCAATTAGTGCTAATTCATATGTATAGTTATAAAATACGAACAATTAAAAAAAACGAACTTATTAGGTACCTAATTATTAATTAATTACCCTTTTGATATTTACAAACTTATGTGAGTATTATTGAATGCTCATTTCATATTTGGGTCACGACGTGAATGTACAACGTTTTGTGTTTTAAGTTAGTCAGCATATTAGAAAAAGATAAGACAGCGAACAGTAAAGTCACGACGTTAATTTTTTTTCCTTTTCTCTATTTTTTTCCCTTAATTAATGATGATTAATTACTACGTTCTTGACTACTTAAGCGTTATGTGAACTTTTATTAATATTCTACAGACCTAATTCTAATAGAGAATAGAAATTAAACTGAACTTAATCTCAGTACTGTGATGGGCCCTTTTCAGGTTTACCTATTGGCCATTACAAAAAGTAAATTATATACCCATAAATTTAAGCTACACAAGGCGTAAAATTGTGGTACTGCGTATCTCGTAGATCTGTTGCCTTACATGGTTACTGTATTACACTTGATTAGCAGCATGATTTTATACTTGGGATAGCTGTGATCAAAATCCATCTAAGGGTGTGCATGAACGAGTCAAAGATCTAGATAATTTGTTACCAATCAGCAAAGCCTTACCCATATTGTATGTTGGTGTGTGGTGTCCATTTATTGTCAGATAATCAGACAAAATAAGATAACATTCTGTAAAGTGCATGTCAAGGAAATAAAAGTAGACCTAGGAAAAAGATGTCTTTGCACAACAAACTTTTATTCTATGGCCAAATACTGTTACCTATCTGTAAGGAGGTTGGGCAAGGGTGAATAACACCGTTATCACAACACCGTTTCAGAATAAAGTACTAAGGAATATCATTGATGCTCTCTGGAATATAACTTCGGTGTTGAAAGTAGTAATCAATTCACCAGAACATTTTGTTATTAATGCGGAAATAAGGTCAAACTTTTATTTACAGAACTTTAGCAATATCTAGAATATAAGCGAAGGAAAGGAAGGAACGTTGTCATAGTGGATCCAGTTGATGCATTACGACGTCCCATCTTAAGTTGTAGGCATCTTTATTAGTAAAGAGAAGCAGGACCATAAAAAATTTTCGAAATTGTACGTCATTTATACACAAAAATTATGTTATAAACAAGAACAAGTAGTATAACTAACAATCGTATGTTACAGTAATCACAATTTCAAAATATTCGAACGTTTACGTATGATAAGTATCTATGGAAGAGTCACATATTATTGATTTTTTCGAGTTACTGTATTTATCACTCGCGATATACACACTATTTCTTTACATGCATCTACCCGAGAAGACCAAACAGAATCATGTCGACAGAGAAGTTTCACGATAATCGGATTTCGCGTCGAATGTCTGTGTGGTCTTATCTTTTTTTCATAAGTCCGGTACGGATGTATCAAACATTTTCATTTCTTGAAGGCCATTGCATCTATCCATACGTGGCTGGGAATACGCCCTTTGGAGGGCATGCAAAGACGTAGAAGATAAAGTGCGTTCAAGTATCTCACCCCAATGTTTTTCGGAGATACCTTCAAAGTCACAGCCTGGTGTATGTGTCATTGTTGCATTGCAACACCTTTGAAGATGCTGCTGATGTTGTTGATGTTGAAATTGTTGAGCTTTCTTTTTGGATTTTCGACAACACAACTGCAACAAAATGTACATTTTAGAATATTTCGATTACGCACATAGATTTTTATATTTCTATAACATTCGAAGTTTTAGTAAGGTAAATAAAGTAAGCCCATTTGCTGTATGTTATCGCTTGCCAATGTTTAAGATGGTCTTTATGTTATCGAAACCAATTTCATGGGTAGATTTTTATATTTTGATACATTTCACATTCACAAAGGTGGTACAATGGCTGCACGACGACGCATATATTTGGTTTATATGGATAAGATCAATTAAGTTACTATAAAAGTTAAATGCTGATATGAGTATTATTGATGGGGTTTGGGGATCTCGTATAAAAAGGGACAAAACCTTTGTGGAAAATTGACGCACAATATGAAGAAAAGGGTGAGAAATGGTTCGATATGGTAATAGAACAAACACTGCGTGCGTTGTGATTTATTGGTCTTTTCACTGGATTCCAAGATTGCTAACGTCCGAACAGAAACGTTTGCTGTGTAGGTTTAACATTACATAGCACCATTTGATTCTTGTGAAGACCGAAAAGGATCCTCCACCTAATATTATTTCTAAAGACGAAATGGATAACGACAAAATGTCTCAAATAAGCCCACTGTTACATGACAATCGCAACTTCAACAGAGCCAGTAAAGAGCAAAATAATAATCGCCTATTACGGATAATGTATTGAATTATTCACTTACAGTCGAGTCCTAACGATTTTCTGGTATACATATAAGCAAATATACGAAAAAGACACAACTGGAGCGTATTTTGAAGGAATTTTTCCTGTTACAATGAAACAGTTGAAAAGAAGGTAGGATACCCACAATTCAGCATTTGAGATGTACCTACATTAACTAATTGGCCAAATATTAGCTAAATACCATAAAACATTTTAAGTTTAGTGTTAGGTTTTGATATAAATCAAGAGTAATTTTCGCAGGAGTTACATCTATGCATCAAATTACAAATTAACTTAAAATATTGTAGCTCAGCTCTTTGATAAGGAAATTGTTTTAAGGCGACGAAGTTGTTATTTTAATGGGGTAGGATTAAGGTCTGATCACGTAGACACGTTCTGTATGTTTGCAACTAATTTAACTAAATGAACTAGTTAGTTTGATAAAAATTATAAGGATTGGAATTATAATAGTTTGCAACTATACCTACCTTTAGAAGTTTATAGGGATCTGTTATCCTTTTAAGGCGACTGAGATGTAGTTGAAGTATTCCATTTTGTTTTTAACTAAGACTTTGCTTAAAATGACTAAATGTACAAGTTGAATGTAAGAAACATTATACTATGCAATATTATTCAACTGGAAATTACTATACTTAATGTATAGTTAAGAATTGTTAAATATTGATACCTCTCCACTTCAAGTAAACTTACAAGAACTACCTCATCCTACCTCGGTAAAGTGTTCGAATCTATGAAAAACTTTGGGCTAGTAGCGACGCTTACAAAGCAAGACAGAATAAACAAATCCCACGCAGGCTTCCGATACACGACTGCTGACCATCTCATCTTATTGAAGAAATTAATAAACAAAGCTTTTCCGAAGATACAGTACACATTGGTTGTATTTTTTGATTTAGGTAAGGCGTTTGATACCGTGTGGAAGTATCATATAGTACATACACTAAAGAAATAGAATTTTGCAGGCCGTCTACCTAAAACTATATAGAGCTTCTTTTAAACCGAAAATATTTAAAGTACGTGTGGGAAATGTATGCTCAAACACCTTTGATAACTCAAACTTTTCCACAAACAAGCTTGGCTTGGATAATACTTAAGCTTGACTTATTTTTTTGTAGACTTGACTTCATTTTATGTCAAGCTTTAAAAATTCAACCCAAGCACGTGAATCCCTGGATATGATGGAGAACGTCGTACTGTGTGTCAACTTTATTGAAACAAACAGTCAATTTTATAGAAAACATACTGCATCTTATTTGCTTTGAGTAACTATAGAGTTTTAGCTGATATATAATGTTAGGAGTGAATGTAATTATTCGTTTTGATACCCATTCGATCACTTTGGATTTTTTACTGTTTGAGGAAGGTGTACTAATTATATTAGGTATAAATAACGTTACTAATGTAGTTCAAATTCGATGGTTGGTTCTTGTAGCTAACCATTTTTTTGGAGAAGTAAATTATATCATTTGTTCACGGTTTGAAATCGATACAGATGGTTTACACCAAGTTTCAACTCTTAATGAGCGTTAAACCCATCCTGCTTAGTAGGTATACCCGCCAAGATAACACGATTTATCTCTTGCAGCTAGTAGTTAATGGCTTCGCATCACCACTCTTCTTACTTTTTGTTTCAAACTTTGCCGTTGCTCTACACAAAACCTGTCGCATCCACTATTATTCCCTCTTCCTGATATTGAGAATTACACAAATATTTTCAAACTCTGTATTTCGCTGCATTAGTGCGTCAATTTTAGCGTCAAGAAGAAAACTTTCAAATTTATGAAGCCTCTTTATATTAATTAATGCAAGTCCAAATTTTCTTGTTCGGGAGTAATCTGTCTAGAGTTTACGGTTAGCGAAATGTGTGGGTATATTCTATATTTAAATGACTAAGTAAAATCTTAGTTATTTTTCAACATCATTCTCATTTCGGCACAGATGATCATTAGTTAAGTATTACCACAGATGTAAATATACTAACCACAGTATATTTCCATCTGTGGTATTACATACAGTTAATCTTCCGCGTGCTCATTTCAACGATTGTGTCATGATTAGCTTATTGTACGGGATTCTACTGCACATTCAAACTTACATACAATAGGATATCCTATGCACGGAACGTCCTTCCCGTAAAACGAAGAGATATGCATAGATATGCGGCGATAGGAATGAAATATGGATACAGTGACAGTAATAATGCATGCATTTAGAGTATATTTGCAATACATATTGCCCTGTTAATAAATCGTCGTCGTTAAGTGTATTCAAGAACGTTTACGATTATAGGATCAAGCAACTGCAGGTAGGATTATTATTTCTCCCTTTTTGTCCCAAATACCTTCCATAATATTATTATTTAATCAGATAAACTTCAACTTTTCTGAACTTTATCAAATCCTTGTAATGAATGCGGTCAAGTTGTTGGTATTCAATTTCACCTGAACATAATCATTTCTTGGATATTCAACGTTAATTAATCGTAAGCGATTTGTTAACGATACATAAAATATGTTTTATATGTTAATATATTTGCCCTGCTAACGTATGTACACACTACACAGAACCTACACGCCTTACGCACGAATAAAATTCATTAAATTTATACGTAGTAATGGGAATTTATTGCGATTTGGATCCAACAACAATAATGAAAAAGCTTTCCATGTAATTTAAGACTATTTTACAGTGTAGCACCTATTTAGTCACTCGATTATTCTTATCATGTGATATCTACACATTTGGATTAAATCTTTTAGGTAATTTTAAAAATTTCGAAAAATAAGGTGAACAGAAATTATATTCCACGATTCTAATTAAAATTAGAAATTGCTGTTGCATTGGTAAAAAGATTTGAATCAATTTAATAAATAGTTTATTAAATTAATCAACGGAACTTTAGTTAAAAATTATACGAATTTGTACTGGTTACACGTATCTTTGTACAACTTCTTTTTATTATTATTTTCTATTTGAGGATTTCGTTGATTTACCCAATGGAATACCAAGTTGTTTAGAAGGTATAGTGAAGGCTTATCGACTGATGTGGCTTTTTTCCCCATTTCATCACTTGGCGAATACAACGCTTCAGAAAACAGGTGTTATCATAAGGAAGTCCAGGAATCTCGAAGGGGGATCAAAATGATTGGTAATTAATAAGACTAATAAAACACTCAACCTTCCCCTTCACAGTAGTTTAATTATCAGTAATCGGCGTGCTTAATTGGTTAAAACGTAGCGCGACTTGTTTCGAGATAATCCAATCCCATTTTCAAGCCAAAGTGTACAAAAAATTATCTTAGACTGTAACGGGCGTTATTTTGATTTAATTAATTTACTTACGTTTTACTTTTTAAGTTTGTTAAAAAAAGAATTGTATATACGCGGGATGTTTTTAGTTAAGTTAATACAAAGGTTTTATTTTATGCTATAAGGGCAGGTAAAAGTGCAAGTATGTCTTATCTCCAGACGTGGATAAAGTAAGATAACATTTATAAAATTGGTTATAAAGGCAGGTGGTTTTAGTGAAGGGATATGAGAGAGTTCAAGCTTAAGAAATTGAGTTCTACATTTACAGTTGTCATTGGTGCAAATTTGTATTTTGGAACAATCTAATTCTTTGACCTAAACTGCACGTAGGTAGGTACTATAGCACTAAAGTCGCCTCTAATCTTCTTCCCAATATGCTTAAAATTACTTCTGGTCTTTAAACTGTTACACCCTAACGTCTAAGTGGTGCTTTAACGAAAATCTTTTTATCATAACTAGAACCCGGAAAATATGCAAAGAAATTTTTAAATATATGCGCATATATATGCATTGTTTTTAGCGAAAATATGCAAAAATGTGTAAAAAATATGCCGAAATATATGCAAAATATGCTTACTGGAAAGAAAAGAATTAAAAGATGTACAATACAATAATACTTATGACGATACTCGATACTTGTACAAACTATTGCGTTACAGATAGTCTATACTTAAAAAATATCGCAATAATTTTAACAATTCTTTTAATTTAATTTAATTTACGAAGCTTAGGGTTAAAAAAATTTTAAACAACCATTCTTAATCTAGGTAGGTACTTTAGCTAAAGATAAAAGGATAAAAATAGATACCTATTTAAAACCCTTCGCGTTGATTGCAAATATTTTCAGGTAGTATCCATAAAAACAATTAGCTAACTAATTTCCTTGAAAAAATAGTCAAAAGCATTGAATTTCAACACAAAATAGGTTCAAAATAACTGCAATTTATTTATTTAAATGGGTACTTGTTTGGTCTTACGGTTTCTTGTTTTGTTACTTAAGCTGACGTTGACAAGACTTCAGAATTATGAATTCATTCTTTGGGCTTTTCGTGTATTTACTTTTAAATTTTAATCCTATTCAACACATTCCAAAACATCACTTTTACATTTTTTGACCATTTCTACGAACAATCATATACTGACGCGGTTCGTATTCCTTTATTATTTGGATGAGATTTTTTAAGCTATAAATTTATTATACGAGTACGATGCATAAATATGCCAAGAATGGCAATTTTTACGAAAAAATGCACGAAAAGTACAAATATGCAAAATATGCAATATAAAATTAGTGTCAATCGGTTCGTAATGGTGCAAATCGTAAAGATTTGAAGACATACAACTAGATATGCTAAAAACAAAGAATATGCATTTTTCATATTTTCCGGGCTCTAATCATAACTCATAAGATATTTATATATTTAATTGTAATACAATTAATTGTCTCGAAAGTTACTTTGTGGGACTCCATAATTCAATTGTTTCTACAAAGTAAGTTTGGAGACAATTAATTCTATTAATTTATATTATACTTAAGGAAATTGTAGTCTATAAAATTCTGTTTACTCCGTGTGGGACAATGAATCACGTTGTCATACTAAATTCTTGTATTACTTTCAGTCTTTAACAAATAATAGGCAGAGACTATAAAAGTTTATTGGCAGGTACAACATTTGGAAGAAACATTGATTTAAAGCTTTTGTTTTCAAATTGTGTAATTGTATTGCTTCTCATTTTTGGCAACTCTTTAAAACTAGCCAAAGCCATGTACAGTGGCGGCCTGGGTGTCTACTGTCTACGGCTTAGTCGGCATTTTATGCGAAGCAAGCAAGGCCTTTTTTAGGGTGGGGGGGGGGGGGATTTTTGGGGATCGCGCCGGCAATTTATTCGAGGAATAGAAATTGTGTAGTACTAAATTTTAATATTCGATAAGAAATTTTTTTTATTATGTTGCTTAAGGGTCGATTTAAGGATAAATAAGATCAGGTTGTTTAGCTTTAGAACGATTTATTTATTAAAATAACAATCCACTTAATACTAGAGGTCGTCTACTAGTGGTTGGCGAGACTACCTGGTAAATACACATTCTTAAGCTTCTTTTAGGATAATTAACATTAACGTAAAAGTGCAAGTTGTGGAAATCCAGTGGCGTCACAGTGATTACACCAGTGAAAGTGATGACAAATATTATAATGACAGTGATTAACGTGAAAACAGTAAATGTTCATTAGTTGCCCTTATCTATGTATGTAGTAGTTTGTACAATAGCATCTAATAAAAAGTAAAAAATCTGTTAATTTAAAAATTTGGTGTAATCACTTTGACGCGACTGGATTTCCACAACTTGCACTTTTACGTTAATGTCAATAAATTATCCTAAGAAGCTTAAGAATGAGTATTTGGGGTACCAACAGCCAGGTAGTCTCGCCAACCGCTAGTAGACGACCTCTTCCAGTTAAATTGTTAATG
This sequence comes from Pyrocoelia pectoralis, assembly GCA_036250285.1. Classification (NCBI taxonomy): domain Eukaryota; kingdom Metazoa; phylum Arthropoda; class Insecta; order Coleoptera; family Lampyridae; genus Pyrocoelia; species Pyrocoelia pectoralis. The sequence continues at coordinate 68,961,481 of CM070074.1, forward strand.
TTTCGATATTAGCTTCATCGGTTGCTTTTGCTGCCACCGCACATCTCGAGTTCGTGCTTCGGACTTCGCCAGCGCGGAACGGCATAAAGAAAAAAGATGCCGAAAGTAGCAAAAAGGCAACTTTTAAAAATAATTAACATTCAAACGCAGGTCGTCAGCGATTTGATTGTTTGCTTCGCATTTATATAACCGCATTACATACTCAAAAGGCAAATGGCCCAGTCGGCATTTGCCTACTCGCCGACCTGGCCAGACCGCCACTGGTCATGTATCCTTTTATCTTCATTTAAAACACCGACTATTAACAACTATCTGTAGTTTCATTCACAGCAAAGTATGGCAAGCCGTTTTACCATTTATTCACCGCAGTCGTTATACAGGGTTGGGATAAAGTATGGAACCAAGTAAATATCTTTAAAACGATAGGGGCGATATTTATGAAATTTTGCAGGAAGGTTCAATGACGCATAATGCATCTGACGCCATATTTTTTGTTACTACTGTACTTCCGGTTTCACCGGAAATACCCTCAACTTTTTTAATTTAAATGGGACGCCCTGTATATTTTTGCACATTTTAATAGATCTTGTTTTTCTGAATCCGTACATACTAAGTTTAGTGGAAATAATTTGCAAGAATCAGAAATAAATCACTTTACAGTTAAAGAATAGGTGAATTTATTATTTACAATCTAGTAGCATAGAGAATGTAATTACATGCTCTATGCTAGTAGGTAACTTTTGCCAAACAAATTGTTCATTTAAATGAAAAAGATCGTATTGAAATATTAATGATGATCGGTTATGGTGATCTTTTTCACTTAAATGAACCATTCTTAATTTGTACAATTTATTTCTATCAATTAGTTTGGCAACAGTTACCTACTAGATTGTAAATAATAAATTCACCTATTCTTTAACTATAAAGTGATTTATTTCTGATTCTTGCAAATTATTTCCACTAAACTTAGTAGGTATGTACGGATTCAGAAAAACAAGATCTATTAAAATGTGCAAAAATATACAGGGCGTCCCATTTAAATTAAAAAAGTTGAGGGTATTTCCGGTGAAACCGGAAGTACAGTAGTAACAAAAAATATGGCATCAGATGCGTTATGTGTCATTGAACCTTCCTGCAAAATTTCATAAATATCGTCCCTATCGTTTTAAAGATATTTACTTGGTTCCATACTTTATCCCAACCCTGTATGTCATTTTAATTCAAATCTATTTCCATGTCACTTGGGATAATGAAAATTACGCTATTTTCGTTACGAAGAATGCAATTTTCATTCTTAATTAAAATTTAAATACATAAAACCTATTGCTCCTTATGGAAAATTTAGGAATTTACCTGAACGAAAGTATATTTTTTATTAAGTGTACTAATCAAATGAGTATACTTCAAAAATAGTCCACATTTTCAAGTATTTAGAGCTAAGACCGTTTGCAGCATGGAATTTGGAAGAACCACAAAAGTTGAAGAGGAAATCAAAAACATTTCATCACTTACACGGAAAATTTTGAATTAAAGTAGTAGCAAGGTTTTACAGCTCACAGGTATATAATATACAGAGGAAAATCCATCTCGCAAAATTGTTTAGCAAGTCAAAAACTTTGACATTGAAACGTAATCGTCCCTAAGAAGATTATTTCGGAAAGTTACATGAGTACCACTGGGTTACTAGACACGGTAGGAGAGATATTTAGAATACAAACACTGCAAAGGGATAATGAACGCAAAATCACTGTATTTTTTATAAAAGAATCGACTAATATGTGACCAGAAGTTATTATAATGGACGCTCATAACACTCAGCTAGTGGGAGTATTAAAGAAAGTTGCAATTGAGGTCTAAAAAACGTATTGAAAGTTTGGATGGAGGATAACATATTTTGAAGCAAAATCGGTCCAGGGCCAAAATAAATTTAAAAAATGATAAAGAGTCTTCCGTACTAGTAGAATTAGTAGTTTCGAATTCAAACAATTTGCTAAAAAATAGAATTTTAAACATATTACATCTAGTCCATTACATCCGCAAAGCAATGGAATGGAAGAACGTCATATACAGACCATTAAATCAATGTTGAAGAAAACAGAATATGACTTAAAACCTTTCTATACTTGAATATCGAAATACACCGATAAGTAATACTATTCCTTCACCAAATGAGCTTACGTTTGGACTTAAAGTTCGAGGACCGATTCCAATAATTGTTTAAAAAGATTATGAAAGTATGGACATTATTGAAAGAGATTTGAGAGAGCGAAAAACTAATTATAAAAGATACTACGACAAGACAACAAAAATATTGAAACCATCGATCCGTTATAAATTATCAACCAAACTGTGGTAACTGCGGAAGAACTCATGCTAGACGCGAATGCCCAGCGTATGGTCGAAAATGTTTGGCTTGTGGTAAGTCAAATCATTTTGCTAAAGTTTGTAAATATTATAGAACAATGTAAAATAGAATTAATGTTTTGGACAGTCAACATTGGCAGCTCATATTATGTGAAATTATACCGGGAGTTCGTTCTCAAAGTCGAACATAGGGATTTAACATGGTATTGAACGTTTTTGTCAATTGTTGCTCGCCTATTTAACTTAGAGACAAGGTAATAACATCAACAGAAAGAGAAAATTATTGCGATTCAAATAATGCTACTGGCAAGACTAAAAGTGCGATTTATTCTTTTAAAATACTAACTTAAAGTATGAAATTGTGTAAATAGCATTCCCTTGATTTTAAAATTTTACAGCAATTATTTTTCGTACTGTTGGTTTGTCAATACAAATTTGACGTTAAACAACGTATTAATAGTAGTTTACGTAACAAGTCCCGAAAGTGACCTTTTACTGGACAAGTAGGCAAATTACAGGACGAGCCGCAGGCGAGTCCTGCAAGCCTGCGAGTCCAGTAAAAGCACTTTTGGGACGTATTACGTACAATATTTTTTTTAAAATCGTCCAGAAACGGGAAGAACAATTGACCATTCTAGGCCGGAAAGTAAAAAATGAGTCCGGTAAAGTAAAAATGAGTCCGGTAAAACGTTTTACCGGACTATCACAATGACTTTCCGGCTTAGTCCGTCAAAATGACATTTTCTAGCCTAAAAATAATCCGGAAACTACTACTTTCTGGCCGATTTTTAAAAAAGTTTATTTATCTAATAATGAATACTTATACCAACGAAGAAAGGGTTTTTATGGTGAAAACCTTTCATGGTGGCGCTAATTTCAGTAGAGTTCGAGATTTCTTACTTTCTTACTACAATACAAAAGTGTCATACTTTAAGTTAGTATTTTAAAAGAATAAATCGCACTTTTAGTCTTGCCAGTAGCATTATTTGAATCGCAATAATTTTCTCTTTCTGTTGATGTTATTACCTTGTCTCTAAGTTAAATAGGCGAGCAACAATTGGCAAAAACGTTCAATACCATGTTAAATCCCTATGTTCGACTTTGACACCGAACTCCCGGTATATAAATATATTTGTTATTTAAATTATTAAAAAAACAAGACATCACGTAACTCAACTTTATCTAGCGCAGAATTCTTTGCTCAAATTTCCAAAATTACCTTTAGATTGACTAAACATGTCTGACTAAACATTCTAAATTTGAAGGACGGGGTTAATAGATTCCTATGCAAAGCAAATTATCAAAATGCAGTGTGTACTGTGTAACAAAAAATGTTGCTGCAAAAAGCATTGGCAATTATGTAATTCTAAATTACATAATTCTTCATCATGGTCAAATAAGTAGATTCTATATTTAGCGTGTTTAGTAATAATAATAATATAAATAAATATTACTTAAAACTACTAGCTCTTATGATAGCAATATGTATGTTTTCGTTTGTTGTTAATAAATATAGCATTCTTCAGAACAGCAAGAAGTACATTAGCATTTATGGCAGCCATATAGAAAAATGGTAGGTGAACTCCTCCTCGACTAAATGTATTTTGTACAATAATAAATCGCATTCCTCAGTAACTATACTCGCAGTCGCACTTCATACCGCTCTGAGATGTAGCAGAACTTAAAACTTATGGTAGGAGAGGAGACCTAAGAAGATAATGTCCTGAGAAACAGTTTCTATTAATCAATCAAGATTGAGACATTTTTCATTTACTCTTTATACTTTAAAGGGATTATTGAGTGCAGGTGAAAGGTGACATGGAAAAAGTATGAAGTGTGTAGGTACATAATAAAAAATACGATTACCCTCATGGTCATCTGCTTACTATAGTGCAAGTGCGAGTGAATATTCAATATTAAAAGTCATAGTAGATGGGCATAAGGACTTTAAACTATTTCTTTCAATATAAAATATTATTTTTGACTTGATTTTGAAAATTTTTTGGTCTAAGCAAACGTACCGTGGATGGAAAAAGCTTGAGATGGAAAGTAGGTTTACCAATATCGGCGATAACAACGTTTTCGCTTTTTATGTAAATTAATGGCTAAATCTAAACGCTGAAACCCATCGGACACTTATCGTCAAACTTTATTAATAAAAACAAAAATACATAGGGTATGTTTAAGTTTGTACAATTTCAATTTTTTTATGTCAAATTATAATAATGAAGTATCACAATTAGCCGTTAGGTACGTTACCAATTAGATTCACAAAAACATGGTGATCAAAATTGAAATCGTTAGGTCTCTATGGTTCTTCGCTGTCATTTAGTAGTACGCACTATTTGGGCTCTCCACCATCACCATCCACCCTCACTACGCACTACATTGTCGACTTAAATTATCCATTTTGTCATTTTCAAGAGAATCAATTCTCTATAAAAATTCCTACTTTGAAAACTCTTAAAACACCTAGAGATCTTCCTAGAAAGGGATCAGTATTCCAATGAATTGAATAAACTGGAAATTGTGAGTAAAATACACCTTAATTCCTTAAAATTATATGCATCGAAACCTATAAACTTCCAATAAATAAATAAACTTCAAACTTAAGATTTGTCCGGGTCCTACGCACGTGCGTAGTATGCGTAATATTATAATATGTATAAAGAGGCACTGCGTCTCCCGCTTTCCTGCAATCTCAGTTTCCTTCTGAAAAATTACGAAAACAAATATCCCGGGTTATAATGCCATTTCTTAACCAATTAGATTTCATTTATTTTTTGTTACTTAATTTGTTAAAAAGTTATAATAATTTAAAATATATCCCTTACTTTATGATAACCCGGTAGACTGAAATATCAAGCTTTTAATTTATGTTTGAAAAATATTTCCGCTAAAATTGACTGAAATCGGTGGAATAGTTGAAGTTAGAAAACGATTTGCAAAGCGATAATCATTAAATCCAGTTAAACACAACAGGATTTGTTTGCCTTATCGCTATTTTTGTTTTAATTGAAATGTACAATCCAATAAAACTCACCGTATGAGACGCTGCGATTTTAAGTGTTAATTCTTCCGTTTATTTGTACGCAGCCCCTATACATATATTATTAAAATGGTGGTATTAATTCTGAAGCTAAACGCTTGGTTTTAAATTACCGTTTATGTCAGCTTGAATAATGTAACCTATTAATGTTCATAAATTATGTTATACCTATAAAATAATTAAGTCAATAAGAGATTCAGGCATATTTAAAGCAACAGCTTCAACTCATTAATTTGATTTATTTTTTTGCACGTTGCGTTCTCTGTGAGATCGTTTGTAATTTACGCAGTAAAATTGAAACGCGACTCTGGCTAAAATGCTCATTATTTAGAAAAATTCATGCCTCGACTTCACGATATGCCTCGACTTGTATAGATTTCCTCTCGGTTTTATAAAAATAAATATAATGAGTTCATTTATTTTTTTTTAAACTAGAACGCCTTATCTGATAGAAATACTGAGATTTTCTTAAATACCCGATCAATTTTTAAAAATTTAACTCCATGTATCTATTCGAAACTATCGAGTTTTATATAATCATTTTGCATAATTTTAATGTTATGTGAGGAATTTGCTGTTAAAAGCTGCCCACACATTTTTGAAACACACTGTAAGATCCGCACTTCCCAAAGTGTAATTAAATACTGATTATTTTTCTCTTACAATAAGTACCTACTTGAACTCAATAATATTTTCTCCCATTCTTTACTCCGTCATACCCTACGATAAACAATGCTATACGAGACTTACTTGATTGAAAAGCTGAAGGAAGATTTCAAAAAGATAGTGTATACAATATTGTCTCTAGCAAACAACAAAAATGCTATCGATATGATAGATGAAACCAAGTTGTCAGTCTTAAAAAAGCCTTTGCATCGAAATCGGCTGATATTAGATTTTTTGGCAGTGTCTAAACCGAATTTTATGATTGGTTATCTTCAGAAAACCTAGGTATATTAGGCTGAGCGCCTTTGGTTAAATGCGACAAAGAATTTAATACAATATGTACCTACATTATTGCACAGAAATGTTACTCTCTAGGTGTAGAAAGACCATCTCCCCTCGCACTAGTGTGACTCGTGTGGCAATAGTAGGTATACCAAGCTTTATGTAGCACCAAGTGTCTTTGATTAAATTGTTCCTTGTAAATTTCCACAAAATATAATGAAATATTCCCAACACACAGGAATGCTACTGGGAAGTGAACACCAACAGGTGAGCGACTTATCTGCTTTTGATGGAGCATCTTCTTTTACCATCAAATGCCCACATGGGTGACTTTTGCTTCACACAGCATAAAAAGTGTAGTGTTCAGACTATTTAAAATGTTGGTACAGCAGCTGAGGCTAATAGTGGTTGTCAAACAGGTGAAGGATAAGGATATGTCCTAATAAACTGATATTGCTTTACTGATACAAAAAAAAACCTTTTCTAAGAGGTTTCCAAACATTTTCTGAAAGTTGAGAACAAAGAATCTCTTATACCAGATTATTTCATATTCTTTAGTATGCTATTTGAAAAATTGAGATTTAATTGTTTTACTCTGGATACTCTGGATGATCCGATAGGTATTAAATCAATTAAGAGAATATATTTACTTTAATTTATGAGTTTCGCACTCGAGAATGACAGTTATACGACCTACGTGTATGTCAGCTAATGCGACAATACAATTTGGGGTTGCAAAGATAAAGATAACTTGCTTTCTGTCAAAGTGATTATGGATTCAGAAAACATTAAATAGACTCATTTTCCTACACATATTGAGAACTTATAAAACGTTCACAGAAAATTAACACCGATAATAAATGCAATATTTTTGTGTGGAGCAATCGTTTTAAATTCGTTAAATTGTAATGTGAAATATTTCGCCAACTTATATAAAATTTGTAACAAAGTAATATTCATGTACGAGACTAAATCATTTTTAAAACTTCCGTTGACTCTTAGCCAAATATTGAATATACGAGGCATGTAACAGATAAATTATCTGTGATGTAACGAAATAAAAGGCAAACAAAAACTATTCAGTAGAACTTTAGATATGATTGACATAAAGTAAACGCGTCTTTTCAAGTGAACTTTAAAAAAAAACTTTAACAATATTATGAAACTGTAGCTACTTGTTTATTTAACTAAATACATTCAGTATGAATAACATTAAATACGCGCTTCGAAAGCGGCGATTTTTTAGAAATCCCACGTAATTTAATCGGTAATGAGGAAGCACTGTTATCTATTATGGCACAAAATTCTAGAATATTTGCAGCGGACAAGCTCGTGCTAAAATTCACGAAAAGAACTATATTTATTGTTTCGACCTGTGTGTTCTTTGTTTTGCGCTGATATGATCGTATAAAAAGTGCTTTAGTCTTTCCTTCCTAGATAAAAAAAGTGTAAAAAGTCTAAAAAGACAAAGGAAGAAATTTTTTAGACACTGAGTATTTGGAAAGTGACAAAAAATTGGTTTTGGTCTATTAATAACCGTGTATAAATTGCCTGCGTTAAATTGGAATAAAAGCCCATATTTAGTACCAACCTATTATGATTTTTCTTGTTATGTATACCGCCAGCGAGACGTTGAATTGATGGATAAAATAGGTTGGTAAACCTATACCAGGATGACTTTGTTCATAATTCTATAAATGAAGATGTTAAAAATTTGGAAAAATTAAGAAAGGAAGAGCTTACTTGGGAGGTAAAGGTCAATAACAGCGACAAAAATAAAAATACAATAAAAGGTAAAAGAATTAAAAAACAAAATCAAGAATGAAAGGACTACATAACACAAAAGCACTGACAAACACGTAAATACCCAAAAGAAACGAACTTATTCCCTAACCGCTCCATCTGGGGCTTGGTCTACAGGATATGGCTGAAAAACAAGATAATAATTACCCATAACTCATCATTAATAAAATGGCTGGACTAGAAGACTTATTTTCAAATATGAAGGAGGAGGATTTAAAGTTTGACGATGAGGATACAACAAATTAACTATGCAAGCACCTCCGATCAAAAATATATATGTTCGCTGGAATAGAAACAATGAGCAAAACAAAATTTGTAGAACAAGAAATAAAACCGTATAGAAGAAAAAGTACTTAGTTATCACCATATTCCTCGGTAAATACTTAGAGGAAAAGAAAGCTTTGATTAAAATCAACAACTTAAATATGTAATGCATTTTTCGGACTTATACAGGGGTACCAATCTTACGACAATGTTCCGATATGGCTTATTTCAAGAGATATCAAAAAATGTTGTTAGAAAAATAATAGACGTCTTTAAGGACGATATTTCTAAATTATGTTGAACTATACAGGGTGTTGCATAACTCCGTTACAAACCAAACATATGATTTTTTAAATGAGAACCCCTGCATTTCACACCAGACGCACGGCCTGAGGATGGTCTAATAAAAGACCGAAATCGATAGCCTTTAGAAAAAATGAAAGATTTTAAGCTCAAGTGACTTTTAATTTATTTTACATATTATGTAGGTTTAATTTTTGTTAAGCATTCCCTATACCCAAAGTTTATAAAAACAGAGTTATTTTGTAATATTTATTGTAAACTATAATTATTAATCTATTATGTTAAAGCAAGCGTTGAATTTAACAAAAAATCATAAATAATAAACACTGATATGATTTAAAGTAGAGAAACTAAATTTATCTGAGTTTCTACCTGCAAATATTTCCGTTCTACTTGCTGGCGAACGTCGATGTTTACATTCCTGATAATAACGTTGATTGCTGCTCATCATCTCACCTCTAATTTATCTCCGAAATTTCTGGATTACGGAAATTATTTTCTACCAGATTTTCATCTGCTGCCATCTTCCGTCAACCTTTAGACACCATCGCTAAGTTTACCTTTAACCTCATTTTTGCTTATTATTATTTGAATTTGACTATTGTTTACTGCCTAAATTATTTTATACTAAATTACTTGATCAACACATATTATTATTCACTTTAAATAACTCATTTAATTCATTTTGTTACGTTCTTAATTAATTTTTCACTAACTTTGTTTATTACCTACCTTTAAAATTACTTTAGCTATTGATATTACCTTTTACCTTGATGAATTTCATTTGTTGAAAGTTAAAACTCAAAATCCAAGTGCTAATTACTTAATTGTCAACACTCGATACTGATTCAAGTTCGTAACTGTTATATTTCAGTCGGTTTGTTTGTTGCAGTCCTAGTTTCTGTTAATTAACTCTTTTGTTTAGATAATTCAACAGTACTGTGGTTGCGCAATCAACATTACTGCGATGTAAGTAAAAGGTAAGATTTGTTTGATTACGTTTACTGACTTTTGTACAGTTAACATGTCGGTTGCTGATATATTATATTTTGTTACCTATATTCATTATATTTGTTATGGTGCATTTCAATTGTTCCCACGTTTAAAGTAAACCCCTTATTGATTCATTTAATGTTATGAAACCGTTTTATTAAACATTAGATTAATTGTTCATTTCCAAGTGTTAACCGCTATATTTGTTCATTATAACCACGTTTACCGTTAGTCCAGTGTACCTACATCTTTACCGAATACCCATATTTTCTTTCAGCAGTCATATCCCTGTTACTACAAGCTACTGAGATCTTCGTAGTTCTGATTACCAGCTTTAACTTTCTAAAGAACTTATGTGGCGCCTAATTCTATGTATTTTTTACTACCCAAATTAGCTTACTGAATTTAAATTTTGTACCTATAACTGAACCACCCCATTAATTGCCCCTTATACCTGAGCTTCCGAGCCATTGCATTATAAATTGCGTTACCAACCAAAAGTTGTCGTAACACAATTCTAATTATAATTTGTCTTTTTATCGGTATCGTATGTTCTATTCGGTAAAGGGGGTGGGCGCAGTCGAATACATTATCAGTATAAATCATATATCCAGGCAAAAAATTGAATTAATTTGTAGTCAATAACAACAAAGAACTCTATTTTCCTTCTTCCTAGTTCTTAAATACCTAATCGTAATTCGTTCATGATGATACGGAAATGTGTTTTATACTTGTACAATATAAGCTTCGGATGTCTGTCAAATGTTTAGCAGTAATTTGGAATATCTTAACAATGTGATTCAAACTTACAACAACGATGTACAATGTGTGTTCGAAATATTTAGCAAAATTCGTAACTTCTTCGGTCGCCAGTAGCGTTCACCAATTACTAATAATAATCTTTGATTAAAAAGAACAGTCGCTAATTTTACTTTGAAAAGTAAGGAAGTAGACGCTTATTTTCATTACAATGCTCTCCAATATACACATAAGCGTAGATCGAGTATATGGTCTGTTGTTAATCCAACTGAAGTGCGTAGGAGGTAGGTAAGAGATGCAGGTTTCAGTACCGAGCTCACAATGAATGTTTATGTGCAATTATGAGTATAAATCTATGATTAATAATGCATTGTGATACGCCACTGGCGTTGACTACGATCACAGCTACTGGGATTTCCTATTATTTGCTGAAACTGGTTTAGCTTGAAGGCTCAATAAAATCTGTAACCAAATCTTTAATGTCGTGAATAACAATATGTAAAATATTTAAAATAACTTGTGCTTCGGGTGAATGATTTAATTAAAAATTGATTATTTCCCTGAATACAGTAAGGTGAATATTAATTAAATTTTGGTCAGGTTATAATGTTACATACTTGAAACGAGATATTTTTTGATAAGTTTAAGGTGCCGGTAGATTATTTAATCTTAATGAATCAAGTAAGGTTGTAAGTATGAGGACGGGGGTAAAAGAAATGGTATAAACGGAATGCCTTTGGCTTCGAATACGGTATAATGAGGACGAAATTAAAAGCGGTGCTAATAGGTTTTTTAATGACGGTTGATCTTATTAATTGAACTGTAATTAACTTTACAACTGTTCAAAATGAGGAGATAACTTCGACAATGTTTTTACCCTAGCTGTGCGTACTTAAGCGGTTTAAAACAAAACGGTTCAAACTAAAGTAATGACGCCATCGGTGTTTTCACTCTGGCTCGGCGCCAATATTAGTCTGATTAAAACAAAATACGATTCCTTAAAGAAGTAATGACATCGCGTAAAGTTACATTAGTTCGTTTTAATTAGTTGACTGGCCTGAAGTGAATTTCGTGTAAATTTGTAGTAGCGACACGTGAAAACTATTGGCGTGGTAAGTAATACTAGTTTTTGTCTAATCCAAAATATTTTGTCAGGGTAGCTTCATAAAGGTATGTAGTTTTATTAAATCACAACTGATTTTCTGTTAAATTATGCTGCTTTTTTATTCTAACCATTTAAAAACAAAATGAACGGTGGGGTAATTGGAGCCACTGACTCCCATTACCCCCAATAGTTCCCTTTTCCTTAGTGGCCTCATTTTTAAATTTTGAATGTCAGTGTCCAGGACATGGCAGAAAACAACCAAAAATGATGAATTGTGGTATCGGTGCACTAGTTGAGGAATTTGGGCACATTCTGATTGTTTGGGAGCGGAGAGCCCTGAAGGATACCTTTGCGATTTTTGCATGGACAGACAAAACTAGAGGTCATCTTATTTCCAGCATTTTCTAAAAATAATTAGAGCTTTTCCTTAGATTTAGTTTGTTGTATGCCTTAGTTAGTCAGTGTTGTTACTTTAATTATTAAAATAAGTGGTGGCTCCAATTACCCGCGTCATTGGGTAATAGGAGCCATATGCATTTTTTTAAAATTCTTTTATAAATTCCATTATAATTAGTTTTTTTCTTTTAAGTGTCATATATAAATGAATGACATACGTCAATCATCGTATATAATGAATTTAAATTTGAGTAAAGGCTAATATTATCAATGTAAAGAAAGTATTTCCTTAGGTGGCTCCAATTCCCCCCAGCTCCCCTACACAAGGGACAGGACGGATGTTCGCTGTTTCGCAACGAACTATTTTAAATAACTGGTCATTCATTATCAAAACCACGACGAATCTTCATCGGAGAATATTGTTGACGAACATTTGAGAATACCTTTCAGTCTAGAAAACGATGAGTAAAAAACCTTACAGAGTGTCTTGGAAGTTTCAGTGTCACGGTTTTGAGATTTCACCATCTTTTATTTGGGAACAGTCACAGCCACGATTGTTGGGATTTTCTACGCCGACAAAATAATTATGTAATACAAGCCACTTACCCGCAGCTTCGCCCGCGCGGTCTTGCAGCTTTCATTATAAGAAAACTTCTCGCCAATATTGTGGCCAAACCATTCACTGAGACAAGTTGCCACATATGAAAAATGTTCAGCTCGTCGAGCTCTATCAAATAAGCCCTATTTGCATATCCACAATGGTGTAACATGGTGGCCTTTGACCCCTTGAAAACAGGAAATCCCGTGCTCGGATCATAAGCCACCCCCAGGGTTATGTATGATACTCATGCGCAAAAAGCCAGCCCTCCAGCTCTTACGGTTTTGAGTCAATTTTCGTCATAGAAAAGTGACGGACTGAGCGACATGCACTTCCTCAATTCTAATTGTAGCCAAAAAACTTCCTTTGGGCCAAGTCCGCAATGCAAAAAAACGTCTCTGAGACGTTTTACAAAGGTATCTCTGAAACATGAAACATCTACGGAACAGCGACAGAAACGTATCATACACATAACATAGATATTTAATGTTCTCCTTCAGAAACCTAGATTTGAAGCAACACAAAAAAGTTACATCGAAACATTTTATATAAGTTTCTTGAAACATATCAGGGAATAATATTGATTGATATGTAGTAGAAATGTGTCCTTATAAATGTTTCATTTGCCAATATTTGTAGAGTAAAAAATTAATTCCTTTGAATGAAACTCAAAGAATCAAGTAATGTAATTCAACCATTCCTTTTTCGAATAGGTTCGCAGCAGCCTATTCAAACAGTATGCGATGGATCAAAATCGCAAATGATAGTTCTTCGAAGAGTACTGTTTGTTCCCGAATTAGATTTCAATCTATTTTCTCTAACTGCTGTGTTAGCTAAAGGTCTTAAACAAGAAGCAGATGCAAAAGAAATGTTGTTTAAAGATAAAAATCAAGTTCTAATGACGACTAGAAGAGTAAAAAACAATTTTGTATGAATTTCAAGAAAGTGAATGTGACTAATTATGGTTTGTCTGCTGTGTCTATTAAATTATGGCATGAATGTCTGGCACATCAAAATGTCAGATACGTCAGAGATTTATTGAAAAGAAATAACATCAAGTTCATCGACGTCCGGAATGATTATGTCTCCGAAGGATGCATTTATGGAAAACAATGCAGTATTTCTCACCATAAAAATCCTGTAGTTGCCAAGAAATGTTTGGATATGGTACATTGGTGAAATGAATTAAAGATCTCTTGGAGGCAGTAAATATTTTCTCATCTTCAAAGATGACTACAGCCACTTCAGAACTACATATATGTTTTCTAAAACAGAAATCTGAAACAATTGACAAGCTAAATTTGGTAGAAAATCAATTTGGTTACAATTTTAAAGTATTGACGTCAGATAATGGTAAGGACATTGAAAATGACAGAAGCAAAGACGTCGTAAAAGAATTGGGCATACTCGGCCAAAGGTCTACAACGTACACTCCTCAACAGAATGAAAGAGTTGAAAGAGAAATGAGGACGTTCTGAAATATACGCCAAAGACCATGAAATCAAATTATGGGTAGAAGCTTTGAGCTATTCTCTATTTACTATTAATCAAAGTGGAACCAATACAATTAAAAGAAAAAGCACCGCAGATTTATGGCTTGGTTGACCAGTCAATGTCAAGAAAATGAAGTAATTTTGGATGCTACGTTCTTATTCCTATTATAGTCAGAAACTGAAGAAACTTGACAACAAGAACCAGAAAGATAAATTTGTTGATTATGATGCAGAAAAACTCGATTACAGAGTATACATACCTGAAAATATGTTATCAAAGTGTCGTGCAATGTCGATGAAACTCGCAATGTAGAAAGTCCAAAAATTGAAATAGATATTGATTCTTTAATGAGAGAAGAATTTCAAAAGAAATTTGCATTGGATAAAAATGTAACTCAATCTAAAAAGGTAACTGTTGATTCTCAGGAGGAGCATGTGTCTGACAATGAAAGCGAAGAGGATGACAGCAGCAATAATGATTTGGAGAAAGTGACAGTGAAATCCAAGAAGAACAAAATCTGAAAGAAAACATACAAAATGAAAATGGTAGAGAGTTGAGAGACAGGACTAGCAAGTTATGGACCACCCCTAATCTATACTTTTATTATCAACAGTTATTCCAAGTATTTTATGTTTAACTTGTTTATGTATAAATTTCTTGATATGTGTAATCTACAGTATATTTCCCATTATCAAATGTACCCTGAACTTATATATTTAATTATTTATCTGTGTTTACCCCATGTATGTGTAATCTGTGAAAAGTTTATATAACACCTACGAATTGTATGTAGAGGGCAATCGTAATTCTGTTTAGTAGGTAAGTAAGAACATCATTATAAAATAATCAATAAACAAAATTCAAATTATAAATATATTTTGAATTTAACTGGCGCAGTCGGTAGGATAGTGAAAAGAAATCCTAATCCGGAAAACTTTCATCGCGTATAGTTTTTGTGAGTATCAACTCTTAACGGGCTTCGAACCACTGTCCCTACATAAAAAGAAGAATACATCCAGAGAACGAGGAAATTCAAGGTAAGCGCCAAATCCTTACTACCTCACCTAATTTAAAATTGAGTAAAGTGAATCTGCGAATAGGATTCAAGTGTGAATATTATTTTTAAATAAGAGAATTTTAATCAATTCATAATTGATATCTAAAATGACACAATCGACGAATGTTAATGTAAATTTAAGTATGTTGAAATTGTATGTTGATACGATCCCGCATTTTGACGGGGATTCAAAAACATTAGAGATTTTTATGGAGCATTGTGAACAACTAATAAACACTTATACTAATATTAGTAATCCCGCTGACCCAATCAATAACTTTTTGATAAGGGCTATTATAAGTAAATTAACCGGGGATGCCCTAATCATAGTAGGTAATCGCCCGGACATTCGAAATTGGTTATCGTTAAAATCCTTGTTAAGGTTGAGCTTTGGTGACCAACGAAATTTAGACTGTTTGGTACAGGATTTATTGATCACCAGACCGCAAAGAAACGAATCAAATTTAAATTTTTGTCAAAGAATTCAAAAATGTCGTAGTGCCATTGCATCCAAATTAATGTGTGAGAACTTAACCAAGGAACAAAGAGATTTCCAGATGAAAAATTACGATCAGTTAGCATTGAAAACTTTCATTAGGGGATTACAAGGTAAAATACAAGACATGGTAAGGTTAAGGAATCCCAATTCCTTAGAACTAGCCTTATCGTATGTGTTAGAGGAAGAAAATTTCGTTCATTACCAGAGACAAAATTATAACAATTATAATAATTTTAAATCAGAAAATTCAAATTCCAATTTTTTAAGGAATCAAAATACTCAATCTAAACCAAATGCCTTTCAGAATTCTTCTGTTCCAAATACAAATTCGAGATATGATAATTATAAATCACCATTCCCATCACAACCTATAAATATTCAACCGAATCAAAACTATACACCTAGAAGGTACTTTTCTAATCAACAAGTATTTGGTAAACCACAAAATGCATTTCAACCTTCCAGAAATTTTGTACATCAACCCGCTGAATCGATGTCTACATCATCACAAAATTTGAACTTCCCACAGCCTATGTCAGTTTCAACAAGAAATTCAAAATTCCCTAGACCACGTGAAAATCAATTACACAACTTAGAAGAATATGAATCTTTTAACCAAAATGAAAATGCAGGGCCAAGTAATAATGGGAACCCTAGTGGAAATGTAGGCGAATCGAATTCCAATGTAAATTTTTTCGAGACGTGCCCGCCAGATTCGGCGATATAATTAACTTAAATAATTTTTCTAATGATCTACCCCACGTGTATATACCCCAATTAAATGCGATATTCTTAGTAGATACTGGTAGTTCTAGGAGTATAATTAATCCGGAAATATGTTATAAAAATTATCCCAATAATATACCTATTTCATGAAAATTTCAATATTCAAACGTCACATGGAATAACCTCTCATAATGAAGTTGTCATTGTACCCATTTTTGAAATATTTAAAGTAGATGAAAATCATAAATTTTACATCTATAAGTTTAGTAATAAATATGATGGATTAATAGGAATGGACCTGTTATACCATCTAAAAGTAAATTTAGATTTAAGTAATAAACAAATAATTACACCCTTAACTAGAGTAGATACCATTGATATTTAACGAAAGTTCATCGCGAACTAAAAGAAATTTTAATTACTCTATTATTATACCGGCGCAAACGGTAAAGGTTACAAAAATACCTGTAAATCAGAAGAAAGGAATAGGAATAATCGACTATTGTAAATCTAATGACTTTATAGAAACGCCTTGTCCTGTGGTGGATGTCCAAAATTGTTTTACTTTGACGACAGTTCCTAGCTCAAATGAGAAATTAACGCAAATTATCTGCGATTGATTTTTTAACGATCTATGGGTATGGGTAAGCGACATTATAAAGCAAATATAATTTGCGTTAATTCACACAGCAATAACTAATAAGTCACACTCGAGCTCTCGTGGGACAAACTATAACTAAATATTTTTCAGGCATGTTATACATCGTTGGAAAGCTCTTTTTAAAGACTATCTAACCGATCAAAAATCCAATATGGCCGCCATATGAAAAACAAAAGATGGCACTAATAACTTAAAAACAAATGACAATCGGGGGCTTCTGATTATATCAAATAATTTGTCTTAAAAAAGTGTCTGAATAATGTAAAACTTTAAAAGAGGTCAGATTAAGAGTTAAAGAGTTATTGAGGAAAATGAAAATCGGCAAATTTTGGTTTTTTCTAAATATTTTAAAAATTAAAAAAGTTAGGTCAAATTTGAAATGATATTTGTCGTGAGTATTAAATTCTGCAAAACTTTCCCCATTTAACCGTTGCCCTATGTCTTCTAATAACCGAGATACCAATGGTGAGCATCGAAATTGGGACACAGTGTATACTGAAACTACTCAAAGATTATTTAAGACCAAACATCATATATCATATATATTTCGATAATTTAAAATTCATTAATAATTTTACAAATGTATACATGAATAATTTTTCAAAAAACGTATTAAAAATAATTAGATGTACTAAATTAATTAATACCATAAAAAACCTAGATGAACAAATTCTAATGATAAAAGGCCATCATGAAGGCAAAACCAACCATCGCGGCATAACGGAAACCATAGAGTACCTCAAGCGAAACTATTATTGGATAAACATGAAAACGAATGTTTCCGAATATATAAACAATTGCGACATATGTAAAAGAACCAAATATGATAGGAAACCACCATATGTACCATTAACTTTAACTGAAACACCTTCTAAACCATTCGAAATTTGTCATATGGACCTATTTTTTTATGATTCAAAAATTTACCTCACTGTAATAGACGTATTCTCGAAATTCGCACAAGCAATACCTATATCGGGGAAATCAGCAATTAGTGTTTGCGAAGCGTTGATAGATTATTTTTCAAAATTTGGAGTGCCAAGAAAAATCATTTCCGATAGCGGAAAAGAATTCAAAAATGAAACAGTTGGAGAACTACTTAAAATCCACAAGATCAATGTCCATTT
This sequence comes from Pyrocoelia pectoralis, assembly GCA_036250285.1. Taxonomy (NCBI): domain Eukaryota; kingdom Metazoa; phylum Arthropoda; class Insecta; order Coleoptera; family Lampyridae; genus Pyrocoelia; species Pyrocoelia pectoralis. Next base: position 68,979,627 of record CM070074.1, read on the forward strand.
CACAACACCTGGCCATCACGAATCTAACGCAGCTATAGAAAGGTTGCATTCAACACTCATAGAGCATCTCCGAATCTTAAAAGAAATATACCCAACGGAAAAACTTAATATGAATTATGCAATATTAGGATATAATAGTTCGATTCACAGCGCAACTAATTTTACACCATTTGAACTCGTATACGGGCATACCGATTTAAGAGACCCTTGCATCTTTGACTCGGATACATTTTACACAGATTATGTGGAAAATCACAATAGAAAGGTTAGCTTGGTATATGATCAAATAAAACAGAAACTTGGATCATATAAAGAAATTGTAAAAGACAGAAGAAATTCTCAAGGTGAAACTAACAATCAATTCAAGTTAAACCAATTAGTATATAAGAAAAATCCGTTAAGTAGGAATAAAAAGAACAATAAATTCATAGGCCCCTATAAAATAGTGGAAATATTAGAAAATAATAAAGTCAAATTAGAAAATAAAAAACATAAAATTGAAATAGTACATATAAAAGAACTAAAAACTCCTCCTTTGTCTCAAGATGAAGATTCTATTAATCTACCTGATAAGCACTTAAATAATCACTTGATATTTAGAGGTAAATCTGATTACTCAACCTCCAAGGATGCAATAGTCCCAGTTTGGTTATTTCCGCAGACTTAAACTTTAGTATTCCCGATTAACTTTTATTTTTAAGATTTTTGTATTGACTCTTGTGTCATTCATCACATTGTCACACCAAATGTTCACCTCCGACAAAATCGATTATAATTTCAACTCTCAATTACTGATCTTTAAAAACTATCAAATGAATATTTCTCGATTGTGGACACTATCGTTTCGAACTGAAGGAAAATATTTACCTTCATAAAACAATGCAAACTATGAATAAAATAAAATATTGAATCTTAAACCTGATTCATGGTACTCAATAATTAAATCAAATTGCCACATAACGAAAGGCAATATCCCTTTCAGCCTAGAATTCCCAATAGCATATCCTGACTCATTCCAATATTATAAATTATTTCCAATACCCACGAAAAGGAATACAATTATAATTCCCTCAAAACCTTAATTGGCTCTAAAAGAAAATATCATCCAAAATATGGATCAGCAATGTGTACAAATAGAGAAAACCCTTCCTATGCAATGGAGAAGACCTGAAGTTCGAGAACGAAGACTGAATAACAAAATTAATACAAAATGGACAATAAACATGTAATGAAACAGTGATTGAAAGACCGCAACTAATAATAAATATAGTAAGCAATGAATATCTAATAATATTAACAAAAAACGATGTTCTACTGAAGAAACAGTGCCCATGTGAAGAATTCGTGACCATCAAAGACAATAATCTAATAAAAATTCCCAAAAATTGTGCACCCAGTTATCAGACCTTTAAGTTTACCAATAGACAGAACGTTAAAAGTGGTTCCCCATTGTTACTGCCAGCAATAAATCAAGATTACATACAAAGTGCAACTGATTTAAACCCAATAAAAATAGAAAACGTCCCACTGGAAGATATTTATAAATTAAAGAAACAATTGGACACCATCCAGCTAATACAACCTACTTACGAGGGGAAACAATTCACAAATTGGAACAAGATATTCTATCAAAAAGACCAATCGCCTTCAGTCCTATTCAATCCATCAGTCTCAATCTAAGGTGGGAGGAGTTATGGACCACCCCTAATCTATACTTTTATTATCAACAGTTATTCCAAGTATTTTATATTTAACTTGTTTATGTATAAATTTCTTGATATGTGTAATCTACAGTATATTTCCCATTATCAAATGTACCCTGAACTTATATATTTAATTATTTATCTGTGTTTACCCCATGTATGTGTAATCTGTGGAAAGTTTATATAACACCGACGAATTGTATGTAGAGAGCAATCGTAATTCTGTTTAGTAAGTAAGAACATCATTATAAAATAATCAATAAACAAAATTCAAATTATAAATATATTTTGAATTTAACTAGCATAAAATCTCATCCTAGGTATCATGATCATAAAATGATTGGAAATGTGGACAAGTTGAGTGTTAAAGATGCACTAAAAGACACTGAATGGAAAAAGGCCATGGATGATGAGATGGGTTCATTATTAAAAATGAATGCCCGGAAGTGGACTAATTTACTAGATAAACCACTATCTTGTCGTTGGTTATTTCTAGTCAAAGACAGTGGTGTTCCAAAAGCTCGATTAGTTGCCAGAGGATATGATCCAGAGTACGGAGTGGACTATTTTGATATATGTATTTGCTCCTGTTACTCAACATGCCAGTATCAGATTACTTTTGAGTAATAAACTGTATTTCTTAATACTGACCTTGAAGAATAAGTCACAACCTGAAATTGACAATGTTGCGTGTGGCGCACCAATTTGAATTGTGGTTATAAGTATAGTTTGTAAGACAAAAGGGAAAGAAAAGCTACTTGATTTGTTAATTTATGGATGTTAAAAAATGAAATTGTCTGATCTAATTGTGTTTTGTATTCAAAGTTAAGTTAATAAAAGTTTCATATTTATTACAATACCAGATTCATTAAACTTAAAATCCACTTTTTATCTGGCGAACAGTTTCATTCAGCTGCTTTATTCTAGACAGAACAATTAAATGTGTGGAAATAGATGTTAATCAAGAACAGATCCTAGAGGAAGTAAGTAATGAGTATTCGATAAGAAGGGATGTGAAAGAAATTTAATAATTTTGACAAAGGCACATATAATTGGAAATAGTTTGACATTTTTAAGATCAAGAACGAATCGCATTTATTAGTTCATTCTACTGTTCACTATTTTTAATCCAACTATAAAAAGGAAGAGGAAGTACTGCGGGCAATCATTTCAGTGGCGTTCCATACAAACGAGAAAAGTGGCCCATAATATATTTGAGACGCATTACTATTACAGACATTCATGGCGACAAAATCTAATGTGGTAGACTAGAATGGTAGGTAATCGGCAATAAATCCTTTGTGTAATATAGGGAAGTACCTATCAAATGGCTGAAATTGTGAAATTGAACGTAACGTTACTTTATACTTGGACCGTTATAGGTAGGTATGTATACCTACTATAATTTCTGCTCATTATTAATTTAATAAAAGAAACTTGTATACATATATGCGCAACAATAACTATATTTTCACTCATGGATTTTAAACAATTTCGCTAGTACTCCCTTACACTTCAATTCATTTATAATTATCTTCTTCCATATGGCATGCAAATGTGTTACTCCATTAATTGCTACCGAATTTCTCGGGTATACAAAAAGCGTCTATCAATTCTTACTAACGTGACCAGTGAACTTTTTTATTCGTATAGCATTCTTATATACGCTTCAATAAAAAATTTAGAAATTGAAACAGCCCACATTAATTGCCATACTAAAGATTTAATTTATAAACTGGTAGGCAGTTAATTTATGTAAATCAATTCGATTTTACTGCTGCTGGCACTCAAATTAAAGGGATTAAATCAACAATTACTCCGACGACGTGCTTAATTAATAACGGCACTTAACCCTTTCAGATGCCCTTTTTTTTTAAAGAAATTCTTTGAAAAGATCTACCCAAAAATGTTATGAGCAATTAAGTTTAAGGCAGTTATAATTATGTTTTAAAATCTATACTTATTCGCCAGAATATGAAAGCTCGATTGTGATGATGCATAAATACAATGTTCTTCACTTATTTCTAAAGTATGATGAGTAAGTATAAGGTGGTACATAAAACAGCATCTTTGATAGTAAATTTTAATACAATAATAATAATAATAATAATAATATATCTTTATTCCGTTAGACTTAATAAGTGTTGGAAACGTCAAGTAACAAAACATATACAACCATAATACAACAAAAAACAATGACTACAGAAACTATTTGGTTAAACATAGATACACTTAAAATACTCATCAATAGTATACAGAGTAGTCTCTAGCAGCAGGCTATAATAATAGGTATAAAGAAAAATAATTATACCTACGACATTACATGTTATGTAAGATTTTAAATTCCATCTTCGTGAAAAGCACTTAGAAGCTTAATGCAAATTGTTTTTCACTATAACAGTTTTCAGTATAATAAAGAGAACGTGTTAACGTATAAACCAACTATTTCGGTATTTATAATTATTTTATCGCTCTTCAAACAAGAAAAGTTAATTGCGAAACAATACTGCTGCTCGCAAACTAAAAGCACGTATAGAATCTACCAAATAAATTGAATTCATAAATAAAAGAGGAATTTCCAAATATGATAGTACATAATCACCTTTTTGCCTCTGCTAAAATTGGGAATAGAAAGTAATCCCATAACCATCGTATGACTTACACTCCTTTGTGGTACAAAAGTTTTAAATTTGATATGTGCCCAACGTATGTTGCACACCAATTTTAATGAGACAACGTGCACGGTGCACACGTACTCGTATGTTTAATGTGCTAACGAAATTAATGCTCCTTTCTCAGTCTATAGCTTATGATCTTTTATTCATAACCTACTTTCGTTTCTCTATATTTTTCTGCCATTCTATCGCTTGTCATATGTTTTTGCAATAGTCCTTTCAAAACTATTCCCTGTGGATTTTAACTAAAAGTCTTATTTATAGTTTGTTGACGACTTAGCATTTTTCTTTTTGGAATGATATATCTGTGTGTAATGTGTATGTAACTGACTCTTGTGCATAGCTAATTTTTTTGTATAAAATAGACGTTACTATCATTATCACAGCCTGACGAGTTTTCGACATCACTTTGTATTTGTAATAAGAATAACTATTCGAAAGATGCTCCCTTTGACCAGCTTATCAAGAACGGAACCCAATAGAATTCCGTTAATGACTCGGTCTACCAGGATATAGGATAAGTGATGAAACTTACTGTTTAGAAAAAGTAATTGATGTTTACCCATCATTCTGTTTAAGACGCTCGAGCACCATTGTAAAACCCAATCCAAATAAATACCTACGACGTTGAAAAGTCGGAACCCAACTTTATCATGTGTTTTGTATAAGTTACATAATACGGTGTTCGTGGAAGAAAACAAATTAGGGTTCCAAATGTGCTGTAAATAATCTGACCCCAACTACATTTTTGACTCATAACGATATTTCCATAGGCGGTAGTCGTACCTTTACTGAATCTGGTAATTATTGTTTGTGACTCAGATTATGAACGGGATCTGTACTCTATTTTAATCCAGATTTTTCGTCTGATACTGGTCCTGTTTTTCGACAAATTTTGACTTAGAAGAAGATTTTCAGAGTAATATGGCGAAATAGAAAATGAGCGTGATCGATTGTTTAGAAAATAACGAAAAATGACATAAGCTCCTTAACTAAAATGTCCAATCATAACATAGTGCAGACAGCAGCCACTATTCACAGTTCACAGTTCGTTGCCATAACCAATCCAATGGCTTTGCCTATAAATTGGTATCGACTCACCATCGCCGAAGTTTTCCAGTCAGCACCCCAGCATTCCTAATTATAACGAAGCCCACTGCCCTTCACACAATCGTCAATGCATTACGGAAATTACGAGGTTCGCTTACATCATTGCCCACCTTCTGTAAGCACTACCTAGCGAATGCTGCTATTCGGTAGAAACCATGTACCAAGTTCAGGCATTTTCATCACGATAACCCAGTGTGATCCAAATACAACAAGGGTGGGAACACACGCCTCCGCGTTGTGACCATCTCTATCCATCAAATTTTAACCCACCACACCAACGAGGTGTCGAAAATCAGGAGTGGTATTTTATTGCCCACCTATCCTCCAGTCGATGCTGGTAATTACCCTATCCTCCATTTGAAGGCAACTTCTCTAGGAGTTACAGGTTACCTCCACAAATCTACCTTCAGATATAATCATACCGACGAGGAACGAAAAAACACCTTCACAGAATGGGCTTCGCAATAGATCCATTGTAGAGGGATTGTGACCATGAGAAAGAAACACCAGGGGAAAATGATATTACAATCAACCTCCCTTAGGAATATCCTAAGCAAGGTACAAACATTGTAAGAGAATAGTACGCCCCGTGGCCGCAGTACGGAAACCTGTAGGAAACAACTTCGGAGAGAAATAATATTAATAAGTAGGGAGTCTACAAGGTATACAAAAGTACAGGTTCTGTTAGGAACAGATGTTTCAGCCAAGAGCATTGCAAAAGTCTCACTCGGGAAAGATCCTAAACTTTATTCGGAGCACAAACGGCCTGAAAGGGTACGTTTAAAAGTGGAGGGTACAGTACACTCCGTCGCCGCAGTACTACAAGGAATTAGTCTTGATAGAAATAGTAATAATAAGCAGAGATTGTGATAAAGAGGAAGAAACATTACACCTTCAAACACAGGTTTTTTGAGGAAACAACCTACAGGTATTTGAGAGAAATAAGAATCAGGGATTGTATTGAAGAGGAAGGAACATCATCATTGCGAACATCTTAAATCACTGGTACGGATGTTGCGTCGGAGGATCAAAAAGAGGTCAAAAACATCCAGATCAGATGTTTCATTCAGGGGAAAAACACACAGTAACATACCCTACTGCACTATTTTATTTAAAAGGCACAAAAGACATTTAACAAGAATTGTAAATGCACGTGTAAAAAACACGTTTTCTTCTATTGTGTAAAAGTTTAAGTTTATTGTAGCATTGGATGATATTTTCTGTTTTGGAGATTATTGTCAAAATAGGGCACTTTTTTGATGCAAATAATTCTAATTCAGTCGATATCTTTCCCATTTTCATTGGTTTGATTTAACGTTTTTTAAGATTTCGTTTTTTTTGTAATTTTATCCAGTCTGCCTGAGTTGTTTTACGAACCAAATACTCATCTTTTATGGATGTTCAGGAATGGGCGGATTCGGTTTTTTTTACGTTTACGTTCATATTTTTTTTTCAATTTGGGGAAGTTAGAGGACTCTGATCCCCTCATCATTTAAATGACTCAATATAACTAAAGGGCGGGATATTTATTTAAGAAAATCCAGCACTTAACGCCACGTTTACGTTAAATCAAATAAAGTGACATTTAACATATTCATTTGAAGACTTTGGTTTTGAAATTATTATACACATACCGCAGTTCATGTTAATTTCAGGCGGCCGGCATAGTCTCTTAGACAAGCAAAGTAATTTAGAAAGAAAAGTTTAATATTAAATCAAAGTAGAACCAAACATAACATCTCGCTAGCAAATTTCTTTCGACCCACGTGAGTTCAAAGCGGACCAATTAGTAAAGCAGAATGTTCTCTGAAGAACAAAAACAAGTTATTAAATGTTTGTCAATGTATTCTTACTGAAACAGAAGCGTTTTTCAAGTCAGATACACAATTAACATAGTTTGCGATAATTTTTGAAAATAAAGCTATACAAATGTAATGAACTATATTAGCCATATGTTTGCTGCCACCCTGTCAAAGGTCATATTCAAGTCCGCTTAATGAGGTGGATGGCGATGCACACCAACAGGGACGATCCGATAGGGGGGTGTTGGTGGGTGCAACACCCCCCCCCCCCCCCCCCCCCCCAAAGGTTTTTCAGTCGGCAAATTTTTATAAAGCCGACATTGTAATATTTAGTAAGTCGATGATTAAAAAACAAAAATTACGTTTAGTGCATAATATTAATTACAATTTCATCTATGTACTACCAATTTGATGATGATTACCGGAACCAGCATGAAAGTAAAAAACACGGTGGAAAACGGGTAAAAGTGCAATTAGTTGGAATACTCGCAAATCCTTTTGGAGCTTGCTAAAAAGTCGAAATTTAAGGATTTACAGCCCAAACCTTCCACAAGTACAAAATGCTGCAAAAAGTATAAACTTTCCATCAGCGTCAAAAATTATAGGCAGAGATACCCATAAGTATTTATTAACTATAAATTTTTTATTTACAAGAACTTGCAAAGACCTAGTTTTATTTATTTCAATTAAAAATAAATTTGTTTGGTTTTTGCTGTGTTTAGTTTAGTTTCTATTTTTTAGACTAATTTAGAATTGACTGAAGGGAATAATGGCCCAGTAATTTTCTGCGAAAATGAACCGAAAGAACCAATGAAACTAGAAATCTATGTTAAAAAAAGTTCGTAAAAATTTGAGCAATTTTTTTAAAATTAAATCTCCAGAATAAAGAAGACCAAGAAAACATTAGTAACTGGGCTGAGTGCGTTGCTCAGTTGACTTTTGTGTCAAAATGCCACTGAATTACTGTTCGTTTCCGAAACATGTATGTAAAAACTAATCAAAAATTGCTATCAAAAAACAGGACAAAATTTTGGTTTCTAATTATCTCGTGACGTTCGTATGCCCCTGCGACCTACCATTTCCGAGAATGCAATGTGCTACAAAATCGTTTCTAGCGTCTATAAAAATCAAATTTCAACATAATTATGTAGTTGAATTTATAATATACTAAAATTTCGTACCATTTCAGCGCGTAGTTTTGCTTTTATGCAACTCTAAACTTAGCTATGGCGTCGTAAACCCCAAAAAACGGGCACTTTCCATTGTGCGCCCGTAGAAATGGTCCAAAAAAAATTGTTACACCTATACAACGTAGAAATAAACAAGCTTTAATTTAACACCAAGCTCATTCGAATTGGCCCAACGGTTCCTTTTTTTACTCACCTTTAAAGTCAAGTATATACACTCTTTACGCCGACAATAATTTCTGAAGCACCTATATCATCAGTCGGCAATTTTAGTCCAACACCCCCCCAAAGGTAAGGTCTTCGGATCGTCCCTGCACACCAATATCGTATAGGTATTCGAAATGAAAGCAATGAAATAACATTAAATAGCGAGCACAATTATATGTATATTGGATATATAATGATGCTCGTATACGTTTAAAAAGACTCGAGCTCTCAGAAATGTGCGAAAGTAACTAAAAATGAAGTCACAAACAATCCCTTCTCTTCCATAAAGATAAAAGGCTTATCAAGCTTCCTCAGAAGTATAATACGATTAATGTAAGTATTTTTTAATGTGAATTGTTTATTACCACATTAATCATGATAAAAAAAGAACATTCAGAACGGTTTTTCCTCTATATAAAAATATTTTATGTACAGTTTCAAACAAGTACAATTGTCCTTTAATTGGTGTTTATTGCAATGACCGAAATCGTAAACCTACATTACAGCGCCAGCATGTAATCGACGTAGATTGTTTTATATTTACCTACCTATTTTCATTTATGTAATTCAAATAATGCAATTAACTTCATTTCAATGTGCCAATTCACTTTTATGGAGAATAAATTCTAAGGGACAAGTGTGGTTAATAATGTAGACAAAAGAGAATGGAAAGGTTTAATTTAGTTGCGAATTTATAATTTACAGTAGATGTAATGAAACATTAGAGGAGAATTACATTTCAGCAAGTAACAGAACAGGCATGAAGCTCAAACGCTAAAAAACACATAGTGCGACCGCATTTACCATCCCAGCCAACACCGGTTGAAACTGTTACAGTCACAGAATAGAAACAAAATAATCGATTTTTTAAATTGAAAATGATTCAAATTTATTTCGTTAGGAAGAGTTTTAGTATATAACATTTGATTTTGTTTCACTTTTTTGCAATCATTCTTGAGATTGGTAGAATGTTTCGCAACTCTATCGCAATGGTACTTACAATCATTCTTGAAAAAACAGTTAAGGTGCATTAAATTTAAAGCGCGAACAAATTGATTGGCATAATTGAAACAAAACGGAACCTTTTTGTTTCAGTATTGGTTCAGTATAATAGAATGGAAGATGATTAGTTTAGAAATGGCACGCATATAGCGATTCTAAAAATTCAAATCATTCAAATAAATTAGTCAATTGATTAATGTGTGGAGAAACATTTTGGTTCCCAAAATTCGATTATAAATTGCATGCCACTAATCAAGAATACCTACACCTACAGTGACCTCCAACAACGGCAACGACCGTAATATATCCTGTTTAGGTAAAAGGGGAAGACGAAACCCTATCAGGTATCATTCTCATTCAGCAGTTTAGGTTATACCATTGAATAAGTATTGTTTGTTAGTTCCTTTAATTTTATTTTCAGAATTGGGCGAAAAAACAAAATAATTCAAACTAAGAGGTTATTATCTCGGAAACTATTACCTTTAGATATAGGACATTTAAACAAAAATCAAAGCTAACTTAAAAATCAGTTCATTCATGAAAAAATATATAGGGTGTTCCATTTAAAATAGTCGACTTTTGACAGTTCTTCTGTGGTCGTTAGAAAAAATTCAGTACATCTCTTTTGCAACAAATGTCGTTCAAAATCAGCATATCGAAAACTAAAACGCTCTTTTGTTTATGATAATCTCAAGTTTGGTTGCTCTTTTGCCAATGATTGAATAATAGTTATGATTTTTTTACTGATTGTTGATTTCGGCGACAATTTTTAAGAAACATATTTTCTCCTAAATGAGTTGACTTAATATGGATTTTAAAAATATAAAACTCTATAGGGTGTTCCATTTAAAATAATCGAGTAGATCCTGTACAGACGAAACCGAGAGCAGTGCGGGGCTGAAAACATTTTTAGGTTGTAAACAAGGAACATCTGAATAAGAAATGTCTCTTGACCTTTTGTCCTAAAATTAATATTAAAGGTACTATCGAAGAACGAAGGGCAAGTGAGCAACCCTGTATAAACGAAACAATATTGTTACATTCATATTTGAAGAATCAACTCATAAGTAATCCAGGAGTGATACATTTCAATCATTAAACAAATCCTAACTGAAAGGTATCATTTACTTTGTTATTGTTTCAATATTTAGTTGTTAAGCAGAGCTGCACAACTCTTGTCACACCCTGGTAGTGAAACTGAGAATCACTGTTGAGCTTGTTTGTTTCAATTTTGTATTAATAGAAAGTTGCAACTATGTCAGCTGGGATATTTTCCCCCTATGATTATTTAGTAGATGTAATGAATATTGCAATTCGTTGAAGAAAAATAAACAAGAAAGCAAGAAGACTGCCAATCAATTGAAACAAAACTTAAAGATATAATAAACGGGGAACATAATGAACAGCAGTGAAAGTAATAAAGCAAAAGCGATTAGAAGTTATATACCTACTTACAATTATTAATACGGAAATTTTTAAAATATATAAAGACATACATTATAATCAAAATGGCCGAAACGGTGTAATGTAGTGTAGGAATGAAGAATAAGTGAAAGAAAAATATGTCATTTAATATCAGGCATAAGAGACTAAGCGAGGAATTCATAATTGATGATAAAATATGGAATACAAGAAAGAAGCTCAATAACTGGGGATATAAGAATAAAATATTTAAGGAAAGAAATAAGAGTGTACACTGTATACATTCTATATACATGAAGAGGGATACTAACTACAGATGAATTGTATATATGTACCGCAAGCATAATATAATATATAACAAACACAAATTTATATGTTGTGAATCATAAATGATTATTGATTAATCAGATTTTAATGAAAATTACAAAAACATTGACAACAGGATAATCATAAATAACCTAATGAGCACTCTCAAAGAAATTTCAAAATTATCTTTTTTTATTTCTCTCAGAACTCAGGTCTCTGAACTGTGGGCTATTAGGTAGTATACCCTCCAAATCACGTTTCTGTTTGTGACTTTAAAAAGTTTATGATCTTCCTACCTAAGGGCAGTGGCGGATTAACCATCGGTGGGACCCTAGGCAATTGCAAATGAGAGGCCCCTCATAGCGGCATCTTTATTGACAAGTCACAACTGAGTCTGCAAGCGATAACTAGGCGTCGAAATATGACACTTGGATTTCTATTGAATTTTATATTGTTGATTTTAATTTTATATTGTTTTTTTTCATTTTTGCCGGAACATTTGTTTATAGTTTAGGCTTTTAACAAAACTAAAAACTTATTAGTGGGTATTTGTACCGCCACGACATTTTCACATATTTAAAAAAAAATTTTATGAAAAATTTTATATATTTTTTTAAATAAAATAAAAAATCATGTTGTTGGGGGCCCTTTTCCGCCGGCGTCCCTAGGCAATTGCCTAGTACTGCCTATTGGGTATTCCACCACTGCCTAAGGGAGTGGTTTTGTAATGTCCGTGGGTGTAATGTCTTTCCCCAAAATACAATAAGAGAAGAGGAGCGGTTTTTGCAGAAAAAATTAATTGGATTGTTGGATAAGTAAAGTTGTATCTGAGAACTGCGAGTATATAGCGTGAATTGTGACCATGCGGTCCTCATCGCTTTCTAACACTCTCTCATTACGTTGGTAATGTGAAGAAGCGGGACCTAGACATAGTTGTAAATAAGCACACATGAATATACGTGATGGCGGAAGTTTCGATGAATATCATAGCAGAACAAAACAGTTTCTGTAATAATGTAATTTTAGTGAAATATAGTACTTCTAACGCAAGTTTATATAAAATTAATAATTAAATTACTATTGTAGTAGGTCACCGCTCAAAATTTAGCAACTTGGATCTTTGTATCATATTTTTACCTGATGCTGCAAATAAATATCAGTGGTACAATTGCGGTTAATAATAATAATTCCAGCAACATCAAATTTCGCCCAAATCACAAGTGAAAGTCCAAATCCGTTCATTGAAGTCCTTCAGCTGCGAAGCGAGACAGTCATATCTTTTGGTACTGAATATCATTTTAACAACAATTCAAAACATTTTTCGGGCCAATACGTTGATGAATTCTGAGTATCTCATTTAACGTAAATAATATAACATCTAGTTACAAGATCAGTTCCTGTGTGGAACAATCACATAGTAGTGGTTATTATCTGCAAGTATGGGGTTTTCCAATAAGAGTGATATGATTTCTTTAAAAAAAACACACACTAATTGTTAAGGAAATTCAAATGTTTTTTATTTAATGTGAAGTACAATCGATACAATTAAGTTCTGAATATAACATCATTCAAATGGCCTCCACGACTTCTTTTGCAGGAACGAATTCGATGAACCCAATTTTCGAGCACTTTTTCCACTAAATCAAGTCATATGTCAATATTGTTGTTCAATATTGACTTCTAAAGCTTGAAGAGTTGAAGAGAGTCTGGCTTATTGCTAAAGACCAATGACTTCAAATAACCCCACAGGAAGTAGTCTAATGGTGTTAAATCACAACTTCTTGGAGGCCATTCAATGTTACAATTTCAAGCGCACGAAAAGTTGCAATTGGAGAACGATTATTTTGATAATAAAATTGAATAATTTGTAAACGTTGTTCTTGCGTATATGTTGACATGATGAAATTGTAAACATTACTGAATGCAATGAAAAAAAAATGACAGATCATGACATATTAGAAATGGCCGAAACGACACTTACAAATCATATCACTCTTATTCGAAAACCTTTTACATAAACTAAACACAGATGCAACTTGCTTACCTTATTAAATATAATTTCCCTACTTATCCTTCTAAATTGATTATTGAGCAACCAGTAGAGGAATGGATTCCAAAAGCTATTACTTAATGCCAACCACGTTACTAGAAAGTCTAACCCTGGAGGTGCCCGTGTTCCCGTACAAGCAACAACAACCTCTTGTATTGTCCAAGGAGTTACCAGTACTATAAACCCCAAAGACATTGCTGCCATTGTTCTTGAAGCGCTGGTGCTTAACCGTCGTTCTTGAGTGATAAGCTGTAATTAAAAAATAATACAGTCAGTATATATTTTTATTTGAAATAATGTGGATACTGTTTTTTATTCTATTCATTAATTTGTATTTATTATGTTTCGCATGCTACTACGGTGTTTATCGTATTTTAGCAGTCGTACAATGAAACGTCCTCTTATAGGGTATTTGTAGCATTTAGCCGATTTAAATCAATAATCCTATTAAACGCACTTTGAATTGAGGTGCCACGTAAAAGCTTTTAAAAAAGCAACGTTTGTTACCCCATTTCTACTCGTTTAATTATCCTATCCCTATGTTGGCAGTATAGATATTATAAATTGTTTAATAGGTTTAAAAACTCACAGATAAGCGAGCAAAATGGAGAGCGCGAGGAATAAAACTCTTCAAATAAAATAAATAAAGTTATAAACTGCATTTTCGAAAATGATATCGACTGCTATCAATAACGTACATTAAATGACAAACTTCAGACGCACTACAAAATAAAGCCTCGTCGAACTGAAAATAAATCCGGTAATAATCGAACTTCCGCCACAGGCCCGGAAGCAACTCAGCAGCTTAACGACGCGACGCCATCACATTTCCTGCAAGAAACCTTCATGAACTTTAGAATTACAAAAATTTAAGTGAAAGCTGACGATAATGTAAACGATAAGCGTAGGTATTTTGGAGTTTAAATGTGTAAATGCTTATTAACCAAAGGAAACCGACTTTTCTTACGTTTTATGTAATATTTCGTTATCCCCATTTGCTCGAAAACCATTTATTTTCTTTCTTACCAATCCTAACCCAAGCATTGAAAGGTAAAAGATAAATGTGATCGATGTCAGTTACATTACAAAAAGTTTCTTGTAATAAATCAGAAAAAGGTATATAAATTCACTTTTTGTTGCTCCTTGTCCACCATTCGCGCTTTGGTAAGAATTTTTAGGTCGAGATCGCGTGGATAAGAATAGTTGTGTAACTAGAGGGTGAAGTAAAATGCCATTTTCTCTAAAATATTGAATTTGCTATAAATACGTGTAGGAAGGGCGCGAATATGTTACACAATTTAATTTTCAAATGATGGAATAAAAGAACGGTAAATCTCACTAGCGCTGAAACAATACTTTCTCGGGAAGTTGCGGTAAAATGTGTAAATAAACGAATTACAATTCTGTATTCTTTATTTACATTGAGGTATATGCCTCTTTGATTATATATCTTCGACAGCTCAAGATGCAAGCTTAAAACTTGAGCGAAGGCGAGAGAATTAAATGATTTATTTTTAATGGAAGAAAGTTCTCTTACATTATGTTTTGTGTTTATGTAAAGAGTATTCCTGTCATCTCTTACGCTACATTCACCGTGGGAATATATTTGTGTTTAAGTTTATAATTCAGTGTGCGAGACAATACAAATACGATGCACAACACAATATACATATAATGATATAATAATATATTGTACCACAGAGGTAGTATATGTACAATTGTACATCTGTGATTGTACTGTGCAAACCTTCTTTGTTATTAGTGCATTATGTTACAGATTTTGTGTATAATGCAGACTATATATTATATAAAAGACTGCAGACATTGAACCGTATGCAAGATCAATATTTGTGTCACAAACAGCATAGTCCACGTATAAAAGGTCTAATCAATTTACATACGACCCACGCTCAACTAAATCTAGGTCGTATGTATTCAAAATCAGGTATTAGTTTATTTTACGATTTCTTTATTTATTTGTACAGGTTAGGCTATTATGGTATTTTTAGAGTTACGTAGCAAATTGTTTTACGACAAGCGCATTTGTTTGCATGACATTTAGTTTTACATCTACACTTCTGAATACCTTGCCCGTGTCCTGTGGACTGGGCTGTAGCAACCGATCTAACCCTGTAGGAACTTAGGAACTTCATCGATTCTTATACTATTAGTAGGACATTCACTAAATTTGGAACGGCTGTAATATTTTTAAATAATCCCTTCCCTTGTTCCCAATCGGTAAAAGCCATCTTCTGTAGTCTGCTAAAACTGACCGATCATCTCCTCTGCCAAAGGTCGACGTCTGGAACAGAAATTCTCACTGTTGATCCAGTGTCGATTTGGGATGCGTGCTGTCTGAAATCACTTTCATTCTTTTGGCCTGTTCCCTCAGTCCATCATGCGCACCCTGTCTTGCGTTACCTCACTGTGTAATGGGATCCGGCGCAGTAGAGGTTGCATTCAATTCAGGTCTATGTTCACAAATATCCGCTGAAACTTAGGAATTTCCTTGGTCATGATTTTTGTCATTATAATTACCTACTTCAAAACATAGTTTCCTATGGAGACTTTTTCATCCAGTATGTAGAGAAATGTTCCTCATAAATTGAAAAGAATCTTCCATTCCTCTGTTTTGTTATCCATCATCCAAGTAGTTATCATGTTCTCCACGTCTTGGTTGGCGCGCTCTACATTTCCTTGCCTTCAGCTGTGGCATGACTTGCCGTGTACCTGCTTTACTTCAGCCCATAAAGTTTTTAATTCTTCGGTTACCCTATTGTAGTATCCACAGTTGGGTTACCTATATTTTAGAGATCCGACAACATGTACAAAAAGCTGAAAAGTAGTGGCAACGTCGATACTTTTGTTTTACTGTAGGTCCCTCTGGCGGAGGAGATTTGGGGTAAGGCGGGCTTCCGAACGTTAACTTTGAAATCATCTGATTTGAAACCACGAAATAGTAAAGATCGTTTTTATTTTGTTTTTATTTTTGGTGACTCCATTTTAGTGCTATCTGCAGCCAGGTGATATGCTTTCGATTATTATGTTATTGTGTGTAGAATTATAGTAGATCCGTCTTATGTAATATCTATTTGTTTTCATTTTAAATATGTGTTTGAACTCATGGCATTTCCGACATTTAATCTAATGTGTGTAGTTAGTAAAAATATAGGTACGTCTGATCTGCCTTCGATCGTTATTATTAATTTTATTATGATATCTCTTATGACATTTATTTATGTTTTATGTAATTAATTGGAGGACATTCCAAAGGAGTTCAAATTGAATATTATGTATTAAATATTTGTGGATAAACAGAAAAGATGGCTCTATTGTACTCGAAACCGTACCTAACGGTGTCCTTTGTGTATCTTTACCTGAAGTTGAACCCTTTTGTAACTTGTGCACATTCTATCTATTTAAACTCTCATGACCCTTTTATGTTGATATGCAATGATTGCAATGTATTTTATTTGGTTTTGATTGTTTAATTTAATGTAATGTAATTTTCTTTGTCTCACCATGTGTACATGTCGTTTCTCAATAAGAGCCACACACTTGTTGGAAGCTTTAATTTAGTTGCAAACGTACTCCCTCATGTATGTAAGCGCCTTGATGGATGTATAACTAACGATGTCTTTTTTTCGCCCGTGTAGAGTTGGATGTTGGGCTGTAACAAAAGCTAGCAACATTCTTCTCGAAATCCAACTCTAGCCGATTAAGTTCGCAACCAGGACAGTCGGTACCTTTCGGGGGGGGGCCCCGAATAACTAACTTCTTACATGTGTTTATATATGTTTTGTGTACGTGGTAGTTGACGAACCAGGGGGGAGTATAAGTAGTGGGTAGTTCCGTTTGTGGCCTTGAGTACCGAGTGTACATTGGTTTTGCTTTGTATAACTTATATAACTGAATTTGATCATTTGTGGTGCCATATAAACCATTGCTGCATAAAGTATTTAAATCTGATCGAAGCGTATCAACAATGAAATTATTGTAAATGTTTTGTCTTGATATTATTTAACAGTCTTGCTGCTATAATTTTGTATTTGATTTGATGTCATGTATGTAATTACGTCAAAGGAGGAGTTTTTTTAGTGTTTACACTTTTTCTCCTCCGAATCGTCGAGTAACTGTCAATAAATGAATTATTTTTGTTTCTCCTTCCCGATCATAGTTCACGACCAGTATATTCGAACCTATTACACGATAGAGGGCCTGCCAGACGATCACGAGCTTATGTCATTTTAGGGTTTGTTTCGGAGGGAAAGTTTAAATTTTGTCGGCCATGTTTGGGGTTTCCCGCTCCTTTTGAGTTTATTAACGTAAGGGGGTGAAGTTAGCTCTTCGTAATTTTAGTAAGTTAGGTAGGGCTAGGGGGGGGTACATTACACTATTGTAAAATTCACGACCGTTATCGGATTGCAACACAACGAGGCCCCAAAGTTGTAAAAATGTCTATAATATGGTAAGCGATTTCCTCTGCAGATTCAGTTTCCACAGTGGTCGTAAAGTAACGAGCTTTGTCAAGGGGTCGTGATATACACCAGAACAAATTTGTATTGACGATCGGCATAAGCCTGGTAATCTATCAAATCCAGTTGACAACGTGAATTTAAACCTTTGAAAAGAAATAGGTTTCTTTTCTATTTTTTGCTTCATTTCACAAGGAACACATACCTAAGTTAATAAACAATAAAATTTCAGCACGGGTTACCATTCTTGTATTTTTCTCACATTTTTCAATTCCTATACTATTAGTTCACACTCTCCTTCAAATTTACAATCGTTAATAAAATTCTTGTTATTCGTTCACTCAAATTCAAATACATTTTTTTACACTTTGTAGTTGATACTTGATGTTATTTTTTTTTCATTTTTGACCTAAGTAGGAATTGACTTAAAAACATTTTTTTTATATCAGTTGTGTTCATCATGACGTGATCTCTAGTTCCATGACATGACATAGAATGTGGAAAAGACATGTTGAGTAAGCAGTGGTTACGTACTTGAAAAATTTCACGAGGTGGCTCTGGACTGTTTTCTCTGGGACACCGTGTATCTTTTTCTACCACCCTTTTTGGTCTTTTTGAAAAGGTAGCTAAGTAAAATAAAATATGTGATTACTAGTTTTCTTTTGTATCCAAATTTCAGTTTATTGGGTGCCTTTGGGTGAGTCGGCCAATATAACACAGGATAAAATATCACAATAAAAGACATTTACATTTTAGTCTATTTTCTAGAATGTAGATCATAGTTCGTAGGGTAAACTTTGCGGGAAACTGAAATTTAATTCTTGGCGTATACCTACCGTCCTTTGTATAATTTCAAGACTTAGGCTTCGTTGCCTTTTTCCCATTCTCAAAGGCCTCTGTAATGTGAGCATGGAGTGGAAAATGTAAATAATAGCAGTAACGCTCCGGAAAAACTTCATCTTTGTCCATCGTTACACAAGTAATAATACTCTAAAAAGGTTTCAGATTCGTAGTTCAATCATTGCATATAATTTCATTTTCAAAGACTTCTATTCAGTTTTGTTGCTTTGATTGTATTCAATGCACATCAAAAGTAAATAAAACTAAAGTACCTAATGGTCAATTTAAATACTAAAAATAAGACATAAAACTTTAATTTCGCCGAATGGTTTGACCGTTCATTAATTGGGCCTATACTGTCTTTTTTGTATGATACATAAAAACGAATTAAAAGCCTATTTAAGTGAAGCGCCCACCCGGTATCATATTTCAAGGGTCTCGTGTCTACCCTTCATAAGCGTAGGCAGCATGCGATAATAAACTAGGGATCGCGTTTTACACGTATGTAATTGTAGTGCAAATATGAGAACGAACCAGATGCGTAGGTGCCATAGTGTTTATTGTCATAATTCATATATATTTGCAATGTATATTCTAGTATAATCACACATAATTACTTGAAATTGATATGTACATTAGCGCATAATATACGTATACTGGTATACCCCACCCACATTTATGCTTTCAGGGAGATGTTGAAGAAGCAACAGTAACACCTTTACAGGAAATATGTACTATACAAACTTTTTGTGTAACACATCTCTGTAAAACAAAATAAATCAAATTTCATACGTGAAAAGACTATAAAATACCGGAAATTAGTCATGCTCTGTGTAATTTACAACGTAGGTACCATAATTCACAGGACAAGAGAAACATTTGTAAAATACTTTACGTACTGCGAAATTTTTAACAGATGTATTTTAGTACATTAAACATATTGTCAACTTCCACCATCGATATCTCTAAATCCGAACGGGAAGCGTGTTACAGGATCCAAAAGTCGAATTTATTATACATGAATAAGCACTACCGAATGTATTGTCCACATTAAATCTAATAATGGAAATGGGAGTGAATTTAACTCATTATTACGGTTAAAATGGAAAATATTAGTTCGGAAAGGATTCTAGAAATATTATACAGCGCATTTATAACATCGGTCACCGATGATCAAAATGTTTCCATACAGCACACGGCAAAGAACCAAAGATCATTTTGTATTTAAAAAAACATGCTACATACAAAATATATGATTATGAAAAAGAACGATGAATGGTTGAGCAAATGAACTAATTACATATTTGTAATAAATTGAATTGAAGCATTCAACAGTCAACACTAACATTGAATACTAATTGTCAAAGGGAATTATTATGCCCTCAATATTTTTTACTCCTTTTCCGTTGTATTTGAGAGCGTCAATTCAATTTCAAATTAGTTAGACGTAATTTGAAAAGATTTATGTGCACTTATTATTTGCAATAGAAGCTAATTAAGCTAATTTATATTTTTCAGAAATCATCTAACAATCAATTATGAAATTATTTCATAACACAATTGGATAATACATTTAAAAACGTTACATTTTGTCAAGGATTCTCGCGTAGTGTTTCAAATAAAAAATTTTGAAAATTTCTTAAAATGAAAACCAAAATAAAGGATAAGTAAAAGCAATAATTACTTATAACGCGTAGAAACGAATGATGTAAGATAAACATGACATTATGTTAGAAGAACCCTTGTCGCCATTGAACACAACACAGCAAATACCAAAACCACAATAACGATTTATTAAATCGGACGCGTTTCGATACCTAAGCGATCATTATCAGCGAACAATTGTTGATAAACTTATGTTATTCAACAACCAACAGAAATAAACACAATGAAGACCATAAAATGTTATGGAAGCATTACTTTAAATGAATTTATTATCGCATACACCGAATAATAACAGGTACACAGTGAACAGGACTACATATAATTTAAATAATATATCAATTACACGCGGTGCGAGGAAATAAAGCAGTTGTAGTTTACTATATCCTACTCGTAGTAGAGGTGTTCAGCGCAGCTGTTTATTTTTTGCTTTACTGTATTATCCAGACCTTTTCATCTCGGGTCTTGTTTTTGAATGATGTCAAACAAACGTGCTGCTATTTTAGAGCTGTTTTGTCAAGGGAAACGCCAAGTCTGCTTAATGTGTCTCAGCAGAATGCGTCCAAAGCGATTAACAGGTTCAAAGATTTTGGCTATATATGGCGATCATCTGGTACAAGGATGAAAGTGCACTGTTAATACAGCCAGGAACAGGTAGACTCATTCGGTAGCGAATGCAGCGAAAATCGAAAATCTCCATGAGAAAAGTCTCCCTCGAGATTGGTATAAATGATTGGTGCTTATTCCTTGGGCCCAGCAAAATGGACACATTTTTGAGATTGTATTACGGAGTTTTTATCAATTTTATAATATAACAGGGCGGACTGGTACTAAGCACTTTGCTGCCAGAATCGCTAAACAAGTCGTTACTATTGGTTGTCGAAGCAGGCTCAGGAACATACTACTTATAAATACAATTTGTTTTCTTGTGTCTTGCTTCACTTCTCTATAAGGTATAAATTTTCTCATAATAGATGTGTTAAAGTACCCAGCGAAGTTGTTCATAATCCACAAACATAAAGCATTGCAGTCAAAATACTCAAATTTTCGCTCAGAAAATATGTAACTTTTATTGATTTTCACACCGGCATTTCCCTTACGATCGTCTAAGTTTGTATGCAGCGGAATCATACTGTTAATAGAAATTTACAAATATAATTATGGTAGATGTGCTGGCATAATTTTGCCAAGCGGAAGGATGCAGATCGTATATGTATAATAGTTGCAAACAAACGAAATGTACGAGTATATAGCAAGCAAAAACCCGATAATTTATTGTCAATAATTAAACAAGAAACCCCCTAGAATAATGCAAACTACATTTTAAATGGAGTTGAATAGAAATTTTCCTTTTTTTTCATAATTAATTAATAATGGGTTGGTAAACATTGTAATCTCCCATATTACCGTCCTTAGGCACGCGTGCAATATTTATTGCGGTAACAAAAGCTAACATTAATATACCTATAGATCTGCATAATAAAATATTAGATTTACTTTTAAGGTAATATTTGAAATTGATTTATGTAAATACGTAACTAATGAATTCGTAACCTTTATACTACACACTGTGATGCGATTTTATGTTTATGTGCCAAAGTAAAAAAGTATACGTCATATTGTGATTTGTGTACAGTCATAATCATGTAAGTAAAAAGAGGCCAAAATCCAAACCCTTTGTGTATACGTATTCTTTTGAAATTTCATATATATGTATTATATATATCAATAAATAGTGACTACGTTTCATATTTACTTTATCGGGATTTCCAAGACGTTAAATTATCTTTCAAACATCCTACATTTGAACTGTCCTTTTTGTATAGTAAATAACATTTTTGCGTTGCTTCTACTGAAAACTGACAAACAAACCAATTTTTATTCGTTTAAAATGCCGCAGACCCTTTGTGCGTTTGAGAATACCTTTTTCTAGATAAAACGAATTGAAATAATATTTAGCTCCACTAGTTTTTGTTTAAAATGGTATATCCGGTAATATACATTTCATCGACGATATTATAGCTATTCAAATAAATGACGTCGAGAAAAAATTGTTTGACCTAAAGTTTCAGGACATGCGGTCTTTACAAAGTGTCGCTTATGATTAAAACTTAAAAAAAGTTTCGGTTCCATTTTGACGTCTCTTCCTTTCTAGTAAAAGTGTCGTTAGCATAATTGTATGAAATGTGAATCTAATCACGTCTACGTAAAATGTTTTGCAATTTTATATTTGGGGCGGGGTAGATTAAAGATTACTGATGTAGTGATGTCACTTTATGTCACAGTATTATCTTTGCTTCCGGATGGTCAACCCTTCAATTTACGTAATATTGTCACTTAGAACTTAGATGAAGCACGAATGAGGGAATGACAGTGTACAGATTTCTATAAGGAGAGTGTTTCTAGAATTAATAAGTACAAATTTTAAATTACTAACCTAAATTACTAGAAGCTTTATTAGAAAAACTATTTTGTAATTTATATCCGTGTGGTAGTAAGTGTGTAAATTGCCGTTTTTTGTCCTTGTGCACCTCGAGCTACCTTCAGGAAAATACAAGCACGTAAGTGACGTAAGCTTGTATACAAAGGATGATTTTGAAAATGAACTGTTACAATCTCTTCCGAGTTCTGATTTGTGGAAACGTTAACAGAGAATTCCACAAGGTGCCAAACATTTAAGTAATTCCCACATTTAGTCTTGCAAATCAGGATCAACGGAACGTAGAACGTTGATAAAATAACCATGACCGAGCTGATGAAATTCGAAGCAGTGCATATTAACATCGTCGACGAAATAATAAGTTGCTTGGTAGTGAGAGGATGCCCTCAAGGAGGAGTGATATCATCGCGAGCGACTTCGATAATGGTTAACATACGTCTGTGTCGTAGAATGACGACATACGAATGCTACACCTGTCCTAATAACGAAGTAAATTGATATTACCTTGAACTATCCTTAAACTATCCTCAAATTAACAGAACAGTTGTGTAAAACGGAAGGGAGAGGGCAAATATTGATAGATGGGAAGGGTCAATTTGCATCCTTCCTAAAAAGCAATACTTGAAAGGGAGATGACAGCCATGTTTGGTTCGATTTGTTTGGCAATGAACCCTTGAGGCACATCCTTTCAACAAAACAAGTTTTTGTAGAGCTTTGCTTCAATATTCTTGGCGGAGACACATACATCGCTTCTAAACAAGAGACTATGAGCAATATTCTGAATTCGCGCCTCTTATAACGATCCTACTACCAATGAACGCATCCACATAGAATTTTGTTTCCATTCTGATGAACTTAGTTGCCAACAAGAGTGAGTGGTTACAGAGTAGGCCTTCTAACGTGATAAGATTTCTCGGGCGTTGCTTGCAGTGTGAAGTTACTTCCACCAGACCATCGAAGTTCTCCATTTCGAAAAACTTGACAAAGGAAGATTTTAGACAATAATTATTGTTGATTTTATGTTCCGACAAGAACTTCCAGGTTAATATAGACTGTTTGAGCCACACATCCAGTTTCTGCAGATAACATGCTGCAGTTCAAGGCTGTATGAATATTTTTCCAAGTACCCATACTACAATTCGCTTTTTCGCATTACATTGCAAAATGTCAACTTTTTGAATGTCATTGTAGTTTTGGAAAGTCAATCTTTTTGTAACAAGTGATAAATTGCTTTTACTTTTTGTAACAAGTGATAAAATGCTTTTACTTTTTATAACAAGTGATAAAATGCTTTTACTTTCGTTGCTATAGAAATAAATTGCAATACCAACGGATATTCTGGATGTCTAAATTGTTATTGAAATAAATTACCATAGCAACGAATCTTCTAAATGTCTAGATACGACACATCAGCAATTTACAAGGGAAAACTTTTGTTCATTCATTCATTTTGCAACAAAATGCGAAAAAATCTTGTATAAAACACGAGATAAAAGCCCCTTTTTATCACACGACGTGTTGTTCATCGAGGCGAAGCCGAGATGAACAATTTTCACGTCTGGTGATAAAAAGTATCGCTTTTACCTCTAGTTGTATAAATAGCTATTATAAGCGTACTTACTATTTACCGTTTTATTTTTTTACTTTGTCCCCACTGTAGCACCAGGGTAATGTATTATCAGATCTAATAAGTTATAATATTATTTCTTTCAATTATTTCGAATATACTTTTTTATTTATTTCATCCACAACAGCAGCCATTGGGCCAGCTTATGGGGATTATTCAAAGGGTGGGGCAAGCACTCTTGACTAAGAATCTTTGTACTTGCCATGGCCAGTACTTCCCTGAGTTCTCCTCTAAAACTGAATGGCTTCCTAGCTCGATCTATCCAAAAAGTAGACGGTTTGGCCCAAACCAACCATTTTCCGGCTGGTTGAACTATTTTGGAATTCTTAAGCGCAGGTTTTCTTTTCGTAGTTTACTGTTTGGATTGTTGTGTGGTTTCTGGAAAACATCCAGAGTCATAAATCTCTCAAAAAATCCAATAGATTACTTTTGAACAACAGCAAACGTTCTTCCATAAAGGTTTTCTATGTCACATTTTGTGAGCACTTGCTGCAGCTAATACGCGGATAATTTTCTTATCTGCAAAGTTTCAGTAGTGTATCTGCTCTGTTGAAATACCCACAGTATCCGCTATCTCCATTAAGACCGTTTAAAAGGATTTTGCGACATTGCGACTACGTTAAATCCAATATTTGTTAATAGTAGGTATGACTGTGTTAAATAAGATTGCCGACGATTTTGCACGACGACATGAAGCAGCAAACTCACGGAATATACCGTTCACCTAAGATTTTTTTACTTTTGTGTATAAAAATTAACAGATCGTCAAACAATTACTATTTGACCGAAACGGTTGTCATTCCACAACCAAACCTGTAGCAACATAACGCCTTAAAAACAGTACAAATTTTAGTTCTAACTAAATTGCACAATAAAAAATGATACTAACGTCGTTATTACACAATTGTTCGCCCATTCTACTAAAAATTAAAAATCCATATCACATATTTTTTAAGTTAGGTGTTATTATTAAAGCAAAAAAAGTCTCATGTGCAATAATAAAAATAATAGTAGGTGTAAATATAAACTATTATATTTACTACGTTTTGAGATCAATTTATACAGCGGTTAGTTGATTATTCACCACAGCGCAGCGTCTCTCTAAAAGAAATAAGGTTGTTGTAATTTGTAGTTCCTTAGTACTCCAGCAAAATGGCGAAAGTCGCCAAAACTAACCCACTAAAACAACAAAGCAATTTCGCATCTCCCGTTTCCCATTCCGTATAAGTAGATTAATATTGTTGCTTCAGGTGTCCTTTATTTACATACCAGCTCGACAGGAATGAATCAAAAAGTAAAATTGTTTTTAGCCGCAGGTCTTTCCATATCGCATTATACAGTACATTTGTCAACAAGGAAACCGTTGACAGCTTTCATACAAATTTATTTTATGTTTTGTTATTAAATATGAAACTGATACGGTTTCCAAAAAAAGCTGTTTGCGTAATTGGGATTTCAGATGCATTAAGGTATCACCTTATTTGTCTAGATCTTAATAAACGAGTTTTCGTATTCCCCAAAACACATCAATCTAACGCATTTACAGTTGACTGCCAGTTTTCCAACCCAAACCTTTTTCTGAGATAATTGCCTATTTGGCGAGATTCGATTGATTTTACATAAGATAAATTGCTTTCAGGGACCTGTACAAATACTTAGAGCTTACGTATGCAATATTAGATATACATTATTTTAAATGATATTGTATAGTAGTTTGGTTTGTATTGACGAATGTCTGTTCTCTTTCCCATACGTGTGAATAAGATAGATATATTTCATGAATGAAGAAAAACAGATATTAGGAAGTTAAAAACGGTGGAAAATTCTCTAAAATATAATCAAAGAATTGCAAAAGGCCGTACATTTCTAAAAATGACTTTTACTCAATGTGTTGTGCGTAGGCGTAAACAGGCGAAAAAGAGAATTCATGATGTACTCTGACAGAACACAAAGCAATTGGGACTAAAAAGGAACTTACTAATGCGGGTTAGGATTTAGGATAAATAATGTCAGAATAAATCTGAAGTTGAGTTTTTTTTTTGTATAAGGGCGACGAGTTCTGTTAATAAATTTATTTGAGAAATGTATAAAGTGACGATCGTTTAAAACTGTTTCACGTGCAACAAAATTCTATTATTATATAATAAATTCAACCCCTCAACTTAGTTGTACATTCACAAAAATTTTACAAAGTAAACACTAACTGCAAGTGATTGTCGCCGACTACGAGTACAGTCGAAATAATATTTCAACGTACACAGATGGCGATTCAACACAGCTTTGGGATTTCTAATCCTCGATGTAACCGTAACAATGGAGGGATGAAGTGCAGTTGTTTATAGCGGTGAAAACCCAAAACCCGCATGCTTCGCTAAATTTCACCATTATCGTAAAAGGAAAATCCGCAAATTTCGAACCTTCTCTGTATTATTCAAATTTACTTAATCTATCCCAATTAACATTCATAACGTTACTGATAAATATTTACTGTAAAATACGTAGCAATTTAAAAATAATTAATAATAAAAAGCAATTTTCTCCATACACAATCAGTTGTTATAAAGCACACGGCTTTCGTCAGTGCACGAGAATTTGTCCTAAATAAACAGCTACGATGTTGTATAAAACGGCTACCTATTTTTAGAGTAAATGTCATAACATCATTAGATGTTTAAATATATTATGTATTACGTTTTTATCGCTAACTGAAATACGAATATTGGAAAGAGTTTGAAATGTGTATCATATTTCATTTGAGAAACTTGACAGATACATATAGGTAGGTATTAAGTAGATATTAGATATTTGGATGAGTAACAACTCTTAGATTTTTCTATGAAATTGCCACACATTATAATGCAGCAGGCTTTCAAACACAAAGAAGTTATCTTCAACCAATGTATAGAGAGTAATGGAAACCATATTATTAACTTAAATCTCCTTGAGATTTCGATAACGTCTTATAATCCACCAAAAGTAATGTGAACAAATTGAGAATCGTTGCTTTTGCTTTTGTATTGTTCGCATAGGATTCCATTTTAAAAATAATCTCAACAAATAGGATGACACAAAATGACACGATGTAAAAATAAATCCAAATTGGAATAGAAAATGATCATTTGGTCGACTTTATTGAAAGAAAGAGTAAATCTTCCAACGGCAAGAAATAGAATGGGGGTAAACCCTTGATACTCCATAAGGCTATTAGATAACAAAATTTGATAGTTCATCAGAATTGACCACATTTGACGTCCCCTTTGGGGCGACACTGATTAACCCATCTTACTTTAAATGTTAGTCAATGCCCATGATTTTACAGTGAATAGCAAGTTTGTTTGGCTTCAAAGCAAAAGCTTATTTTTCCCCCATCTGGCATATCTTGCACTTGGCTTCGATTAGCCTCCCAGACTCTCTTGAAAACTTTAAGATAATATCTTTGTACTTTATGTATGTTAATGTTAACTTAATTTTTAATACATTTGCGAAATATCGTTGCCATCCAGAGAAGTAGATTAATGCTGAAAACTAAAGTGTTTTTAAATTTCCCACGTAAAGAAATTAACAACAAAATGGCGAAGGTCACCAGGATTTGTCAAACGAACATCAAACGAGTGTCGCTTCTGTATTATGTCTTCTGTGGTTATACCAGTTTGTAGAAAAGGAGAAAAACCGCGGAGCGGAGCTGCGGTAGCCAGCCAGTCCTCGCGCAATTAGAGACACAGTTTGACATCCTGATATAATGTCGTCGAGTGTGACTAATGTTATTTATAGTTACATGTTTTTCTGTCGTAGTGAACTGAGGTCAATTCCAGCAACTTTTAATGTTTGACCTTGTGCTTATAACTGTGCTACAGTTCAGTAAATCTTTTTAAGATGAATAATTCCGTCATACATTGTTTTCATATAAAGATTCTAGTCGCATGATTATTTCCGACATCTTGAACAAACCTTCCTCATAAATCACTCCGTCCAATGGTAAAACCGCATGAAAATCCATACGGTAGTTTTTGAGTTTATCGATTTTAGACAGACTGGCAGACGCGGCGTTGCCATTACCGTTTTCTTTGCTTATTCCGTAATCAAAATTGCAAAACTGCTTTCTGTGATGCGCAGAAAAACCTTATGTTGCTTCTTATTGCACAAAAAAGCAAATCGGCTCTATAAATAAATGTTTGTGTTTTCGAAACATTTTCCGCGTTTGATTTTTCTATTAAATCATCAACGTGTTGCACTTTCGATCAATTTTAGGAAACCAGAACACAATAAATACGAGTAAGAAACAAAAACTTTGCATATTAATTTGTCCCCCTTCAGATAACCTACGTTTATCTTTTGTAAATATTTGGGCCGCCACCGGTACCTACATTTAACATTAACTAAGGAGGCATATAATGTAATCGTCGTCAAAAATCAAGATGGCTCGATTGACTTGATTAAATTTAGAAGGTTGCCTTAAAACCTGTTTTTTCGCAGACATCTAACTCACAAGGACCACAAAAGGCGATGGTCAGTTATTTCGGATTCTGGAAAGGTTGATATGAAGTTAAAATGAAGCTTAGAAGTAGCTGGTAAGACTGTATTTTTTTTTAAATTAGAGGAGGATCCAGCAAAACGTGAAATTCAATGGCGAAACGTAAACTTTTGTGAAGATAAAGAAATAAATCAAACACTTTTGCTGGATCCTCTTCTAATTAAAAAAAAAGTTGATATGAAGGATCAAATCTTTGATCCAACGTACATTTTGGTAGTTCACTCTCACAGTCGTAACCACACAGCGTTGTGGACGTTGTTCATGTTTGAGATTTCTTTCCTTTACAACAATACTATACGTATGTGTCGCAGAACTTGCAACACCCTCCCATTTACTGTTAATATAATCGCCTTAATGGTGTACTGCACCTGGTGTTAAATTAAGAATAAATTAACTGTATAGGTACATTTATGACATATGTATTGTCATTTTAAATAATTACAATACATTTAATAAGCGGAATGTAATACATAGAGAGAGAAAAGAAATGTTGTTAATAGTAGTTATTAATGAAAGACTGATACACTGTATCTAAATGTAAATGCTTATTCATTGCGAAATTCGATTTAAAATGATTTCTTAGAGCTAAGAACTAAGGTCTTAAACGTGATATTGTATGAATACAGGGAGAGCTTTTGTTGCTTATTATTTTGTGGTAAAGATAAAACATTTGTAGTTTAATCCGAAGCACAACAATAATGGAACTGGATTGGAGTTCAAATTCACATCTTTCAATACATTTAGAAGAGTTGAGTGCTCACTCATTTCTTAATGTTTTACTGTAGTGAAACTAAATTATTTGAAACGAAATGTGGTGGTGGTCAATAAAGTTCTCTCGAAAACTCTTGAATCTGTGAAAAAGTCTCATTGCTATCTTTGTATGAAATTCAATTCCGAACATTTTCTATTTAGCTTTTTCATAAAAACGTTGCAGTTTCTCAGATAAACGGGAATAATGCTCGAAGTGCTTCAAGAGAGCCGTTGTGCCACCACATGGACGCGACCGATTATCTACTATCTAAATTCGTATTCTTTAAGTTTGGTATAGGTATGTCGTAATATTTTGGCATGATATTTCCCCCGATTATATAATTTGACGTTATCGAATAAACTAAAACAATTATATGAAAAGGTGACATCGTAGACATTATACAATATCGATTAGGTACGCTATACTGAAACTGGTATATGAGATGAAGGAACGTGATTCAACTTTGCTTCTAAACCCGACGAACAGCGACCGGACGCTGGTCGTAACGACTAGGTAGGAGGTTGGAAAACAGGTAGGTTTAAAATGCATTGGAGATGTCTTAGGCAATCGTTCAGACGGGGCTGCCCGCTGAGCCCCAGTCTCTTTGCGATGTACCGGGTGGGCCAAATTGAACACTTTCTTATGGAAACATCCTTTATTTTAAGAGATAGAAAAAATGGACCTGGGTGTCTTGAGCTCAATTTTAATGAAAAAATCACTGACTTAAACAGAATTGAGCTATCTATAATCGTTTGGCCACTAGGGGGCATTTCCCGAATTTAGTCGATTTCTTTAATCCTCTAAAACTTTCTTATTATTAAAGATAAGTGATTTTGGCAAAATCTTTCTTAGAGCACTTTTTTACGTAAAATTCATTGCGATGGACAATTTTATACAAGGTGTTTGGTTTTTTGTGTACAACCCTAAACTACATTTTTTGATACGGACCACCATATATATTTTGGGGTTTTTGCAAAGAGAGTAAAATTTCCTAATTTTTGATGTACCATTTGTTATATTTATGGTAAACATTATTTGCAATATTGCATTTAATACGAAAAAACAGGTTGTTGGGAAAAAGGCCTTGCAGAGAATTAACTTATATATTTTTTTAATCAATATTTCGCCATTTGGTTAGTGGCTTCATCAAGATACTAAAAAGAAAGGGTTTTTAGTATCCTGATGAAGCCACTAACCAGTGGCGAAATATTGATTAAAAAAATATATACTTAAGTTAATTCTCTGCAAGGTCTTTTTCCCAACAACCTGTTTTTTCTTAACGCCTGTAGACCAAAATACTCGCCTTGCATTTAATAGATTGTTATTTCAAATTAAAAATATTTGGAGCTAATTAAAATTTCCAGATAACTAAGACATTGTCATTGTCAATCATGCTGAACCCATTGCGATGTACGCAATGGATTCTACGTAAAAAAGTATTCCAAGAAAGATTTTGACAAAATCACTTATCTTTAATAATAAGAAAGTTACGGAGGATTAAAGAAATCGACTAAATTCGAGAATCGCCGAGCTCAATTCTGTTTACGCCAGTGATTTTCTCATTTAAATCGAGCTCATGGCGCCTAGGTCCGTATGGAGAAAATGGAGAGGGCGGTATGGAAGTGGGGGGAGGAGGATATGGAAAGTGTAGATGAGGTCACGTATTTGGGATAGAGAATAAGTTATAATATCAGGGACAATGCGCAGATAAGGGAGCTGGTAAAGAAAGGAAGGGCAGGTATAGGGATTGGAGGAAAGGTGCATGGGAAGAGATGTGCTGAAAAAGAAGTGGCTCTTCGAAAGGCTGGTAAAAAGTGTAGTGCTGTACGGGGCGGAAGTGTGGGGATGGGTGGAAAGGGAACAGATAGAAAGAATATAAGTGAAATACTGGAGATGGGTGGCAGGGCTTGAAAGGGCGAAGAATAAAAAGATAACGTATGGGCAGGAAGGAAGAAGGGGTTTTTACGAGAGAGGCGGATACGTGAGAGTGGAGGTAGAGGGGAGGAGAGACGAGGGGGTGGAGATAGCCGGGGATATAATAAGAAGAGATGTGGATGTGCAAATGCAGGAGAGAAGGATGAAAATTAATGCAGGGAGAAATGACGGGAAATGCAGGGAGTTGGTGACAAACGATATACCGAGGTACCTAAGCGGCGAGGCAAGTCTAAGAAGGAAGAGGATAGTGGCACGATTCAGAGTGGGTAACGAAGAAAGGGATAATAAGTATTGGTGGGAGGAGGAAATGAAGGTATGCAGGCTGTGTGGGGAGGGAAGGGAGCCGATAGAGCATATGGTGGAGGAATGTGGTGAGCTAAGGGAACAGGAGGAAGGGCGGAGGGGAGTGATAAGTGAAGGTGGAGAAGGGATAGAGTGGATGGAAGAAGTAATGGAAAGTAGGAAAAGGAAAGGGTTGTAGACTATTGGGGAGGAGAAGTGGAATAGGCAGGAACTGTGTAATTTGGTAGAAGGGTAAACTTGAGTAGTCAATAAATAAGTGGCATGTCAACTATTATAGCACGTTTACGTCACTAAATAGTCAAATATTTGTTCTAGAATTATCTTTATCCTCATAATCAAATAATTACTACAGAATGCTGTAGACTAGGAACAGCAAGAAGACCGATTTTTATTTTATGAGCAGCGCTTGTTAGAAATTTAGTTATACAGTTAGAGTTCAGTTATTATTATTTGTAGGCAGCATATCATTGTACGAGTATGTAAATGCTTAGACCAACATTAATTGTTCTACTACTACATACTTAACTTACCTACTACACCAACTTGCTGTAAATTAATTTCAATACTTAATATTGTCTGCGTCCAGATACCAATTCGTCAAATAAAATATTATTACACGTTAATAGATTTTATACGATCTAAAAACTTAAGGTATCATTTCTGCCAAAAAATTTTGAATGAAATTCATATCAAATAATTTATACATTATTATCAATTTCAAATTAGTTAACAGACGCCACTGCCCACTCCAAGTGTAGGTTTGTGTTTCCGCACATTGCATCCTGCTACACTACTAAGTAGTTTCTATACGACTAACTAACAAGTTATTAAATTTCATACAGTATAAAAGATTTTATGTGATACTAGGTACTTTTATACTTGCACCTAATCCTTTGAAGCAGAAGTACACCTGAAATGTAAATTTATGTATTTCAATAAAAGTAAAACATTCATTTCGTTCGTCTGTCTCTTCAAATAGTCGCCAGACAGCCATTTCTAATCCATATACTGGAGGCCCTCATTATATAAACACAAAATAACGAGTGCCACTACAATAAAATCGAAAAGACATTTAATCAAAGTACGCTATAAAAAGTGATACCGAATTACGCCAATAAATATAAAAAGTTTTAATAACAAGCATTGAAAATACACTCAAATTGTGTTTTTAATTTTTTATATTTATAGTTTCAACGCCTAGTGAATGCTAACTTCCTTGCTTGTTTACTGGTCACAGACACGACAAAAGTAAGTCCCGATTCGATTTATCTGTCAACACGAAGTTTTCGTAGTACAATAAGATTGTATAATAATGTCATAATCTTTTTAGAATCCTATAAAAGTAATTATTCGTAAAAGTTAAGTGATCAAAAAGTCTGCACTCTACTACACTTTATCCCATTAATTTTATTACTAATAAATATTATGGAGATATAATGAATTCTGTAATTGCAGTATTAGAAATTTTTTTACTCCTTACACGTACAGGGAGATCCATTATAAATTACCCAATGGATATCCCATTCTGTTACTCCATTCACTTTTGACGTATCGTTAGACATTCTGGGCGTTAAGAGTAGGTGCAGAGAACTTCTCGTTAGTACCTTTGGGTGACCGCCACTCGGTCAGGTATGCTAACTTAGGGAAGCTATCGATCCAAGCTGCTATCCGTTAAAGTATTGTAACTCTCTACTTTACCGTTCCATTTCTACCTGCACAGCTTTCACACGCACCCCATCCGATGATACGCTTAAATTTATACCATTCAATATTAAACAATTTAAACTGTTACTCGTAGTAAAACTCTGCTCAAACTAGAACCTGGTGGCAAAAAATGCCAGGCAAGTGCCACCCTCACTTCAACTGGCCCCAAATCTTCCACTTGCAGGGCTCGGAGATTTTGTCCATTTCCAAACATTTGGAGTAGTACCTTGTATATGCATAAATCATTCTCTAAATATGACACTAAGTTTTTAAATTGTTTGTACATATTTAGTGCAAAATTACAGGTGGTATTTACTGTCAAAACTAACATATCTTTTCAATAGCTTTTTGTTCGTTTGAAATTTGATCAATTAATTATTGAGTCTCTTCTGTTTTCCAAAAAAATGTCATACTCCTTTTAATTATGTGCGGATTTCATGTGTTTTATGTTTCAAAATCGACTTCTAAGTATGTACCTGCAACTTTTGTTTAACATTTTTTTCCAAAAATGAGTAATAACAACATTGCGGCTATATAAAAACTTTAGTGCTTAATATTGCATAAATGGCTCCATAGAATTTAAAAAAACATTCTTTTATTGTACTAATTGAAGCGCTCCGATTATATGAAAGTGGTACCTATTCAGATCACTGAACTCTATTGAGTTCAGTGATTCAGATTCGTTAATGCATTTGTCGTGACGCCAAGCGAATATTGGGTAATTAAGGTCAAGTTTATAAAACATATTTTCTTTTTGAAAGTGTAGTTTAGTAGATTTTGCTTAAAACTTACAATAAAAAAATTACATAAAAGAATTTTGTGTAATACATTTAAGCAATGGAAGATTATTTAATTTTCAATTTCTCTATTCGTTCTATCCCTCTAATTAGGAAAGTTTGTATAATTAACCGCTTTTAATGTGTGAGGGTATAAAGCGTACGCGTGTAGCTTTGATAATTTGAAACAGCAACCATTTTTCAACTCGTCTCTAAAACTACACATCCTTTTAGTCACCCTTGTCTGAAGGTTTTCCTACCGAACAAGAAACGGAAACAAGTAAGGCGAATTTATGGAGCAAATTCGAGGCAAAGATTCTTACGGTTATTTTATTTCTATCGTTTCTCTCATCTATCCCCTTGATCCGATCAGTAATGTTGTACAACCACAGCATACGCGATAAAATGGTTTTATAGAACACAGCTAAATGGAATACTCTGCTTTATACAAAAAGAATTGATACTTCATTTACGATTTTGTTGGATTTACATTTTGTTGCATCAGCGTTATAGTTAGAATTTTCTCTATAAATTTCCAACCGGAGAAAATAAGCAAGGTTTAATGTTTTGACCGGGTTCAGTGGTGTCTATTAATGAAAATAGTTTTATTACACGAATATTTATTTTTTATGAGATGCAACAAACGATCCGAAGGTTTTAGGATTATACGCTAATTCTAATCTCTAGAGGCGGATTAGCTTTGTCTCGAATTACACAGTCGATTGATTAAGAGTCAATAATCGTAAAATTGAATATGTTTTCTTAGTACAACTTTCCTCTGAATTTACCCTATCTTTCTTGATTAGGAGAACTTTCCTTCTCGAATTTTTTAAGACCTTGTGTTACAGGCAATATCGTTAAAGAACTAAAATTACTGTAATTAATTGTATGAAACAGCACTACTTAGTTTCTACAGTAGTTTTCGCAACAAAGTACTAACAGAATGAACATGAATGAAAATAGTGTAGGTATCGTAAAAATTATTTGTTTGAAAATCTCAAGGGTTTTAGTTCCATACATTACTGTTAATTAACTGAAAAGGTGTGCGTCCTAAACATTAATGGCTTGTCTAATCATGGCCTACAAAAAATACAAAACCAGTAGAGGTAATCGCTGAAATTGAGGTGAAATTAGCGTCTTGTAATGTTCATGACCATGACCATGATTGGTATGGTCACACATCTCAAATGTGAAATGTTAGGATTTTCTGAGCAACATGACGTAATTCTATTGAGTTTCGCGCTAGTTGCTACACGTTACCGACAACCCCTCGATCGTTCTATAAATCTTTAAGGGAGAATATTACGAATTTATTGGTAGTTGTGAAAAACTATTCAAATCCAAAAATTAATAGACTAGTTTAGTTAATTACTAGGAGAGGCATGAGGAAAGTTAGTATTTGCCCACAATACATCTCCTGCATGTATTTAAATCAAGAGGAATTTAATTTAAATCTCAAATAATTTTTCATCACACCTAATTACGGCTTTTGAGTATGTAGCACAATGCTATGTGGGATAATGAGTGCTACCTACTGAAAGTAAAAGTTGCGATAATACACGAAATCAGCAGCAACAATCAACTTATAACGTAAACCACAACAAGACTCTATAAAAACATATTCCAGTTAAAGCTCTAGATCTCTTAGACCAGTGTTATTATTTCACCAATTCTGCAAAAGGCGAAGATAGACCTAGCGAAAGTCATAACATCACCAGATTGCATAGAATATAGGTACACAAATTCCGCTTCAAAACAGCCGTGGATGTAAAGAGTAAATCAACAACTGTTTTCATCAGAACCTAAAAATTTAATTTTGCACTCTTCTTCAGATGGAGACAAATTTGTAGAATCTACAGTGTGTCGTGTAGATTGCAGAAAAACTAAACTCAAAGACGATTAGATAACGTGAATAACACGTAACAGAGGGCTTCATGATGGGTTACATTTTAGAAATGCTTTATGAACCAAGCGTAAAAGGTTAAATCTGACATAGGTACAGGGTGTAGGAAAAACGAACCGGTGTGTCATTTCTGTTACTAAAGTAGTTACTGCTTTTTTATATTAATGTATTTTATTGATTTACCTCGGTAATAATTAGGAAACACTTTGTTCTTGTCTATTGGCTCTGTATCGACATTATTGTCACACACATATAATTCCTACATAAAAAAACATTTTTTTTTTCACATTATTTGGAAAATGAGGAAGTAAGATGTGAGTCGTAAAGTTATAAAAAACCATTTATGAAAGTTACACACCTGTATGTATTTGAGGCTTTCACACTGCCTTAGTTGGGTGTAAAATAAAAAATTGTTGGTCGACGGGGGGGATAAAGATTGTAAGTATATAATAATCTCGAAAATATTAGGAGTTTTATATTTATAGTTATATCGAAAATATGTTTTTCTTCGGAAA
This sequence comes from Pyrocoelia pectoralis, assembly GCA_036250285.1. NCBI lineage: Eukaryota > Metazoa > Arthropoda > Insecta > Coleoptera > Lampyridae > Pyrocoelia > Pyrocoelia pectoralis. The sequence goes on from CM070074.1 coordinate 69,016,553, forward strand.
AAGGTTTTGGAAATAAGGCCCGAAAAAAGCACCGCGGACACAAAGTACCCCGGAAAAGAAGTCCCCAGAATAAAAGCCCCGCGTGAAAACAGTCTCACGGTAAAAGAGCCCCGCTGCCCCGTAGTGAAAGTTTATAGGAAAAAATGCCTGGGAAGAAAATTTAAAGTTCACAAGAGAAATATAAAACAAATAATTTTGTGTAATTATCTGTCGGCTCGTGGTTTTACTATAAATGATGCTAGATTGCATTTTTTAACATTTCATTAATATCATTTTCCGGGATGTTTTTGTTCCGAAGACTTTGTTTCCGGTGCATTTTTTTTCTGGGGACAGTTTCCTGGGGTTGTTTTTTCCTCGGGGCTTTTTTTCTGGAATTTTTTCCCGGAGAAAAACAACATATTCTCGATATAACTATAAATAAAAACTCCCATTATTTTTCAGATTATATACCTACAATGTTTATCCCCCCCCCCCGTTGCCCAATTTTTTATTTTACACATAAATAGGGCCGTGTGGTAATTTTTTATAGCTATGTCCAGCGGACAAACCTGGCGTTTAGCGAGGAGCCTCGATCTGATATGTGGCCGTAGTGTCCAAGGTGGCCGTTGTGTCCACGTCTGATATTTGGCCGTTGTGTCCACATATCATGTTTGGCCGATGTATCCAGTGTGGCCGGTGTGGCCGATATGAGCATACCAAAATTCTGTGTGGCCGTAGTGTCCAAGGTGGGCGTTGTGTCCAACAGGAGCTGTGGCCGTTGTGTCCACACATCACATTTGGCTGATGTGTCAAGTGTGGTCGATATGGGCATACTGAATTCTGTGTGGTCGTTGTGTCCAGACCCCGATTTGACAACTTGAATAAAACCATAGCATTTATTCCACTGTGATCAAGCATGTGAAAACCATTTTGTATTCAGAAAATGCACAAATTTTTATAAATGTTCATTGAAGTAGTAAACGTAAGACATACCAGTAAAGTATGAGTGGGTACTCCACCAAGAATTATTGTCGACGCTCACTGAAAATAACCACCCGCAACACACCTTGGGGTTCAGCGACCCCCAAGTGAAATTCAAAGGCACCTCAATAGCGTGTCGATGATAACTGAACCCATTTCACAGAGTCTACAGGTGGAATTCTACCACAACACGTTAATATTCGCAATGTAACTTGCCAAGTTACATTGCGAAGGAAATTTTGGTGCATTTATCCTTATTAAAAATACTTATAAAGAATTTAACTTTTCAAGAAGAATGATAATGAGAAGAAATTGCGCAGGTATCAGTACAGTGCTATGAATAATACTGGCCGTGGTATAGCATTTACTTCACAGCTGCAAACGTAAGCATACGATATCAAAGACTAGTAAATATATTCTATTTATTATCATTATTTATTCACAGGAAAAATTAAACACGAATCACGAAAGTAAAAATCCAATGAAAATGATTATGCGATTTCCAGTTTGTAGCAATCGTTTCAATTTTGTATAAACTATACGGACACAACAACCAAAACATAGATTGTCAAGATAATTAATTTTCGGCTTATACTGCGCCGTTACATTTCTTCACAGTCTGCCTTTTACCTTGTGAGTCAAAACATGAATTTTGGGATGATTATCCATCCTCTTAGCTCACAATGGTGGTGAGCTGTTCAAAATCAGCGGTTAGGCCTGGCAAACCTAGACTTAGCAGCTCACCATCACAGAGATAATCATCCCAAAAATAATTGTTTTGGCTCACAAGGTAAAAAGCCAAACACGGTTTATTGAGGAATTTTCATCTATGAAAATGGTTGTTAAATCTAAAATGAGAATCAATTAGCGCTAGAACACACTATCAGCTTTGAAAATGGGTAGAGACGTTTAGTTTATTAGTGTATAATATTGCACTTTTCATAATCACAGAATGTATTTCTACAATCTACAATTCAAATCACGCAGTTGACAAAAGAGTGAAGTTTGTGAATGTAACCGTATGTACGAAATGCCTGTTGTTGATAACAACATTGGATGTAATATAATGTAAAGGTTTCCAATTGAATGAATTTCTGAAACCACTAAAATCATCTTAAAAACCTCAACTCCAAAGCCCAAGAAATACTAATTTTGTATGAATAACTTAAAACAGTAATTTCCATAACAAGATATTTGAAACCACTGAATATCAAATATTTCTCACACGTTTCTTGGTTCTATTTTAATATTATGTATTGTAAGGTAAGGTTGCGCCGAATTAAACATAGGGTTGGAAATTTATGACTGATATCGGAATATTTATGCTGAATATGGATATTCCCTTGAATTTGAACGAGGTTAGATGACCTAAAATTCAAGACGCAAATTTTCTGATTTAATATAACTTACGTCTTTCTGAAATGAACGAATTTCAAACTCTCGAGAGGAATGTAGTACTTAACAAAGGTTAAAAATCCGTTTACAAGACAACCTCAAATGTTAAATATAAATCATTTCTTATAATACAGGAAACGGTGTTATTAATAACAATTCTACTTTTAAAGTTGATGTATATTTTACGATATTGATCTTTTCACGAATCCTCAATGAAACGTAAAAGTAAAATGAAGATGATCCTATAAAAATTAATTGTTGCTTTCACCAAGAATTAAAAAGCTTTGGCCCTTTTGAATACTGAGGTTGAACGGTAGTAAAAATAATTTTGATATAAAGGGATGTTTCAGGAATTTACCGATTAAACGTAATGATATAAACTAAAGGCAAGTATCCAGTTGATCAATTATGCAGCAATGCGCTGTGAGTAATTTTAGCAGCAACACAGACAAATACCAACAATCACAACTATATTTTATTAAAACAAGGTTATCATCAGTAGGTTTGTTTGCTGAGAAACGTATCAGTGTTGTGTTTACTTAAGGTCATAATGCGTTTAAATGTTGTTGTTTTGCCAAGAACTGTAGAATTGATTCAGGTTAGTTCCGGACAACAAATAACCATAACAATGAGGGTAACGTCCCTAGGGGTAAAGGTATATCAGCGAAATGTAGAAACTGCTTTGATAACTAAAGGATCAGAATCTCGGCGAAAAAACTTCTAGGTAATCACAAAGATCCTCTATGTATGAACGATTGGTCAGGAATATATAAAATGAACTCTAGAAACTGTAACCAAGTGTATATTGGGCAAACTAAACTTCGTTTCTAATGGCACATTTTTTACTCAAATTGTTCCGAAAGATTCCATTTAAATTTTGATTTATATTAAAAAAGTAGGAGGGAATATGTGCGTTTTTCTTTCGCCGTAATCACACCATTTACTTTGAATTACAAGAAAACAAATTTTGTTTTCGATGAACGCAGCTTGATTTCAATACTAGAAATTTACCATCTAAAATAAGAATTTTTCTTTAGTTTCCGTATATTTGAAAATAATAAAATGCTCGGTTATAGCTCATGAAACCACAGTTAATTATATCAATAAATCATCATTTATGGGCTTTCGACTTTTGAGAAGTATGTATGCTACATTTGTAAATTTGGTAGCAATTTATGGAACAATAACAATTTTATTTAGTTAAAAGAGACAGTCAGTGTGGAAAATGCTAAATACAGTGTTTTTATTGCTGTTAATTAAAATAATAGTTAAACAATTGATTCTACCATTATGATTTTTACACAACTTACATAATTCGAAACGCACCCACTAAAATGCTCGATTTTAAAACGTGGTACAAGAACCCTCTCTACCAAATATGAATTTCAACTGTATGGCAACTTATCGCCTTACGAAATTAAGTTTTTTATTTTATTTTTTGAAATTTAAGTTTAGATGTGAAAGTTAATTTCAGTTCAAACTATGTATATCTAATTAAATTACTAATTACTTTTTCTTTGCTTTTTCGACATTATTCCTTGTTTGCTTTAAAGCTTTCGAGTTAAAAGAAAACAAAGGATTCCACGCTACACAATCCTAATTAATCGCAGACTAAATTTTCGTAAATTCAAACTTTGTCCAATTTATTGCAACTTCGCGTTCGGCAATTAAATCTGTAATTAGAAATTCCGGGGATATACGAACAACAGTGTACTTACATAAAGGTATAACAAAATCGATTCCATCCCTTCCATTACTTTATAATTATAGACGATGTAACGATAAAATAACCCTAATGAGCTACATTCATGAACTGCACAAAGGTATATAGACGAGACAAATAGTACAATAGTAACCCTATACAGGTATAGAATAACATAATAACAAAGATTTAACGCAAGCTCCTTACAGAGCATTATACCAAATCCTTTGATGCTTTACATATTTTTCAAACTTAAAAATATAAAACCCGCCTACGTATTATATTTTTATAATCTCATGTCATCCACCTTTTCTTAACTGTATAATAGTAGGTTTAAAGTGTTTCCTTCATTTTAGTTCACATGGTGATGCCAAGCACTCCCCGTCTTCTCCTAAATCTTGACTTATGACAACTTATATTATTTGCTTTTTCAAGCTTGAGGCAGAGGCGTTGACTTTCCTAAACCAATATATTTTCTAAATCTGAAAAGAGAAAATTTACAAGGAAAATATTTATTTAGCACACGTTTTAACCTAGTTTAAGAAATAAATTTCACTTTAGGAAATACATTTTCAGTGAATAACTAATGTAATGTGTGTGTGTGTGTTCAAAATTTATTTAGGTATATCTTGCCTGTATTTACTTTTAAGTATAAACTGTAAAATTTAATAGCAATTTTAAAAATTTTCTCTTTAATATATTTATTTTATTGCATATTTTTTGTCGATGTTGCTCTTCAGCTTGGCTTCATAATCTCAAAATAAAACATTGCGGCTATGGTTTATTCATAAATGTGTGGTACGGCTTGTTATGTCATCCTTTCGCTGAGTCTTGAATTTTACTAAACTACATTCGCGAACCGCTTACAAATTATCCTTATTCAGAATGTGTATAATAAACGACCCGTATCTGTATAATAATTACCGCCATCGTACTTAATGAACCTGTAATAGAAATGAAGTGGTGTTCCTAATTACTAGATAATTAAAGTTATTTTTAAAGCACGTTAGTATTTAATCTTGGTCTATTCATAAGCTACATAAAGGCTTCTTCTTTTAGATATAATTAGAGGAACATAAGTTTACGGAATTTTTATACAATATCTTAACTGTATTAAACTAAGGGATGTGGTAATTGTCACACTAGATTGGTTTCCGATTAATTTTCATGTGCTATATTGCACTAATTCTAATCTAATTAAGCTCCTTTATATTATTGTGAATTAGGCAAAGATCATATTATCCGATGTACGGCGTAGGAAAACTACTTATTCATTTGATATTTAAATATTTTTTATTTAGAAAACCGACGCAATCAAGGAAGATTCTTTTAGTACCAATAAGTACCATTTAACCACATCCTGTCATTTATTGAAATTTGTATTGTGGTTTTTCTTTCTTTAGTAACCAATGCACCGGGTGTAGAGTAGTTTCAAAATCTCGTCGCACTCGAGATGCGCGGCGGGATTTAAAACAATTTCGAAAAGTAGGCACGACGTTATACGTCGAGAAACATTAGTAGGTAAAATTCCATTCTAAACATGTAGAGTAAATAAATATAGGTGTAATTATTTTTAGAACTTCATATTAGTATCGTAGTATCGCGTTTAAATAAATCCCGCCGCGCATGTCGAGTGTCACGAGATTTTGAAACTACTCTACAACTTAGAAAGGCGGTCTGCCATTATAGGTAACTGAGAAACTATTTGAGCGTTGATTGAATTCTTTCAATCAACGATTTGAGACAGTGAAATAAAAATTTTTAGGTATAATAAATGTGACCAAGAGAAAATGCTGGAAATGATTTTTCATTTCCCATCACTGCCGCCAGAGGGCGTTTTTTGGGCAATTTTCCTTAGTAATGTATTTAAAAAATATATCCATTGTAAACTAGCGATCAATATGTAATTTTTAAGATTGCTGTTGAAATAAACGAAGGGGGAAACCATATAACATGTAAAGTTTGATTTTCGAGAAGGTGCGTGTACGTCATAGACGTTTTACATAGTTACAATTGTTGTCAACAATATAATAAATTAATAACAATAGTAACTAAGAAAAATGCCTATGACGTACACGCACCTTCTCAAAAATCAAACTTTACCTTTGAAACGGGTTGCTTGAATTTGTCAAGATTGGTCTCGATGTAAAGGGAATACTTGATATTTCCAAAAAAATTCAAAACCCCAACAATTTCTTATCTCCGTCTACCAATAGAGAGCGCCACTTGTTGAAGGAGCAAAACGGTCGTTGAAGTATAAGCAAAACGCGTTCGATTTAATAAATTGGTACTGTGGTTTTAGTGTTGTGTAAGACAATTATGTGTCCTTTCTAAAAGTATAATCCACAGCAACGGTATGTGCAAAGTTTAGTATGAAAAGAATTTCTTATTGCATGCAATTGATTGTTCAGATATAAGTAGTGAATTATGCGTGTGGCATCAGCGGTAGTGTCCAACTGAAAGGATCAAATCCCGAATCCCGAAAATGACATATTTGCAAACAAGGTTGTATTTACTACCATAATTGTCAAATAAATTTGATAATACACAACACGCCTAAAAGAATGGACTCTCCTACTATCGGAGTAAAAATGCAAGGCCTCTGACTTTAAGTGATCATAACAAAAAACTGAGGGGTGAAATTTCTTCATTTTTGGGCAGTACATTAGTCATTTGTATATGTTTAACATGTGTAAAAACCAAAATGGTAGAATCAGTTGTTTAACTTTTATTTTAATTAACAGCAATAAAAACGCTGTATTTAGTATTTTCCTGGCTGACGGTCAGTTTTAACTTATCATAAAATTGTTATTGTTTCATAAATTGTTACCAAATTTACAAATGTTGTAGCACACATACTTCTGAAAAGTCGACAGCCAATAAATATTGATTATTCATATGATTAACTGGTTTTATATGCCCTAACCGAAAATGTGCTATTTTGCAATTTACGGAAGGTAAAGAAAAAATTCTTGTTTTAAATGCTAAATTTGATATTACTTAAATCTAACTGCATTATTCTCTTATTGAAAATAAAATTTGTTTTCTTGTAATTCAAAGTAAATGTTATGTTTATCGCGAAAGAAAGACGCACATATTCCCGTGAGAGGTAATCTACCACATCGTAAGCAGCGAGCGGCAACCCACAACAATGTGATTATTCTTTTGCATTGTACAAAACCATGCGCTTTATAGCAATAGTGTACGACAACAGCTGCCCCGCGCGCCGCGCTTCTCCCCTCCAACTGGTGCATGCATCCTTTTTTCAAAATTTCTTTTAAAAAAAACGATGTAATGACATTATTTTTGTGAATCGTGTTAGACCACAATATAATTGCTTTAACCTTGTTATGTTACTGTCAAATTGTTAATATCGAACGTTCAGGTACTGAGTTACACAAGATGTCGTTTTTTCATTATAGCTTTAAGACTAATAAACCAATTGGCCTCAAAAGCATCTCACATTGACAAAAAAGTATACATTTTTGAAATATATAAGTATCTACCACTCAGTTTCAATAATATAGCCGTAATTAATTTTTAAAGTGGAGCACTTGTGCGATTTGAGTCATAATTAGCGCTTTTTCTCACATACACTGATACAGAAAATTAACGATGTATTGTAAAAATCTAAAACTGTACACCTTTTTGTAGAAATAAATGGTCTTTTAAGTGCACTTTATTTCATTAAATTATGATTGCTAATTACTGAGATACAAGCTTCTAAAGTCAGAGGCCTTGCATTTTTACTCCGATAGTAGTTCCCTTCTCCAAAAAAAAACATACATATTAAAAAAATATCTTCGAGATACCGCCTTCCAATCTCTTTTCTTTTTACAAATTTTACAAATAAAATTCCGTACAGGACAATTATTTTGTAACTGATAATTTATCGAGCAACGCCAAGATTGTTTCAATTATTTTAAAAATGGTCTTTAAATAATCCTGTTGCTACCCAAAAAGAAAAACGGCGTCCTACACCTTTTGAAACGAAACAAGAGACACACACAGACAGTAAAATCGGCCATTATGTAACTACGTAAGTGATACACAGTGTTAATATTACATTTGCAAATATAAAATGTAGCCAAGCGAGATATACAATACATGCTTATAACTGAATTATCGTCATGTTAACAGCGCATCGTAGATTAATAATGCAGTAGCGAATTGATAATTTAATGTATAACGCCCGTATGTAATTGAATAATGTGGTTGTTTTATGTAATCACATACAAGTCCACACAAATGTCATAAGGGATCATTTAAAGGAGAAGGTGACAATTTCGCCAAATGAGATGGGAAGGATCTAATGAGAAACCTATCGAACAGCAACTGAAACGCCAATCAACTTTGACTAACAGGTATATTGTTTTTGCTGACGTAATGTTTCTGCAATAAAATATTTTCCCGAATTTTAACATTTACCATAACGCCGCAATCGATGTAAAAATAACACAATTCCAAATGTGATGCTTGGCAATATTCCAGTAACAACCTACTAAAAACATATTGAATTAAAAATTTATTGCAAGCATTATAATACTACTTAATCACCCCCTCATTTCAATGGCTTTAGATTGGATGCTGTTAGTGGTTTGCGGAACTTAAAGTTTGAATTTTGTTTCAATTGCATTACCGTTATCGATTATCCAGCTTTTACATTAAAGTTTAGTGCTTCCCGTAATTAAATTCTGAACTGTCTTGCAGGGTTGGGTTTCTAATTTTACTTTCAGAGAATGTAATACTTCATTTGAAGACATCCGTAATTTCCCCACTTAATAATTACAAATGCTTACGGATGCGTAATACGGAACTCAAAAAGTTACTTTACTTCTAAATTGCTCTCGATTTTTAAAAGGCATTCAAAAGTAGTCCAATTCCAATATTATTCTAATACAACGAAAATCCATTATTCAGCATTTTAAAATTAAAAAGTAGGAAACGACCGGGTTCAAATTGGAACTGATATTGAATTGCCAAAAACTAATCTAATATTTAAATTCTCGCAATTTTGAAACAATTCAGATTTCGGCATGCGTCAGCATTTCGATGGTCTATGAGGAACAGCCCCATTTATTAAAACAAGACTGTGTTACTCAATTTTGAAATACTATGAAACGTGTTACCATAAGAATTATATTATTATACATTTTATCCTAAGTTAAACATTCAAACCTTCTAATATGCTAATACATAATATAAATTAGAAGTTATTCCTTATAACACGGAAATGGAACTGAAAAATGCTTAAATGACAGTAAATCAATTAATGCTTGTAACCCTGTGGTAAAACAAAAGTTCGTGTTGTTACACTGATTGTATATGTCCTGTAATGTATCTACTTAACCTTAAAAGTTAAGATACGCACGAAGAGGTCTTTAATCTAATTTTATCCTAATATGTTCTTATACTGTTTTCTTTGGTGTTTCGTCTAACCTTCGAATAGAAAAGACGTTTACAAAATCGTTCAATACTGTTTTCTTTAATGAAATCCTGTATAGGTATGTTCTTTTCGACAGTTGAATTACACGTAAAACACTAGAGTCCTATTACCATGTTAATCCCTTTGAAATAAGATTTTCATTTTTTGTCGTTTCCATTCTCGATGTATGTCGATTACACTCTCATCCCTTTCAATTTTCCTGCATACTTTTCATTTTTACTTGGTAGGTATAAGAACAAGTAAAAAGGTATAATTTCAATTTTCAATCGCAATTGATTTGAATACACTGCCTTTTTGCAAACACCACCTTTAGTCAATAGCAGTAAAACGAAAAAGTCTTCTCTTTCTTTTTATGACGTTACTACAACATGATTTGATACAACTTTTCTTTAGTCAAATTTGGAAAAACATCAAAAGATCTGGACGGAGCGGACTAAAATATTGAGCTTAGAGTTGATACTATTTTACCCGAGATTGTTCCACCGTGACAATTTTGAGAATAAATTACCCACGTCCATTCCACTGAACACCCAAGGGCCTTTTCTTCCTTTGCTTTGTGTTTATGTTACGGCACTTTTATTAAGGAGAATTCGTGCTGTAACACTACACCCATTTTTTTATAATTTGTTATAATAAATTTTTAATAACTTGTTATAATAAATTTTTAATAACAATATTAGATTATCAAACATTGTCCATAATGAGGCGCAAGCACGCGAAGCGAGCATAACCCAAAATGCTGTATTAAGGCTCATGAAACCAAATTTATGCACTTCAAATTTATACGTCATGTCTACCTTTTAATAATGCAGATTTTGCAATCAAAGGACACAAGAGGAACATAAACTGTGCCTTGATCAAAGCCTGCTCCCTATTTGGAGACAAAACCTTCAAAGACAGAATTTTCCACTTGGTACGTCATGAACAAGAAAGTGTGCCAAGGATCTGAATAAAAGGGAAGGTTTGATTAATTATTTTGCTGTGTCTTCCAGTCCATCCTGGTTGTTTTATTCTTAAACTAAATTAAACTGATTTTTTGTTGCCTGTGGTGCTCAGAATGAAAGGTTTCACCTAGCATTCAAAACTCATAATACACATGATCCTTATCCTCCGATGCCGATTTGGCCTTCCAATATATGTGCAAATAACGGTTTAGATTGTTGTATGCGAAATGGTGCTAAAAACTAAATTAGAGCTTCCAATAACAATAATATTTATATTTTATTGCTTTTGTTGAAAATAAAACATTCTACATCGTCTTGACTTTTCTGCCCTTGTCATATACTTTCGATTTCCATGATAGAAACACCCAAAACCGGTGTATAAACATCGCGAAACTTATGAACGGAAACGTAATAAAAATGTTCAACACATTCTTTGACCACATTTTGAACACGTATCGTGTTAAATTTATGTTTTCGTTTGTTAGCTTTCCCTGTCTCGGCCATTGAAATAATATGAGAAATAATTCTTAGCGTTGTACCATATGAATATTACAAAAAAAAGTGTAGGTATTTGGCGTTATTATACGCAGACACAATTGTTTTCATGCGCCATTGTAAGAATTTAAATAAAAAAACGGGTTAAAAATTTTTTATTGCGGTCATTTTACCTTTTATAGGGTTAATTTACCTTTTCAACTAAAACTCTTATAATGATGAAGGTTACAACCGCCACGGTTTAGGTTTACGGCATTTAATTAATCTATGCGCTCTACTAACGGGCTTTTATTTGTCGCACAAGTCCTCATTTGAATAGCAAACAAAAAATAATGTGGTGTAAAACTTACTTTTCCTCTAACCGAGAGGAAAATCATAGAAACATCACGATCTCTGAAAACCAGTTCCTCGACTGGTGAAAACGGAATTTCCACAAGAATTTTACAGCATGTGATTTTCCCAGTGCTATGTAACACTTCCTTAGCTGGTGGTGCTGGTGTATCCCGAAAAGCGCTAAAGATTGCCCGCGTTTGATGGTTCTAAAGGAAGGTGACCCAACGTGTATCGAAAATTAACGTCCAACACTTATCGATTCTAAGTGTCTCTTGGAAACTATTTGAAAAAATTGTGTTTAACAGAATTATGTCGTCTGTCTCCAAATTTGTAAAATTTAATCCCACAAATATGCACCCATCCAGTTATATTAAAATCGCTATAACAAACATAAGTAATGACAAAAGTATATTCTGTGCTGTGCACCAAAGTATCCAGGGGACGTCGCCGCAAGATCTACTAACTACACTACACATTCCAACTGGGATTATTATATGTACCGACTAATAGCGTAACCAACAACACTAGGTACTAGATTTTCTAAGCTCCTCTATTTAAAAATTCTATATCATAGCGGTCCATTATAAATTTTATATAACTAAATCTGCTCGTCACTTAATTAGGTGACGATTATACATATATGTGAGAATAAATTAATAAGATGGAACACAAATTCGAATTTTCCTTTTAAAGTATTCAAAGTTAATGAGGCACTTAGATTTTTAAAGGTTAGTTCATTATAAATTATCACTTCCAAAGCTTCACGTTCCATTTACCCAGCTAACGCTTTTGTTGAATAATTGATAATGAATTGTATAAAATTCTATTGTCATATTAACCTTCTTAATAGAGCACAGTATTGCAACATTTCATACTATATAGAGCAATAGATAGAGGTTCAAGACGAAACTCTCACAATAAAGCGGTTACTTTATTGAGTGTGATATGTAGTTAGTTGTACAAAAGGGTAAAATTATAGACAAAGTTATGAATAACTCTTAAAGTTCATACATTTATCAACGGATGAACAAGAAAAAGTAAGAGAAATAGATAACCTGTCAATTCAACGACGCGGAAATGTCGGCTAAGGAATGCTTTTTTTTGGCAGAAAGGAGAGATTAAAGACTACACCATATCTTAAAAAACATTTTTATTCGTATCATATTTTGCTTTTGGATGGATAAAAACAACTTCTAACTGCGCGCTCTAGAATAAGTTTTGAATGTCAATCACTTTAAGTTGTAAAATTTACGTATTAGATGGTATTAGGTTTTCTTTTAGAATTTGAAGTACATTCTAGGATACGCTCGTTGTGGGACGGTACTTTATTTTGGATGCTTACTATTTTGTAATTAATTATATAAATCTGCTGAGTTTGTTTTAGTTAAAAATCAAGGAGTACGGAATACAAATACACAACACTCTTGGTTAATGTAATTCTTGAAGAATACTCTTAAAATGAAAATATAAAAAGATCCATTCAAGTTCTAATGCCCAGTAATATGATTTGTTGAATCAGTTTCATTAGAGATTAGAATTACGTAACCAACAGGAATTTAAATTACGATTTTCTAATAAATTCCTAGATTTCAAACGTTGCATGCTCATTATGCAATGAATCCCATTCCAAGGAATAATTTTTTTGTTCTACTCCATTATCCATCCAATGTATCACGAATATGTTATACAGTTAAAGGATACATTTCGGTAAGCTTACGTTAATGTATACATACAGGTCGCACAATTTAAGATGATTTGGAGGTCAAATGCGCATTCGTCCGTTTTCAAATATTCAACTCGCGGCAATTCGAGAATTTCAGTAATTTTAAGCTGTTGTACTTGACGATTGTTCCCGAACGCGATGACGTATCTGCGCGAACCGAATCATCTTAAATTGTGCGACCTGTACTAGTTTTCGGCTATAGCATTAAATGATCATAGAAATGACTACTTTTACTATAGTTAATATAAGTATAATATGTACTTTAATTAGACAATGAATGCATTTGTATAAGATGTTAGTAACAGCATAATAGAAGTCTATTATGATAACAGCTTCAATAATACAAATACCACAATTAATTTGTACGTTATTATAACATAATAGAAAACAAAAAATTCTATCACTAATTCTATTAGAATTTGTAAAACTCATACAACTAATAAAATTATTATATAACTTATTTATTACAAGGTAAACTATTTTGTGGCACTTTGAGTTGTTCTTTTTCAACACGTACACGATAGGTAAAAATATTTATATGCTGTCCTTCATTTAGCCTATTTTCGTTCAGATGGAAGGTTTGAAGCCCATGGTATCGAAAGTTCTTTATATCTAGAAGTCTTTTGCGCTCTCCAAGAAACAATTTCCAATTTACCAATTAAAATCGATTGCCTATTTAATGTTTTCCATGAAAATTTTAGTTGTTGCAATGTTCTTTGCAATTGCTATCGACTCAATTGTGGTGTATCGGCGTCTTCTTTCAGTGTTACTACTATTTTATCAAGAGTTGAAATCTCTTTATTGGAATAAAAGGAACAATATGGTTAATATTTCGCTAAAATGTTTTAGAAAAAGTGCCAACATCGAATTATAAAATATACATATAAGTTTTTATGGACTTTACGCCACTATCAACACAATTCTCTACTCCTCATAATAAAGGAACTCTGTCGGATAATAAAAAAAACGCCTACACATAACATAATAATATTAATAATAATAGCATAAGTTTTAATTAAATAAAAGATGTATCTTAAACAATTAAAGTCTATGCCCGAAGGGCCTAACCATGCACAATAATCACGTGCTGAAATCTTTCTTGTGGTGTTTCTCGAATTGCGCTTTGAATATAATCAGGTTGTTAATAAATTTCAGCAGCGTTTCTTACATTCCTTGGAAGTAACTCGTAGTAGACGACACCTTCTGTGTCCCACTAGAGGTACAATACTACGTGTAAATGTGCACAAATTTTCAAAGTTGTTGGCTAAGTTAATTATGGCAGCTAAGTAAAAAAGGATAGTGATAAGTTAGATGTTAGATTGCAAGTGTCCTAATACGACTAATTTGTTACGGATCATCATGTTGGGCAACTCCCGTGTGATTTGATGTGCATTATTGCGCAGTAAAGCGTTTAAACAGAGGGTTCTTCAGAACTTTTATTCCAATTAATCCAATTTATATCAAAATGCTCCTCCTTGAAATGAAAACCATTTTCCCTGTGGCACTTTCTCCGATAGCTGTTAATTGCCACTGATAGTTGAAACCAAAAGCTTTTTCTGACTATTTTTCTTCCATCCTTTGACAATCTACTTTATGTAGTTCGCAATTTATACGAACTTGCATCAAGGTTGCTGGAAATCTTGTATTTTGCGTGGATTTAGCACTTACTCATTCAAAAAATACGCATTTTAGGTTTTTATTGTGACACTCACTAGAACTGTGTTCACAAGTACTTTAGTGCATGTTTCCAAAGAACTGCATAGATGAAGATGAACTGTATAAGGGTGTATTTGTGCGAGAAAGAATCCGTAAGATATTACAGATGTGATGGAAAGGGCCTTTATCCGTTCATCTATCACAAAGAAAAGTGTTTTGCGGGAATGAATGGGTCGTTTATATAAATTTGTTTTCAAAATTTTCAGACACCATGGATAATGTGGATTTACACAAAGTGACTAATAAATGATGTGTAGATACCATTTTAGGGCGTACATCCATACCATCATCCTAGTGCAAAGTGTACTGCAAGTTAGCTGTTACGGAATTTTAAAAGTCTCGAGGTGTGCTATTATGTATTTAAAATGGCAACCTGTACCATTACCTGTGTGTGGCTGGAAAATGATCTCACGTAAAATAAGTACCATACCAACGCTCCATATTCACGTTTTGATCTAACCAACATGTATAGTGCGAAGTCTTTGTTAAATAATAAATAATAATAATAATAATAATAATAAATGCGAGAACTTTAAACGATTGTTTAGCTATCTAGTTTATGTGAAATGAAAAGTACAGCTTATCGTCAAAATATACACCAAGATCTTTGATTAGTGTTGCTATTGCTAATTTATTGTTATCAATAGTGTAATCATAATGCAACACGTTGGTCATTTTTCTCGAATAAGTCATGATTTTTGCATTTAGAGAGATTTAAATAAAGTTTTTTGTTTGCACACCACTTGGATAGATTTCTTAATGAATAATCTAAAGTTAAGTTGTCTTAACGAAGATGTAACTATTGTCAATTCGCTGCAAAAGCAGTTATCACTTTATGGTTAAAGAATAAAGACCATTTAAATCCATACTGAAGGAACATTAAAAAAGCGAAAGCGTGAAAAAATGTACCCCATATCAATACTTAAAACTCCAATTGTTTAGATATAAATACAATGTGTAGGAATAGAGTGAGAGTTGGCTGCAAAAAAGCTGGCCTATCGAGTAACAGCATGAAATGATTTTTAAAAGCTAGTACTTATACAGACCATCCATAAAATCTTTGGCTGCCTGGGCAGAACTTGTGCAGAAATTCGCCATGCCCTCTCTCCTGAATATTTTTTGGCACGTTACTATACCTATCGAGTGACAGCATGAAATTACTCTTAAAACATAGCTTTTATACAGTAAAAAAAGAAAAAAATTGTCTGCCTTGTTAAATCTTGTGCTATACCTAGGCAGAAAACTTTTTTTAATTTTTTTTGCACGTTTCTGTACCTATCGAGTAACAGCTTCAAACTATAACCAAATTATACACATAACAACATAACTCTATAAGAAAAATCATTGCTGCCTCGTTAAATCCTGTGCTAATGCCTAGGCAGAAAACATTCTCTTTCTCAAAGTGTTATGATACCACTAACACAACTGTCATAGAAGTACTTAGGGATAAACAAAGAATCGTCCAATGAACAATTATAATGATTTCGACAAAACAATTTTATAATATAAAATATTTAGTAATAGTATACAGGGTGTTTTTGGGAGCTTTAGTTAGACATTTCTGGGAACGTTTTATAGATAGGTTTTTGAAAATTTGAACTTAGGGATTATTCTGAAAACCGAATCGATGTAAAATATTTTCAAAATGGTAGCGCTTCCGGAAATGCCGGAAGTAGCTGGAAACTTGGTTTTTTTTAATGGGAACTATTGCATTTTTGGATTCTACGTGACATTTCAGCTCTTTTAATACCCACATGTCAATATCTACAAGTTATGGTTTTTAAGGCGGCTAAGGACAGCTCCGCCATTTTTATTGCTAAAATGACCATAAAATGACCATTTTGGACGTAATCATCTAACAAAAATTAAAAAAGCGATGCATACGTCAAATTCTATGTAGCATAGTTATCAATTAATATAAACCTTCTGGTTTCAAATTAAATATTTAAGTTAGAATCTTGGTCGAAAGTTGCGTAAATGTAGTACCTCTCCTTCAGAACTTTCGACCAAGTTTGTAACTTAAATATTTAATTTGCAGCCAGAAGGTTTACATTAATTGATCACTACGCTACATAGAATTTGACCTATGCATAGGTTTTTTTAATTTTTGTTAGATCATTACGTCCAAAACAGCAATTTTACCAATTTAAACTACAGAGCTCTCCTTAGGAGCCTTAAGTTATTTTCACTTATTAAAAAAAAAATGGCAGATGCAGACGGTAATTGATTAGGTACCTCCTTGAAAACTGTTGCAATTATGGCAACCGAGTATTCTCCAAAATACAATAAACCTCGAGCACTCTTGAAATACATCTCGATTCAAAGAATTTTAATCGCACCAGCAAAGTGAATTATGGCGATTAAATCTTTACTAAATTTGGCCCAGTCTGACCAAACAAGGTTCTCAAAGAATCTTCCTGGTTTCTCTACATTAGATATTCGCAAAACTCAATTCGTCTTGAGAGGCCAACTGGTTGCATCAAATGCCCATTATGATGAAAAAATGAGCGATAATGGCAGTTTTTTAGGGTTTTTTAGATACAACTAATATTTACGCCGAAGCAATTACCAAGTGAAGCACGCCGTGAAATATCCAAGTACATTAATAATTTAAGCTTCATCTTCAACATAGGGTCTTAATCTAGGTAATTGTTTTGGTGGTACAAAGCTTCCAATATTCGAACAATTTCATATGGTCGGTTTCAACTGTTGGTACGTTCACTAGGACGCGGTCTTTCTGGATATCGTTCAATGAACGTATGACAAGCATGTGACGCGATTCTGTCCATTTCACCATAAATAACAATTAGATTCCAAAAATCTTAATATGTAAAACCATTGCACGCCATTTTTTTCCATTATTGAAAAACTTATGTTAACTTATAACAGGTGAAGGTTTAGTCTCATTTGATTTGTTCAAAATTCGATTGCCATTGTCCATGTCACGGTCGACTACTAAAAAAATCCAAAACACTGGTATCAATGCGATGAAATGGGAATAAGTTAGAAACTATTAAAGATAGGGATAGGAACATGTAATACCTAAACACGCCCATTTTGATTCTCTATCAAATACAATAGTAACAAAATGATCATTTCATTTAAAAAATCTGAGTTTTTAGTCTTTGAACTTTCCTAAATTTGGAGCCCCATAGTTGCGAGCTCATACGCAACTTAACTTTCTTTAAGTGCACCAAAAGGAAGCCTTATTCCTCCTCTATGCGCTGGAGAAAACTTGGTTGCCTTAGCTACAACGGTTTTCAAGTAATGAATTCCTAAATTACCGTCTGCATCCGCCATTTTTTTTAAATAAGCGAAAATAACTGAAAAACAATAACTTGTAGATATTGACATGTGGGTATTAAAAGAACTAAAATTTCACGTAGAACCAAAAATGCAATAGTTCCCATTTAAAATAACGAAGTTTCCAGCTGCTTCCGGCATTTCCGGAAGCGCTGCCATTTTGAAAATATTTTACATCGATCCGGTTTTCAGAATAACCCCTAAGTTCAAATTTTCAAAAACCTATCTATAAAACTTTCCCAGAAATGTCTAACTAAAGCTCCCAAAAAACACCCTGTATACTATTACTAAATATTTTATATTATAAAATTGTTTTGTCGAAATCATTATAATATTCAAAGAAACTCACAGCCTCCCGTTAGAGCAAAATTTTGTTCTAAGGGGAGGCTGTGAGTTTCTTTGAATATTACATTCCAACCCCTTTTTGAGTACTACGAACTCCATTATGTTGAAATCATTATAATTGTTCATTGGGCGATTCTTTGTTTATCCCTAAGTACTTCTATGATAGTTGTATTAGTGGTATCATAACACTTTGAGAAAGAGAATGTTTTCTGCCTAGGCATTAGCACAGGATTTAACGAGGCAGCAATGATTTTTCTTATAGAGTTATGTTCAAACTATAATTTGGTTATAGTTTGAAGCTGTTACTCGATAGGTACAGAAACGTGCCAAAAAAATTAAAAAAAGATTTCTGCCTAGGTATAGCACAAGATTTAACAAGGCAGACAATTTTTTTCTTTTTTAACTGTATAAAAGCTATGTTTTAAGAGTAATTTCATGCTGTTACTCGATAGGTACGGTAACGTGCTAAAAAATATTCAGGAGAGAAAACCTGGCGAATTTCTGCACAAGTTCCGCCCAGGCAGCCAAAGATTTTATGGATGGTCTGTATAAGTACTAGCTTTTAAAAATCATTTCATGCTGTTACTCGATAGGCCAGCTTTTTTGCAGCCAGCTCTTGGACTAGAAGTGCAAGTGTAAAATGCACAAAAATATCTATGTGGTAATTCTGTTTTTATTTGCAAATGAAATTAATTTTAAATACATTTCATTTAGAAGCATCAACAATAAGGTTTGGGTTCCTTATTTAAAATTTAAACATCATCTTTATTCAAGAATTGAGTAGGTAATAAATATTGTAAAACTGTTTACCTTTGTGCGAACATTTTATAATATGCAAATGTCTCATTAATGAGCCTTACAATATGCAACTTTTATTTTATTTTGCCATTTTTGTATCATTACGGTTTTCTAAAGTAACAATATTAGCATAATGGAAACCTTAAAATACATATAACGCGGAATATTTGGATTGGAAAATTTGGAAATTAATTTATTTAGTAATAGTATAGGCTCAGAAATCGATATACTACACAATAAAGAAGGTGTTTTCATCTTTTTTTCGTAATATTTACAGTAATCAATGCTTTAGGTAATAATTACAAACCCATACTAGAGGCAATTTTCTAGCATCTCTTAGTAAGTTATATAAGGTTGTGCAACTGCAATGTAATTATCAATGCAGAATATATTCAAAGAGAGAATAATGCAATTCGCAAAAGTTGTTTCTACGACATTTTCCTGTAAAATTACATTACATGCATGTTACCTACCTTATGAAATATTCATAATTGCTTTCCTTGAGAACGTAGAACTAAGAAAATTGGTGAATTAAAAATTTAAAATTATATCGTGAAGTCTTATAACTTTAAGGCATTTTCAACATAAAATTCTGTACGTTTGTTAATTTAAATTTCGAATTTATTAAAAATGAACTAAAACAAATATTGAAACAGTAGAGACTGTAGGAAATAAATATTTGACGTTTGACTTTGTTCTTGTTATTTTCCAACGTTGCTCTTCTGTAATTACGACCATGTCAGATAAAATTATACATATGTATGTTAAATACATCCAAAGCTTCCGATACATTGGTTAATTTTAATGAATTTCAATCTCGTTTACATGTAACCACAAACTCCACAATAATTTTATAACTCCCTCTAATTTAGGTAGGCATAGTCTTGGATGTTTGATTTAATATTGAGTTTTCGTTTATACCAAGTACATATTACATTCAGTCGATTATGGATAAATATAATAATCAACGAGAATATAATAGAAAGAGAGCTAAAGCAAATACTTTAGTAAAGTATTTGGCTAAAGTAATGGGCTTTTTCGTAGGTATGTACGTTGGGTTGCATATCACTTTATGTTTATATTTTTGTCCTAAAAGCAGTTTCAGGCTATTGAAAGACGGAGATAAAAGAATTCGTTTTTCTAAAAGGTCTTACAACGTTGCCATAACTAGTTTAGTGTTTTCAAAGATGTAGTACAGTTAACATTATCTTTGAGTGTTCATCCCTTATTATTAAGCAGATTTGAATTGCATACACCTGACAAAATTTCTTTTGAATTGAAAATGTATATTTGAAACTAAAACAATAAGTCCGCAAACAAGTTATCGTTAAAGCAAGAAAATCAAATAAATGGACTAACTTTTATCATGACGCTGTTTTTAAAGGACATTGCTTCTCTTACCCATTATATACTCTTTGATATAATATAAGGAAATATTACAGTTATGAAAACAGCAATGTTTGAAACAAAAAAGATCAGTAATATTTGTGAGACCATTTTTTGATCAAACAAGTGTGCTCCTGAAATTTATTTTTGTTTCAATAGCATCGTGTGGTACAAATTTGGACCGATAAAGAGAAACGCGGTATCCTTTTTTAACAATTTCGTTCCTTTCTTCAGGACTGCACGCGTAGCGTTATAAACATAATAAATTTTTGGTTATTTTCGTACCCGGTTAGGTAAATATTATATCAAGTTTCCTGTATTTTTTGTTGTACATGTGCTGGTGGCCTGTCTAAGCGAATATGTTACGTTCTAATTAACACTGTTATGTTCCTTCGTTAACTAATAATTAATTTCGTTGAATCTCCTAATACCCTGAAACTCGCTAAAATGTACCTGTTTAGTACAATAAAGGGGCTGTTACTTTTATTGATCTCTATCACACTCCTAGAGTTCACAGGAGCAATTAGTTGATCATATTATTAGCGATTTATACCGTAATTAGGGTAGAAGCATTGTCAAGATAACTAGTTTTCGGCTTATACCGCGTTGTTTTGTTTGTTCTACAGCCTGCGTTGAAAAGCTTGCCTTGCCTTTTTCCTCGCGAGCCAGGACAAGGGTTTTTGGCATGAATGTCCATCCTCGTAGCTCTCGATGATGCTGAGCTGTTAAGTCTAGATTTTCGAGGCCTGACTGCTGAATGCGAAACCAAAAGTTCTGACGTTTCGTAAGACATTGCAGCTTGCATCTTGAGAGTGGTTGTTCTTGAACATTCACTTTCACTTTCTCTCAATTCTTCAGTCTATGATTCACGGGGGTCCAAGTTCTACTAAGTCTGAACCCATCCTCCCTGTTCATGTTTAGTGGATGCTTCTCGATCTCTATCGCCTCTCTATTCGAGGGAGGTAATTCGCAACTCGTGCCGGTACTTTAAAGTGCACATGTTCTTATAGTCACCCCGGTGTTCTTTAAGCCTTTGTTCTATGGAACAGCTGTTTGTCCTATGGTACTCATTCCATAAGAGCATGGTATTTGATAGATACCTGGCGTTTTTGTCAATAATGGTGTGACATCTTTTACCCATCGGAATCCTTGCCGAAGGGTGGGTATTGGGAAAAAGACGGTTTTGATGTTATGAATTATCAACACTTTGCCAATTGTGCCCGTCAGCCCAGCATTAGTTAGCGTTCAGCGTTTTCTTCTTTTTTACCCCTCGGCTGTTCAGCTAACGGACAACATCGGCAAAGTTTTAATGAACCATAACATCAAAACCGTCTTTTCGACAGTGAACACCGTTGGTCAAGGACTACGACGATCGGCCAAAAAGGATCACATAAATTCCGGAACGTAACCAAAGCATTTCACTCTGAAGATGCAAGCTGCAATGTATTGCGAAACGTCAGAACTTTTCGTTTCAGATTCATCAGTCAGGCCTGGCAAACCTAGGCTTAAGAGTTCACCACCATCCCAAAAAACCTTGTTTTGGGTTGCAAGGAAAAGGTAAGGCAAGCCTTTCACCGCAGGCTGTGGAACAAACATAACAACGCGGTCTAAGCCGAAAACTTGGCAGTTCGATGAACCGCTAAAGTCTCAAATTGTTAGATCACATGTTAATTTTGAAAATTTTGTATAATCTGCATTCCGTTTAGTTCTCCTCAAAGAGAATAGCGAGTATAAACGAAAACTAGCAGTATAGTAATTAATCTGACCAATATAATTGATTTGCACTACAATTGAGGTACCGCAATTATTAATGGTATTGTCCTGATTTGTGCCACGCGAAGGGTCCCTATACTCTTGTAGTTAAGGCTTTGTGTGTATAGAAATTCGTATTTAATCGCGAACAGCCTAGTTGGGGAACAGTCGCTGAATCAACTGAGAACACAGGATTGTTACTTTTTACTTTTTTTTATTTGAGTCAGTGTAAGCACGAACGTGATCAATAATCATAGATTATAAATCATTAAGGTGCATAACTTAATCGTTGGTGTGCTGCTGATTAGCCCAGTCTTATGCGGGCGAACTATCTCTATAGTAGTTAAGTTACCTGGCCCCTTATTCTCGATGCGCGTATGCGCTATCGTGTCGTACGACTCGAGAATAAGGGGCCACTGGAAAGAGTCTCGTGAGATTAAATAAAAATAAATTAGTTGTATTGCCCATTATCCCTTTAATCGTGTTTTCAAACCCTAGTTCTTTGAAGCGCTATTGGCGGTTAAAGCTCTACAATGTACAATATGAATATGTACATTCATCAGTTAGTAACTGATCCTTCAATTACTTTTCATCCATATTATTACAATAGTTTGATGACTCTGTTTTTGCCGCAAAGATCATATTCCTGATGAAACTGTATTTATTTCTTTCTTGAGAAAATACACCATACACGTATAAATAGCACTAGTTTTCACCGACATTCTTTCAAAAAATATCCTAGCGACCGCCAAATTTGGAATAAACGTATCTACATTTTTCATAAATATTAGTTTTACTGATGATCTTTTAATAATCTTTGAAAGAATAATGAAATAATACAGGGTGGGCCAACGAAAAGGTAACGGACGAGTTTCTGGCTGGAGGAAATTTTTTTTTGAGAAACGCAAAAACACTTCAATTTTTACATCAAGGGGGACAACTTTTGCTATGAATTTCAACTTGAAGTGATTTCATCCCTTAGCGCTGTGAGAACAACCCTTAAAATGTAAATAGGGATGACGGGGCAAGTGATACCTTATTTTCTGATTTCAGTGCACTAGTTTTTTATATATTTTTTTAATTTTTAACCAAAAAAAATTGAAGTTCCAAAATGGAAAATGAGGAAAGAGATTGAGGCATTTAAAAACGCAAAAAAGCTCGGACAGGTCAATTGTGTTTTTCTTAGAGAAGCTAGGTACTTTTACTGCTATTTGACAACATTGTTTCACCCCTTGGATACAGGGTAAACAACTCTTAAATTTTTAAATAAAAACAAGGGTTAATTTTTTCTTGTGCTAATTAATAAAACAAGTTTATGAAAATTCAACCTTAATTTAATAAATGTTCGAAGTGCCTGCCTTCAGCTTCCATGCAATAGTACAAATTTTCATTAAATCGTTCCCGTACATTTTGCAACATTTCAGGAGTGATCAGGCGCCATTCATGTACTATACGGTCACGTAACTCCTCCAAAGATTCCGGATCAGTGGAAAAAACTTTACTCTTTACATGACCGCATAAAAGAATCTAATGGGGTGAGATCAAGAGGAACGATTTACTGTATTATTAGTTTATTACATGGAAGCTGAGGTAGACACTTCGAACATTTATTAAAATAAGGGTTGAATTTGCATAAACTGGTTTTATTAATTAGCACAAGAAAAAATTAACCCTTGTTTTTATTTAAAAATTTAAGGGTTGTTTACCCTGTATCCAAGGGGTGAAACAATGTTGTCAAATAGCAGTAAAAGTACCTAGCTTCTCTAAGAAAAAAACAATTGACCTGTCCGAGCTTTTTTGAGTTTTTAAATGCCTCAATCTCTTTCCTCATTTTCCATTTTGGAACTTCAATTTTTTTGTTAAAAATAAAAAAAATATTAAAAAAACTAGTGCACTGAAATCAGAAAAGAAAGACCTTTCAAATGAGGTATCACTTGCCCCATCATCCCTATTTACATTTTAAGGGTTGTTCTCACAGCGCTAAGGGATGAAATCACTTCAAGTTGAAATTCATAGCAAAAGTTGTCCCCCTTGATGTAAAAATTGACGTGTTTTTGCGTTTCTAAAAAAAAAAATTTTCTCTAGCCAGAAACTCGTCTGTTACCTTTTCGTTGACCCGCCCTGTATATGCGGAGCAGGTGAGAAAGCATCTAATGCCAGCCGTTGATTTCATTTCATTTGTTCATGTAAAATATTTAATGGACTATTATAATATAAAAAAAGTCATTAACAATGAATTAATTAAGAAATACTGTTAAAATCTTCTTTATTTAAGTAGGTAATGGAATGGGGTACATAAGGTCGAGTATCTAGTTAATTTGGGAAACGGCGTTAAGGACTGGGATTAACACAGAATCAGTTGGTGCCTTAATCTGTCAAAGTTTTGTCAAACCCTAGTAAAATAGACTAAAGACCATACTGGGTCAATCCACTTTTGCCTTTTAGTGAGATTCTAGCAGGAAAATTGTGAGAACGTTTAATGGCGTACGTTATTACAACAGTAATAAAATCAGTATATTTGTCTATGATATTGTTTACCTCAAAAAGTGAATGAAGTTTCTTAAAAGTGATTAGGAACAGCCTTAGAGATTAAAAGATATTAACATTTAGCGGAATACCTACCGAAAAGTGTAGGTTTTCAATTCTAACGCTAATAAAACGATCAGCATACATGTGTCACTACGAATTCTTTGCAGTAACCCACTTTCTATTACAAATTCATCTAAAACGTTCAGAAAATAGCGTTTAATTAGATTACAAAAAAGTTTAAAAGAGGGATTCAAGCGTAATTAGACACTTATCTACTATTGTAATATCACACAACGTAAGTTTAAAAAAATGGTACGTGTAATATCTATTTAAATCTATCGAAACTCTTCTAGGTTATTAAACATTGCAATAAGTGATGAAGTGTTCTTTAAGCGTATAAAAATCGTAATTAGGATTTGTTATTTGCAAGCTCTTGACCTTTCAAACTTAACTTAAATTAACTTTCTTATGAAATTATAAAGCTGTAAGTTTTGTTAACGCTGGGGTCTTTGCTTTGAAGAGAATAACAAAGAAGGAAGTGTAAGTTTGTACAATTAATTCCTAAAACTTTTCGTTAAGAAGATTATATAAAGTAAAATTCAATACTATAATACTTCGCTTTTAAGATCCACGTCCACAAATTTAGGAACACTAATTATTCGTTTTCGGCAAATGACGTTCTAATGCTTGTTGATAATTTGATAATAGTGAAATGTTGCTAATACATTTTTTGAAAATGCATTCTAGTTGAAACAAAGATTTAGAGCTTTCTTGATAGAAAGTAATACCTATTTATATACAAGACAATTTTATAATCGTAAATAACTTACACTTATGATTTTATTTGCGCTTGACTTTGAGTGTTACACCGGCCTCACTGAAAGTGAGTTTAAAGGTGGTTTAAAGGTGATTTCGTCAAAAACGTTAAAGATTTATAATTGGAAAAAACAATAGAAATTGCTAATTATTCCTTTAGGTTTGTTATTATTTATAGAAAAGTAGATAATATTGTAATTGTAATAATCTTTACGTTTTTAGTGCAAGATACTTTATGGGAGAAATGTTTTTCAATGATAATGAATATCTATTTACGTGGCTTCTAAAAACTCTAATTTACCCTTGCTAATTAATTACTTTCACAAAAATCCTGAAAATGTTCCTTTGCAGTTGCCTAAACGAGGAAATTTTCCTTTATTCAGTTTACATCTTTCAGTCAATTAAGTAGGCAGAACATGAGACGGCTGTGGATTGTTTTATTAGATACTAGTAATTAATCGGCAAGGGTATATTAGAGTTTTTAGAAGCCACGTAAGCTAAAACTGACAGACGATGAAAAAACCTCAATGAAATCTTGCTTAATTTACGAAAAATAGCACTTTTTGAATTTAGACAATTTTCGAAAAACGAAATTTTCTAGCTAAGTGAAAATCACTCGGTGTATCTAATAGGGGCCAAATAGGTTTTCAAACTAGCACAAATTATTGCCGTAAAAAGTTTCTTTAAATAATCAAAAACTACAAAAAAAATCCATTTGGTTCCGACACATTTAAGCACATTTTCTGTATAGCTTTACTGAATTAAATTATTTCCATTGTAACGAAAGAATTAATTCACTACTCAGTACACTGAAGCAACGTCTACGAAGACTTTCAATTGATTCAGGGTAAAATACAAATGGTATAGTACAGGAAATTAAAGAATTTTTTCATTAATTGTGCATTAACAAAAAAATCATTATTATTTTGTAGGTATTCTATTTATATCGAAATTTAGCAATAATAGTAGTGGTCCGGGAGCCGGCCACCTTTTTTGCAATCAATTAATATACTTTTTATACTTCGTGAGCCGCTTTATTTTAACGAGGCGCCAAACTTTTTTCTCTGCGAAAATTTTCGCAAATGGGTCCTACGGGGTGCGCAGGGGTAAAACACGTTGATGTGGTAATTACAAAAAATTGATTAATATCACTTAATTTTTTAGCTAACTGTGAAGTTTTTTTGTAAGTAATTCAAAATAACATTTGTCCTACAACAAAAATGAGTCCATCAAGAGTGTCGCCATCTGAAGACATGTAGGTATTACTACATTAACAAAAATAATGAATATCAAGCTGAATTTTTTTCTGTAGCTTAGTAAATATTTGCATAATTAAATGCCCACTTTGTCCCACAAATTAATTGGGCCGTTTTCCCATGATATTCATCCATTTTTTGTCATTACGAAATCAACGTGTTTTCCCCCTGCGCACCCCCGTAAGACCCATTTGCGAACATTGTCGCAGAGGAAAAAGTTTACCGTCTCGTTACAATAAAGCCGCTCACGAAGTATAAAAAGTATATTAATTGATTGCAAAAAAAGGTGGCCGGCTCCCGGACTATAGAGGTTTGAGGATTAAGGCAAGATAAAAATGTATTATCCCACCATTATACCATAATGACGATAATTGAGTTTAGAAAATTGTTTAATGGAAAAAAAATATAAGGGAGTTTCATTCGAAACAAATTGGATAATATATTTATACTGCTTTATGAGTTTCCAATATTTAAAATCTCTCGAACTATACAATTTTATTTCAAGAAGTGTAGTAATATACTGCGGATTTTACTTTGTGCCGCTATTCCGTACAAGAACACATTCATCAAATTAAACTAGTAGAATGACAGCCTTTCAATTTCTCATGGTCGGTCGCGAATACACTCATTTCTTACGAATTATGAAATTCAAAGACAAGAATTAATAGATATTGTGAGAAATCAAATGAACAATATTATTTTTTAAGGTAGGTTGCTAATTTGTATAACTTTAACAACAAAATCGCAGGTTCCGCTTCCATCGTGTACTATTAACTCATTTGTTGATTTTTGTTCAAGTTAATCGGTAAGATTCAACTAATTATTTATTGATCTCTTGGTAGACACTTCAACAGAATAGTTTGTTGACGATGCATAAGTCTGAATATTCAAACTTAAACACAGTAAGCAACTTTAATAGTTGAGAGTTTCCTTGCGTAATACTAAAGGAGAATGTTGTGACAATTTTACAAAACATTATATAGTAAAGTAGGTAACCAGTTCTTGAGCAAAGAAAAATCTAAAAGAAACTTACCTTTTCAATGCTAGCTCCACCGCAGTCCTCCGGGCTTGCTATTGTGCTGCATCCACTCTTTTTAAGACGAAGTTTATTCACATGAAAAGCAGAACCGTAACAGTACATGAGAATCATTGTCGTTGGAAAATAGAAACCGCATGCAGCTAAAATCCTGATAGCAGCTTGAGAGTAAAAAGGTTCGCAGGCGACCATCCCCGATGAGTTGAAATAATAGCCGCCACGGGGTAACACAAGAATAGAGAAAAGTGTCACCGATAATATCCATGTCATGCTTATTATTGCGACGCAACCCTGAAACAAAACAAAATGAATTGCTTGGCGCCTACACATAAAAATTCAGAAATTTAATTATTTGGCCGATTTTCAGGTTATACGGTATTTTCCGTCGTAAAAGTTTTAAATTTATACGCTTTATTACGTCTATGAATGGTTCAAAACCATTATTACAGCTGAAAATTTTCGCAAATGGAATGAAATTGAATTACTGTAAAACAACCCCTTTTTCTCATACGGGGAGTAATTCAATCACTAAACCTGTCTCCTGCGTAAAATTTGAATTTAGGTAGGTACTTGAAAATATGCAAGAAGAGAATCCTTTTTAAAATAGACTTTCAAAAACAATGGCACGTAATAATTATTAACGATAACCTTTTCCATTTGTGATATCTTTTGTGCCACGTAAATTTAAAATGATTTTAACAACAACTGTGCTATATTACCCGTGTAATACTTATTGAAAATAACTAAGTGCGAATTTGGATAATGCGGCGTAAAAGAGATAGCTTTGAAAAATTACCATACGTAAAAAGGTGACAACATTTACGTTTCATAGGTACCACGTACATAATAACATAAAGGGTTTAGAAACATAATTACGATTAGGTAATTTTATGCTGGAAATAATTAAATCAGATTTGCATAAGGTAGCGTAAAATGAGTAATATAATAGGCCTCTTACCCAGCTGAACCCCTGCGCCATATGTGTGCTTATTAAATTCAATGGCCATCATGTCATGGAAAGCAAATACACACATAATTAAGCTAATAAACTGAACAACTATTTCTAATTTCGGCACGTGAGTATTAAAAAGCAATATAGCAGAATTAAAATTCAAGCGAAATTAATTATTAATCAATGCAACAAAGCATAAATTTAATGTTGTGACAATTATTTTTATTTATGCGCGCGAAATATTTTGTGGTTTTCTATAAATTATGGTTAACGCCCCCGTGATATAAATATAAATACGTGAACTTGACTATTCGCGCAAAAAATAGCAATTATGTATTTGCATACACTTTTGGATTATACATATAGAATCTTAGCGAAGTTAATAAAAACATTGCTGGTTCAATTCAATTTAAAATGTGTTAATTAGTCTAAGAGTTGTTTGTTTCACGTAAGCATAATCTCTGTAATCTCACAATCTCTAATCAATTTGTATTTTAGCATAAATATGTAAACTTAACCCTACAATCAACATCATGGCAAGTTTTTCATTAATTTAAAATTTAATCATTCTGTAACTTGGCCAAATGTTAAGAACCAAAGAGTATTAATGAATTCATCTCAACTAATGTAAGTACCTATAGCCCAGGTGTGACAATTACCTTAAGGTAATACTTACACTATACCCCCATTTTAGATATTATCGTCTGATGTTACGATACTTCACCCTCGCCTTCATAATTTATTAACTTAGCCTTACGAGTGTCATCGCTATTATTATTATTAAACATTTATGGGGAAGGTTTAGAGTGTTTGTTTTTCCAACTTTAACAGTTATTGTTAATGACGTAAATCGACATTTAGGCGCCCGCTGATATTGCAAATCGCAGGATGTTTATCTTTATAACGATAAATACGTGGGAATCTAACGTTTCACTTTTTGGTCAGTTGGCTATAATGTCAGAACGGTAGGCTTTCAGGGCCACAGTTAGTATTAATATAAACATCTTCCGGGGTTGGGCCGTGTCAACGTTTCGCTTACTTTCGAAAGGCGCTTCATCAGGACAAGAACAAAACAAAAATAAAAATATAAAAAACGCTTAGTAAATGAACTAACGAGAGTAACATGTACTACTACAATAAACTACACGCGCTGGAACACTGAAAAGAGAAAGCTAAACCTGCTTAATTAAACCTATTCCGTCAGGAAAAAGTGATGCATCAGCCAATGGGATAACCGATTTAAGGGAGAACGTAAACATCCTTCGCCATGGTTGAAGATGATTGAAGATCTCAATGCTCTCGCGGATTTCTCTTTGATAGAAGAAAGGGAAATAGGATAGAGGGCTTGGCTTCTTAAAATAGAATATTGTGGCAGTTTTGAAGAGAATGCTTGGAGCTATGATGACCTCGAACGTGCTCGAAAATACGGGCGTTAACATCTACCAGTTTCGCCGATATAAACTAAACCACAGAGCAAGGAATGCGATACAGGCCTTTGCAAGATTTTATTCGACGAATTGTAGACGGCCTTCATTTCGTGTTCCTAAGAATCTTCCCAACGTTATCTGTGACTTTTGAGTCTCTTCATAATATGCAGTACGGTAACCACTCTTGTCACATTGCAAACCCAATTATACGGTTTGCATTGTTACCTTTTAAACCGTTGGAACGTCAACTGAAGCCGTCTGATGCTTACATTTTTTCTAATAATGTCTATTTGATTGAATCCATTTGTAGGTAGAATCCATTGATTCCTCATTGGTGTCATCAAAGACTATTGGTGTCATCCAACTTTACTATCATGTATAGGATTGTCTTTCGTAGATTCAATTAACCTGTTAAAAAGAAGTATCAAAAAACATTAACCTCTCCAAAGGAAGGCATTACAGAACTTAAGGAAAACTTCAATGCATAAAGTTGATTATTGGAATCGTGAAGATGTCGGATACTGTTTTTCATCTAAAACACGTTCCAATTATGTGCTTCCAGAACCGGGTGACATCTTATAAGTTCATTTCATTACTGTCACACATATGTTTGAGAAAATTTTCCTCAGCGGGCTTAAACCAGTAATGGAAAAAATAAAACCACTGCACCAATTCGTCTTTAGGCTCTACGACACCGCAAATATACGAAAGTGCAAAGTAATGTGATAGAAAAGCCTCTCACGCAAATACAGCAAAATATTTTAGGCGTGACTGAAGGTACTCGACTGAAGTGGAAGGAGCATGTCAAAAAGAAACATGTTGAATTAAAAATAAAATAAGTATAGAAAATGTTGGACCAGCGCGAACAATATTTCGCTTATTGGCCATCGATTCAATGCGTTTGGATAATTTGTCCATAAAATTAAGACGTATATAGCGATTTTGAAATCTTTTGACCAAAATCATCAATGCAATCGCAAACAATGTATAACGTTGACTCATTAGATACCGGTATTTGGACGTTTCATTATCGAAATTGGTCCGTAAACAACAATTTTGATTGACGTAATTTGGTCATTGGTAGCCTAAAATGCATAAAATACGCTTATTGGGTATCGATTGGACGTTTTCCCCAAGAAATCGCTGAATAAGCATAGGTAACAATTTTCGGTAAATTTCTCAATGTAGTATTGTTGTAATGTTAACACGGTTAATGATCAATTTATTTCATCCAATTTAAAAATAGTATATTGAAAAGGAGTGTCGCAATGAGACTTTTTGCCGCACGAAGACCAGGTTAGCAGACCGAGTGAAAGGAGGTCTGCAAGGGATGAGTGCGGCAAAAAGTAATTGTGACACGTGTTTTTCATACTATTTTTTCTATTTCGCATGAATTTACTCTAAAATTTTTAATAAATAATGATACATAATAAAATTGTTTTAGTGATTTTTTTAAAATTATGTTGACAATTTTGACATCTGACAATTCAAATTTAAAATTTCAAATTGTATAATAATGGTTTGGGCATTGAATTGTACGCTATACGCAACTGGAAGGGTAACGCTAATAAGTAACACTGAAGCCACAGCCAAGTTAGGCAACCCTCAACGAATAGGTATCTATATTTCTTTCCTTCGGACGCAAAGTCATACTGAACGCCGTAACACAAGAAATAAAATAAAACAGGTTGGTAGTTACGTCTGCTCTACTACCACAACAAGCTAGAAAGCGACAGAAGTACCTACTCCGCTCTGTCTTCTGGCTTCAACGCCTACAATGCATTGGAATAACCCGTATCCTTTCCAGTTGCGTATAGTGTACAGTTCAACGGGTTTGGGTGACAGTTAGTCTTGAAAACTTACAAAAAAATTAAATCCCTGTAACAGTACGGAAACAGAGCTTCTTTCCGTATCGTTTTCAGTACGGATGTAAACAGTGCTGGTTTTACATGTCACTTAGTAGTCTGCACTAAGTAATATTGCCCCCCCCCATCTCCACCCACCCTCACAACAATTTGCATACATAGCAAAACTTCGAATTTGATACAAGCCAATCTATTTCTTTCTCCACCAGCGTTGCTTTTGAGACGATAAAAATGAGAATCATTCAGACTAATATATTTTGAATAGCTTCAGAAGATGAAAATGGCAAGTCTGAATTCTCAGGAAGCTGAGCTTATGCAATACAATAAATACGGCGTATCTGTCTTTATTTATGGTTGGTACGAGTACAAACAACACCGCACGTAAACGAAGTGTAGGCCGGAAATTATGGCTATAAAATTTTTGTTCCATAATTGGAATGTTTCACATTATTGTTAACTTGCTGGAAAATAAAACTTACATTTTGCAAAGTTTTTAAATACGTTTTCAGCAATTTAAGAGGAATGTTTACGAAAATACAAATATTAGTGCCGTAACATCCGGATCCCATAGATCACAGGGCCGGGTTCCGCGAGGCTGATAGTTACCATGATAGTTACGCCCCTGATTCACAACCCCCCCTTGTGTCGGCATAATTAAGTACAAAGGTTATTTACTTAGAAAGGGACGATTAAATGTTTAATCTACAATAAACTCTTTTAAAATATATGACCAGTAATAAATTTTAGTCTCAAACGTGTTTATTCTTCTTATTATTATACCTTCTTTTGAGATTTTAACTTTCCTGTTATTTAAGATTGTTGTATCTTACAGTATTTATTCTGAAGGGAAGTTTTGAGTGAAATAAATACACCTTAATTCCTTAAAATGAAATGCATTGATTGTGCTATAATAGTACCTATAGGTATTTAATAAACTTAAAACTAGAGATTTGTCCGGGCTCTACGCACTGTCCGGGCCTTACGAACATGCGTAATGTGCGTAATGTATAAACCGTCGCGAAATAGAAAAAATAACAAACTAACAATATTACTTCCCGGCTAGAAAAATGCATTGGACTTGACTTATCCATAAAACATGCATATTGATTAAATAAAGTTATACGTATATAAATCAAGTAAATTTTACATAACCAATAACCTTAAATGATCCTGTGTCTCATTATCCTTCAGGCACTTGCAACTACAAGAAAGTCTCACCGTCCAGAATGAAAAGAATGTTATTCGGTTCCCCTTAAAATATTAAATTTCAAAGCAAATGCCGTTTACATTACATTATAAAGGCTAAAAAACAACCCTAAACAAATACTAAACAACCATAGAGCGTATAGTTTTCATAAATATGACCGCGGCCAACTTCAAACCGGCAATTTCCCTTTGACCGGTAACTAATAAAAACAGAGGTCCCGTTCCCGATGCCCGTGTTGCAAAACCATTCTCTGTAACGAATAGGATTACATATTTCATCGTTAACCATTTCTGTGTAATTACTTTACTTTAATACTGTAAGATACACTTTTATTGCGTAATAAATTAATAACTACGTGGGTAATTGATATTAAGTATTTGCCTGCAATATATACCCGTAACGTAACAAGTAAGTCCACTTCAATTTTAAGCGTTTTAAGTTAATAAAGATGTTGGATCAGCGTCTTTGAGATTTTGTTTTTAATATTATAAACATCTCAGCTCCTCGTGATAAACTTGCCTGAAACAAATATCCAATGTTCTTAAATTTATGAAATTTTATCGTTCAAGAGATACGAATAGGAATCCCAAAATTGCCAATAATTTAAAATATGTTGACCGTAAATTTTGAGAAGTATTACTACCTCTCATGTAGGAACTAAATTCAAGCTATATTTCCCCAACTCCATTTCATTATAACCACCATTAAGCTCGAAGATTTAATTCAATTATTCTATTACTATGATATGATAACTAACTGCTGCAAATAACTACTAACTCCAGCAGTGCTTGAAGGAAATATGAAAACCAAATTGAAGTAAGTAACCTTTTGGCTAGGTAAGGAATAAATGTAGGCAATTTTGTTTTATTTGTACAGAGATCCGATTCGATCCACTAAAATTTTCTGCCAATTTATGCGGAAATCGCGTAACGCCAACTCTTCCCGTTGAAGTGTCATCTTCACCTAATAAGCAAGGAAATCTACAACTATATTTTTGTACTTCTATTGTAGGACGAGATATTTACACAAGGGGATCTCAAGCATTTATATACGTATCAACGGCTTTGCTATAGGTATTAGCACTTCTGCTAAAAATTTCCCCAACCGAAGGAATTCCACAATTAAGTCAGATAAAATGTTGATAAATGTGGCTAGGCGATACTTGAAATAGTGCTTTATCTTTGAAAAGGAGATTATTTGCAATACTTTGAAGCTTTTGTAGTAGAATTTAACGTGATAAGCGATATTTTCCGTACGCCGTCCATTTTACGTTTTTTTCAAATATTCATTGCCCTGTTGGAAATCGACTTCTAACATTCTTACTTTAAAAATATATGTATTCGTTAGGAGCTCCCCACATAGTGATTAAAAACTTTAAAAGCCTTCTTTTTTGCTGGCAAGTTTTTATATTCACTTGAAGTATTTTATAAAAAAATAATCGAAAATACGTATGAACAAGTTTTCACCATCTGCTGCCTTACAAACAATTTGTAGCTAATTATTGTGTATCATAATGAAGAATAATTAGCTACGTTACCCGCTTTAGGTTTACATTTAGTGAAGTATACGCGATAATTACCAGAGGCACAACATTGGTTACATAACTATAAGTTGTTTGCTTATAGCTATTCCAGGCTTATTTCATCTCTTATCTCATCGCTACATTACCATTAGATTGTGGTAGATTATTCAAAATACCCCGAAAATGGCGTTGTGTGATAACGAATATAACAGCTATATACGAGACAACTAACGCTTTAAGTGCAAAAGATAAAACTTACCACTTAAAACACATTTTTCTGTGGGTTACGTAATTTCAACGTACGTGGTGGATCGGTATTAAGTTGGTAGTATCAGTAAACCTTAATATAGGCATAAATTGCTGTACTATTGGTAGTTAAACTGTAATCCTCTCATTTACGTCGGTTAAAACTGTTCATCATCCTTCCCTTTTGATCTTCAATGTAAGCAATAACGAATGCAATCACATTTTAATTTTCCATCTGATCGATTTTAATTTTCTATAATGGCGTAAAACTTAATTTACCTTTTGTTGGAGCGGGTATTATACTTTATAAACAGGAAATTTGTAATGGCTTCAAGGTAAAAATTGTGATACATTCTAGTGACAATTCTTTCCCAAATGGGATTCTTATAATGAAAAAGTATTTAAAATAAAACGAATTGCGAATTTTGTCAGCTAAAACATTTCATTCTCACTCACGGTTTGTACTTGTCATGTGGATACGTTCAATTGATGAACCAGAACAAAATCTGATCTACTAATAATATAGCTATAAAATGAAATAAACAAAGTATAAACAAAGACCGTTAATCTCGGTTGGCGTACAACAATGGTTTATCTGGGTGAAAATTATATAACCGTTGATTTGCTTGAAATTGGTGTATTGTTAAATTTGTACCGTAAAATTATTCTTCTCAAGAATTTATTAAAATAATTCCATTCCAATGTGTAACAGCAAAACGAAACCTGCATCTGTTAGAATACAGCAAAATCGTTTACTAAGTATAACTTATTTATTACTTTTATTATTTATTTTTTATTATACAGCGTTCCGCAACCCAAAATAAAGAGAAAATTATAAGCGACCCATGTGTGTTGGAAAAATATAATGCAAGTACAGAACAATGTTATTTCATAAACATATGATAATTTTATGCCAGTACATATTAATGGCTCTTCTGCTCCTGATTCTCGTTCACCAAGTTGTCTATTCTTGCTTCAACTGATTTAGTTAATGCAATCCTCAACGCTGCGTCAATGCTTTGATGTTTATTTTTATATTTAATTGAAGTCAGAGCTGGAAAGCCAATTTCTGCTAAGTACGTTGTTGCAAATGGTAGAAGGAGTTGAGTTGTTGAATTTTCTAATTTCTGTAATGAAGAAATTTTTGTTTCAATTTTAGTAAATGTTTTATGATTAGGTATATCATGACAATTCATCCTCTCTTATTATTTTATCTTCAATAATTTGATGACTGAAACATGTCAAATTGTCCCGTTTTCACTCGTTTTTTCCAAATATCGAGTTTTTTCAAGAAACCTTCAACTTTACTATGGCACATAAATAAATTTGTCATTGATCCTGTGACAATGTTAATTTCTTCACTAATGAAAATGTATCAGAAAGATAAGCAACGTTGGCAAGCCATATACCTTATTACGTTGCTCGATTATTTGCCTAATTCGCAAAAGTCAATCGTATTGATTTTAATAAGAATTACAGTTGCAAAATTTCCTAATTCTCTACTTTGTCAAAAGAGTTCGCTCCCAATACTTTTTTTCATCTCTTGTGTTTTTTCTTAGGAGAAGTGTCCCTTTGAACCACAAGCGTTTCTTTGGTTCCGTTTCATATTTTCTTGGCGGCAACCATTTCTGTTATTTTAATTGGCTACCAGCGTACGTCACCTAATCTCTGATTGGTTGATCTTTCCAAATTCGCACGTTGCGTGACATCACCGGCAATATTTTCGTACCTACATAAATAGTAGCTCGATTTCTAATGGCGTATCTTTCTACTTCGTGTTTCTGAACAAGACGTTACAAAGTTTGTGCTACCGAAATTTACTGTATCGCCATCTCGTGAAAGAATTTGTCTTGAGTTCTACCTGAAATTACTTCCGTTCTACTTGCTGTCGAACGTCGATGGTTACATTCCTGATAGCAACTTTAGCTACTGCTCATCATCTCACTTCTAATTATCTCCGAAATTTCTGCATTAAATACATTATTTTCTATAAGATTTTGATCTGCTGCCACCTTGCGTCAACCTTTGGAAACAAGAATCACTAAGTTTACCTTTAAGTTAACCTCATTTTTGCTTATTATTATTTGAATTTGTCTATCGTTTATTACCTAGATTGTGTTATACTAAATTATTTGATCATACCATATTTTGATTCACTTTAAATAACTCATTTAATTCATTTTGTACGTTCTTAATTAATTTTTCATTAACTTTGTTTTATTACCTTTAAAATTACTTTTCTTATTCGTGTTACCTTTAACTTTAATGAATTTAATTTTTTGAAAGTTAAAACTCAAAAGCCAAGTGTTATTTAGTTAAATGTCAACACTCGATACTGATTCAAGTTCGTAACTGTTATATGACTGCGCAATCGACATTACTGCGGTGTAAGAGCTAAGATTTGTTTAATTACATTTACTGACTTTTGTACAGTTACCAAGTCGGTTGCTGATATATTATATTTTGTTACCTATCCTCATATTATTCAGTCGTTACCAAGGTAAAAGTAAAACCCCCTTTTTGTTTCATTTAATGTTGTGAAACAGTTTTGTTAAATATATTTATTAATTTGTTCGTTACCAGTATTAACCTTTATATTTTTGTTCATTATAACCACGTTTACCGTTACTCCAGTGTACTTCTTTACCGAACACTCATACTTTCTTTCAGCAGCCATATCACTGTTACTTCAAGCTGCTAAGATCTCCGTAGTTCTGATTACCAGCTTTAACTTTCTAAAGAACTATGGTGGCGCCCTAAGTTTACTTAACTATATTCGTTAACTTTATATAATTTTACTTTAGCTTGGACTACCCTCTTTTGCTTGCTGAGTTTAAGTTCTATACTCATATCCAGCCTACGCCCATATCGCCCCTTATAACTGAGCTTCCGAGTCATTGCATTTTAATCAATTTTGTTACGACCCAATTGTTACCGTAACAACCTATTGCTTTTGAAATAGTCTGCTTGTGGTGAATTTTGATTATTTAAAAATATTTCTATTTCAACTCGCAGGTCGAAAAATCTTTTCAGTATTCTTCCTTTCAAAAGCCATCTTATATGTGAATGAAGCAGCAAAACTTTGTGTTGAGAGTCTCTTCACACAATATTGCGAAAATTCGAGTGGGAACAGCACTGTTATGAATATGATTAATATTATTTTTACGCATTGGTCCTTCACATTATCTAAATCTTGATTTATATTTTTGGATATCAACTGTTCGCGGTGAGAATGCAATGGGTTTTAATGATATTTTTATGTGAAACTTGTCCTATTTCTTGAAAAACTCCTCTATGTTTTTGCACCATCACATTTGCATTTATTCTATGCACTAAGCACACACTAAGCTCCCGAAACGCATAAAATGCGTAGTTAATGAACGAAATAATAACTGATACGACTGATACTATGAAAACACACGACTATCTTGTCGGATGTCGGTTTTCAACTAGTTACTGAGCCTGAGCGTCGCACGTTTTAAAGTGACGCTCCGAGCATTTTTTTAATTTTTTAAATGTTATACATCTAGTTCATGAAAAACTATTGGCACTACATTTATTTCTCTATTTCCCATAGGGGAAGGGTGATGAATGTTTGAAGTTGAAAACTTTAAAAATTCATAACTTTTTTGCTAACAAAGATGAAGAAGTAAAGTTGTACAGATAGAGGACATACGACTCTTTTAATCGAGTATAATAAGTATGCCAATATACCCTGTATATTATTTCAGGAGAAAATCAGAAATCATTTTCTGATTACAACTACAATATGTACTATACACTATATATTTCTATTTTTTTCCGTCCGGAAATTAACAAAATATTAAAAATGTTTACGACATACCCTGTATATTATTTCAGGAGAAAATCAGAAATCCTTTTCTGATTACAACTATACTACACACTATATATTTATTTTTTTATTTTTACATCCCGAGTACGAAGTAAAAGGGAAGTGTTGTATTAGTGTTCCAAAAAAAAATTGACCTATGCAAATTTTTACGTAGATTCAAAAAATGAAAAAAAAATTCCGTCTGTCGTCTCTTCGTAGTGTGTAGTGTGTAGTCTGTCCGTATACATTTTCTTGCAACGCTCTAAACTCAGAAACTATTAAAGTTATCGAAATGCGGTTTTCGCCAATCGATTGCACTCGGGCCAAGTGCGAAAATAGAATAGAGGTGACCATATTTAATTTTTTCTTGTTTGGTCTTTATTAATAAACCCCATTTCTTTACAAATACAATACTGTTTTTATTTTTTCAGAATCTCCAAAATTAGCAGAGCAATATGGCCGTTTCAAACTGGGAACTTACTTTTGATTAACCTTGTACACGGTGTCCAAAAAGTATGGAAACCCTTGAATATC
Organism: Pyrocoelia pectoralis; assembly: GCA_036250285.1. Classification (NCBI taxonomy): domain Eukaryota; kingdom Metazoa; phylum Arthropoda; class Insecta; order Coleoptera; family Lampyridae; genus Pyrocoelia; species Pyrocoelia pectoralis. The sequence goes on from CM070074.1 coordinate 69,056,073, forward strand.
TCGAGAACGGCACTTCCGATTACAAAAAGAAAAAGCACGTGTTCCTTTATTTTTTGAAACCTATTCAGTCATGATAGGTAATCATCACATTCAACCCCCTGGAGGATGGAGCGGGAGTGAGTTTTGAAAACTTAAATGGGAACACCTATCTTTTATTGCACTTTTGCATTCTCCATAAAAAAACTGTTCTCAAATTGCAAATTTCACTTCCAACCCACGACCTTTTTTTTGGGGGTGGAGAAAGGAAAACACTTAAATATCTCGAGAACGACACATCCGATTGCAAAAATAAAAACACGTACCTCTTTACTTTTTAGTACCTATTTGGTTATGATATGTAAACATCATCCCCACCTCTCTGGGGGATGGGGCGGGGGTGAGTTTTGAAAACTTAAATGGGAACACCTATCTTTTATTGCACTTTTGCATTCTCCATAAAATACTGTTCTCTATTTACAAATTTCACCCCCTCCCCACCTCAAACACAAGCACCCCGGATTCTACACAAATGAGTCATTGTTATTCTTTCCAACTTTAAGGGAGAGAGGGTGACGGACAACTTGTAAATCCCAAAGAAATGTTGGAGGGAAAAAAGTAAAAAAGATCGTTTTTCTGCAGACATATGCAATTTTCCCCCTTTCCACCCCAAAAAAAAATCGGTAGTTGGGAGTGAAATTTGCAATTTGAGAACAGTTTTTTTATGGAGAATGCAAAAGTGCAATAAAAGATAGGTGTTCGCATTTAAGTTTTCAAAACTCACCCCCGCCCCATCCCCATATCATAACCAAATAGGTATCAAAAAGTAAAGGAATACGTGTTTTTTCTTTTTGTAATCGGATGTGTCGTTCTCGAGATATTCAAGGGTTTCCTTTATTTTTGGACACCGTGTATATCGATACGTTGCATATCGAACAAGTTCATTTTGTTTTTAATGTTTAAATATTGCAATAATGCTAGATACTGGACTCAATTATGGATCTTTTCCTGAGGGTTTCGCAATAAAATGTTTTAGTGGAAGACCTACCTGATCTGTCATTTCAAAGTGATTTCCCAATGATAATTTATTTATAGTGTATTATGGTATCCCTGACCAATCTAATGCAAACTTGTTTGTTCCGCAAGTTTTATACAGTTGAGTTCACAGTCCCTTAGTAGCACCAAAGAACGTTCTTTGGTAGCACTATCAAATGAAAGTTATTATGTAACTCCAATATAAAGGGGGGATCGAGCTACGTTAATTAAAGCTTTAGGTGTACTCAGATAATTTCTAGAAGAGAACTTGTTAAAGGTCTGAGTTAAATTATGAGCATAGTAGGTGTAACTACCTTAATTAATTATTCATCAATTTCTAATGACCATTTAATACGTTACAATTGTGAAGCAAAACGAATGAACATGAGAATGAGACGACAGATAAGTAAACGGACGAGTAAAGATGTTAAAAGCATATGTAAGTAAATTAAACTTTGTTGCAAATAAACTGTGATAAATAATGATGTACTTAAGCAGTAAAATGCTCGATGTGTATTCGAGTTAGGTATTTTTGAAGGTTTTCGTTAGCTTTTATGTGTAACTACTGTGTTACGCCAGTATACCTACATGTTTTTGATATCACTGGTTTGTATAGGGAAGTAGATGTGTAAATGTGATGTTTAAGACACAGATAAAAAACGCGTTACACCACAGAAGTGCCTACAGCAAACAACAATTATGGTTTATACCCGTATCTTTGTAATTTCCCTTATCTGTAGATCGGGCTGCTTTTAAAAGTTTATTGCGTGGCGTACGATTTATAAATAAAAATTAAGTAGGTACGTTGAAATAAACTTGATGATAGCTGCAGATTACATTTAAAAACTAAACGGAACTTCCACTTTTTCATTTACCTCCTAAACAATTACAGCAACAGTTAATGAGCTCCATAATTTTACAACATGAAATGTACTAAACTTTAATCGAGTTTTTATTTAGGGAGATCAAATTAATATATTACAACCACCCCCTTTTCTACTGTTTAACAATGATAAATTTAAATTCGTTAGGTGTAATAAAAAATTTCAATTATGCAAATATCCGTATATGTACACAATAAACTTGACCTACGGTTTGGTTGAGCAAAACCTAATAAATTCTAAAATTTAGCAATAAATCTTTCACATCCCATTTAACTGAATTAGTTTATGTTTAATTTAATACTAAAAGTACGTATGTAGACCAAACAAAATGCAAATTCACGGAACACTTTGTAATTCAAAATTAATAAATTACTTTTAATTACAGTTGGTCGTTAGCATTCATCTACCTACACCGCCCTTTACCTCGAAAACGAACCGTTATATACCTGACTTGAATACAAACAAAAAGCACTTTCCATTAGTACTAGATAGAGTAACATCAAATCCAAAAAACACACATACCCACTTATGGAGTTTTGTTCTGTTTTTTTGTTACGCACAGTGACTAATTTACACTCACCAACTTACTGAAACATAATATTTTGCATAGAAACTTGTCCGGGTTTTCAGGTTTGCATTTTTTAACGTTTGCTTTTATTGATTACGTATTAAATATTTCCGTGCTCTGAATTGTTGAGGTTACACATTTTGTGGTGTGTTGTGTTAAAACATGCAATATTTCAGCAATATTTGTCAGCCCAGTACTCGAAGGCTGCGATATATGTTTTAAAATAGGAACTGAAATCGGTTTCTCCAAATATTTCATTATTGTTATTTAGCACAACTGCAAAATGATGAACCGTTGGATGAATTTAGAAAAAATTTAGAACATGATATCTGCTTCAGTCTTTAACACTCATGTCGTCAGCAAAGAGCAACTTAGTCTTTGTCCAATGCGCTTGATTCAATATCAACACAACATTGAAAACACTTTAATATTACACGTACCTACCTATTAATTGTCAAGCCAAAACCTTATAGCATCTGAAAATGCACCAGCCATAAAATCCATTTCGAATACTACTTGGTATGAAGTGGTCGTACTATTCATGAAATACCAACTTGCGCTGATCATACTTGTCTTTAAAAATTTCGAAATGCGTTATCAGGAACGTGTCTCGCTGTATTAAATCAATATCTGTACTTATATGAGGGTCGTTCAAATGAAAGTGGCATTACTGTAATAACTTGGCCGTTTGAAGAGAAATATCACTGTACAGGGTGTGCCAAATTCGATGTTTTCATGGGGTACAGCAATAACCATAAGAGTTAGCAAAAAACTAATAAGGTACTTATGAGCCCTTTTTAAAAGAAAAAATCAGTGGCATAATCAGATTACCCATATCACGATTATTTACGTAGATACAGGGTGAAAACCAAAAAGTAGCATTTTCGAAAAACCGCAATATTTTCTATATTATAGAAGTTAAGGTCATGAAATTCTCAGGATATAGGTAAGAGGATACGGCAATTTTAAAAATGGCATCAACAAATTTCTAGGCCTACTAAGTTGCGCACGGCCAAAGTCAACTTTCATTTTTCTTATGGGCGCCATATTGGATTTTTACTTTATCAAAATCCTCATTTGAAATGCTCTTCAACCATGTATAACATGTTTATGTTTGGTCAAAATAAATAATAATAAACAACAAAATTAAGATCTTGTGGTAGTAGGCTTTGATATTTTTATTCAATTTTTCCTTAGTGGGCTTTGTTGCTGTCTCTTTTTTAATCATCTAACGATCAAAGTAGAGTTTATTGTCAGCGACAGAGAATAAAATACTGCAACAGATCATATTTCTCACTATTTGAATAGTAATTCATTATATAACTCGCAAATCATTAACTGCACACAAATGACCCTTCAATAAATTCTATTTTCACAGTTAGAAGATTAAAAAAGAGACAGCAAAGCCCACTATGAAAAAATTGAATAGAAATATCAAAGCCTACTACCACGAGATATTAATTTGGTTGCTTTTTATTATTTATGTTGACCAAACATAAACATGTTATACATGGTTGAAGAGCATTTTAAATGAGGATTTTGATAAAGTAAAAATCCAATATGGCGCCCATAAGAAAAATGAAAGTTGACTTTGGCCGTGCGCAACTTAGTAGGCCTAGAAATTTGTTGATGCCATTTTTAAAATTGCCGTATCCTCTTACCTATATCCTGAGAATTTCATGATCTTAACTTCTATAATATAAAAAATATTGCGGTTTTTCGAAAATGCTACTTTTTGGTTTTCACCCTGTATCTACGTAAATAATCGTGATATGGGTAATCTGATTATGCCCCCGATTTTTTCTTTTAAAAAGAGCTCATAAGTACCTTATTAGTTTTTTGCTAACTCTTATGGTTATTGCTGTACCCCATGAAAACATCGAATTTGGCCCACCCTGTACATACCCCTATAGAGGGCGCAGAGTGCTGGGAGTGCATGCGTCGAATGCAAAATGTGTATAGCATGGAGTGTATGAATCGCACATCTGTATTCCAACTTCCAACGGTGTAGGGATTTTCGTAGTGGAAGAAGCAGTGCCGACGACAGGCCACGTCCTGGTCAAGCGCAACTTAAACTTGTATTCACAAATACACATTGTAATTTTTTTGCTCATTCTCGTACTTTTCTTATAAGTTACGTAGTTATTTTAGCATCCCCTTTCTTCGAATACATTTAACTAAACAAAATTCGGTGTTTCAATTAACCCACCATTTTGCAAAAATACAATTTCGACCTAAAAGGACACACTTGCATAGAAAACCTCAATAAAAATGTTTAGCTACATCTCAAGTATTTTATTTAATATAATTAAGCTAAATAAGAATGGAGAAATTTATACAATTAATTTTTATTTAATTATTATTACAAAATACCGTTTAAATAGTTAGTATCAACGCAAAAGAACAAAACGCAAGTCCTGTGACTATCTTAAGTTCTAAATAATTAAAGCAAAACAACAGTCAGAGGTGCGCGCGAGAATTGGTTTTACTGTACCCTAATAAAGTAGAGGAGGCCCTGTTCCTTGGCCGCCAAGGTCACCGGACCTTACCTTTATGGATTACTATCTATGGGGAACTGTTAAATCTCAAATATACATATCAAAAGCTGCCACAACACGATGACATGAAAATTTGAATTCGAGAGGCGTTTCAACCGATTACTCCTATGTCTTTAAACAATGTGAAATTATTTAGGGTTAGACTTCAAAAGTGCATTGATCAAAGTTTTGCATTTTGAACATTTACTTTACTTTAAGGAGAGATATTGTATTTATTTTCTATTTTAATTTTCGAGAAACACCGTTTATTAAAAATTTTGAGAAATACCGTTTACTAAAAATTTTGTTTTAATTATTTAGAAATTAAGATAGTCACAGGACTTGAATTTTGTTCTTTTGCGTTGATAACAACTATTTAAACGGTATTTTGTAATAATAATTAAACAAAAATTACTTTTAACAATTTTTTTTTACGTGAAATTTTAAAAATCGTAAATATTAACAAAAGTACAAAAAATAATACCAGGAAATAATACACCGTTGAATGGGGTTTTTTGTCGAGAATTTGATGGTAAATAAAAATACAGGGTGTTCCATTTAAAATATTCGTATAAATTCTATTTAAAGTTCACAAAGTTTGAATTCTCATTTTAAACACTCGGTATAAAATTAATCATTTAGTTTTTTTTTGTAGAGTAACACGACATTAGGGTAATAATATTCGTTAAATAAATTTTTCCTTTTTTGAAGAATAACTTAGTTATGAATATTATAGTCCGACCTTGAATTGTACCAAATTTTGACAAAATAATTAATAACTTGGCAACTGCACATTCAATATCAAAAAAAAATTTCAGGCGTGATATAAATATGCTTGGTCGATACATTAAGAGAAAAAAATACAGGGTGTCCCATTTAAAAAAAAGTGACATTTACCTGCCACGTAAAAATGCAACATACTGTAGATATAAGAATATTTTTAAAAGATGCGCAATTCAAATCAAAGCAACCTTTATTTGAAACATTTTTATGTATCTTCAACCCACATTGAATTATCGACCGATTACGGAGCAGTGGAACACCCTGTATAGCAGCTATTGACTTGTTAATCTGCCTTGACTGTAAATTTAGCCATTTCACAAACTTTTCTGGTGTATATATAGTACATGATCCAGTGTAAGATATTTGTGTAGGAAAAAATTTGTTGAAAGTTATTCTTCAAACTAGTCAAATAGATTACTTATTTGTGGAATTCATTACCCGCATTCGTAATGCTAACTTTCATTGAAATGTATTTGGAATCGAGTTACTTACAGGGGAACTGTAACTCAGAGGTCTGTAAAAATAAATCTCAGTTACCTACCTAATAAAGTCAGTTTCGCATACGAAAATTTAGTTTTCATTAAAAAAGTGTAAACGAGATACATTCTATAGTTTGTGTGAACTAGGCTGGAACCACTTCCGGATATAATCCAAGGCAACATTTGCGCTCAGAAAAGCACATAATTCTAGTTTAATACAAAATTCGTTTAACATGGAATAACACGATTGTTGAAATACTTTTATTACCTACTTCTTAGTTAACATTTATTTTATTTTATTACAAAGTCAAGTTCTCAAATTGTGACAGTAGGTACAAAAGAACTTTGGACTATAACTAAAGGATGTGTAAATTGGCAAAACTGGAAATATCACTATTATATAATAACCGAAAGATGTGTATATGTGTGTGTTGCTGTGATATTTTAAAACCAAAGCTATTATAAATTTATAACCTACAAAATAATGCTACAAGCTACAATTATAGATACCCCGCAAACTACGTAAATATCTGCACTAATTTTTTTCAACAGTAAGATCATAAGTGCTCAACTCTTGTCGGCAAGATTTTTTTGTATGAGCACTGGTTGCTTGGCAATTAAACGAGATCAAATTGACGAAAAGACCCGAGCGCGAAGCGCGAGGGTTCTTTTCCCAAGAATTTGATCGAGTTTAATTACCTTTTAGCAATCAATGCTCATACAAAAAAATCTTGCCTGACAAGAGTTGAGAACGAATGATCTTCGGTTGGAGAATTAACTGAATGAAGCGTTAAATACGTCAAATTTTTTACTTATGTCAAAATGACTTTTGATTTTTTTAAATATAGGTTGCTAAAACAATGAGGTAGCGGCAAGAAAAGTAGCATACATTCTTTTCAGTTAAAAAAACTTGTGATTGGTGCATGTGACACTGTTCTTAATGTCTGATTGGTCTACAACACTATGAGGTTAATTATCAAAGTAAGTTTTAAACATTTTAGTATAAAAGTCCGTCATCTTATTCAAGCGGTATTTGTGTCTAAATATATTTTCTTTACTTAGAAAATACGTTCAAAGTTTCCTTATGGAGATTACGTGTAAAATAGAATTCGCTATTTGTGCTTATTTTTGGGTGAAAATTTTGTGTAAACATGCAAAGTTTGTCTGTCCGAGGTCCTTAACCCATTTCGAACATTAAAACAATGCCAGAAAGTATTTTCGCGAAAATTTTCAAAATGACAAGTATCGGAAACTTTTTCTCGGTAACATGAAAATTTAATTATTTCAAGTTGAAAAGTTATTCAAATGATGAAAAACCGTCTATTATACCTCGCGTTAACATTTTCATCGTTAAAATGATGTAACAGCATTCATCGTAGACTAATTTATGTGCCCTGATACCTTCTTTCGGTAACTTTCGAAATGTACATGTTTGTGTGCTTATTTCGAATTTAGAGATTTTGAACGATGGAGGATGTCGTAGGTAACATATATAGTCGTATGTTTTCACCGAGAAAAATGTTTTTGTCTACATATTTAACTTAATATCTATTGATGAAAGTAGGTGGCAAGTGTATTGTTACGTTACACTATAATAAAGAGAATACCTATACTTTGACTATACTTCTAAATATACAACTTATATTGTAATTAAGAGGAAGTAAAATCCATATGTACTGCTGTACACATACGTGTAAATGACGCCTTTAGTTAGTGAAATAAACAAAAATTTGAAACTGTTTAAGGTAGAGAAGGTTTTCTATAAAACAGATGTTATGCAACGTTAGACCAGCTTCTATTTGTACATTTTATGTTTTATGGTATTTTTAGTTTTACTATAGTTAAAGATGAATGTTAAAACATTCTCCCTAAGGCCATTCGTATTCCCAAAAAGCTGCCGGTGTCCAAAATGGGTCCTTTTACGTTCAAAGTTCATTCTAAACTATCCTTATGAAGTTCACACGGTATTTGTTACATTTTCGTTAATTTTTGGGCAAAGACTATGTGCAAAGACGTAATTAACATTGTGAAAGGGCCATTATGTATTTTTGGTCTCAAATCTATTCCAAAAAGTTTGCATTTTACATTTTTTTTCAATACCTAATTGGTAAAAATTTACTATAAGTAGGTAGGAACGAATTCGTATATCTTTACCAAATATCAACCCATTTTTGTGATTTTTACGTCAAATGTAAGTAAATGTAGTCCTTTATTTTAGTTATTTTAATAACTTGCTAAATTACAGATACCTACCTGCAGGGTCAAAAATCTGAAAAGGTACAAAAATGTAAATTTTTTTTCTTTTTTCAAGCAACTAAGCCAGCTCAACAAGGTGTGATATTTTAAAACAAAAGCTATTACAACCTACAATCACAGATACACCCCCCCCCCCCCCCCCAAAGCACGCAAAACGCGAGAATCGCGTGTACCCCCGTTTATAATAAAATAACCGAAATAAAAAATTCGGATGATCAGCTGTATAAAAATAGTTTTGATATGGCAAATGAAAGGAGGGAAAAGGTGGAAAGAAGGAGGAAAGGCAGAGGGTATTAGAAACAAAATGTTTTGTTAATGTAAATAAGAACTTTGTATTTATTTATTTGTATGATATGACAAATGAATTTAATAATTATTTTGTTAATATTCCGGAACAATTTTTTAGTTTATTAAAAACGGATGATACATTTACATTCTCCATCGATACTAGTAAAAAATCCTTTTACTGGCAGCCCATAACTTCATTAGAAGTTGATACTGAAATCCACTTAATAAAAAGAAAGAAATCTGCGGGCCCGGATAAAATTATACCATATATGCTAAAACAAATTTCAAATTATATAATAGAGCCATTGACAAAACTTTACAATAGATGCTTACTCACTGGATCCTACCACAATGTTTTAAAAATTTCAAATAGCTTTCCGATATACAAAAATAGCGATAAAACTTGCATTAACAACTGCAGACCAATTACCCTATCGTCGTGCTTCTCAAAAATTTATTTATTTTTTATTTATTATAATATTTATTATAATATATTCCATAAAGAATCAAAATTAATACTTACACACGACACTGAAGAAATAAACTAAACATTATGCGCCACTATGTGATGGAAACAAATAAAGGTGGCAGAATAGAGAGTAAATTAAAAGAAAGATATTTCTTTGTTAGTGGAAACTTGTTCGCAACATTCGATTCATACCTATATACAGGGTGTCCAGAAATGAAGGTGCCAAACGAAAATTTCAGTTAGTAGACATTATTTTATGTCGATTTAACCCAAATTACCTTAGTCCAAAAATGCTTCTTAAGCGAGCTGGAGCTCCTTATAGATGGTCCCATGAAGTACTTTTTTTTGTAATATGTATTGAAACAGGCGGCCGTCATGTAGAACACTTACTGTAAAATTTGTTGTTTTTGATATAACTTGATATAAGAGTAATTTAGTTAAATAAATAATAAATTAGTAATTTATTTAAATTTATTTTTCTCGAGAAGGGTGCATCCTACTGATTTGAAACAAGAGCACATTATTTTTAGAAAAGACCCTAGAGAATTCGAATTTGACACAAAAAATGTCAAAAAAATAAATGTAAAAAATACAATCCAAAATGTCTGTGGCCCTCCCACATGGGACGCTAATGGCCGCAGCAGGGAAGTATTATTTACAGCGACCGATATGTGATCAGAAGGTAAGTCATTGTGCAATGTTTGGACATTTACGATGGAAACGTTTTTGAGATATTACAAAAAAAAGTACTTCATGGCACCATCTATAAGGAGCTCCAGCTCGCTTAAGAAGCATTTTTGGGCTAAGGTAATTTGGGTTAAATCGACATGAAATTATGTCCACTAACTGGGATTTTCGTTTGGCACCCTCATTTCTGGACACCCTGTATATTTGACATTATCTGTCGTACAATATAATGGTGCAATAAAGAAACGTTTTAAATACAAGAAAGGGCATCACACTTTAACTGATAGGAAAACACAGATATTGTAATTTGGGAGCGCGATGTCCATAAATTACATTCACCCTCCTGTAGGAACACGTAAGGCTTTATTACAGTTACAAAATATAGAGTGCTTAATAATACTTCAGAAAAATGTAAACATTTCTGGATGCGTACATTCTTTATAGTTATGATTTTTCTCTATTCCTTATTAAAAAATAGACGTCTTGAATTTAAATTTGTGAGTGTGTGATGGATGTATCCTGACGAAATCTAATTTTATAGAAAATCCAAAATACGTTATTATCAATTTGCTTTTTACATCCTTCTATATTAATTGTTGACACTGTTGAAATTTTGCAACGCTTCTGTAGATTTCTTCTTTGTTCCTCTTCCTGTCCTTCTATGCATGTCCTGTGCAATCCGCTCCGTTCATTTTATTTCAAGTCTACACTAATACCTCAACGACAAAGGTTTCAAACTAACTGACCATTATATCGTACCTACCTCACGTTTTTTGATACATCTTTGGGTCATTGGGTCATTTCACACTCATTATTGTTGTTCAATCATCGCTACGTACGACAATCGCCTCTAACAACCTTAATGGTCACTTAAAATTATGGGAAGATTGTGTTTAGTGCCACGATAAACACTATAGTGAAGTGTACAGGATCCTACAAAAAAACGCATGATTCTAATTTTCGTAGAGTTCTGGATATTTATTATTAGAGATCACTCCCATTTTATTCGTAAACCGACAAAGTGGTTATCTTTGCGCATTTTGTAATATACGAGCATGTCGATCGATCGATCCGTGCCAACCCATTGTATTAACAAGTGTATTCACTGATCCAACCTGCAATCTTCTAGTCAGATGACTTTGCATCTATTTTCTAGTTGGTAAAGTTTAGTTCGTTTGTGTCAATTTCACTTCATTTTGGGTTTTCTCTGCTTGTTTTTCCCATTTTTCCATCCATTATTTGTTCTTCTTAGAACTACATTCCTATTCCCCATACTTGATCTTACTTCCAAACGCACGTCTTAAGCACTATAGACATTGTTCCCTTATTTTAAGCCTTACCTGTGTCTCATATGTTACCTTAAACAATCTACACTTTTCAAGTAGCGTACCGAAGTACATATACGATACGTATAAATATAGGTATATTTTATCTTCTGTTAACTCATAATCAAACTTTTTATTTTTGCCCATTTTGCCTTTTCAATACTTCTCTCACTTCTATTTTCTTTCAAGGAGCAATTGTAATCATTCCTGTATTGCTGCTTTATTAGTTAGCAAGATCGGGTGCACGAGCCTTATTCAATTGAAACATACCTTTGATTAAGATATATTATTTACGAACAATTACCAACACAATTAAGGAAACGGTTACCTTTTAACACCTTCTTCATTGTGCAAAATGTATGGAAATCAGGTGATAAAGGAAAATGCGATCACGTGAAAGCATTCCTAGACTTTTATCTTAATTGCTTGATGAATCCTGTTTCATTCTAGAGATTTGTAATAATATTCACATAGATATAGTTGTCTGTCGATTCAATGCACAATGCGCATCTCACTATTCCTCCCCTCTTTCCGTTCCTAAGTTTTCAGCATCATTACCCCGTAAACCGTTTTAATTCTTAGAACACCATAGCTATTGTGAATTCAAAGTTCGCAAGAGTCTATTACTTGTTAACTACTAAATACAGTAGCATTTCCATAAGGTATCTTGTAGGACCGCGACTCATAAATACGTAAAATACATGCGCCACAGGGGATGATATGAACGATCTACCTTGAACGGTTTCGAGAGAGTCATCAAGACACTTTGAAGCTTTGCGAACGTAAAGCTCTCGGAGAGATGCACTCGTCGATACAAACGTCTTTATACCTTTCATCTTTTGCACTACGCGAATAAGAAAGACTCTGTCTACGAAATTATTCTAAAGACGATAGGTATTTATTTAACGTACAGAGAAGGTAATAAAATTTGTGCCTTGATCATGTCTAGAATTACCGAATATGACGTATTTGCTACAAAGCTACAAATTTGCAGCTGTTGGGTGCAGTTTGTAACGAATCACATAAAATTAAAGGCAACATGAAGTTTCAACAAATCAGAAAGTCGGGAATACATTGACTTCTTTCTTCCTGGCAATTTTCATTGAATGTTTTTTAACATCCCCTAGTGAGTTTTACAAAAGTAATAAAATTCAAACGACCTCAATTGCATTGTACGATTCCTTCTCTATTGCCTTTAATACCTTTATCTTTAGTTCCTTCTTATCAGCGAAACGCTGTAAGCTCTAAGCGAATTACTGTGTTCTATTTTTAGCGTATTTTTAAAACATTAATCTTTTGTTTTTCGCACTCTTATTCTTCTCTTTACTTACATTAAGCTTCATGCAAACGTTTGTAACCCCTATATAGAAATTTTTATTTATTGAATAACGATACAACTTTTAGTTTGAACTGGATATGTTGGTTTAAAGATAATAACTTGCGATCGATTTCGTCTATACCACACCCAGGGAGGATTCAAAACGGTAACAACCAAACTTTATATGGCTGCAATAATTTCAGATTAACTAAACGTTACTAGCTTTTTGTTATATTTTAACCTTAAATTCTTTCAATGTGTGAGATAAACTCAGACTGTTTAAGTAATGTTCGTGCTGCCATTAACAAATGAATCACGCACATCATGCTGAAGGTCTTGATCTTGGATCTTGGAATAAAGTGAACCCCCAGTATACATCTTACGAATGCAGTAGGTGCACTTACTTAAAATATTTTACATGATAATATGACTTATCTGTGATAATGTAAGAGTAATAATCAGCTAAAATTGTGGATGAGTACATACTTACTTTTTGGATCGAAAAAGTATGTACAAAGAAGAAACGATACACCGATCGTAAACGTTCGTTTTTTTAAAATATATTGCACACAAAATCGGGCTCTTTTTTTAATTTAGGTGTGTCTTAGTGAAAACATCAGATGTACCAAGCATGTCACTTTGAATAGTTGTTAACAAGAAAACAACCCTAATGATTACTGTTTTTAGTATTATAACTTTACAAGTGTAGGACATTTGCAAATTTTACAGTTCATAAACTTCGAAGTTACGACGGAAACCTTAGGCGTTTAATATTTTTACTTTAGGTAGGTAATAAATTGTACTCGAAAGAGTACAAGTTTTTAAAAGTGGGTCACAAAATATGCAATTTATTTTTCATTATTCGTCGTTCTCCAGGAAATAACATTCAGGTTATTACAAATAAGCCGTATTAGATATTCTAATGTTGCAACAAAATTCAGATTATTACAAATAATTGAGTCGTGTTACTTAGATATATTCTAAGGTTGGAACAAAATGAATAATCGCAGTCTTGAATTTTATAGAGTGAAATGAAGGAACTATTAATTCATGACAACCTAGCTTCTCTATTAAAATTAAAAATAGTTTTCTAGTCAGTTTAATAATCCACATTCTCCATATAACACCCTTGTTCGCGTCTACTATCCGTAGTACGTCTTATATCAGTCTATTTGAGCTTTGTAACTGCTCCAATACGCAGGTATTACAATTAAAAATTCTACTCACTTGTAAAAAACTTTATCGTATCATCGTTTATTATCTCTCTATAATTTCAAATATTTCTGTACAATTATATGGGTCATAATATCATAGAAATCCCATTTATAACACGTTAGTTACACATAATACATTAGTTACCTATAGCCAGATATGATTTATTGCAATAATTTATTAGAACTGGGATTCTGGATTCTGGATTACGATGGGAGGGTGGTCAGAAGTCCACGCGCACTTAGGCCACCTATTCGGGCCTTTGTGCTGCCTCCCTGATTAGAGTCGTTCGACCCCGCAGCATCACTCAAGCCATCCCACACGTGAGATAAACCTGAGGATGCTGGATGGGGAAGCGGCTCTGATCTTTATTAGAACTGATATAGCTATTAATATAACGAGAATATTATGCGATGTATAATAATCGAGGACACCAAAATCTTCCATTAGTTTTATCAGCAACTTTTGACAAATTTTCTTAATTCAATGTAAACTAAATCAGTGTTTTGTTTTAAAATTGCTTGCTTCAATGACACGATTATATACGGTTTATACCATCTTGGACGTTGCTAAGTTACAGCAACGATGATACGATAAAGCTTTGAATATAACTCGAATATTTGCGTTTTATACCAACGCGGACATTGGTAAGCGACTCGGCTATCGCCTCGTCGCCTAGCAATGTCCTCGATTATTATAAATCGCATAATATTCTCGTTAGCTATTATTTGTTTTTTCCGAGGTTTTTTCCGACAAAAAACTACCACTGTCACAAAATTCCCGCTATCGCGATCTCGCGACAACCCTGTTGTGGTTTGATCCCTAAAATCGTAATAAAAAATGAAAAAATTGCATGGTTAATTCGATTACGACGTTTTTCTCTGTTGTTTTGGATCGCAACACAATTTTTCAATTAAAGTGGATATAATACAATATCGTCGATTGAAAGTCGAATGTGTACACTGTAAACCCATAAAACTAATATAACTACATATATTCATTTGCATTAACTTATTTGAGCTAAATACTTATATAAATGAAATTGTTCATCAACTACTTTTGAAAATGAAAATATTTCGCTAGGTTGCAAAAATATAAAACAAGAAAATAAGTAGATAACTAAGTGCAATTTGTAAACACTTAGGAACACACAAATATTGACGTAAGGAAACTTGACAAGATGAAATGATAAATTATTAATGCAATTTGAGGTCTTACATATGTATTTCACCACGCATAATAAAGTACTAATGAAACTGACAAGCTACGAATATTCAAGTAGCCAAGAAAGTGTGTCTAATACACCAGAAGATGGTTATTTTACTTGCGTAATACACGTATACTTAGGTGATGTAGGAAGCTGTAAGAGTAATCCACTGACAAGCGCTTGTAATTTTAAGCAAAAAAAAATTAAACAAATGGTCGTAACGGGGTCACACCAATATGTTTATACCGTTTTAGTGCGTAAATAGTCAATAGTATGAGGACCAGAAAATACACATCATTAAAATATATGAAAAGATACATTGAGTTACAAGTTCTTTTGACTACTTTATGTATAGGAAATTAAATGCGTCCTTTTTACCTTAAATTTCAGTTTTTTATAACAATTTTATTTTAAGGATTCTTTACACAAATGTTTCGGTAGCGTTTGCTACCTTCTCAGTGTGACATAATATTGTGGGCGTCCAAGATCTTATCGCCACCCAAATGACTACCGAGAGAGCAGGGCCGTCGCGAAAGTTTGCGGAGCCTGGAGCGAGAAATTACTCGGGGCCCTATAAGTTGCGGCTAAGGTGAGGTAAAAATGGCGTTTTCCAACGTTTATATTGAAAACGCTACAAATGTTAGCTTTCATTACGACCTTACCCACTTCTAAGTGAACATTGTATAGGTACAGTTATACAAGATTCGTAAAATATTATTTACATTTCAAATTGATTGACGGTATGCTTTTGTGAGCAACTTACTTCGAGTTTCAATACAAAACTAACTAATAAGAATACACCCTTAAACACGTTTGATGTATTAAAGATTAAAATTTATTACACGTCATACATTTTAAAAGAGTTTATTACTTTGCAGATTGAACATTTCCTTGTCATCGAGACAAGGGGTTTGTGAATCATTCTACTCCAAAATAAACGTTTACTACAATATTACCGTAAGGCACATTTTATAGTAGATACAATTTGTTTACTGAAATCATATTTTCGGCAACTTGAAAGACCTGTCACCGTTACTGCAGACGAATTCTCTTTGTCACTTTGATTTCTACATCGACCATGCTGCATTGGTCTGTATTTAGTGAGCAAAACAATCATTCGTACGCACGCTGTCTATGGATTTCGCCTGAATTGCTTTTTCTTTTCTAACTAAGTTTTGCATTGTGTGCAATGGATTTTGCAATGATCAACTTTTTTCACAAATATCAAGTTATTTTGCAATTCGTTGTCGTCAAACTTTCTCCCCTTGCGACTATAGCCGTCCCCTAGCTTTGATTTCAGGTATATTAATTTAGCGAATATAAACTGCGCCACTACCATTTTGACCTCCAAAGCAGTTCTCAATACATCATAGTTTTCTGGCGAACTGCTTAGTACAATATTGTCACACGCCAATCTTGTGTCATCGACCTACTTCTAAAATAAATTCGATAATACTGCGACGTGCGCTTTTTTACTTATAGGCCATTTTTTTAAACTTCTTTAGTGCATAGCCACCGTGCTTGCTTGTTTTCAACCGTGAACCATAAGCTAACTATCGCTCTTGCAATATTACCTTTTCTTGCCATTTCGATGTTGGTTGTACTTACGCTTCTGCTGCACACGTTCAACAAAGAAGAATTAATGAAATGTATCTTTTAACACAACTTAAAGAAAATGTAAATGGAATAGTTCAATTTCTTTGTGCTGAAATTGCAAATTTATACCCGAATTCAAGCAGTCGATGGAAATTCACGTATTGCGTATCCAACGATGAAGAACTAGTACAGACAATGTAGGGATTTAAAGAGGGGAGAATGATAAATTACGACATTGCATCAACAGGCTACAATGGCATGTGTGGAAAGCTTGTTTAGAGTAATTCGTGGAATTTCAATTGGAGAAATAACAGAAAATGTTGGAGTGGTCCATAATACTTATCATAAACAAATTAGGTTACATTAAAGGTTGTATGAAATGGATTCAGTCTATTGTCTGAAAGTTAAAAGTGCTTGCGGACTTAACTTTTCAACTCCTTAGGGTGTATAGTCACAATGTCTCTTGCCGGGGACGAAACTTGGTATGCTTGACATCGATGCAATGGAAGCATTTAAGTTCACCACCACCAAAAAAATTTAGAGCACAGCCATTTTGCAGGCAAGGTGATGTTGCCATTTTCGACCATGAAGCATCCTTACGAATAAAGTGTAAAGATCCTAAAATTAATATTAATAAAAACCTGCACAATGAATCTCTTCATTAAGTAATAAGGCGAAAACGTCCAGGAGTGCTTTACGTCGTGCCACTCCCCGACAATGCTGGGCATCATGTCGCCAACGTAGAGCATCCACTATATAACCGGGGTTAATCGCTTTGTGGTTCCCAATTCGTTGGCTTACTACAAGAGGTGTTAAAAGGTAACCAGTCTCAGTCAGACGCGGAAGCGGAAGGCGATGTGGAAGAATTATTGAAGCAGCAGCCACAAGAATTCTATGAGAATATATACAATATACATTGTTTAATGGGACATGTGTGGGTGGTGATAATTATTGTTAAACCGTATCTATATCTACTAGTCATGGGTAATATTATTTTATACTATTTATATGGGGTTTAGTACAAAATCCGTTGTGTGATAATGAGTAATCTATTGAACATATTGTTGGCCACTGTCCAGTAGCCAGATTTTCGGAAGATATCAATTGGTTACGCTCTATTACAATTGTGTAGTTTATTTTTGCAACCTTGATATACCGTGTTGTTTTTATCTATGTCTTGAAAATACTACATTGATATACTAGAATAAACATTTTTAACCATCTACCACAAAATATAACAACATCAACTAATGATCATACATTCAATAAATCCCTAAAAAAATTTCTATTCTATTCAACTATTTATTACATTAAATTTAATTTTTTAGGCTATTTTTCCCCCTTTGTAATGGAGGCCTTCTCGTGGAGTTGGTAGGTGGTAGGTGTTATTGACACGACATGTACTTCAATTTGGCTGTCGACGTTGGTAGAACGTTCTACCAAATCGCTGTGTGTCCTATATTTTAAATTTCATTAAATTAATTACTGTTACCATCAACCATGACGTACCAACAATTATTTTGAATCATTCAACAACTTTACATAGTATATATAAAAACTGGATCAAAGAAGTACCACGTATGTTTTTGATACGCCAACTCTTCAGAGTCTTGATAAAGACCATCCTAGTATGGTCGAAACGTCGACAGCCAAATTGAAGTACATGTCGTGTCAATAACACCTACCACCTACCAACTCCACGAGAAGGCCTCCATTACAAAGGGGGAAAAATAGCCTAAAAAGTAGTATAATTTGGAGTGTACACAATAATCGATTAAATTTAATTTTTCCCCGCGCCTCCACGGAGGTAATGTGCAAGTGCCCTTGCATATTCTTGTTTTATATTGTATTATATTTCTACTTATATCTTAATTGGGAAATAAATTGAAATTGAAATTGATAAGATTAAAAACCTATCAATAGGAATGCTTTATAATAATTATGTTATGTCTCGCAAAATTAACAGTTACATGTTCCTAAATTATTTAAATTCATTCCAATTTATTTACTATGGTATATCTGATAGGCACAATATTTTTAATGCATTTAATCGTCATCCTACATTTAACGGTAATGCTATCAAGCGGAATAGGTACATAAGGTATTTATTTCTGAAAATACTAAAAGCCATGCTGTATTATACATTTCTCCCACGGAACATTAAAATCCGCAATAGGAATTAATTAATCAGTTTAAATAGAAATAAAGACTTTTATGTACAAACGCTCCTTTTTATTATTCTGATGACGTTTTCTTAGAAAAAAATCTTTCTCTTCATCAATTTTGTAAAAACTATAAAATAAAATGGATCTCAAACATGTGTGGTTATCACAACTGGAAAAAAACCTAGTAAAATTTTTACGACGCGACGTTTGGAAATAGGAAGTCGCCATTAACAATCCATGGCAATCTTTCTATTCTAATAAAAGTAATAAAGATGTTTCTATCAAACTAACGTGAAATTAGCAACATTTGCTTACCGCTAAATATTGTGCATGGTTTACATTTTTCAGAAGTTGAACTTAATATAATTTTCTTATTTAATTATAATAATATGCACACAGACTAGTAAGAGTACTTTCCTAAAATATACTTTCGGTTTAAGGACGAGATATAAAACTGCCATATAAATTACGTCTTCTGTTTAAGGACCGAAGGTGCCATAAAACCAGCAAGACCGTAATTTGGCATTCTCTAAATTACCGTAAACTTGTTGTAGGAAGATGTACGTTATCCTTTTTTTTTTCTTTTTACACAACCAACTGCATAACTGTTGTAAATTAGGTACTCAATTCTATTCGATGTATTTATACAGCGTAATATTAACAAAATTAACTAAGTATTGCAGAGTATAGAACAAGCATACCTGAGTATTTAGATTACTATCTACTAATTTATGTAACTGACCTTCGCGTCTTAACTGACCACAAAGTTCTTTTCTAAATTGCTATAGGTAAAGCACTTATTCGCATTATTTGAATCAGTATTAACAAAAGATCTTGTTAACAGTTTATGAGTAAGTATTATACTAATAACGCTGAAACAAAATTAAAACAGCGACCACGCAAAGGTAATAATGGCATATAGATACAAATCTAAACGAAAATTTGACAAAGTAATTCAATTATAATTCAGTAAATTCAATAGATTAAAATTCAAGAATACTTTGATGCTTTTACTTAAACCAATAGAATAGAAACATATAAAATACAGAGTG
This sequence comes from Pyrocoelia pectoralis, assembly GCA_036250285.1. Taxonomy (NCBI): domain Eukaryota; kingdom Metazoa; phylum Arthropoda; class Insecta; order Coleoptera; family Lampyridae; genus Pyrocoelia; species Pyrocoelia pectoralis. The sequence continues at coordinate 69,075,910 of CM070074.1, forward strand.
ACTTTTCTTTCAGAAGAACAAGTTATGGCTTGCATGTTCTTCATTCAATTCAGTGAATTATTCGTACCACCCTTAGGTGCTACTTTCCTTCTCACCATAATTATTTATTGCAACAAATGCCCACTAGATGGCGCTATTGAAATGTATTGGTTAAAGTCACTAGATACAGCACGCGGCGCGTAAGAAGACGAGGAGCCGGCGCATCGCGAAGAACTACGACGGGTACCGACTATAATAAAAATATCAAGCAGTGGCGTATCACATTTGTATGTTTAATTTTATTTATATTGGAAGAATGTGTATTAAGATGAATAATTCCAATACTTCTATTGGTCACGCGCTTTTTTAACATTTAGTTTTTCACGTTTGTATAATACGCCTGAAAGTATGTAATTATAGGCATCTCTTCCATTTGTCTAATAGGTAGTAATTCGCACGATGCGACGCTACTGAAGTAAACGAACGCGTGAATTTGAAAAACATCATAAACTCGTGGTTTGCGCACAGGCGGGCTCGTCTTCTTACACGCCGCGTGCTGTATCTAAAGTACCACAACGTTCGCCATTTTGGGGTTAAAATTTTGGCGGCAATTTCAAATATTGAAGACCTAGTCACTAGAAAATTTAATGACTTTATGAAGTGTTTGATAAAAACTAAACTAACATTAGATACTTATCAATATATTTCTTAAAAATTATTTGCCATTGTTATTAAAAGGTACAGTTTAATTTAAAGATAAAAAATTTGGAACTTTGCCAAACGAACCTAAATACGTTTTTAAAATTGACAGTTTATTTTGTCGTGTTAATACTTCATTTAGAATCGTTATTTAAATCACAGAAAAGGATAACTACAAAAATACAGCAAGTAGTGTGTAAGAATAAGAAGACGAGCCTGTCTATGGGAAAACTACAAGTTTATGATGTTTTTCAAATTGCCGCGTTTCAAACCAAATGTCAAACGTCGAACTTACTATCGGAGTAAAAATGCAAGGCCTCTGACTTTAGAAGCTTGTATCTCAGTAATTAGCAATCATAATTTAATGAAATAAAGTGCATTTAAAAGATCATTTATTCCTACAAAAAGGTGTACAGTTTTAGATTTTTGCAACACATCGTTAATTTTCTGTATTAATTTATGTGCGAAAAAGCGCTAATTATGACTCAAATCGCACAAGCGCTCCACTTTAAAAATTAATTACGGCTATATTATTGAAACTGAGTGGCAGATACTTATATATTTGAAAAATGTATACTTTTTTGTCAATGTGAGATGCTTTTGAGGCCAATTGGATTAATAGTCTTAAAGCTATAATGAAAAAACGACATCTTCTGTAACTCAGTACCTGATAGTTCGATATTAATAATATTGATAGTAACATGACAAGGTTAAAGCAATTATATTGTGGTCTAACACGATTCACAAAAATAATGCCATGTATACATGTTTTGTTTAAAAGAAATTTGGAAACAAGGATGGATGATTGGATTTGCGGGGCGAAGTGCGGTACGAGCTGGACGATGATGTCGTACACTATTGCTATGAAGCGCATGGTTTTGTACAATGCTAAAGAATAATCACATTGTTGTGGTTTGCCGCTCACGATTTACGATGTTGTAGATTACCTCTCGCAGGAATATGTGCGTCTTTCTTTCGCGATAATTATAACATTTACTTTGGTTTACAAGAAAACAAATTTTGTTTTCAATAAAGCAATAATGCAGCCCGATTTGAGTAATACAAATTTAGCATTTAAAACAAGAATTTTTCTTTAGTTACCGTATATTGCAAAATAATCAAATTTTCGGTTAGGGCTTATAAAACCAGTTAATTATATTAATAATCAATATTTATTGACTGTCGACTTTTGAGAAGTATGTGTGCTACAACATTTGTAAATTTGGTAACAATTTATGAAACAATAACAATTTTATGATAAGTTAAAACTGACCGTCAGCCAGGAAAATACTAAATACAGCGTTTTTATTGCTGTTAATTAAAATAAAAGTTAAACAACTGATTCTACCAATTTGATTTTTACACATGTTAAACATATATAAATGACTCATGTACTGCCCAAAAATGAAGAAATTTCACCCCTCAGTTTTTTCGTTATGACCACTTAAAGTCAGAGGCCTTGCATTTTTACTCCGATAGTAGTAATAGTAAATCATTAGAGTTCACTGTAGTAAATACTAATTTTCATCGTATGTCAAACACAGATCTGTCATTTTTCCGCCATTTTGGGGTTAAAATTAGCTTTCTCTCTCTAACTCATTGGAACATAAGGTTGCGGTACTTTAGAATATTTAGTGACTTTAGTATTGGTTAAAGTCACTAAATATTCTAAAGTTCCGCCACGTTCGCCATTTTGGGGTTAAAATTTTGGCGGCAATTTCAAATATTGAAGACCTAGTCACTAGAAAATTTAATGACTTTATGAAGTGTTTGATAAAAACTAAACTAACATTAGATTCTTATCAATATATTTCTTAAACACTATTTGTCATTGTTATTAAAGGGTACAATTTAATTGAAAGATACAAAATTTGGGACTTTGCCAAACGAACCTAACATACGTTTTTAAAATTGACATTTTATTTTGTCGTGTTAATACTTCATTAATTTAGAATCGTTATTTAAATCACAGAAAAGGATAACTACAAAAATACAGCAAGTAGTGTGTAAGAATAAGAAGACGAGTCTGTCTATGGAAAAACTACCATTGTTTAAAACAACGCTACAAGTTTATGATGTTTTTCAAATTGCCGCGTTTCAAACCAAGTGTCAAACGTCGAACTTAGTAATAGTAAATCATATATGATATGTAATACACAGTAAATACTAATTTTCATCGTACGTCAAACACAGATCTGTCATTTTTCCGCCATTTTGGGGTTAAAATTAGCTTTCTCTCTCTAACTCATTGGAACATAAGGTTGCGGTACTTTAGAATATTTGGTGACTTTAGTATTCGTTAGAGTCCCTAGGGACTCTAGTATTCGTAAAATTTCAACTTCCTTACTGTTAAATCAGCGGCAGCTTAGTAGGTAACTGAGAAAGGAATTTGTTGACAGTAGGCGTGAAAGCAATTTTGTGGAAAAGTGGAAATTACTTGTGAAGGTTTTCGTTGTATGATCTTTTACAATTGGGTTAGTTCATAAAAATAAATTTCAAAATAAACATAAGATTCTGCTTTTGAATCGTGTTTGTAAACTATTGCAGTTCAAAAAAGTTAAATAAAACGTACCATTTCCGAGAAAAAAAGAATTGAAGTGTTCAAACATGAGCGTTCGCGCTAAATCAGTTTTAAACAGATAGTGACGTCACGTACTGGGAAACGCCCACTGTCAGTCGGCTATCGTTGCGTTTTTGAAACTGATTCTTACGATGGTGGATGCAGGTTATTTGAAAGCTATGTCGGATAATCTTCCTCGAGTAGATGTTTTTATGTTGGCCGAGTTCTTAAAGAAGGATGATCGATTTAATACTGCAGAAATTCGTGGAGCAAAAGCTTGAATAAAACCTAACAATGTGAAATTCGTTTGCTTAACAGACTCTTACTACGCAGATATTTTGCATATTGCATTACTTTACTCGTTTACCACGTCTCATGTATATTTATTTTTGTCAATTACTTAAACATTTAGGTTTTCTTAGTAAGTAACTACATCTTACATCAAAGTGATCCTCGCAGCAGTAGAAATCCGAAGAAGTTATTTTAGAATAATCTCTTCTAGCTGCTTTGAACCACATTTTTCGAATTTTTACGCCTCGAGGCATTGTCAAAAATGTCTTTTCAGGTGTTGTAAAAGTCGTATTAGTGCACATAGGCACAAAACACCACTTGTAACACCTTTTCGACGGCTCCATGATCGCCAAACAATCATTCGTAAATACCAGTTTAGCTGAAACACCAGTATATGACGTCATGCCGTAGTCGGCACCTGTCGCTGAGTTGTCGTGCAGTTTCGACGCTTCGCGATTTAAAATTTGAAAAAAAGCTGTTTAAATTATTCTAACGCCGCTTATTTTTGCAATATCGAAGACATCTGACATCTTTGCATTTATTAAGCGTATAAAAAAATTATGTGAATTAACCCAATTTTCATAAAGGCTGATAGAGAGTTTAAATTGTTAAATATTTCATATCGCTTAATTACGTTAGATAAATTTGTTATTTTTACACTTGCCATGTTTTAGTAAACTAAAACCTACAATTCGTTATTTATATTCGCTACCAAGGCCTAACCCAACAATAATGCCTAAATCGCTTCGTCTTTGAATACTTTGCATTCAAACGCTTCGTTCAATTTTTGGAAATGTAGTACCATAAGAAAACACTGTTTATAATTTCTTGGTTTGCAGAATTTTGTTGTTGTCGTGCGTCTGTCGGTGATGAAATTCCCTTCACATATCACAGATTGCAATACATTGGATATTGCATCAGCAATTAGCTCTCAGAAAGATCTGTTACCGATGGATTCTGCACAGTTTCACTGAAGCTGAAAAACATCAATGGGTGTAAGGTATGGCTTAAACTACAAAATCCGTGTACTACATATTTACATGTGACGAAACTTTATATACTGGTATGAACCGGAAACTAAGAATCCACTAAGACTCCACTGTTTGAGTGTTCTAAGATGAACCAAATCCCACAAAAATTGTTCTGCACGAAGTTCTTCTAATGAAATGATCCTTAGTTTCTTTGATTGTACTAGACATATCGTAACTATATCTTTGGAGAATTGAAAAACGGTAAACACCAAATGGTGTACCACAATTTGTTTGTCAGAAATGTCAATGAAATTAGGGAAAACAACCAAAAACTCATTATTCACCATACGTGTTGAAGCCTTTGAAAACCATGTTTTTGAGATACCAAGTTCAGAACAGAAAAAGTGCTTCATCTTCGCGCCAATTTGTTTATTAGTGTGATACCTGTCAATCACAAATATGAACTAATAAAAATTCAAACACATTGGTTTTCTATCCCTCTTCTATTATGGTCTGAACGCACATGCAAGTGGATAAAACAGTTTGTTCCAAAGAAATTAAGTCTTTCCTAGTTTTTTAACTACTTAACGGTGGCCCTCGTACATAAAGCCACTACATCTATGAATTATGTACAATAATTGACCTACACTTACTTAAAGCACAATAGTTATTTTTTGTATCTAGTGCGCGAAATGCCACTTTGGTGATCGAGAACTGATTTATTTAACGAGGCGCAGCCGAGTTAAAAAAATAGTCGAGATCACCAAAGTATTTCGCGCACGAGTTGCAAACAAAATTTTTTCTACAAACGTGAAAAAATTATAACAATCATTTTAACGTTTAAATACAAAACTCTCATCTAGTTTGCGTGCAGTGCGCGAAGTAAGTACTTCGCGCATGGCGTCGTCATTTCGCGCACGCTGTCATAGTAACGTAGGAAAGTGAAAAAAAGGGCTACTTCGCGTATTGTTATCGATGCGCAAACCTAACAAATCAGATGAGGCTAAAAAAGAACTTTTAACCGAGGTGCACACAACATTTTTTAGGCGACTATCACAAAAAGATATAAACTTTAATTTAAAAATCAATTTCATAATTTTAACAGTGACAGTTACCGGACAAATACAATCATATATTTGAATATTCATGTCACTTACAGAGTGCTTTGCTCCATCACCTGGACAACAAAAAGCGGTTGTAAAGTAAATGCGGCCGTAAAGTTGTTTATGACAGATGTTAAAAAAAAGTTATACTTTACGGCTTTCAACGTAAAACAACTATTTATGTAATAGCCGCCTAAAAAATATTTCAGATACCTTAAGGGTAAATGCGAATTATGCATCTATTAATATGGCACCCCTCGTACCAAAAATACAAAAAGGAGTTGGAAGGCGCTTTCTGAAACATTTAAATTTTCATATAGATGGACACTACCCGGCACAAGGATATCTTCTCCCTCTCAAGTTTAGAACGAAATGTTGTATCAGTGTGTCATTTATGTATAACTTGTTGCACAATAAAATTGACTGCTCTCTCCTGTACAGTTAGGTATATTATGTTTGCAATTCCCCGCACAACGTCTCATTCCGTTTATCGAAGTGTAGAACAAACATTATGCCGAACTCGCCAATTTCTGCAATGTGCCATAACTGTAACTCTATAAGTTAGCTTAATTGATATCTTTAACGATACCTTTGGGAAGTATCCTATCTGTAATTAGTTAAATGAGATAGTTCCCTCTCCTTTTCCTTTATTGTTCATTGTTCATTATTTATAAGCCCCTCTAATTAGAATAAATAATATCAAAGACTAGGAAGAATAGTCTTTGATAATATCAAGTAACGATTAGCCTTTCATTAGATTAAAAATAGTCATTTAATAAATAGTGCAGTTTAAAAATAGTTAATATCGCTTCACATTAGTTTAAATTAAATGACCAGTAAACTGGCACACAACGATCTCGTGTTTACTACAATGACGTATTAAATAAAATAGTTTTTCCCATAATAACTCAAAACAAAATAGTTTTTGCGTAATAACTCAAAAAAATAAAACAATTAATGTAGAGTGTGTAGTATAGTTGTAATCAGAAAACGATTTCTGATTTTTTCCTAAAATAATATACAGGGTATGTCATAAATATTTTTAATATTTTGTTCATTTCCGGCTAGGTCGGAAGTAAATTGGTATACTTATTATACTCGATTAAAAGAGTCGTGTGTGCTCTACTTAACTGTACAATTTTATTTCTTCATCTTAGTTAGCAAAAAAGTTATGAATTTTTAAAATTTTCAACTTCTAACATTCATCCCCCTTCCCCTATGGAAACTAAAGAAATAAATGTGGTGCCAGTAGCTTTTCATGAACTATATGTATAACATTTCAAAAAATAAGAAAAGTGCTCCGAGCAGATTTTGAGAAAATCGATTTTTAATTTTGACCAATTTGTCGTAGCGATTCCGTCTCTTTTGCGTTGGCAGATCGGACACGTATCAACCGTACGGCACGGGTAGGCAGTGTCACCACCTATTTATCTTACACTATGCTTGTAACCATGTCTAGTAACTTTTCACCAAGGGGAATTATATTGGGTTAAAATTTGAATGTATGCTCTCAAAATAACGCCCCTAATTTGGGCCCCTTTGGGCCGATTTTGAAGAGAAGCTTGTTTTACCGATGAAGTGAAATTTCATCAAAATCGGTTTAGTAGTTTGGGCTCTACACCCATAACGTACGCAATCAACCCACCCACCCACACATCCACGCACCCACAGACAAACATTTTTGAAAGATGGTGGTTTTGGACTCAGGAGAAGCCAAAACGTTGAGATTCATCAAATCCTCGAGATCGATTTTTTTTCGATTACATTACTTTCCCTATGTGTTATATACACGTGTGTAAATGCACGGTAAAGTAAAAATCGAGCAATAAAAGCTGTGTATCTTTATGCTAGATTGATTTCACAGCATGGTGAAGGGTGAAAACTTACTAAATGACATTTACATTTATATTAGATCACGTCTGTTGGTCACCATAATTCCAGTTGTTCGTTAAAGTGCAGCTCATGCTAATTCTTTTTATAGCTATTGTGCTTCAAACATAACAAAATAACGATTTTTAGGTCGTTTGACCGTTTTATAATCTCCCATAATCTCATTTGGCGTTTGAAATTAAATTAAAATCAAAAAAAATTGTAAAAGTAACATCTTAAACGAAATGAAAGTGCAAACTCGTTAGCATAGGTACTGCCACAAATCCCCAGGTGCCCTAAGGGAGTTGAGTATATCAACATAACCTCAGCTGCTTATAATTCATTGAAATTAAAACTAAATTAAATATTTATCCACAAGCATAAATTTCATTCCAGATCCTATAACAACATTTAAATTTCAGCTTAACCATGCAAATCTCTCATTCCGTGAAAAACCCCTAAAGATTAAATAATTTCGCAGTTACAAAATAAATAGATTCAATTATATCTATAGTAGTAGTTACATGTTTATATAAGTAATGAAGCAAATGTAATATAATTATAAATATGTTTATGGAATTTGTTAATTCTCATAGGGTAAATATACCTATAGAATAGACGAAGACGTTTAGTATTTATGATACAAAAGGATGAACAATTCATATAAGTATTTACTCGTTCCCAGTTTGACTAAATATGTATTCCTTATCTCCTTTTATATTCAACCATACTATCACAGTATTTATCTGTGATACTATGTATGTTGTGACGAAATGGAGTTTAGGTATTCTCATTCATTTTCTTTTCTTCCGCTTTTGTTGCGGTAGATTATAGCAAATATTATTTTACAAAGATTATATTCGAATTTCGTACACTATATGAGAGAAATGAAATACCTACTTCAAGTAAAGTCAAGCGAAGTGTAACACAGCAAGCACCAACGACCACGAAAAACGTCGTTTCAACGACGAACAACCAACATGCTTATTAAGTTAAACATTTTCGGCTGATATCTTTACTGTCGTTGCTCAATACTTAATTAATTATTATTAGATGGATCGTAACCTTTGTCTGAATTTATCTTTAATTCGTTATTTGTTTTACTGTCACAATTATTTCTCGCCAATGCACCAATGTCCAACATCGTAGGTACACTATTATATAGTTCGGCCGCTGGATCTTTACCGATGTATGTTCACGTACAACGACGTGCGTATCTGTCATTCGACTACTTTATTACTAAAAACAAACAAAGACAAACTGCAAATCTCAGTCAGTTTGTCCTTGTTTGTTTTTAGTAATAAAGTAGTCGAATGACGGATACGCACGTCGTTGTATGTGAACATACATCGATAAAGATCCAGCGGCCGAACTATACCGGCAGTTCTGTCTCAAAGTCGAACATAGGAATTTAACATGGTATTGAAGGTTTTTGCCAATTGTTGCTCGCCTATTTAACTTAGAGAAAAGGTAATGACAAAGAGCATATATTATATTCTCTATGGTAATGACATCAACAGAAAGAGAAAATTATTGCGATTCAAATAATGCTACTGGCAAGACTAAAGGTGCGATTTATTCTTTTAAAATACTAACTTAAAGTATGACACTTTTGTATTGTAGTATTAAAATTAACGGCAAAGAAATGTCGAACTCTTCTGAAATTAGTGTCACTGTTCAGAAATTTGGTTTATGTTTAATGCTTATCAATTTATGTCAGCTTGGGCTGCGCGATACGTGATTGATAAGTAATGCATGCGGTTGGGGGTAATGTTTTACCTGCTAATCGAAGAGTAAGAGTATGCAACGAACGACGGTCGCGTTATTTGTAAATCGGTTTAAACGGCGAATTGGCGACGGCGAATCGGCGAAGGCGAACCGGCGACGGCGAATAGTCCCAAACCCAACTAAATTATTCTCCTTTTTTTTCGAACAATTGATTTCGAACAATTTACTTTCGAACAATTGATTTTCGAACAATTGATTTTCGAACAATTGATTTTCGAACAACTGATTTCGAACAATTGATTTCGAACAATTGAATTCGAATAATTTACCTGCACCGTATAATAAGTATAAATATAAAAGTAACTTAACTACCTCCACCGTGAGATGTTTACCTTGTTGCCGAGAGTCAAAGTGTCTTTTCATCCTAAAAATTTGAAACACGCCCACATCTCTATCTATTAGAATCTTCGAATAGTTATCATGGTTTCCATTCGGTTGTTCAATAAATTCTTTGTTTCCATTGTACAATGTTGCACAAAACCAAAAGTTATTGTCAAGCATCGTTAGATACACGTGAAATGTCAAATTTAAGACTTGAGATAATAAGTAATGCAAGACGACATTCGTTTTGAAATTTAAAGGTTTCATCGTTCAGTGAAATTCTGTATTCAATGGTTTCATAGAAATGTAATACCTATAAATTGCTGGAAGAAAGTTACAATGTAAGTAGCAAGATAACGATGCAAGCGAAGGAAGTATTACTGAATAACAATTAAATAACTACGAGTAAGATGTCAATATACGCCTAAAGGTAAATTGTTATAAATGTTAACGTTATACAATGTTCAAATTTTATTACAAACAATGGAAATAATTTTCGGTCCAATTTAATTACGTATATTATCAACTGTAACCAAGCAGACAATTAAATAAATCGATTCCTTTAATTAACCCTTACGAATCCAGTTTAACTGCTGTTGTGGTAGGTTTTCAACCTCCTTTCATTCGACTTCCACAGTAATTTCGAAATACTATAATTAGAACGGAAAGTTCACTTCGAATTCTCTGTTCTACGTTTTCTCACTTCAATCCTACAATTTAATCAGTGCTTTGATAAATCTTGCTCTTCTTAATTAAATTACAAGTAAAGCACGTTTGTATAAATCGGTCTAATATAAACATTTAGTTGTTAAAAAAATGAGCTCGATTTTCCGAAAATATCAAAATTTTAAATTACAACCAAAAAATAAGTAAATGTGCCAAATAGTGTCGACTCGTTGGCGTTGGTGTGAAGCTCATTTAATACAGATTTTATACATATAATCAAGGAGGTGTCCGAAATTTTACATAATTTCATTCGAAATCGATAAAATGCGTTTGATACACGGTGTATACACCGTGGTTTGATACCTCATACTCATAACATAACCATAACCACAAAATCAACTTGTTAAAACATATTTTAGAGAACGTGGGTATCGATACACGTTGGGACGAAATAAATTGAGGACCATCTTAAATCCTCGTGTGCCGTACAAAACTATAATAGTTAGGGAGCTGGTGGCAATTTAGGTATATGATTTCATCGTCGTTGATACTTGAACGTAATATAATCTGCAACTATGTGAAGTAGAAAAAATAAGTGCCGAGCTTAGGTAGCTCTGATTTTTTTGTATAAATAATTTCGAAATTGTAAAAAAAAAACTGTCAAAAATTATACACCGTGTCCAAGATAAGAATGCACAGCATGGGGATCTTGAAAACGGTAGAAGATACAGGGTGGCTTAAATTAGAAAAAAGTTGCGCTATTTAGAGTATGTTCATATGCTGGCCGCAAAAGTTCATTATTGTTTATCGTTTTCAAAATTCTCAAAAAAATGTGATTTTTTGGATTTTCGTTTCTTTTCATTTTTTTATTTATTTTAACTGATATTAAAAAACTACCGGCACTTTCTCATTGCCACTTTTTAAGCTCTACAAAATGGCGTGTTCAAATTTTTAATCCGACGTTTCGTATCCGAGAAACCATCATCAACTTTATTTTTTTATATGGCCTCAAACAAAGAGACACTCTGTATTCGGTAGCATTATTCATTACAAATTCAACGATGTATCACACATTATGGTTTTGAAGCCAAAAAATGGGAAAAACGTGAGTTATAAGGTTTTTTATTTTTTAAATTAGTAGGCATTGGAATAATCGCAATATTTATGTTTTATCTGTCACATTATTGTTGAAAACGTAATTTGGTGTTGTGTAAGTTGTTTTTACGGGAATTTGAAGTGTTTTAATTTTTGTTCTTGTTAAAGTTACTTATTCGTTAGTTTGTTGCTTCGTGCCTTTAATTTATTTACAAGTGTTTACCATGGAAAGAGAACGTTTCACAAACGAAGAAAAATTTGATATGTTGACGTGTTACATCTTGTGCCGCAAAAATTGTGTAGCTGCTGAACATATGTACTCTGATAATTATCCTGAACGAAGACAACCTGAAAAATCCATTTTTAGACGTTTGGTATCTAACTTAAAGGAATTTGGCTCATTTAAAAAACCTGTTGTATCTCGTAAAAAACAATCCAACGAAGAAAAGGCGACTACTGTTTTACAAATGGTTGTTGAAAATCCTGAAATATCAACAAGACTAATTGAACGTCGAACTGGAGTAGCTAGATCTACAGCCCATTTCGTTTTACAAAAGAATAAATTTCATCCCTATAAATTTAGAATTTGTCAGGGTCTTAGACCTGGTGACGAGAGAAGGCGAGCAAGTTTTTGTGAATGGTATACCAGAAAATGTGAAGAAGATCAAAATTTTCCTTTTAAAGTAATTTGGTCTGATGAGAGCATGATAACCAACAATAGCATTTTCAACCGACGTAACAAACATTATTGGGCAACAGACAATCCTCATTTAATAAAAGAAGCAAGGCATCAACATCGATTTGGATTTAATCTGTGGGTAGGCACTTTGGGTGGCAGAATAATAGGACCTTTTATTTATCACAACAATTTAAATTCCGAACGATATCTCGACCTACTGCAGATTGATTTGGAGAATGCCTTGGATGAATTACCATTACTTATGGTTAACAACTGCTGGTTTCAGCAAGATGGTGCCCCAGCGCATAATTCAAGAAATGTGCGAGAATATTTGTCCCACAGGTTTCCTGGAAAATGCATTGGAACTCACAGCCCGATCACCTGACTTAACCCCATTGGATTTTTTCCTGTGGGGTTATTTCAAAAACCAAGTGTATGACGCCATTTTTGAAAATGAAGAACAGTTATTGGCATTGGTTTTAGCAGCAGTTAATACAATCACACCAGAAATGTTAGACCATGTTTTGAATTCTTCTGTAGACAGAGCATACTTGTGTCTAGAAAATAATGGCAACCTATTTGAGCAATTATTATAATTTTTTGACATTGTGTTTCTGTTATTGTACCAGCGCCTACTAATTTAAAAAATAAAAAACCTTATAACTCACGTTTTTCCCATTTTTTGGCTTCAAAACCATAATGTGTGATACATCGTTGAATTTGTAATGAATAATGCTACCGAATACAGAGTGTCTCTTTGTTTGAGGCCATATAAAAAAATAAAGTTGATGATGGTTTCTCGGATACGAAACGTCGGATTAAAAATTTGAACACGCCATTTTGTAGAGCTTAAAAAGTGGCAATGAGAAAGTGCCGGTAGTTTTTTAATATCAGTTATAATAAATAAAAAAATGAAAAGAAACGAAAATCCAAAAAATCACATTTTTTTGAGAATTTTGAAAACGATAAACAATAATGAACTTTTGCGGCCAGCATGTGAACATACTCTAAATAGCGCAACTTTTTTCCAATTTAAGCCACCCTGTATCTTCTACCGTTTTCAAGATACCCATGCTGTGCATTCTTATCTTGGACACGGTGTATTATCGTTTCTGTCATCAATTATATTTTATTAAATACATTTGATAGATAGTGAAATTAAAGCTGGCAGAAGTCAGGATTGTGGGAGTTGTTATAAAAATAATTAATAAACTGTAAAAAAAATAATGAGTATGTACTATATCATTCCATCGTCTTTTGAATAATTATTTGTATGTTTTATAGAGTATTTGTAAATATAAAAAAAATATGGCAGACATCGACAACTCTGATTTTAGATGTAATATAAAAAACATATTATTCATTTATTTTAATTTCTTTTATTAAAATAGATATTTATAACATACAGTAGTCATTGCTTTCTTCGTCACTTTCATCCAGAATTCTGTTAGTGGCGAAATCTGCACTTTCATCTATTATCTCTCCTTCATCTGAGGATAATAGTCGAGGAAATAAAGCACTAAAATAAGCCAAACCTACCAAATTTTTGTAGTAAGACGGATTGAGATGGGGTTTTTTGCATTCGCTTCCTAAATTTAATAGGAAACTTTGTACCTACTTTTCATCAAGTTTTTTTTCAAAATTGCATTTGTGCAGTCGAAAATGCATACTGAAAAATGCAATTTTATAGAAAAAATTCATAACTTCGTTATAAACTTCTAGAATCGACTCAATTCGGGTTCAAGGGGGTTTTCGAGGTCGCTGATCCCGAATATGACCTTCAAATTGCCTCACCGCCCACCTGGAGCTCAGGATGGCTGAGCAACGTCATCTCCGAAGCTTTTTCTGAAATTCACTCTCAAATCATTCTAGACATCTCATACGAAGTTTGTTTGGGTTTCTGATTCCAAATCAGGCATCGGGAACCGTCCCCCGCGTACCTGTTGCCCCACATCCGGGCATCAACGTCATCCTCTGAAGTTTTACTGAAGATTCAAGACTATAGGGAACCGAAAATTGCTTCCGGGGGTTCAGTGCTTTATTTCCTCGACTATAAACATACATTCGCAAATCTAAACCTTTATTTATTATTCTCTCTTTCGCTGTGTAATTATTTATCTCTATACCCTTCATTTCCTGTTTTAAACCACCTACCTATTCCTTCTAACTTTCGTTTCCATGCGAACAAATATAATATACACAAATAATATTAGTGAGTGTGTATTTCTACTCCCTTGCAGCTGTCTTCTGGTAGTAAAATACTTCTGTCTTCGAAAAGACAGTATCGATTTTTTCTGCCTTTTTCATTTTTATGCTTTCCATAACTAATAGAAATATTAGACTTAATGACAGAAACGATGTTATAATTTTTTAATTTTTTTTTAAAGCATTTTTGCCGTAATACAGATTATTAATGCAACATCATCATAGTGGCAGAAGTATTTTTTTTAATCTCTTATAATATAACTTCAATAATTATTCTAATCTGCCTGCCGATGAAGTAATTTATTTTTTTATATATCATAATAATTAGAAAACAAATTAATTACTCTAAAACACAGCAGGACAAACTTCTGCCACTAGCATTAATCTTTTTTTTATATTAAATACAAGTTATTAAAACTGTCAACAGAAGCGATAATATCGTTTATTTTTACTAACATTTTTCGCAAGCGCCTATTTGATATTGCAGCAATTAGTGAATGGCAGAAATTGTTTAAAATGATTATTTTACTTAGTACTCTAATATTATCTACCTCTGTCACACGATGAAATCATATAAAAATTACTGCCACCAGCTCCCTAACTATAAATATGATTTATGATAACAATTTGCCTTTATATTTATTCCGTAACATAATACTTTTTGGAATAAGTAATTTCATTATAATCTCGTTTCATTTTAACAAAAAGTACAAATTGGTTTTTTTTTAATATATTTGTGGATTCGACTGCTATGGTCTTCTCGCTATACAAAAGTAGCTTCAAGCAATTTCAGTCTTTTGCTATATCCTATCATTCATACACAACCCAATTACTTTTATGTACTTTAACATATTTTTCAATCTTGGTATACTGATGAAGTTCGGTATAATATCCGGCTTTATGTCATATAACTGAAAGCTGATTGACAAAATCTACACAATCACAGTAAGGTTGGTATTACAGATATGGTTGGCTCTTCAAAAGATATTTATGTGTTTTTTTGCAGTTTTTTTGTGTAGTGATGAAGCCACATTTTCTAACAACGGTATGTTTAATCGAAAAACTCAATCGGCATTATTGGAGTTGCGAGATTCCTTTGCTTCATCATCTCCATAATTCCTAAAAGCGTTTCAGTATCAATGTTTGGTGTGGCTTGAAATGTACAAAAGAACCTTTACATATCAGAATTACATGGAATTATTGAGAAATACCATTGAGGAGTAATAAGATAACGTAAACTCGGCTTATCTAGTGACACGAGCCATCCGTAAACTAAAAAATAATAACACTACTGGTCCGGATCTGGTACCCGCATTTCTAGTTAAGGACTGTGCTAACGTTTTAGCAGTTCCACTTTCTTTTCTATTTAATTTGTCATTACGTCACCAAATCTTCCCCGATGTGTGGAAGGTAGCTAACATTTGTCCCATTTTAAAAGGCGGTGACGTCAATGAAGTTACAAACTATCGCCCCATAAGTATCCTCAATAACTTTGCTAAAGTGTTTGAAATTATTATATATTCACGCATCTATCCCAAAGTGAAAAGGCTAATTTCCACTCACCAACACGGGTTTATGGAGCAGAGATCTACAACCACTAACCTTGCTCTCTTAACAGATTTTATTGCTAAGGAATTAGACGTGAGAAGTCAAGTCGACGTTATTTACACGGACTTCAGTAAGGCTTTTGATGTAATCTCGCACGACCATATTATGGCTAAGCTCTCTAATATTGGTTTTCATCCCACCCTTATTAACTTCTTTAGATCCTACTTTATGAGCCGAGTGCAGCGGGTTGTTTACAATAACCACCTATCCGATAATATTACGGTCACATCTGGGGTTCCTCAGGGCTCCACCCTGGGACACCCGGGTGTCCCGGGTGTGTAACGACCTTCCCGACACGATATACTGTCATAAGCTGTTCTTTGCTGACGACCTGAAAATTTTCTCTTCTGTTCACTCGACAGCGGATTGCGTATCCCTTCAGCAACAGCTTGACCTACTTGGGCAGTGGTGCAGCGTTAACAGTTTGCCCTTAAATATTTCGAAGTGCAAGGTACTTTCTTTCTCAAGGAAAACTCGGCCTATCGAGTATGTTTACACGTTGGATTCTGCTCTACTCAATAGATGTAACCTTGTGAAGGATCTGGGCGTGTACTTTGACACTAAACTCACCTTCGCGCATCACATTGACACACTGTCTCGTTCCGCACTACGCACGCTGGGTTTTGTTATACGTAATTCTAAATATATCTATGACATTGATACTCTTAAGGCTTTATACTTTTCCCTCGTTCGCAGTAAGTTAGATTACTGTAGTATTATATGGTTTCCTTTCCTCAAGACCCATATTGGATTGTTGGAGTCTGTCCAGAGGCGCTTCTTAAAGTTTTTATATTGTAGAGAAGAGCGAATCTACCCAGTCAGAGGCTATTGCCACCATCTCCTGTTATCGAGATTCAGCTTTCGCTCGCTCGAACATAGAAGACGTACAGCATGCTTAGCGTTTCTTTATAACCGCTTGCACAATAAATTGGATGCACCAGACCTACTTTCTTTAATTAGTTTTTATATACCAAAGCATTACACTCGACATAACGTCGCGTTTTATTTGCCCACACCTCGCTCAAATGTCTTAGGTAAGTCTCCAATTATCCATGCATGTAAAATTTGTAACCAGCAGTGTCCTACTCTGGATATCTTTGTTTGTAACCTGAGCGACCTCACGACAGCCCTAGGCTAACTAACATCTTATTCATGGTAATGAATTAGAATTAGAATGAGTAGTTTAGGTATATTTGATTTTGAGTTCTGTTATGTAGATTTTAATCTGATTTAGTTTTTTGTTTTGTTTTTGTACGTTTAGGTTAGCTTATGTACTCCACGATGTGTTTTTTTCTCTATTATTGTGTTTGTCCTGTAATTGGAATGTCTATTCTGTTGGGCAATATATATTATTATTATGTACTTCGATTGTTATCGATACTCAGGCCAAGCCTGGTTAACTAATCGCACGGATCGAAATCAAGTTACGATTAGTCCTACTAATACATATATCTATACAATATAAATTTGAAGTTGCTGTTAAAAAGTGAACATACTAAATACTATACACATATTATGTTCATTAAATTAAATGACGTTGATAAAACCAACGCTGATCACATTTTAGATAATGTATTTGTTTGAGAAGCCTCGGTGTATTTGATCCCAATTTGTAAAAGCCACGTCCCGTCGACCCTCTTTCCGCGAAGGCATTAACATGAACGCAGCGTCGCGCATCAATAACAAAAAGAGACCCTATATTCCTAGGCTTCTCCGTTGGCGTCACTTATTCGTGACTTAGTGACTTTTTATAGAAAAGAAAAAATGAACATAATATGTATGTTTTGAAAAAGTGTTATGGTTATTGTGTAAGCGTTTTTTGTTGTTTAGCTCGACGCATAGGTTGCACTCGAGTGGGTAATGTGTTGTTTGTGTTTTGTGTTAATTGCGAATTCTGATACTGTGAGTATATTGTGTGTTTACGTTTGAGTGCATGAGAACGAGTTAGAGGTGTTACATGAGTGATTGTTGAAGTGTTGTGTGTTGGTAATGGACTTTCTATAATGTTATGTTGTGTATGCAACAGAGTTTCAATTTGTGAAGGGAGGATTGAGTGTTGTGCTTCATTTTGTGTTTGAATGGTATTAGTTGAAAGTGTGTGATGTGGTTCTGAGTGATGTGCGGTATCTTCCGTTATGTTTAGAAATTTTCTAACTATGTGGCAAGTGTTGATAATGACTGCCTTTTGTAATTGTATGTTATGTTCTTATCTAACCCTAAAATGTGCAAACTGTGATGTATTGTTTTTATTATTATTATTATTATTATTATTATTATTATTATCGGCAGCACAGTATCTTTTAGCAATATGGGGTACCCAATTTAATTCTTAGAATGTTGCTAATTTTTTAAGGGAACTCTTCGAAAACCGTTGGATTGCTACACGTGCGTCAAAGCTGGGTCGGATACAGAAAAAAAGTATCCGAGTACCGGATACGGATACTAAATATGTATCCGGATACTTTTTAAAAAAGTACTGATACTTTCACCTAAAAATGTACTCGGATACAAGTATCCGGGTACTTTTTTCGGATACTTTTTAGGATACTTTTAAAAATGAGTAGACAAGAATATTGCAGGATTTTTCCTGTAAAAACAAAACGAAGCACTGAGCTTTTAATTTTGAATTCCGCGAGTGGTGGATCAGTTCAGTTAAAACTTTCACACTTTCAACTTTTTAGGGCCTATTTGCGCCAAAGCAAAATTATAAAGATTAAGAACTATTTTGTTTATATTATAATAATACCAAAAAAAAATACAAAGCATATTATAAGTATATAGGGTTTTTTAAAAGGGAGATACAGAAAATATTATATAAATCTAATTAATTAGATAATGTATTTATTAGATTTCTGTTTTTAATATTATATAGAACATGGAAAAAATGAGTCGGAGTTCACCACATAAAAACAATGACGATGATTAAATAACGAGTGTGAAAAATGGGATTTTAGATATACCTTGATAAAAAATAGTCATTTAAAAAAAAACTGTTTCTGATGTTGAAAGCATTTATGCCCGTTTTCCTAAATATTTATGTTAAGCTCATCAACTGATCCCTCCAATATCCACATTTCTTATGAAATCATACTTTTCTTCATTTTCTGCCCCTCTTTTTCTGTCTGCTTGTCTAACTACTTTCCCTTCCCCCTTCCCATTGGCAAAATCACTCTTTCCAGTTCCTTTCAGACTTAATGAAGATCATCTCATCTAGTCCTGAATACGTTCCTTCATCTCATTTTCAAAATTGCATTCATCGGCAAATACTATAGAGTCCGATCTTCTTAAAAACTTTCACAATTGAAATCATAAGCTCATTTCATCATCATCAGTCTAGAAAAATACTAATTGTAGGACCATACCATAGAAATCAGGCGTGATGTAGCAACCTTCACTCGCGTTTAAATGAGAAATGAGAATTAATTGACTAATTAATTGCATCCAATTCATATAATTTAGTAAACACATGGACACGTGTAGACTGAACATTACACACTACATAACTGACTTAACCCTCCGATAGCCGCGTGGTCAGACGCCACTCTGATAAACAATGGTGAGAACTATTTAAAATAGTGAGTTGGTGACTTCCCCTTCCGTGTACCTTCCTAATACGACGATTGAAATTGAATTAAAATCTCTTTAAAAATATGATTTTTTTTATTACTTACCTATTTGATATTAATATATGACATATTTTATTTTACTGTAGGTAAGAATGAATTTTTGTGAATTTGAAGTAAAGCATTTTAAAGTGTGGTAGTATGTAAATTATTTAAATAAAACCTTTAGCATATATTTTAATTCCATTCTTATGATGGAGTCTCACAGACGCCACGCGGGTACTCGTGTTTGGAAATTGAGCGCGGGCATCCGAGGGTTTTAAACATAGTCATGCGCTGATTTGTTGCTGCAATAATTGATTAGGGCTTAACTTCTAACTGTGTCTATTAAAAACTACAATATTTAGTCAGTTACGCATCATTCGCACACTGAAACGTTTTTGTGGCCTTTTAGAAGCGGATATTTCATTTCCTGTACTTGCCACTGAAGATGTCGCGGTCAATTAATGAAAATTTGTGAAAATAAGTACTTACCGAAATCCATTGATTTTTATTGGTACCTATCCACTTATTGTTTTGCTTATAATTGAAAACAGGCCTTTTGAAAAAATTTGATGTAAGATTTGCTCGTGTCAATATCTTGTCTTTGGTCCAGAATCTCTATTGCTTTAAACATTTTACAAGGTTTGTGAGCTTGAAAATATTTTTAAGTGAATATATTATTGTTGAATTAAGCCAGATAGACATTTAAACGATATAATCCCTCTCGATTTGCGCACGTTGTACAAGGATCTTTAAAGGAATCATCAAATGTTTATCTCCACTGCTCTGAATTGTCTTTATACTCATAATAAATCCCACAAAGTTCCAGTTCACATTTTATTTTTTAATCTATCCAATCGCCGACTATGGGAATGAAAATGCTAAAAAAGATTTTTCCAAATTGTTACAATGTAATACAATTTTCAACCCTAAATTTTGTTAAAAGTATTACACAATTGATGAATCAGTGACATTGCTATTATTTGATAATGCTATTTGGTAGTCTAATTTGTTACAAATTCCAATCATCCGTGTATCGTTATGAGTAGCGGTAAAATCTCCCCATTATTATACATAACGCAAAACCGTTAAGTATTCAACAGTTCATAACGTGCGTATGTAATAATCATATTTAAAATTTGGTAAAATTGCTTCCTTAATCGCTTATTCACAAAAATCAAAGAAAGTTCTTTATTTAGTACATAACAGCACAAAACAAACACATGTAAATATAATAATTAAAATCCCAAAGTTTTGAGAAGAAAACATAAACTTCTTGGTTTAATCAAATTGCAATCAAATTTTTATACCCACGTAAGACGTTATTTGGTTTATTTACACATATTTAGTCAATTGAAAAACAAAAACTTTTAGCATTTGCGAGACATATTATTTTGGATTGAAAGAGTGGTGCCCCTAAATGTAGGCAGCACATTATGCAATTTCTTTAAGTAGCATGCTATGGAAATAAATATCATGTCATTTATATTGTCAATTTCTTTAACAAAATATTATTGTATCCGAACATTTTCTCAACTTTATCTACGCAGAAAAAGTATAGTACGTTACACGAGTTGTAAACCCATTACGAACTCATGAAATTTACTTTTTCATTTCGTGCGTAATGGGTTACTTACAACTCTTGTTACGTAATATACTATTGTGTGGTTTATAACAATTAGTGCAAGTAGCAGTTGCAATTGCTAATTGCTCTTGGACATGTAAAGCTCCATTCAGCAACTCGATTACAAAATTACAAGTATAATTTATAATATAATATGTAATATAATATAGTAAGAATAATAATATAAATAATAAGTTTGTATAACAGGAATGACAAGTAGGTAATAACTAAATAGCGTTTTCAAAGCGTGTTAAGAGTTCGTTTGGTTTAAATCGGTTCAGGCGTTTGGGTTTTTGGCTTTCGTCCATTATTATTAACTAATTGGTTGAAATGAGCCGATAATCCGGCTTTATATTTTTCGGCTGATTTTTGTATTTTTCCTTTTACACTTGGAATGCACAGGTCAGTTGAAATCACTTTGTATGGCATATACCACGGGGCACTGACTATGCCTATTTGGACTTATGGACTCTCGCTACGGGGAAACGCTAGCATGTCCAACCTGGCCATAATCGAAAGTTTTACGTACTATGGTACATTCCATATAAAGTGATATCATTCCAAATGTAAAAGAAAAAATACAAAAATCAGCCAAAAAATATAAAGCCCGATTATCGGCTCATCACAACCAATTAGTTAATAATCTAATGGACGAAAGCCAAAAACCCAAACGCCTGAACCGATTTAAACCAAATTAACTTTTAACACGCTTTGAAAACGGACATTTAGTTATTACCTATTTGTTATTCCTGTTATACAAACTTATTATTTATATTATTATTATTATTATTATATACTGTAATTTTTTAATCGAGTTGCTGAATGGAGCTCTACATGTCCAAGAGCAATTGCAACTGCTACTTGAACTAATTGTTATAAACCACACAAATATTTATCCTGCATAAATTGGATAGATTGTACTATATTAAAGGATTTAAAAAAGAAAAATTATAAAAACAAAACAAAAACAAAAATACATGTATTTATAAGAAAAAAACAACGAATATTTTTAATTACACATATAATATATAAGATTCAATAAAAATTTTGTTTTACACATACAGGGCATTCGATTAAGTCTGTAACGTATTTTACATTCTTAAACAGCCATTTTCTGTTATTCATTGCGGTCACTGCTCTCAACATCACTAGCAGTGATTACCATCATTGCTAACATTTATAATAATCGGTTCGATATCTTCCAATAAATTTTCCACGTTCCACATTTCGGATTCTGTCGTTATAACGTGTTTTGTATAATTTTTCTAGTGTAATCCTTAAATATGGCTTCTGTAATTAAATTTCTTACTTCGTCTTGTTTAAATGTTTTGTTGTGTCCGGTTATACAGGGTTTTTCAACGAAAAGGAGCCACCCTTTATAACTTCTAACAGAATCAAAATTTGAAAAATCGGCGATACCCGTCTATAATAATATCGAGGGGGACACTTTTTGACATAAGTTTGAGATTTCATACCTTAACCCCCTGGGTCCCACAAACATACCCTTAATTTTTTTAAATAGCAACATGGGTCATGTGATACGTCATTTGAAAGGTCTTTTGATATCTTGCATTACTGCGTTTAAAATTTTAAAATCGTTCAATTCGTTTGTGAGATATTTTAATTTAAAGTTTTAGAGAACTGATATAATTTTCTTCAAAATGGTTGTTTTTTATTTTTTTTTTTGCTTTTATAGTCAAGATAAATTGATACGAAATTCATTGTATTAAACTTTTTTTTAATTACATGGAAATAAAACTTAAAATAAATTAAAAAGTCAGTAATATTTTTATATTGCATTATTATAACGACAAATTATATCAGTTCTCTAAAACTTTAAATTAAAATATCTCACAAACGAATTGAACGATTTTAAAATTTTAAACGCAGTAATGCAAGATATCAAAAGACCTTTCAAATGACGTATCACATGACCCATGTTGCCATTTAAAAAAATTAAGGGTATGTTTGTGGGACCCAGGGGGTTAAGGTATGAAATCTCAAACTTATGTCAAAAAGTGTCCCCCTCGATATTATTATAGACGGGTATCGCCGATTTTTCAAATTTTGATTCTGTTAGAAGTTATAAAGGGTGGCTCCTTTTCGTTGAAAAACCCTGTATAATATATCTTTATACTTTACTCCACACCATTTCTATGGGGTTGAGATCACAGTGGTAGGGTGGAAACCGCAAAATTTTCACATTGTGCCGTTCTGCAATATCCTCTATTACAGAATTATTGTTATAATTTGGCTTGTACGCACTGACGATTTCTAACAGTTCTGCTTTTACATCATTTCCTTCAACATCTTTCGATCGAAGCCATGCGTGAATTTCTTCTTTATTAGATGCAGTCGTAGGAACCTTTTCTAATTTCCTACTATGGTAAGGAGCATCGTCCATTACCACAACTGTTTTTTTTTCTGGCAAGTTAAGAACGAGATGATTTTCGAACCAATTTTCAAAAGAATCTCCATCCATTTCATCATGGTAGTCCTGAGTGTTTTTCTTTGCCAGAAACGTTACTTCTGCTCCATTAATAAAACCATTTTCGCATCCTGTGTGTAATAGAACAAAGCGAAGATCACGAGCAGCAGGAGTAATAAACCGCAGATAAATGCATCTGTATACACTTATACAGTATAATGTACAAGATTCATTATCATCTGCTTCTCCGACGCCATGTGGTGTTGCCCATGGATCCGTTGAAACTATTACATGCGCCATCAACAATCACAAAATAACAATAACAGTAACAATCACCAATGCGATAAAAATAATCCGCGGTGCAACTCTGAAATACCGACCAACGAAATAAATATAGGGAAACTGCTTAAATATGCAAGTACATTAATTCCATTAAATATAATAGATATCTTGCAAACTCGGGCATCGCCCATCGGCTGAGGAACTTGTTGGGAACCTCCGATTTTACTAAAACTAAACTTATAACATCGCTTGTTGCTGAGAACTGGCAATGTCGATAAGATATTTCTCATAAGGATTGCACAATGCACAGCCCTATCATAGTCGTACTGACTCTGAAGTATGGATAGACAATAGAGTATAACAAGCTACAACTTTAATAGTCCAGTCATTTTAAACATGAACATTGCAAAAAAACCTATATTAGGTTTGACTTTTTTATGTTGTTAGGTTCAGTCCCAGTAGTAAATACTCAATTTTGCAACTTCGAAAAACTTGTGGAAACTGGGGGGGGGGGGCGCCAAAAACCGCGATTTTTTGGACTTTTTTCAGTTTTGGCCTCGTAGCTCAAAAACTACGAGTTATAGTGCGAAGAATATGATTATCTTTTTTAAACTAGACTAAATTTGCTACAATTTGAGCCTAACCGGAAGTCTGTAAGTATAATAATTTCCGAGATACAGCTCTTCAGAAATAGGTAATTTTTCCCAAAATCTTTTTTCAACGTATCATCCATGTTTCGAGCCAGATATTGCCATAACGACGTGCCCTACGACTCTTGTCACGGAGAAAAAAATTGTAGGACATTTTATCGCCTTTTATTTAAGCATTAATGCATTCCTGTGGGCCTAACAGTTCTCGAGAAAAAGACGGAAAACCGGAAAACAGTGAAATCCTCCACATATATGTAATAGCATTAGTACGATTAGAAGACATTTTCTGATTATTCTTATTTAGCCTAGCGAACGAACGCTCAAAAAGGGCTTGTAGACAGACTTTTTGATCCTAATGATTTTATTTCTAAGATGTGTTTGGAGGTGTTTGGTGCTAATTATACGAAAAGTCCCCGGCCCTACCGTATGAGCTAACTCCGTAGCGTAACAAAATTTGCGGATTTGTTAAGTTTTCCCTTTGTATCTCTTGAATAGACGATCGTAGTGGGAAATGGCCAATTATAAAATAAAAGCTGCCTTGAGAAATTACTTTTGTTCTTTTCGTCAAACATTAACCCTATCATAAATGTATTTAGAAAAGACTAGAGACCATTAAACATGGTGGCGCATAAGACTGAAATTGTTTGGCTAAGGATGCAGGTAATGTGTATTTAATACTCACATATCAGATTTAGCTCCAAACCTCCCACAAAATTACTTGTTCTCTAGTGCCTTCTATTCCATCTTGAACTCAACGTTTTTTTTTAAATAACTATAACATCTAATCTATTTGAAATAAAATATTAAACGGTATATGTATTCTATAGCAAATTTTATGGTCTACAACTTTTATTTCAGCAGGTTTTGCTATAAACCCAATACTTTAGGAGCTAGGGATACAATATTTGCCGAAAAACGTCGTGTAAAAGCGATTTTCAAAAAAAATGTCAATACTTGACAGCGAATATCTCTTCAACGGATAGAGATAGAGAAAAAACGCATAGAAACAAACTTGTAGAAAATTTAATCACCTTTTTTTATAATTGGCCATTTCCCACTACAATGGCCTGTTCAAGAGATGTAAACGGAAAACCTAACAAATCCGCACATTTTGTTACGCTACTTTTCGTATAATCATCACCAAACACATCCCAGAAATAAAATCTTTAGGATCAAAATGTCTGTCTACAAGCCCTTTTTGAGCGTTCGTTCGCTAGGCTAAATAAGAATAATCACAAAATGTCTTCTAATCATATTAATGCTATTACATATATGTGGAGTCGTAGCGATTTCACTGTTTTCCGGTTTGCCGTCTTTTTCTCGAGAACTGTTAGGCCTACAGGAATGCATCTATGCTTAAATAAAAGGTGATAAAATATCCTACAAATCTTTTCTCCATGGCAAGGGTCGTAGGGCACGTTGTTGTGGCAATATCTGGCTCGAATCATGGATGATACGTTAAAAACAGATTTAGGGAAAATGCCTATTTTTGAAGAGCTGTATCTCGGAAACTATTATACTTACAGACTTCCGGTTAGGCTCAAATGGTAGAAAATTTAGTCCAGTTTAAAAAAGATAATCATATTCTTTGCACTACAACTCATAGTTTTTGATCTACGAGGCTAAAACTGAAAAAAGTTCGAAAAAATCGCGGTTTTTGGTGCCCCCCCCAGTTTCCACAAGTTTTTCGAAGTTGCAAAATTGAGTATTTACTACTGGGACCGAACCTAACACCATGAAAAATGCAAACCTAACATAGGATTTTTTGCAATGTTTGTATATTTTTGTGTTTAAATTGACTGTACTAACTATAAATGAGTGCGAATCCTATCACCTTTAAACGTATGTTAGTTTTCCACCGATTATTGTATGAATACTTTAATCTGTGATTAATTTCCTGTTGTTATTTTTAATCTGTACCTGTAGTAGGTACCTATGTGAAACTTAAGTAGTATAATTATGTTATTTGTAAATGTAATTTCAAATGGACATTAATTATTATTGGCGTTGTTGAATGTTGGGTTAATGAATGTTCACTATTGTAATTTTAGAGTCGTGTATGCAAATGCATATTATAGGCAATGGCACAACAGCGACAGCGATACGTCGTCCCCTACCACGAAAGCATACTGTAGGTAAACATTAATTATAAATTACCTAAGAGAATAAATTCAAGCATAGTTGTGGTAGATTTTAGCACTTTAGACACTTCATAATAATCTAACCAGAAAATTAATTCTAAATCTCTCAGTTAATACGCGATAACGCTTAATCCATTTGCAAGGGAATAACCGTTATTAAAGAACTACTTTCAAATTAAGCAGTTGAAAGTCACGAGGGATTACGATTACTAAAATTACCACTGTGCTATATAGTAAGCCGATTACAAGCAAATAGCCTATTTCAGCGGATTTACAGGCGGCCGGCGGTACCTACAACTAAAGAAATAACGTTCACCTTCACGTGCTTTTTTTAACTTTATTTTAAAGGAACGACTGTAGGTACTTAATGGAAGCAATTTTAACTAAACAAATTTATACATAAATACGTTTATTGATGGAAAGCAATCCTTTGCAACAGATTTTATAGGAAGTATTAGATATCACGGTTGAGATTTCCTTTAACGACTTCTGGGAAGGAAGGTGCACACCAAAATAGGACAACGATTGAAAGTTTTCAGAAGTAATTTATTTAAACAGGAAACTAGGTAGATAAATCTTAGTAATAAAATTGAAATATTGAATAATGTTCGGTGTCGGCGTGAATTTGAATTATCAGTGGTTTAGAGGAGATTTATTCGAATAATCCCATTTGAGGTTGTCTGCTATGGATAGTTATTACAGGCTAGTTAATTATATAAAACAAACTATGGAATGCGTAGTTTCTAAATTGCATAAAGTCGTGCTGTGGTTGGAACTTTGAAAATAAATTCAAGGGATATAGTTAATTAGCACTTTCTAGCAAAGTTGTAGCTTTGTAGGTACATTAACGATTTCAGTGTTAGAATACAAAACGATATACCTACGCACTATCGGTTGACATATAAAATGTGTGTTAATATATATTATACCCTTGTATATAAATATATATGTATAAACAAGGATTATACTAATCGACCTAGATTTTCAATCCATTTAACTCTTCGTTATAACTCAAAATCTACTGTTTTGATGTTACTAAAAAATCGTTACAACTGTTTTATTCAGGAAAATCGTTGACACAAACTTTACGTATTATGGCAGTACAAATAGTATAGATTTCAGATGACATGATATTGTACACGCCGCAACCTAAATAGCAGCCTTGGAAGGCATTCTTACTGTAACAGCTATGCGCATGCAGCCTCTCATGATGGTCGAACGTTGTCAACGAAATTTTTCGACCATTCACATAGGATTTCTTGAAGGTGTGTGCTAGAATTGCGCTTCATGAGGCGAAAAGATACTGGCGCGGAACCTTAGACAGGTGGTTTTGTTTTCCTTGTACCTGTGGTTGTGAGGTGGTTAAATTGTTTAGCCACCTGCCTCTGGGGCGACGTTGAGCCGCGTAAGGGAATGGATTGTAGGAAGACTTTGAGCCAGCCTGAATTTTCTCCTTATTTTTTGCTCTACGCCTACGGTACATTTTTTTTTTCCTTTTTGGTTGTTGAGAGCCGACAACCTGCAACTGAGGTAGTTGTGTGTCTGCACTAGTTTTTGTAATTCTTCATCTGTGTTGTCTATAAACGAGAAAATACTCGGCGATCTCAGGATATCTTTCCTAGAATGTGGAAAGGCAATATGGAAGTCAATAAAAATTTATCACAAACAAATTTGGTAACGATATACCAAGTTTAACAGTTGATATAACGTAAACCGTGCTTTTCTGGTAGTTGATATTCAACATTAAACTACATATTACCATCCCAAAGTCATAAATTATTTGAAATGGAACCATGCAGTGTAATGCAATGGTGTTCAAAACCTTAAATAATTCAAGCACGATAATGCTCAATTGGTGCGAAATTATTTAAATGGCCGGGTTCCAAACTGTGGGATTGGACGACAAGGTCCCATCAAATTACCTGCACAATGTTTAATACGGTGTGCGGTCAATTCGCCCCGGCACTTCGCCCTCGGACACTTCGCCCCGGACATTTCGCCCTCGGACATATCGCCCCCAAGACATTTCGCCCCCTGATATATCGCCCCCAAGATATTTCGCCTAAAAACATTTCGCCCCCGAAACATATCGCCCCCAAGACATTTCGCCTCCGAACATTTCGCCCCCGAAACATATCGCCCCCAAGACATTTCGCCTTTATATATTTCGCTCCCGAAACATCTCCCCAATATTCCATTATCCATTGTCTATTAGCTTATACAGTAGTCCAAATTTCGACGCTCACCATCGGTATCTCAGTTATTAGAGGAGGTAGAGCAGCGGTTAAATAGGGAATGTTTTTTTAGAATTCAATTCTCGCGATAAATCTCATTTCTAATTCTCTTCAAAAGACTTTCAAATAATTTTTAAAGAAACAAAATTTCCTTCAATAACTCCACAGCTTCTAATCTGACCTCTTCTAAATTTTTACAATGTTCGAAAACACTTTCAACACAAACTTTTTGATGTACCTAACACCGTTCTATTTTTAATTTTTTAAGTAATGTGTGCCAGCAATGATTTTCATACGGCAGATGTTATAGAATTTTTATTAGTTAATTGACTTTGAGAAGAGATTTTCAAAAACGTATAACATGCCTGAAAAATATTTATTTATGGGAGAGATATTAACAAAAACATGTATTTATCTTTAATAGCACATGAGAAATGTAGGCTTAAAGGTATGCAAGTGCTAAGTAACACTGTGAAATACAAAAACCAGAACTGTGGTTTTGAAAATCTACGAAAATTGTGGAGAATTTGAATGTCACGGGTATTAAACCCTGAAAAACATTCCCTAAGTATTTAACTGCTGCTCTACTTCTTCTAAAAGCTCTACAAATGGTGAGCATCGAAATGTGGACACACTGTATATGTATAACGGATGAAGGCGATGTGAGGGCGATATGTATTGGAGGCGAAATTGTCGGGGGCGATATGTCCTGGGAGGCGAAGTGTATGGGGGCGATATATCTTGGAGGCGAAGGGTCAAGTGGCGAAATGTCCGGGGGCGAACTGTCCGGGGGGCGAAATGTACGGGGGCGAACGGGCCGTGGGGCGAAGTGACGGGGCGAAAAGTCCGGGGGCGATGTGTCATGGGGCGATTTGCCCTACAACCGTTTAATACCTCTGGACTGCTTATTTTGGAGAGATGTGAAAAATAAAGTACACTCATCTCCAACGCACAATGTGGACCTTCGCGTGAAAATTGAAGCAGGCTTTAATGGTCTAAATTTTGAACAGCTGTACACATTTTTATCTATGTTGCGATATTTTTATTATTATAATTTTCACAATTCATTTCTTTAAATATTAAAGAATCAAAAAGGTTTGTAGGATCTGTGAAAATAACGCTCAATTGTTTTTTTATGGGAACTTCGATTATTGTTTTATCGTCTAGACATTACGAAACAAAGACTTTTTCCGAAAAGGAGCAATCAATTATTTTTTTCGAGTAGGTAGATATTTTTCCTCTAGTCCATGACCTAAAATATGAGATGGCGCACATAAGAAAAACAAGAAACAAGAAATCTAGAAGGTATAGAAAAATCTGTCCACACGATTTTATTGATATTAATCAACCATACAATACTGAAAAATTTGAAACAATTGAATAAAAAATAATGTAGATGTTGTATGAATATTATAAAATCGATATTTTCAGTTTGCAATGGTGGGCATCCAAATTTTCACTACCGTGGTGTAGCTATTTTCTTTTAAATTTTCGATTAGTATAAATACACCAAGATTGTAATGTTGAAACGGGTTGGGATATCTTGAAATGAATGAATTGAGTAGAATTACTTGTTATTATTACACTGTAAGTAGCCAAAAATGGTAAAAGAGAAGGAACCAAACAATTTTCAAGAATGTTAAGTCAAATAAACATTTATTTAACTAGTCGCAGATGCCTCAAATATTTGAATTACGGCGTTCAAATATCAAACACATTTACTCAAACCTCAACAAACAACGAACATCCCTGTGACTCTCTTTAACAAGGTGTTTAGCGATTGATTCAAATGAGGTAAGAAGTATACATTCTAAACGAGGTTTTTTTGAGCAAATCAGATGCCATACGATCAATGTCATGTGGCCTTGTTTTCCCAGAAATAACTCAATTAAAGAAAGAGATGAAGATATTGCTACGCAATATTAAATTTTGCCCAAATAAAGGACGTTATAGTAATGCACTAGCCAAGCATATTTTATTAATATCAATACAGCCATTTATTGAGCACACGAAAGAAATAAACAATAAAACCAACAGTAATAATAATAATAATAATAAAATAGTATCTGGTAAAACATGGTATAATAATTTGAATATTTGAAAGGCTAAAAGTAACAAATAGAGAAAAAGACATGAAAGGAACGAAGTTGGTCATCTCAAAAGAAAAAACGTGCCAATTTCATCAAATTGCCGTTTCGCAAACAATGTACCTATAAACATTGTTTAATGATTGACAGAGACTATATTATAACAGTAAATTGTCCTTTCATATACTCTAGACTATTTAAAAACATGAGTAACTATGACGACAATTAAAAATTATCGCAAACCATCTGATAGATGGTATTTCATTAAGGGGGATTTTGAGTACAAGCATTTTCATTTATAATAGAAACCAAAATAACAGCTGTTTACAAACTGATAAATGACAACGTTAGCAATAAGCAACGGAGTTGCGTAATTCTTTTTCCGTAGTTGAGGTATCTTTAGAAGCGCTGTGAGAATTAATTGTGATTTATACGTTTGTGGATTTCAAAAGCCATCAAAGTCGACAAATGATTTAAACGACTTTAGTTCTTTTAAAATGAGATCCATTTGCTTAACAGTTTTACTAGAGTAACTTTTTTTTTGATTGTATGAGAAGAGATCCGTACGTGTTGCTGAATTTCATATACATATGATTCAAATTAATATTCGTTTTAGAGTTTATCTTGTGTGCTAATTAAGAAAATTTTGTTTTCGTAAAAACAATATTAATTTCTCCTGATAAACGACTAATTTCCTTAATTCATTTTTTTTCTTTTTAATAATTATATAGCTAATGCAATTTTTGCAAGCTCCTCCAAGGGAACTGTAAGCAAATGGGCTAAAAGTTAAACTTTGACAGCAGAAGTTGTCCAGTGACAGCTCTCCAGTAACTATAATGCAATGAGATAAATTAATAATCATAATAATTTTCTATTAGTCACAAAGATAGGCTAAAGGTTCGCAATCAGAATGACACGAGGGTGTCTTCTGCTCTACCTTGCGAGTTGCGAGCCCTTTGCAACATAAAGATACAAAAGAGATGATAAATACAGCATAACATTAGCAAATATTATATATTCTAAACCGAATTTTAATTTGAAGCGCTATCAATATCTTTCACATTATGACGTATACATCAGAGTTTTTCGACTTCTAACTCTTGTTTGTAGTGTAGCTCTATGACTACTTTACCTTACACACTTCTAAATCACGAAATGTGGCCTTTAGTTACATGTTCAGCTGGTGCTGTAAAACTTTAATTAAAGCTGGAGGAATGGATTTTGGTAATACCATTGCCTTGATAATGGACTTAATTTTTGAAATACTTCGTCAAAGTCGATTCAAACATTATCGGCAAATTAAGGCTTGTGAAGGATTCCTTCTGCAATCGCTTTAACTTTTATCTATGTTTTGCGACGTTGATTACGTCACAACGGGTTATCTTGCAACTATAGAAAACAAAGGTAATAAATAAATAACCCAATACTTAACTAAAGATGTCGAAATAAAAAAACTCAAAAACAATTTCAAATTGAATGACAATAAACGTAAATAAAAGACCATAATGCTACAAAAGATAAATTGTTCAATAGAAATGAATAGAAAATTAATATTACCTTCAAATACAAAGGCGGAAAGCAATGCAAGTACAAGCATCTTGGTAAAAGAGGTCGGTCCTCTATGACATCTATAGTGACAGTTGTAACTTTAATCTTTAAATATAAAATTCTACAAAAGAGGAGAACACAACAAGCAGCCATCGTTAAGGGTATGTCTTAATTTCGTATAGGTACGTTTTTTAGTACCTATTTCATCTTTAATCTCAATTAGTAAATAATGAAAAAAATTAAAAGTCACCCTTCAGATATTGTAAACATTTACAGTATCTACTGGTTCTTACTTGCACACACAGCTAAGTATTTATATTAGTTGAACCAATTAATTTAATTGCGAACTCACCTAGGTAGGTAAATTAAAAAGGATTAAATGTACACATTAGCCACATTTCAAGATGAATGCCAAAAGAAACTTTAAATGAGGCTCAAATAACTTCACTAGTAACGAATCTGTATTCTGGTTTTGACTTTTAATTAATATTAATTATCCACGTTTCAGTTTCATTAATACATACCTATATCGATTTATTCAGCTTCAACAGTTTAACGTAAGTGTGATGGATGGATAGGCGAAATAATCGATTTCTGTATTGTGCATTTGTACGTAATATCCTTGTTTGTATACCTTATAAACAAGAGTAATATTTATAATTGTTAACAAGAGCTTTTGTTACATTGATCAGTTTATATTTCTTTTTGCTTGTCGCAACAGCTTAACCAAACATTTGGATGAGTATCTAGGTATATTAAATGGCACACGTGTGCAAATTTAAAATAATAGTCACTTACACCATAGACTCTTTTTATGTTTCTCCACTTTCATTCGGTTTATTTTTCTATTTGGTCTGTTTTGGTTTTCTTAAGACGAGTATTTTACAATAATTCCAATGGCCGAATGAGTAAATTTTTGTATTGGTGAAATTTGACGAAAACCGTTTAGACACTCGAAAGCTAGAGTTCATACCAATAATAAGAACTTGCGAGCTTTCTGCATCAATGGAAGTACATATTTAGATTTACTTGAAAAAGTCACGAAAACTTTTCTAAAAAGGGGTGAAAGTTTGTTTTTTTCAAAATATCTCGCTAAGGGTGAGGTTTTGTAAAAAAATTACCCCTTACTTATATTTTCCACATCCATATACCTACCGAATTATGTAACAATAATGTTACTTTAGTGAAATATAGAAAAGTTTCTGGTTTTTTCGATATATCTCGTTAAGGGTTGACTTTCGAGAAATTTTCATACCGACATAAAATACCCAACAGATAATTTTCTATAATATTTATGTATATGTTTTTTCTCATAAGTTACAAATAAAAAAGATATGAGCGATTTCGTACTTAAGGGTTGCTTACTTTCAGAAATATCGAAATAACTTGTTAAGGGTTGCTTGGTGTGAAAATGATATATATACCTAAAATATTGATCATATTAATATCTACATCTTTTCCTTGAATAATTTTTCTGAGAAACCATAAACAAGAATACTATGACCGATTTTGTAATGAGACTGCAAAAATCAGTTTTTTCCAGATATCTCGATAAGGGTTGATATTTGTGAAAATGTTAACCTTATATAAAATGTTTCTTATAAGAATTCCTAAAACTTTTATTAATATAATTTTTTCTAAAAGTTGTAAACAAAAGAGTTATCGTTAGGGGATTGAAAAAACTAAATACGGGGCACTTTTGAAAACTAAGGGTTGAAAATAGGGGTGCTGCGAGTCAAATCGTTTAGTTTGATCTAATTAATAAGTGTACCTTATTTCACACTTCCCGCACAATTTGACAGACATTTAGATGTACCGCCAGCCGCCAGGACTACACCACCCCGATGACAACTTTGCTGTGGTCTGGCACATACTTGCAACCCTCAAAATAGTCTGTCAATTTTTTTTTACACTTAAAATATGTAAATTACAACATCTTAAAATTGTAGCCTTGTGCGAGTCGACTAAAAAACAATTTTTTTTACATTTTCAAAAATTTAAGGGATGATGACGCAACCGCGAGATGCCTGCCAGACCGGTATTTTCTTCATTGACTGATATTAAATCATCATTTATAAAGTTTCTAGCTTTGTGCCAAACGGGTTAGTCAAATGGTTCACTAGCTCTCCTACTATTGTGATTTGTGGCAGATCAACGTAAAAGGGAATAAAATAAGCGACAGAGAGAAAAATTTGTAACCTCCTGTTAGAATGTCTAAAAATGTATCTATTTTGTAATAGATTTTAATGTTTAGTTTAGACATTTTTTACTTATAACATGAATCTATTATTTAAAGAGCTCACGTTGATTTAATCCTATCTAATATGCAGGAGAAACACTAAACCTACCTAACGGCCTTAGGAAACAGAACACTTTCAGTCGTCGAAGTAAAAGTATGAGATTATCAGAGAGTCGTATTTCTTAATTCCCTCAATATTATTATATAAATTCTAAATAAGTTAACACCTGCTCCTTCATTTCAGAAAATCAGAAGCGTTTAGGGTTGGGTTACTAATCGTTCCTTCTATTCCTTTCCATGGAAATACGATGACTTTAAACAATGTGCGTTGTGTTAAAGTCATATAGGTAATCATTATACCAACCATGACAAGACTTCTACGTGAAATAATAGAAAATCGGATTGTTCAGAAAATCATAAAGTGAGTGAAAGTGACACGATGTGTATTAAAAATCTATAAACTCAAACATATCCTTAAATTAGTTTTGTTTATGTCTTTGAAGAAGAACGATTGTTTCCGTCATTTTGACGCTGCCATTTTACTAAATCCTCTGAAAACCAACATGATTAGAATTTCGGGAATTTAATGGAGTACAGCTTTACAAGATGATGTTTACAAACAGTGTGATATACCGTTTCCTTTCACAATTTCCTTTACAATATGCTAATAATGTTTCGTGATTATATCGTAGGTCTAATGATGTGAACGTAAAATAAATAAAACATCACTTTCAAAACATGTCTGTATTATGAGTATTACATCTACGTTTTGAAGGGGAAAAAAGGTAGGAATTAAATTTGAGCTGTCAATTCCTCATCGGTATTCTGTTTTATTATTGTTCTTTTCGCATACAAAAGAGAATACATGTGTATTTATAACTCGTTTCGAAAGATGTGTTTAACTCGCATAAAAGTACATACGAAATTGTGTTTTTTCTACCCTCTTAGGTAATGCATACAAGATTTAATAAATACATTTTGTAGGTACTTATTCAGTATTTCAGAATTTAATTTTATTACACGTTTTACTTTACACATTTTAATATGTAAAACGGTTGGCGCAAATGAGTTTTTCAAAGGCGTAGAACATATGGTTAATTAAAACAATGCATTACGTACCTACTGCTCTTTACAAAGGTGCAGATGTGGGAAATGGGGCAAGGTGTAAAGGTATAAAGGACACAAAGGGGAACGAAAATTACCACACAGTACATAAAAGAAAATAAATGACAGTAAAACCTTCTGGTTTCAAATTAAAGTTACAACCTTGGTCGAAAATTCCTAAGGAGAGCTACTACTTTTACGGAACCTTCGACCAAGATTGTAACTTAAACATTTAATTTTAAACCAAAAGGTTTACATTAATTGATCACTATGCTACATAAAATTTATCCTACGCATAGTTTTTTTAATTATAAGATGATTACGTGCAAAATATCAATCTTGGCCTTTTAGCAATATGAATTGCAGAGCTCTTCTTAGCCGGCAGAAAGTTAACATTGAAAATGGTGTTGCAGTACATAGAAAGTGGAAATGGCCATCGTAAATTATTATTAGGATGGTCATTTGTACATCAAAGACAAACAAATTATACGAAGTTATACCTACTGGAGCTGTGAACGTTATAAAAAATTCAAGTGTATTGTTCTTGGTCGGTATATCAGTTGACAATGATATTACACAAGAAACCGCCCAACATAACCATGCGGCTGATGCTGCAGAAATAGAGGCAGCTCAAGTAATGGAAAATGCAAGACGTACCCATGACACTCCGCACTTCATAGTATCGCAAGCATCTTTAGGATTATCACAGGCAGCGTCAGTAAAACTGCTAAACATGAAAAGAACTATACGAAACACTTGAACTAAACATGATGCTGCTCCGGCTATACCTGGTTATCGATGAGAACTAGTGATCTCAGATAATTGTCAAATTACTAAAAATGGAGAAGATTATCTATTATGTATTTGATTCTGGATCCATTGATCCAATATTAATTTTTTCCAGAAGAAGCAACTTGCGGCTATTAAATTATTAGATCATTGGCACGTTCAAAATTGTGTCACATATATTTTGCCAATTATACAGGGTGAGTTTTTTTTCATTATTTGTATGGGGATCTCGGAAACCATAAGAGTTACACATTTGCTTAAATGGGGAAAGATTTGCTTCTTTGGAAGACTAATCCAGATATGCTTTTGTTGATTTAAGAAAATGCATGGCTTACTAGATATTTGTAAAAAAGTAAAATTCTCCAAAATCGTTTCAGCCCTTTAATTCGTTTATTTCTAAAGATAGATCAAAATTGTTTAAATACAATTTGTAGATAATTTTGTGCCCAATAACGTCACCGTACTAGTTTTTTAATTTTGCTTAGCATTTTGAGGTTATGAAGCAAAGTTGAATTTTTTTAAATGGAAACAATAGTTGGCTATGACGTATTTTAATAGTGCATTTTTTTCTGATTGTAATGATGTAAGGATTGTATCACTTATTTTAATAAATAAAGGCACAATACACGTTTTCCTATTATTAGGTTTACCAAAAATCACATCCTGCCATGGAAAACAAAAGAAATTTACAGTAAGTGTTCGAAATGTACACAATTATTATCGACACACCTTTAGACTTTTTTGTATTTGGAGGAATAAAAGATGCAGGAGCTGCAGGAAGTTGTTATTAATGCGTTTAGCAGATTAGATGTAAATGGGCGTAAAATTGGAAAAGCTGTTAACTCCGTGTTGAAAAGGTGTCACAATGTGTGTCGATAATAATTTCTTTTGTTTTTCATGGCAGGATATGATTTTTTGTAAACCTAATAATAGGAAAACGTGTATTTATCAAAATAAGTGATACAACCCTTACATCATGACAATCAGAAAAAAATGCACTATTAAAATGCCTCATAGCCAACCATGGCTTCCATTTAAACAAATTCAACTTTGCTTCATAACCTCAAAATGCTAAGCAAAATTAAAAAACTAGTACGGTGACGTTATTCGGCACAAAATTATCTACAAATTGTATTTGAACAATTTTTGTCTATCTTTAGAAATAAACGAATTAAAGGACTGAAACGATTTTGGAGAATTTTACTTTTTTACAAATATCTAGTAAGCCATGCATTTTCTTTAATCAACAAAAGCGTATCCGGATTAGTCTTCCAAAGAAGCAAATCTTTCCCCATTTAAGCAAATGTGTAACTCTTATGGTTTCCAAGATCCCCATACAAATAATGAAAAAAAAACTCACCCTGTATACAATCCATGGGTTGTAAAGGTATATGCACTACTACCAGATAAAACCGAAGAAACGTACACTCGATGGCTTACAAGATTGAAAGACATTGAACAGACAATTTCACCAATAAGCATACTTATATCCCATGTAGCACCGTTTATTGGCGTTAGCTTGGCGGAATATTAGCGCAATATAGAGAGATTGGGCAATATTGTCGAACTGCCGCCAATATTGGGTGAATATATTTTTGAAATATTATAAAAATATTGGAAATACAATATTAGTGAATATAAGAACAATATTTGCAATATTGCGTGTACAATATTACTAAATATTGAAAATCGATATTTAAGCAATATAGCATACATTCATTATTGAAGTTACCAGCATGTGTTGGGATTTTCATGGACGTTGGGTTTTATACACAACAAGAGCATGTTGTATAAAACCCAACGTCCATGAAAATAGCATACATATTTACAATATTTAGTAACTGGTGAGGCAAGGTCTCGTTTATATTTGATTCAGAGAATCAGCCTTGCTATTCAGAGAGGGAACTGTGCAAGCGTGCTTGGAACTTTACCACCCACTGCTCAGTTGGATGAGATTTTTTTACTATAATTTTTTGGTTATAATTTATTTATGTCAGTGATTATAAAACCAAATAAAAATATTATTTATATATTTAGTAAATATTGCTATACAATATTTATTTATCAATAACATAACAATACTGTGTTTTCAATATTACTGGATATTTAAAATGACATATGTTGGCTACATGGAAAAATATTCAAAAATAATAACGTTATGATACTTTCTCAAAATCCGCCGAATGTTAATTATCGTCGATTTAGAGATATCAAAATGATCAAAATATAATATGCACGCCCTCCTCGATATTTTATAGTATTCAACTTTGAATTCCAAAATTATAGTTTCCGTAGCTCAGTTGTATCAGGGATGACTTCTTAACCGGGTGATCGATGGTTCGAGTCCTACTTGAAGCAGAAGCCTTTTTCAGACATCACCGATCTCCTCCGAGTCTACACGTCCTGGGGAAGGAACCACTGGAGCACATGGGAGCCCTGCAAGCCCTGCGCACTGGGAAATAGTCCCTCGGAACAGGTAGGACTCTGGGGTGGCGCAGGTCACACCCCCTTTCCTACTATTTTGGGACACATTACAAAACAATAATGGGCCAATATTGTATCAATATTTTCCTCAATATTGAAATAATAACGGTTAGTAATATTTAGCCAATATGTAAAATTGTTCACATTTCAATGTTGTGACAATATTGTACATTAATATTCTACCAATATATTTACAATGAAACGCCAATATTACACCAATATTAAATGCTACATGGGATATACTTTGAATTAGCGATAATCAATCTAGACAACGGGGATGGTTTTTCCTTTTTCTCAGTATTTTTTCCGTCACATCCAGTGGCTTCAGGGTCGATATGAAGGAGAACCTGAGTTTGCCCTAACAATGCG
Source organism: Pyrocoelia pectoralis (assembly GCA_036250285.1). NCBI lineage: Eukaryota > Metazoa > Arthropoda > Insecta > Coleoptera > Lampyridae > Pyrocoelia > Pyrocoelia pectoralis. Next base: position 69,115,328 of record CM070074.1, read on the forward strand.
ATTGTTGCCTGCGTATTGTGCGAAGACAATGTTATTCTACAAGACGCTCAAGGTGTGCTAGATTACTTTGAGGATATGTGGATAGACGCCCTCAACGACGTCACCGGCGCACGCCGGGTTTTCGTCATGTTATGTGGAATTGTTTTGATGGCGTGAATGAATATTTACCTAAAACCAACAATTCCGTGAAAGGATGGCATCGAGGTTTTGACCAGCAAGTTTCTTCAAATCATCCAAATATTTGAAAATTTATTGAGGCACTGCAGAGAGAGCATATATATTAACGAATTCAAAATAGAGCAATATGTTAGTGACGAAGAACCACCCAAAAGCCAGAATTGTGCTGACAAAATAAAGCGCCTTGTGAGTAACTTCGATATTCAAGGAAGCAGTCGATTATTTACGTGGGATTGCGCATAATTTTAATTTTTAATATTTTCAAGTAGATAAATGTAGTTGAGTATGATACATCTGTACTGTAAGTATTGTATGAGTTACTAGAATATAAAAATATAATCAGCCTGGATACAGTGTGAAATGAGGTTGATGCTATATTGTTAAATGTAATTTTTTGAGATAAATATTTAATCTGCAAATTTACCGAATGTGTACTTTAATCGTAACATATTTTCGACCACGTCATTTTCGGTCTATTACTGCTTCGGTTAGGTGATGTTTCGGTCAACTGCTTTCGCTCTATTGAGTTCGGTCTCTAGAACCCTGTTTATTAGTATTAATGCTTATTAAACATTAGAAAACGGTAGCTTATCCTTATACTACAGTTACGTAATTATTTAATACTGTTGATACTAATTATTGAATTAAGATATACACTAACAGTCTTCTAAGTGCATATTGGAAGAAATCCATGCGGAATCCAATATTGCTTGCAGAGTTGTTTGATGACTCATCTATTAAATATATTAATTGATAATATTAATTATTAATAACGTTAAAAATCCGCAATAAAATGGAATCTGTCCCACAAGAATCTCATTCGCTTTAAAATGGGCAAGTTATGGTCTTATTATTAGATACCCAATTTTCATTGGCAGAAAAACAATAACTTACGATGTGGTGTGTAATAATAAAGTCATACGATCTCTCCAATACCCTTTCTATAAAGCTATCTGCTAGAAAGTAAACATTTTCTTAATAAAGAATAAAAAAACCTTTATTAAATTACTTAATACGACCGTATTGTGCCTTTTTCCATCATTTATATCCCTTATTGTTATAAAAAAATCAAAATCGCTTCGGAAAAATAAATTTTTAATTAAATTTCGATATAGGTTAGCGATTTACAATGGCTGAGATTTTTAATTAAGCACAAATCCTGTTGTTAAAAAAATGAAATCAATTCAATAAGATGCCATAATTAGTTTTGGAGCGCATCGGAAATAGCATAAGTAGAACCGAGACACTAGACGCCATCTTGGATTTTGACGTCACTAACCCCACAATAGGCCCACGTGGGCGACATGTTTTTTATGCTTAGGGGGTGATCCTGGAGGGGGTAATTTATTTTTAGGGATGATGCTGGATACTGGATGTTGGATGGCTTTTCTGTATGCTGGATGCTGGATGCTGGATGCTGGATGGCTTTTCTGGATGCTGGATGGCTTTTTTGGATGCTGGATGCTGGATGCTGGATGCTGGATGCTGGATGCCCTTTTGGTTTCTGGTTTCTTAACGCCTTTTTGCCTTTCCCGGGTGCTGAATGCCTTTTTGGCCTTAATACCCTTTTGGCTTCTTAACGCCTTTTTGCCTTTCCTGAATGCCTTTTTGGCCTTAATACCCTTTTGGCTTCTTAACGCCTTTTTGCCTTTCCTGAATGCCTTTTTGGCCTTAATACCCTTTTGGCTTCTTAACGCCTTTTTGCCTTTCCCGGGTGCTGAATGCCTTTTTGGCCTTAATACCCTTTTGGCTTCTTAACGCCTTTTTGCCTTTCCCGGGTGCTGAATGCCTTTTTGGCCTTAATACCCTTTTGACTTCTTAACGCCTTTTTGCCTTTCCCGGGTGCTGAATGCCTTTTTGGCCTTAATACCCTTTTGGCTTCTTAACGCCTTTTTGCCTTTCCCGGGTGCTGAATGCCTTTTTGGCTTTTGGTTTCTTAATACCCTTTTAGCTTTTCGGGTTTCTTAACGCCTTTTTGCCTTTCTCGGATGCTGAATGCTGAATGCCTTTTTGGCTTTTGGTTTCTTAATACCCTTTTGGTTTCTGGCGTCTTAATGTCCTTTTTCTGTTTTCTTAATGCCTTTTTGGCTTTTGGTTTCTTAATACCCTTTTGGCTTTCTGGTTTCTGAATATGTGTTTCACTTTTTTAGTTTTAATTATTGCATAAAGTCCCGCTCAAGTAAACACACAGAGGAGGAGGTGCTGGAAACTTCTACAGTGGAGGATTTCCGTATGGTAACGGTATACATTAGAAAAGCGCATTTACTAAAATTCATTTATTTTTATGATTGTGAAAACATTATACAGAAGCTTAATTATATTATCATTTTCAATTAGATTTACAGTAAACAAATTTTCAAAAAAACCTAAGTCGCTAAGTTTAAAATACAGAAACATTAAACAATAAAGTCCGCAAACGTTTGAATGGCAATCTTGAAGTACTTTGTCGTTGTCGAATTCTTCTCCAAAAATCTCAGGTGCCTCCGGTGGTCGACCAAAGGAATCAAAATATTCTCCTCGTCCATTCCCATCAATGTAGATTGCAGTCCAATGTACCCCAGGCCTGTATGACGGATCGGTGTTTACACAAGGTCTTGGTGCGTGTTTCGGCAATTGATTACCAGCACATACAAGTCGAAATACATTTTTCTGACCCGGAATCAGATTTAGCAACTTGAGAATTTGACCCGTATTCATCCTTGGAATTTGTCCAATCTTGAAGTAGTAAAACGTTTTCTAAGGCACACATAGGCTCCTCAATAGTATGATGCATGCAGCGATAAGCTTGCGCTTCTTTCTTCAAATTTTTAAGCGATGGACATTCATTGTCTTCCAGATTCACGATTGGCTTGTTAAGAAATCCCAGTACCTGGCACTTTTCAATACCTTTCACATAAATTTTGTTGTAAGACTTCAGGACTTTTGCCGCTTCTCGTTCGAAATCTTGGAATGGGACATATCCCGAACTCCAACGAAGACCGTGGTGACGTGTCTCGAGATAATTTACAGTTTTCTTTGCATCAGGGGATAATGTCGAATAGGATGTTGGTGGTTTAAATAGGAAAACAGCCAGATTACCATCATCCGTAACTACGGCAAACTCTTTAGGAATGAATTTATTGTCATTCCCCCGAAACCCTTGCAAATCCACAAATGCAGCAGCGACCATTCTTCTCGACCCTATAACAGAAACTAGGGCTGCTAAAAACGGAACAGTATGGAAATATCCAATTTCGTAATAAGGATATAATTTGTTATGCCTAAGGGCATACAATTGTATACAGCAAATAAGGTCTAAGGCTAGAAAAATATTTATTAGATTTGATTAAATAAATAAATAAATCATTTAATGTCTTTTGTCTTTTTGGCTTTTCTGGATGTCCTTCTGTTGCAAAACATTTTATGCTTTTGTATACATTTTGTCATTTTGAAACAAAAACATCTTATCTCCTGAATTAGTTTTCTTAGAAGTATGTCCACGAATCAAAACTAAGAAACAAAAATACTTAAGTCGGAATCTATTTCTATTTTCACCTTAAATTGCGAAATGTTTGTAATTCTTTACGTTGTTGCATACTCCCTTTTTTCTGAAAATGTTGTGAGAAAACAATTTTTTAAAGTGTCTTGATCAGCCATTTTTTGTAAACAATGTGCGGTGCGCCCAACATAATTTACGTTGCGCACAACATAATTTACGGTGCGCACAACAATATGTTCGGTGAGCCCTACCATCCTATGGTGCGCACAACACCAATTACGGTGCGCACGACAACCTTTTCGGTGCGCACAACACCATTTACGGTGCGCAATACCAAATCTTCGGTGCGCACGATTAGTCATTTTACTTTCGGTGGGAATTTTGATTTATGTAGTCATTTTGGTTTTGTCGGTCATATTTAATGGCCAAGCAAGCTGCATACGTGGACTTTGGAAAGAAATACAGGATTTAAACTATAAACAAAACTAAATCATATGTTTGAAGCATGTTAGGTACATTTTGCCTTTTTGGCTTTATGAATGCCCTTTCGGCTTTTTCGGATAGCTTCCATAATGACTTTTTGGCTTTCCTGGATGACGTAATCCGTTACTCGATTATAGATTAGATTAAATAAATAAATCGTATAGTACCTTTTTTGGGTTTGAGGAAGAGTCAGAGTCAGAGTCATCCAGGAAAGCCAAAAAGTCATTATGGAAGCTATCCGAAAAAGCCGAAAGGGCATTCATAAAGCCAAAAAGGCAAAATGTACCTAACATGCTTCAAACATATGATTTAGTTTTGTTTATAGTTTAAATCCTGTATTTCTTTCCAAAGTCCACGTATGCAGCTTGCTTGGCCATTAAATATGACCGACAAAACCAAAATGACTACATAAATCAAAATTCCCACCGAAAGTAAAATGACTAATCGTGCGCACCGAAGATTTGGTATTGCGCACCGTAAATGGTGTTGTGCGCATCGAAAAGGTTGTCGTGCGCACAGTAATTGGTGTTGTGCGCACCATAGGATGGTAGGGCTCACCGAAAATATTGTTGTGCGCACCGTAAATTATGTTGTGCGCAACGTAAATTATGTTGGGCGCACCGCACATTGTTTACAAAAAATGGCTGATCAAGACACTTTAAAAAATTGTTTTCTCAAAACATTTTCAGAAAAAAGGGAGTATGCAACAACGTAAAGAATTACAAACATTTCGCAATTTAAGGTGAAAATAGAAATAGATTCCGACTTAAGTATTTTTGTTTCTTAGTTTTGATTCGTGGACATACTTCTAAGAAAACTAATTCAGGAGATAAGATGTTTTTGTTTCAAAATGACAAAATGTATACAAAAGCATAAAATGTTTTGCAACAGAAGGACATCCAGAAAAGCCAAAAAGACAAAAGACATTAAATGATTTATTTATTTATTTAATCAAATCTAATAAATATTTTTCTAGCCTTAGACCTTATTTGCTGTATACAATTGTATGCCCTTAGGCATAACAAATTATATCCTTATTACGAAATTGGATATTTCCATACTGTTCCGTTTTTAGCAGCCCTAGTTTCTGTTATAGGGTCGAGAAGAATGGTCGCTGCTGCATTTGTGGATTTGCAAGGGTTTCGGGGGAATGACAATAAATTCATTCCTAAAGAGTTTGCCGTAGTTACGGATGATGGTAATCTGGCTGTTTTCCTATTTAAACCACCAACATCCTATTCGACATTATCCCCTGATGCAAAGAAAACTGTAAATTATCTCGAGACACGTCACCACGGTCTTCGTTGGAGTTCGGGATATGTCCCATTCCAAGATTTCGAACGAGAAGCGGCAAAAGTCCTGAAGTCTTACAACAAAATTTATGTGAAAGGTATTGAAAAGTGCCAGGTACTGGGATTTCTTAACAAGCCAATCGTGAATCTGGAAGACAATGAATGTCCATCGCTTAAAAATTTGAAGAAAGAAGCGCAAGCTTATCGCTGCATGCATCATACTATTGAGGAGCCTATGTGTGCCTTAGAAAACGTTTTACTACTTCAAGATTGGACAAATTCCAAGGATGAATACGGGTCAAATTCTCAAGTTGCTAAATCTGATTCCGGGTCAGAAAAATGTATTTCGACTTGTATGTGCTGGTAATCAATTGCCGAAACACGCACCAAGACCTTGTGTAAACACCGATCCGTCATACAGGCCTGGGGTACATTGGACTGCAATCTACATTGATGGGAATGGACGAGGAGAATATTTTGATTCCTTTGGTCGACCACCGGAGGCACCTGAGATTTTTGGAGAAGAATTCGACAACGACAAAGTACTTCAAGATTGCCATTCAAACGTTTGCGGACTTTATTGTTTAATGTTTCTGTATTTTAAACTTAGCGACTTAGGTTTTTTTGAAAATTTGTTTACTGTAAATCTAATTGAAAATGATAATATAATTAAGCTTCTGTATAATGTTTTCACAATCATAAAAATAAATGAATTTTAGTAAATGCGCTTTTCTAATGTATACCGTTACCATACGGAAATCCTCCACTGTAGAAGTTTCCAGCACCTCCTCCTCTGTGTGTTTACTTGAGCGGGACTTTATGCAATAATTAAAACTAAAAAAGTGAAACACATATTCAGAAACCAGAAAGCCAAAAGGGTATTAAGAAACCAAAAGCCAAAAAGGCATTAAGAAAACAGAAAAAGGACATTAAGACGCCAGAAACCAAAAGGGTATTAAGAAACCAAAAGCCAAAAAGGCATTCAGCATTCAGCATCCGAGAAAGGCAAAAAGGCGTTAAGAAACCCGAAAAGCTAAAAGGGTATTAAGAAACCAAAAGCCAAAAAGGCATTCAGCACCCGGGAAAGGCAAAAAGGCGTTAAGAAGCCAAAAGGGTATTAAGGCCAAAAAGGCATTCAGCACCCGGGAAAGGCAAAAAGGCGTTAAGAAGCCAAAAGGGTATTAAGGCCAAAAAGGCATTCAGCACCCGGGAAAGGCAAAAAGGCGTTAAGAAGCCAAAAGGGTATTAAGGCCAAAAAGGCATTCAGGAAAGGCAAAAAGGCGTTAAGAAGCCAAAAGGGTATTAAGGCCAAAAAGGCATTCAGGAAAGGCAAAAAGGCGTTAAGAAGCCAAAAGGGTATTAAGGCCAAAAAGGCATTCAGCACCCGGGAAAGGCAAAAAGGCGTTAAGAAGCCAAAAGGGTATTAAGGCCAAAAAGGCATTCAGCACCCGGGAAAGGCAAAAAGGCGTTAAGAAACCAGAAACCAAAAGGGCATCCAGCATCCAGCATCCAGCATCCAGCATCCAAAAAAGCCATCCAGCATCCAGAAAAGCCATCCAGCATCCAGCATCCAGCATACAGAAAAGCCATCCAACATCCAGTATCCAGCATCATCCCTAAAAATAAATTACCCCCTCCAGGATCACCCCCTAAGCATAAAAAACATGTCGCCCACGTGGGCCTATTGTGGGGTTAGTGACGTCAAAATCCAAGATGGCGTCTAGTGTCTCGGTTCTACTAGCATAAAAGGATCGGTATTACAGTCAGTAATATAATAATTAATGATCGATTATATTTGGGTATGTATATTTTCATTATTTTCATAAATAGGAACCGTCGAGATTGTGCGTAGGTAGATTTAATCACTCACTTTTATTGAAACAACGTACTGAACGACCATTGAGTTTGAGATCATATTACCGTGTAGACGTTACATGCGTAATGGCCGTTTACGCAAGTACCCTATGATTAGTATTCGGTATTTTATAAATAACACATGATAATTCTAAACGTTAATTTATAAATGTTATTCAATGTTTTTGGAGAACTAATATTACACTAACGAGTAACGACGTATTTTATGGAAAAGCTAGTCTCGACTCGACTATTAAGTAATCAGAGCGTGAAAATGTGGAAGATCAATATAAGCGATTTGAAAATGCAAGGACCACAGATTTGTTTGTTTCAAATTTCTATTTCTTTTATCATATTTTACTCTAAACATTTAATTGAGCAAAAAAGTTCAATATCCATTACGAATATATTCCCACAGTACTAATGAGGTTTCATTATGGCAGTGTGTGATCAACCAATGTGTGATGAATTGAAAAAAAATTGTATTCAGCGTTTTTACCGTAAAAAGATGAGCTATCTTATACTTATCCGAAAAACTTCAAACAATGAAAACAAAGAAGCTGCCAAATAAACTTCGCCAATATTATTTTCTTGCACAGCGTTAGTTAAATTAATGTGAGGCCGCACAGCGTTTATAATGAAGTTCCTTTTCCGTTTCTTATATAACTAACAATAAGTATATTCCGAGACCAACTTAGACTATTCAAGAAATAATGTGATCAAAACATGTCATACTTCACGTTCAGTCGACACACTTCCTACCTTTTTGCTGGAATGTTTATGGTATCTGGCGGGATGCAACATACACAGATAACGATCCATTGCCATGCATATTAATATTACGGCAGATTGTTGACTAATGGCGCCACGTAACAAAGCCTGAAACAAATCCATCGATTACATAAATTCAAAATCGGTTCTATTATCTATAGATTTAGACAACAAAGTGATATATGTTTCAATAAACAAAAGTTAAAGTATTGATTGTGTTAGATAGAACTAAAACAAGTATTCATTCATTCGTGTGTGACTTCTTGATTTATTTGTACAAAAACTCCATTAAAGAAGCTTCAACGCAACATACTCAAAGTATCTTTAATAATTAGAACTGATTGTGATTAGTACTCGTGCATTACTACTTTAGGGTAGGTATATATAAATAATAAATGACTCTTAAACGTTTTAAAAATAGGTAGTTATATATTGTATGCACTAAATTAACGAGAAATTGTCCGTTATTCAGTTTATCTAAGAATAACGGAGATATACAGGACGTCCAAAAGATAAAAATTTCCATTAGAAAACGTTTCTCTTGACGTTAGAAAGGATAATGTGAATAATGGCGCCTCGACATATTTCTATTGAAAGATTTTGCAATTGTTTAACGTTTTAGAAAAAAAAAGGGATGAGACAAAAGAAGGCCTGTTAATATGACCTTATATTCTATTTTTAAGTTTTTGATATTATTCTATCTATACATTCTACATTTAGTGGGTATATTAGTTTGATAGTTTAGATTTTTGAAATTATGAACGTTTGTAAGTTGCGCCGGTTCCGAAATACGAAAAAAATAAGCTCGCTCTTCTGTCAGCTGTTGTAACCAACTTTTAATAATTTAAAAAAGTTTATTAATTTTACAAGCATTTTGTTGAATTTTCATAAATAATGATGGAGCTAAAGTAGCAAACGTTAGTGTAGTGTGGAAGATTGTGAATACGCAACATGTGAGGATATCAGGATATTCATTACATTAACCTAGCGTATTTCGTGTGCTTTGTAAAACGATTAAGGTTCGAATTTGACCCGGAATCGCACGATATCTTATTTAAAGTAATAGCTTTGAGTGTATACTTTTCAATCAACGGTAATAGTTTGGAAAACCAGCTTTTACAAATATTTGCACCTCATCGTTATTTGCAAATTTGATGAAACTTAAGGAAACGCTATGTGATTCAAGCGAATTGAAACAGCAAGGTGGAAGGTCAGGACTATATGAAGGATGTAGAAGCGGTTCCGAGTGCAAATCTACAAGCATCTGTAAACTCAAAAATGATGTGCAGTTGACACCTCAACCCTTCAACCCTTGAGTGCTTGAGATATATTCACTCACATTTGGATGAAAAGTTTCGTTCAACACGTCCATTCTCGACTTTGCTTAATCATGCTCTAATTCTTTTGCTTGAAAACTGAAGCGAATGAGACCACGTTTTCTATCAAATTTCGTTTGATAACGTAGATATTAATGTAAATAATATGGAAGGCAGTTATATATTTTATATCAAAATATATATGTAGGTACTAGATATACATGCTCCTATCACGCATTACTTCAAGAAAGGGCAGCGAGACTGACAACTGTACCCTTATGTGAAGTTATCAATAAACATTATAGTGGTTCGTAATCTCAAAAAGGGGGTGAAAGGTAAATAACCGAGAAAAACTCAAAACCTCCCCTTTAAAACAGTATATTGGGGTGAAGATGATGTGGGTGAAGGACGAAGTTATTTTTTTAGATATAAAAGTACCGAAGTACTAAAACTGATGCCGATGCGTTAGTACTTCGTTAGTATTCTCAACAAGTGCGATTACCAGACGAAGGTCATTGATTTTATTGACATTTAAATTGATATACATTGATATTTAAAGAACGCACCCATAACCCCATGAATAATTTTTTTGAAAAAGTCCGGGCCCTTATTTATAGTTTGAAGACCACCTTAACCTCATTTAATATTCATTATAAATCTCTCCTTATCATGAACCCACGTTGCCCTCTCCTATATGGCCTCCCTAAAATTCATAAAATCAACATACCCATTAGACCTGTTGTTAGTTTGTGGCACCCCCGTTTCTAAAGTTCCGACTTGGCTCAACTCTTTTCTCAAAAGTCACATTACTCTTAATAAATAAAACAACTCTAAACCTCCCCTTCAACGATGATTATATTAATGAAATAAAGTCAGACTTGATGGAATGATTATGTTTTTTATGTTTTTAGTTTAGAAAGAAGTGGCGACGGGATACCCGACTTGTCGGCTCCGTCACACATTGAAGTTTTAAGTGAATATAAGTAGTGAAATATCGTGAAATAAGTTCTGAATCGTGCAAAATAGTCAGAGGCAGAAGTGTCCCGCAAGATAACAGCGAAAGGTTAGTAAATAGATATACTGATAGCATTAAATCGTAATTTAAATAAATATACACAAATAACGAGGTTAGAACGAAGAACCGAAATACGCAGAAGCGATAAAGACGTAAAAGTGAAACGTATACCGATTTCCGAGGGGACGACCCGAATCGTTAAACGTTATAATACGGCGAGGAGTGTCCCGTTTAAACTTTGTTAAATTTTGAATAGGGAACTTGAACTTTCCAAAACGAGTAGGAGGTGCGCGCGTTTAAGTAGTCATAATATAGTTTGCGGGTTTTGCACGCAACGACCGTACTTAAAGTCCAAAATTCAAATATCGTTAAAAATCAACTTAATAAGAATAAAAGTGAAACTCAAATGGCAAATATGTTAACCGACATCTCTGACGGTTACTCGACGGATGAAGGGAAAAGAAAACGAGAAAAGGACCATGAAAAGGTGGAAGAAATTTTCATGAAAAGCAAAAAGGTGCCTAGAACACCAGGAAAATCGAATCAAACAGAAGAAAGCAAGCTAGACAAAATATTAAACTTGCTAGAAAACCTAACAGAAGAGGTGAGCCAAATACGACTAGAACAACGCGACTACTCAGAGGAACTAACTAGATTGAAACAAGAAAACGAAAAAATAAAAGAAGAGAACGCGGGTATAAAAAATGAGTGCGAGCAAATCAAGAAGGAATTGTGTGACACAAATGTTAGATTGGAAAAATTGGAAAAAGACAAAAGACGCAATAACGTGATAATATCGGGAATAAACACGGAGGCAAATAACCCTAATGAGATAAAAGAAGAAATGAGAAAGTTTATACGAGAAAAACTAGAAATAGATGTGCCGGTGAAAACTGCATTCAAAGTAGCGCAAAACACCTGTTTGTTGGAGCTGGAAAATTTCGAGGACAAAATGAAGGTAATGCAGAATAAATCAAAATTGAAGAATATGGGACACGAACGGGTATACATCAATAATGATTTAACAAAACAAGAAAGAGATAATATAGAAAGACAAATTAGAAAAATAGCAAGCGATAAGAAACGACAGGCAAAAATAGTTAAAGTTAGATACCAAAAGCTAATAGTGGACGGGAAAGAATGGAGATGGAACCATGAAAAAAATGAACTGGAAGAAGACGACAAGAGCACGAGAGCTATTGATAATGATCCAAAAAACTAAACACCACTAACACTGAAAATAAGAAGACGAAAACGGCAAGGAAAAAGGATTTACGAGTAGGAAATAAAATAAATCAAAATAAAACAAAAAAGAAGATATAGTTTTGAGACTGGGTACATGGAATATTCGAAGCCTTAATGGAAAAGAGCATGAGCTCATATATGAATTTGAGAAAGCAAACCTAGACATACTAGCAATCACAGAAACAAAGAAAAAAGGAAACGGGATGATAGAAATGGAAAATGGACACTTACTTATATACAGTGGAGTAAAAATAGACGATCGGGCAGCTGAAGGAGTAGGGTGCATAATAAGAAAGGATCATGTTAATAGTATAAAGAAATGGGAATTTAAGTCAGGAAAGATACTAAAAGTCGAAATACAATTAGATCAACAAAATTTAACAACTTTACTAATAATCTACGGGCCAAGTGAAGACGAAAAGACAAAGAAAAAAGACGAATTTTGGGAAGATATGAACGAAATAACAGAAAATATAAATAATAGATTAATAATGCTAGGAGATTTTAACTGTCGTGTAGGAAAAAGAAACAATGACGCAATCGACGTAATAGGGCAATACGGCGAAAATCATAGAAACAATAACGGAGATAGATTAATAAATTTCTGCATAGAAAACAACCTGATAGTAACGAATACATTTTTCAAACACAAGGACATATATAAATACACGAGAGAGGTCATAAGCAGAAACGAAAAATCCATAATAGATTACGTACTCATAAACAGAACATACAGAAAAGAAATTGTGGATGTTAAAACAAGAAGAGGACCCGAAATCTACAGCGACCACTATTTAGTAGTAGCGAAAATATGTATAATCACAGAAAGAGAAAAAACACCAGAAACAAGGACATCGCACAGAGCAATAGCAAACGAGACTATAAAGGCATACAAACTACAAGAAACAGAAACAGCAAGCAAATATAGAAAAAACATAGAAACGAAAATAGCAGCAAACTCTGACCAATGGGAACCCATGGATCTGGAACAAATATGGAGACACTTTAAAGAGATTCTACTGATAACAGCAAGGGAAGAATGTGGAACAATTGCTCTAGATAAACGAAAGAAACAAACCAAATGGTGGAACAAAGATATTAAAGAACAAGTAAAAATTAAAAAAGAAAAGTGGAAGCAATACTTAGGAAGCAAAACGGAACAGAACTACATAGCATACAAACATCAACGCATAAAAGTAAAGGGAATGGTCTTAGAAGCGAAACAAAGTACATGGGAAGAATTCGGTAGAAAAATGGAGGAAGATAGCAATGGAAACCAGAAGCTATTCTACCGAGTACTAAAGAGCTTAAGAAAAGAAAGGCAACAAAGCTTACGACAAATTAAATCAAAAGACAACAAAATTCTAACCGAAGAAAAAGAAATTATGGAAAGGTGGAAAGAATATTTCCAAGAACTCCTCAATACAAACAAGACAGGCAATACGACAAATGAGGAAAGAGAAGAATACCTAGTAGAGGAAGACGACAATGACATACAACTAGAGGAAGTACTAAAAGCAATAAAAAGCATAAAAAGAGGAAAAGCAGCAGGACACGACAAAATAACAGGTGAAATGGTGAAAAATCTAGGAAGAAAGGGCACGGAATGGTTACAAAAAATATTAAATAAGGCGTGGGATACAGGGACAGTACCCGAGGACTGGAAGATTGGGGTAATCCTACCAATATTTAAGAAAGGGGACAGTAGAGAATGCCCGAATTATAGGGGTATAACATTATTAAGCATTGTATCCAAAATATACGAAAGCATATTAGAAAAAAGGCTAAGGAACATAGTCGAAGAACAATTGGAAGAGGCACAGAGTGGATTTAGGAAGGGAAGGAGTGTGCAAGACCATATTTTCACTATAAAGCAGATGTTGGAAAAAAGCAGAGCAGGAGGCCTGAAGATATATATGGCATTCCTAGACTTGGAGAAGGCCTTCGATACAGTGCCGCAAAAAGAAGTGTGGGATAGCTTAAACAAAAGAAATGTTAACCCGAAATTAATAACAGGTATCAAAAGCCTATACGATAACAATAAAAGCTACATAAGAAAAGACAACGCAGAATCACAAACATTTACAATAAACGATGGTTTAAGACAAGGAGGGATAATGAGTCCAACTTTATTTACGCTAGTAATGGACGATGTTATAAAAGCGACAAGGAACAGAACCAAAAAGCTACATGTAGGTTACAATAGGCTAGCAGCAGTGACGGTGTCGGAATGCGCTTTTGCGGACGATATAATGGTATGCGCCGCTAATGAAAAATATTTACAAGAAAACCTACAAATATGGGAAGAAGAGCTATCAAGAAGAAAAATGAGAATAAATACGAGTAAGACAAAAGTAATGGTTATCAGCAAAGAAAAAATAAATATAAACATAGAAATAAATAAAGAGGTAATCGAACAGGTGAACGTATTTAAATACCTGGGAGTGATGATAGACAGGGATGGAAACATGACAGAGGAAATTAACGAGAGAATTAGTAACACAGCGAGAATGTTCCATAGCCTGAGCAAATCTTTCATAGGTAACCAAGAAATCAGTAGAAAAACAAAAATGACTGTGTATAGAACGGTATTCAGACCGATTTTAACATACGGAAGTGAAAGCTGGGTATTGTCAAATACAATGAAGAGTAAGATACAAGCAATGGATATGAAGTATCTAAGAAGAGTTAAGGGCATAACTAGAAGAGACAAGATAAGAAACGATGCAGTAAGAAAGGAACTAGCAGTAGAGTCAGTTATCGATGTAATAGAAAAACAGCAATTGAGATGGTTTGGTCATATCTGCAGAATGGACAATAAGAGACAAGTTAAAAGTGTATGGGAAGCAGGAGGAATAGGAAGCAGAGCAAGAGGAAGACCGAAGAAGACGTGGAATGATGAAATAGCGGGGATATTGCGCAAAAAAGGCAAAACGTGGACTGAAGGCAAGAAGATGACAGGAAATAAGAAAGAGTGGACAAAATTTATAAATATAGTAGATGTAGAACATTAAAATTAAAATTAGGTGAAATGTAAAACCTTACACCTTAGGGTAAAAAGGTGCTTGATTATATATATATATATATATGTTTTTAGTTACGTGCAAAAAGTTTGCACAAAACACTAGCCCCAATAACTGGCAACACTACTCTTACTCTTAACCCAAGTTATGTCTTACTTAATTCCAAAGATCTTGTTACTAAGCTTTCATCCATTACTCTCCCGAACAAATTTTCTCTTATCTCCTTTGATGTTACTAACTTGTTTCCGAGTATTCCTTCCAATGACTGTATTAATATTGTTTCTGAGCTGCTTCATAATTCCGACCTTGCCGACAACCAACTTGATTGCATCATATCATTACTTAGACTTTGCACTCAACAAAATTTCTTAAAATTTAATAACTCATCATTTTATGCTCAAATCGACGGGCTGGCCATGGGTTCGAATTTGTCCCCGATTTTGTCTGAAATTTTCATGCATAACTTAGAAAACCGTTTTATTACCACCTCCAAATTTTATATGGACCATGTCATCTTCTGGGGACGTTACGTCGATGACATAATTTGTGTCCACTCAGGAGACGATTCTCAAGTCAACTTTTTTCTATCTTTTTTTAATCAAATCCACCCCCACATTAAATTTACCGCTGGGATAAGAAAGTAGCAATCAACTCCCTTTCCTAGACAATTACTTCAAAAAATCCATAACAAAATCGAATTTAGCATTTTCCGCAAACCCACTACTATACGAACCACCTCATTCTTTATGACTCGAACCACCCCATTTCACATCGTATTGACATTCCGGATAAGTGCGGTATTTATAAACTTTTCTGCCAGTCTTGTCCTGCATTTTATCTTGACCAAACCGGGAGATCTTTTCAAACTCGCTTCATAGAACATTTTCTAGCTATTAAAAATAATAACCTTACCCACAAATCCACCTTTGCGGAACACATCCTTAATACTGGTTACTCCTTTGATCCCTTCATTATCTTCAAAACTATTCATATGGGAAAAAAAGGCTTTTTACTTAGTGTTTTAGAAAATTTCGAAATCTCCAAATCAAAAAATGACCCGAATTTACTTAACGAAATTATTGACTTTGGTCAGGACTACATTTTTTCAATTTGTTTTTAAAGTTTTTTAAATTTTGATTTACCCTGTAATTTTTACTAAATTTTAGGCGCCATCTAGTTAACACCTTAGGTTTTAAAAACCTGCCAATTCCTTGTGTGACAGTTATTGTTCTGTTTAATTCATTATTGTTCATCTGGTTTTATCCAGCGTCATAATTATGTGTTTTCACATTTTTTTAGCTCCCTTTAAGGGATTTTTGGTTTAATTATTTGTTTTTTTGCAATTTGTTTATTTTTCATATTCACAAATTTTAAATGTATTCACGCATCTTTACTTAGTCCATTATTTACTCATGGTGAGTATGCTACGTTAATTGTAATCACTTTGCTTCATGCATTGTTAAAGCTAACTTTATTACGGTTTCCAATACTTATGTTGCCGTATCTTTAGAAGCATGAATCATGCAGCCCCAATAAATAAATTAATGTGTGTAAAGCATGTTAATAAGGATTCATGTACGACAATGTTCCATTTAATAATATCTAAAAAATGAACTTGTTGAAATTAATTGTAGGTACGGATGAACTCAAGTTAACAAACCCTACAATTTCATTTGATGATGACAAATGTTTGGACTTGTTACCATTTCTTTTGTGTAATTACAGAAAAAAGAACAAATAAACGTCGAAATCTTTCTTTCTTAAAAAAATTATTCCTATCCGTTCTAGTCAAGATTGATTGTATGTGGTTTTGCGTCCATTAGTCCCTTTTTACTCTTAAAACGCTTAAGTATTTGTCATTACTAATTATTATTCGATTTCGGGTCGACTAGGAAAAGAAATTTTACAAATTTTCTACAACTCCAATATACTGTTAATACACTAACGACGTTTTGAGAAATTACCGGCATTTTAGCTGAACTGAACCGACGCAAATTGGCGAATGACCGTTTCGAAATTAATCACTAAAAGTCAAATTCCTTCATCACCATACAAACCCAACTTATAATATGATTAAGAATAATTAATTAATTTTCCCTTTTAAATACGCTCAAAGAAGAGGCACAAAAAGATTTTCCACCTGTTTTTTAGATTACATTAAAACTAGGAATTAAAAGTAAAAGTGTTTGATTCGACAATTGAACATTATAATAATTTAAGTAATTAAATTAATTATTAGATAACTAATGATAATGAATAAATTGTTGGCAAAAAACAATTTTTTTATTCCTTGCAAATTGTATCTTCTAAACGACGAATGTTTAAAATTATCACTCGAGATATACCTACCTTAAAATGGGTAATGTCTACAAAAGATTCTGATGCTGTTTATAAGGTTAATAAAAATCGCTCAACTAGAAATCAAATAGCGGCTACTTAATCTTTTGTAAGTATAGAAAAAGTATTGTTGAGAATTGAATCTATGACCTCATGTATACTCGCCAAGAGCTAATATGAGCCAATTTTTTACCCATCTATATTCTACCCGAATGGGAGGACTCTAATGGTTTTTCTGTTTTGTAACTAAATTTTAATTTAGTTTTCAGTTTACTGTGATGCATTCATAAAATAAAATATCGGAGTGTCAGGTTCGGATTCTAATCGCATGAAGGTGACATTAGCGACCAAAATTACATTTTTAGAAAACGAAACGAGGCAGGCAGAGGCCATAATATGTTGGTTTGTAAGGTAAAGCTCGATAACCAACGGGTTGTCTGCTAAAATAAATACATTTAAAATGTTAAACTACTACACTATCAAAGTGTAGAAACCTTTAACATTATATAATTATGATTGATTAATTTGGTGAAATTATGACAATAATAGCAATTAAAAAAAGGCCGAGAGTTTACAAAAAATTCAATAGGAATAGAGAAAGTGATATAATGTTATCTATCCAGATCTTTGATAATTTTTTAAAAGTAATAGAAAACTGTAAAAACTACCCAATTTGTTGATATTTTTGATTTCTTATTCAAGGTGTCATTGTTTTTGTTGACCTAAACTATTTCCAAAAACAGTCTTTGGGTTAAAGATTTTGCGTTTACAATCACTTTTGTAAGAAATGATCCTACCAACCGAGCATCTCGACCTTTGTCGGATGTAAAGTTTCATACAATTAGAACAAGAAATGGAATACACAATGTTGAAGTTTTCTATAGAGCGATTAAAGAGAATTTAGTTTTGGTATACAAATGAGGGACCATCTTAACATTTCTGGTTAGGATGTTTTCTGAGGATTTTAGTTATGAACTTCTTGAACAGTTCTTGCGTTAACATTCGATCAATAACGATTATTTTGCTAATTTAGAATTCCATTTAAGGAAAATTCGTCAGAAAAGCAGATGTTAAAAAGAACATTTCTATCGGGAGCTATTCTTTGCGACATAATTACCCAGAATTCCTGGCGTGTACGTGTACTAAAAAAAACTTTAAAAGTATGAAATTTCTAACTTTTGGCAACAGTCGGAAATTGTGTCGAGCTTAAAGTGCCTTACACTTCCTACCTCACCGGAAGCCTACGTTGAGAGTTTCTTTCTTATTCGCTACTGGGACAGTTTCTTAGTTCTTTGTAACAAACCATAAAACGTATATCCAAATACTGTTAATTAAATAAGTCCGCCGCCGATTTCCACTGTCACCATTTTGTAAACAGAACAAAAGTGATAATTTGGACACTTTTCGTAATATTGCACCCTTGGTGTTAATTATTTAAAGAACATAATATTTCTAGCGGCAAAAACAAAATCTGGAATATTTATCACTAAAAGGAAAGTCTTTGATTTGATGAGTTATTTGAAAAAAAAAAGTTACATTTGCTGTACTTTGTCGTCTGGAAAGCAATATTTTATAAAACATAAGGATTTGAATGTTATTCAGGTTTTCACGAGCCATACACATTTTCTTTATTAATGCGCTATAAAGAGAGAAATAACGATTAGAAGCGAAGGTGAAGAGAAAAGCAGCATGTTCGCTGTGGAAAGTTATTTTGTAAATAAGCTGCTAGGTAACCTAACATCCTTCAGTACATAAAGCACAAATCTCATTTGAATTTTTATTACTACACAAAAAGAAATCATGTACCTATATCGTGTATCATTTCATATCATATTCACTACGTAATACAGACCCAATTCACGATTATATTAATAACTTTATTATTATTAACCACATGTACCTACATATTTCGAAGATAATTGATTATTCAAATATATTCAAAAGAAAAATGTTAGTGCACTTTAGTGAAATATAATTTTCAGTTTTCAATTTTAAACTTTAGTGGAATCAAAACTTTATAGTATGCTTGTGATTAATCACTTGCGCGTAGTTTAAGCAAGAAATTGTGAATTATAAATGTACTTATCCTTTTGGTAGTAGAGGTAGAGACCACAATCCATCTTGCCTACTATTTTATATGGGTGTTGATTGTTCTATTTGTAGGCTTTACTTTGGATGTCTTTAGATTCAATTATTTATTAATTAATATTGTGCTTTATTCAAGAACGTGTATTACAAACTGAAGTCTTACCAACCGTACTACCAACCTATATCCATGTCGATATGGAACATTATTTTTTAATCAAAACTCATATCATGATTCTCAGTCCACCTATACTCTATATTTTTTGGGAATGGCCCATTTGGACGCAACCGTTTGAACGCGACCGTTTGAACGCAGGGACGTTTGAACGCAGGGACTTTTGAACGCAGGGACGTTTGAACGCAGAGACGTTTGAACGCAGAGACGTTTGAACGCAGAGACGTTTGAACTCAGGGACTTTTGAACGCAGGGACGTTTGAACGCAGAGACCTTCGAACACAAAATTTAAAATTTTTTTAAACTATTACCGTTTAAGTTTAGTTTAGAACACATTAACAAAAACTGAGAACCTGTAAATATGTGTTAAAAGTTTGTGTATTTATATATTTAGAAAAGAAAAGAAAAAAAGAAGACCATTGTAAAAACCTTCGTGTGAGGGCGGACCTCTGTGTACATGGGGGTGAAGCATATTGAATCGTTGTTAGGACCTCTTAAGTTTTTTTTTTAAAAGCGAACCTGCCACCTAAAAATACTTTTAATATTAAAACGTAGGTCTTTTTTTTGACCTAATAATAATCAATTAATTAGTTGATTTTAAGGGATGTGGACAAAAGAATTAATGGATTTTGAGGGCGGTGGAGGAAAGAATTAGTGGACGTAGCGGCCAGTGGACGAAATGGAATGGATGAAACGTCACACAATCGATTTTTATAATGTAACAAGTAAAACGCTTACCTACCTAATACATAAGAAAATATAATAAAATAGTAAAATAGCACTTCCTAAATAGAATTTTGTCTTTATCGCGAAAGTTCGACGATCTAACTGTAAGTCTTTAACAAAAACAATCATTTTAGACTACATATTTACAGGAGCTCAATTTTTGGTAATGCGTTCTAAACTAAACTTAAAAGGTAATAATTTAAAAAATAATTTAAATTTTGTGTTCGATGGTCTCTGCGTTCAAACGTCCCTGCGTTCAAACATCCCTGCGTTCAAATGGCCTGCGTCCAAACGTCTCTGCGTTCAAAAGTCCCTGCGTTCAAACGTCCCTGCGTTCAACGGTCTCTGCGTTCAAACGGCCGCGTTCAAACGGTCGCGTTCAAACGGTCGCGTCCAAACGTCCTAGACCCATATTTTTTTTATAAGATTTCTCAAGGGCGCCGCTAAGCTAGCTAAATTTGGTATATATTTAATTAAATAATTAGTCATGCCTAATATTCTCAGCAACCCTTTTTTTATTTTTAGGTGGCTCTATAGCCAATATGGCATTTACGTAACTAGGATCTGGTTTAACACCTTCGCCATCAAACACTTGTCCTAGATATTTAACTTCCCTAACCTTGTACTGTAGTTTATTTTCATTAAATTTTACATTATACTGTTTTGCTTTTTTCATTACCTCTGCTATTAACAAATCATGTTCATTTTCATCCTCTCCTGCTATTACTAAATCATCAAAATAAATACCAATGTTTAGTTTTCCAAATATTTGTTCATTTACTTTTTGAAAAACCTCTGGACTACATGAAAGACCAAAAGGTAATCTCAAAAATCTGTACTTTCCAAACGGACTTATAAACGTGCACAATTTTGCACTTTCCGCACTTAGAGTAATCTGATAGAAACCGTTTTTCATATCCAATACTGTGAAAATCTTTTTTCCCTGCAACTTTAACGCAATCTCCTCTACTGTTGGGATTTGATAACCCTCTAAGCAGACATATTTATTTAACTGTGACGGATCTAAACGTAATCGAATACTACCATTTGGTTTTTCTACTACTACTATATTATTAGTCCACTCTGTTGGACCTTCAACTTTCTCTATTATCTTTTTACTTACTAATTTGTTTAATGTTGTTTTCACTTTATTTTTAATTATCTCAGGGAACCGTCTACAATTACTACCTGTTGGCTGTTGGTATATTATCACCCCTCAATTTTATCTCATATTTAAACGGAATCTTACCTGTCCCTTCAAAGATTTCTTTATAACAAGAGACAAACTCATCCTTCTTTTTTATTTCCGAATTGATTGTATTTATTTCAACTCTTTTTATCAAATTTAATTTTTGACAAGCATTGAGTCCTAGGATTGGTGTACCTGTAACATTTACAATTAAAAACTTTATGCTACAACTATTATTCTTAACTTTACACTTAACTGTCAAGTGTCCTACCACCTGAATTTTATGATTACCGTAAGCCACAATGTTCTTTGCCTGCCTTATCATATCGTTACTTTTATTTAATATCTTTACATACTCTAAGGGTAACACATTACATTGTGCTCCGGTATCTAACTTAAATACTATCATTTGATCCCCTATCTTTACTTTTTCCACCCAGTGTGTTTTATTATTCATTAAATCATTAATTTCCAAGGTATCAATAAACAAATCATTCAACTCTTCACCCATCTCTTCTCCACTACTTTCTATTTCATTTATTCTCTTTAGTTTATAATTATACTTATCTCTCCCGTCAGTTTTAGAATTACCCGCTTTAGCTATTCTACACTACACCCTACCTTAAAATGTCCTATTTTTCCACAGACCTAGCACTTTTTTCCATGAGCTGCACATTTTCCTACTTCGTGCTCGAATCCACATTTTAAACATTTGTATGAGTTCACTGCTCGTTCTCCCTCTGAATTTTTCTTGAAATTCTTAAACTTACTTCGACTCTTGTATAGTAGATCCACTTCTTCTCCCTGTAACCCTTTTGTTTGGATTCTTGCAATTTCCGCTGCTCTGCATTTTTTCTCGGCTTCTTTTAATGATAATGTTTGTTGTGCTAATAACCTTTCTTGCACTTGCTTATCTTGTATTCCCAGTACTACTCTGTCTCTTATTAATGATTCCGTCTGTTCTCCAAAATTACACTCCTTCGCCAGACTCTTTAACTCCCTTACAAAATGGTCTACATTCTCTCCTTCCTCTTGTGTTTTCGAAAAAAATTTAAACCGATTATATACTTCACTGTTTCGCGGTTGACAGTAATTATCAAACGCTTTGACTACAGCTGCATAACTCACTGACTCTTGTGGCGTTAACTTAAAAGTATTAAATAGTTCAATGGCCTCCTCACCCGCCAAACTCAAGAACAAGGCTATCTTTCATTCCTCACTTTTATTTTCCATTCCCGTTGCTGTTAGGTATATTGTGAACCTTTGTTTAAATCGTTCATAGTTCTTATTTAAATTATTGTCAAACACCAGTGCTGTCGGCTTATTTATACTTAAATTATCCATATTTCTTCACTTTTAACCTCACTTTATTATTAACTTATTTCGTTCTTCCCTTGCGAACGTTATTATTTTATTATTTGTTATTAGTTCTTTACACTTCTTATTTTTACTTCTGACACCATGTTCTATTTGTAGGCTTTACTTTGGATGTCTTTAGATTCAATTATTTATTAATTAATATTGTGCTTTATTCAAGAACGTGTATTACAAACTGAAGTCTTACCAACCGTACTACCAACCTATATCCATGTCCATATGGAACATTGATAATTGCCAGTTATAAGTAGGTAATTGACTTATACGTTCAAATGACGTCATTTTCATAATTTTCTGAATGTTCATACCTATAGTAAATTTTTCTTCGCTTTTTGAATAACAAAACTGAAAGATTATACAAATGCAAAAGGAAAATTAAATTAGGCAAGATTAACACCCGGTTTTATAAAGCATACTTAAATACGTGATCAGCTAACGATGTGATTAAGTTTGAATAATGCGACATGATTTGCTAATACGGGTTACATAGGCGGGGTCGTTGATCGTATTAGCCTATCGCATTACTTAACCACGTCGTCAGGCTGATCACGTAGTTAACTATGCTTTATAATATCGGGCCTGAGTGTGTAACAATCATTAACATGAGAACCAAATTTAAGAATCCTTTAAAATTGACAATGACAGTGAGGATTTGGTTTATCATGTGAAGCTCTTGAATCCCTGATCCCTGTTATTCATTAAAGTTGAAAGTACTAAACTACTGTATGAAACATTCAATAGTTTCTAATAAACTAAGCCAAATAATTTATATATACATAGCGGCTCATCAAAAACAGTCCAGCAAGGTTTACGGCTTTGTAGGTGAAAATAAAAAAAAATCCTCGGACCCATATTAAGTATTTTCAGGGGGACATATTTACCTACACATTAATTCCATCTCTGTAGCTTCAAGCCTTTCACATGTGGGATGCGGCGGGGGGGGGGGGGTAATTTGGTCTCTCGCCCCTCCTGAAAAAACGCCTAATTACGCCACTGCGCTTGAGTATAGTTGTTATATTTAATTATTTGTAGTTTGTTAGTTTCTACATTAGGTATGAAAATAAATATGTTGACAAACTTGTAGAGTATGTCAACGAAATCTCTTTACGGTTTACAACTACCTATAAAGGGTGACGTTTGCATATTAGGGTATGAAAAGCAATGCTATCAAAAGTTGCATCGTTATTCTGCTATACTATACTGCCGACGATGGAATTTAGTATTGATCGTCAAATGAGACTTTGCAATCATATGAATGAAGAGTTACGAAATGTACAATGTGTCGTGATAATTCACTTTATCGACATAGGTACCTTTGATAGCATTCATTAATATTATAGGGTGACCCCCTGCAATTTTACACTACAGAAATTGTCTACACAATAAACCACATTAAAGAAGTGAGGTTCATCAGAAAATTATAGAGACTATTATTTGAACCGTTTAGGTAGAAGTTCCATTACACCACTACGTTCCATTATTTTAATGCCATTTGAAAAGGGCTTATAACGGTAAGATTTTCATTACAATCGTACGGCAATGTTTGTGGTTCGACTTTCTACTATTCGCTAATGTTCATACTAAATTAATAAAGGCGTCGCAGAGAATAATTAGCTCTACCAATCCAACAGATAGTAACTAAAGTACAATCTATTGTGTGTTAAGGCAGAACAATTTTGGATTTTCGCTGCTCCCAAAGAGTAGAAAATGTATTACAATTTCACATTCCGTGCTGAAAACAAATTAGCCGCGATATTTGCTTTACGTTAATGATTTCTTCTAAAGTTGTTTTTTTTTTGGCAATCATCAAGAAACTTGGCGGACAATTTACTACGAATAAAAACGTGGTAGGTGGAAGCTTGATTCGAAAAATGCATATTTTGGGTCATCTTTAACAAATGGGTTTTACACTATCTATACTTTGTATATGTACCACATTTATATTTATTTACTTTATTTGTTAAAAGTGCAATTAGTACAGGATTATTCCAGAAATATTCCTACAAGCTAAAGTAATGACTATACAATTCCTCGTCTCGACTATAGCATCCTAGGGGATTTATCATCAGGATAGCAGTTTTTCGTGACTAAACTATAAAAAACTGAGTTAATTTGATTATATTCCTCCTTTTTATCACTACGCTATCAAATGGGAATAGGAACGTACAACTTTTAATAATTTGGTTTCATCTATTAAGTGTGAGGTGACTCACATCGATCATGCGTGAGTGACCATAATATAGTCAAACGTAACTTTAATAAGGCAAAGGAAGTTTTGAGCATTTTACATTACATTTTGTTATAATTATTACATCTTGTTCTAAATATCCATTCTATAAAATCGTATATGGTTGCTACTTTTATTACGGTAATACTCGTCATATAACAGAATACAGTGGCGATACAACCTAGGTTACTGTATAATAATATCATTATTGTTTATCTTCTGTAGTAGACCGAGAGCCAGCAACGTATTTTGAGTTGTCATTTCAAAAGTCATGAAAAGTCACTCAGTGAATCTCTAATATCTGCTGAAAAATAAAAGTTACTTCTGCCAACCCACTCCGGTCGGGTTTTACTACCCTAAATTTTCAAAAGGGGTAAGAAATAAGGCTCAATGTAGTAATAGTATCAGTCATGAAATTTTAGGAGGTTATTCTCACTTATATTCTGGATTTATCAGCATGTTGACAGAACATTTCCCCCCTCACCTAATTGCTGACAGAACGCCCTAAAGTCTAAGTATAAGTATATAAAACTACATTTACACAGAGGGTAACAATTAAAGGTTCAATATGGTTAAAGTATCAGTCATGAAATTTCAGGAGGTTATTCTCACTTAAATTCTGGATTTATGAAAATGTTGACAGAACATTTTCCCCCCCACCTAATTGCTGACAGAACGCCCTAAACTCTAAGTATACGTATATAAAACTACATTTACAAAGAGGGTAACAAATAAAGGTTCAATATGGTTAAAGTATCAGTCATGAAATTTCAGGAGGTTATTCTCACTTGAATTCTGGATTTATGAGAATGTTGACAGAACATTCCCCCCTCCCCCCTCTTAATTGCTGACAGAACGCTGTAATCTCTAGGTATACGTATATAAAACTAAAAGTCCTGACTGACATATCAACGCCCAGCCCATACCCCTGCACCTAGATGGCTGAAATTTGACACAGAGGTTGGTTTTATGATGTAGACAAGGGATAAGGCAGGATATTTCAAAATTCAACCCCTAAGGCGTTAAAATAGGGGATGAAATTTTGTATTTTAAGTTAAATCCATAAAAATTGGTATATGACCTTTCGGTTAGAAGTTAAGACAGGCGTGATTCAGGAATTTTCAAAATTCAACCCCTAAGGGGGGTAAAATAAGGGATGAAAGTTTATATGGAACTTCGTCATTCTTTAAGTAAAATCCATAAAAAATTGGTATATGGCCTTTCGGTTAGAAATTGAAAGACGTGTTTCAGGATTTTTTGAAATTCAACACCTAAGGGGGTAAAATGGGGATGAATTTATTTCTACTTTTCTACGAAGCGTGGTATTTCGACAATCAATTGCAACAAATGAACAAACTCCCCTCAGTTACAATTTATTTCTGCCAAATCGTGACGTTACTATTTTTGTGGTAATTTTCTGTAGGTAATTGCAGAAAAATTGGAGCCAACAACGTCTTTCGAGAAATCCTAAAATACGTCTTTCTTAACTTGTAACAGAAGGTCCAAATTCCAATTTTTATGTATGTACCTTAAAAAATGACGAATTTCCATGTAAAGCTTTATCCCCATTTTACCCCCTTAGGTGTTGAATTTCAAAAAATCCTGAAACACGTCTTTCAATTTCTAACCGAAAGGCCATATACCAATTTTTTATGGATTTAACTTAAAGAATGACGAAGTTCCATATAAACTTTCATCCCCTATTTTACCCCCTTAGGGGTTGAATTTCGAAAATTCCTGAATCACGCCTGTCTTAATTTCTAACCGAAAGGTCATATACCAATTTTTATGGATTTAACTTAAAATACAAACTTTCATCCCCTATTTTAACCCCTTAGGGGTTGAATTTTGAAATATCCGGCCTTATCCCTTGTCTACATCATAAAACCAACCTCTGTGTCAAATTTCAGCCATCTAGATCCAGGGGTATGGGCTGGGCGTTGATATGTCAGTCAGGACTTTTAGTTTTATATACGTATACCTAGAGATTACAGCGTTCTGTCAGCAATTAAGAGGGGGGGGACATGTTCTGTCAACATTCTCATAAATCCAAAATATAAGTGAGAATAACCTCCTGAAATTTCATGGCTGATACTTTAACTATATTGAACCTTTATTTGTTACCCTCTTTGTAAATGTAGTTTTATATACGTATACTTAGAGTTTAGGGCGTTCTCTCAGCAATTAGGTGGAGGGGGAAATGTTCTGTCAACATTCTCATAAATCCAGAATATAAGTGAGAATAACCTCCTGAAATTTCATGACTGATACTTTAACCATATTGAACCTTTATTTGTTACCCTCTTTGTAAATGTAGTTTTATATACGTATACTTAGAGTTTAGGGCGTTCTCTCAGCAATTAGGTGGAGGGGGAAATGTTCTGTCAACATTCTCATAAATCCAGAATTTAAGTGAGAATAACCTCCTGAAATTTCATGACTGATACTTTAACCATATTGAACCTTTATTTGTTACCCTCTTTGTAAATGTAGTTTTATATACGTATACTTAGAGTTTAGGGCGTTCTCTCAGCAATTAGGTGGAGGGGGAAATGTTCTGTCAACATTCTCATAAATCCAGAATTTAAGTGAGAATAACCTCCTGAAATTTCATGACTGATACTTTAACCATATTGAACCTTTATTTGTTACCCTCTTTGTAAATGTAGTTTTATATACGTATACTTAGAGTTTAGGGCGTTCTCTCAGCAATTAGGTGGAGGGGGAAATGTTCTGTCAACATTCTCATAAATCCAGAATTTAAGTGAGAATAACCTCCTGAAATTTCATGACTGATACTTTAACCATATTGAACCTTTATTTGTTACCCTCTTTGTAAATGTAGTTTTATATGTATACGTATACTTAGAGTTTAGGGCGTTCTGTCAGCAATTAGGTGGAGGGGGAAATGTTCTGTCAACATTCTCATAAATCCAGAATTTAAGTAAGAATAACCTCCTGAAATTTCATGACTGATACTTTAACCATATTGAACCTTTAATTATTGTTACCCTCTTTGTAAATGTAGTTTTATATACGTATACTTAGAGTTTAGGGCGTTCTGTCAGCAATTAGGTGAGGGGGGAAATGTTCTGTCAACATGCTGATAAATCCAGAATTTAAGTGAGAATAACCTCCTGAAATTTCATGACTGATACTATAACTACATTGAGCCTTATTTTTTTACCCCTTTTGAAAATTTAAGGTAGTACAACCCGACCGGAGTGGGTTGGCAGAAGTAACTTTTATTTTTCAGCAGATATTAGAGATTCACTGAGTGACTTTTCATGACTGTTGAAATGACAACTCAAAATACGTTGCTGGCTCTCCGTCTATAGTTGACTCCATTAATTATACTTAATGAATTGAATTAAATTAAGATTATCCAATTAAAAATGCCAAAAATATAAGCAATTTTTTAAGTAGGAGCGCTGCTATTCATACATATCCAATATCCCCCAGGAATAACTAATTTGAGTCTATTAAGGGCAAACGACGCGACGTATTCATTGGAAAATTAATAATTTGCCCATCTCCAGTAGGAGGTCTTTATGTACCTACAATTCAAGTTTGTTAATAGGTAGGAGATTTTGAATTATGAATTACATTGATATTTTATTTATGTAATTAACTCACGATTGTGAGCACATGATCAGTCTGCCTTACATTTACTTTCTAGAATATAATTTCGTAATAAAAGAAAATACTTCCCTTTTTTATATAGGGATTACCTGCCAAGATGTCTTTTCTATACTTATTACTTATATACTATCAAAAAAATAGAAAGAATTTGTTTGTGCGTACTGAGAAAATCAGATTATCTTTGAAATTGGCCGTGACACAAAAGATTGTACTACTTCTGCCAATTAAATTACAAAAACATTAAATTGTGGTGCTTATAATATTCAAAATTATTGTGCTTTCAAATTCTGCCAAACATATTTGTCACATTCACACGATATCATCGTAATTCTGTTGCTACTGCAACCAAATCTTTCACTTTGTATCAGAAAAAAGCAACAGCATAGACTTTTATTTTCTCGATCTAAGAAAAATCCAAGTGGTTTTTTATTGGAGTTCGTTCTAGAACGGACGAAATAGAATACTAGACAACTCAAAAAAATGTACTAGCCGCCACCTATATTAGAAAAATTTCGAGTGAGTGTGCTACTCCAGAAAGTTCAGTAATTACATAGTATTTTAAAGAAAAACAATTATTGCGATGATTACGAAAGAGGAGTTACATTTTGAAGATGGTTTTCAAAGGACATTGCAAAAGGCGCATCGTTTTCTAGTGAGACTCTTTGGAGCTATAGAACCAGCTTTACAAATATCGGAATTTAACGTTTGGTGCGGCATTATGGTAAACCATTTAATAGGACCGTGTGTTCCTTATGATACACCTAATGTAGATAGATATTTACACTTGCTGTAACATCAAATTGAAGATGCATTAGATGACCTTGCTCTTCATTTAGAGAAAAATATTATATCTCAACAAGATGGCGCTCCGGTACATAATTCCCCAATCGTTACCCAATTTGTTCATTTTTTTGTTATTGATATTGATGTTGCCGTTATTCTTTTTGTTACGCGACTATTGCCATTTATTTTGAAAACACTAATTAAATCTGCTACAAACTTGCTTCTCTCATTTTTCTCGTAAACTTAAAAAATATATACATAAATACGTTAAAGCTTATATCGCTGAAAAGGGGATAAACGACCAATTTCACCATAATATTAATTATGGTCAATAAAAAATAATTTTATAAAACGTTTTGCAGGAAGTCAAACCTTTTCATTACCCATAATACATTATGACCAATTTTGTGTAGAGTTTTAGTGTATTATCGCCGCTGCCAAAGGAGTCTTATTTTTCTCTTTCTTCTTTTTACTTTTGTATTTCAGTCGTTACGATCGATGTAATACCGCAACCCATTGAACTTGGGTATTGAAAAAAGAAAGTGTTATTTCTCCGAAAAAGATGAAACTACTAGATACCCGGTAAGTTTATTTTTGTTGTGACTATTCGGTTTTGTTTATGGTCATTTACTGTCATACTGTCACTTTCGAGATTCGTGAGAAATTGCACTATTGATTAGAAAACTCACTCCCCTATCCAGGCTGACACTGAACTTGAGGTACTGGGCCAATTCGCTATAATCCTAATAGGTACTTATTTCTACTGCCGTTGGGGTTTCAAAAATCCATATCAATTGCTAACTGAACACGATTTTGATAAAAAATACAAATTTGTATACAAATATCTACTGTGATTAACAAGAATGCATTATAGATAAAAATCTGTTTTACCCACCGATTAACATACATCTTAAATGGATTAAAATAGGTAAAACTGTAGATGTCGTAGTAATAAAAATGTTTATGTGCTTGTATCTTGAAACAACTAATATAATGTATAGGCACGCATTTTAAACATCAAATGGTTGAAATTTAAATATCAATATGGTGGAAAATGCTATATAAAATTAGCTACTGGTACTATTTGAAGTGAACTCGATAAATACGTAAATTTCTTTTTAGAAGTTGTGGTTATAGAGCATGGTTCGGCCTGTATTTTATCTGTGGTTCGGGGAACAACAAGAATCATTTTAAGCAATTAATTAACTGATGCGTTGTGCAATAAAATATTATTTCAATATAGGTATAAAATAAATGAAAATATCCTTTTTCCTTATTCCTTTTTTTAACGGTAGGTTATTTACTTGAGCCTTTGAAGTTGTAAAAGGATAACGTATGTTTAATTGTAATAATAAAATATTTCCCAAACATCGCCTAAATGAATCGAATACTAAAAAATGTAGAATGTTCGGTATTATTCGTATTCGGTTCTCTTCCCACTTTAAAACTTTCGACAGAAGGAAGTAAAAAAGAGCGAACCGTGAATAAATAGTTTCGTGAAGTGTTTATGAAATACGCAAATGTCAAAAATGAAAAGTGGGAGGTTTTGAAGCGTTACTACAATAACTGTTATTTCCATGTTCGAACGTAATATTTGCTTTTTTGGAGATGCAGCAAAACGATACATTATTGTTACATTCAGACTATTTGGCCAGGTTTACCTTTACGTATTCGGTGTTAAGTTCTATTTTTTAGTATACTCCTTTTCAGGGTAAAGGTGGCAAAATACGATCTTGGTTGGATGCGCATCTTAAAATCGCTCGGTTCCAATTCATTAAGTCCGAATAGTCTGTACATTTCCCGCATAATCAGCTGACAGGACCTCAAGTAAACAGTTTCATTCAGTTGCTTTTCCACAGGAATGTGGCATCTGACTGCTCCCAGTGTGTCATTAGCTGAATTCTGCAGCAAATACGGATTAGTTGATATTAAGTACTCTTTACACTGTGATAGTATTTTAGTACCTAATGATTTATTTGAGATTAGAGATGAAGGAATACTCATAATAACAATGCAAAACAGGATCATGATTGACGTAAAGTATATCATAAAATGTCTAAATAAACAAAGTGTATAACATCATCAACTAACTTCATTACAAACGCTAACAAACGCTGTTAAAATTAGCGTTTGACTCTTTAATTTGAACGCACCGTGCGAAATAAATTAATATGAATGTATTGAAGCCTGGCTCTGTAAAATATTTACCTGCAGTACTACTTAAATATAGGTATGTATAACCTACCTATAGGTCGCTACCACTTTTAAATAGGTAGTTATAAAAACTGTTTCCCTAAAGATTTAAATCCATGAAAAGTTCCGCCTTCAGGGAATATGCCAGAAAATTAAAATAATCCACATAAGTCGTAGAGTTTTTATGTTGGTAAAGTTCCAGACAACTAAAAGAAGATAATTAAAGATCTTTCCATTTGCTAAATATACAAGAAACGCCAACTAAATGCATTTAACTGAAATGGATGTCCTACTTTAAAAATGTCTAACTTAGACATTACGAAGTGGGTTCGCAATCGAAATGTATTCAGACATCATGAAGGGCGAATCTGCTTTTTCGAAACATCATTACTCTCAAAGGAATCCAATTGAAATGAACTTTAGATATTTCAACATTAATCATGCGTTTTAATAAGGGTTTTCTGTAATAATAACTGTCAACTATAATAAAATGAGATTAAGAAGTGCTAACCATAAACCCCTTTCACAAATATTTACATAGAAGTGTGGTTTGCTTAAAAAATATGCGCGTTGCAGTAATCACCTTTTTTTTTTAGTTTCATCTGTCAAATGTAGACATACCAACACACTTTTTTCAGGCCTTTATTTAATTATTGTGTTTATCTACAACGCTTTCATGCGTGAAAAGGGTATAGTATAAAAAGATAAATAATTTAAGATTACATTTTTTTTTGCAGAAATAGAGATAAAACTGTCGTAAACAGTACAAGCTTTAGGTTGATTCTTATAATATACTAAATATATTTTGAGCTTTTTCTACATAAAATATCTACCAGTTATTTACATACGACGTATTTAAAATGTAATAATATACTTTATCTTGGTCTTTCATTATATTTAATCTACGAAAAGGATACGATACCCCTTTGTAAAGCTCGAATAACTTTTCCCTTGCTTATTACACACTATCCTACTTCTATATTTGCAAACTAAAACATGCTGAAGTAGCTTCACAAAATTTTCTTTGTTTCTAAATGATGAAATTATATATGTATTTCAAGAATAATTTTGACGTGTCAATGCCAATTTACATTGAATGACGCCATTTCAGCGAACTGTGTGTGTGTGTGTTTTAGAATGCGATAAATCACTAATTAATAATATTCTTGTAACTGTAAATTTGAAATGACGAACTACTGCACAATGCCATTATGTAACTCATGTATTACATTTAAAATGTCTCAGGCACTACTACTCTCTTATCACAAAATATTAACTCTTCAACTAAATGCAATTCAGTACCTGTACGATTGCCAAGAGAAAACTTTTGAGTTTACAAAATCAATCGCTTTAGGCCATCCCTTTTAAATAATTTTAACACTAGAATTAGTTTCAATAAAGACTTCCAACTTCAGGAATTTAAAACTCTCTCAACTCCCTTCAAGTATGCCGTCGGTCGTGTGGAATTAGTAAGTAAAAACCATTGCCATAGTGGCCCTCATGATAATTGACAGGGCAGACTTAATTAGGAGCAGTTAAGCCTAAATACTTGAGTTAGGTAAGAAGGGGAAATTCCATGGGCGGCTTTTAACGTTACTATCACAAACACAAATTTGTTATACCAAATTCCAAATACAATGAGTTTTTCTTTAAGTAAATAAGTAATTCAGAATTATATTTCAATATTTTATTGTAATAGGTAAATCACACAACCTTCCCCATAGATCTTCAATGAAATAAATTGAAGTTAAATTGGCGTTTCACAAATCACCAAAGTAATCGTTGAATTGAAATTATATAAAGTTACACGACATGTTTCGACTTATAGTCGTTCTCAGGCTAAGAGTACAATAATGAGCGCTAAGACTATAAATTAGAGTAACAAACATACTTACTTACTTAAACAGTAGTTTAAATTGTAGTAACGTGAATGAAATGAGGGCGAGTGAAAATGAAGTTAAATAGGACGAATTGAACAGGTCAAACCGCCATCGATAAAACCGACAACCAATTAAACCACGAAGAAAGGAATGTCAACGTTACAAACCAATTTTAATGAAATCCAAGACGGGTTAAGACATCGAACCATGCTGTAAAAGGAAGGTTAGGAAATAAAACCTCAAAAGGCAATACTTACGCGGCTTACGCCCAGCAAACACACATATAAAACATACGTACAACATATAGGTATAAGATTGAGGTAAATACCCCTACATAAGCTTTTTTATATATCAACTATGTAAGTGTTCTTTAATAAAGTTATATAAACCGTATGTCACAGATTACGTATATTTTACATAATAGTATAGAAACTTACCGATATTCTGTATACAGGAATTCATATAATATACACATACCTATAGATAATTATATATTACCCATGAAATTTATGTGCTGTCAAATTTATATGATTAGATTTATGTATGTTATATGTAAAATCTTATATGTAAGAAGTAATACATATTTTTTATGTATGCCTTCTGTAAATATAATTATAAATTATTATTACTTATATTATATTGTCGAAAATAAAAGTCCGTTTCTATTTGCGCCGCATAATTAATCGCACGCGCGGGTTTTCTATAACGCCAAAAATTGTAGTTCACGTACCTTTAATACTAGATCCGTATCGACTAAAATGCGTCTAATTTATATAGAAAATAAATAATATAAAATAAATTAAATCCTGGTCATTTTTAACATAAAGGTAGGTATTATAGTCATTGAATTAGACTTCACTCAACGATATAATCAAACATAATTTAAACTCGCGAAACAGCGAAAAGTTAGGAAGAATGAAATAAAAAAAGGAATGTTTCAGATTAGCGCAGTGGTAAAATGTCGGATACAAAGAAAACACATGTCGGATTTCGGAATTTGCAACGCCCACCCGCAACGGTTCGAATCCGGTTAAGGGAAACTTTTCAAGCAAGTATATAATATCATAATAAACTGTCGGCTTTCAGTTCAGGTAAAAACGGGTTCGTGCAAGAATTAAGTTAATTAAAAGTACAGTTGCACGTAAAAATGTAGTTTTTCCATTTTTTTGTATGAAACTGCTTAAATTATTTTTTTCATTGGTAATAATTACATTATGCTCGAGTAGCTGCCATTTGGTCATCGCAACGCTTTTACAGCTGATATTTTTTATGTGAATATTACATAAAATATACATAAAACGTATATAAATTCATGTACTACAGATATAGAAGAATTTACATCTAATAGACATATATATTATTTTGAAAATTGCTGACATCCTGACATTAAATATCTCTTATTTTTCTTCCAGTTTTATATGAATCTAAAAAGCTCTTAATTTATATGTATTTTATATATAAATGTGTTTGCTGGGCGGAAACCAACAAACAATTACAAAATTTAACAGAAGATCGACGACATCACATTATAGACTCAATTAATTTCGATTTGGAGAACCGAGCCTACTATTTCCATAATTTCAAGATTAAGCCTAAAATTAAAGAAAACAAATCTGGTTCAACAGCACCTGTTTGAAATTAAATCTGACACCGAACTACATTCAACTAAACACCACAAACACTTCTTCAAGAGCAAGATGTGCATTATAATTTTATTTTATTATTACAATTTTATTTTGATCATTTTATTTTTACTTATTTGTGGGGTGTGTGTTGTTATTGGGATTGAGCAGGTCTTTACTTTTATTTTTATTTTTTTTTATTTTAATGTTAATTTGAAGTAGTTTTAAGTGAGTTGTGTTACTTATGTATTAATGGGAATTCCCGTAAAATAAATAAATAAATAAAATAATCTGGAAAACCTCACTGGCTCAAGAAGGAAATTAACCACTGGTATGGCTCCGGGCATGGATAGTTATACATATTCAATGATACTTAATATGCCGGGTAAAGCAATGTCTACGTTGCAGGGCATTTTAAATGATTGGTGGATACATAGCTTATATGCACCCCAATTAAAAGATATCGTGATGGTGTTCTTTTTGAAGCCTTTAAAGTCTGCCAATGTTACGACATCATATAGACCAATATCACTAATGTCATGTATAACGAAAACTTTTGAAAGAATGATTAGAAATCGATTAGAATGGCACTTCGAACACAACTCACTGCTACCGGCGAATCAATTAGGCTTCCGTAAAGGTATGGGGACGCAAGATGCTATCGTCCATTTAGTTACAGATATACAGATAGCGCTATCGGCTAATAAGTACTTGACCTGCCTCTTTTTAGATTTGTCAGGTGCATATGACGCCGTTGACTTAAGGATTTTGAGATCCAAACTTATTGACTTTGGTTTATCGGAAAAGGCATCGACCAATGTGGTAAATTTGTATAGTAACCGTAAAATTTTTATAAGAGATCATAATAATTTGCTTCACGGACCAAGATACGCATGCAACGGAATACCTCAGGGTTCAGTATTAAGTCCCCTGTTGTTTAATATTTACACTGCTGGTTTGCACGACTTATGGAGTTATACGGTTAAATGCATTCAATACGCAGACGATGTTTGTCTGTATACCATCCGTAGTTCATATGACGAATGCGTCAACGATCTTAAAAACAACGTACATGTTTTAAAACAGTGGATGCTTAATCATGGGTTTATCCTAAACTCAGATAAAACTGTGGTTGTTACATTTACCCGTCACAGGCTTAAACTCGGACAATATATGAATGTGGAAAACATACAGTTACCACTACGGTCTACATATAAATATCTAGGAGTAATACTAGATAGTAAATTATTGTGGACAAAGCATATTCAATTAGTCCAAGCAAAATGTGAAAAGGGTATTAACATGTTGAGGCATATTGCTAAAATAAAATGGGGAGCAGACCCCTACATATGCATCCAGTTTTATAAACAGTATATTCGTTCCATATTGGAATTGGACTATGGATGTGTTGTTTACGGCTCAAGTTCCAAAACTAATTTACTAAAAGTCGACCGTATTCAGTACAAAGCTCTAAGAATATGTATCGGAGCAATGAAATCATCTCCAACGAATGCAATACTAGCAGAAACCCAAGAACCGCCGCTATCGCTTAGACGACGGTATCTGGCACGTAAAGCAATTATTAAATGGACGGTTTATAATAAACCATATATCAATAAATTCCATAGATTATTCGTAGAATGTCTAACAAATAAATATTGGCGTATCAAAAACAATCCTCCCTTGGTAGATGCCTATGAAGATAATCGCCAATATCATCTAACGCAGAATTTCAAAATACATCCCTATTTTATGTGGGATCCAAATGGTCGCATAACTAAATCAAATGTCATAACTCCTAGATATACGAATAATGTACATATTGATAAAATAATATTTATGGAAATATTAAGTAAACACCGGGAATACATCAAAATATACACAGATGGGTCAAAAAATAATAACGGAACGGGAGCTGCCTTTTGCGTTCATGGCAGCAACATATCTGATACCTACAAACTAAATAGATTCTGTTCCATATATACCGCCGAAGCGTATGCTATTAACAAAGCACTACACTGGATTAGTGAAAATAAACCCTCAAATGTAGCAATTATATCAGACTCCAAATCAGTTTTACAATCTATTGACAACTTTTCAAAAAATCAGAGTGGTAACGAAATTATAGGGGATATAAAAAAACAGCAATATATCCTACAACAAAAAGGGTATGAAGCTGTTTACATATGGGTTAAAGGTCATATCGGAATCAGCGGTAATGAGCTGGTCGACAACATGGCGAAACAAGCTACAACTTTAAAGCGCACGGAAAATTATCTTCCATACAACGACATTATCCCACATTTAAAAACTCGGTGTCGGGCCGAATGGGAAATCATTTGGGGAGAATACGTCGCCTCCAATAAAAATCAGTACACGTACCTACATCCGTCATTACCAAAAGAGAACCAGATCTTAAAATGTAGATACCAATCTAGAATGTGTATCACTACAATAATTCGTTTGAGATTAAACCACGGTAGATTCCCTGCGCATTTACACAAACTAGGGATACTCGCCTCCAAAGAGTGTGACTGTGACAATGCTTCCGTGGGAGATGTAAATCATATTTTTTTTAATTGTAAGAAATATGAGAACACAAGAGGAAAATTCATAGATTTACTAAGAGGTGAAAATATCAAATTCCCGTGTAATATAACACGTTTATTAAGTTTGGAAAACATTAACATTTATAACATCCTAACGAGATTTATAATAGAGAACGACGTACAAATATGAGAAAAAAAAGAAAAAAAAAAGTCAACAACAACTGTGGTTAAAGGACACTGATCCGTGACCAAAAAAAAAAAAAAAAAAAAAAAAAACCACTGGTATGGTATTAGGGAACATTTAAATCTTTATTTGTATGAGTCACACCTTTTACTTGTAAAACATTTTCACCCTTTTGAAGTGGATAATTTGTTATCTTCTGTTAAGGACGACGTTGAAACGTTCGGTTCAATTTGTAAAATCAGTTAAATGTTTCATGCAAAAAACCGTGATATTCTTAAGACTCAATTCGATGTTAACCACTACAAACTAATTTTGATGAATCCTTCGTTCCCCCTCCTTTATGCCCTCCCCAAAATACATAAATTAGATATTCCCATGCGCGCCATTGTGCCCTTTATTAACACCCCTGTCTCTAGACTTTCTGAATGATTAAACCACACTCTTAGAACTAGATTCAATTTCCAATTCCCTAACTCCATCAAAAATTCCACAGAACTTTCTAAAGAACTTGTTAAATTTAAAGTCAGCAATGACCACTAGTTAATTTCCTTTGACATCGTGAAGTTGTTCCCCAGTGTGTCTTTCAATGAATGTCTAGAGATAGTCAGCTTCCAACCTCTCTGATAGTTTGTTTACTTTCCTGAGTGTCCAACGAATCTGCAAATAAAACTTCTTTAAATTCAATAATTAATTTTACTTACAATCGCTTGGTCTCCCCATGGGGAGTAATATGTTACCTTTGTTAGCCGAATTATTTTAATAATAATTGGATATTGGATCGGTTTTCTTTTTACAAACGTTACGTGGACGATATTTTTGTCATTTTCAAGGGGGGTGATACTGAGATTGACCAATGCTTTCATTATCTTAACAGTTAACATCCTCACATCAAATTGACCCTTGAAAAGGGGAACAATATAGTCCTCAACTTATTAGATCTCAAAATTACCAGATCCAATAACCACTTAGATATTAACATTTTCAGAAAACCCACTACAACGGACCATGTAATTTCAGAATGAGGGAGTAGAAGTGGTGTGTATATGTAGGCTAAATGAGGAAAAGTTTAATTACACTAGTGAAATAGGCTGCTGGATTACACCTCCTCTTGTACACTATTTTTTTAATAATACCTAACAGCTAACACTATCTTATTACGTAACATCGACTCCTCATTTTTAACTCACACTATTTAATAAATGTTACGTCTTCTTTAACTTTTGGAGAATGCCTACTTCTATTAGGACAATTTTAGAGAAAATCTCTCCCGTCATAAATAATACTTACATTCAAATAATAGATCGAAAGAATTTGAGAACAAAACTAATATTTGAGCAATAGTACACAATAATTTGCGCATTTCACGAAGTAATTCGTTTTAGACATTGAAAACGGAACAGTTTACATTCACACACTGTAACGTAGTAATCAATTTGCAATAACGTCAATTGCAATGCATTATGTAGAATATTAAATGTCGATGAATCCGTGTAAAGAATACGTAGCTGAAAGCTCCTCTTGCATACGATTTGAAATCATTTGGTACCTCACTATGACAAACGATTCTGATGTTAAAATCAAAAGCATTGTTGAATGTATGCATATTCAACAAAAGAAGGTTGACACATTGCGGTTTTCATATTGTTTGTATGTCAATGTCTGGTGAGTTTGAAATAATTTACCTGTTTGCTTG
Source organism: Pyrocoelia pectoralis (assembly GCA_036250285.1). Classification (NCBI taxonomy): domain Eukaryota; kingdom Metazoa; phylum Arthropoda; class Insecta; order Coleoptera; family Lampyridae; genus Pyrocoelia; species Pyrocoelia pectoralis. The sequence goes on from CM070074.1 coordinate 69,154,644, forward strand.
TGATCAATATCATAACACCTCATGACACCGCATTCAATTTTATATTACTTTGTTGGAACATGTTTTTCAAGCGTTTTACTTTGGTTGCTTATTTAACTGTAGGTGTATTCAAACCCGGTGTTGTTCATTTTATGAAAGTCATTCATAAATGTAACTTTTATCTATTTTCCCAGCTATTTGTAGAGCGTTAAATGGACAAGGTATCTCAAAATTACAAAATTCGCTTAAGGTGTTATTGTTGCATGCATTTTCTTGCTCAAGCTGTAGTCTCGTTTGTGTGACAAAGGCAATTTCAATTCATGCACTCTTAAAAATTAAAACGTAAGCTACGCTTTCAACCACTCCGCATTTCGGAGTAGAGATCGCCGGAATTCAAAAATTTCAGGTGACAACCAACCAGATTAAATAGCAACTTACAATTTTAGCATTGAAAATGAGAGATAGAGAAAAACATGCACAAAGTGTTTTAATATCATAAACGCCCATGTAATTACGAGTACAATTTTCTGGACCCTGTTATGCAGTTTTGTACTACTCTGCTGTGAATAACAATTCTAGGGAACTGAAACGTTTTGCAGTGATACACATTGATTGTGTGCCAAATAACCTTTAAATGTTTGTGTGTTTTTAAAGAATGGGCTTCCTCACGAATTATTCCTGAAGAGCTGTTTTGACAAGCGGAACGTTAATACCATCTACACGCATTAACGGATTGGAATCAAACGTACTACACGCGTCTCTTTGGTTATGCCCAGTAAACCCGATCACATTTTGCCTTCAGACTCTGTCCACCACATTTGAAACACCTGTAAGTCTAACTACGTTTGAAATGGGGGACATTGTCTGAAATCTAAAAGGAGCCTTTGTCCGACAGAAGTAAATTCTTCCAAACTTGTGATTCTGTTCCCTCCCCAACTATATGATGCGCTATTTGACATATTGTAGTGCTTTTCATCTATAGTATATTTATTGATAATAACCACTTTTCCCCACTTTCTTTGCAAATCACCTTCTCTTTATTCCAGTAATTGAATAATTTTATCTGATAAACATAGTTTTTTAAAGCGGTTTGTTAAATTGTATTAATTTACATAGTTCTCATGCCAAAATCCTGATAACAGTAGGTAGGTATACATTTATGATTAAAAATGATCGATTTGTTAGTATATTCGATCTATTGTAAGTACAAAGAAGTCTTAATTCCAATTACAATTCCAGTAAAATTATTTCATTTACATAATGAGAATTCAACTAAGTTATGTTCCACTTTATATAAAGAAAAGTAATCCTATAACGATCCTGTAAGGATGGAAATTAAAAAATGAACATTAGGTATGTATTCTGATCGAAACCTTGTGCTGGATACTCATTAAATTATTTGAAATACATAATATTTCAGGCGCCGTCTCTATATGTTTTCGACTTTCGACGAATTGGTCTATAAGAACGAAACTTTTTATTTCTATGCCTTTTTTGTTAAAGGAAGGATAGGGTGGTTGGTATTCATTAAAGCCTGACATAAACTTGACCAAGTAGTTACTGTAAATAGAAGCAGATTAACTTTTAGATTGTAGAGATGTTATGCACGAAAGATTTACTAAGTTAACTCTATCTTTACTTTTAGTTCTTGAACTTTGAATGAATCGATTATTATTAAAAACATAACATAAATTACTTCTTTGATCTTTCTTAAACTCTAACATAATATCTCATGTAAAATTCCTTTTATGGTTTTTACAAAAATGTATGCTCGAAATTCGCTGTACTAATAGAACATTCCTTGGACGGTTTACTAAAAACAGAAACTGAGTAAAGGACCATAAAGAACTTTAGTTGAACCGCTTTCATTATTTAACTTATGACTTTTAACCAATCAACTAAAAATTAAGATAAGACATTGGTTTAGCTCACAAGAAATTTGTAATTTGATATTAAACTAGCTGTCATCGCTTCAGAGCATAAATTTGTATAAAAAAAATTATCTATGTATAGTGTTATTAATCTTATGCCTTAAAAATGCTTCATGAATTATTCATTAACTAATCAAGAAAAAAATGTTTACCTCTACTTTTACCATTAACTCTAACCAATTTTTAATTTGCACTGAGACTTTGAAATTTCAAAATATGTACATCTTAATAAGGAATAAATTTGGAATGAAAAACTCATCATTTTTTTAACTAACTTTGGAAAATTGATCCATATTTCTTAATTTCGTGTTCATATTACAAGTTAGGATTTCGTTGGAAACTTTTAGATACTGAAATGTATTTTCACAATTATCCAAATTTGGTCGATGATTAGTAAAACTTTTTCGTAGCCGTTTATTTGTTGATTGTAGCTGTTATTGCAATTCCATAATGTCATTTGTAAATGCTTGTTAATGTACATTGGTCAAAGTGAACATGACCCAACACCATGTGGAGTTTGTCGAAAGGATGTGCGAAAATCAATGAACTGTAAGTGAACCCCATCGCATGTGAGGACCATGTTTAAAGTAGTTTCACCTGAAATGTGTGAATCTCAAACCACAAGACTGAAGCAGAACCCCTCTATAAATCGGGAGATGATCAAATAAAAGTTATTAAAATAAAGAAAGCAATGAGTTGGAAATATATAACAATAGCAGAGGTGGATCCTGAGAGTGTAAAGCACCGGGCAAGTGTTTTAATTGTGTGGCGACTAGTAAATCTCTAGATCTGAGTCTGAATCCTGGGCATAACGTTCGGAATTGTCAATTGTCAAGAAGAAGAATTATACCTGGTAAATAAAAAAAAGTAGGAAATGTCCCCATATTGGTGTTCAATGCTCAAAGTTTGTTGCCTAAGATAAGTAAATTGGTAGAGATATCGGTGAAGTAGAATCGTTGTATCGTAGAGGTCAAAGTCACAAACGATATAGAAGATTTTGAGATTTTTATTCCTAGTTACAGTTGATGTGACTCCAGTTCAAGCCAAACGGGGAGGTGTAGTAGTATGTCAAGGACAGAATAAAGTATAAACAAGTGTAGAGACATGTATTGAATATAAAGCACTGGTCTCTCTCCCTCAATGTTAATTTAGCACAAAGTGATAATTATAGTAACGCATGAGTGTTCTTCCAAAAGACTTCACAAATTTTGTTTAGAACTGTCTGGAAAGTGTTGGTTCAAAGGTCATAGTGATGGGAGACTTTATTGTGACATTTTAATACAGCAGGTGTAAAGCAAATAGTAAATGAAGCAACGGTGAACACGGCTACTTTGGTGGACTGGGTGAGACCAATTGTAAAAGTTACTTTAGTGTTTAACGATCTCGGATTATGGGTCCGTAATTGTGTTAAACATGGACATGGTTTAAACCCAGAAAAGTAAATACTAAAGAATTTACAAATATAGTAATTAGCTGTCAGGGCATTGAGGGGAGCGGCCAGGATAACGTTGATTTACTCTTTAAAAAATTCTATATAATATAATTGGAGTTTTGGATGATGTTGCTCCCGAAGCCAGCCGTACTTATAGCGAAAAAGGAGGGAATGCTATGGATTAACAAAGAAGTGAAAAGCACTGGGGTGGCCAGAAATAGGGCATATGAAAAGTTTAAAGTAACAAGAACAGAGGGTGACTGGTGAGAATATAAGCACAAACGCAATGAATATGTAAAAGTGTTAGAAAAAGAGAAGATCAGATAGGCTGTAATCCTAGGAAAATATGGAAAATCTTGAAATTGTTGGTAGGATGGAGGTAACACACGGTGATACAATTTTAGATGACGGGGAAATAGTGAAAGGTATTCCGGATGGAGGAAGTTTTGGTGGAGGAATAGAATTTCAAGGCGAGGGATAAACTAGTTTTGATCATGTCACTATGGAGTGATAAGGTGCAGAATACATTAATGTAAGGAGGGTGAAAAGTGCTATCACATCACTGAAAAATCAGTAAATAAATTGATTTCAGAAGACACTGTCTCGTATACGAACCTTGCAATAACTACACGATTCATTCATACGTTTATTTTTCCTTAACGCGCACGACCTGTATATATTTTTGAAACTAAATTAGTAATTGCTACGAAAGTTTGTTGTGTGCCAGTTTCACCATTGGCAATAAATTAATCACTATAGAACAGAGTATATCAAAGATGGTGGCCATGTTAATCATCTACAAGATAATGGCTGTTTTGACGATTGCAGCAAAGTTTCTGCTTGCATCGCATGATGGTCCACAAAATTCAGATCACTATTTCATGGAGCATTAAAGAACCAAACATGCTGGAAAATTGAGTACCTACTCAGGTTAAAATCCAACAAGAGTAATTTTCTTACATCAAAATAATAGAAAAAGAGTGGTTATTATATTATATGGATTATATTATCAGAATTTTTCAAACCATACATTATTTCCATTTTTTTCATGAAACTTTATCTAGGCAAACATATAGTCCACAGTTTTCATTCCTTGCAACCCCCACTCATCAAAATTCAAGGGACCTTGTATCGCAGAATATGCTAGGGGTAATATTTTTGGGTTCACGGTCATTTCCCCGCCGAAAAAATCCCGCCGGTCAATTGCCCGCCGGTAAATTGTTCGCCTGGTAAAAACTCCGCGCGGTAAAATGTTCGCCGGTAAAATGCCCGCCATGACAAAATCCCGTTGGTCAATTTCCCGCCGTAATTTTTGAAAAAATAAACAATTAAGAAAGTTCTTTTTTAAATAACTTCAGTTTTGTAAACCTGTGTGTCATGCCACTATTTTAGTATCAATTGAAAATAAAATATACTAAACCTGCAAATAACCTAGGCGCTTTAGTGGGGGAATAAGCGTAGAAAATGGTACAACATTTACGTGTTAAGAACGAGGTTGAAACAAGAGATAGTAGCAGGCGAGTATTCATGTATAGTGCCGTAGGTCTGTAAAGGATGTCAAAATGCCATCGGGAAAGTGCTTAAAATGGCCGTCGAAAATATTTTATAAATTTATATATAACGGTTCTTTTGTTAAACATGGCAATGTTTGGTTTATTAATACAGTCTTCTTTTTTGAATTTAGCATATTTTAATTTACAGTAAACAGCGGCCTCAAATGCATCTTACGCCTCCTGAGCGCATAATCCGCCACTGGCTGCACATAACGTAGGTACATATGTAAGTAGATCTTTATCACAAAAATAGGGGAATATCAGGGGAATCATTTTGCCTACAGCGGCGGGCAAATGACCGACGGGATTTTGTCATGGCGGGCATTTTACCGGCGAACATTTCACCGCGCGGGGTTTTTACCAGGCGAACAATTTACCGGCGGGCAATTGACCGGCGGGATTTTTCGGCGGGGAAATGACCGGATACCATATTTTTGTTTTATTTGCCACGTATGAATACCGAGTATTACAAAGATTCTACTTTATTTCCTGTGAAAACGTATTAAAGCTGTAAAAAAATTCCACAATGCTCTGTTCTTTATTTTTTGTGAAATTCCATTGTGAAGATATTTACTCGAAACTTATCAAACGATTTTAATTATCTACATTTATTTGCTAAAGTAACGTTTGGTTATGGTCTAAAAAGTATTATAGATTTAGGTAAATTACTAAAATAAAAAATATTCCAAAAAATGCTTGAAGCCCAACTAAAAATGTAGGGTCTAATTTACTTGCCAGAACTACGCACATTACTTTTTAAGTGGATTTCCAAGTCTTTGCGTTTCTAAATTAACCAATAAACAATTTCATCATTTGGAACAGCTTGTAAATTGGGTGAAATAATGGCATAATTAGTAATGGAATGCGGAGATATATTAAGATAGTGAAGGTCCAAAAACGATCGATGCAAAAATTTGGTTTAGACAAAAGTAAAAGTCCTTCCAAGGTCTGATGGACGACTAGTTAACCACTAATTTCAGGAAAGTATTTTACGGTACTAATTCAGTATTAATGTTAAACAAATTTATACTATTAAAAAATCAGAGTAACTCTGCGTTATAGTTCCCATTACTGTATTTATTCACATTCGAGGTCGAGCTCTTCGGTAACTAGATCCTCGAATAGGTAGAATTTGTGCAACATTTTTGTATAGTTTTCGTGTTTGAAATAGTTCTCCTTGAACGACTACTATATAGTACTTGCTTAATTTGAGTTCCTTTTATTACTTTCCGTTAATGTAAAACAATACTTTGTGTTACATTTTAATATTTTCCAGGAGTACAAAATGTAAAAGCTATAAAGGCTTCTAAATTCAAAATACTGGTTTATTTTTAAGTGGGTAGATCGCATAATTATTATCATTACTTGCTCTAGAGAGAGCATAAGTTCCAGTGTCAATAACCGCCAAGTAACTCGTTTGTTATAAATTGACAATATACAATACAAATTAGAAAAACAGAGTTTGTTGAGCTTTATCACATTTTTATCAATGGTGTGTTGTTAGTACTTAACAGATTAGTCCTTTAAAGTAATTAATGGCACTACATACGCGTCATGATCATTTCTGTTAAGTACACAAGAAATTGAAAGTACAACAGCACTGTCCGCCATTCGATGGGCTTTATTTTGTGATCAATTTTCGATTACAGCCCATTAAATACCGCAAATGGATCAAATGCATTCAAAGTCAATTTAAAGGGTCAGCATTTGACACTGATGTATGTGATTCAGCACTTAAGCCTTCCATTTCTTTTAAATGCGTTCGCTAACTATTTTAACGTTTGATTCTTTCCCCTTATGTGCAATACTTAATCAGATAAAAATTGCTTTAACTGTAATGCACGTTTTATTTAAATTGCGTTGCTTCCCGTATTTGCTTTTCGTTAAGGAGGCACACAATCACAATTTATTGCAAATTTATCGCACGTAACCGCAAATGTGCTTGATAATGCGATTGCCGAGGTTCCCATTTAATTATGAAAATAATCTAATCACCATTGTTTAATTTTAAATGCATCTTAATTTCAAAATGTTAGCAACCGAAATTTGTAAGTCATAAATAAATTTGCATATATTTGAGTTACTAAATTGACAATTTTATTGTGGCTATAATTCAGTGTCTGTCAGGGTGAGAAATAAATTCAATTTAAATTTGTACATCTTTGTGAAGATTTCAAGTTCTCAGTAATAGGTGTCAAAAATAATAAACGCATTTTCCAACTTCTAAGGAATTTAATGGAACAATTTTCGGTAGTTTCATTAATTTTATGAAGTGTGCTTTACAATTGTTATACGAAATTATACGAGGTTATTATTTTAAGATTCTTACGTTTCATATATTACTTATGCCGCAATTTTTACCTAATAAGGTTCTAGTTCTACATTTTAACTAATTTTAGTTCTCTATTACCCAGTCTCAAACTTTATAAACTTTCCATAATATAAGTCATAGCCATAAAGGGACTCACAATCATCCTTACATCATCCTATAACGTTTCTAAGCGGTATTCTCATTAATTTGAGTTGATTTATCCATATTTTCTTTTACTCACAATATATACTACAATAAAGCGTAACAAGGTGTTGATTTGATGGCTACCGTTACTCCTAAGCTGCACGATCTCATGCCTTTCGATTATTGCCTGTGCCGAAGCTCATATAGGTATTATTCTATTGTTTTGAAGAACTTCTAACGTATGAAAATAGTTAGTATGAGTAATTTTAAATGCACTTACTATTTGTATATCGGGAGTGTGTAAATAAATTTCGAAAGTGGCTCTCCGCGTCTCGCGTTCGACTTTTTGAATTTAAAAATCTGTGAATTACCTAATTAATTAAATCGCATAAACGTTGTTTAGGGTTCCCTATTGCAGGGTAACAGTTGTTAATCACGTCAGTAAGGGTAAGTGAGTGATAAATTCTTCAAAAATTGCTAATTTCTATCATTGCAGACGGAACAGTGACGTAAAGTAAGTGATTTTATTATTATTCCTGTTATATTTTTTGAAGTGCTTGTTAAATGGAAAAAGAAGCCCTTTTTTTAACGTTTTTAATATCTCCATGAAGGAAATGTTAACCTTTTTTACCATAAATAATCGGATCTCATTAACATTATTTTGAATAATTAAAATATCCAATGTTTAGGGACGTTAGGTTAATACCGCTAGTTGTCTAGATGGATGTTAATATTTCACCTTATAAACAATAATCGGTTCAAAATATAAATTGATCGTAAAGTTTTGTACAACCGTCACTGGATACACTGTAGGTATATGAAAAGTTAATGCGTTTATTGCTATGCACTCATTTAAAAGCACAACGATCGATTATTTGGGCATATTAATACGTTTTTTGTATATTATTTGAATGTATTGACAATTTATGTAAATGTTTGCTTTACAGGTAGCACAAGATAAGTAAGTCATTATTTTTGCCATGTTTATTGAATTACTTTTTATGTTTGTTAGCCCAAATATTGTGCGTAGGTATACAAAAATGAATATTTGAAAGGTTATAATTGAAATGACATTTTTATATGTTTTTGTATTACAGGTTATGCCTGTAGGGTAAGTCGTATTATTGTTATAACCTCTGTATTTTCTAATTGTTTTTTATATTGCGTTCATAGTATTGAACTCAAATATTTATGCGGTAAACTGAAATGAATATTTAAAAAGTTGATATAGATTACAATGAATTGAAGTTTTAGTACATCGACAGTTGAACAAAAACTAAACACAATTTGCCATTTTTGATAACAGTATTAATCCGATATTTCTGCGATATTCTCATACTTACAAACTAAAGTACACTAATTTCTGAAACGAGAGTACTAACCACAGAAACATTAAAATTCCGCTCCATGATATTAAAGGTTTTCTTAACAAAAGGATTATAGCTGTAAAAATCAAAGGTGTCTTCAGCTTATTTATGTTCCGCACCCTTTCTTCTTAATTAAATAATTCAATGTTGGACGCATCTTTTCCACATCATCACCAATTTGTAGATGATGTTCTTCTGAAGTAAATGATATATTTTTTTCAAATCGAGCTCATGGATTAAGAGACGAAAATTGGACTAACACTTTCATCTCGTACGCAGTTTAAAATTATTTTCGTGTCAAATTACGGTTTTCGCGTCTTTTTTTCGTCGGAGCAGAAGTTATTAATTAATAACTTCTAAACTTTGTTTAATCAAAGTAAATATGGATTACAATATTATTTAAGTAAGTATACAGGGTGTTTTTTTGGGAGCTTAAGTTAGACGTTTGTGGGAAAGTTTTACAGGTAGATTTTTGAAAATTTGTACTTAGGGGTTACTCAAAAAGCCGAATCGGTGTAAAATATTTTCAAAATGGAAGCACTTCCGGAAATGCCGGAAGTAGCTACCAACTTCGTTATTTTAAATAGCAACCCCTATTTTTTATTGCATTTTTGGATTCTACGTGAAATTTCATAAATTTTGATATAACATGTCAATATCTACAAGTTATGGTTTTTAAGTTATTTTCATTTATTTAAAAAAAATGGCGGATGCAGACAGTAATTTAAGAATTCATTACTTGAAAACGGTTGTAGCTATGGCAACCGAGTTTTCACCAGCGCATAGAGGAAGAATAGGGCTTTCTTTTGGTGTACTTAAAAAAAAGTTATGTTGCGTACGCCGTCTCCTATGAGGCTCCAAATTTAAGAAAATTCAAAGAAAACTCAGTTTTTTTAAATGAAATGGCCATTTTCTTACTATTGCATTTGATAGAGAATCAAAATGGGCATATTTTGATATTACATGTTCCTATCCCTATCTTTAATAGTTTCTGACTTATTCTCATTTCATTGCAATGATACCATTTTTTTCAGATTTTTTAGTAGTTGACCATGAATGACCTTATGGCAAACGAATCTTAAACCAATCAATCCGTCACCTCTTAGTTTCAAATCAATTTAAAACCTTGTCTTCTTCAATACATGCTCAAAATGAGCGCCTTCATGTTCCAAACACAAACTCTTTTTCGTAAATGTTCTCGTGTGGAGTATTGTATGACTTGTGATTCAGTATTGAGCATATTCTTGCAGAGGCAGTTCTTCTGTTGCAGGAACAACAATATTTTACCAAATTTGGCCTCGTCTGACCAAGTAATGTTCCCCAAAAAATATTCCTGGTTCCTTAACATTAGCTATTCGTAAAACTCTTACTGTAGGTAAGGTGGTACAAAGATTCCAAAATTCAAACAATTTCATTCCAGTGTTCGAATGGTACGTTCACTAGGACGCGGTCTTTCTGGATATCTCTCATTGTATGACAAGCATGTGACGCGATTCTGTCCATTTCACCATAAATAACAATTAGATTCCAAAATCTTAATATGTAAAACCATTGCGCGCTATATTTTTCCATTTAATGAAAAACTTATGCTAACCTATAACAGGTGACGGTTTAGTATCACTTGATTTGTTCAAAATTCGTTTGCCATAAGGTCATACATTCATGGCCAACTACTAAAAAATCCGAAAAAAATGGTATCATTGCAATGAAATGAGAATCAGTCAGAAACTATTAAAGATAGGGATAGGAACATGTAATATCAAAATATGCCCATTTTGATTCTCTATCAAATGCAATAGTAAGAAAATGGCCATTTCATTTAAAAAAACTGAGTTTTCAGTCTTTGAATTTTCTTAAATTTGGAGCCTCATAGGTGACGTCGTACGCAACATAACTTTTTTTTAAGTACACCAAAAGACAGCCCTATTCTTCCTTTAAGCGCTGGTGAAAACTCGGTTGCCATAGCTACAACCGTTTTCAAGTAATGAATTCTTAAAGTACCGTCTGCATCCGCCATTTTTTTTAAATAAATGAAAATAACTTAAAAACCATAACTTGTAGATATTGACATGTTATATCAAAATTTATGAAATTTCACGTAGAATCCAAAAATGCAATAAAAAATAGGGGTTGCTATTTAAAATAACGAAGTTGGTAGCTACTTCCGGCATTTCCGGAAGTGCTGCCATTTTGAAAATATTTTACATGGATTCGGCTTTTTGAGTAACCCCTAAGTAAAAATTTTCAAAAATCTACCTATAAAACTTTCCCAGAAACGTCTAACTAAAGCTCCCAAAAAAACACCCTGTATATTGAATTTTGTTTATTATTACATTTTTTGGCGGTTGAATCGTATCACCAGCTATTTGGTGATCGTGCCAAATAAACAATAAAGTTTTGGAAGTTGTGAAAACAACTAACATTTCTATTTACAAATGATGTACAAGTTTTAACAGCGTGGAAGCGGTTAATAATAGAGGTACAGACAGTAGGTAGGTTGGTCAGTCGCCGGAGGGTAGACTGGTTCTGGAATGGAGGCTGACGGGTCGATGTAGACGGACTGGTCGGTGTTGGCTGCTTTCGTTGGCGGCTGTGACTTCTGACTGATTTCTATGGGTATTGGGTAACAGCGTTCTCTTATAAAGGATTCTGGCCGATGTGGACGCGTTGTCATTGGTCGGCCAATGGGAATCAATCGTTGTTCTTCAGTACGTAAGCGACTGTCTACCGGGATCATGTAGTCGCCACACATTTAACCACACCGAACAGGAGGTTAAAAGCAAACGAGGCGAAAAAAGCATTTCGACTGTAGATTCCGTTAATTAGATCTGGAAGTGCACTTCGCGCCCCTAATTGTTTTGGTTGGTAAGCCACGTGGCAATGGTGTTGGTATTTTCGGTACGGGTGAACGTAATGTTGGTACTTGGTATGGATGTTTTACACTGTATCCAGCGTCTTACACCATTTTTTGATAATTCGAGTGATGCTGCATTCTTACTCTATCTGTGATCGCAACCTACTCACTTCATGCTATTGTTTAGTGTCTTGCTGTTATATTACTAATTGGTAATGCGCACGCATGTTTTAATTTGACTTGCAGCTAACCGGCGTATTAACGCTATTCGTTGTAAAGATTATTTGAATTTTCTACATTGTTTGTGATTTCGGAATGTCGGTTTTTTCATATTCGTAATATTTAATTTTCCTAATTCTCAAGATTTGGAAATAAAGAACCTTGCGCAACGAACTAATTTCTTTGGTCACATTCACATGACCGGTTTCCGGTAGGCTTAAAAATCGCATTTCCTAATTTCTGTCCGATATTGCGCCATCAAAAACTTCTGACCTCTATTATGTTTCTGTACACAACAATAGAATACATTTAAACAACTTTAATTAACTCTTCAACATTAAACGAGTAATTTTCAACCAATCAATATTTTGTTGAAACTGTACGAAGGCTCAATATACTAAGTGTATACGAACATGACTCTTTTAAAAATCAATCAATCAAAGACAATGTTCGTCACTAACCGATTCATAAGTAATTACGTGAATAGCGGCACACAAAAACCTAAACAACGGCTTTTAATTTAGATTTAATTCACTTTGCAATAAGGTAGTAAATTAATTTAAATCATGCGAAAGGAACTTCAACCACTTCATTTCCTTAAGCAAATAATTTGATAATTATCTTCACGCAGAAATTGTGACGCTCTCGTTAGAAATTAAAAATTAAACCGCAAGGAGAGTTTCGCGTTAATGATTTCAAGTTTGTAAAATTATCACCATTTATATTTAATGGCAACTTTTCTAATTAGGAATGATTAAACTTGAAATTTTACTAATCTGTTCAGTATTCACGTTTGTAAAGCTTATACCAAAACTACTTTAAATCCTGTTGTTAATACTGCTATTTGTATGATAAATTGCATTTAGCAAACAATGCTTAAGGTTTGTATAGTCGGTTCAACGACTCGCAAGTTAGAAAGCAAAACTTTACCAACAATTCTTGTCCTTTGCTTAACGTTGGGCACTAGTTTTTAAACTCAATAAACTTACCTGTATTTGACACACTAGTTCGCCGTAAGGCCAGCAACGCCGCAGTGAAGGAACTATGGCAAAAGGTGTCACAAGCAAACCCATCGCTAGGTCGTTACTCGCTAATGATGTAAGGAGATATTTGGGCTGCAACAATAAAAATTTTTTTCATTAGTGATACCGAAATTACAAATAAAGTAATGAAAAATGGGTGTGTTATGGAACAATAAAATTGTTAAACATGCTTAAAAATTGAAATTGAGATCAGATGATAAAAATGATGGTCAACTGCTTACAACCAAATACCAAGCCAGTTGTCTGCGATACACAACATTCTTTAAAGAACCCCTCCCCCCGGCAAAGCATACAGGTGTATAATACGCATGAAATGCGGAAAACACCGCATCATAATTATACAATTATCCTCGGTGGATTCACAAGCTTTGTGAAGCCTCACCATTTGATGAACTTCAACGGTATCCTAAAACTTGAAATTCCTTATCCACCAATACAATTCTATGGCATTATCTTCCCATTGTTACTTCACCGATCTGCTAATGTGATGTTTGGCATCGGTCGTTCAAAGCAACCTTCTTCTACTGCAGCTCACCTCTCTCAATTAATATCGAGTAGGGTGATTCATCAAAGACTGTGCTCTATGTAGTCTTTTAGGGCACAACGCGTCCTCCAATGGATTTTTTTGACAATATAATGATGCTGCTTTTTTGTACATTAGTCATGTCTGATACAGCCACTTTCAACCCCAGCTGTGGATATTTATATCACAGAATCTCCTTAACTACCTTCTAATTTAATGAATTCTATTCTAATGAAATTTCATTCAATTTCAGCAAAATTCAAAATCACACAACTCTGAAATTAAATTTGAATGGCTAAAATTAAATTTCCAACCGCGCCCTTAAGTCCAATTCCACATTCCTCTCCGTATTTTTCCAATCACACACCCTTTCGATTATGCTTTCTGAAATCCTGCTCTCGAATGATTCATATCTCTGTGTTAAATAGTAAATAATAAATAGGTAATCACCGAATAGTTGTAATTCGTTAGAGGTACCATATTTACCCAAGAAGGACCTAGACACATGTTACATTTATTTGTTTTGATTTCAAGAAATTGTTTTTCCTGATTACTCTGCGTCCCTCCCAGCAGTACCTTTTGGTAGATTTAGATAGCCCTTTATTTTGTTATAATAAAATCGAAACAAAAGCATTCTTATTAGCTACTTAATTAAGTAAACAACCTAATTTAAATTTAAAAAAAAAAACAAAAAAAACCTCACTTTCTCAACTGACCCTAAATCTATTCCTGGCTGTTGGCATCAGCTTGTCCCTTCGCTTCATCACCCCCTTCATCCACCCCACTCACAGTCCGTTCCCACCTAAGATCACCTTTATTACTCTCCCCTCTTCTCTCAGCTGTTCACATTCCCTCATTAAATGCCACACACTCTCTCGTCCCTTACCGCACATTCTACACAGCCTTCTCTCGTCCTCCCACCAGTATCTATTCTCGTTCTCTTCATTGCCATATCTAAACCTCGCCTCCATCCTCTTCTCCTTCAATGCCACTTCTCCCAACAGATACTCGGCCTTCCCTTCTTCCATAATTTCCTGATATCCGCCATTATATCGCCCATTACATATTCTCGCTCTCCTTTCCTGAGCTTCCACATCTTTATCCCTTCTTACCAACTCATCCACCATATCTCTTCCCCCCTCTCTTCTCCCTTCTATCTCTTTCCTCGCATAACCCACTCTCTCATAGAACCGTCCTCTCTTCCTGCCCATACCTTATCCGGTTTTTTTGCCACCTCTCTCATGCACTCCTTTACTCCAACAATATCTTCCCCTTTCTGATCATCTCATATTTCACCGCCCTCTCACCTACCCTTATCCTTATTTTCTATCATTTTACCTCTTCCCCTACGATATACCCTGGTGTCTCCCTGTCCAAGCCTAATGTCCACCTCCAGTACTTCTCCTGAATTCTTTCTATTTCTTCCCATTCCTTCCACCCCCATATCTCCGCCCCATACCCCATCACACTCTTCACCAACTTGTCAAACAACAAATCTTCTCTTCTCCATATCCTTCCCAAACACTCTTTCCCCCAAACCCCACACTTTCCCCTCTCTTCCATTACCCTTCTTCGCCAATTCCCTCACATGTGCCCCATCTTTATTGTCATACCTCACTACATACCCTAGGTATTTCCACTCCTGTACAACTCTCTAATTCCTCCTCACCCCACCACCACTTTTGCTTTATATCCCTCCCCCGTTTCTTCTGAAAAATCATCATTTTAGTCTTTTTCACATTTGCTTCTAAATTTTTCCCCTCCAAATATCTCTTCATTACCCCAATTACGCTTTAGAAAACACTACTCTAAAAAATCTCAAAAATGGCGTACAAGATACCTTTCATCACAGACATCGTGCTGCATGCTATCGACCTCAAAAAAGGCTTATCAAGTGCTGGAAAAACTGTCTTCTTCTTCTTTTGCATCCAGCGATTCTGCCGATGATCTACATAAATATGGTAGTTTAAACTTTTCTTTCATGAACCATTTCCCTCGCGAGACACAGAATTCTCGTTGATAACCCACAGTCTCAACGGGGATTTCAAACTGTTACTAAACTGGACAAAATGGATAGATCAGATTGTGACCACATGCAAAAAGGACCGACCAAGCTGCTCAGATGTTTGTCCAATTTAAACTGTGGTTCGAATGTTAGAACACCCTTGTGTTTCTACAGGACATCCATTCGAACTGTCATAGCATACTGCCCAAAAAACTCTGTCCGAAAGATTGATCAAAATCGGGACACCTGCTCTTCGTTTCGCTACTGGAGAAAAATCGGCTAGTATTCACTAGATTAAAAATAGAATCTCCTTAAGTAGGTACGTCATCCCATTACGTGACCGAAAGGATCTATTGGTCCACTTCAAAACCATAGAGATAATGTTAATACATTAATTAGATTTTATAAACTTTTAAACATTTACAAAAGTGTGTAGGCTACTTCATCTTCCGAAACATAATTTTCTTGTGAAGTGCACTCAAAGTAAGGGCTAATCGATGCACAGAAGGGAAAAAAGCGGAAATTCTTAATATTAATAATATCAAAGAGTATACAGTGCAAGGGTAAATTAGAGTTTTTAGAAGCCACGTAAATAGATATAGTACAGTCAATTTAAACACAAAAATATACAAACATTGCAAAAAATCCTATGTTACGTTTGCTTTTTTCATGGTGTTAGGTTCGGTCCCAGTAGTAAATACTCAATTTTGCAACTTCGAAAAACTTGTGGAAACTGGGGGGGGGCACCAAAAACCGCAATTTTTTCGGACTTTTTTCAGTTTTAGCCTCGTAGATCAAAAACTATGAGTTGTAGTGCAATGAATATGATTATCTTTTTTAAACTGGACTAAATTTTCTACCATTTGAGACTAACCGGAAGTCTGTAAGTATAATAGTTTCCGAGATACAGCTCTTCAAAAATAGGCATTTTCCCTAAATCTGTTTTTAGCGTATCATCCATGATTCGAGCCAGATATTGCCACAACGACGTGCCCTACGATCATTGTCATGGAGGAAAAAATTGTAGGACATTTTATCACCTTTTATTTAAGCATAGATGCATTCCTGTAGGCCTAACAGTTCTCGAGAAAAAGACGGAAAACCGGAAAACAGTGAAATCGCTACGACTCCACATACATGTAATAGCATTAATATGATTAGAAGACATTTTCTGATTATTTTTATTTAGCCTAGCGAACTAACGCTCAAAAAGGGCTTGTAGACAGACTTTTTGATCCTAAAGATTTTATTTCTGGGATGTGTTTGGTGATGATTATACGAAAAGTAGCGTAACAAAATGTGCGGATTTGTTTGGTTTTCCGTTTACATCTCTTGAACAGGCCATCGTAGTGGGAAATGGCCAATTATTAAAAAAAGCTGATTAAATTTTCTACAAGTTTGCTTCTATGCGTTTTTGCTCTATCTCTATCCGTTGAAGAGATATTCGCTGTCAAGAATTGACATTCTTTTTGAAAATCGCTTTTACACGACGTTTTTCGGCAAATATTGTGCCCTAGCTCCTAAAGTATTGGGTTTATAGCAAAAACTGCCGAAATAAAAGTTGTAGACCATAAAATTTCCTATAAAATACATATACCGTTTAATATTTTATCTTAAATAGATTAGATGTTATACTTATTTAAAAAAAACGTTGAGTTCAAGATGGAATAGAGGGCACTAGAGAACAAGTAATTTTGTGGAAGGTTTGGAGCTAAATCTGATATGTGAGTATTAAATACAGATTACCTGCATCCTTAGCCAAACAATTTCAGTCTTATGCGCCACCATGTTTAATGGTCTCATAGTCTTTTCTTAATACATTTATGATAAGGTTAATGTTTGACGAAAAGAACAAAAGTATTTTCTCAAGGCAGCTTTTATTTTATAATTGGCCATTTCCCACTACGATCGCCTATTCAAGAGATACAAAGGGAAAACTTAACAAATCCGCAAATTTTGTTACGCTACGGAGTTAGCTCATACGGTAGGGCTGGGGACTTCGTATAATTATCACCAAACACCTCCAAACACATCTTAGAAATCAAATCATTAGGATCAAAAAGTCTATCTACAAGCCCTTTTTGAGCGTTCGTTCGCTAGGCTAAATAAGAATAATCAGAAAATGTCTTCTAATCATACTAATGCTATTACATCTATGTGGAGGATTTCACTGTTTTCCGGTTTTCCGTCTTTTTCTCGAGAACTGTTAGGCCCACAGGAATGCATCTATGCTTAAATAAAAGGTAATAAAATGTCCTACAATTTTTTCTCCGTGACAAGAGTCGTAGGGCACGTCGTTATGGCAATATCTGGCTCGAAACATGGATGATACGTTGAAAAAAGATTTTGGGAAAAATTGCCTATTTTTGAAGAGCTGTATCTCGGAAACTATTATACTTACAGACTTCCGGTTAGGCTCAAATTGTAGCAAATTTAGTCTAGTTTAAAGAAGATAATCGTATTCTTTGCACAATAATTCGTAGTTTTTTAGCTACGAGGCTAAAACTGAAAAAAGTCCGAAAAAATCGCGGTTTTTGGCGCCCCCCCCCCCAGTTTCCACAAGTTTTTCGAAGTTGCAAAATTGAGTATTTACTACTGGGACTGAACCTAACAACATAAAAAAGTCAAACCTAATATAGGATTTTTTGCAATGTTCATGTTTAAAATGACTGGACTAATATTAATTTTCATTGAAAAATATTTCTCCCATAAAGTATCTAAATCTTGCATCAAAAACGTAAAGATTATGCAACAATATTACTTTTCTGTAAATAATAACAAACCTAAAGGAATAATTAGCAATTTCTATTGTTGTTTCCAATTATAAATCTTTAATGTTTATAACGAAATCAAATTGGATTTTGAAATCATGTCTTGGTATGCGAAAATTTGAAAATATTCCAAAAAATTAAAACTTTTGTTTTAGCGGAAGTGGAAGAAAAAAATGTTTTCTGGTCTTGAGACTGTTCGGTAAGCTAAAACTGTCAGACGATGAAAAAATCTTATTGAAATCTTGTTTAATTTACGAAAAATAGCACTTTTTGAATTTAGATAACAATTTAGGTAACAAATTTATGCAATACATTGAGCATTACATTATGGAGTAGATATTTGAGGGAAATGTGCAAACTATTTAAGAGAGAATTGCATTGGAATGTGCGAATACCGAATATTAAAGGTAATTATTAACAAATTCTTAAACGAAACAAAATAACAATATTACGTTTTCGATATTCTGAAAACTGGTATAATCTATTTGATAGATATACATACACACAAGGTATACCTTCTTTTCTAAAAGCGAGTATTGTTACTTTACCTACCTGTGAATGTATGTACTTCGCATATCTTCTACTATTGATCACCAGAATAAGCAGCGAGTTTGCCGCTAGAACTCCTGTTGTTAACATAAGAACTATTAAAGCTTCTAAGACGTCTCCAGGTCCAAGTTCAGAGAAGAAACTCGAATGAATGTAACGCGAATGTGAGCAACTACTGTTTTGTAAAGGAGGCGCTACGAGTATTGTAGTCTTGTGATTCATTATTTATTTTCTGTTTTATTTTATAACGGTATGACGTTTCATTCTCTACTCATATTGATTACACAGCAACAGGTGGATGGAATGCTAATTCTGTGCTACCTATGTTTGGTGCACTGATTTCCATATATCATATGCCGTATGTAGATCACTTTAATTTGTACGCTGCCATCGTTAATTACCAACATATTTCTAAGTCAGTGCTCATTTGTTTCAGCTTTGTTTTTGTCAATCGCTGCAGCTCCACAGACGTTTTTTTTCTGAAAATAAAAAAACAATTCGCTTTAATTACTTTCTACTACTTTAAAAGTATTATTTGATGAGTAAATCATTTATCATTTGGAAATTAGAAGCTAAGCCAGTATTATTATTAATTATTAAACGTTTCCTATTAGAAAATCTGTCAATAGCAAACGTTCTACAACATAATGAAGTAATCTAAGTAATTTGGATTCTAGCAAAGACAATGTTACGCATATTATGGTCTATCTATGTGTATTACATAGTTTTAAGGCACCTTTGCTACTTAAATACAACGAGTTGGAGAAGGTATAAATTAATCTACCATTTTCCATTGTACAGGCGCTGTTAGTATGACGTTACCAACAAAAAGAAATTTGCAAAAAAGTTTTATTTCTTATTTACAGATGTGCTATATGTCACTTAGAGTCAAATCTGACGTTACTAAGACCGTTGAATGATTTTATCATTCAACGCTAAGACACAATATGATGAAGATGTGATTTCAAAGTCATGCAATTAAAAAGTTTGAATGGTTATAAAAGTATTTAAACTGATATAATTAATGTAGATACGTTGTAAATAAATTTACACCCTTAGTTAAGAACTTCAGAACTCATCGAAGTGTTAATTTCGAAAAATAGGGTTTAAAAAACTGTAATAACTGCGTTAACTTCATGAATAATTTATTATTAACAATTAACAATATTCATTTAAATCCGGAACTGCTCAAAAACTGTTTAGCTTTGCAGTTTTGAATTTTCAACAAATTTTAATTCTTTTGATTTACTTTCTATCATATTATCTGTTTTTTTTGCATCATTTTTGATACATTTTAGATAACAGGTCTCAACTTGAAACAATTGACGATCGTGATTTGTATTAATTTAGGAGGAAAAGGGGGACCATGGATAACATTTACGTACTGAAACAGCTAGTAAACAAGAAACTAGAAATAAAAGGGGGAAAATTATACGCAATGTTCCTTGACCTGAAAGCGGTTTTTGACAGTGTTAATAGACAGGAACTGTGGAGGAAAATTAGAATTAGAAAAAAAAATATAAGTGAGAATTTAGTGGGGGTGATAGAGGAGATATATGAAGAGACAAGATACAGGACAAGAACGGAAGGGAAGTTGGGAGAAGTGTTCTGGACGAAAAAAGGGCTGAGCCAATGGTGCCCTTAGGAGTATTAGCAGTGGTGAAGAAATACTTGGAAAAGAAAGACCTGAGAATTAATGTGGGGAAAGCGAAAATGATAATATTCCAAAGAAGAAGAGGGAGGAAAAAGAAGGAAGCGGAGAAATGGAAGTTAGGGGGAGGAAGAGATACAATATCTTGATCAATGGAAATACATGACGTACACGATAAGGTACGATAATAAAATGAGGAGCATATTGAAGAACTGGCAAAGAAGGGGAATAGAGTGGTGGGACAGGTATGGGGAATGGCGGAGAGTGTTCGGGAAAGAGATGAAAAAACGGAAATGGGTGAGCGAAAAACTAGTGAAGAGCGTTATGATGTATGGGGCGGAGGTGTGGGGGTGCAAAAAGTGGGAAAAGTTGGAGAGGGTGCAAGAAAAGTATGGGAGATAGACGTTAGGGTTAGAAAGAGAGTTTGCGGGATATATAGTGGAAAAGGAAATGAAGTGAGAGAAAATAAGGATATAGGCGGGTAGAAGGGCGATGAAATATGAAGAGGGGGCAGACAAAAGAGAAGGAAATATGTTGGAGGAGTGTTGGGAAGGAGTGTGGAGACAGAAAATACAATTTGGACAGGAATAGAGGATATTGTACTATGAAAGAGGAGGGTACGCAAGGAAGAAAGTGGAGAGAAACATGGTGGAGGAAATGGTAAGAAGGGATGAGGACACCCAAGAGCAGGAAAGAAGAGCGAAAATAGGGGAAGGAAGATATAATAATGAAGGGTTTACTTTGACTACTTAGAGAACTGGTGACGGCAAAAGCTGGAAACATTCATTATGCTTAATAATGCATAATTTACGGTAGGTAGGAATAAAGAGACAGAGGTTTCGAACAGTTCATAGTTGAGAATTGAGAATAGTGAATATCTCGATAGTCTGATTTTGGCAATTAGGTATTAAATTAAAGCAAAATACGATAAAAATGTCTTTTTAATCAATTTTCTCAATCAATAAAATGGCTCGAAGCTAGATGAAAAGGTTTTTCCAAAATATTTTCGAAACTGTCACCCCCGGGTATAGGGAATACTCTACATAAAAGATAAAATTAAAATTAATATTTTTTGGTATTCAAGATTAAAAAATCAAGACAAATACCGATATCTTAAAAATGGTTCAGTTTAGAACCTTATGGCCTTATCGTTATGGTAAAATTGTTTAATAAATAAATATTATGGGGATGCTATTTACAATAACTACCTACTCTTTTAAGGGTTTTAGGAGTATAAATGTATAAATAACAGTGATTTGTGGTAGGATTGCAATAAATTTTATTTCCTCTAAAAGTAAGGAGTTTAACTGTTCCCCTTTCCTGTATAAATAATTGTCTTATAATGTATAGATGTATTCAAAATATAAGTAAGCGGATGTTCTACGTATAAAGCATCAATCCACGCATATTTACAGTTTTAAAGTAAGGTAAACATTTTCGTATTTGTGTGTAAAAATCCCATACGCTCTTGAGCTATGAGATTTTAAATGAAAAAATTAGGACAAAATCGGAGAAACATCAGTGACTGGAAATTTTGATACTTTTAAGATTAGTTACGCCGCTCCGATTGGATAATAATAAATAATAATAATAATAATATCTTTATTGTGTTACAAATGTGTCTAAGCACAAAACACTCGTCAGACCGTACAGTTCATATACATTCAAGTTAACACTTATTTTACATTTCATGACACACAGTTTCTTCACAAAGTAACTCTACTCCATAACATATAATTACTGTGCTTACACAGTTCCAAAAATTCGGATACCTACGTGATTACACGCGCAAGCGGTTGTAAATGAGTACGGCTGTCAATCGCGAATAAGGATTGATGATAAAACTGGCCAATTAGAGAATGAAACCTTTATCTTAAAACGTGAAGAACAAAACAGGCCGTTATAATCAGTTTTCCTTTCGAGGCATATGTTTTGCTGGGTGTGGAAAATTAAACGGTTCTCACAGTCTAACGAAATTTCGTTTTACCTTTTTTCGTCCTCGAATGAATACAAAAAGTGATCTTGAAAATAGTAACTCAATTTTGAACAAGTCACGTAATTGACAGTTTTTTTCGTTACAAACCAGTTATGTATACAGTGAAACTAACAATACATTTTTTTTTGTTCCCATATTTTCCCGTTAATTTTTATCCGATTTTATCGTGGGCCTTTCGAACTATCGGTATATTCTCTGTGAGTAATTATTATTGAAGGGAAGTTTATTAGTTTAACCTTTCGTACGTGTAGTATCCACGACCAACAAATGTAAAAAAAAAAACTACTGTATTTACTGTCCGGAACGATTTTATATGTTTAAAAGACGACGTAGGTTCTTTTTATTGCATTAACCAGATAATTAATATACATAATAAGTCGAAGTTAGTTTCTTTTTATTTTTCTACAGATAAGTACAAGATTTTGTACAGTTGCAAATTACCGCCCAGTGTATTTATAACATGTCGTTATCTTTGTTTTGTCAAATTCTTCCCTTAGGGGGGTAAATGGGGTGTCGAAGTTTGCAGCATAACTTCATAATATAGGAGAGACAAAATCATCCCGATACCAAGCTCTACCGCTGCAACTTGGCTCCCAACTTTTGGCACAATGCCATTGACTACAACAAAATCCTTAAAAAAGTAAAACCGTTGAGAAAGAGGGGGAACATGTGTCTGCGTAGTAGGGGGCAAGTAAACGACGTGCCGCCACTGCAAATAAATAGATAGTAACTCTCATGGAAAGATTCCGAAAAACTACTGGCAAGTCAAGCTTCTGCAGGAATGGTAACTCCTACTGTTTGAGGCAGGAGAAATTTTTTAACTACGACCACTCGCACATGTATTAGGTCCTAATGTGCGCTCGTGGGCCACCAATAATATAAATAACCCTCGCGAACATTTCATACAAGACCCATGTGAGCTTAATGAACTAATTATAATTAAAGGGTTACCAATAATTACCGTTTCTTTCCTGCTTTGATCGATACCGGAAGTCAAATTTGTAATAATACCCACTTTCCTTTGTGTGGGAGTACGGGTTGTCGGCGTAACTAAAAACATACACCTACTGCAACAATCGCTGTTCACCTTTAAAATACGGGATAAATCGTTATCGCACGAACTTCTAATAATTCCGGGTTTAATGCATCCGCTTATTATTGGTAACGGCCTTTTGCGGATTTTAGAGGTGATCCTTTGCTTAGGACAAAGGGGAAAATTTAAGATAAATAATGAATGAGGTAGCGGACATCTCGGAGATGTTGAATCATATGAACTAGAAAACAGTTCAATATCTATTATGAATTCACAAACCGAAGTTAAAACGGTCGAAGACCAAATAGCGGTAGCGATTAGCTTAGCTTTTGTGACCGAGGTTGCGAGGTGGTACTACAGAATGCCCACACCAAATCAAATTATATCATACAATCCAACGTAGTTTCATAGAAAACAATATCCCGTGCCGATTATGCAGCGTACCGCGATTCAAAAGCAGAATGGGGATAGTTGTAACTCGTATGGCTATTCTATTCAATATCATATTGAAGAATTTTGAATAAACATTATAGTCTAAGGAAAGTTTGAAGGAAAACACAGTCGTTTATTAAATTCTTACCAATAAATAAATGACAACTATAATTGGTTCAATATATTCAAAAGTAGGTAATGTAATAAAATAAACTAATAGTTCGTTCAAACCCAAAACCCAAGAAAGTGTTTCCATTTAATTAAAGCTGTCATCTTTCCTATAGACAGTTCGGTCAAAATTTATCAACCAAATAGCGAGAAATGTGAATGGACCGTATCTGACCCAGTAAAGAAGTCTATAATTCGGGTGGATAAAGGGTGTTATTACTGCCCAAATCTTTTATTCAGATATTATTTATTTATATTTTTATTATTACATTGACAACGAACGTTTCATCAAAATTTGGCTTTTTCAAATCTCTGAATAATATACAAAAATTAGTTATAAATGTACATTTAATGTTTTAATTTTTTTTTAAAACATTCAATGTACATTGATACATGATACAACTAATTTGTGTATAGATATTATTCAGAAACTTGAAAAAGCCAAAATTTGGCGAAACGTTTGTTGTCAATGTAATAATAAAAATAAATAACACCCTTTATCCATCCGAATACAACACCACGTACCGTTTAGTGTTTACAAAATAGTATTGAAGTCTATAATATTTTAAGTACCTACTTATCTACCTTTTTAATATATCTTGTATAAGAAACACATATGAATATTTTTTACTATCAAATGCTTTCCATGTAAAGTTCAATTTCATGTAATGTGTGATAAACAGATTAGTTTCTTGATAGGTACCTACATATTATACACCGTCATTTCGTAGTGCATATCAAACTCAATTTAACTAGCCATCTGATGTAATCTTACCGTAATCTCGCCTTTGTGCGAGAAGTTCGATGAGGTTGCTCGAACAAAGCACCATTCATGGAAATCTTACACCGTGTATCTCTTTTTCACGCCAATCAAGTTGAACTAAAATACGTTTCCTTCATGAACAGAATTTCGATTAACTTTACCTTTACTGGAATTTAAGCGTATACGAGTCCCAACAAGTACATTTTATGTATTATCATGGCGATTACACTGCCAAGTTTGCAAAACCCTTCCGTATACACACAATCTCTAGTCTTGTTTCAGCTAATGCTGATTAAGTGTGAACATTTTGATAAAATTTTAACCGTAATGTATAACCATAAGTTCAAAATAATCGCTTTTATAGACCTCGTACATCGTTCTAAAAAGAATTTGAGGGAAGGACGAAACGGTTAATGGTCGAAGAGATAAAATTAGATCCTAAGTCCGTTGATTAACTGCATCAAAATCAGTGCGCAAGGAGACGGAACACCTAATAATGTTTGATTTACAGACCCTTGGGCACTGAAATCAGAGATCACAATTCTCAACATATCGCTTCGGTTCCTCCCTTTCACGACCACCGAGTTCCTTACAATTCCCCAAAGAATCTATATTTGCAGTTTGATAACCGCTAAGCTTATACCTCAGCAGTTGAAAAGAAATGTAAATTTTACTAGAACGTTCTACGTTATTCCACAAATTGCTTTTTTTACATACTTTTATCTACATGAATAACAAATACGGTTTAGGTATGTAAAAATTGGATGAAGCAAATAGAAGCTGATTAAGTGTTCGGTGAATTCGACGAAGTTACATTAAACTTTCCTGTAACGTAAGAACAGTTAGCAACGTTCAAGTAGTAAATAAATATGTAGTTCTAAGTTCCTGTTTACAACTCTAACCTAGTCGATAATTACAATTGCAATCACAATCAACATTCGTTATAAACGGTTATGGCGTCGCGACGCGCTAAGTACGCGAATACAAAGTTCATCGAATTCATTCGTGCATTGAGGTGCCATCCAATTTTAAAACAAGTTTTGAAAGTAAAAAAAAACTCTAAAGTAATCACATTTGCATTTTTATCAGGAAGGTAAATAAAGAAAGCAAAGCACATCCACCTTATCGTAACTTTCACAGCATAAAAATTAATTTTATAATGTATGTAGTGATAAGAATGATCCAAGTTGAAACCATAAAGATTATGTTGAACAGAACTTTTTGCAGGGCTTACATGCGATTGAATATTTAGTATGAAGGATGTACCATAAATTTTAAAGATATGTAAAAACTGTTCAAAAACTTCATTACAACTTTGTTTTTCGTAGATATCCTAGATTATAGAGACAGAGTTTATATGATTTAAAAAGATATACTTTTATATCGTCGTTTGAATCTACATTGTGGGATTTTTCTGTCAGAAGTATCCTTCGTGGTAGTTTTACATTCAAACTACACCTTCAAAATGGCTATATAACCGTGTCAGCAGTTGAATATTTATACAGGGTGTTTCAGACCACCCGTACCGCCCAAATATCTCGCGAAATACGGAACGCATTGAAAAAAGAAAAAATACGTTTAAAAAGTTTTTTAAGACTCTATTGTTTGATAGTAATAGGATATCCCCACTATCACCCCCGGGGGGGGGGGGTGGAGAGGGGGTAACTTCGTAATCTTAAATAGCACCCCCCAGCTTATTATGCAGATTTGAATTCTGCGTTAACAAATAGGAACTTACAGAGGATTAATAAACTCTCAACCTCCCCCTTTTTGACAAGTATATTTAATTTTCAATTACAATGTTGGCGGCGACATGTTTCGGGTAAACCCCATTTTCAAGCCGATATAACAAGCGTATAATTATATAAACATTTTATAGATGATATTAATATCATCTATTTGTAGATAAAATGTAATTGAAAATTAAATATACTTGTCAAAAAGGGGGAGGTTGAGAGTTTATTAATCCTCTGTATCATTATAAACCCCTTCGTGAAGTTCGAATTCTCCATAATAAAATAGGAACTTTTTGTTTGAAACATTTTTTGAAGTTCGTGAGAGATGGCGCTATGATCGCTGAAAGAAGTTTTTCCGATACCTATGCTAATTTGATGTCAGTTTTGTTAGTGACAATAAAAAATGTTAATGGTTTGTAAAAGGGACGAGGGGGAGCTTTATTACCCCCCCCCTTCCCCCACGTCACCCTTAATTTTAGATTTAAACGTATCTCGAACGTCAATGTGTTCTTTACTCGTGAAATCAAAGTGTTTAAAAATTGTTTTTTCTATTTTCCATCAAAGACAAAAAATGTACAAAATTTAACTTCTTCAATCGTGGTATTGGACAGTTGTTTAAATCTAAAATAGTTGCGTTTTCCCATCTCAGGTTATGGGCCGTAGGGGTGAAGTGGCGGTGTGGGTGAAGGGGGGGGGGGGGTAATAAAGCTTCCCTCTTCCCTTTTACAAAGCATTAACATTTTTGATTGTCACTTAACAAAACTGACATCAAATTACCATAGGTAATCGGAAAAACTTCTTTCAGCGATCATAGCGCCATCTGTCACGAACTTCAAAAAATGTTTCAAACAAAAAGTTCCTATTTATTAACGCAGAATTCAAATCTGCATAATAAACTGGGGGGTGCTATTTAAGATTACGAAGTTACCCCCTCTCCTCCCCCCGGGAGTGGGAGTGGGGACATCCTATTACTATCAAACAATAGAGTATTAAAAAAATTTTAGACGTATTTTTTCTTTTTTCAAAACGTTTTGTATTTCGCGAGATATTTGGGCGGTATGGGTGGTCTGAAACACCCTGTATAACCTTTTCACAAACTTATCTCCCATTGCTGTTGTACCTACAAGTTACAGAATTGATTTCTTCCTCTCTCGTATATACAGGAGCTCCGTCGCAGAAATTTAGGCCCTCCTATTAAAAAATTAGTTAGTTGAAATTATAAGAACGTTTCAGTTTTTTATCCAGCCGCATAATAATTTTTTAATGTCTATATGGCAAACTATTAGTTAAATTAAAATTCGTTTTAGAGTTTATCTCGTGTATTAATTAATAAAATTCAACGTTTCGGAAGTATAATACTGCACTTCGTTTATCAAGACACTCGAATAACAATGTAAATAAATATTAGCGGTAGGTATACAGGGTCCTTCAACAGTACGTCGGGCATCTATTATAGTACCGAGACCAAAAAAGTTTAAGTTTCATTCACACGCAGTTGTTAATTATTGTTAAGGGCGCATTTCAGGAAAATATTTTGACATGCTTCAAGAAACTGGCAAACAAAAAATTTTTTTCTTTAATGGAACCCTCTGTATAATTTTACATCTTGAGAAACTCCTTGGACCCCTTTATTTATTCCTAAAATATTACAGCTTTTAAACGAATCAGCAATAAATTATTTCATTAAAACAATTAATTTTCATGACTTCCTCTAAACGTGCAGCATTACCATACGTATAATTTTCATGTCAAAGTTGGATTCCATTCTTTTTGTAGAAGGTTGTCAGATGTTCTGATTTTGTTTATGTTTCATCTAATACAGGATGTTCAAATTTAACTTACAATTTTAAAAAAATTGGTCCCTTACTACTTATGAATTTGAAACTTTCAGGTTAAGGATAACCCATAGCCTTCTTTTGTTCTAAAATATTGCCGGAAAGACCGGAAATCGCCATTCATCTTCTTATTTTAAATGGAACACCCTGTATATTATTGCATTTTTGGATTATGCAATCGATTCTGCGTTAATCTGTATTAGATTATCCTATACCTATCTTCAACTGTTTTTGAGATATTATGATTTTTTTGGAAAATTTGCGCTTTGCGGAGGGATGTTTAATAGCCCACCTTTTGCTCTTCTTTGAACGCAAAACATTCATACTTTGCAAATACGAAGTAAAACCATAAGGGTTCACAAAATGCATTTGAAAACCTATCACAGATTATACAGGGCGTTCAAAATTAGTGGCAAAATTAAAAAACTTCAAACACCAAAAAGTCATTTTTTTCAAATCGAACACCCCGTATATTTTTACATATTTGGAAGGCGATTTAATTTACGCATCGATAAATTATAGGTATCCCTATACCTAGCTTAAGCGGTTTTGTAGTTATTAACACTTTTTATCTAATATTGATTAAATTAAAACTGCACTTAAAACTTATGCGCATTTGAAAGTAAGCTATGAGTATGCGAAAATAAAATACAGTAATGAGGGTTGAGTGGAAGAACAGGTCTCTACTTTTTTTGTAGACACCTGAACTCACTCCTTTCGAGAACAATTGTGCAGTTTTAACGTATTTTGAACAATCTTATGTAATTTAATAGTTTGCTCTCAATAAAAGGTATTATTATTATACTTCGGTTTTTATCGATACTTAGGCCAAGCCTGGTTAACTAACTGTACGGATCGGAATCAAGTAAGTATTATTATTATTATTATTAGTATGATTAGACAAACGAATGTTTATCTGGATGTCATGCTCATTAAAGCAAACAGGTGGTAAACAGTAAACAATTTTATAAAATGGAAGCAGTTAACACACATTCCAATACTGATATTTTGAATTTTTTCTATATCCATTTTATAGTCCTTTTTATTTGTTTGTTGTATAAATATGATCATTAAATTCGTTTTGTAAAAGTAATTGTTTTTCCTGTTGTCATACTCACAGCCTACTTTCAAATGTGCACAGGTTTTAAGTGCAGTTTTAATCAATATTAGATAAAAAGTGTTAATAACTACAAAACCGCTAAAGATAGGTATAGGGATACCTATAGCTTATCGATGCCTAAATTAAATCGTCTTCCAAATATGTAAAAATATACACGGTGTTCGATTTGAAAAAAATGTCTTTTTGGTGTTTGATGTTTTTTAACTTTGCTACTAATTTTGAACGCCCTGTATAATCTATGATAGGCTTGCAAATACATTTTGTAAACCCTTATGGTTTTACTTCGTGTTTGTAAAGTATGAATGTTTTGCGTTCAAAGAAAAGCAAAAGGTGGGCTATTAAACATCCCTCCGCAAAGCGCAAATTTTTCAAAAAAATCATATCTCAAAAACAGTTGAAGATAGGTATAGGATAATCTAATACAGATTAACGCAGAATCCATTGTATAATCCAAAAATGAAATAATATACAGGGTGTTCCATTTAAAATAAGAAGATGAATGGCGATTTCCGGTCTTTCCGGAAGTTGTACAACATCGACAATATTTTAGAACAAAAGAAGGCTATGGGTTATCCTTAACCTGAAAGTTTCAAATTCATAAGTAGTAAGGGACCCCAGAAACTTCTAATGAACGGGTTCCGTGGTATACCCTGTATACAAATTGTTGAAAAGGAGAAGGACTGCGGGTAAAGCAGCGGATAAGCAGCTAGTTCAGTATCTATAACTTTATATGTAATTCCATGCAGTTAAGCATCGATTATTGTAAGTAACTCTTTTCCCCTCACAAAGGGGGTAGAAGGTTTGTATTGTTACGGGATCTGAGGAGTCAACGTAAACAATTTAATTGCCAATTTTTTGGTGCTCTTAATTGCTTTGCTTGGCTTCGATCATTAATTAAACTCATGTAACTTGCATAGACATGCATGATTGATGAATGTTCAACCAGTAATTTTACCCACAAATTTATGAAATCATTTGGAAACTATTTAATATACAAGCTGTTACTTTTTGTGTCTTTACTTCATCAAATTGTTATTTCAATGCTACTTTAATTGCTAAAAAACAATATTTCATTTGTTAATTAGTTGATTAATGTAGTATTGCAACAAGTGTAAGGACTATAATCAGTGGTAATTCACAAAACCTTCCACATAAATAACATTTATTAATGTAACAAATTTAACGATAAACAAAGTTGAAATTTAAGTTAATTACGACATGTTTAGACAACGTGAAATTGTCATCATCAGGCTAAAATTAAAACTTTAGTTAAAATATGTACTTACTTTAAATATAGCAATTAATTGTAGCGAAATTCAAGTGAAAATAACAGTAGGTTAGTGTACGGGTTAAAATGAAGAATTTATATATCTAAGATAAATGTTAAAATTGCAGCGAGTAATGAACATTATTAACTAGATATTTACTATTAGTATATTAAAAAACAAGTTTCATAAGGTAGGTTTTATGGCACGAATCAAAGTTTAGAACTCTTCGAATTAGGAGAAAATCACAAAACCATACCCCATGTATATTTTAATAAAGTTGATTAAAGTTGATTATTAAAAATTACAAGTAATTGACATTATAGCGACATGTTTCGACAAAATTACACTTTTTTATCATCATCAGGCTAATCTTAAAATTAATTATATGAGTAAAAACTATATGCATAAATCGATTACTTACATTATACAACGATTTAGTTATCACAACAAGGTGAAAAACAACATTATGTTGAAATATAATTAATAAAGTTAAAAATAAACGGGAATAAAGCGTCGGGGTGAATATGATGATAAAAAAGTGTAATTTTATCGAAACATGTCGCTATAATGTCAATTACTTGCAATTTTTAATAATCAACTTTAATCAACTTTATTAAAATATACATGGGGTATGGTTTTGTGATTTTCTCCTAATTCAAAGAGTTATATTCACCCCATTTCGAGCTTTACTTTTGCAACATCTAAACATGGACCAAGTCAATTTTAAAAGTTTAGAAAACGAGTGGCGCAGCCACGAGTTTTCTTAAGGATGAGTGCCATAAAAAAGAGTTTTTCATACTATTTTTTAGAATTTGCGCCTTTCGCAAATAATTTTAAATAAATATTTAATATTGTAAAAATCTAGGGAATTTTTACAGATTGGAACTACTACTTTTCAAATTGTCAATTCAATAGTTATTTATACAGGGTGATTCACCACTATTCCCTCGGTCTCTTGTGCCTAAAGGGTACAAGATATCAGCTTCATTTTTTGGTGACATATGTAAATCGATAACGACTATTTTTTAAAATTATTTTCACTTATACAGGATGCTTCACAAAATTGTAATATATCAAAGTTATGTTTTTTTAAATGCAACCCCCTGTATTTTATTACATTTTTAGATTATACGTTAAAAACTAAGGTAACTTTATTAAACGTTCCCTATACCTATCGCTTACCAATTTTGAGAAAATTGTGATTTTAAGAAGAATATTCAATTTAAACAACCCCTAATAACACGGAAACCACTTACTTTCAGTAACGCAAATTTATATCGATTTATCTTGACCTTTAAGGCTTTTATTTGCACTACGTAGGATTTCGATATTTTGTACAGGGTGTTTAGAAAAAGGATTCATATTTTATATTTTTCAAACATCAAAAACTCACTTAACTTAAATGGAACACCCTGTATGTTTTTATTCTATGTTGAATAACTTGTCATTTTCTATCAAAAACTATGAGTAATTGATATGTCTAAAATCAATGATTAAAAGTTATTAAGAGTTTTCTCTAAAATTTGTATGGAAATGGTTTTGTTTGCATTCTAGTAGGCCATGATTTTTTTTTATTGTAGTTGATAATTAGATATGTGATCAAAACTTAATTAAAAATGAAATTAAAGCGATGGAAAAAATACTGTAGTAAATTCCATTTTTTCCTATGCATAACCGCACTCGTTTTCAAGAGATCTTCGAACCTTATGGTGTTAAGTAGCAAACGCATTCTTTATTCCAATCTTCATGTCATCAGCGGTGGTAGGTGGAGTGTTGTAAACTAAATTTTTAATGATAATATTAATAATAATAATATCTAAACAAACTTCATCAAGAAGACTCGAAAAAGTGTTGTTCTAAAATCCGTAAAAATGTTACTCCGTTTAAGTTTCCATCAAAAAATCAAAATTCTCCCAAATACATTGAGGCTCCACCGGTTTTGGCGATCAACAGTGCGATACCGGTGACGATTTAGTAATGAAAGTTATGTCGGTTTACCAAGCCGTTATGTTGCGGAAAGTGGATTCGTCGGTAAATAAAACATATTTAAAGAATTCATCTTCTTCTCCAACTTTTTCGAGATTCCATAAACAAAAATTCAACCTTCGTTGAAAGCCTCGTCCATATAAATTCTGGTGAAGTTGAATGTGATAAGGATGGTATTTATGTTTTTTCCAAAAATATTTAGATAGACAGTTCCTCAATAAATGGATTGGAAGGAGGGGTCCACAACACTCCACCTACCACTGCTGATGGCATAAAGATTACAATAAAGGATGCGTTTACTACTATAACACCAGATATCCTGAGAAACGTTAGATCTTTTGAAAATCGAGTGCGGTTGTGTATAAAAGAAAATGGTCATCAAATTGAGCATTTACTATACCATTATTTTCCATAAATGATTACTTCTTGTTATTAATTTCATTTTTAATTAAGTTATGATCCCATATCTAATTATCAACTACAATAAAAAAAATCATGGCCTACTAGAATGCAAACGAAACCATTTCCATACAAATTTTAGAGAAAAATCTTAATAACTTTTTAATCGTTGATTTTAGACATATCAATTACTCATAGTTTTTGATAGAAAATGAAAAGTTATTCAACATAGAATAAAAACATACAGGGTGTTCCATTTAAGTTAAGTGAGTTTTTGATGTTTGAAAAATATAAAATATGAATCCTTTTTCTAAACACCCTGTACAAAATATCGAAATCCTACGTAGTGCAAATAAAAGCCTTAAAGGTCAAGATAAATCGATATAAATTTGCCTTACTAAAAGTAAGTGGTTTCCGTGTTATTAGAGGTTGTTTAAATTGAATATTTTTCTTAAAATCACAATTATCTCAAAATTGGTAAGCGATAGGTATAGGGAATGTTTAATAAAGTTACCTTAGTTTTTAACGTATAATCTAAAAATGTAATAAAATACAGGGGGTTGCATTTAAAAAAACATAACTTTGATATATTACAATTTTGTGAAGCATCCTGTATAAGTGAAAATAATTTTAAAAAATAGTCGTTATCAATTTACATATTTCATCAAAAAATGAAGCTGATATCTTGTACCCTTTAGGCATAAGAGACCGAGGGAATAGTGGTGAATCACCCTGTATATGAGTATGGCAAATCAAGGTTTACGTTAACGAGTGAGAAGTTTACTGCCGAAGCGTAGCTGAGGCAGGAATTTCGAAAC
The DNA here is from genome assembly GCA_036250285.1 of Pyrocoelia pectoralis. Classification (NCBI taxonomy): domain Eukaryota; kingdom Metazoa; phylum Arthropoda; class Insecta; order Coleoptera; family Lampyridae; genus Pyrocoelia; species Pyrocoelia pectoralis. The sequence goes on from CM070074.1 coordinate 69,188,530, forward strand.
GAGTAACGTAATCTGATTTAACGTACAAATTATGTAAAACATTTTATTTCATACTGCCCATAGATTCATTCTATTAACTTTATATAAAATTTGACATTTTCAAAGTCATGTCACTTTATGTTGCTATGGCAACCTTTGTATTCGGGTACAAAATTTCTAGTACGGTAAAGTTTCATTTACCAGACTCGTATGAGTCTGGTAAAACACAGATTACTAGTCAGTATGAAATAATGGTTATTTACGATACAAGTATCGTAACGTATCATATTACGATACGAGACGGCGGTTTATCAAATGAGACCGCAGGGCGAGTTTGATAAGCCGTCGAGTATCGTAGTATGATGTTACGATACGAATATCGTACAACGTTTTTATTACTTATCTGTGGTTCTATCTACTACTACTACTATTCATAAAATATTGTCGATCGAAAGAAATTTGGAAGTAATATGATATGAAAACAAAACTACATATCTGTGATCTGTCATCTCTCAATAATAAACGCGATGTTCTCTTTTTTCTTAATTTAATAGCATCTAAAATAATTGGCAGAAATGGAAATATTTTGGATATAAATAACGATAACTACACCGAAACAATTAATTGTGTAGCTTCAACATCTGCCGGAATGTTTCGCATTGTTGTATTTAATATTCACAATAAATAAATCTTCTATTTTGCAGAAGAGATCATTTTTGACATCTGTCATTTTACCGCACACAGTACGATAATAATATATTACAGTACAAGTGAAGAAACTAAGAATTTCGCTCATGCATATGCCGTGGCATAAAGTAAGCGAAATTGTTTCTTCACGCGTGCGGGTCACGATAAATTTCCCGAGTAAACCTAATTGCTATCAAAACGAAGTTAAAATTCAGTAATCTTAGTGATCAGCTTCATCGTCCAATACGTTAATTTGAGCTGCAAGAAAGTTTTCTATCTATAAACAAAGAGTTGATACCCTTTGCTATAAGTAATGTGCGCGCATTTGAATTACCACTTCAAGCATGTTACTAACTGCCGAAGGAAATAATGATACAACCAATGGTAGTACTCAAGACGATGGTGAATTGGTATTAATTTACACGACGCTTTAATAATAAAAGACAAAATGCTTCTAAGGGGCGTTTTTACAAGAGAACTGCATTCCTAATGAATGTTTAGGCAGTGATCAAAATGCAACAAAATGTGAAAGCAATTTACATAATGAGCACCGCTACTTCTTTTCTATACAAAATGTATACCCACTCATTTGGTTATCACCTCTTGTACAGAAATAGTTTCTAACTACTTCCTCATCCGAATGTTACAATTTAAAAGCAACACACATACTACCACAAATTTTCGGAATCCTTCGCAGGCTATAAAATTAAATTCAATTTTACCTTCAACACATGTGCGTATAAGTATAACAGTATGTTTGTGTTATATTCCATTTACAATTCATTTAAACTTCTCAGTGGACCGTGTTGCGTTTTCATTTAAAAATTCGTGATTTACTATATTATACAGTTGCTTACGTATGAGAAAATAATGAGCTCGCTAAATGATACCATTTTCTAAAGGTAACCATAATAAATTTTTGTTTCTTCGTAATTATTAACTATAAATCTCAGTTTGAAACATAAAATTTATCAAAATTAGATCCCGACATCATAATCTTTTAGAGTCAACCGTGTCAAGAATTTTAAATAGCTTTAAGCCATCATATTTTTCATAAATTGCCAGTTATTCACATAATGGTATTAAATTTTAACAGCCGCAGTTTATCACAAAGAACAAGCTGCCTTCTACAGAACATTTTCATCCATACATGTCATAATTATGTCATTAATAATTTCGACGTGAAGGTTTAACATTCTATTATTAGTTTAATTTGTAATCGATCAAATCTTTCACTTCTTTTTATTAAATGTCACTTGACAGAATATTTCGAAGACGCTATTTCGCGTAATTGAATACATGTAAACAGAAATATTTGTTTACATTTACTTACTTTCCGTTATTTCCATCTTAGCGACATAAAACTTTTTTCATTTACTGGATATAATATGTTATGTCTTTAAATTGTTCTTTATGAACAGTCAAATATTTAATATACAGAAAAGTATAAATTATAAAATGCGTTCTGATATTCTAATATCGAACACAGTACACTTTCGCTGATTCGGGTTTTTTCCGATATAGCATCCACGTTACATTAAATTCAATAGTCTTTCAAACCTTTTACAACGTGCTTCATTTTCGTTATTCTTTAATAAATTATAAATGGTAGTTATAAAGGGTAAAAGATTAAAAATAAACAAATGTAAATTTTAAATGTAAATTGGAAATTTAAATTGAACACAATCTGTTACCCTTTAGTGTCGAAACGCTTACACTTTACAATCAAAAATTAGTAGAGTTACTTGTATTTAGTAAAACAATTTATACAGGGTGTACCACTAAAGCTCCACAAAACATAATTTAATTTTTTTAAATCGAACATATTTGATAACATTTTTGAATTGGTTGTTGAACATCAAGTTAATGTTTGTTAAGAACTACCCTGGTTGCTAAGATATTGTCCATAATGTCAAAAAAATTGAATTTTTGTGATACATTAAGAAAAGGATTCAAATTGGTATCGACACTTCGAACATTTAATGTGAAATGAATTTGAATATTTCTATTCTTTGTTTTATCCTTATCACAGTCATTTATTCAATTTAATTGCGGCCATCAAACATTTTTGCTCACTTAATATTGAAATCAGAATGACTCGGAAATAATCACATTTAGGAATAGTAAATGTTAGACTTCTTTAGTAGGAAATCATCTGCACTATTCGAATTTGCCATAAAATCATATTTGAAATTTTGAATTGTTTAAAGTTCGCCATTTTGACTGAGACTACACGGACGCCCTCTACTATTTATTACAAAACCAATGGTATCAGTGCGTAGGGGATACCTATTATGTACGGTACCTTTACAGGATCGGAAAATTAACTCCGAAGTCACGAAAATTCAATTTTTTTGACATTATGGGCAATATCTCGCGAAACAGGATAGTTACCCAAAAAAATCTTAACAACTTTAACTTTATTTTCAGCAATCAATCCAAAAATGTTGTTAAATATAGGGTATTCCCTTTAAAAAAATTAAACTTTGTTTTGTGGAGCTTTACTGATATACCCTGTATAAGTGAAACTAATTTGGTATTATGGCTCTTATAATCTCTCGTCGTTCGGGCGTAATCTTTTGCCGAGCGCTAGGTGAATCACCCTGTATATTCTATCTATTTTTCCACTATGGCGAAAATAGTTCACACGTGCCACTCCTGATGGCGTGCTATTCACATTGGTTCTACAGTGACTCTATTACAAACAGTGACGACAAGCAGCGATTAGCTACACCCATCCGCCATTAGGAGGCAACATTTTGGGCGGGTTTCTGTGAACTCAACGGTGGTATCTTAGCAACGTGCTAAATCCAAATAAAAATCACGCGGTGATCAAATGTAAACACAGTCAGGCCGCCATTAAGAGGCAAAATATACCCCGGCCAATAAAAATCGATACCTCGCTTGTCGCCACTGTTTGTAATAGAGTCCCTGTAATTGGTTCACTTTGTTTCATTTCACTAAAGCCTAATTTTTGAACTTTATTTTCCACCATGTTTCGTTCTCTCTTCCCCTTCTTACCCTATTATTTTTCTGGTGCTTTACTTTGCTTCAGATTTACGACCTGATAAATGAAAATGAAATCACTATGACGTCTCATGGCCCCAGTAATCATTAATCTGTTCCAGATATAAGTAACGAAAAGCTAAGAACACTCTTCTTTATGGCCTTTAGTAAAACGATTTAACATGACCCATTGGTAATGCGTCAAGCCTCATTAAGATTACGTTGAAGGGTTTTACGTCTATTTGACTCAAGCCCACAAATGTGGGTTAATGGTGCCTTCTCTTGATGATCCAGTGCTCATGAAGGAGTAGGTGGTTGGCAAAGAGTTACAAATCGTGTAATTGTATCGGCTCAAGAGCAAAAGGAAATCTAGCGACACAGAGTTGAACAAGATCGTTTAAAAATATAAACAAAGTAAACACCGCTAATTAACAAATTTAAACAGTCTGACCGTCTTCTCATCCTTAAATCCAATTTTTTGTAATATTGTTACACACAAAAGAAGAAAGTGACTTCAATGTAAGTGATATAACATAATACTTCGATAAATTTGATTCATGTGAATTTCATTAAACGCAACTCAAATAGAGAGATATAAAATTAACAAACTATTGCTCGAGTAGAGCTCTCTTTATCGACGAAAATACGTGTGAAATGAAACGTAGGAGTACTTTGAACGTATATGTTAAATTAATTAATGGCATTGTCGATTGCACCGCAGGGTAAAATGTGTTTCCGTCCATTTCATTTGATTGATTAAAATTTAGTTATTTGTATTTCGTGAAATTAATTATTAGGTTCATGCTTTCATTTGTCAAAACTAGCGTTTTTATGTTACGTGAATTCGTTCGCAATATTTTCAATTAGAACGAATTATCTATGATTTCAGTAATGACCTATTAGGGATTCACACAAAAAATAAGTTGCTAGAGCTACCAGAATCTTTTGAATTGCCAAATGAATTTAATGACGAACTACTGTTCCCAGCATAAAAGCCACAAGGTTAATGAATATTTAATTAGGAACTTAATGCAGACGTTTAGTCTGTGAAGTTGAAGCTCGTTGACCCTTATTTGACTATTGCGATGTAGTGTATGGTTCACGACTTTGGCAACGAGTAACTATCGCATTCAAGAATTACAATACTCATACATACGATTTGTAGGCAACATCAAATGAAGCCCTTGCATACATAGCGGACGATTTTACAGAAGCCATGGACAAATCGAAGCTATCATGTTTAGTAATTCCAAATTATTCCAAAGGGTTCAACAGCATAGAGTTATGTTCTACTTTTGTGCCTCTGTTCAATAAGTTATCTCAGTAATAGGCTAGAAACAAGTCAAAATATACACAAAGAGGGCGAAAACTTCTTCCCTGATTCGCTTCTTGTTGCCAACAGAGTGCCACAGGGCTCCATATTAGGCCCCCATCTTATTTAATTTGTACATGGCGGATGTGAACGAGTGTTTAATAATCGCATACATTTGCTGATGATAATCAAGTTTATACTACATTTGACTTTGAATATGCCATGAATGCAATTAATCAAATTAACCTGAATTTGCAAATTGTAGTGCTGTGGTTCAAAGCAAACGCGTTGGTGCTTAACGCTGCTCAATCAAACGCCATGCTTATCGGTAGCTGAAAGGAGCTGAATAAAGTAAACTAATAGCGTGTTAAAGAATTCCATAAGACAATTATGTACTTGGAACTTAAAACTGAATGCCGACTGCTAGACAGCAGTTTGAATTTTGACGCACATACAGTGTGTCCCCGGATTGTTTGGACGACTCTTGTAAATGACAAAAAATTTTCTAGTTGAAATTTGAGTTTCTGGGGTCCAGCCCTGCTTGGTTTGAAACTAATTTGTGACATAATTTTAGTTTCGAAAAATCAACTATGCCTTGGAAATTTTGAAAAAAATGATTTTTCACACCAGTAAAGTGCTTTTTCTGTTAAAGTTACGACAAAATGTTATTAAGAAAAGTTGTTCAGAATCAAAAACTGAGTAACTTTACAAAATTTTAAAATCCTAAGCCTACTTTAATTTTTGGCCCTTTTTTTTATTGGAAAAGTACAAAAGTGCTCTTTAAGAAAAAGGAATTACAAAATGTTATTAGGAAAAGTTGTTCAGAATCAAAAACTGAGTGATATCTCTTTTAATAGTAATAATAACAGAATTACAAAAAATACCAAAAATTAAAGTAGGCTTAGGATTTTAAAATTTTGTAGTTACTCAGTTTTTGATTCTGAACAACTTTTTCTAATAACATTTTATTTTGTAATTCCTTTTTCTTAAAGAGCACTTTTGTACTTTTCCAATAAAAAAGGGCCAAAAATTAAAGTAGGCTTAGGATTTCAAAATTTTGTACAGTTACTCAGTTTTTGATTCTGAACAACTTTTCTTAATAACATTTTGTCGTAACTTTAACAAAAAAAGCACTTTACTGGTGTGAAAAATCATTTTTTTCAAAATTTCCAAGGCATAGTTGATTTTTCGAAACTAAAATTATGTCACAAATTAGTTTCAAACAAAGCAGGGCTGGACCCCAGAAGCTCAAATTTCAACTAGAAAATTTTTTGTCATTTACAAGAGTCGTCCAAACAATCCGGGGACACACCGTATATGCAAGTCTGTGAAGTTGAAGCTCGTTGACTTTTATTTGGCTATTGCGTTGTGGTGTACGATGCACGGTTTTTGGCAACGAGTAACTATCGCATTTAAAAATTACAATACTCGTACATACGATTTGTAGACAACATAAAATGAAGGGTACATGTTACTTCATTCCATATAGCTAATTCAATTCTTAAAATGTGTGCGAGACCCCAGTATCATCTTTGTTGTTTTGTAGATAGACCTTTAACGAAGAATAATATGCCACATTATGATTACGATTCTTCATCTGCTCCAAGCCGTACTGTGATTATGTGCACCATGTTAATTGTGAAATTCCTTAGAGATTGCTTTGCTTCCTTTCCTTAGATTAAACTATCCTTTGATAGACGTATCTTTAAGTTAAAATTTATGAGCGCAAATCCTTTTAGACCAGGGGTTCCCAAAGTGCGGCCCGCAAACCCTGTGAATGCGGCCCGCGATGTCGATACGATATGTTATATTTTTATTAAAAAATAAATAAGTAAATTAAAAAAATTATTGTAGTACTAGTCTAGTTATTACACATTTTTACAGAAATACAATATAGTAGTCTCAAATTCAATGATGTGCGCTGTGCCGCACACTACAACTGTAATTATGAAAGAAATGCGCCTTTCGCGCAGTTCTATTTCTATTTGAGACGACAACGCAGTGGTGCTTACATGTGCTCTGCTACATGTTGAAATAATAAAACCTTTATTATTATTATTCTTATGACTGTTTAGTATACTAATTAAAAAAAAAGAAATAGTTAAATACATATATTTAAAACAAAAAAATGGTGGTTACTGTTTTGATTTTACTCCGTTTTTTTTGGCCCGCCAAAAATTTCGGTAATATTAAATTGGCCCGCCTAAGAAAAACTTTGGGAACCCCTGTTTTAGACTCCAATAGAATACATAATATCGTGAATAGAATACGAGTCGATGAAATCCATTGAGGTAGTGATGTCACAGGCAGTGTTGAAGGGGTGTTACCAAATTAAGTTGTGGTACCGTTTAGTTACTTGTATTTATTGTAATTTTATTGTATTTTATCTGTATTTATTATTTCCATACATGTAGCTATGCTAAGTCTGTTGCTAGGTTATATTATATGATATTAATCATCTTAATCATATTAATTATGTTAGTTATCTATACACATACATTGTATATTAGTGTTGTCCTTTAATTGAATTTTTTTCTGTTGCGCAATTATAGTTTATTATTTAAGAAAAATATTACAAGTGGGAACATAAAGAGGTTCTTTTTTTTTTGAGAGGCAGTAAATGGTTGAAATTATCGCATAGATTATATTATTAGAACGCATTTCATCGACTCGTGAAAATTATCTCATTAAAATGTAATTTATACTGTAAGTGAATTGGTAAATTACATCAATCAAATTATGTAAACACTCGCATGTGGGGCAATGGAATGGTTTTAGTGGTAATGTAAAAACTTCCTACATCTTTATTGGACCGTAGTTGAGTGAAAATGAACGTTAACAGACGATTGTGATTGGGTGGCATGGGTTTCCAACATAGGCACCACATAAAGCAATCCTTAAATAGCACCTTTCGTGTAAGAAAGGACGTTATGTGAAATGATGCTGGATTACAGACTGAAGTGAACCAGATTTAATAAACACCACAATTTGGTTAGATGAATTTGTTTTAATTCTTTTCTTCATTTTTTTTATATTAAAAATTGTAAAGCGTACACTTAGACATATTTGCGTAAATATACCTTATTAGTTTGCTGCCTTTCAATTAGTAATGCTTTTCAAGCAACACCAATTAAAATTATTGCCACACATTCGTTATTCAACGTTCAACATTAACCTTATTTGAACGAAGGCTCAATAGACTTTAAGAGGGCGTAATGAAGTTCTTGAACAAAAATCGACATTTTCTATGGAGTAGAAATCGTCTTATTTATTACGGTAGTTTGAATAAAATTTCAGTGTATTGCTGTGAGTGAAAACTCTGTTATTACTTAGAGTTCTCTAATAATAAATGAAAAAATCGATCAGCAATATCAAAGTAGTTCGTTAGAATTACATGACAGACTTGGTTAAATGCACCCTAGTTAGGTTAATAAATTTTACGATAAAATCGAATCAAAGATGACTGTTATTGTTATCTCACCACGTTAGAAGAATTTGCAAGGTGGCACGTATTCTATATCTTTCAAAGTTCACATCAGAAGAGTATAATGGACACATAATATATTTATTGCTTTAAGATGGCGAGTGACTCCAGCGGTGCAAGCAAGTTCTAACGTAGAAAAACAAATCGAGCAAAAGTGAGAGACAGTGGTATAGGTGATGAATCAGTAAGTAGTTCTAGTGAGCCATCAAGCAGTGTTGGTGATTCATCAAGTGAGGATGGTGACCGGTAAGAAAAAACTCTAAGGGATGAATAATAACGGTGTGTTCAAATAAAAATTTTATTTTTCATGAGACTAGATTAAGCAGCTGCGCAAATAAAGATACTACCTTACCTGAACTACGGATTTATAGAACTTCTCTTTACAATTGAATAGACATTCTCAAAACATTCTCAAAACCAAAAAAATAGCATTTCAGACAATAAACGGAGAACGCCAATGTCTGAAATGCTATTTTCTCCTCAAAGTCGGTTGTTGCTTGGTTTTCTGTTTATATCCCCTATTACCATAATTGTTTAACTCAACTCTGTAATTAACCGTTGTGGCTGCAGTCAAAACACAATTTTTGCCCCTTATGTTACAATTTTACTGTTATATTGTCATTTTAACCAATCCATCTTAAGCCTGATGATGATAATTATTTAAATTATCGAAACATGTCGCGCAACTTTATGTCAATTTACATTCTGTCAATGCTACAACTAATAAATTTTCTATGGAGAATGTTTAGAGGATGTCTATTCAACTAATCATTCACTCCATTTTGTGCCCAATTGTGGACCAAACTTCCTCTTTGATAATAAATCAAGAAAGGCAATGTCAATTAGCTCATATTCTTGATTACGATGAAAGATAACCTTATACTACATGCAGTTACAATTCGTTGGGCTAGAAGCGACTTGGTATAACGAATTAGACAATTACAAACATTCGTAGGCTTAATGGAAGCATATTTTCGTACATTTCCTGGTGATCAAGATTTTATTTTCTCAGGTGAGTTCAGCGAAATATTTCTTTACATAAATACAGTTATTGCTTATTGGTTTTTTTTGCGTCGAATTAGGGTGAATTGTTTTCCCTAGAATACTGTGTATTATAGAAGCAATAAAGAGGGGAAACAAGAACACCAAGATAAAATATTGCTTTGTCGGTATCCGTTGTTACGTAAGGTGCACCCTAAATAACTGAGATATTGGGACGCGAGAAATCTTGGGCGAGTGGGGAATTATATTTGCTTTAAAAGATATGGCGAAAGCATACCTAATGTTCTACAGATGGTCATAAATACCTAGTTGACCGTTTTGAGCTGAATGTCACAATTTTAATCGAGTACTTTCAGAATGTGTCCATTTTAATTGGTTGTGCTGTACAATAAATAGATCTGGGGCTACATCAACAGTTTGCACGATGGAGAGGTACGAGTTTTTGATAAAAAGATTACTGACCTACTGGAAATAGAAATCTACCTCCAAAGAAGAAGGAAATTTATAACCCCCCGATCCCATACAACTTATGGGTATTTCCTTTGATGGAAATTGCTAGGATGATCATCTTTAAATTGATTAAAATAATGGAATTACGATTATAAAATAAGATCAGATGGATAAGAGAAAAATTGCAACATAAATCAGTAAACCATATCTGTATTATAGTAGCTACAATAGATACGTCAGTTTCTACGTCTCACAAGTTCTTTTAGGAAGCTTTTTAAATTTTTTTCTGACGATCCTCTTACGTTAACTAATCTATAGAAATACATCGTAGTTTTTGGATAAGGTGATTGTCAATCTGAACCATTTGAACAACTATGGAAAAATTTTACTACAAAGGCGAATTGAAGCCAAGCATATATTTTAGCAGGGATACTACAGAAGATTTTGAATTAGAAACAAGGGTTGCAAAGATTTCGTGTGTATTACTGGTATCGAATGGTTATACTCCGTGATTATATATTTAAACACTTTTACAAAATATATTTTTGTTACACCGGTAAAAAACAGACTAAGCCCCGCCACGAATAATTTCTGTTCGAGGCAGGTCGTTAACTCTATTTTTCCTCCATGTTATTTTCCAAAGAATATTTTATAGATTCTTAGAAAACGAATGAGAAATCTCAAACAAACTCACCGTGAGATTAAAGTGTGATCTTTTGAGATAATTTTCACACTTCACTCATAATTTTCCATCCAGTGGTTCCAGAGTAATCTTCAAGTCAAGTCCCGTTACTTGTAAAAATAGACTACAGTAAGTTATGATTTGTACCTACATGGGCAATTACTATCACAACTTGAATAGAAATGTTTCCACGTTTTTGAGGAACAATATTGATAGGTAATTTATAATAAAGCACGGAAATAATTTGGTTCTAGTCAATATTACAAATTCCTTGTGGAACTATAAGGATACAATATTTAGTTTAGTAAATTGATGTAAATATGGAAGGAATAGATAAAATTTTAGTAGGTATCATAAATTGGTGGTGTACGAGTGACGCCCATAATTCCAACACACAGTTGGAAACTGATAAAATATAATTAAGGTTCGCAAATGCAGCTTGCATTACTGATTAGTTAGATAGGAAAATATTCATAAATTCAGATGACACTTCCGCGAAACGAGACGTTGAGCCTAACTAACGAAAGTAGAGTGGAAGTTTGTCTAAACGAATTGCTTGCTTATCTATACTGTGAACAAATTCATGAATATTTTTTCTTTAAAATTTATAAGCACTATAGAGTGGACAAAGAGCTGTTTAGGAAAAATCGCTTGCTTTTAAATATAAACAACAAGAGTTTAAGTACACTAAATAATGTACCTACTGTATATGTGTTTACCCTTAATTTACAACGTTTCAGAAAATACAATTTCAAAAAATCTTAATAAAGGTACACCATCGTGCACCATAGGTTACAGAATGATTCCGAATCTATCTAACTGAAAAACGTTTGCATTTTTCATACGGCGGCGGCGTTTGAGGTGTCCACAATTATTAGATAAAGATAAACACTTAAATTAAATTCACACATTGTGTACAGCTAATGTTCTTAGTTAGAATTTATTTCGCATTATCGTCAAATTCCGAATTTATCCGACATGCACCTCAACATTCTTTAGTCTGGGAATGAGCTCTAGTAATGACATTTATCATACAGGAATAAGATCGTTTTACCTAATGTTGTACTGTTGTAGGAAGAAAGTCTAGACTTCGCAACTTATTTAGTTTAGCCACATTTTACCAGAAGCCAATAATTAATATCTTTGCAACAGTAGAATGCGATGGAGAGTGGAGAGTTTCTACAAGCACGTGTAATAGCAGTTTGCGGTAGCGAAACAAAGTGGCTTATGCGGTTTTGCAGAAACTGTATAGTTTCGTGAAGGGAATGGATTATTGATTTTATTGTAATTCTAGTATAGCATTCTCTAAGGCCACAATGCACGGAAGAAAAGGTTATATGATGAGGTTGGCGGCGTTCAGGATGTCTTTAGTCATACAAGCGTGCAGCTTCTCTACCACAACAATTTGCTGCATCGTAAGCAAGGTGCATATCGGCAAGTTCTTCAAATATGTAGATAATTTTAATAAATTTGAATTAAAAATCAACACAGGTTTTATAACTATAAAATACTCAACGGGATTAAGTTTTAAACTCAAGTAATTACTGTTACTTTAATTGAAAAAACCCCTCGTTATATATCAATTTAATTATTTGAATTACGATTGCCCAATGTTAGGCTTAGATATTTAGCCTTTGGCTTCGCCAATGTAACTTTCTAAAACAATAAATAATTATTATTTAATATGTGAATTTATGCTTAAAATCTCATTACCATCAAAGCGCATTTCATTGTGAGAAATTAAACAAAAGCCATGGGGAAAAAATTTATTTTTAATTAAAACCTTCTGTGTGCGTTGAGGCCGGTGGCCATTTTCGTTTTTGCACCATGTGCCTTCATTTTCAACTTTAATGATTTAGTACATCTCTTTTAATTAAAAATAAAATTTTTCTCCATAGCTTTTGTTTAAAAAAAAAACCCTCGTTATATATCAATTCAATTATTTGAATTGCAATTACCCAATGTTAGGCTTAGATATTTAGCCTTTGGCTTCGCCAATGTAACTTTCTTCACACTCATGTCATTCGCATCCCATTACCTCATCAAATTTAAACACCTACCAATTTTACTACCTGATGATGACAATCAGATATTGTCGAAACATGTCGTAGTTTTACAACTTATTTTTAATTACTTAATTTTGCTATCTTTGCTTTCAATTTTCATTAACTTTAAACTTAACGTAAATCTTTAAATTTAAAAATTCCATATGGGGAAGATTTTGTGATTACTATTTCAAGTTTCGCGTTACCCCATTTTGTGTATTACTGGTCAACTGATATGGATCCCAGCGATTTTAACATTAGGTTGATTGAACCTCACCTACCTATATGTATACAAAAGTTCACACAAAAAAAGTTATGTAGAACTTGTGTACAGGTCATATTGAACAATTTTTGAATTAAGGTAAATATCTTGTTTGTTTATGAATTGTAAATAATAAAGAAGTTTTTAATATTTGTGAAAATGTAGAGTTTAAGTAAATATTCAATATTTTGAAATTGACATTTTACAGGGTGGCTTTATCTTTCAAATTCCAGTGGTGTTCCATATTTTGTTAAAGTATAACCCTAAATAAAGTTGGGGGTAAAACAGGCGTTGATTCCCTCTGAAAATCCATAATAAATAAAAATAATTGAATGCGACTGTTTCCAATTTATTGGTTATTGTCAACTAGTATTTCGTATAAATTTTCATAAATTAACGTTAAACAGTTTTCGAGCAATGTTAAAAAAATGTATTTAAATTTTTAACTAAATCACCCAGTAACTTTTTTTGTGTGCACTTTTGTATATAGGTAAGTCACGTTCAATCAACCTATTTTTGACTTCAGAATATGTGGTATAATTTATGACCAATCTTTTCAGGACACCCTGTATAGATTGTATTTTACACACTTGTATGTAAAGAAATTATGTATCAAAATCTCAATCTATGTCGAGTTATCTGCAGTGCTATTGTTTCAAACCTTATACATATAGGTAATAAGCTAATAACAGCAAAAATAGTAGAAAGATATAAATTGTGAAGGCTATATAACATATAACCTTTGTGTAAGGATAACTCACATAGGTATTGAAGTAATTCTGTGCAGACTTAATCAATAAACCCAAATGTGTCTATACAATAATGTTTACTACATTTAATGTTCCATGTTGCTTGAAAGCATTTTCTATACTTTAGATTGATACAATAAAAAAATGATGCGTCGTCACATAAATCACCACTTGCTTTTTTATAGAACTGGTATATCCCTGTCGAAAACAGTTTAGCTTAGATAAATCGAAATCCGTTTATTGGCTGAAATACGTCTAACTTTTTTACTTTCTCTTTGTAAGTTTAACTGGATATCTGAATCTAAAGTGATAATAAATTTTGGAAAAGCGTATCTTAAAAATCGAGAACGCCTACTAATGAATAAGGAGATTCTTTACGCTCTAAAAATGTCGTGATTCACGGCAATTTCGTAAGAGCCCTGTAAAAATAATAAGTCGGTAAAGATCATTACCCATTTATATAATATATGTAGCTACTGGCACAGTTATCTGTGCTACTGGTTTCAAATGACTTAATCTGTAAGTGCCATAATAATCCAACGATCTCAATGCATAACTGTAACTGAAAGGAAATGACTATAACATGCAGTACCATTACCGATTCATCAATGAGTTTCAAATTGTAAACCTACTTTGCTAATATCATGAACATGTAACTAACCACCAACATTGATATTTCATCAATTTTATCAATTCCTTACCTTCGACTTTGTGATCCTACGCCACAGGGATACAACATTCCATTTAGTTTCAAATTCTCTTTGCATCAATTAATCCAACGCAACGGTGTGAAAGTTATTCGTTAAACACCCAAATTGTTTGGTTATTTCAGGCAAGTGGTGACCCACGGGACTAATTAAATTATACAAGATCGTTGATTTTATGAAACTTTAAGCAAAGGTGTTTGTTACCTACCCATTGTAAGCTCTCTGCATATTTTGAAATTTACACATTTTAATTATTTGAACTTATTCTATTAAAATTTCACACTAATATTTTCATAGTATGCATATTTAAAGATTATTTAACATATTTTTATCCGTAATTAATCAAACATTTTTTAATTATAAGAATATTTCATATATTATGAGCACGTGCATACAAGTATACTTGCAAATTCTTGTGCTATGAAAATCACAAGGGCCGTATCGAAGCTACATGAAAACCAAAATATCTTCCATTTTCCTTGAGGAATATGTCAATTAAATAGATTTCGTTACATTATAATAATAACAATTGTACTGTATTCTCTATTTACAAATGAATTCATGAATAGGTACATTCCGCCACAAAATCGTGTAATTGAAAATGTTCACGGTTGTATCAGTTGGCCATTCCCTTGGACGGTGAAAAGGATCTCACACAACAATTTTGTGTTCCAAATATTTATTAAGGTAGGTAGGTAAGTACATACATTTATACTTTCAATCGTATAAGGAAAAGTGGTTTGTCTCAACAAAACAAGTCGCAGGTGCACCTACGTTTCTTTGTATAATAAACCATTGTATTGTCTGGACAAAAATTCGTCGAATTATAGAATTTAAAAAAGATCCCTTGTTCTCGTATAAAGACAGTCAAAGAACTTTATCTCTTCCTAAATACTGACATATATATTCTTTTCTGCTAGTAAAGTATTAAGCCATCTTCAGAGCATAATCAAATGTATAAAAACATATTTTTTTAAATTGTATATTAAATGAAATTGGGCCTTTAATTACAGCTACATCGAGGAACCTTATCGCACAAAGCTATGACAGTGCATCTCTTATGAACGGGGATTTAAACGGTGTTCAAAGAAAATAAAAGGAAAATAGCTATTACCCTTTGCAACATTAATTTCCCAACAGAAAATGCTTGAAACTTTCCACGAAAACTAAAATTGTTAGAATGCAAAAAAGATTACATGAATTTCCTTACGACGACATACGCTCGGTAAGTATTGCCATACCCTAATAATACCTAATATTAAAAATTTTCTCGTTCACAGGTTGTTTTCATTAGTTGCAGCCTAGCTTGAGTTGCTGAGTTCCGATGCTTAACATGATTTTAGTAGTTGGACAGATGTACGATTCCCCGCCAGGTGATTGCCAAATGGCGCTGGTGAAGTGATGCAGCCATATATTTGGCAACAATAAGAGCTTAAAGGTGTTGTACAATCATCACACACCAATATATTACATGTAGGCATCCCATTTTCTAATTTTCATCAAATTTTCCATTAATAATTAAAGTATAACTATAAAAAAACCTTTACAACTTTATCACATATATTCCGTTCGAAAATTCCAACAAACCGCCAAATTCGCGTAAAGGGTCTGTATAAGCCAGACGTAGAGCGTTTGAAGATAAAACCACAACACGTGTGTGAATTATTGCCCAATAGACACGTGCCCTCAATGATACTAAACTAAATTTATTGCTTTATAATAAATCCTAAAAGGGTCGAAGTACCAATTTCACTTCAATGTCATAAAACGAATTTCTCTTAACTGACCTAAAGGCGTGGGAATTCAACAACGGACGGCGATCAAAAGGGGAGAATTTGAATTTTGCTATCCTTTTTTTATAAGATAGCGGCTCTGACCAAAAGACCTCCAAAATTCCTTAGATAACAATTAATTGATGTGCATTTTCATTTTAAGATATTAACGAGCCGTTACAGTGCATTGAAGTTCTGAATTTCTGAATCTCCCCTGTAAGCCATGGACTTAAATAAACTAGGTATTCCTCGCAGATAGAACTAATCCTATGTATTGAATTGCATACGTCGCCTTATGTAAATCATATTTGTAAGAATTATAAATATTAGAATTATACAATTTGAATGGTAAGGAAACAAAGGATTTGTAACCATTAAAACAATGGAGAGGGGGCAACATAATTTCACTCTACTTTCCTCGCAGCGTATGAGCCGCCAGTGCATGTGACGCCAAGTTTCTGTTATGAATTTTAAGGTACGTTTACACTTAGGTACTGTAGAGAGAAGTTGCACAAATAAATGCAATCGGATGCAACAGCAACCGTGAAAAAAGAGCGGAATGGACGCTGTAAAAACCAAAACATAGTACCTAAATGATTTGAAAAATCCCTACGCCAAATGGGATGTCGAAATTGTAACGCTATGTAAAATTTGGGAATACCTACCCTTAACTTGAAATTGCATCTACTTGATTTTTCAACACTTGTTTGACGTCATATTAGGTTTTTAAAATCGCGCTGTTAGGCGCTACTCTCGGCGCTACTTCCTTTTCCTGCTGCAGGTATATTCGCATAAATCAAATTTCATCCGAATATTCGTTGCTTACGAAGATGATATAGAACAAAACGAATCGTCGCTGATCTTTTTCATTAATTCAAATAAGTAGATTTACTATTATGTTTAATTTTCTATAATTTACATTTGACTTGCAGTTACTGCTTCCTATGTAATTTGCAAAATTACTTCAAACTACACGAATTTGTTCGTAACCAGCATAATATAAACGGAACACCACGTAGTCTACAATGTGAGCTAATGCATCAAATTTCATTTACATTTACACCAGTAATATCAAAGAGATACTCTTTGGTAATATGTATGTATTTTCATTTCATGTAACCTGTCCCAATTAAATATACTTACTATTAGTCAGACGCAAATTTAATATTTATTATAAAATGATCGTCTTTCAGTTTCTCAAATAAACTCTGTTACTTACTTACACCTCCTTTCATAACTAGTAGCATTGAGTAATTAATACTCCACTGATATTAAAATCAACTCTTCTTTGAAGTATCGTACCGGTAGGAAGCATGTCAGGATTGATACGATTAATTAATTACAGAAACATACAATTAAACGGTGGCTGTTGCACAGTAGTGAAATTAATTTTGTCGTACAATAATACTATATAATATCATGAAATGACTACATTTAAGCGATATTACTCGTGAGAGTTAAGTGTACAACGATTATAAATTATTGTTTTTTGAACTAAGACAACACCCAAATACACTAGAAGCAACCTACCATGAAGCCTATTTTTTGTTACGTTCCCTTAAGGTTTTACTAATTTAGAATATTTTAAATACGGTGAGTCTTGTATTTTACATCCCTTTATTTCTATGGACTGAATAAGATATATTGTGCCGTTTTTATTTTCATAAAGCGTAAAATTGTAAAGTAACCCTTTGAGAGCTTGTCACTTGCAGTTTTTGTATAAAGCTAATGCACCTACATAAATTGAAAATGTCGCACCTTTAATGGATATTGATGTAAAAGCTGTAGGTATATCATCCTTTTTGTAATTCTCTCTAGCGCTACAGAAGCTTGTATCAAAAATATAATCTCAAAAATATGAAATTATTGTATGTAGATGTGAGTCATTCAACCGCTGTAAACTCTTACTTTTATGACTAGCTCCGAATTTCAATATCCTTAGGTCAGTTTGCTTGGCTCTTCGAAAATTTCAGTGGTTTCTAGATATAAAATGCTTAAATTGGCTTTGATATCAGACTACAAAATGCATGTAATAACACTGAAAGCAGGACTATAACTACTACCCTTATCCTTAACCAGATAAAACGGGTTCAATTGCCAACAACAAAGTATCAGGTTTACCTTTAAATGAAGCCAATTTATAGAGCAACTTACTGATTAATCTTAGATAACAGTGCAATGAAACTCAATAGGTGGAAATTAATTATAATGTATACAGTAAAGGCAACGGTGTAATATGGCCAAACCATTTTTATCACTTATGAGTCTTATGACGATATAGAAGGAGTGTTTTCATCACGAATCTTTTTCAATCTACCACTTTAATAATTTTAAAAACATAAATATTGTATTTCTTTCAATATAGTTATACTTACTAAATTCTTCGTGAGTTTAACGGAGTTAATTTCAGTTCAGTTTCACTAAAGGTTATTGTTCATTATCAACCGTTAATAAATCTTAAAATACCAATATTCAAATAATTAAATATTTGTTAATGTAAAAATATTTAACCCTCTTTAGGCTCCCTCTGCAGGAATCTGTTTTTCCATGTATAGCAGTGTTCTCAGGGCTTATTTTTCATTTTAAATGTCAAATTTACATATAATACACAATATCCATTTTATTCAATTCCACAAGGGAGGCAAAGGCAAGGAATGACTAGAAAAACGATAATGCGTCTTCTCACACAATTCTAATTGTTTAGGAAAAATTGTGCTTTGCTGTGCCTTTACGTAAAGAAAATCTATGGAGAGTGAAAACAGGATATATGCACACATACATGTACAGATATAATCTTATAATAATTAGTTATTGAAAACTGAATTTAAACCAGCGGAAAAAATAAATACTAATAATAATAATGCACTTATGACTTATTATGACTGTAAGAAAGGTTTAAGTGCGTACTTTTGCGAAGAAAGCTTGAAATCAAATCAATATTTGGCAATCAGGCCCCCTCCTTGGTAAAAATTTACAGATGGTACAAAGAATGCGAAGGTGGAAGAACTACAGTTGATCACCAGAAAGGCGTAGGCCCTCCCATTACCGCTGTGACAGAGGAAAACATTGCTGCAATGAAGAAGATTATGGAACCAGATACCAGAATTAGTTACAACGTAATAGAAACTCAACTGGGAACTGCACCCTCTTCTGGGAAACAATAATACCCGAGCACCTGCATCTGAAAAAAGTTGTAAGTCGTTTTGCCCATCATTTTACAGATTTTCAAAAAGCAGAAGGAGTACGAATTTGCCACGAAATTCTAACATTGCTAAAAAAAAAGAGGGCACCAAATTTTGTCGAAAATTGTAACAGATGATGAAACTTACGTTTCCATTTTTCGACATGCCAACTCGACAAAAAGAGCCGCGTATCGATCCAAGACGAGGCCACCCTTACAATAATCGGAAAGTAGCGAACAATGAGAAAATAATGTACGTTGTTCTTTAGAAGTATCGCTTTAGTCAGGGTTATTAAGCTAGAGGAGCACAGCTAAATGGTACATCGACCACTGTTTGCTGAAAGTATTTAATAATGGGTCAATGAAGAGAACACGATAATGCTTCTTCCCACACTGCAGAGCAAACTCGGCAGTATTTGGCTGCAAACAAGGTTAATGTAATCGAACACCCTCCCTGCTCACCGGATTAGGCAATGTGCGACTTTTGGCTGTTTTTTGTGATAAAAAAGGTTTTTTTCAGAGGAAGTGATCGATCTGCTGTTTGGTATTATTTTAATAGTATTCCTTAAGATGCTTGGCTTGCAGCATTTACGTAGTGAAAGGAAAGAATGGCTGCGTGCATTATAGCAGAAGGTTTGAACATACCTATATCTAAAATAAAATTTTGAAAATGTTACACTGGTTCACATCTCGAATGTTTCCAATTTTTTACGTGGAGCCTCCGCTAGTGCTCAATTACCTACTCCAGTAGTACTTTTAAGTATATTTTAGCTTTTATGTTTAGGTCGAAACCTGCCACTATTTAGTTGTTATCAATTTCAATCGACCAAGGTCTTAAAGATACCAGATACTAACCTTATGACAATAAATGATCAGCTCATCAAGCTCTATCAGGTAGGCCTAAACGCTGTTTCAAAAATCCAATTTTTAACTTAGTGACCTTCGACTCCGGGAAAACCGGATGTGACCTAGATCAGGTCATTGGCCATAAACCATCCTATCCACCTAACATATCTCCGCGCAAAATACAAGACTTCTAGCTCTTACAGTTTTTTCAGGCATATTCATTAGACGATTAGACAGACTTACCGGCAGACAGGCAGACAAACGCTCGTACAATTTCTACCTAATAACAATAACTATTGTTTAAATAGAATCTGCTATTTTCCCTTTCGATTAGGTAATGTCGGTGAATTCGGTACCTTTGGGAAAATGCCGTTTCGAAAGATCGCAAGTAACAAGCAACAAAGTGTGTAGTAAACCACTTAAAAATGAGTTTTCAATAAAATATCAAAACGGGCTTTAGAATTTTCTACCAGCTGCAATACACTCAGGGGGTCCATTAAACAAAGTAAAAATGATTAATTAAAATCACACTTTGGTCAGGTTGTAAAAACCGAAATCGAACACGCTGGAATACACTTTCATCTTGTCTATAATCTCCAGAAAAATTAAGTAGTAATAAAAGATTCCCCAGACATAAAATTCATGCAAAAGACTCGGAAAGCATCCAATAATATCGATATATTAAAACTTGCTTGTAACAGTAAACGTAAGATACGACGGATATAAATTATACTTCGAAATACAAATTGAAGTAATGTTAAATAAAAGGCATTATAATGCTTCTTTTGATCTTGTCTTGCCTCGTGTAAATAGGAACCGCCTCTTCTTTTGAAGTCGTTAACATAAACTAATTTCTTTAAACCCGAGTATGTTTATAGAACCGTGAACCATCTAAATTGCTTCAAAGTAGACATATTCATTAAATGATTAGAAATCATATTCAAGTTTCTACAGAATCAAGTAAACCCATAAAAAATATTAATATTTGGAATATTATTCTAAGGTCACTCATAGAATACCTACATAAAATAATTTTATCATTAACTAAAATAAATGATGGAGGGAAGTGTGTGCATAAACCTATTTTCAAGAAACGGGAACGTTGTTGACATTTTCCATTGAGGTTACCGGGTTCAGTCTCTGTTAGCATTGAAAGTTTCAAATGACAGTAAGATATTGAATTGTAAATACAAAGTTTTGAATTCGATAGGGATGAATGGTTTAGTATCCCTCTTTTAGAAAGTTTTACATCAAAGAGCTATCTTGTTTACAGAGAATTACTGCAACTTATAAAACTTTCCATCACAGATCTTTCAACCAACTTTGTGAATTCGTAACCATTATTTAACACAATGTAGAAGACTATTTCATGCGGTTATACCAAAGAGTATATTATTCTCTTTGGTTATACTTATTATTACCAAGAAAAATGTTTATGCGGCAGTTAGTATGCAACGAATAGAAATATCGAGAAAGTAATTTAACTCGAAGATTCTATTGCCATCGGATAAACAACTTTTACATAATCATTTTGATGCTGTAGTGAAGAGAATCACAAAACAAACACAAAGTTATATACTAACGGTTTAGTAATCTTAGAAAACCACATAAATTATTTCCGCCTCTATCTAATACCCTTTTTTTACTAAATTTAGTTTTTAAGATGACTTGATAAGATACCAACATATCATAGAAACGGTCAGAATATCATCTCCTTAGAAGTCCCTTAAACTGCTGAAAGTTCATCGCAAAAACATTTAATACAGAAAAGAGTCAAACCGGTCGTCATACTAAAAAAGGGATTGTGTTTTTTTCCTGAATCTTCCATCGTTCAATAAATCACAACTTAACTGCATTAAACAGCAATAAAATCGTCAGTTGCCTGTAAAGAAATGACGTCGCAATTAATCTATATATTTCTTAATAGAAAACGAAATTGTAGAAAGAGTTGTTTTAGTTTATTAAACCATTTCTATAAAACAGTAACATAATAAATTAGAAACTACAGCCCGAAACGAATGAATGATAATGGAAGGAATTCGAATGGAACAGATTCTAGAAAAAATCTGTTTTTAATTTACATTAAGATCCTTTCATTTGTATCTTAGATTTGACATCCTTAATGAACGTTTTCTTTTTGTAATGGACATATTTATTAGTGTGGTGTTCTGAAATAATTATTATGTCTAAATATGGATCATAAGATTTTCTATTTATAGTTAGCATCTATTTGTGCAAATTTTTAGCGTAAATATACACGATGCGAAAGAAGGGTGCATTGAAATTCTTTGTCAGAAAAGCAATATACCAACGTTTCAAGACTCGCTATCTCCTCAGTGTGTAGAAACTTTACTGCAGAATAAGATGTGTGGAAAACGTAAGAAGCAACGCTAGTAGGTGTAATTGCTTGCGTGGTAGGAAAGTGAGTTGCAGTTTCTCACCCTTACACCCATAGTTCTCAAGAGTTCTAATTTCAAATATCACATGCAATTAAAATTAGACCATAATTCTCTTGTTCTCTTCTTAGCTTCTCAGTAGCTAATTGTTCTCGAGTACGATGCATTGTATGTCTGGTTCTCTGTCTTTACCTTTTAGCGAGAACAATGTAGGCAAACCCACGGCTTCGTGCACTCCAGTATTTTGTCAGGAATTCGTATTTTTGTGGGCTTTCAAGCCATCTGCGTGCTTCATCTGCTGAAGTCTTAATTGTATTCACAATTTGCAATGCGGAGAGATCAATTCCTATCAAAAATCTTCGATCGTACGAAATGTAGCTTCGTTCTGGTTTGGATAGAATTTTCGTATAATGAAAAATGATCCCTTCTTGACAATCCCGCATCTTAGACGTAACGGCTCTTATGCGATTATTGCTTGCACTGCCTTCTTCTGTTATATTTGTAAGTGTTTTTCAATATCCGCAAATTCGCTAATAATCCTGCGATTATAGCTGCACAAATCCAAGAAGTTTCGTGTCTCGTCTTTCCATTCCCGTACCGTATGAATTTTTTTAGGAGCTGAAGTCACTCCATTTTCAAAGATCACATCATTAACGTGACTTCATTTTAAAGCCGTTGCATTTTGTCGTAGATATCTGAAGCTTTGCACTATGAAATCTTTTGAATTAGGTACTTCTTGAATTAACTCTGTTTTGTATTGAAATATGTGGTCTTCGAGCTTTCGGAAAATTAATAATATTAATATTAATTATGAAATATGACCTCTTCACATTCTAAATCCATGACGAAGGTCAGATGCTCACAAAAGGGTTAAATGTTGAATAAATAAAATAACTCGTAACCTCCCTTTAGATAAATTTAATGAAGTCGAAAAGTGAATGAGAAGATGAAAGGATTGTTATGTTTTTTGTGGTAAGTACGCAAGTACTGAAACACTAGCTCTAAAGCGGCAAAAGTAGTGGTGATTGAATAAAACGATTAAGTGGAGTCAACCTCGTTTTTGACACTAACGTAGGTGAAACCTAAGTAATCGGAAGGAGGAAAGGAAACAACACCTCGTATTTAACCTAAACGAAGGTGTGTCCCGAACAACAATTAAAATTTTGATTACTCATAGTTGGTAAATTTTTGCGACATGTTTCGAGACCAACTGGTCTCATTTTCAAGCGATTAAATATTAACGATGATTAAGAATCCATATTAAATGAATAGGTATCTAAAAATAGCATAATTAAGTACAAACTAACCTGTGGTTCAAAACTGACTCACCTGAAGGGAAAACTTGAACAATAAACAATAAAAAGAGATGAAACACTTAAGTCATAATGACAATAATAACAAATTAATTAAACTAAAACAAAATCACAGGCGTGAAGGGCTAAAAATTACAGTTAAAGTTAGAACATAATTACACGTGCTAATTTTGGCCATTTTTGTAAATGGATAAACTGTTAATGAAATGAACTAGAGATGGCGCAAATCAATGAACAACCAATAGCAAACAAGTGGGATAAGTAATATGGGGTGAAATCATAAAATAAACAGTTAACTGTTAATGAACTTATAGCTAATAAGATCACTACCAAGGTCGGTGATCTCATTCACTAAATTATTATTATGTTTATGTTTAATAATTTCAAAGGATTCAAGGACATTGAGGAGGAAACCTTTGTTACACAAGTGCAGAATTTGGTAGTCGAGGAGATGATTGAAAATGTGACCAGTAGACAAGATATGATCCGCGAATACTGATTTGTGGGTGAGGTTATTGGTTTTAATACTTTAAGGTGTTTCTTGAAACGGGTGGAGAAAGATCTCCCCGTTTGACCAATATAAATGGATGGACATGATTGACAAGATAATTGATATATACCTGATTTATCTAAAATGTTGATAGGGTCTTTATTTTGAACCAAAGTGGAGCTAAGAGTGTGGGTAGTGGAAAAAGAAATAGAAAATGTTGTAAGCCACATTAGGGACGAATTCTCGTATTAACCTATGTTTGACAACACTTCGATCTCTAAACAAGTTCACAATTTCATATTTGGGCAACCGTCCAATAAGGCGGTTTGTGGACATCAAACTCATTTAGAAGTTTGCGAGCAAACCTCTTCTCAAAACATATTGTTCCGTACGTTACATTTTTGAATTTAAAAGCATAATAAGGCATCTCATTTAGACTTTACATTGCAAAATATAAAATATAAAATTATGGAAAGTATTATTAGCATGTCTTGCAAATACTATTTTAACGTTGAAAATTCGACCTTATAGACTCTAATGTGAACTAATGGTAAATGGTCAACTAAGGAACTAGTCTCTTTCATCTCAATTCATATCGTAATTAATTTAATACAATCCACTATCCTTTAAGTCAACAGGATGGTTGCAGTTAAATGTTTAGAGTACTGTAACTTATGGCGTAATATCTATATGTTTATCACAATGAATGTGTTAAAATGCATGGGCGTAATTGCAACATTTTCATTGTGGGGGCAGGATAAATAAAATACGGTATATCCTATGCTTACGTACCTACATGTAGCCCATACGTATACCGTATAGGTATAGGTATAAGGTTTTTCACTCTTCCATCCGTTCCAAACAAATACTTGAGAAAAGGCGAAGAGAAGTCTTAAAAGGAAGGATCAGGACGCTGCTCAATCCCGAAAAAAAGGGTAAATAACAAACTGCGACTTCCTATAAAAATTACTGTACAGCTTAGGAAACTGAGTTTTTGAGGAACTACAAATCCACTTTACAGTCTCTTGCCCTGTAACTGCCTTTTATCTAAAGGTAGAAAGAAAAGAAAAGATTAGAACAACACGAAGATAAATACAAAGGCCCCTTGGTGCAACCGCATTCTAATGTTTTTTAAACCGTTTCGTCCAACTGGTCAAACCAGGCATTTCTGGCAGCAATGCCTTCTTCGATGAATCTGTACTTCTTATCAGAGTGATTTTTTGTATTTATGATAATAAGCTATTATCCGTGGAGGGGGGGGGGCATGTCCGGAAAATATGGGGAGACTGGGGTACAAAATCAAAACGCAATTTATTAACTTTTGCCACTTGGTTTGTGGCAAGTTTATTTTCTACAGTTACAAATCTTCTCATAAAATTTAATAAATTTCAGTTTAAACAAGGTCAAGTATTGGCAGGAAATTGTTTCTCGTGTCAGCTTTTCTCCAACGTGAGCACTCGCGGCACCTATCGCGCAAATAACGTTTCCTTTCTTAACATCAATAAAATTCTTTATAATTGAAATTATGTAACGCCACTACCAGTTAAACGAGTGATGCCAATCTATAATTGTGCAAGGGAAATTTTCGTCCACCACACGAACAGAGTTCCAGAAATCACATGCGAAACCATCGAAATTCGTAGCAACCCGTCCAGTTATCCCCAAAATAATCGATTAGTTATTGCAAATCTTCATATCGTTGGCTCTAATTCAATTAATATATTAAAAGTTCTGGAATCATTCTCGTATGAGACCAAATGGGATTATCCAATTGCAGAAGTTTTTGGGACCAAAAGGTGTGTTGTTTGTAGAGTTTATGCAGCCAGGGACAACAATTACTGCAGATTTTTATTGTGAAACTTTACAGCGTTTACGGGGAGCCATTCAAAACACATGAAGAGGCATGCTGACTTCTGGAATTGTTCTGATCCATAACAATGCCCTGAATTGAAAAAGTGGCTTGTGGGGCAGCGTTTCCAAACTGACGAAGAGCTTTCCTTTATAGCCAATCGGAGGTTGAAAAACAACAGCCCTCGTATACCTGTGAGATTAAACACACTGTCCAAAAACGTTAAAAGGTACAGACATTCATTTGTAGTAGCATTCAATGTAATGGAGATACACTAATTTTTTGCAAGATTCCATAAATTCATTGTTCTTTGCTTCTGCGGTGATGTATAAGAACGTTGTAACATTAAATTCATGGAAAAAACAAAAATTAATGAAGGATGGCGAAATTTTTGTTACTCAAGATTTCTGATTCGAGATTAGGTATTGTTTCGGTATTAATTTAAAGGTAACCAAACCATATGTGCTTAAAGTAATTACACACATGAAGGCTGATGAAACCTCTGTTGGCGCTAGTCGTTACTACACGTAGATACAATGCATACATTGTATATCGCCAATCTCAAATTCACACCCATTTTTTAAAACGATTTTTCTTTGGAAGAAAAGAACTAATCTAATCTGATTTTTATACAAGCAACATTGAACAACAAAAGTCCTCATTAAGTTAGAAATTTGTAAATATACAACTCAGGTTTGTGTGTGCTTACTCTACTTACTCAACAGCTCACCTTTGAACAAATAACAATGCAACAAACATTTATTTCCGTTTAATTTTAATCGCAAGATGGAATGAAACGCTTTAGCAATATCCATTAATATTATTAAAACCAAAAAAAATCCGTCAGATGAAAAGGAGAGAAATCAAATCTATCACTCATGAGGAAAAAAAAAGTAAAAAGCCTCATTTCCCTTAATATATTGCTTGTAAGCACCTTGAAGATTGAACTTTAATATTAGCTCTCGATGAAACTTTCAAAGCAGCTGGTGTGTCATTCTTACACATATCTTGTTCAAAGTTTTATTATGAAAATTCATGCAGAAAATTAAAAATTGTTTACAATGTAATTTTATAAAATGTTTAGGATTACAGCATCAATAAACCTTCCTTTATTTACGATGGTGAGTCTAAGTTATACATATGAAATATTGCAGTACTTTCCTACCTACTACAAGAAAATCAAGTAGAAAACTGTCATCCTTCGAATATATAGCCCATTTTATTTAAATTCGGCCGTCATACGAGGTAGTATATAACATTATAAGGTAGTGAAATTTACTTCACCGTACATGGGACTTGTAGACTGTGAGAGATATTTCCCAACAATATTAAAGTTTATTTCCGATTTCTACCACCTTATTCTTATTTTTCTTATTACACGTAGGTACACGAATTTAAAGTTATAGTACGTGAATGACCAAACAGTGTAGTAAACATACCATTAATCTGAAGAGCATTCGTGTATTTGCTTGAACCAACAATGTATGTAATAAACGCGGAAGTGATAAATAAGTGACTACCTATTATAGTACAGCACAATTTTGTTTTTGAACTATAGTAATTTAGAACATGCAAAATTTTTCACAATTTGCTACGTATTGAAAATTCGACAGTTTTTGTAGATCCGATGCGAGACAACACTGCAAATACAAAAAACCACAACCCCCAATTAAAATTTATTAAATCGGAGCCGTATCGACAGCGAAGCTGTTAGCATCAGTGAACAATTAAACTTAGCTCTCGAAACGCGTCCGATTTAATAAACTTTTAGTACGGCCACCCAAAAAATGGCGATATGTGGAATAAGGTTAAATGAAATTGTTAAAAAATGCATTTAACTGGAAAATTCATGAAAATGCTATTTACTGTTATCCCATTTCACATTTTGACTGTAACATAAAAAAATATATAAATATTACAGAAAATTGCAAGAAACCTGTATTAGATTGTCATCCTTTGAGTCAGACTAGAGCACCACTTTTCTTAGAAATTATAACACAATGATGAGCTGCAACTGATTACAGATGAAAGCCTTCCAGTAACTAACTTTTTATAGAATTCGTATATTTCTTCATCATAAGAAATTCTTCTCCTACTTGAGTTACGCTTTCAGGGCTCAAATAGTGATGCTAGTTGAATGCCTTTATCGTAGAGAGAGATCAGAATCTTTTTGGAGAATTTTAAGACCAGTCTTTTAGGCCTTATTGAAAATCTCTGAGTTTGTATCGCAACCAGTTACAGAATGCAAACAAAATTAGTCAGCATCAGCACTCGCTTTGTCTTCAACATACCAATCAGCCTACATTTATGGCTAAAATTTGGAGGAAATTGTAACTATCCGACTGTTGTTTGCACATTTTCCTTAAAAGAAATGGTTGTCGAGACTTTCCTCTATGCTTTGTGCTGATGTTAGGTTTGTACCCATCGACGAAGACACGGTGAAAAGTGGTTTAGCCCAAAATTTGTATGTGATTAGCATATTTCTGGATTGGACAAAATGATTGTGTGAAGTAAAAACCCTCAATCTATCACATACTGTATGTCGTTTGATAACATAGTTCATAGTAGATTGTCTTAGAGTTTATGATAACAGAATTAACCAATTTTCTAACTCGGCACAACCAAAGGTTGAAGTTGATTTATTGTGGTTGGTTTATTTGGAATGACAAAAGACATTGTTGTAGCTATTGAAATAACTTTTTCGGGGGAACTTTACATGACCAAGGACCTTTTCAGTCATTTTTTGCATTAACGCAATACGAATTTCCTTAGCTTTTCCAGAGTTATACCCATCGTCTACTATTGAACTCGTTGCAGTATTCATAAACCGATGCACCTTAGTAATGATGGAAGTGGATTATGAAGATCCAACCAGTCACAACAGTTTTCTCAAAAGCCCATTACGTGTAAATGTGTCATATTCTTCCGGCGCTATTTTGTAGTTCAATTCTTCCATCTGTGCTGAGTTATCATAATTCAAATGCTCCGCATGAAATCGTACATTTTATTCTCAGTCACCAATGCACTCATATCCAAGGTATAACACTATTTTAATTTGATTAATGTAGAGCAGGGAACGCTTAGCTGTTTGCCTGTATCTTCAACTTCTTGTTAGCTCTTATCCATTGCTTCAGCAATTTTTTGTATATTCCACTATCGTTGAATTTGTAGGTGCTTATTAAATATATTAAATGCGGGAAAAATAGGAAGCCGGCTCATAAAACTCTAACATACGCGCTTTCTTTTATCTTCTGTATGGCAATGTTTTGAGTATAAATAATACTGCACTTGTTGGTTCAGATGCAGATATTATGTATGATGCTTTGCAGCATAGAGATTGATCAAATCTCATGAGACATGTTTTCTGCATTCTCTTGTAGCACATGGGCGAGTACTTTTTTTTTATTAAAATCTCTACTAGTGTTGAAATTTCAAAGCGAATTGTGCAAAAATCTTTGAATCAACACCGGTAGGAGTGTTGAAAGCCACAACAGTAGATTTTGAGTCCATGCTGAATAGTAGGCGATATAAAGGTTCGAGATTGACTCGAATAGCGGATTATAGTTCACTTTCCGGCCGTTGTTTCGCAACACGATTTTTACCTATTGGTTAATTGTCCCGCAATTTTAGAAACGGAAGAATTACGTTTGCATTGTTGAACATTTCACTAGTAGTTCATCATCTCTGAATATTTTAGCAGCCATTGACCCAATCATTGATCTATGAACCTGGTTTACTGGATGTTTGGAAAGGATCCATCCTCTACTGACTGGTTTACTGGCTTGGGATCTGTTTTTAACCTAATCTTTCTCTTCGTTTAAGTTTACTTTTCGTTCGTGTAAAACATTTGCATATTGAGACGTTTCTATATTTCCAATTTGTAGAGGTAATTCTCGTGACCCGTGCCCTTGAAGAAAGCTGCGCCAAGGCGTGACTATTTACGAGGGAGAGGGATGTTGTAAATGAAATTCCAAACCAAATGATAAAAACATCGTCTTACCTAAGTTATATAAATGGTTATACATAAATGTATTTTTCGAATGGTTTGTTCTTAGCAAGATACACAAACTTGCGACTACTAGCACAGATAAATCTGTACTTCTAGCAATGGATCATTATGTATACTTACTTTGTGCAACGTTTGACTATCAAGGAATTTATTTTCCCCAAAAGTAAATTCTCATATTCTTTAACATGAAAACAATATGTAAAACAATCAACGTTTGTTTGGTTCTGAAAGTTGTTAATTTCATTAAAGGTATTAGAAAGCGACTTTGAAGTGAGTTTTACACACATAAGTAAAATTCAGCATAATTAAATACCGGTACATAGGCACTTCGGGGTTAAGTAACAAACGAGCTACTAGAGTTGCCTTTATAATCACCTATTCACTAATATTTAATTTTAAAGTATAAGAGCGACATAAAGTCACGTCAGAAGCTCTCGAACCATCCTCAAAGAAGTTACTGATGCAAAAAAATTAATTACGCGTAGACGTTTTATTTAGCCCACATCACCGCGGTCGCTGAACTAGTAAACATAAGAAATTATCAATCAAAAAAAAAAACTGTCAATGTTTCGATAACTTTTTTTCCATTTCGAATTGTATACTATTACTTTTTCCTGAAAACATTTTTCAGTCAAACTTTGTTGTCAAAGTAAATTAAGTACGTTCTATAAGCACGACAGATAGATATATTGAAAAAAGTAAGTGCACTCTACGAAAAATATCAAAATGTCACCTCAGTTTTCCGTTGACGAAACGTGCATGAAAATCGCAAATATGATAAATATACCTCCCAACTTTTTCCCGATGCCAAAACATTGCCACAGAATACAGATGTATTCTGTGACATTGCTATGCCGCTGACATTCTAAGGTGTGGTATTGACTAACACAGGAACAAAACATCAAAAAGCATTACAGTTCAAACTATACGTGATTTAACTTACCTATACTTATTCTGAATTCTTTCAGCAATTCCGAATCTACATTAGTTTTGTTATTTCAGTGCCATATATCTTACATTAGATTTTCAGAATTGAAGCTTAAATGTAAATATTTTAAAATGTTGTCTCGTACCAATTTAGTGCTACTTTAGCTTGAACAGGAAGTACCTCACACACATTTTTAATCCGTTATATGCGTTTCTTCAAGATGTGAATTGCACCGAAAATTTTCGATTTTCAGTCATATTATCGATAATACACATTTACTTTTACAGAAAGTTATACTAGCCACTATACTAAGGAGCTGCAGAGGATAGTTGTAGATGAAAACCCTTTCAAAAGCCCCTGTTAGATAAATACAGAATGTCGCCAAGTGAACCCTGTACACACAGGAACAGTAACACTTACCTACTGTTGTTCAATTATTATGAGAACGTAAGACTTTAAATCCATGGCGGCGTCGGCGTTTATTGCAGCAATGGTTGTTCAAGTTCTGCTGCGTTAAGGGAAAATGAGCATGAGAAAACCGGTAAAATTAAGAAAGAGCCGACTCTTCTAGTAAGCCTTCGTGAAGGTCACTATAATTTCACAGACAGATAGAAACTGTCGCCTCTTGTTTTACGTAAATATCCTATGTCATTGTCATTCCACGCCGACGGAAAGTCTAGACCTTCTTTGGCAGAGTTTCTGCTGTTGTGACCGCCGACCGTTTCGATTTTGATCTGTAATAGTGGGACCATGTTTGGTCAATGGTAACAAAACCACGCAAAAAATCACTGGGTTTTTGTTAAATAACTTCAGAATATTACTAAACGATCGCGATCATGCATTTTATCGACCTTCTCTGGAATTTAATTATCTATGACGCTTATCATCATCGAGTCACTTCAGCACGTTGGAAACGTGGACCCCAGCGGCAAACTATTACTTTTGAATCTCCTAATATTTGTCGAACATGAACCAAAATTTGAGTTGCGTGATCCACTTACAACGACAGAAAAACTTGGTAACAGATACTTTGCGTTCCCACAAAATTTAGTGGTTTTATAAGATAGTGCAGCCGTAGCAATGGCCACTTAGATTCCAAAGTAACTTTACTATTACACGAACGTGGAGCATATACTTTACTATTATATTTTCAAAGTTCAAAAACATTTTAGTAATATCAATGTCAGTCATCCACCTTTTTCTTCCCAATAGGGGAACGGCTCATTTGAAAAAGCGGATTGCACACTTCAAGGCTTCTATTTCAACTCTACCATGAGTTTATAAAGAAAACGCGTAATGTATTGTATGATATTTGTGTAATTCTATACATTTCAACACTTTTGCACCCATTTAATTACAAATCGTTAATCGTTATGGACTATAGATTTTATTAATTGTACATACAAATAATATTAGTAAAATATATTATATAACAAGCTTATAATTTTGGTGTTTATTGCACGAGAGAATGTTCAACGTACGAGCGAGCGCAGCGAGCGAGTCACGCTAAATTTTCCGAGTGCAATTAACACCAAAATTATAACGAGTTGTATACGCTATTTTTTTTATGCTAGGATCATAAATTTGAAATTTTATTTTTAAACAGACTATACTTGCATGAATGTTTGATGTAATAACGGTATCGTTTCGTTGGATACGGTTGTTGCTATGTGTCGTGTGTAAATACCGTATATGTCAGAGCAGGTAAAGATGGCGTCGTTATTTCTATGGTTATTGCACGGGTGCAATAAAACTGGAAATTATGAACAATTTCTGTTTATCAATAAAGTCGTTTATGATGGTAGCATAAAAAAAAATTAAAATGTAATTAACTGATTCCATCGTCAAACCCACTCTATAATGATTTATAACAGAATTGGCTCAAAAGTTTCGAAAATATATTGAATTACATAAGTATCACACTCGGCACAGCATTATAATACGATATTAAAGTAGCGATTGGCCTATATGTAATTTTGTATGTGTTGGTAACCTATGACATATATACAATTCATAGGTACAACTATTAACGAATATCTAATACACATCAATCTAACGTATTATACACGTAAAAAGAAGATTCCTTACGAGCTCTAAGAAAAATATTAAGTTCACAAAGGTTTTAACACCTTATGAATAGTAGGAATCACTATACAGGGTGTCTCACGGTGACCGTCGGTTAGAAGTATATCAAGAACGGTAAAAGCTAAAAATTTGAAATTTTGCACATGTAACATGCCGTGTTTAATCTATTAAATAAAAATATTTTCCAAATGGCAGCACATCCGGAAATACCGGAAGTGAGCATCAACGTCTTTATTTTAAATACAAACCAGGCAATTTTTTTCACATTCTGATGTGTCATTAAATGTTTAGTACGTATCCTTAAAATAATCGGCGTATCAATTTCGATTGTTGAGAATAACATTTTTTTCCACTGAAAAATTTCAAAACCTTGTTTAGGAAATAAAATTGAAATTCGAAAGTGGTAAAAGTTAGGGAAATGGGATTTTAGGTTCTCAATGTCAAAAGATTGAGACACAATTGTCTGTAACGGATAATAAAAAATTGCCCGCGGTTAAGTATCTATTTGACGTTATTTCCAGACTTAAGAAAAACTTTAAAGTCTCTTTTTTCAAATGGAATGCCTATTTAATTATCAGCCCATTCGATGCAGAAATAAATTTCCTTTAAATTGATATAACATGTTCCTATACCTAAAATCAATGATTACAAAGTTATGTACATATTTCTATTTAAATTTATAATTACATACATACTTTACAAAACAAGGTTGGCATTGAAAATTTCCAAAAAATTTTTATGCAATTGTTACATATATAGTCGCCGGCAGTACGGCAGAATGTACAGTCACAATCCATGCAGGTATTGACAGTTAAGCAACTCGCGCTCTGGTCAGTACTTTGATGGATGACCGGTTCATTCTGTGGCTCGGTGTGTCCGGCAGGGGGTAGTACAAAGGGCCCGAATGTGGCCTACGTACGCGTGGACTTAGGTCCCATCCCCCATTCTAATTTACATTTTTACATTTTACATATATAGTCGAATGTTTTCACCGAGAAAAATGTTTTTGTCTACATATTTAACTTAATATCTACTGATGAAAGTAGGTGGCAAGTGTATTGTTACGTTACACTATACCAAAGAGAATACCTATACTTTGACTATACTTCTAAATATAAAACTTATATTGTAATTAAGAGGAAGTAAAATCCATATTTACTGCTGTACATATACGTGTAAATGATGCCTTTAATTAGTGAAATAAACAAAAATTTGAAACTGTTTAAGGTAGAGAAGGTCTTTCTATTAAACAGATGTTATGCAACGTTAGACCAGCTTCTATTTGTACATTTTATGTTTTATGGTATTTTTAGTTTTACTATAGTTAAAGATGAATGTTAAAACGTTCTCCCTAAGGCCATTCGTATTCCCAAAAAGTTGCCAGTGTCCAAATTGAGTTCTTTTACATTCAAAATTCATTCTAAACTATCCTTATGAAGTTCACACGTTCGTTAATTTTTGGGCAAATACTATGTGCAAAGACGTAATTAACATTGTGAAAGGGTCATTATCTATTTTTGGTCTCAAATTTATTTCAAAAAGTTTGCATTTAGGTAGGAACGAATTCGTATATCTTTACCAAATATCAACCCATTTTTGTGATTTTTACGTCAAATGTAAGTAAATGTAATCCTTTATTATAGTTACTTTAATAACTTGCTAAATTACAGATACCTACAGGGTAAAAAATCTGAAAAGGCACAAAAATGTAATTTTTTTTCTTTTTTCAAGCAACTAAGCCAGCTCAACAAAGTGTGATATTTTAAAACAAAAGCTATTACAACCTACAATCACAGATACCCCCCCCCCCCCCCAAAGCACGCAAAACGCGAGAATCGCGTGTACCCCGTTTATACTAAATAACATTACAAAGTAATCATATTTAGGTAGTCGGGGTTAGATTTTATAAAGGTTGATGAATACACAGCAGTTCTTATTGTATGTAAGTACATGATAATAATTCAGAATTTTTTATGTTTTATATGTCCTCTAAGTTTACGTTTTAGAAGTCAATAAGTTATATTATAATAATAAGACGTAAATTCTGTTTAAACATTTATTTCAAATACAACCCAAGGGTAATAGATTGTAATAGATTAAAATAACACAATACGGGTTGCCAAGTTTCAACGCTAAGGAAGGACTATTGACTTCTTCAGATATTATTTTTCTTTGCCGTTTTTTACGTTTTATATTATAATTTTAAAATTACGACGCAGTATAATTACATCAAAGCAATATTTTTACTACAATGGCTACAATATTGAATATGCAGTCTTGGGGAATAAAAGTGTATTAAAATATTAACAATTCCAACACGATGATTAAATTGAATTTGTAAATTTCTTCTCAAAGGAAAACCTTCGTAGGCTAATTACAATTCAATTACTAACCTTTGAAAGTAAAATATTCGATTTGAAAGAAATTCTTTGTTATTTCTCTCATTTATTTATGGGAAGGACACAAAATTAACACAAAGTGTTATTATTTACTTACAAGCTGGATTCCATTATCTCTTTACATTATTTCGAAAAATATTACCTGCATAAAAAAAGTTTTACAGTTTACAGAGTTACGTGAATGACGATAAAATCATTACGAAATCTGAAACCAGCATTTATACCTACGTAAATAAAAACATGGAAAATAATTGAATAATTCATTGTAATTTATTTTTAAGATTAAATTTTGCTCAATACCAGGCTAACAAAATTGGGTTGGTCATAATGAGTTACGGAGAGTTCATGCGAATTAATTAACAAAGTATTTTCACTAACGAACAAAAACTTTACATAAGCTATTATAGTAATTATAACGTGAGCCGAACTCTAATGCACTTAATAGTGCAGGGTTCCATTTACCATACATTACGTCTTCTTGGTATGACTTCCTGCGCTAGATCGTCCATTACGCCATTAGCAAATCAATTTGTTAGAAATGTGCGACGGTTGCTAAAAATCTAAATAGTTTCACATTTGCGCTTCTTATTATTCTTAACTTCGTTTCGTATATAGCTCTAAATATAGACATATTACGCGAAACTTTAAAAGCGGTTGAATAAAATGGTTCCCGTCATTTACACTTTACAAAAAAGTTTAAACATCCCAAGAACAGAGAAGCGGAAATTTTAATCTCCAACAGAATTTATCCAAATAACTTCTCTACTTTTAGCTTTAATTTATTTACGCAGAAAGCCTACAGCACTATCCTTATTTCAATTTAAATACGTGTAAATGTTACCGAGGCTCGTCCTCAAAATTTGGGAAACGTTTAATGTGGGTAATTATAATTACATCTGTGAATTCGTCATTTGACACAAAATCTAATGCTTGAGCACTTCTGCAATACACGGACGAACACGGTGTTTATCAACAAACAAATTGTGATAAATTGTAATTTAACACCAGAAATATACACATTAGACCAGGGTAGATAATATTTGAAACCAAAAAAAATTATAGTAGGATGAAACCGATTAGAAAAGGAAGGGAATACCCTTAAAATGAAAGGAAAAATAAATTACGGGCGATCTGAGGTTGGGAAGCGGTAGGGGGTGAGTTTTTAAGGGTAAAAATCGGTTAATCTCGATTTCCGGCAAAACTACAAGTTCTATCGAAAAAAGTTAAATGACAAAGTTGTAGGCAATAAAAAGATCTACAATTTTTGTATTTACACTTTTTCTCCTTAACCTCAAAATTCATGAGAAAATTCAAAAAACCACATTTTTGGTTTTTAATTGTTATTTTTTACAAAAAAAAATTTTTTTTCATGAAACTTGGTGAAAACTTACCTTGTTATGTTCCAAATATACTGGAATTTTTTTGATTTAAAATAATAAATTTTTCATCTTCTTTTAACTCGATTCCGAAAAAGCACCCTAATTTTTAATCGAAAATTCTCACGTCAAAATATCTGATATTTCAGAAAAGTCGGTGGGCTTTTTGTTCGTTGAAATCTCTACTTTCTGATGGTGTTAACGAAAATATACATTACTATGAAAAATCTTTTCAGAAAATGCAAAAAACCGAAAAATGCTAAAATTCGAATTTTTTTTTTAATCTTCATGTACAAGTTTGAGGTATTTATTAAAATTTTTACTTTAATTACTCGGAAACGTTAACTTCCATGGTAGATTAATAAACCAAAAAATTACAAATCCATCGAACATGAATATCACAAAAAAACATAGTTGTTGTAAATATAAAGAAAATGTGACTACTGCTATTTTTTCCGGTAAAAAAAGTTGATTTATTCAATTTTCATTACATTTATGTAATAGAGAATCTCATTAGATAGAAATATACACGTAAATCGTACTATTGAGTAGAAATATTTTTTAATGATGAAATTGTACATTATATTATTTTTAAAAGTATTAATCTTGTATTTATAAAAACATTACATTCAATTCGACTTATTTCTCAATCAGTTTTTGTCTTTTTGATGGTATTTTATGATCGTTAGATTCGACAGGCTTTTCTGATTCTACTAGATCTTCGACATCTTCCAGACCATTATCGTCTTCGTCTCCAACATTATTTACAGTCTGCATTGGTTCTTCATCGGTAATTTCATGTGAATCATTAATATCCTCGTAGATTTTTTTATCCACATTGGCGCATTTGTCAGAACCATGACAATTTGTGCATAAATCTGTGCATTTTAAACCATGTTTCTGGCAGCCACATTTTAAACTATTACATCCAGTTTCACAGCTGCAGCAAATAGTTTTCAGCAATATTTCCGGAATTAATTGCATTTCTGTAAATTTGGGCATAATTCCACGTTGATGTTGCTTCCAGCCCCAATCTGTTGCTGTCAATTCGTTACCCAGCCATGTTTGAAGTTGATAATATGCCCTGTAACAATGTTGTTCTGCTGCACCTTCTGTGGGTGGGAGATTTGCCAAAATGAAAGATGATTTAATTTTTGCCAATTGGTATTTTTCAAATCTTAATTGATTCAGTGTTATAGTATCTTTTTTACATTTATAAATAGATTTAATTAGTTGCAATCCATTCTTTTTTATATCTTCTTTGTTTGCATCTTTATTTAAAAAAATATTAGCCAAATTTGACAATTTTTTATCGTCTAATAATGAACTGACAATACTTTTCTTGCCTTTTCCGGCAAATCCGGATGTTGTGTCGCAAGCAGAAAAACAATGCAGAAATGCAACGATGTTTTTGACGGATTCATATTTGAAACTATTAGACGTGAAGAAAAGATCTTTTATGTTTCCAGAACCGGGCTTGAGGAAATAAATATGATTATTTGAATTTAATTGATTTAAAAGAACCAAAAGATCAATATCTTGACCTACAGCAATGACAGTTTTATTAGTATCTCTGGCAATTTCTATCGAAGTCTTAATAATGTCAACATCAGCATCTTCTTTAGCTTGTTCACAGGAAAATCCCTGTGACTGTAATACTTGCATTAACGAATTTATTATTTTGTCTTTATTTTTCTCATTAAATTCGAATTTTAGCATTTTTCGGTTTTTTTGCATTTTCTGAAAAGATTTTTCATAGTAATGTATATTTTCTTTAACACCATTAGAAAGTAGAGATTTCAACGAACAAAAAGCCCACCGACTTTTCTGAAATATCAGATATTTTGACGTGAGAATTTTCGATTAAAAATTAGGGTGCTTTTTCGGAATCGAGTTAAAAGAAGATGAAAAATTTATTATTTTAAATCAAAAAAATTCCAGTATATTTGGGACATAACAAGGTAAGTTTTCACCAAGTTTCATGAAAAAACATTTTTTTTTGTAAAAAATAACAATTAAAAACCAAAAATGTGGTTTTTTGAATTTTTCTCATGGATTTTGAGGTTAAGGAGAAAAAGTGTAAATACAAAAATTGTAGATCTTTTTATTGCCTACAACTTTGTCATTTAACTTTTTTCGATAGAAGTTGTAGTTTTGCCGGAAATCGAGATTAACCGATTTTTACCCTTAAAAACTCACCCCCTACCACTTCCCAACCTCAGATCGCCCGTAATTTATCTTTCCTTTCATTTTAAGGGTATTCCCTTTCTTTTCTAATAGGTTTCATCCTACTATAATTTTTTTTCCTTTTTCATTATTTTTGGCAGCTTCGGCACTGGTCTACATAATGCACCTAATTTTGCAAAATAAAGCGATTATTCAACTGCACATGTAATTAATTCGTTTGCCATAAAGGAATTGTGTAAATATGTTGCTCAATCGCTATTAGAAATACATTATTAATTCCCTGATTAATTCAAAATCTTACCACAAAGGGCAGTTTCCTTCAACTGATGACACGGATGACAAATTGTATATATTATTCGCAATTGCCGAATTCGCCCACTGGACGCCTGGGCAGCCTATACTGGTTGTCCAGTATTATATCTATAGCTTATGTTTTCTTCATGTTTGTTTTTGTTTTTTAGTTTTTTTTTTTGCATTTCAAGTCATGTTTCCTGCAAGTGCAAGATTTGCTTGCACACTTCTTGCATCCACAACGTACAAATCCCTGTTTGGAACCAGAAGACATCATAGCTTCCTTTCTGACAGTTACTGGATAATCAGGGACATCTTGAATCTGTAGAAAGTTACTTGGAGCCTACTGAAACTGATTTCTGGTGTAACGTTGAGTAAGTTTGCCATGTTTTGTTCCTATAGCATACATGTCGGGTTCCTCTGCTTCCATCACGATTCCCAAAACGTTACGCGCAGCGAGACGTCCCCGGTCAACTTCTGGGATAGCCACTAACACGTTATCACTAACTTTAACGGGCGGTAACTTCCTCTTTGAGTTGAGAACCATCCTTTCTTCTTGGTTTTTAAGCTTACTTTTGCAGTCCTGTCGTTGAGGTTCAATAGCTGACTTCTTTGCACAAAGTGAACACAAGGACAAAGGTATTTCACAAAAAGGGAAAAATGAGCAGTCGGGGTGAAAATATTCTAAGCATTCAAAGCACTGTTCTCCAGACAGGCACTCCATGTCACAGACTTTCCATGTCTTGATCTCGTCACTGTTTTCAACAATTGCGTTAGTTGTATTATCATTTCTTCTGGATCCATAGTTTCCTCTTCTGTCGCATCTTACACCTGATTTTCCTTTGTGCCCTGATCAGTTAAACTTCTTTCCATTAACGATAGTTGCTCTTCGAGCTCCTCCCCGCTGACTACTAGCAATATTTTCAGGTAAAGCGGAGTCAAACAGATATATGATATAGTTAACTGATTATTGTTGCTTCTTAGGGCCAATCTGTTCATCTCCGATAAACTTACTGGTAGATAAATTCTATGGAAACAATTGTTGCGGCAATCGTCACCATGGAAGTTAACTGAGAGTTAAATTTAACAGGAGGCGGAAAGACGGGGCCTTAATGTAATAAACTACTTTTATCTAATTCCGTTAATAAAAGTGATAGTTTACGTTGTTGTTTAAAATTAGGTAACGTGATCTTTTTCAAAACTGTCTCATCACAGTTATGTAAAGTAGTTATGTAATAATATTACACAACTGACAATTTGAAACTATAAGTAATTGGTTAATTATTGTCAAAATTCGATGTTTGTTTCCATAGTAACCATGAACTTAAAACTACTTCATTTCAGATTAATGTTCTCATTAAAAAATCAAAAGGTAGATAAAATTACGGAATTAGATAAAGTTTTGTACTTAACACGTTATGAAAAAGTCTAATTTTATTTGACTCATGTAATTTGCAAAACTCGCTCGCTTCGCTCGCTCGATTTGGCAAATATTACATTTCGTCAAATAAAGTTAGTCTTTTCATAACTGGTTACGTAAATAACTATTAATACTGTGTTATTATTGTAGTGGAAAGGCACTATACTGTAATAGTTTAAGTGGAGTATTACAAAACTATTGTGCTTTGCGGTACATTAATATTAAAAAAAAACGAGAATTCAGCGCTGACATTACTATAAGTTTTACAACGAATCCCTTCTTTTTGGCTTTCTTCTTTAGCGCACACGACTGACACAGATCAAGATAAATTCTTATCACTTCCCTCGTCATGTTGCAGAATTTCATTTTTAGCTCCACCCCCATAGCTTTTTCTCTTTTGGGGCCTAGCTTCAAATGAGCTGCGTGCAATACGTCAAACATTTCTGGTAAAAGGCAATAGTATTTAATTTCTGACAGGGAACCTTCAGTTTTCTGAATTAAACGCTCACTGTTGCCGATATTCAGGACGTCGAATTTTTTTTGCAGCGACGATAATCTTTGGTTGTTAAAGATTCCTCTTCCTTTCTTTCGCTTTTTTCACTTCAGTAATCATCGTTGTGTGCTTTTCATCGCACATTAACAACGATCTATTGCCCTTCTCACAAAGCAACTCACGCACTTTAGTATCTAATAAATCTTTCATTATCACACTGATTAAAATTAAAATTAAAAGGCTACTCAGCGACTGACTGATAGACTGAGCAGTAGTGTGGGAGGGATAGGGACGTTCATGTCGAGACAGGAGCCGATAGCGTGAGAAATTTTAATTCGGCTATTGCGCAAAATGTAAAAACCTACAACACGTTGTGGGTAAATGGCAATGCTCCCAACGCATTGTGGGTATTTCATTTTTACCTACTTACCAAGTTGCACACGACTGCGACTACTGAGCAAATAACTTTTCCCACAACACATTGTGCGTAGCTTGTTTTGGTCACTGACCGAACTAAAATACCCACAACGCGTTGTGGGTATTGGTGCTTACTCAGTACTCGTTGTGGGTAATTATTTCGAGCAGTGGGGGGAATTCGGCAATTGCGAATAACATATATATCTGAAAGGTCATATTTTATGATTCAAGGCTATTCTTTTTTGCTTTTGCTTTTTGCTAGAGTCTTGTCGAAGAAAAAAGTGCAATTACGAAACATGCAAATATGTATTTTTGAGATACCAACTTCAGAGTGAAAAAAATGCCTCGAGAATTGGTTTGAACGCATGCACATTAAGTTTATAAAACTTGAAAATGAATATTTTGAAAATCAAGATACCTAAGCCTCCTCCAAAAAAAATTTTTTTTTCAACTACTGCAAAGGTGGCCTTCGTACATACTGCGCATTCATGTGTTGTATGACCATGAGGTTAACACAGTAATGAT
The DNA here is from genome assembly GCA_036250285.1 of Pyrocoelia pectoralis. Lineage (NCBI taxonomy): Eukaryota > Metazoa > Arthropoda > Insecta > Coleoptera > Lampyridae > Pyrocoelia > Pyrocoelia pectoralis. Next base: position 69,230,872 of record CM070074.1, read on the forward strand.
AATTTTTAATAATAATGTACTTTATTCTTTCAGTACTTACTATAAAGATATGTAGTTGTACAGGGTGTACAACTAAGAAAGGAGGTCGCCCATAACTCGGAAACTATTGGAGATAGAACAGTGAAATAAAAAATCTTATAATAAATGTAAGCAAGAGAAAATGCTGGAAATTATTTTCACTTTCCTACCATTGCCGTCAGAGGGCGTTTCACTGATTTCAATTTGAAATTCCCATTTTTTGGGCAATTTTTCTCAGTAAGGTATTTAATAAAATATATTCCTTGTAAACTAGTGATCAATATGTAAAACTTTGTTTAATGAATTTTTACGATTGCTGTCAAAATAAATGGAGGGGGAAGTAAATTAAGTTTTACTGGAAAAAATCGTGTAACTTCGAAACGGGTTGCTTGAATTTGTCAAGATTGGTCTCGATGTAAAGAGAATACTTGATATTACCAAAAAAATCCAAAACCACAACAATTTCTTATCCCCGTCTACCAACAGAGGGCGCAACTTTTTGAAGGAACAAAACGGTCGACTTTTCTAAAAAAATTCAAATGGTACCAAATATTTTTTTCACTGCTATTGGAAGGAAAATTAATAAGGGAATAATTTAAAAAAAAATTATGTCAATAGCTCTTATAGTACCGAAGATATAGTCTAAAATGTGGTAATATAAGAGGCAATTTGAGGTATAAACGGAGATAAGAAATTGTTATGGTTTTGAATTTTTTTGGTAATATCAAGTATTGTCTTTTCATCGAGGCCAATATTGACAAATTCAAGCAACCCGTTTCGGAGTTACACGATTTTTTCTAGTAACACGTAATTTAGTTCCCCCTCCCTTTATTTTGACACCAATCGTAAAAATTCATTAAACAAAGTTTTACATATTGATCACTAGTTTACAATGAATATATTTTTTTAAATACCTTATTGAGGAAAATTGCCCAAAAAATGGGAATTTCAAATTGAAATCAGTGAAACGCCCTCTGGCGGCAATGGTAGGAAATTGAAAATAATTTCCAGCATTTTCTCTTGGCCACATTTATTATATGATTTTTTATTTCACTGTTTTATCTCAAATAGTTTCCGAGTTATGGCCGACCTTCTTTCTTAGTTGTACACCCTGTACAAATTGTTCCTCGACCAGACATATTGTTTCATTAATCTAAAGATTCATCCTCGGATTCATCCAATATTCTATAGATTTCTTAAAATCAATTCTGCTTTTAGAAAGACATATCTCTCTCGTTCACTTTAACGATTCGAAATTATTACAGAATGCCGCACGTACCACTAAATTGGTGTGAAAATGGAGGCCACTGTAACTTAATTAATGACCTAGACAGAGGTCAACCTACTGCCATCTCGCATTGTGGGCGAAAAAATTTAGAAAATACAGAAAATGCTACTCTTATAATAATCACCCAAGTTACATTCAAGTCTCTCTCACAGCTTTCAGCTTAAAGTTTTTCCTCCACATAAATTTTTATTACAGATAGTGTTACACCTAGAATAAAACCACATTTTTCCTAAAAAGTCTTCAAAATACTAATAGTTTATTGAAAAGAAGGCAACCTTTGACGTACAAATTAGCTCATAACTTCGAAGCATAAAACTCGCTCCCTTAAAAATTTTCAATTCTAATAGGGGTCGAGTGAATGGATGCATAAAGACAACGAGGTGATCGTCAATCGTAATAATAAGAAGTAACTTATAAACCTTTTTCCTAGTCTTATTTAACATAAATTTTAATACGAAGAACTTCAAAACAAGTTGATCGTATGAATCTGAAAAAGTATACGTATTTGTCAATAACAATAAATTTCCACTAAAACTTTAAGTAAATTTAGAAGTCAGTGAAAGCTCGAAATTTAATAAAGTTATACGAGAATGTTAACTTTCATATCTTTGAAAGTTCGCAGCAGTTCACAAATATTTTTTCGATATTGGAAAGTAACTCATAGACCCGGTAATCTATTGAATATAGGAAATTGTTCATTTATAGTACAGCACTTGCCATAAATTATGGAATGACGATCTCATATTTAACGTTTTATAATTTGTCAGCATTTCACCGACAACGTCCAAGTAACCGTCAGAAAGGACTTAATTATTAAAGCCCAAATTGCAATAACTTCTAGGGAGTATAGTACGCAAGTGGAATGAAAATTTTGTGCTATGAGAAACTCCGGTCGACTAATTTTTGTATTATAAGTACTTAAGTAACTAACACAACTTCGTTTTTGAGGCAAGAGAATACTAATGAAGACGTTATTCATCATTTCCGACATTTTTAATTGCTAATAATTTATTTTCTGCTTAAATTATATCAAACAACGTTGACTAATAGATGTTGGATTACAACAGAAATTGATGGTTTAAGATGCTTAGTTACCTACATATTCCACCCCATAGTTAATTACTTGTAATGGATTACATAAAGTGGGAGTTATCTTTCACATTATTATGTATATTTAACAAACTAAGCTAATAATGAAGAGTAAAACAAAATTAATTTGTGAGATAATGGGATTTCTATGCCCAACCGTGGTTCTATTTAATTATATTTCAACCGAGTCGAAGTAATTAAATACAAAAATATTAGAATGGGTATCTATTCTGGACACTAATGGTGCCAATGTCATAAGGACTTGCAGTAAGTAACAACGTTGTTGTATCAGTAGGATTATAATAGGTAACATAAAAGTAATCATTGGTTTTTTGTTGTATTAATATTGCAAGTCAACATATGCAGGTCAATTCCAAAAAACATTTTAACTCCTCTTATTTTTAGGAACTCCACTGCATATTACTATTGCTGATGTAAGCTGTAGTGAGGTATATGACACAACATTATCGTAAGATTATTACTATCCAATTCGGAAAAAAACGCATCCCGTAAGTGACACAACAAAATATCAACACCAGTCATATCCCTTAACACAAGAGATCAAATATAATTTCCGATTAATTAGTTTGGGAAACCGGCTCGAGGTGTTTCAGTCACTGTACCGTCCTCAGTAATATAAAAATGTAATAATATGATGGTATTTAACAGAACACCTGATAATCTTAGGGGACTTTAACATTCCTAATATGAATATTAAGAGCGATGACTTAAGTAGTTTATTGTTAGATTATGCTGATGTCCTAAATCTGCGTCAGCAGAATTTCAATTATAATACCAACAACCGACTCCTCGATTTGGTACTAGCGAGTTTTAAGTGTGAAATAAATCGAGATCATCAACCACTAATTGATGAAGATAATTACCACCCTGCACTGGAAATATTATTTAATTTGCAAACTGAGGTTCCTACTAATTTCCCTGTCTCTGTGACTAATAAACGATATAACTTTAAAAAGGCCAATTTCGTTCTATTGTATAATGCGCTATATCAAATTGATTGGTCAGTTTTGAATGATTATAATAATGTTAATGTGGCATGCGATGTATTTTATAACATACTATATAATGTTTTTGATGAATTTGTACCTTGTTTTAAAAAAACAAATAATAAGTATAAATATCCTAAGTGGTTTACAAAGGTAATTATTGATAATATTAAACTTAAGAATATTCTTTACCATAAATCAAAAAATAAAAATAATAATGCAAACCTAACCGAGTACAAAAGGGTAAGATCTCTGGTTAAAAGTCAAATAAAAACAGCCTATCGCTTATATTTATCTGAGATAGAAAATTCTATTAATAGTGACAGCAAAAGCTTTTGGGCATTTGTTAATTCCAAAAAGTGTAGTACTAGGATCCCTGGTAAAATGTATAAAAACGATATCTCATATAATGATCCCAAGGAAATAGTTGATGCTTTCGCTGAGCAGTTCAGCAGTGTTTATCAAAATTCTACTCCATATCATCATAATACCTGCAGTAGTACTTCTAATTTTACAAATGTTAATGTAAAATCTGTATCCAGAGACGACATTGCTCTTGCAATATTGAAACTGAAAAATAAACCAACGTCTGGAAATGATCAGGTGCCCAGCTTTCTTCTCAGAGACTGCCGGCAGATATTTGTTGAACCCCTATTTATAATGTTTAATTTGGGTCTGAAAACGTGTACCTTCCCTACAAGATGGAAAACTAGTAGAATATGTCCTGTACTCAAAAATGGAGACCCTGCGGATATAGCCAACTACAGGCCCATATCCATACTATCGAACTTTGCTAAAGTGTTTGAAATTAGTATATGTAACCTAATGTATCACCAAATTAAACATTTGGTATCACCGTATCAACATGGTTTTGTCGAGAAACGATCTACTCTCACTAACTTGTGTTGTTTTACCCAGTTTACTTCGGAGTCACTTGATAAGAATGGCCAGGTTGATGTCATCTACACCGATTTTTCCAAGGCCTTTGACTGTATTGACCATGGCATATTACTTGGAAAATTAAGACTATATGGTTTTTGCAACGCATTAATCTCATTTCTTCTATCGTACCTCCAAGATCGCTTACAGTTTGTAGTGTATAATGACTTTAAATCTAAAAGTTTTTTTGCCAAATCTGGTGTACCGCAAGGTTCCAACCTGGGCCCTCTGTTATTCTTGTTGTTTATAAATGACCTTTGTGATAAAATAGGTTGTGAAGTCTTGCTGTATGCAGATGATGTAAAAATCTTCACCACTATTAATTCTGTCATTGATTGTATTAAATTGCAGTCCGACTTAAATTCTATATCGCAATGGTGCAAATTATACAAACTTAATCTAAATATCGAAAAGTGCAAAATAATGACGTTCTCCAAAAAACTCAAACCCTTATTGCATAATTATACAATCGAAGATCGTGATCTTTCTCGATGCTTCGAAACTAAGGACCTTGGCATCTATTTTGACAATAAATTGTCTTTCAATATCCACGTAGCAAACACAGTGTCTTCTGCTACTAAAATGCTGGGATTTATTATTCGCAATTGCAAGCAATTTTCTAATATTGATACTCTCAAAACCTTATACTTTTCTTTAATCAGAAGCCGTCTAGAATATTGTGCAATAATATGGTTGCCTTATTATGAGCACCTCAAAGTTAAGATTGAAAGAGTTCAAAGAAGGTTTTTAAAATATCTATGGTATAAAGAATATAATCTCTATCCTGAAAGAGGTTGTTGTCATCTGCAACTACTTAGAAATTTCAACATGTTATCTCTCGATCTAAGAAGACGTAGAATTGGTTTAACCTTCTTATATAAACTATTACATCACTTAATTGATTGCCCTTTTATCATAGGTAAGCTAAACTTTTACGTGCCCATGAGGAGCACCAGAAACAATTCTACTTTTTATACGCAATTTGCTAAAACCAATATATTAAAAAAATCTCCAGTCTTGGCTATGTGCGGTTATTATAATGAAATTTGTAGTAATGTTGATATTTTCCATTGTAACCTTATATCGTTACTACAGACATGTAATGATCATTTTAGAGAATATGAATAGTTAACAGTTACTTTTATTTTCAGTTAGTATGTGGGTTATTTTTTTTTTTTAGTTAAATAGAGTTAGTTACTTTTCTGTTATTATGTATTTTTGTATCGTATTTTTTTTATGTTGTCCTGTAATTGGCTAATTGGCTGTTGGACAATAAATCCTATTATTATTATTATTATTATAAGAATGAAGGTCATATTTACTTTCTATGTAATAATCTAATAGTCAACAAAATACACATCACTAAACATTTATTTCGGTTCGGCGGAAACCTTCGTCAGTACTACATATTATTAAGAAATATGCCTACTATAATTTCCTCAAAACGTTTTTTGTTGTGTAACAATTTCAATAATCATTCGTACTTAACCCCACTATTGTTATTGAAACCTGCGTTAAACGATGTAGGTGTGATAACTCATTTAGCAACTAAACTGAGATCTAAAATTGATCTGTAGGTGAGTTGGGTACGAAACAGGGTTTACACACACACGCGCAACCTAAATACTGCTCCCTTTGGAAACACAATTAGAATTAGTAAATAACGACGTTTGGGGTTAAACTGCACCAAAATTTTGTGTAAGAGAAGAACGCTTCGTCCTGTACAACGAATCAAACATTTTCTCCTGCAATTACGACTAGTACAGCAAAGAGACGTAGATACTGTATAAAATTTCCGCCAAGTTAATATTGGGATTATTTTCTAACATATAGTCAGTATGTTCATTGGAAATTGAGATTTTCCCATTAGTAAAATACGGTAGGTGTTGCATATTGCTACCTTTGTTCGAATTACACCAAAATTATATTATCAAGCACTGCATTACATTTCAGTTCTTTTAAAAAGCGATTATGTATTGAACTGAATAAAATCTAAGTAATGCTTACGATAGTGTATCGTGGTAATGCTCCATTTGAAAAGTGTAGTTACACCACTCCTTAGCGTTAAATTTTAAGCGACGCCGACGGTCGTCGGGACACAAGCTGTCTCCTTATTAAATTTGATCTATGTACTAAATGTGTTCTTAGTTACCTAATTGGATTGATTGTACGTTAGATATTATAATATGGATTTCATGTTTACAGTGTACAAAATTAGTAACTTCTTTGCAATATAAAGTTGTGCTTTCTAATAAAATTTATGGATAAAAGATTCAACGGAACGATATCTGATGAACTTTAAAAAGTGATTAAAAATTTGAGAAATTCCACTTCACAGAATTAAAATTTAAAAATCTCGGAAAGTCGATGAGCTCATGAGAAATGCAAAACTCTCGCTATTTAAAATTAAGATTCTGCGAATCCAACTAATAAAACGATTAAATATAAATTTATAGCGTGAAACATAGAAAATGCGAAGTTATAACACGTTCCAACCTTTTAACTTTTTCGTGCCTCCGGAACTGAAATTTAACAGATAAACACGAAGTAGTTCAAAACGTTTTACTTCACTTTTGGTTCTCCAATTAGAAGCAACTATTAGTAGAACTCATTAATGCCTCGCATGTACCGTAAATCAATTTGTTCACCTAGCAAAAACTATTGTAATCTACCATTCCGTTTTGTACTTGGAAAACAAAGGGACATCGAACTTCGCAAGAATAGAATAGTTTAGGAACTAATTTGGGAGTAACTACCATCGGAATTACAATTACCTGAATAATTGAATGGAATTCAGTGCCGAGATTTTCTGAAACCAATTTGTATTAAGTGAAACGTTAAAAGCTGTAAATGAAAAGATCGTCCTATCGTTTTATTCAAGTTAATTAAAAAAGTGGTTATAATTAAAGATTTGTCTAAACGTGTCAAAGCAAGGAAATATGTAATTATATGATATAATTAACATGAGGTTGTCACCAGGGTGAGAAAGTACGCGGAAATGTAACAAAATCAAATTTATGACATTCAACTCTGTAAGTGACAAAAGTTGAACGTGTATTATATAGTGGTTATGAAATATGAACAAAGTCTTTGGCGTCACGATGCTTATTCTTTAAAATCTTTCTAAACAAACATTAACATTTCTCAAACTTTCTAAAGTGTAATAATAAAATGATTTTAAACTTACTTTTCCAAGACCTCTTTCTCTTGAAACTAATCTGAAAATTTATGTTTGTAAAATATTTGCACGCACCAATTTAAATTTGGTTCATGTCTAAAAACAAATTATAAACTTCACACGATTCACAAAAAGAAATATAACTCGTAACCCTAATCCCATATAACGCTCGGTAAACTTTTTAAATTCCGCACGAACGCACACGCACCGCGTATGAAGGGAAGGGTTTCTCGTAATACTTCGCGCACTGTGGAGTATGAGCAGACTGAAGCTTCGAGTCCAACTTTGGAAACAGACATCATCCCTAGCCACTGACACCCCTTTTATATGAAACCGGCGCACATCCACATCTAGAATCGTTTATTGCTTTCCTAATAACAAAATTAGTTCAGATTCGTAGAAAATCAAAAGTTCAGTGAATATTGATTATCTTGTAAGCAGATTCTGGAATGTCTTAATAATGCAAATAGCTACTCAGCTTTCCTTTAACAAAAAAGCGAAAATGAATTCATTGACAGCCGAAACTTTTCCAATCGGTTTTACTTGTTTTTTACGATATCGTTCAGGATTCACCAAAAAATTTCTTTACAATATTTATTCAAAGGCTTAACAATGGAGGGTATGTTTTTATTTAATGTATATTTAGGTATTAATAAATGCTGCCGTATTTCGTTTATTCGTTAAAGAAAATTCGAAAATACAATATTAAATATTTAAAAAAATTTAATATTAAATATTAAAGGTTTAATTAGGTAAGGTAAATGCTTGTACTTCAAAGGACTACTACATGGGACACTTCAATACTAGTAATACTAACCACTATGAAACGAAATCAACAAAGAATTTGTATGGGAAGTAATAAAATACATGAATCATACGGTAATCTGAAATAAGAAAAATTAATTAAGGAAAAGAAAGGAAAATGTCAGGCAAGGATTATTGTAAAAATGAATGGTTCATAGAGAAGTACGTAGAATATAACTTCCTATATAGAAGGTAGAAGTTCAGACACAATTCTTCGTAAAAGAAAGGAGAAAATTCATGAATTCAAAATCAGCTTTAAGTAATTCTCCTGCCATCTAGCTCAAAATCTAATTATGTAGTTTATTAAACGGTGTCGCCTGTTTACTACTTATCGGAACTTTGTCTATCAGCAGATGGAACTTTCAAATAAACTACAAATACTGATTGAATAATAGCTTATTCCGGTCACTCAGTAAAGTTTCGGTTTGAGAGGATATATGATTATTTGTGTCATAAGAAAATCTGACAAGTTAAAATGTACTTCCATTGATCAGCTTTTTCAATACATCGAAAATATTACGTCGAGATTACTCGGTACGCGACATTTGGGCGCCGGCGATTGGGCGCCGGCGTTTGGGCGACGGCGTTTGGGCGCCAGGCGTTTCGGCACCGGGCGTTTGGGCGCCAGACTATTTACCGCCGGACGTTTGGGCGCCAAATCTTTAGTTTTACATTCCCGTTTTTGTTTCAATTGAAAAAAAATATACTAAACCTACCTTTAACCTCGGATCAATCTACGCTTAGGTTAGCAGTCGTTCTAGTTTTAAACGTTCTTTAGTTTCACATTCCCGTTTTTGTTTCAATTGAAAAAAAATATACTAAACCTACCTTTAACCTCGCATCAATCTACGCTTAGGTTAGCATTCGTTCTAGTTTCAAACGTTCTTTAGTTTCACATTCCCGTTTTTGTTTCAATTGAAAAAAAATATACTAAACCTACCTTTAACCTCGGATCAATCTACGCTTAGGTTAGCATTCGTTCTAGTTTCAAACGTTCTTTAGTTTCACATTCCCGTTTTTGTTTCAATTGAAAAAAAATATACTAAACCTACCTTTAACCTCGCATCTATCTACGCTTAGGTTAGCATTCGTTCTAGTTTCAAACGTTCTTTAGTTTCACATTCCCGTTTTTGTTTCAATTGAAAAAAAATATACTAAACGTACCTTTAACCTCGCATCAATCTACGCTTAGGTTAGCATTCGTTCTAGTTTCAAAAGTCCTGTCCCGATGTAAAGTAGCGTTTTGAAAGTGCGTTGGTAAAATTTTCTTGCATAACATAATTACGGCGCCGAAACGCCCGGCGCCCAAACACCCGGCGCCCAAACGCCGTCGCCCAATCGCCGGCGCCCAACCGCCGGCGCCCAAACATCCTGCTCCGGAGATTACTACGCTTTAACTTACAAAACAAAACGTACTAATCTAGTACTTAATTAATATTAACCTGAACGGAAAAACCTAAATTTAAAGGTAATATCTTTAGATTTCATAATTCAGACCAACAATCTAGCCTGAATAGTCACACTTTTGATAAACAGGATAATTATACTCAGGCCTTTACCAAACCTTACGTTAAGTGAATGTTCTAATCCACCCTTTACACAAATTCCCACTGACAATGGCAGCACAAGTATATCTATATAATGGTTCAACATACACTAAATCACGACTTAGTTGACCTAAAGATCCCTGATTGCTGTAAATAAATAGCTATAATCCCTATAGTAAAAATGGCTTAAAACGACGATCGATTTTTTCTGTAGGAATAGTAATCCTTTGCCCGATAAGGTTTTTAGGAAGATCGTATCGTCGATAAGACTCATCCGTCCACGTTTGAATTTTCCATAGCATAGCAACAGAAATCAACTCGGCGAGGCATTCTTGTTGAGATAATTGTCATCGAAAGTTGTAAAAAATTATTGCGCGAAAATTTTCTCGGTTTAGTTCCATTGACAAATTTGAAAATGCACTGTATCTACACTACTATAGGTATTACACTGACACTTTGGATTTAGGTTTTAGTTGTAGTAGTGATATTTGATTAACGCCACGTGTCCAACACTTAAAAGACTCGTATATGATGAATCGTGGCAAAAGTTCTGTTAGTTCTTAAATGACTCAAATTCCTTATTCTTAGGTGCATCGATGTGTTCAACTATTTTGAACTACTTTTCTTTATTAGGTCGCGTCGCTCAATCATCAAGCAGCTATTAAAAGTGACCGAGGTCAAGTTTCAATTACTTAATATTTCTCAAAATGCCTCACTAATTTCGACGCTTACCACTTATCATAAAGCATGTTTCAAGATAATGATTTTATGATGGTAAATAAAAATACAGGGTGTTCCATTTAAAATATTCGTATAAATTCTATTTAAAGTTCACAAATCTTGAATTCTCATTAATACAATTAATCACTTAGTTTTTTTTTGTAGAGTAATACGACATTAGAGTAATATTATTCGTCAAATAAATTTTTCCTTTTTTGTAGAATAACTTAGTTATGAATATTATAGTTCGACCTTGAATTTATTGTACAAAATTTTGACAAAATAATTAATAATTTGGCAACCGCACATCCAATATCAAAAAAAATTTCAGGCCTGATATAAATATGGTTGGTCGATACATGAAGGGAAAAAAATACAGGGTGTGCCATTTAAAAAAAAGTTACATTTTCCTGGCAGGTGAAAATGCAACATACTGTAGATGTAAAAATATTTTTAAAAGATGCACAATTCAAATAAAAGCAACCTTTATTTGAAACTTTTTTCTGTATCTTCAACCTACATTGAGCTATCGACCGATTACGGAGCAGTGGAATACCCTGTTAATGGTATTGACATAGATTGTCTTTAAAACGTATTCTTATAAAGTTAATACTAACGACTCCGATCCATCGCTGTTGGCCCACCCTGTGGATTGTGTAAGCTACGATTTTAATAGTATCTATCCTATTGTCTCCCATGATGTAATGATTATTTAGTTAATAAATCATTTCAAAAGCTTGGATTTCATTTACTTTTTTGAAAAATTTATTTATATGACTACTATTTCACACGGTTTGACATTTATTTGCTAGAAAGTAACAAACAACTCTGTTTCATACCTAGATATCAACTGGCTAATGAACCAGATTGCATTAGACTGATACAATCTCAGTTCTCTAAAATACACATGAATTACCAAAATAATTCAGGATATTGAGTAAAATTTAAAACAAAACTTTTTCAATGTTTACTCTCCCAAAAGGTTTTTCAACGAAATTACCTTTTTCTGCACTTAACACACCCGTATGAAACAATAACTCTAATTCAATTAATTTAACAGAAGAAACAAATAACGATCAACAACAAATCACCAAATGAAATACAAACGTGGACACAAAAATGGAAAATTAAGACTAATGAAAATAAATACCTTATGAACTGCAGTGGCTAATTGTCAGGAAATCCAAATTACTCCTCGATAACAAATTACTAATATACAAAATAATCCTCAAACCAATTTGGGTTTATGGCATTGAACTTTGGAGGTTGTACCAGTAACGAAACACCTCATCAAGACCTTACATTAAAGATTTTATAACCGAAAAAAGCATTCATTACGCATCACACCAAGCTTGCAAATCATACCAACGCACTCCTGAACCCCCTTCTGGATATCCAAAATGCAAGAAGACTTAAACGAAACAGGCCTAGGGATCTAAACAATGCCTAAAGAGGTCTTCTCATTGAAGAAGACCTTCCACGTCAAGGAAGAACTATCTTCTCAAGTCAGCATATTAGCTTATAAAATTCTGTTGTAAACGCTGATTGATAATTAATAATAATAAATAAATAAAACGTTATACAAGGTAGACATAAGGAATCAAGGTTTTTTTGAATGAAATTGTACTCAATAATGGGAGGGAGAAGAGGTAGATGGATTGCCGTTTTAGTCAATACGAATGGATACCTCAGCACGGTCTAGTACAACTGGCCGCGAGACAAGTGGCCGACACGGCAACTGGCTGCGAGACAAGTGGCCAACAGCTTCTAAAAAGGTTCTAGGCCTATTCACCGTCGTCGTTTCGCTGTCGTTATTTCGCTGTTGCCGTTTCGCCGTCGGTCGCCGTTCCGCCGTCGTAACAGTTGGCCGTTGGTCAAATTCGCCGTAGGAATGATTGGCCATACAAATCGAAAATCAAAAATAACTTTTAATCGTGAGGGACTGTTATCAATTGAAAAAAACTATACTAAACCTATCTCTAACCTAAGCGCCAGAGTGGCAATATACGCTTAGGTTGGCATTTTTTTAAGTTTCAAATGCTGTTTAGTATCATATTCCCGTAAATAACAAAGAAAAACTCACAGCCTCCCCTTGAAAACAGTATATATTTAAATAAAGTTGATGACGATGGACGAAGATGAAGATTTATTTTTTTTAGGTATAAGTACCGAGGTACTGAAACTGACGCCAATTCAAAACGTCAGGATTAAAGTATTGAAATTATGGTGGACGCTGACACAGCTCCAATGATAGCCTACTGTGTCTAGTTGTCTCAATCGAAGTAATGATGAATGAAAATTAAAATTTATAAAGTATGGGAATTAATGGCAACATGTTTTGACGCCTTACTGGTGTCATTATCAAGCCAACTATCGATTACAAAATTAAAAGGGCTGAAAAAATTTGAATTAAAAACACATAATTAACACTAGGTAACTCACCATGAGTAAAACGTTAAATTAAAGGTTAATGAATGAATACATTAAATTTTAGGTGTCGTAAAATACATAAAATATTCTGAAAATATAATAGTTTAGGTTATAAAACGTGCTATTCTTTGTTAACTTACCTGAAGGGGAAAAACAAAACAATGACAAAAAATTAAAAAATTGCACAAATCCCTTAAGGGCAGTGCTGTAAACAGATAATTTTTAAATTATCTAGATATAGCTAAAGTTTTTTTTTCAAATAATTATCTAGATGCAGATAATAGATAAACAATACACAGCTTATATAGATAATATATAACAGATAATAAATAATAATCTAGATAATAACACAGATAAAAAATAGTATAGTATTTATTTGATTTGATTTATTTAATTGTTGATGAAACATAGTCATTCAAACGACCCTTATTTGTACTTGTACTAAGAGGTGCGGTGATCACATGATTACAAACACAAATACTGTCAATTGAACTATCGGTTCTTTCTTTTGTGCATTTTTGAATCAATTATTACTGAACTGTCGTTTTATGTATTTATTCGATGTAAAACAAATTTTTGAAAATTAAAAGCTTGTCTTGACAGTTGCAGTTCGCAAAATAGAGTATTTTTTTGTGTAAATTTCCCTAGATGGAGCGTATAATGTATGGTCTAACATGACTATAGTGACACCACTGAAAAAATTTTTAAAAACCAAAATTTGGACGCTTTATTTTTTTATCTATATAACTTAAATCATCTAGATGAAAGAAATATTATATATATACATATAATATATACATTTTTTTAAAATTATCTAGATACATATAAATAGATAAAAAAAATGTATCTAGATAATTTATCTAGATTAATTTATATAGATAATTTACAGCACTGCTTAAGGGGAATTGGAAAATTAAAAGGAACAGCATTGAAAACCTGGATAAAACCAGATTTTTCCCCTTCAGGTAAGTCAACAAAGAATAGCACGTTTTATAACCTAAACTATTATACAGGGTGTCCAGAAATGAAGGTGCCAAACGAAAATCCCAATTAGTAGACATTATTTTATGTCGATTTAACCCAAATTACCTTAGTCCAAAAATGCTTCTTAAGCGAGCTGGAGCTCCTTATAGATGGTGCCATGAAGTACTTTTTTTTGTAATATCTCAAAAACGTTTCAATCGAAAATGTCCAAACTTTGCACAATGACTTACCTTCTGATCACACATCGGTCGCTGTAAATAATACTTCCTTGCTGCGGCCATTGGGAGGGGCCGCAGACATTTTGGATTGTATTTTTTTTACATTTATTTTTTTGACATTTTTGTGTCAAATTCGAATTCTCTAGGGTCTTTTCTAAAAATAATGTGCTCTTGTTTTAAATCGTTAGGATGCACCCTTCTCGAGAAAAAAAAATTTAAATAAATTACTAATTTATTAATTTATTTAACTAAGTTACTCTTATGTCAAGTTATATCAAAAAACACAAATTTTACAGTAAGTGCTCTACATGACGGCCGCCTGTTTCAATACAAATTACAAAAAATAGTACTTCATGGCACCATCTATAAGGAGCTCCAGCTCGCTTAAGAAGCATTTTTGGACTAAGGTAATTTGGGTTAAATCGACATAAAATAATGTCTACTAACTGGGATTTTCGTTTGGCACCTTCATTTCTGGACACCCTGCATTTTCAGAACCTTTAATTTAACTTTTTACTCATGGCGAGTTACCTAGTGTTAATTGTGTTTTTAATTCAAATTTTTTCAGCCCTTTTAACTTTGTAATCGATAGTTGGCTTGATAATGACACCAGTAAGGCGTCGAAACATGTTGCCATTAATTCCCATACTTTTTAAATTTTAATCTTCATTCATCATTACTTCGATTGAGACGACTAGACACAGCAGGCTATCATCGGATAAATTGTGTCAGCGTCCACCTTAATTTCAACATTTTAATCCTGACGTTTTGAATTGGCGTCAGTTTCAGTACCTCGGTACTTATACCTAAAAAACATAAACCTTCATCTTCGTCCATCGTCATCAACTTTATTTAAATATATACTGTTTTCAAGGGGAGGCTGTGAGTTTTTCTCAGTTATTTACTTTGAAACCCCCCTTTTTGTGGTCACGAACGAATATAATCTCATCATATTCCCGTTTTTGAATCAATTGAAAAAAATATACTAAACCTAAATTTACTTATCTACTAATTATTTTGATGAATACTTCTAAATCATCTTCCAACGGCGAATCGTCCCTACGACGAATTTGACCAACGGCTAACTATCCCAACGGCGAAACGGTGACGGCGAATCGGCGAAGGCGAACCGGCACCGCGGCGGCGAATAGTCCCTAACCGATTTCACTATCAGTTTATTTGTTTTCAATAAATGAAACTAGCCATTTATTTATTTGAAGTCAAGTTGTACTGGCAGCGACGCGACGACTACTTGTCCCGGCAGCTACTTGTGTCGCGGCAAGTTGCCTCGGCGGTCAGTTGTTTCGGCGGCCAGTTCGCCGCGGTCAGTCGGCTACAGCCGGTCGACCGCGGCCACTAGTGGCATCCCGACATCAGCATAATTGAGCGATACGGTACCAAGGGTAAGAGCAGTTGTAATCAAAATTAAACCGACTAGCTATTTTAATGTAGATAAAGTTATTATCGCACTTAATTACTTATAACTACATATGTACTCCATAAATTTGAGAATATTAGGAATATCAACAAACATTTCAAAGCTTCTCCTGAACACTTTCTTGCTAGTATGTATAGTGTATAGTAATTCCTTATTAGATTGATTCCATATTCACTGCAGTATAATACTTGTGTGATACAAATGCCTTGAAACACGCAGCTCTCAGAATCCATCAAAAAGGTAACATAAAGCTCTCATAAAGTTCGTGTTACTCATTATTTGTATAGAAGTCTACAATTCGTCTCAAATTTATATTGACAGATGAGCTCAGTTAAACGAGAATTAGATTATCTAAAATGGCTTTCTATTTGATATTACATATTACAAATTAACACAATTTATTGAATACGTAAAAGTGTCGCTCAAGTATTAATTGTAAAACGGCTTGCATAACTTTACTATACATATAACTATACGCCAAAAGTTTTGTCTACTATAAGCAACATACTCTTGAAATTTTACAGTCTCCTCGTTCATTTCCTCTTGTTATATTATTTTAATTGCACTCACTTAACATCATTTACAACTGGATTTAAGTTAAGGGACGAATACATTAAATGTGTTACAATAAAGGATAGGTGTTGATTTACTAATTAGTATCTAGAATTAGAAGCTTACATCAGGTTGTATAATTTGAATCCATTCATAACGTAATGTAGTTTAATTCTTTATAGTCCAATTTTAAGACTACCTTAGCTATAGTGTTAAGATTATCTTCGCCCTGTTGGGAAATTGAAGTTTATACAGTAAAGTTGTAATCCCGAGATGACCAAAGGATCTGTAAAGGATAAACAATTTTGAAGTTCTCAATATATGCGTGTACCTACGCTACTTTTCTGGTCAAAAATTTATATTGTTTAGTTAATTTCTAAGAATATACCTTTCTATAATCTAAGGTTAATTTAATTCATAGGGACAGTGAAAAGTGGACATTTTAATATTACAATGATTAATTAAAGAAGGGGATGTACTTATTTATCGCACTTACATTCCCCAAATTGGTTTCGATAAAAGTCATTAATTAATAATACCAATCTATTTACGGGATGGAAGGCTAATAATATTGAACCACTGTTACTTTTTTTACACGTTTTGCTCAACGCCACCGCTCCGATCACACGTGCGAGGTGCATTCACTACACATATTCCACCATTACATGCATTTAACTGCACCTATTTGCGACACAATTTTTCTTGTGGTAATAGTTGATTCAACATTAAGCGAGATAGTTACATCCCAAATGGAAAATAGCGCTGTTGTTCGAGCTAGTATTAATAATAATAATAATAAGAAGAAGAAGAATTGATTGTCCTACAGATAACAAAGATCCAATTAAAGGACAAAACAAAATTATTCATACTAGTGTACAAACAATAAGCAACTTAATTTAATTTACATACATTAAATAGAAATTAAATAGAAATAACAATAATCCTAATTCCACAACTTAATAAGGTAAAGAAAAAAAGAAAATAAATAGATAAGACAAATAAATTAAATAAATAATTAATTATGTTATTGCAGACCTGTTTAGTTTGGTTCGCACCCTAATTCATAGACTAAATACTCCTTAGACCTCTAATGTAAATGAAGCTTTGGTTTTATTGGAAATAGTGACAGTTAACTGCAGTAGATGGCAGTACATGTATGTATAGAAAATTTAGTCAAATAAATTGTTGAATAATACAAGAAGAAAAATATAGAAGAAAACTTTTGTCAACTCAACTGGTCAACAAATGCTTTTATTGAAGGCGTGTCACGTATCAGAACAGAATTCACTATTCAGCATTATTGCAGTTACTTGAACCATATGTTCATAAGTTTTATGTTTTATCATTATTTTGTTCCTCTGATACAAATAGGTTAACACTTTAACAGGCAAGGACGTGCCAGGTATTTTCGGCGCCGTCGTCGTGCGAAATAATGAACTAATAACGCTAATATAATATTGAGCTAAAATTACCACCATTCTGTCATAGTTAGCCGGCGCCTTACATACACATAATCTTTTTAAAATTCAACGACCGTAGGCGCCTTTATTTAAGGCCTTAACGCCGTCCTACCTTGCCCATATGGACGGCGCGGGCGGCGCGACCCTGTCGGAACAGCATTGTGAATTAAACGTTCCTTCGAAGCTCGAAGCCTTCATAAAAGCGGAAGTATCGAAGTCGTCGTCATAAATCGGTTAATTTTTTAATTTCTTTTTTGAAATATTAAGTAATACCGGGTGATTCTTTAATACTGATGACAGTTTGAATTTCCCGCAAAGCAAAAAAATTTGAAGGTTGGTAATAAATAGATTGTCATCAATTTAATTCCAGTGGTGTATGTAGTATCACTGTCTTAATTAATAATTAGTTTCTAATTTACAAATAAATCTGCCGTTTTACAACAAATTTTACATTTACACCAAGCACAGTTACGATAGTAACATTTTATTGAATAAAGTATAAAAGTATCTGTTTTAAAGAACGTTGATATTACAGAATTTATAAGTAAATAGGAAGCAACAAATTAACGACGACACTGATGTCAAAAAAGAACGAAGAAAATAACTAAAAATATTTCACCGCCAATTCAACACCGTAAAAAACACTAGAATCTTTCGCGCGAAATTCAAACTGTCATCAGTATTAAAGAATCACCCGGTATAAAGTACTGCTTCTCCTATTAAAAATAGTTACCTCGAAATCCTAATTGCATGTAATACCAGTTTTAAAAACACAAGCGTAGCGTAGGAAGTTGACTTGAAAACGTTCTTAACGTTCACAATCGACTAAAGTTCGTTATCAACAAAAAATTATGACAAAAACGTTTAACACAAACAAATCTTCCCTTAATCCCTTATGAGGATTACCAAATAGGCGAGGAAATAAAGCACTGAACCTACCAAATTTTTGTAGTAAGACCTGGTAGACGGATTGAGATGGGGTTTTTTGTATTCGCTTCCTAAATTCAATAGGAAACTTTGGTAATAGGAAAATTTGGAATCATCAACCCAAGAAACCCCCAGATGCGATGTCTAGAATCATTTGAGAGTGAATTTCACAAAAAGCTTCGAAGATGACGTTGCTCCGCCATCCTGAGCTGCAGGTGGGCGATGAGCCAATTTGGAGGTCATATTCGGAATCGGCGACCTCGAAAACCCCCGTGAACCCGAATTGAGTCAATTCTAGAAGTTTATAACGAAGTTATGAATTTTTTATATGAAAATGCATTAATTTTTCAGGATGCATTTTCCACTGCACGAATGCAATTTGTAAAAAAAAACATTGTCAAAAGTAGGTACAAAGTTTCCTATTGAATAGGAAGCGAATGCAAAAAAACCCCATCTCAATCAGTTTTACCATTGTATTTATATGTTACCGTTGACTGAACTATTCAGTAAACGGTTTTACTACAAAAATTTGGTAGATTTGGATTATTTTGTGCTTTATTTCCTCGCCTCCCATCCCAACCATTGTGATTTTAACAAAAGGTCGCATAATATTGAAAATTTATTAACTTAACGGTGAGAAATAATTACGAATCAAATTACATTGAAACTGATATGGAAAAAATGATTACGTGGCATAACAGGCTCGGACACGTAAACATTAAAACATTTAAAAAGTTTAGTTAGCAAAGGTCACATTCGGGGAGTAAATTTGACAAAAATAAAAGATTTGAAGCGTGAAAGTTGTACCTATTTACGCAAAAAAACACAAGTTAAAGTTCGGTCGGGTAAATCACCAAGTAAATCCGGGAGAGGTAATATAGTAATATTCAGCAAAGACGTTGGATCGCTTATCTTTGCGGAAATTTTGTCAAGGCCAGACATTGCATAAGGAATGTAAATATCGTATCGGTAACAGATAGAGATACTACACAAAAGCGTTGATTGTTTAGTCAATGACAAAAGTTATCCTTGCCGAGATTGAAACCACTTGACTTAGCTATACCTATTTCGCTCAAATACTCATTAAGCGGTAACGTACTTCGTAAATAGTAGCAGAGTTACATTCGACATCCAAACGATGGTAGCACCAAAGAACGTAGTATATATTACGTTCTTTGGTAGCACTCCAATACGGGGAGCTCCAGTACTAACCAAATTTTGTAACCATTAGTGAGAGGTCTAAGGAGTATTTGGTCTATGCCTAATTCTACTGGTATTTACCTACATGTTGCCAACTCTATTTTATGTTTGTTAAAGGTTGGCCTCTCTGTCCTGTATTGTAGCATACATAGTCTTGCATTAATTTCATATAGTGACCATGTTCAATTAAATCTGGAAAGAAGAAAAAATATTTTCTTGGGCACTACCGCTTTCTTTTTAAAACAAAACTTCTTGCATTAGGAGTGATGGAGATACTACTCTGGAGAGTAGCATTGTCAAGCCTAAGTGGCCGTTTATATCTGAACATATACGGAATAAGGGGTGTTGTTGCAAATTGGTTCTCCTCCTACCTCTCTGAGAGATGTCAGCAGGTAGAAATTAAATTCATAAATGGGAAGACAATTTCTAAATTTTTATCCTCGCCCCTGTCTCTAAACGTAGGAGTTCCCCAAGGATCCGTGTTGGGCCCTATCCTGTTTATATTATTTATCAATGACATTGTCATGTTTTTAAAGTCATTAATTTTATATGCTGATGATACTACGGCGCTAATCTCTGGTAAAACCAGGTATGATGTTCAAATAAAGGCCTGTGAGATGCTAAGTAAACTTAGCCAATGGTTTAACTTTAACCGATTATTTCTAAACCAAGATAAAACATCTATTATTCAATTTTCATGCCGCAGCAGTACAGTCGAATCAACTATTCCTACTCAAGCTAATGCCAAATTCTTGGGAATCTACATAGATCAAAATTTAAATTGGAAGTGCCACTGCGAACATCTAGTAAAACAGTTAAACACCTATTGCTATCAAATACGCAACGTAAAAGAACTGATAGGAATCCAGCACACTTTAACATATTACTTTGCGCAAATACAATCTAGACTCTCATATGGCATTATTGTCTGGGGCTCATCCAGCTCTGCTATGAGTGTATTCATTGTTCAGAAAAGGATAATTCGTTGTATTTCTGGGAGCAGCAAAACTACATCTTGCAAAAACATCTTCACCAAACTACGAATACTAACTCTTGCCTCTTTATACATCCTAGAAGTGCTTTCATTTATATTTATCAACCGTTCTCATCTATTACGCAACAGCGATTTTCATCCATATAACACGCGAAAAAGGGACCAATATGCTACCCCTAAAACAAGGATTAAATTAGCGCAGAACTCACCCACTACATTGGGTATCAAAATATTCAACCTTCTTCCCGATAATTTAAAGAAACAGACGACGCTAAAAGGATTCAGATCATCAATTAAAAAAATCCTCCTTGATCAAGCTCCATACACCATAAATGAATTTGTCACCCTCAACAGTTAAAAATGGTGTGTTTTGCTTACAATTTTAATTTTAAAAATAGATATTGTGTATTCGATGTAATTTTATTTATTTTTTTAACAATTGATTTATATGTATGTATGTATTTACTTTTGACGTATCCTATGCAATGGCTACCATTTGTCAGGGATAGTAAATAAATATTATTATTATTATTATTATTGACCTAAAATACCTTTCAAGACTAAAAATTAATTACTAAAATTGCAAAAACGTTTTAGTCTAGATTAATACACTCCAGAAAAATAAACCAATGAAATTAATGAATTTCGTTTAAAATGACCAATCACATAGCATTTTCTCTGAAAAAATACTACTTGAATTACCAATAATCGATAAAAAGCTAGGTACATTTTTAATAAGTGATAAAAATTTTCACCTTGTTTCATCATCTCTCTCTTACGTACATTTTAGAACATACTTTCATTGCTTTTTATTTAACTATAAACTCGAAATTTAGCAGGCTTTAGCGCAATTCGTCAAACATCAAAAATTTTTTTAAAATACTACAAGTCGTGCATTAATCTCCCTAAAATACATTCGATGTTAATTTTTTTCTTTCGATAAAATTGCTTTTTAAGGAACTCAAATTTGATTACCATTTGGTAAAAACTCTCGAATCAACACCAGCGCTTGTGAATTTATCTAAGGTGTTGATTCTCGAGTTTGTTACCATGGTAATAAAATTTTCGTGTAAAAAGCAATTTTATCGATAAAAAATCAACATCTTATGTATTTACCCCCGATAAATGCATTAATCAGGTTTGTTTAGCTCCGCATAACGTTTGTGAGGAATTTAGAAAAGTAGTAAAACGTTTTTAGGTTACATCGAAATAGGGAAGGTCTTTAGTCTTTAGACCTACCAGATGTTACGATTAGAACTTACTTAATGTTCTACATATATTTGTTTAAATGGTATTATTTGATTAATGACAGTAATTCGTTACTCAAATTACAAATTGTGCAGAAGCAAGTATTATAGTATATTAAGACAGGAAGGGTCAACTTTGCAAAATAGTGCCAGATTATGATTATTGATGATCATTGCCATTTCTTGAAGATGTAACTTGCCCCACGAAGTCCGAAAGGAATGATCCGGCTAACTAGAGAAAATCGCGTCTTGCAGTGATATGAACCTCGACGTTTGACAAACTTTATATAATATTGAGTCATGCACCAAGCCGTTTCAACTTTTCCTCTATAAGAGAGTATTACCAGACAATAATTAAAAAAAGAACAAAAGTTACTTTAGCTAAATTATTTATACAGTGCAACACGTTTTGCTTTTACCTGATGGTACATACATCAATAATGCGACAACTACAGTAATAATAGGAAAGATAATGAGCTAAACGAGCTAAACAATTTTCTGTAGAAATATTGATATTTCAATCTTGTGTTATTCGATAGCATTATGGTACTTTCATTATTTTGATACGGTACACTTATATACGGCGTTGGTTATATTAGGGAAGACGCATTCATAAACTATATCATGGTATGGTGTCTGCACATTATGACGTCATGTAGTTCTCATAAAAATTTTACTCTAACATTATAGTGGTGCTGCATTCATTAGAACTCACATAGAGGCTTTTCGAATACTATATTCACGACAACGTACATTGGCATGATATTACAGTCTGAAGTACTTACCTACTATTCAACGATGCAAATACATAACTGGAAGGGACAAATAGAAAACCAACATTATGGAAAAGTACATCAAATATATGCATGATAAGGGTTAATTTTTTACACACACACACACCTTTTGTTTTAAATTCTATTAAAAAGTTTAATGAACGTATACTTTTAGTTATTTGAAAAACTTTTGGCGTTCAACACCTGTAAAACTCGTTAACTGAGAACTGAAATTTGCTTAAAAACTTTCACGATTGTATTTTGCAGTTAGTATAATACATGCACTTCATTAAGAAATTCTGAAATGTGTGCTTTCCGTTTTAATTGCATACTTTTGTACAGATTCAAATTTCTAGAATACACCTCATATAAAATAGGTAAGTATGCTTTGTACTATTTTATTACTACGCATTTTTGTACTTTGTTATATCAATTGAACGTTTTTGGAAATTATGATGCTTGTAACTAATAATCGTAAATAATCTCGGTTCATAATAGGACAAGTTACTGTGAGAGTAGTTAATGTACGAGTTCTAAAAATCACTCAATAAGCAAACTAAACGATAACTTACAACTTGTTAATGTTATACCAACCCTTAACTTGCAACCATCAAAAGACGATATGATATAAATTAAATTGGCTGTAATTGAACGTTGATGGAAAATATATTTTCTATTCAGATGATGGGGCCGAGTCTTATTGAACGTAGTCGGTTAACCGGAAGTGTTGTATCCGCCGCTTTGGGGCACGTTCTTTTGTTCGGCTTATTTTAATATAAAACGTTTCTGAGTAACAGAGGTTATTTTCCGGAAATCACTTACTGTTAACTTTTTTGTACTGCAACCAAGTCATGTCCTAAAAAAATATTTTGATGTTTTTTGACGTTGTGTCTTTTCTCTACACAAAAGTAAGAATGATATACGATAATGGAAAATTCTACTCCCGTACTGTGTATATCTGAAACATCCTGTGTGTATAAAAGCTTTATAGTTCTTTGCAATGTAGATACTCAAGTTTTCACCGCATGAGTGAATAGATCTGCAAGATATTTAAATCTTTAATTGGACTCAAGTAGCATAAGTTATTTACACTAGGAAAAGCGGCAATTCCGTTTTCATTGACAAACATGAAAATTTATTTTTAGGATCTATATTTTATTCGAGATGAATAATCACTTATTTTTTATAAGATTCAATGCAGAATTTCACTAAAATTTTAAAGAAACAGGAAAATCTGTCTTTGTTTACGTTTTTCCGATATAAGATATAAGTATTACAAAGGTTCCTAAATTTACCATACAAAGGAACTGGTGTCTTTTTTTAAACCACACTTTCTTAACCTTCGTTCTTTACGTAGCTTTTTCACTTTCATTCCCTTCATTGTCATTTTTTTTTCGATTGTGGTTTTTTAATCGCAATTTCCCACTTTTTAAAAACAAACGGGTGCTTTTCGCCAAGTTCAATTCAATTCCAATCCAGAATCTGAAGCGTTCCCGGTACGGAAATCTACACTTCGTTGCCCTTAAGCTTTTCCTATTTTATACAAAAATCCCCTTGTTTTTTTTTATTTGGGCCCTTTTGTGCTATCTCCCTGATTAGATTCATTCGACCCCTCAACGTCACTCAAGCCATCCCACACGTGAGGTAAACTTGAGGATGTTGGACGGGAAAGCGGCTTTAATCGTAGCCATGTCTTGCCAGGATTCCCCCAACATGGATCGTCTTAATTCGACAAATACGGGACAGTCACACAGTATGTGTTGCGCCGTCTCGGCATCCATTACAGGATGGTGAATCTACCAAGCAAATGCGGCGGTGCATGTACTTGTTAAGTTTACAGTGACCAGAAAGTATACCTAGAAGTAGCCGCATGTTTCCTCTGGATAGCCCTGTTCAGAAGCGCACCAGGCTACGAGATGGTCCTCTGAAGGCCTCTCTCGCGTGGCGGCAGTCTAACATCAAGTTCTACCTAGCCTTGTGCTGAGCTTGGGTGTCTTGGGTGATTTGTGCGTTGTATACATCTTGTATCTGTGGTAACAAAAATACGTCATCAGCTAATCCATCAATTGATTGTTAAATCAAGCATTAGAAGGTACGGTGAAAGGGTCTATTCTAAGAGGAAGACAAAGAATAAAACTTCTTTTTGATATTAAAAATCATAAAAGATACAAGGAGTTGAAGAAAGGATCTATTCCAAGAGGAAGACAAAGAATAAAACTTCTTGTTGATATTAAAAATCACAGAAGATACAAGGAGTTAAAGTCACTAGCAGCAGACAGAGAAGGATAAAGAGCTCCAAGATAAATTTATTACTGAGACCTGTCAAAAGACAGAAAACACTTGATGATGATGATAAAGCTCAAATTTATAATATTGACATCGGCTAAGGTTCCTCAACTGTTGGTGAAATTTTTCCTTCATTCCTCTGGATGAAATTTCTATTAAGTCGCTGTACCTTGTAGAGCATTCTTGCTTTCTTGTTATTTTGGCCTTTCAGCAGATTCTACGAATCTACTGAGATGGAACAAAAGTTAATGACGATTGGGAGGTTACCTGTTCTGTTACAACAACAAAACATGGGCCCATCTTTTTGAAAAATAAATTATAGTCTCCATTCTTTTACAAAGAAAAGGTATCATAACAAGAACTTTGGATGAATTAAAGTAAACATGGAATTAGCTGAGATTTAAAACTGTTGCACCACCTACCATCGAGGAGTGCTCCTCCCACAAATGCGTTTGAAATAGGTTAATTCAAAATACGCGGGAAAATTACATTGAAAGTCTGATGCACTTCCCCAAATTTAGTTTCTGTCACAAAACAAGTTTTGTGGTTTCTGTTAAAATACCTAACAACTAACAAAATAAATTATTGGTTAAGTAATAGGTATATTATGATGGATCTTTCGCCACCAAAAAAACCTATATCGAAACATTTATCAGTGTTTGATAAAGTGTATGTAAATCTGACTTAAACATAATTCAGCCCCTTTTTGTAGTAGGAGGAGCCTGTTTCCATCTGTTCGGCAATTCTACTATAGTTCCATACCAGGCAAATTTTGAAAAATTTATTTACTTTATTAGTGCCATTGCAGTAGGAGTAGACAATTAGACATATGCATTACTATGTTTCAACGGCAATCGAATAAATGGAATCGTTATCATCACCCAGTTCCATCTGCGGAAAAACTTTGAGCATTAAAAAATGCAATATTAGGTAGAGGTATCGCATAGTGGTGACAAATTTAATTTTTTTCGTATTCGAATATTCGTTAAAAATATATTCGAATATAGAATTATTCGAATTCGAATAATAGTCAGAAAAAAATTCGTTGTATTCGTTTTATTCGTTTTATTCGTTGTATTCGTTTTATTTGTTGTATTCGTTTTATTCGTTGTATTTGTTGTATTCGTTTTATTCGTTTTATTCGTTGTATTCGTTTTATTCGTTGTGTTCGTTTTATTCGTTTTATTCGTTTTATTGTTTTACTCCTTTTAGTCTTTGGACTACTTTTATAGTACCTACCTAGTAGAGCATTCTCCAATGGAATTTTCATTTAAGCATAAACATTTGAATAGTAAATTACTTGTTGTTGCTCCATTAAATTTATGACGCTTATTTCAAATTTTGCAAGTAACTACCGCATCACTCGTATTCTTCACGAAATATTTCCACACTTTACTCATAAATCACAATAATGCAGTCGTCTAGGGTGAGAAATAATTTGAACTAAATTAAAAATTTATATTTAAATGCTTAGATAATCCTTTAAAGGAATAAATTATCATCAAAGGCGGGTAAAAAGCATGAACTTAAATAAACAAAGTCCAAGCTTCACAATACCATGAAAATAATTCCAGTTAAAATCACCCTGCGTGGTTGAGGATTATTGTAGGTAATGTTTAGAGAAACGTGTTCACTGATTTACCGAAAACCTTTTACACTAGCAAACAATAAATTACAGTTCATTACGACTTGTAAAAGGGTGTTATTGAATAGTGAATGACTTTAAGCTGACAGAAAAGAATTGCTGAAATAGCTATTTACAATACGAATATGGTACCTACAACGTTTTATCTACTATTCATAAAATATTGTCGGTCGAAAGAAATTTGTAAATGAGAAATAATTCCATGAAATGAAAAGTAGGTAGTAGGCCTACCTGCCGTCTGTCATCTCTCAATAATAAACCAACGAAGTTCTCTTTTTTCTTAATTTAACAATTTTCTTTGTTCTGGCCATTATTCGTTTTATACGTTTTATTCGTTTCATTCGTTTTATTCGTTTTATTCGTTTTATTCGTTTTATTCGTTTCATTCGTTTTATTCGTTTTATTCGTTTCATTCGTTTTATTCTTTTTTATTCTATTTCGAATAGTGGTATTGTTAAGTATTCGAATAATTCCCGATTATACATTCCAATATTCGAATATTCGAAAAAAATTGCCACCACTAGTATCGCATGTACATTTATGCTCTACGATCACTCACGTTTTAATTTATTTGACGTTGTGCAAAATGCCTTCGTATTGAACACTATGAAATAACTGCAAAGTGCAGTTTCTGTGAGAAATTTAAATCTAATATAATCATTAAATGGCGCAAGGAAACCTTACACTCTAACTCTAAAGCTTACTTTTTCCATGACCTGAATTAACTAACAGTCTAGCAATTTTATACGGAAGCTTCTGTTATTATATCCTCGTGCACGTAGAACCTACCTAGTGACGATGCGTTATAAAATTAATAGAACTTTATTAATTGCCGTGCATATTTTAATATATCAAATAAAACAATCCTGTGTGTGCCTTAATGCCGATTCGCAACCATCGCATCCAGTAACAGAAATGTCGGAAAATATAACTTTCGTTGAAGAAAAACTCTTAAACGTTAGAAAGAATGAGTTTCTAGATATCTCGGGAAATAATATTGTAACATTAGTGAGCAACACAACGATTTCGTCAAATGTCGCTTCTACAAAAGAAAACTGTCGTACAGTTTTGTGTTTTAGAAAAATTATACTCCACCGGAGGGAAAAAAATACTCTTGCAACATTAAACCGAATATTTTATAAATTATGTCGCCGCTGTAAAAAAGAATATGATAAATTGGCGAAAGATGGTGTACAAAAGAAGGACGGCAATTCAAAATATGCATCAAGAAAACTAGTTAAAAGGTCTACCGAAGTTAATGGAACAATGGAGCGTCCTGATGATCATACTCAACCGTAAGTAATTTCCTCCGTCTTGCCTCCTTTGTGATACGATATTTAATTATGCGTTTTAAATTCTATTTTTGCTCTCATCACAAGTGTAAATAAAATAATAAAGTTATTGAGGAAATGTAAAATTAAACATTTATAACGACTTCAAGGATAATGACACTCCTAAAAAACTTTTTCATTTTTCATATTATTTCTCTAAAGGAGAGGGTAATCAATTATGAAATGAAAAGCAAACGCCTGTTGCCAGCATTTAATCAAGTTTTCAAATTAATTTGAACGGATTATTAGTGACCTTTAATTAAGTTAAACGAGATAAAACCTTTGTATAAATTACACGTTTAGTTCATTTTTAATTGAATGAAATTTTTAGTTACACCAAATTTGGCACATCAACATGAATCAGTAATATTATTTTCTTACTCGATGATCGTTGTATCAAATTATTGACGGAATGTTCTTGATCACATCCATGACTCAATTTTGACGCAATGCATATATATTTATGATATTTACATGTTATTCAAGGATATTTTCGAAATAATCTTCAGCGAATATGTATATTTCCCAGAATTTTACTATTTATTTAGTTCAAAAGATGCATCATGCACAAAGGAGCACTCCCGGTCCATAAACCCGAAAAAAACGGAGGTAGTTCTCTTCACGCGGAACAGGAAGATTGAGGGACTTCGAGCTCCTGTACTCTTCCAAAAACACCTCCAGTTTTCAGAATCAGGGAAGTATCTAGGTATTACACTTGACAACAAACTGAACTGGAGTAAGCACATCCAGCTTAAAGCGGAAAAGCAACTTTTCCACCATGTGCAAAGACTAGCGTGCCTTGCGCGCACGTGCACAATGCGAACAACCCCCGCAGCCGTCATGGAAGCCCTCCTGGGTCTGCCACCATACAGGCAGCCTTGCGTCTAAAAAATAAAGGGCTGTTAAACAGCAGAGGTATTGAGGTAGGTCACCCTCGAATTCTGGGTGAGGCAGTCAAGTGACTGTACTAGAAGGATGATCTCACTCACTCATCCCTCCATTCGTACTAGGGAAAAACTTCCACATCTTCTTTTATGTGGAAGTGGCACCCCAACGAGACATATCCATCTTCACGGATGGATCTAAAACAATGGAACGAACAGGCACCGGAATTTATTACAACTTCCACATCGGCCAACCACTAAGCAAATTTTCGAGCAATTCCAGGCAGATCTAGTAGGAATAACGCTTAGTGCACAGCATAAAGAATAATATGATCAGAATCTCCAGTGACAGAAAAACCGCTCTCTAGGCACTAGGTCAATACAAAATCACCTCTAGGCTGGTTTCCGAGGGTCACCAAGTACTAGAGCAAGTGACAAACAGCAACACCCTTGAGCTCAAATGGGTCAAAGGGTATGCTGGAACAACAGGCAATGAAAAATCCGATAACTTATCCCGACTGTCCTCAAATCAACCGTTTATAGTCCAGAGCCGGCTCTTCCACTCAACTGTAAACAACTTAATAACTCAAGACAGCCAAGTCCAACACAAGGCTAGGTGGAACTTGACGTCAGACTGCCGCCACGCGAGAGAGGTCTTCAGAAGACAATTACGTAGCCTGGCGCGTTCTTGCACAGGGCTATCCAGAAATAACCTGCGACTACTTGTGGGCATACTTTCTGGGCACTGTAAACTTAATGGGCTTGGTCGAATC
The DNA here is from genome assembly GCA_036250285.1 of Pyrocoelia pectoralis. Taxonomy (NCBI): domain Eukaryota; kingdom Metazoa; phylum Arthropoda; class Insecta; order Coleoptera; family Lampyridae; genus Pyrocoelia; species Pyrocoelia pectoralis. The sequence goes on from CM070074.1 coordinate 69,260,604, forward strand.
ACCGTCCTGTAGAAAATGCTACACAGACGTCGAGACAGCGCAACACATACTTTGTGAGTGTCCCGTACTCGTCGAATTAAGACGATCCATGTTGGGGGAATCCTAGCCGGACATGGATTGGATAAGATCAGAGCCGCCTTCCCGTCCAGCATCCTCACGTTTATCTCCCGTGTGTGACATTGCGGGGTCGAACGACTCTAATCAGGGCTCGAATAGGTGGCCTACATGCGCGTGGGCTTCTGACCACCCTCCCATGGTAATCCAGAATCCAGAATCCAAGCATAAAAAGTTACAGTGTACAGTATACCACACTGTTAAATTATCCACAGCACTTTTTCCTCTAAATCGCACACTTTTTAATCATCTCAGGTTCAGTTTTTGACACTTTTGTGTTGTATCACCGTTATTAACAATAAATTATACCCTTTCACAGTGCTGTGATACCTTTTGTGAAACGTAAACTCCCTTTAATAAAACAAAAATCATTATATCAAACATGCAAACCTAAAAAATATTACTCAAATTTGTCATTGCTCCTATTGAAGAATTTATATTGTGTCTATTTGAATATTTTTTTGGTCGTCGGAGTATCTTTTAGTATGTAATACCATTGAATCTTTCACTCAACGGTAATACCATTACCAAATAAAGTATATTGGTTTATTTATGTAACTTTTTCCTGGGTTTTAAATAGTGAATCCACGTCTTTATTAATTTTAATAAGGTCATCATGATCTTGATTTCCAGTAATATACTTAATTGCTGTACCTAAAACATTTATAAAAACACCTTTAGTATGACTATGTTTAAATTTTTGTAAATGATCTATGAGTTTGCAGTTGTCTTTTGCCATACGAATTTATCTCACTGTTATAGGATTTGAAGTATTTGTTAATAATTCTAAAATTTTGATATTGCTTAGGATCCTATAGCAATTTTTTCTTCTATAATATAATATTCTATAATATTAAAATAAAAATAGATGTTATGGTAATGGTTTAAAATTTTGTCTATGCCCAAATCTTCCTTAAATTGCGACTGATTGGTTGTACCCTGGGTCTGGTTGTAAATTGCATTGGCAGAAATTCCTAACGGGTTCTCCAACTGAGGTTGATCCGCTGCTTCTTCTTATTCTTGACCAAGGTGAAGTTCTTCATGAAGTGCTTCGAGCTTGAATACAATGGGGTAGAGTCGCAGAAACTTCCGGAACACACTGTGTTACAGAGAAGCTGCACGATGAGTAAACAACCATCTTGGTTCTTTAACATTAAAAATTTCAATTTACAATGTTACATAATTACCATTACCAACTCTAAATATAGATTAACAAATTTTCAACAAATCCCTCATCTTTTCATACATGATTGGATCCATGTAATATTTATGATTACGCCCACAAAGTTGGAAAGCCACCTACTACATTATGAAACACCAATAATTGCATCCTTATATAGTATTTATAAATATCAGACGTTTTTCCAATTTCCTCCGTACCACGTCAGTAAAATCTTCCTCTTTTGGAGTCAACCATTCATCAAGCCATTTCTTCACATTTTCGTACCAATCAAAGCACTGCTCCGCAAGTGCCTGGCCCATCGAAGCAAACAAGTGGTAATCGGAAGGAGCCAAGTCTGGTGGGAAAACCGCATAGGCTAGCTCTTCCCCGCTGAGTGCTTCCAGTATTTCGCGTACCGGATTTGCCGTATATGATGAGACATTGTCATGGAGAAAAATGATCTTGTGTTGCTTTTTTCGATATCCAGGTCGTTTTTCGAGTAACGAACGGTTCAACTTCGTCAATAATTGTTGTTGGTAGCGTTTGGTATTTACCATTTCACTAGGCTTTAACAGCTCATAATCGACCACACCACACCCTTCGGATCCCACCAAACACAGATCATCGTCTTCCTGCCAAAACGAGTCTGTCTTGCGGTTGATGTGCATGGTCTACCCATGATGTATACTCATGATTTTTTGCGCTTTGGATTTTTAAAATATATTCACTTTTCATCCCCAGTAATGATACGATGCAAGAACGCCTTTCATTGTATGGTTCGAGTAAAATTTCACATGTGTTTTTGCGGATCTACATCTCCCTCCCTTTCAACTCATGTGGTACCCATCTGCCGACCTTCTGAATCTTTCCGGTCTCTCGTAGGCGATTAGAAACAGCTTGTTGATTAACGCTCAATGCGGCTCCGCGAGTTGTTTTTGAATCGTCATCGTCCAACAATGCTTGCAATTCTACGTCATCTTCGTATCTTTTTTGTAGTTTTCCGTGTTCCTTGTCTGTTGTCTGTTGAACATCGAAATCACCACTTTTGAAACGGCGAAACCATCGTTCACACGTATCTTGCGATGGAGCGTGTTCACCATACATTTCTCGAAAGCAGCAGTTTTATTAACACTGTCTATGAATGCTCTTTATTTGGCACAAATTTGAACATATTGAACACAGCAAATCAACACTATGTAAACAGAGTGTCAATGTATCACTTGTGCGCATTGACTGTTGATGGTACAACAAAAAAGCATATAGGTCAAATCTTTATACTACACTAATACAAATACACAATGCATTGGTACACCATCTGTTGTCTCAAATCCGCATTTCATACTTGTACACCTGGTGCATGAATTTTACACAATGAGTGCGAACTACATAAGAGCCTTTTAGTCGTCTGTTTTCAGGAACAGATTGATTGTAAAGCATGAAAGTGTACAGTAACGTTGAGTGGGTATTTTAAACATTTGTGACATTTACTACACACCTGAAAACTCTTTTTGGTGGCACTCGATTATTCCTCAAAGTTCATTCTAAGTATTCTAAGTACATAATTATTGGAAAAGCCATTTAAATAAGGAAGTCTGAGTATCGAGACTTAATGCAAAGAAGTAATTTAAAAAACAGCAGACGTAATTAAAGCTTCGATTGTTGAATATCTAAGACTAGTGATTACAAATTAACAGTACATTGAATGTTAAATGTAGCTAATTTGCACTTACTTTTTTGTTTCAGGTCGAACGAATCGGAAGTTAAGGAAAAAATTACTGCATCGAGTAATATGAGTCTAGAGGGAACAAAAAGTTCAATTTTAGAGTTTCCAGACACCCCACCTGGAAATCTCATAAAAGTTCTAGATTTGAAGTTAGAAGAGGGATATTTTAGAGTTTTTTCTGATCTAATAGGATATTTACAACCCGCTTCCTTTCCTTTAGGTAGGTACTAAATTACGCAGTTCCCTGGTAGGAAATTATTTTTTATTGAATATGTCAGAACAAAAATGTCAAAGGTTAAACACAAATATAAATATGAGTTACTAAATACAATAAAATAGAAAAGGCGCTTTCTTAATAAATGTTTTTCCTTGGCAGAGGTTTTCGTAAGTGTTCATGTTCGGTCTTAAAATGTTACAGTGCGGTTTAATCTCCACACTATAATTTACTTTAATGAATTGTGTGTAAGTACATTATGCATTTATTTGTACCGGAAATAAGTAAAGTTTAAACTAACTTGCTACTGTCGTCTTGAACATTCAGAACGAGAGAAAGATCGATAGGCAAATATCGCCGACGAAGTACGTAAATTTAGATTTATCGGGGAAATTTATCACAGTAATCATTCTTAAGAAATAAACCGCGAAGCTTGTTGCTTTTACAAACGCATTTCGAAGTAATCTACCGTACTTGTAGCGCTTCGGCAAATTACTTCAACGAGTAACATGAGCAGATAGTCAACACGTACATTAGTTTACAATAACATTACAACTGCGTTAGGTATCTAGTATCTACTATCTACCCTACCCATAACAAGGTGGTTCTTTCTTTTAAAATATATCATACTCTAACAATAATTTAAAAAAAAATAAACCAGTGGTTTTCTTTGAAACAAGCATTTTAAAAGAGCTAACTGTACAGGGGTTGAATTTAAAATTTTGCTTCCTTATAGAATATAATCTTCCGCGGATCGATACTCTTTGCAATAACAGTTCCTCAACACCCTAACCACTACCTATACAACGTTAATCTATTTCTGAATATAAGTGTGTATTTCACCTACTTGCTTAATATTGAATTAAGGGATAACAATTTTCATTATGTTTACACGCAAACAGTATAGTGTACCTCCGTTCAGCTGCACCCCCCCCCCACTACCAAGCGGGAATGAAAAAAACGATAGCTCAGAATTAGAAACTACTTAGGAGCTTTCAAACCCCACAAGAATCAAATTTTGAGCTCGATCCCCTTAGCAGGAATTTTCATTTGAAAGTAGGGGTGCTGAGTGAACGTTCACTCAGCCCCCCCCCCCTACCTCTTAACGAAGGATGGCGCACAGGCACATAATTAGGAACTCTTTAGCAGCTCTTAAACCAGTGTAGTTTCGATTTTCGAACTCTTATACCTTAAAACAACCTCAAAACTAGTTTCGCTGAAGAGGTAACCCATAGAAAATATCATTACATCTATAATTTCTTTAATGCATGTAGTTTCAACATTAATAGGCTACAAAAATATGTAACTCTTCATTTCCAAGTTGCAACCTCTTAGCAGGAAAACGACCCCTTCTGCCAAACACACAAGTGGGAAATATGTTAAATAGTCGAGAAACCAATCATTTTATGACGGTGTCTATCTTCCGGTTTAGGAGCTTTCGAAATATGTATAAACTGACTTTCGAAACGCAGTCCCTTAGCAGGAAAACCACCCCTTGTACGAAACACGCAAGAGGGAACTACCTATGTTAAATTATCGAGAAATATGGAACGCCGTTTTACTTTTTATTACTAAAGTTAATTTCGTCCTATTTAAACAAACTTAAATTTTTATTAAGTATGTAAATTTGTATGACTCTCTATTTATTTTAGTATATTAAAAATGTTTGTTAAAAAAACTCCACACATTTAAATTGTTAGATGAAAATGAGTTTCTTGATTTAATATATTTCACACAAAAATTTGTAACACTCGTTTTAAAACCTTTCATTTAAATTGAGAAGCAAATATGAACAAACAATGGAATTCGTGTAACATTTTTATTTAACAAACAAAAAATAACAACTAATTAAAATGAAAGAATTAAAATGTATGTCGAATTAAAGTGTTACATGAATTAAAATGTTTGTTAATAATATTTGTTCTTTAATTTCAAATAAAGAATTAAAATTATCAACAATCATATTAATGCTGAATTAAAATGTTTGTTGATAATTTTAATTGGGCGCTGTAGGTTGCGGAGGTTTTCAGTACCACATACTAGTCAATTTGACAACGCTGTTTTAAAACAAGCGTTACAAATTTTTCTGTGAAATATATTAAATCAAGAAACTCATTTTCATCTAACAATTTAAATGTGTGAAGTTTTTTTAACAAACACTTTTAATATACTGAAATAAATGGAGTCATAAAAATATACTTAATAAAAATTAAAGTTTGCTTGAAATGCTATAAACAAAATTTAATATTTAACACTTAAGGGCAAGCAAATATTTAATAGAATGAATTTAAATGTATATTATTAATTTTTACTACAATTTTTGTGTTTGTTTAAAAAACTTCAAGTATTTATACCGATAGATGATTTAAAATGTTACTTAAATAAAAATGTACATTGAAAATAAAAGAAGTAACTTTATAATTTCTTAAATTTTAATGAATTAGTTCAAATTTTAGGATATTTTTAAGCAACTAACATTTTAAATGGTAGAATTAAAATGTTTGTTGATAATTTTAATTGGTCGCTTCGATCGGTGGCAGTTATTGAAACTACACCAGTATAAGGAAACACATGTAAATTATAGTTCAAAATAACACCACCGATCGAAGCGACCAATTAAAATTATCAACAAACATTTTAATTCTACCATTTAAAATGTTAGTTGCTTAAAAGTATCCTAACATTTAAACTTATTCATTAAAATTTCAGAAATTATAAAGTTTAAGTTACTTCTTTTATTTTCAATGTACATTTTTATTCATGTAACATTTTAAATCAACTATCAGTGTAAATACTTGAAGTTTATTAAACAAACATTAAAATTGTAACTAAAATTGTAAACTTAAGAAAGAAGTTATTTTATACATTGAGTATAAAAACTGACAATAAAACTTAAAACGGCGTTCCATAGAGAAACGAATCATTTTATGAATTTATATTATCATTTTTATCATTACTAATGAGGTTGAAAGTCAATTGGTGTATACTTAAAATCGGAAGACGATTCTCCGTCATAAAAGGACTCGTTTCTCGATTCCTTAACATAGTTCCCTCTTGCGTGTTTGTCTATGAGTTACCTCTTCTGCGAAACTAGTTTTGGGGTTGTTTTAAGGTAAGGGGTGGAGCTCGAAAATCGTAACTACACTGGTTTAAGAGATCCTAATTATGCGCCTGTGAAAGGGACCGTAAAATTTGATTCTTGAGGGGTTTGAAAGCTCCTAAAAGGCTTCTAATTCTGAGCTATCATTTTTTAAATTCCCGCTTGGTGGGGGGGGGGGGGGGGGCGCTTAACGGAGGCCTATAATAGTACAAAAGAAAAGTAACAAATAAGTTAAACTTTTGGTTGAAGGACAACAAGATAAGTAATTATTTAAATCCAAGTAGATATAATTTGCAACCCACATAAAAAGGATAATTTAAAATAAATACAAACAATAGGAGAGCAATAATAATGCAAGGAGCAACTTGTTTCATAAAGCAATCTTTGATGAAAGACTTACATTTAGCAATTTAGCGAATACCTTTAAAGAGTTTATAGAACAAAGTGATTACGATCATCAGCGAATACTAATGTGTTCTAAGGACGTGGCAAAGACAAAACATTAACAAGAACGTAATAGTGAACTAAATTTCCTAGAATGTTTTCATTACTCTGTAAAATTTAACGTTCGGTGAATAGACACATTTTAGTTGTGGTTTTGTCCAATTCTGTTCATTATTTAATCACCACGTCTCTTCAAGTAGAGCCGGGCCGCGAGGTTTTCTGACGTCCTCAAGAAATTATCTGGAACGGTGTCCTGAATTTCAAATATCTGGTACGTAACGAAGTTCTTCCACTTATTTTGATCTTTCTTAAACCTGGTAATAACACAACTAAACACAATACGCAGAAAGCACTAAAAATATATTGCCAACCTACATCTTAAAAAGTGTGGAGAGGTACAGTCATTTAAATTGAAATATGGTTTTCATTTTATTAACCTAACAATTTAATAGGCTCATTGGGAAAAGTTTATATTTATTAATATAACTTGCTATGCAAAACAATATTTTTTTGTCACTTTCTGATGCAAATATGAAGGGAATATATGTATATTTACAGGCCGGAATAGAAACTTCTCATCAGAATTCTAACATTAACGCAACTGTTATTCATGAATTCGCATTTTCCGATTCTCTCATCTTATGAATCTGTATCTTTTCGACAAAGTATACTGTGCTTTCATAACTTACGTGTACTAAAGTCATGAATAATACTTATCAGTACAATGGTGCGTACAGATACACTTCCTTGCCATGTCCTCGAATTAATTTTTTCCACGGTTATGAAAAAATAATAGTAACAATAGAAATCTGGTGTTTGGGATCGAAAATTTAAAGATTTATTTTGCCATATTTTTAGATATCCAGCAGATAATCACCATTTTACTTTATATTTAACGATTATAACAATACAATTGATACAAATAAAACGTCTAGAAAACACCAATGCAATTACACGAAGAGAAATAAATGAAAATAGCGCTACAAGTATTGTATACTGCAAGTTTCAGTTTATATTTTTTATAAAACGTCAGAAGTATTTGTTGCAGATATATTAATGTCGCAGCGTATTAGAGAAAAACTAATCTTGATTAAACTATTAAACGTTTTAATTACTAATAATTGTATTGACAGTTCGTTATAATTTTTTTTTCTACGCCCATGTCTGTAAACGTCAAAAATCGCACAATCAAGATTCCTTGTAAATGACAATTTACAATCACATGCACGTAATGAGATCTCATAACACACACGTGCGTTTTGAGAAGAAAACTTAAATTTCTTGGTTTAATCAAATTGCAATCAAATTTTATCTATGTAACACTTTATTTGGTCTATTTACACAAATTTAGTCAATTGAAAAACATAAAAACTTTTAGCATTTGCGAGATATAATATTTTGGATTAAAAGAGTGATGCCCCTAAATGTAGGCACCACATTATGCAATATCTTTAAGTACTAGCACGTACTAGCATGCTATGGAACTAAATGTCATGTCATTTTGTCAATTTCTTTAACAAAATATTATTGTATCCGAACATTTTCTCCTGCGTAGAAAAAGTATAGTACCTACGTTACACGAGTTGTAACCCCATTACGCACTCATGAAATTTAAGCACTTGCCGCTGCGTGGCTTCGTGCTCAAACGTTTCATTTCGTGCGTAATGGGTTACTTAGTTTACTTACAACTCTTGTTACGTAATATACTATTAAAATCGGCCAGAAAGTAGTACTTTCCGGATTATTTTTAGGCCAGAAAATGTCATTTTGTCGGACCCAGCCGGAAAGTTATTGTGATAGTCCGGTAAAAGTCTTACCGGACTCATTTTTACTTTCCGGCCTAGAATGGTCAATTGTTTTGCCCGTTTCTGGCCGATTTTAAAAAACTACTTGTCCAGTAAAAGATCACTTTCGGGACTTGTTATGTAAACTACTATTGTACCTACTATTTTTTTTTAGCCTGCTTGAGTATTTAGATACAAGAAACAAAAATGCATTTTACTTTATATTCCAACAGTATTCAACAAAATATAAATACAAACACTGGTCATGGTTATGTTCTATATATATGGTCTTACTGAACCTAAGAAATTCAAACCAACGATCTTTCAATTTCGGCTTCATTTGTTGATGAAGAGTTTAGCTTAGTTTTCATCAGGGGAAGCTTGTAAAATGTTTTTAACTAACAGCATGCTGGCACACATGTTCTCACATCTCACATTCTGAATTAAAGATGTTGAAAATATGGAAAACTATCAGCACAAATATTTTCATAAGCACTTTTCTGGTATTGGCGGAATGAGCACCAAACGAAAAAAGAGAGGGAACATTTTTAAGGGTACAAATGAGCGTCAAATTATCGTTTTTTTGTGTCAGTTTAAAATTGGCACAAACAAATATTAATGGTTAATACCTAATAAACTTATAAATCTAAGAAAATACTTTATAGGATGAATATTTTTGGTACTAAATACAATATTTTTTTCCAAAATGTCAGTATTTTCTTTCAAATTTCAAAATTACAACAGTTGTTTTGTTGTGTATATACGAATTTTTGGAGAATGTATTTCAATTCTGGAGCTTATTAGTAATACAGGAACAGGGTGTCCCAGTTGAAACTGACGACACATTTTAAACGTGGTTATTGACTAAACGAAATAAGATGGAAATGTGAGGTTTCATCCAATGAGTTTGAAATTTCGAAAAGCTTTTTCCCAATCACATTAAATAAATGTATCAGTTGTACAGGGCGAGGGAAAAAAATCTTCAACTGGAAAATTACTTGACCCATATTTTTACACTATTAGAAAGCTTTAGCTTTTGAAAAATGTCAAGATGTGGATTTTAATATTTACTAATAAAGAAGATACGCGAATTTTTGTGAGTGCTGCGTGCACTCTCATTAGTTTCAATATCGCCAGTAGCTTTTCAATATTGTTATCGATGGAATTGAACAAGAAATGCTGCAAAATTCTTTTCTGAACTTCCAAGTTAGATTTCAAAAGTGCATTTACCAAGAAGAACTATCCAACAATTTCTATAAAATTCAGTTGCCGTACCTACTTCTTTCTTAATTATTGCCGTGATGTTTAAATTAACACTATAAACACATATTTTTTAAAGGTTTTGGTTACTTCTACTTATTTCAGTGTATAAATGACAAGAAAATTAAAATTCAGAAAACACGTACTTAAAAAATTGAAAAGCTACTGGCTGGCAATATTCAAACTAATGAAAGTACACGCACTGACAGAAATTCACGTATCTTCTTTATTTGTAAAAATGAAGCTACACATGTTGACATTTTTTAAAAACTAAAGAACTCAGCTTTCGAATAGTGTAAAAATATACATGTGGTTCTATTTAAACAAGTCAAGTCATTTTTAGTTGAAGATAGGCAATCTTTTTCTCTCGCCCAAAGTAACTGGGAAAATTATTTTATGTGATTGGGAAAATACTTTTCGAAACAGTCATTGGACGTTTCTATCTTAATCCGTTTAGTCAATAATCACGTTTAAAATGTGTCCTTTTCAACTGGGCTACCCTATATAATATGAAACATTAAATAATTATTGTAATATTGGTTCGTTCTGTTTTGGAACCAAAACGAACCCTTTTTTTTCTTTTATAGGCAATCTTGAACACGAGAAATTGTTTAAAATGTGTACGTGGTAAAACTGATAACAGTATAGGTGCAAAGCCAAATGTTTTCTTCTACAACTTCATAATTTCATTCATTAAACTGCGTTCGTACCGTTAAAACCTTGAAAATGTGCCGCGTGTGTTTAGTGTAAAGGGACAATGGCGATGAAGGAAAAGGATCCTTCAACGAGTTATTATTGTGCTTTGTTTCATGCGATGGACCTAATAGAGTAATAGGGGAAGGAAAGAAGTTGGCCCTGCAGGCGATAAAGGTAGGAAATTTATTAATCCTTGAAGGGCAGATATTCGCAACAATGATTAAGTGCCCTTTCTTTCCCTCACGCACCTCCTTTAGTTCGTTTTTACCTTTACCATTTTATCACTTGTAATTTCATTTTTCTTTTAAAGCTTTTGCAACTTGCGTACATGAATTTTGCAACTTGCCACAAATGGTGCACTAAATTTACGATTATCATTATTTTCCCTATTTCTGCATCTGCCATATTTTTGTATCGGACTATCAATACCTTATATAACATCGTTGTTTAAATAATCTCGTCTGTCTCGTTTTTCTATGTATGGATAAGATAAGGAACTCGCATCAAAATAAGGAAGACTGCTAAAAGAAATTGATAGGCAAACCGAAACTGTAATTCGGAGAAAGGTACATCCTTTTTTTAGCCCATGAACTACCTGCAATAAAAAACGCTGCTCTGAAGGTGGCCAAGATTGTCGTATTTTTAAACCATAAAACCGTTTTGAGCAGAACACAAGCGTGCCTAGTATCTGAATGGGGCGCGTGGATAAATAAAGGGTAATATACGATTTTAAATGTGTGGCAAGATAAAAAATTACGGGTAGTCACCGTGCCATTTAAAGAGCCAGATTGAAAGTTGGTTCACATATACAGTGTGTTTTATAAATATACCGTCAAACTTTAAGGGGTGCTTTATAAACATATGTTCGGAAACGGTTGGTTTTCGTGGTAGGTAGAGGTTGTTAAAGTAAATTTGTTTTTGGAAGACTAATACAATACTTCCCTTTTACTTCGTACTCGGGAAGTAAAAATTGACCTATGCAAATTTTTACATATCTTTGCGTTTCTGAATACGTAGATTCAAAAAATGAAAAAAAAATTCCGTCTGTCGTCTCTTCGTAGTCTGTTAGTCTGTAGTCTGTCCGTACACATTTTCTTGCAACGCTCTATACTCAGAAACTTTAAAGTTGTTGAAATGCGGTTTCCGCCAATCGATTGCATTCGGGACAAGGACGATAATGCTGATATTGCCTTTAATGACGTCACTTCCGGTATAAGCTAAAATTCCGGCACTCATTTTTTTATAAGATGAAGTTACAGTTTTTTGGACGAGGGAAGTCTCGTGGCAATACTTGCCAGAATTTTTTCATTTTGTAATTAGATGTGTCGTTCTCGAAATATTCAAGGGTATGTATTTTGACTTTAATGACCTTAAATATATTGGTAGAATATGAATGTACAATATTGTCCCAACATTGAAATGTGAACAATTTTACATATTGGCTAAATATTACCAAACGATATTCTTTCAATATTGGGGAAAACATTAATTTATGCAATATTGTCCATAAGTAGTATGAAAGGGCGTGGACCTGGGCCACTACAGAGTCCTAACTGCCGCGAGGGACCATTTCCCATTACGCAGAACCTGCAGGGCTCCATGTGGTCCGGTGGCCCTTCCCCAGAAATCCCATTCACTTCGTGCAGACTCGGAGGAGATCGGTGATGCTGAAATAGTATATTACAGTACAAGTGAAGAAACTAAGAATTTCGCTCACGCATATGCCGTTTGCATAAAGTGAGCGAAATAGTTTCTTCACGCGTGCTGTATAGCGTTTTGTTCAATCCTGCAGGGCTCCATGTGCCAATAAACGGTGCTACATGGGAACCGACTTTTTGAAGTTGGTTGAAAATTGTTTTTTAAATAGATATCTAAAAAGCGGTTCTGCCGATTTTAATAAAATTTTCAAAGGTTGATCGTAACTTCTTTTGGAATTATTACAGTTGATACAGTAATTCGAGGGGCGTGTTCACGCGGCAACCTATTAGTTTTTTTTTGCATAATAAATAATAACTCCAGTGTTTCTTGCAATTTTGTAATTTTATTAGATAAAGCAAAACTATAAACAGGAAAACACGTCAGTGAATGCTAATTTAGATATATGAATCGTTAGATATCGTTAATTAATAGATTAGGGACGTAACAAATACGTACTAATGTAATACAAGCACAGTTACCTGTAAGGCTTTAAATCAATTTCAAAGGCACGAATTTGAAATTATTAATGTTAGATATTCATATTATCTTAAGGGATTTCGCGAAATGTAACTTTAGCTCAATCTTATCTAACAAATATATGACATTTATTTCGTGTTAGACATTAGACAACTTCACAACTTTGACATCAAAACGCTTTGGAAATTCTGAAATAAGGATAATATGTCTAGAAAGGAGTAATTATTATATGATTCAAACTATTATTTTAACCTTAATTAATTTAAAATAAACGTAAAACTCGCCTGAGACTAAAAGGGGTTGCTGTCATCTGCAATTTGCATCAAAATTGTTCAATAATAATACTTACATAAATTATGTGTAATCCATTATTATTATTATTATAAACCTTGACGTTATTAAAAGTTCCGCCAGCAAACAAGCATCAGCTAAAATAATCTTTATTTCTACTAACGTCCAGCTTGATACATTAAGTTCTAAATTAAAATTATATTACGAAATGTCCTTTATTCGTAAAGTAAACATAACAAATAATGGAGTGCCTCTTCCCTACCCTACTTTACGGTCCAAATGCCCACTTTGTTGAAATTTTGTACTTTGAAATTGTATAGATTAAGGTACATTGCTTTCCTACAGGAGCTGTATTTATTTACCTTCCTCCTTCAGTGGGATATTTACTTTTACAGCAATAGTAGTTTACTTCACTCTGTATCTTGATGGAAAAGTTCTATAATGAAGACATATCGAACTGGAACGTGCCATTTTATTTTTATCGGTTTCAATAGTGATTTAAACCTGATAGATAAGACTCAATTTGCTTAAATTCGATCAATTCTTAATGACTTTGTGGTACAAATTTAATGACGAACAAATTTCGCGATAGCTTCCATTAACCCACTTTGTAAGTTCGATGAGTAGCACAATCATAACGGGTATACAAGAAAATCATCCACCTCCTTCGAGTCTGAAAATGCCAGGCACTCGTTCGGCAATTCGTTGATACAACAAAATATCGTTACGATGACTGTAACATTATGCAAACTACAGTTTTGGGAATTAGGCGAAGTAGATGAAATTTAGTGTATTCAGTAATCGCATGTAAATAAAGAAGAACATTTTCTACGTTCCCATATTCGGAGCAAATCAGTTTCCGCACTACTTTCTCTGAGATTATTTGAACAAATTGACAAATGAGTACCTACCTAGTACAATCTTTTCATCAGTGGCGGATTTAGGGGGGGGGGCATTAGGGGCTCGTGCCCAGGGCGGCAAAAATTTGGGGGCGGCAAAATTACTGCGCACCAAATTTAATCGACGGAATTTTCATGAAAAAAATTGGAAACCAATGAAAAATAAAATTGAAGTTGAAATACGTCAATACGAGCTATTATTTTACGTGATAAAAATAAGTAGGTACTCGAATAATCCCAAACATCTTTTACTTACGCTGCACTTTCGGTTTATTTAGTCGGGCTCGTTTATTCATGGCCCTATTTATCAGAGGGATTATCCTATTTAGCTACAGGCCACTAAGAATTTGAATTACCAATAACCAGAAGTTGTCTTTGCTGCCTCTCGAGTGTCGTCCAGATGTACAGATGTACTAGGTATGTTTTATTGTTTTATGGATTTCGATTTGCAATTACAGGTCCGAGGTCCACATGTGTTTCAATTTTCAGGTGTGCGCCTTTCTGTAAAGTAGGGTAATCTTTGAGTAGAATCGCGATTTTTAATTTGTATCATCGTTTAAATTGACAGCTATCAGTGAGTGATAAAGACAATTGAGTGAAGGGCCCAAGAATTAAGCTACAAGCTACAAGTTATGTGCATTCACCGTGCATGACATGAAAATGCCGTGATCGCGGGAAGTATAAAAATTAATTAACTACAAATAACGCTGAAATGAGTTGTAATGTTGGGTCCTATTCAAGATTTTATTTAATTCATTTCATGGTCATGTGTCAATTCCACTTGAAACGCAAATTACACAATATAATATTGTCACAGTAAGTATCATGTTGCTTTACTTATATTTCGTAGCTATACAATAAAATGAGTGATGGAAGAAAGCGCTTAAGCGGGGCTGGGCACGAGTGAAGATTTTGCAAACGAAAGCATGCATTTCTTCGGGTTTTTAAAGGGATTAGAGGAACAGGAACGCCCAAAAACAATGCTTTTCATGTTTAACGTGTTACACAGTTACGAGCTAGAAGATACCCATACATTGAAATAGCATTGCGAATCCTTGCTTCAAATTGTTCTGCAGAAAGATCCTTCTCCGTCTTGAAGCGAATAAAAAGTTATGTAAGGTCAACCATGACGGAAGAACGCTTGAATAAATCTGGCAATACTGACCATCGAATCGGAATTAACAAAAAAATGGACTTTGATGATGTTATTTGTCTTAAAAACAAGGAGAAAGGGTTTGTGAAAATAATGGCACGTATACTTACCTGCATATGTACTAGTACATACCTATTTTATATGTAGGTTTATGAAATACATAAATTCTCTTTATTTTTAATAAAAAATGTTTCCTCGACTTCAGACTTGTATAAAGTTTTATTAGTTCATTTCTGTGGTGAGGGGGGCGGCACTTTTCTTGTGCCCCTAGGCGGCAGAAGTATAAATCCGCCACTGCTTTTCATAACTTGCCTAATCACGAAACGTGATTACTAAAAGTAACATACCTACGCTGCGAGTATAAAACAAAAAAGTACCGCTGGGTGGCGACATATATCGCGTGTTCCGAAATTCACAAAAGATTTGAATTTGGCGCCAAAAAGAACTTGAATCTGTTTAGTTTATTTACAAACTGATTTGTAAGCAACGTTTCTTCATAGCGACACCACAAACAATTTGAGTGAGAAAAACAAAAGGTTTCAATATGGTGTCCGAACCAAACACCTTTTCAATAGCAGGATTTAACAAAAATATCTTCATTAAACTTTAAAAGTTTGATACATAAATTCCATATTTTTTCCCTCGCGGTTTAGTGGAAAATACCTACGCACGGTAGCAAATAAATTGCCGTGTGTCAGGCTTGCACCGTTCCTCTGCGGTCTTATGATTCTCCCGTGGGACCACGGCTAAGCATTACATGACGAGAGAGGCGTTAACCTGCGGTATTGTCAGATGACCTTACATCCCCCGTCACATTCGAAATGTTATAAGTGTCGCTTGTTCCCTCTATGGCTCCGCTGAGGTTGAGTTGGAGGTACTCTCATTAGCGTCATTTTTGGAGCACCTGAAGAGCTTGCGTGTACCTCGGGCATCGGCTGCTACCTGCGATGTGGGTTGTGGGTGCCCCATCTCTCTCTTCTGCACATATAACACACTTTGCACATGCTGTGCATTTGGCAACTTTGTGATCAACATTTCCGCACTTGACGCAATATTTAGCCCAGTTGACGCTGCTCTTGCAGTTCCGTGATATTTGTGTAAATTTCGAACACTTGAAACACTTCAATGGTCTCACCGACTCTCGGATTCTGCAATAAATTACACCAGCCGACTCGAATGGTTCCCGTATCCAGAATTTTACGGGAAGCACTATGGGTCGTATTTCCACAATCTGTGTCCCGCCTTATGCTTTACCCAAAGACTTAAGGAAGTATTCCGTGTCTGGATAGTCTCTCTGCAAAGCCGCTGATATCTCCTCCTTCGTCGCATCGTCTTCCAGCCACTTGATCTCCAAATCAACTTCCTGTACTTTACTCTGCACCATTGCTTATCCACCAAGAGCACCTTCAAATTGGCTTCTCAATTTCAGTGCTTTGACTGAACTCTCCTTATTCAAAATGATCAACAGATTTCCCTCATTCGTTCTGCGGTTCCTTATTAGGGAGAGTTGGTTTCTCTTTGCTTATGGTCAGCGTGGTTTGCGTACCTGCAGTCTACGTTGTCACCTGTCAATTTGCACTCCACATTATGACTCAAAGGGCTCTCAAAATAGTGGTAAGCATGGGAGATGGATCTCTTTGTGGAGGTTTTCTTCTGCTTCATAAATAACGCCGAGCTCTCTAACGTGTTTCGTTGTCTCTCCATAAACTTAATTAGTTCTTCCTGGGATATCCCGATCGCATCGTCTTCACTTGTAGCAAAACGGGCCAAAGTGGTCCACTCCATTGTCGCTGTTATCATATGAACGTGGTGGGATCCATCATATGGCAATGATTGTTAGCTCCTCCCAGAATCCATGGAGCCTATACCGCCCATCGGGGCTTGTACCGATCAGGATTGTTACCCGGTTGAATAGCTTCTTTACTCTCATTGCTATACACTTCCATTTTGGCGGGGCTACTTAGCTTCACCCTAAATTCCATATGTACGGGTGCGCGTGTGTGTCGCTTTTTTGAGTTACGGAATTTTGAAATTTTGACTTCAGATTCGGAAAGTGAATTAAAAGATAGATTTATGATTTTTGTGGCTTGTCGTAGCTCAACGGGAACACCTTCAAAATACCCGAAAAATGTTGATATTTTTTGAAAAAATCGGAAATCTCAAATTTCAAAAATTGTGAGTTAAAGCATTGCCATTAGTTAACGGTTAAAGCCATGAAACAGATGCTTTTAAGTTCAAGTTTGATTCTAATAATGCGCTTGAGCATTATTAAATGGTTATATTTTATTTATTTACGCAAAACATTTTATACTTTCTTCACGATTGAAGAAAATGTTTACTCATTGCACTTGTATCTTTCAAAACCCAAGCGAAGAAAGCCACTCATGCAATAAAGATGGATTCTTTATACTTCCATCCTAGGTAAGGTTTTACGATGAAATACCTTTTGAATTATTTATCGGTTTATTTATTTTAACCGTCAAGTGAGCGAAATTTGCGCCGGAATAAATTTATTAAAAACACAACAAGGTGTAATGTTCTTAAATAATTTTTTTTATAAATATGGATACCTACCGACAATTTCAGTAAATTGATTTTTTACGTGTCACTATGAATGCACCTTATCAAGCGAAGCTGATAAGACGTTTCACCCGTAATCGAATAAAGCTTTATTTCGATTTCTTCCTTACATTCAATGAATATATTTATCATTATGCTGTCCAAGTGAT
Organism: Pyrocoelia pectoralis; assembly: GCA_036250285.1. Classification (NCBI taxonomy): domain Eukaryota; kingdom Metazoa; phylum Arthropoda; class Insecta; order Coleoptera; family Lampyridae; genus Pyrocoelia; species Pyrocoelia pectoralis. The sequence goes on from CM070074.1 coordinate 69,278,348, forward strand.
TCGCTGTACCTACACATACATGGAACTTCAGATCTACAGCAAGTTTTTAACATCTTTATTTTGCAGGTGTTTTTGTATAGATACTAGGAACTGACTTGAAATTTATCCAATACGACTTGACTGAAATCTAATCAAGTCAAGCAGGTTGGAAATAAAATGAATCCCTGCATCACTAGAGATAAAGCACCAAGATACATAAAGGGGTTCATTGTGTATTAAATTTCTTATATCGAAAGTCCTTACGACATTTTTATGTCAAAAATCAATCTTAACTGAAATACTCCTAAAACGCTCTTAATACGCTTCCATTTTTTATGAAATGTTTCCTTCTTCCGCCGCGCCGTATATAAAAAGCTTTAATTTGTTACAGATTTTCTAAGGAACGTCATGGAAAATCAAATACCAGTTCATCTCCTAATTTTTAAGGTAAGAACAACGTAAATGTATTAAATCAATTTAACCTAGAGTTGAGAAAATAGAATGTATCAAATATGCCTTTGGCAATATCAATTAGAAATTACTGCACTCAACATCTACCTCTCTGTTAATAAATTTAGCGTACGGCTTTTGGGCCGTACATAAGGTACATCAAGTAGATCGATAATTAATCAAATTACAATTCAAGTTGAAATGCTCTTCTGCCAATATATTTACTCTGTTTCGCTAAACATAAACAAAAGGCAGTAACAAGCTTTAGAATAAGGAAGGTTTTTCCAAGCTGTCTAAATTGAATTGGATAACGTAGTTAGATATAAAAAAAATTCCTTAAGATAAATGATAAAACAACTTTGTTTAACTTTCTGTATTAAATTTTTATAATTACTTTACGACGGACTTCGAAAAAATGAGAAAACTTCAGAAATTAACAAAATAGATTAGTTACAAACTTCGATTAAAAAATAAAATGTTTAAATTTTGTAACAACTTTTGTAATAAATCATTCGAAATACTTCAATATATCAACTAATGAAAGTAATCTGTACTTTTACAGTAATTACATAACATTGTCTCAATTTCTTTGCAGGCAATCAAGATAGAAGGACAAGTACTTTGTTGGCTCTTTATTTGGCTAATTTTGTCATTAGCGCTGCCTTGTGCAATTATAGCGCAGTCATGTTGCAAGAAAAAAGGGCTACAGAGACTTCACGATAATTACTCAATTGCATCGGATCGTTACACTGAGAAGTGGATAAGGAATCTTACCGCTTCTTTAATGCAGCTCTTCTTATTCCTACTATTGTAAGTAAAATATTTTTTTCAGTTAACGAATGGAGTTGAATGTTTTCTGATTTTATCAAAAATTATTATTCAATCGTAATTTTTCGTTTTTAGTTAGGTATGTTTAGTTTCAGTAAATAGCAAAAACCTGCTCTAATAATAATATAAATACATATTTAACGCCCCACAGAATTACAGGACATAGTAATAATAAAAGTAAACAGTACAATTCTTACAAATTAGTAAAAACAGTAACCAAAGATAGTATTTAACTGTCTTAAAATGTTTTAAAGATGAGTAAATAATATCGCAGGTAGCACATAGGCACATTACATAAACAAGAGATGCTAACATAACGTTGGTCTTCCCTTCTTACTTCTTATCTCCTTTCTGCGCATGTTGTAGTGAAGATTTCAAATAATTAATACGTGTTCCAATATGGTCATTACGATGCAATAAGAGTATTTAGATTACCAAATCTGCTGTAGTTCCTAAAGATTAAACCGAGAAGCGCCATTGCACTAGAACCTTCAAGGTAGACGTGATTGGATAAAGTCATTGTGGTATCAATTATTACACATTGAATCGTAATGTGACAGTTCACATGGGTTTAGCGGGAAGTTAAATACCATGTATTGTCTTTTCCGTGCGTAAAATATTACATTGAGAGCGAGTGGATTGTCCAGGCGTCACATATTGTAAAAATGTCATGAATGGTGGTAAAGATTTTCAAGTCGTCCGCGAAAATAAACTTATTTCAATCTATGGCCTTTATCAACTCGTTAATAAATATAGAAATAGTAGGGGTCCTAAGTTCCATTCCTGAGGAACCCCAGAAGAATCGATGTGAAGGTCTGATTGATTGAAGTCCATACATAACAGTTTGAAGTGGTGTCCTAAAAGCTTTCGTCATACCCGTCTACACTGCATTCACTTAGTCGTGGTTATCCAATCCTAGTGCGTATATTGTGCGAAAGTCGTTAAGTGTGTTTCCGTCAACTGCTTGTTTTGAAATCCACGTTGGAACACTGAAATATAAGAAAATGTAAGGTCTAATAAGAGGCATTGATCTCCACAATGTATCCTGTTTCCTATTCATTAGTGGGATCACCCATAAGAGAAATTGAAAGATAGTGTTCATGTTGATAACGCGGGGACTTTCCACGGTGATTACATCTATACCATTTCCTCCAAGTTACTCAACGGTAATTGATGCGTCCAAAAGAGATATGAAGAACAGTTGAAAATTATGACTAACAAAAATCTTTCCAAAGATCATATCAAGGTAGACAAAGCTCCCATTGGTAAAATGGTAAATTTTTAGAATTAAACTAGATCCTATTAACACTCTCGCGTGATCTGGTGCTCAAAGAGGAATCTCTCGGATTATGTGATCAATAGACATCTAATAATTTGTTCTGAAACATTAATTTTCCAATTGGAAGAAATTGTCGCGTTCCAATAATAATTTAATTTCTAATGCAGCGGGATGTTTTTTTAAGTTCGACTTGTCTGTTCTAAACGATAGGTTACCAATCCCGTCTCGTAATTTATTCAAAAGATGTAAAAAAACGATCTTTTTTGTATGCAATACTATTTGAAGGTGTTAACCAAGGATGTGATGTAAATAGAAGGGACGATTGAGGGACCTAAAAGAAATCGATTTAGGAACTTTCCTCTGATAATTGCGTGATTCTCTAGTAGTATTGCGGAGGAATGAAACAGCTTTTAAATGCAGCAAATGGCATGTGAAAAATACTGTGTGAAAATATCTACGAAAAGGACTAAAAATGCATGACAGTGAGTAAAGAAGCAAGTTGGAAATTAACAAAAAAGTAGCTGAACAAATATCCAAATTCAGTTACACATCTCGGAACATAACAAGTTATGGTGTGGTTATGGATCAAGTATAGCGACAAGCAAGGAACGCAGATTGAGTATCTGGAGCATCGGAACTATCTGCAGAAATAAATATATGTACCTATATGTACTGCAACGGTACCAAAGGAACGGGTTTCAATCACAATGCGTAACTAGACACCGTGGTTTTTCTTTATTCCCTAACTAAAATTAAACTTTAAACATACTTATGGAACAACTCGTAACCTCCCTTTAGATAAATTTAATGAAGTCGAGAAGTGAATGAGTAGATGGATTGTCATGTTTTTTGAGATTCTACGTGAGTACTGATACACTAGCCCTAAAGCGGCAAACCTAGTGGTGAATGAATAAAACGATTAAGTTGAATCAACCTCGTTTTTGACTGTAACGTAGGTGAAACCTTAAGTAATCGGAAGGACAGGAACTACACCTCGTAATAAACTTAAATGAAAGTGTGTCCCAAACAATTAAATTTGGTTATGTTATGTTTTTAGAAGTAAGTACATAAGTACTGAAACACTAGCCCTAAAGCGGCAAAAGTAGTGGTGATTGAATAAAACGATTAAGTGGAGTCAACCTCGTTTTTGACACTAACCTAGGTGAAACCTAAGTAATCGGAAAGGGGAAAAAGAAACAACACCTCGTAATTAACCTAAACGAAGGTGTGTACCGAACAACAGTTAAAATTTTGATAATACATATTTAGTAAATTTTGCGACATGTTTCGAGACCAACCGGTCTCATTTTCAAGCGATTAAAGAGTAACTATAATTAAGAATCCATAATAATGAATATCTGAAGGGAAACTTAAACAATGAACAATAACAGCAATGAAAACTTAAGTCATAATCACAATAAACAAAATCTAATTAAATTAAACTAAAACACATGCCTTAAGGGCATTTATAGCCTTGGTTCTTGTTCGAAAAAGGGAACAGCGCTGTATAAAATCTAGAATACAATAATTGAACCGTTAGCCGTGATCTACCCATAAATACTCGACGACGGAAACATTTTTATATCCAATATTGATGATATACGCTGTAAACTGACCTCACGCGACGTGATTCATTTTTATTTCTCAATAATGTGCCAATATAATATGTATATTTTACTCACAAAACGGCTAAAATGTAGTAAAGCAAGAGCGAGAGTTTATTTTAAATAAGATGTCACTTTATATGTGTTTATCATTAGATTTTCCAATATAGGAAATTCTTAGCCGTGCTTTAATTTGGTAAAATATGTCGCTGTAAATCAATCAAATCTTTGAATATGCCATCGTGGCTAATTTATACGAAAAAAGAAACTCTTTCAATTAATTATTCTTAGTAAAAAAGTAAAACCATAAATATGCATCAGCTTTAAGAAAATACATTTACTGGCTTCTCATATATTTTAAAAGCTCGTGTACGTTACCATAATTAAATGTATAGGAGAGAGCCTGCGATTAAATGAAGAGAATAAAAGGACGAGCTGATTTCACATATATTTGCATATAGCTACGGTAAAATACTTTACAAAGAAATTACGTTAGTGATCAATGGCTGGAAAAGCAAGTATTTTGCAAAAGCCACGCCGCAACAATGATAAGAATCATGCACTCCACTCCATGTTTAAATTACCTTAAATTTCTCATGATACATTTCAGCAAATTTTATTCCCAAACTCACAATGTATTTAGATATCGCAATTTACAATTTAAAAACACTTCGCATAAACATATTCAAATTTCATTAGTTTATATTCGTTCTGTGGATCTCCAAGTATTTAGCATACATACATACCTACGTACCGAAAGCCAGACCTGCTAACAGTGTTGATCAAGAAGGAAGTCCTTTATTGAGTTATAAAGCTGCATTTATACTATGAAATGCAAAGTATAAGTAAAGTCAAATTGAGAAGTCCATGAAAAGGTGTTATATATCTTAAATCTTTTTTGCATTCCTTTTCCTAGGCACTTAATTTGCACTACCTGTACATAAAATACCTTTATATAATTACACCATTCCGTAAAGCGGTGGCGTATTTTACCACTGGTTTCTTTTGATTATTACACCATTCATAATAATTATCCGACCTTTATTATTATTTGTATCACAAATACTTCGCTTACATGCATTGCGTGTTGAAATACGTTATTACAAATTAAGTAGAAAGGATAAAGAGGATGTAGCCTTTAGGAGTTGCCTTTTTATTTTTTCTTTGTTAGATCTTTCGTAAAAGATCTTTTCTCAATAACAAATTGAAAAACCATGTAAAGTAACAGAAAAACTAGTAAAGTAAAAATTTAAATTAAATAACAAAGTCAAAGATGAACATCAATAATTGCAAATGCTAAACCATAATAACTAATGATGTAGATTTGATTTTTTAAATGTACGATATTAGAATTTTAAAATATAACACTTGACAACTCTTAAATCTCCGCGATGAGAGGTGATGCTGTTTCGAACATTTATTAAAAATGAAAAAATTAGCTTCTTACTCAAGTATTATTATTAATACCTAACTCTTTGTTATTTCTTTAATATATGGAAGGGACGTGTAATTTTTAGTGGATTGTTGATAATCACTATTTATTAACAGTGCTTTGATCTAAATTATCTACGTTATGATAAAGTATTAATAAATATATGTATATAAGAATAAATATAAATTACACTGTATAAAATAGTTCATAATGATGAACAACACTTTATCTTATAGTTCTTTGCTCACCTAATAAAAGTAATATTAGCGATATTTAGGCAGAGCTAAATATTAATAGTCAAGTGATAATACAGTCTGATTCACGTAGCCCGTTCGTTAGAAACTTTTTGACTTCCCACTATCGTAGTCTAATCAAATTTCTGAATCCAACTAAAATATCTTCAAGATGGTGGCACTTCCAGAAATACCGGAAGTAGCTACCAACTTCGTTATTTTAAATGAAACTCCCAAATTTCCATTGCATTTCTGGATTTCCCGTTTCATTTTATGGCCTTTTTTATGTAAAGTGTTTTAATACGTCTAAAATTTACCGTTTCCGAATTATTCCGTAATATTCGAAAATTTTGACAGCTGGAAGCTCTCGCGGAGATCGGTACTGTGCCCTAACCGCTGCGAATTTCGGAATCGGTCTTCCAAAGGCTCAAAGAGGATGTAATAAGCTAGGTTTTGATGCATTTGAATTTTAGATAAAGTCTTCCGAAATCCCCGAAATAGCCCTCCGAAGTTGCATAACTTCAAACCTCAATAATAATAACAATAATATGAAACTCTGTTGCATACACAACATAACATTATAGAAAGTCCATTACCAACACACAACACTTCAACAATCACTCATGTAACACCTCTGACTCGTTCTCATGCACTCAAACGTAAACGCACAATATACTCACAGTATCAGAATTCGCAATTAACACAAAACACAAACAACACATTACCCACCCGAGTGCAACCTATGCGTCGAGCTAAACAACAACAAACGCTTACACAATAACCATAACACTTTTTCAAAACATACATATTATGTTCATTTTTTCTTTTCTATAAAAAGTCACTAAGTCACGAATAAGTGACGCCAACGGACAAGCCTAGGAATATAGGGTCTCTTTTTGTTATTGATGCGCGACGCTGCGTTCATGTTAATGCCTTCGCGGAAAGAGGGTCGACGGGACGTGGCTTTTACAAATTAGGATCAAATACACCGAGGCTTCTCAAACAAATACATTATCTAAAATGTGATCAGCGTTGGTTTTATCAACGTCATTTAATTTAATGAACATAATATGTGTATAGTATTTAGTATGTTCACTTTTTAACAGCAACTTCAAATTTATATTGTATAGATATATGTATTAGTAGGACTAATCGTTACTTGATTTCAATCCGTGCGATTAGTTAACCAGGTTTGGCCTGAGTATCGATAACAATCGAAGTACATAATAATAATTTTAAAATGGTCAGATACTGACTTGAATGATTTAGATAGATTAACTAGAAAAATGCTAAAGAAATATAACTATTTACATCCAAAATCTTCTGTAGAAAGACTATATCTCAAAAGAAAAGATGGAGGACGCGGTTTAATAAATTTATTTAATTTGTGCAAAAATCAAATCAATCTTTTACGAAATTATTTTTATTCTTTAGAAAATCTGCTCATTAATAATATCATTCGGTTAGATAAACATTATTCAGGTTTAAATCTTAAACTTAAAAGTTTCGATTGTGAACCAAAATTAAATTTTGAACTAAATTGGATGAACAAAATCTTGCATGGAAAATATCCGACTGTATTAAAATCCTCAGAAATAAATAAAGACATGTCCATAAGATGGTTAAAAGATGGATTTCTACATTCAGAAACTGAAGGATTCATATGCGCAATTCAAGATGGTGTCATTGCAACAAATAATTACAAAAGACACATAATGAATCTGTAGGTCTCTGATAAAATAATGTAGAAAATGTCTCTCCCAGAATGAAACCATAGAGCACATTATGGCTGGTTGTTCTAATTTAGCACCGATTGACTATCTTTATAGACATAACCAGGTTTGCAAAATATTACATCAACAAATTGCGAAAAATATAAAGTTAATAAATAGTATTAAACCTTATTATAAATACATTCCGGAACCAATATTAGAAACTGATTCATACATTTTATATTGGATAGGGAAGTCTCACACAATAAACCCGATATTGTTATAAATGTTATAATTAATGAAATAGACAAACATGCTGTCATTATTGATGTTGCTGTGCCATTATCCACAAATATTATAAAAACTGAAAACGAGAAACGCAGAAAATATGAAGCATTGGCAATTGAGATGATGGCAATTTGGAATTTGACTAACATCTACATTACTCCAATCGTTATTTCGGCAACAGGTGTAATGTCTTGTAAATTTGAATCTTATTTAACACCACTAAATTTGAATCCAAAATTATTTGTAATAATAGAACGAGCTGTTTTATTATAAACATGTCACATTGTCCAAAAATTCTTTAATCTAAATTAATTTAATTTTACTCATAAATATTAGATACATAATACATACATAAAAAAAAATGAATTTATGGTTTGATGTTATCCCCCATAAATTTAATTATTGTACCACTATGTAAGTGTGAATGAATAAATAATAATAATAATAATAATAATAATAATCGACTTTATTTTTCCTAGCCGAACAGAATTATTGATTGTGACAAAAAAGAAAAAATAATAATAATAATGAGATCACATAGATTATAAAAACGAGCAGTTATACCGGAAAAAACCAAAAGGCGAGGTTCGGTTGGGTAACAAAATTACCCTCTGATCTTCCACCTAAACCTTTAGAAAAGAATATAAATTCTATAGATATATAGAACCTAAAAAAAAATTAACGTAATCTAATTCTGGAATTCATGAGTAACTGCATGAGTTATATTGATATTAATGTACTAATAACGCATAAAATGTAAATACCATAATTGCTACCAAATCATTAAATAGTATCTATAAGTCTAAAGTGAATACTAGAGTGATAAGTATGCAGGACAAGTTTGTTATCCCTACACATTAAATTTTTAGAATATTAGATAACATAATTATGTACTACATAGGGTTATTCACTCACTACACTGTTGTTGAAACATGAGGGATCGCAATTTGATTCGAAACTTCCTTAATTCTAGGGTTATACATATATTCGTGTGACAAGCTATTATAAAGAGAATATATCTGAAAAGAAAATGATCTTTCATATAAAGTTAATGAATGATGAGGTGGTGATATCAGGCCCCGGAATCTAGTGGAAATGTTATGGACGTCATTTCTAAAGGTGATTTTATTATACAAATGGTGGAGTTTTGTTTAATAAGATTTGATGATAAAGAGCTTGACAATGCAAAATTCTACGATTTTTCATTGTAAGCTAGCCCGTCTCTACAAGTAAATAACTTGCTTATTTCAAATGGAATGCCCCAATGTTTTCAACGTCATCGTATTCAGCATTCAAAAATCTACAACTGTTGTTAAAATGATTCTATCCCTAAACCCTGCCATTTCTGAGTTCTGAAAAATTGCCCCATTTTTGGTTCAAATTCAATCTAAATGACAGCATTTTGACATTTGACAATAATTTGGAACATTCAAGCTTGTAAATAAACCCAACAGTCAAAAGTGGAACAAATGAACCCAATTTCTTTTAGTTCCTTGTACAACCTTTTATACCAGACAACTTTCCGAAAAAATCAAAGCTCTAATGGAAGGATTTCAGGATAAGCTTAATCAATATTCGATATCATAGTTCTATATCATTTTGCTAGGTATTCATTTCAAGGGACTGAAATAAGGGATAGATAGCATAGCAAGACTATTTAATGGAAATAGCTAGGTATTCATTTCAAGGGACTGAAATAAGGGATAGATAGCATAGCAAGACTATTTAATGGAAATAGCTAGGTATTCATTTCAAGGGACTGAAATAAGGGATAGATAGCATAGCAAAAGACTATTTAATGGAAATTGCTAGGTATTCATTTCAAGGGACTGAAATAAGGGATAGATAGCATAGCAAGACTATTTAATGGAAATAGCTAGGTATTCATTTCAAGGGACTGAAATAAGGGATAGATAGCATAGCAAGACTATTTAATGGAAATAGCTAGGTATTCATTTCAAGGGACTGAAATAAGGGATAGATAGCATAGCAAAAGACTATTTAATGGAAATTGCTAGGTATTCATTTCAAGGGACTGAAATAAGGGATAGATAGCATAGCAAAAGACTATTTAATGGAAATTGCTAGGTATTCATTTCAAGGGACTGAAATAAGGGATAGATAGCATAGCAAGACTATTTAATGGAAATAGCTAGGTATTCATTTCAAGGGACTGAAATAAGGGATAGATAGCATAGCAAGACTACTTAATGGAAATAGCTAGGTATTCATTTCAAGGTACTGAAATAAGGGATAGATAGCATAGCAAAAGACTATTTAATGGAAATGTGTCAAAATAAATTTTAGGATCTCTTATTTTTAACGTTCACTGCTAAATCTGTTACAGCTTTTGGTAGGTGCAACATTATGTTTTTTGTTTAACAACTTATATAACTTAGAAATGAACTTGTAATTTTAAATACGGCGCTTATCTTTTATTGCACTCAATAAAGGATCATCATCTAAAGTGGTACTTGTTTCTTACACCCTAGCGTTTGTTAAAGAATCTGGTTTATTTTGCTACCCCTTCAAAGGCATCGTTGCTTTTTAGATGTTAACTGGAATGCAATGCGGTCTGCTGATTTGCATCTAAATAATGTAACGCAAAGCGTACTGTAATTGTTGACGGTGACATTACCGTAAGCCTACACACCATATTTGTGTGAGTAGTCTCTTACGTTCCCTTGTGCAGTAAATGCATTAACCTTTCATTTTTTATTGTATAGAGGTTCGCCTACGTTTCATTTGTGTACATTTCATTGGCATAAAGTAGTCGGTTTTAATCCACTTTATAACTTTAGCGAAAACGGAAAATTTAGAAACTTTTACCTCCCCTCCTCATTTTCATGCAGCTGAAATTAATGGGTAAAATAAATAAACCGCGACGTTAAATATCACTTTAATCAAACCGAAATGATCTTAAGATTACCAAATACAATATTTCAGATGGGTGGAAACAATGCTATTCTGTCAGACTTATCTCTTATTAATTAGTATTCTATTCATAAAAATTAATTTATTAATGTGCTTTTAAAATTTAATATTATGGAAACCGTCGATCGAATCTTTGTAATTTCATGATTGTGTATTATTTCAATAAGGAAACTACTAAAAGTTTGTTTCGCTTGACGCTTTAACGAGGTTGTATACTCAAAGAGAGATTATGTGTGTCATAAATACAAGATAGTAAAATTTGAAAAGCAGCCTAAAGCAACTTGTAACATTTGGCTGAAATATTGGTGTAGTATTTCGCAAAGTGAACGTCAATTATTGTTAGTATTACTGAATACCTTTAATTCCAACATATACTTAACATACGAAATAAATATTAAGAAGAAGTACCTAATCGCTTCCGGTTTTAGACATAAATTTGAAGAAATTGTGACTTATTATTTTCTTATTAGTAAACTGAAATTCCTTTCGTAAGTGTTAAACATAAACTGGGATTAAGCTTACGGACCGTGGGATAGTGTCAGGTAGACGTATTTGATGTATTCCTGAATGAGTTTATCGAATGACAAATTGGGAAAGGTAGTTCATTTCACGGTGCCGTGTGTCAACATAACCTAGAATCCATTATGTCTTCCATACCCTATTTCTTTCTTGCTTATTCTGTACGCCAACATTGAGAAATTGTATATGATCGAAGACGTGAGTAAAAAGTTTAATCTAAATTTGGCGGGTAGGGAAGACGGGAAGTGGAAAAGGAATCATGACCGACAACAAAGCAACTTAATGTTCAAGTACAATCTGTTGCGAGGTATCGGATTTTAATCCATTGCATGCTAACATTCACAAAATATCTAACCGGAAACAGCGGAAACCCACCACAAGAAGGGAAGCACTACGTAACGTTGCACCAATCGTTCACATTCACACGAAGCTCCTATCGTAAGTGTTGTTTCTTTTAAACTGCAGTCTAAAGACTACCAACCTGCTGGCAATGAATATCAACAGTGATTGTTACATGCCTTGGAAAAAATATTTGTAAGAAATCATCCCTAACTAAAGATGATGTTAAAAACGACTGCAGAAGGTAACAACATTTAATTTTACCCATGTATATCTTTCCATTGGAAGTGAATTGCATGAGGACTTACACAACATATCTTTTACGTATATCTCATGGAAAATGGACTACGCACCACTCTGTGAAGCATTTCTTACGGAATGCGGCGTTCAAAGCACATGGTATGCATCCAAGCTTGTAGGATCTTGAACCAATGTTTATAAACCTCAGACATGAGGTAGACTCACAGCACAGTCGGTGGGCGAACGAGCATACCATGGAATATCGCCGAATCTGAAGATAAAGCAGTGTGGGTCGGGGTCGTGACATAAACCTACCATACTAGTCTCACATCCATATGTTAAACATTTATTTGTATCATGTGGTGATACCGCTTAAATGTGATGGTAACAACACGGGAGTTCTCCTCAAAAGAGTAAAGTCCAATGATGTCAAATCAAATCAAATCAAATAGGTGGGCAGAAATAATAATGGTGAATGAATGTATGAAGGAGATGAGGGGGAAGCGGATAAAGTATGGGCAAGAGGACAGGATACTATATTACGAGAGGGTGGGGTATGCGAGGGAGGAGGTAGAAAGAAGGAGGGAGGAAGGAAGAGAGATGGTAGAGGAGGTGGCCATGAGGTATAAGGATGTGTTCGGGCAGGAAAGGAGAGAGAAGATAGCCGGAGGGAGGTATAATGAGGGATATGGAGAGATCATGACAGAGGGCAAGGCCAAGTACCTGACAGGGGAGATGGGTCTGAAGGAAAACAGAATTGTAGCGAGGTTTAGGTGTGGAAACGAGGAGAGAGAGAATAGGTATTGGCGGAAGGAGGAGAGAGTTTGCAGAATGTGTAGGGGGGGAGGGAGAGCATGGCACATATGTTAAGGGAATGCGAGGAGATATGAGAAGAGAGAAGGGTAAGAAATGAGATACTAGGAGCGAAGGGGGAAGGGTTGGGATGGATGAAGGAAGTGCTAGAAAGGAGGGAAAAGGTGGAAAGTAGGGGGAAGGACAGGCGGGAGTAGTTTTACTATGGGGATTAGAATCATGTATTTATTTGATTTATATGTAAAAAACTACAATAAACCTATTTGATTTGAAGTCCAATGATGTCTTCACTACTGATTATACATCAAACTGTAACCCCATGACTGTGCAGAGTAGCTTTCCGTGAATTTGTATACGAGTAGGATTGTTACCACCCCAATACCTAATTTTTTGTTAGCACGTCCCTAAACGTAGAGGTGCGCCTCGTCACTGAATAAAACCAAATGTTTTTACTTCATAATGCATCTTCTCGATTGTGTAACAACTCTTGAAAAATGGCTTATGAGGATAGAAGTGAAGGTTTTGGTGGAGAATTCGACCCACAGTACGACTAAAAAAATGCCTATGACGTACGCACAATGTACCGTTCACTTGATCGATGTTTTCCGGTGTTTGACTGATTCTCTTTGCTCCAACCCTGTTTTTCACGGTAGATATTTCACGAAAATTCTCAGAATCGATTTACTGTTAGGGCCAGCGTTTCGAGGAAAATTTTATATCGAGAACCCATCGCACCATTTACTACAACGATAGACCTGTTTCGATGGTAAATCCACGTTATTCGTTCGATCTCGTCATGTTTGTAATTGACACGGACACTACTGCATCAACCATCAATCACAATGACCTCGTGCAATTAGAGATCACTTCCTGGCCCTGTAGGTGACGCCTTCTTTTTACCATCGGATGGATAACGTTAACTTGTGTGATAGCGGGTCTAGGACACAACGGCCACATAGAATTTAGTATGCGCATATCGGCCACACTGGACACATCGGCCAAACGTGATGTGTGGACACAACGGCCACCTTGGACGTAATGGCCACAGCTCTAGCTGGACACAACGGCCACTGGACACTACAGCCACACAGAATTGTAAGGTAATGTTTGCGATAAGGATTTCACAAATAATAGGAATTTTCTATTTATAGGAAAAAAAATACTAAATCTGCAAATAACCGTTTAAGTTTAGCATTATGTTTTGTATCAATTGAAAAAAAAATACTAAATCTGCAAATAACCTAGGCGCTTTAGTGTCAATCTACGTATCTGATATGTGGCCGTAGTGTCCATGGTGGCCATCGTGTCCAACTAGAGCTGTGGCCGTTACGTCCAAGGTGGCCGTTGTGTCCATACATCACGTTTGGCCGATGTGTCCAGTGTGGCCGATATGGGCATACTAATTTCTATGTGGCCGTTGTGTCCAGTGGCCGTTGTGTCCAGACACCGTGATAGCCACTAGATTTTGTAAGGGTTACTGTTGGTAAGCTCAGTCATTCTTCTCTTATTTAATGTTCATATAAATTCAGTCGCGCTGTGCAATAAAAAAGGCTGATGCTGTTGGCGAACTAGATGGTGACGAACAAGCAAAGAAGCACAAATAGAATCGAGCTGATTCTTCTAGTACAGGTTACGTACGGCGCGCGGCGATTGGTTAGTCACAGTTTCTCATGTTCGCCAACTCCCGAAACCAGAATGGTCTGACGTAGAACTATTGCCGAACTAAACTTCCTCCGATAGCATTCTTTCCATAAACATCATAAATGCTTCTAGCAGCTTTCCATGTTACTCCTTAAATAAAACGATATGTTGGAATAATTGACTCCAGTCTATAATTGACACAGACGTTCCTAAACTTCAAACATTCAGTATGTATGCTATTACGAAATAACAAACAAGCGCGCCATGACAAGTAATACTTCTCCTCCACATAAAATAATCTACTATTTAACTGTTAGGTTCAATGGAAAGTTGCACAGAAAGTTATTAATCATTGCAACGCATCGCTCGAACTTGACAGTCACTGCATTTTTAATCTTATTTACTCTCAAAACCAAATTTTATGAGTATGAAGCTGAAAACCTCCTCACCGCCATGTCACTTATTACAAGGCTTATGACATGTTTTTATCGATCCCTACCGCTACCGCGACATTTTCAGAAAATTGCTCTTGCTATCCCACCTTCTGTTAACGCTATTTGGAGGAACAGGCTGATTACGTCAAAAATCTCGTACAACAAAGCGATAAGTTTGTAATTTCTCCCCCTTCTCGCCGTACTGTCGGGGAATCAATAAATTTCAAAATTGTATCGTGCGTTACGACTTGTTTCACGGGATTATACACATTACTGCGTACGTTTATCAATAAGTGAGATCGTGTGTTCAATAAAGGGGCAAAGAAAACTCAATCAGGTTAGTATGGCTGCACGATAATATGTAGTCGGTGTGCAGCTATCTCATCCTAGTAGCTAATAAAAATATTTGCTGTAGATACTGTTCCATTGTTGCGACTTTAAATTTAATGTCATTCAGTAACATAATGTCTGTTGTAAAAGTTTAAAAGAGTAAATTTTGTGAATTCTGGAAAGCGGAACGTGATAAAGAGAAAGTTCCCTTATATTTTGACACAAGTACAAAGAGTTTGAAATAACAATACATAGAAACAAACTAAGCGGAGAAATAAAAGTTGAAACTGAAAATTAACGTAAGAGAGAGCCCAAGTTTCGACTGTAACATCTGCATAACTCTAGAGCGCGGAAATGAAAAGTGCGAAGATTCATTTACAATCACTCAAAATGAAATGTTTTCAAATAACATGTGTCATGTAATTTCCGTCGACTAACGACTAAATTCGTATATTCCATATAAAAGCCTTATACCCAAATTGGTTATTGGTTTCTATAACGACATCTAAAACTATTTATACATGTTTATTATTGACATATGCCAAAAGCACGCAAACTTTCCTTTACCCGACATTTCAATAAACTTGTATATTATGTTAAATGGATCCTCAAATACAAATTACACTTTGCCATAATATATATTGTAATTTATTTCTACGCGTAAATCTACCACTTCGTTAATAAAGTCAACCTGCTTCAAACAGTTTCGTATTTACGAAGGCACAAGTTTATACCAATATAAGACAAATAAATTACAACACAATGCTTATATACACAGAAATTTATATTGTACGGTTTTTTAAGTATCTCATTTAAAACACAACCCTTAGACCTTAACTAACCCATTTAAAAAGCACACAATTTTCATTTGCTCTACTTGTTTAGAATTAAATGAATAATTATCGTCAGTATTACTAAAGTAACTTTTAGTTCTCGTTTGTACGCAGTTAACCAGTTAACGACATGTTACAGAAATTTCTGACC
Organism: Pyrocoelia pectoralis; assembly: GCA_036250285.1. Classification (NCBI taxonomy): domain Eukaryota; kingdom Metazoa; phylum Arthropoda; class Insecta; order Coleoptera; family Lampyridae; genus Pyrocoelia; species Pyrocoelia pectoralis. The sequence continues at coordinate 69,294,387 of CM070074.1, forward strand.
TTACATAACGCTTTTATCGATACCACATTACACATCTTTACTCAATTTATAACAATTGTGTCAATTCCTCAACGTTGAAAGTGAAAGTCGGTAATTTGTCAACTTGTTTCTTAATCCGATGACATGATCAGATCATTATTGGCCTTTGGACATTCCTCAGTCATACAGTTTCATCGAGAATGAAGTATGAATTGTTTCCAATCTGAGGTCACAAGAACTGATACAGGCCAGACAGAAATGAGACGGAAATATATTTTTGTCATGACCTTATGACATTATTCTGGGAGATACCAACCGGCAACGTAACATTGATTTAAAGTAATTACATTTACAATACCGTCGAGTGAGCACTCAACGACAATACAATATTTGATATACACAAGAGTACAACAGATCACAATTAACTCGTACATAAAAGTAATACCAGCCATATTTCTGTAGGAAATGGTACACAATGCCTATAGAGGAACATTTCTATATTTAGATCTCTATTGCGTAACAAATTCTTCACTTTAATGTAGGCAACCCTCGCCATTTTTATCCCCACTCGTATCTCTTGTGTTTGATCATTATCTTCGTTTACTATTGTCCCCAAATACTTTTTTTCCTTACTTTTTCAATGTGGATATTGTTTATTGACAAGTTTACTATATCATTATCTGTATAACTAAAGGGCTAAATACAAGACAACTTACAATTAAATCCTGCTTTGAACTTGCAGCTGATCACTCCTCCATTCTGGTTACACTCCACTCAGAACTAACACAAATACAAACACGACCAGTCCTTAACAACACTAAAACGGACCGGGACCTATTCCAAGCAATAGTAACCGAACAAGTGAACCAGGGAATCCCGTTGCAAACCAAACACGATATTGAAGAAGCTGTACTACAACTAACTTGTACAATCCAACAAGCAGCATGGAAAGCCACCCCTGTGAGGAAAACTACTAATACTGTCAGCTGCCCAACACTATTAAAAGACAAGATAATGGAAAAAAGACGTCTCAGAAAACGATGGCAAATTACCCGGCTAGAAGCAGACAAACAAGCACTAAATCGGGCAACAAAGAAATTAAAGAAACTTCAGCAACAACTTAAAAACGAAGGTATACAGCACTACCTAGCGAACCTTACAGGCACTGAAACCACCGACTATTCCCTGTGGAAAGCAGTTAGAAAACTCAAAAGGCCAATAGCGCACATACCACCAATCACAAAAGCTAACGGACAATTAGGTCGTACCAGTAAGGATAAAGCTGAAACGTTTGCTGACCACCTAGTCAACGTATTCCAACCGTACCCTAGCCAGTGTCCGGAGGAAGATACTAAAATAAATGACTTCCTGGAATCTCCCTTCCAAATGAGCCTTCCCATTAAACCATTCAAGCGATGGGAAGTACAAGAAGTAATTAGAAAAGAAATCAACATCAAGAAAGCACCAGGCTTTGATTTTATCACTGGAAAAATTCTCCAGCAGTTACCTGAAACTACCACAAGCAATCACTCAACTTAACAACTCTATCCTAAACAACAGGTACTACCCAAGCGCCTGGAAAGTAGCACAGGTCACAATGATCCAGAAACCTAGAAAGCCACCCACTGATCCTGCTTCCTATCGTCCCATCAGCCTCTTACCCATATTATCAAAAGTCTTTGAAAAATGGTTCTTAAAACGCCTTCAACCAATCCTAGATGATTTAGAATTGATACCCAAGCACCAGTTCGGCTTTCGACACTCACATGCAACTATTGAACAAATACATCGACTGGTAGAACAAATTCATACCGACCTAGAGGAACACCGATATTGCTCCGCTTCGTTTCTAGATATTTCACAAGCGTTCCATAAAGTATGGCATTTGGGCCTCTTCTATAAATTAAAAAAATACCTACCATATCAATACTATGAAATACTAAAATCTTACCTAACGGACCGATACTACTTTGTTAATTACCAAGATGAAAACACGAACCTTCATCCAATACTATCGGGAGTTCCCCAAGGCAGCGTGCTAGGACCTATTCTCTACTTACCTACCCTTCACAGCTGACTTACCAACTAGAAGCCCAACTACAACCGCCACTTTTGCGGACGATACGACAATTCTAGCTTCGCACCTAAATCCGAATACTGCAACTTCCAACCTGCAAACCGCACTGAATAAATTGCAGAAATGGCTCAAAGTATGGAGAATCTCAGTAAACGAAACCAAATCCCAACATGTAACGTTCACCTTGAACCGTGATGATTGTCCACCAATCTGGCTAAACGGACAACAAATAAAACACGCAGACTCCGCAAAATATTTAGGACTGCATCTAGATCGACGACTGACCTGGAGAACACACATATTCAACAAACGCAAACCGCTAGGGATGCAATATAGGAAACTATACTGGATGATTGGAAGAAACTCTGTACTCTCGCTAGATAACAAGCTATTGCTCTATAAGGTGATCCTGAAACTAATATGGACCTATGGTCTATCATTATGGGGAACTGCCAGTAACACCAACTTGACCATCATCGAGAGGTTCCAGAATAAAGTGCTTCGGGCTGTAGTTAACGCGCCGTGGTATGTGCCGAACAAAGTGATTTTTAGTGACTTAAGTGTTCCAAGCATTAAAGAAGAAATAGGGAAAATTGCTCAAAAATACAAAGACCGATTAACAGCACACCCGAACATCCTTGTACATTCTCTAATGAACGAATCAGATGCCCATTGCATGTGTTGCTTATTGTATACACACCAACAACTTATTATCCTTATGATTAGGATAGATTGTTAATAAAGGGGTTAAATAAAAAAAAAACTATATCATTCTTAGTTTTGGAAACCACCAAAAATTATGTGCGATGTGATTTGGCAGCCGTTTCTCCCCCTAGTACTTCTTGGAATATTGTTTCGGAATACAAGTTAAACAACAATGGCAATAGCACACACTCCTGTCTCAACCCCTTTGAATTTCGATTTCCTCGTTTTCCACTCTAATGTCAACTTTTTGGTTCCAGTATAGATTCTGAATAATTCGTATATCATCTTCGTTGTGTTGGAGAAAATCATCGGTAGTGGTAACACATGCCATACAAACAATCCCGGTCACTGTAGTAACATCTTGCTTAATAAGTGGCTACGACATCACCGTTAATTTGTTTGAAACGTTTTATAAGAAGGATTATCGCGAATCTATACGAACAGTCGAGAAACCCAATAAAAAAAAATCCTAGGTAAACTTACAATTAGTACAAACCTTATGGTAATGGTTGTTTATCAAAATTACATGTTTTTAAATGCCGTAAGCAATTTGGGAAAGGAGGGGCATTTTAATTTAAAAAAAAATTTTCCTCGTCCAAACCTTTTTAAACGTAGCTGATGTTCAATGCACACCATATCCCTTATAACTTCGGAAAACATTAAAAGATTCCGCATTTTCTTTAGGATTCCATAAAAGTGTTGATACAAAGGGATTGACCTTTACCATTTCGTTAGTAAGCAAAGTGCTTTTAGATGGTTAAGTGTATCTATACAATTCAGTTCCATTTGCTACAAAACTGTTACTGCTTCTCTTTTATTGTTTACAGTTAGGGAACTAAATGATGGAAACTTCCATTTAGAATTTACATTCACTTTGTGTTCTTCATTTTTTTCCTTAGAATTGTACTTGGATCTTGATACCTGATATTGTAGATTTTCTTCAGTATTGAGTAGTTTCGCCAGAATGACAATTCTTTTCGACCTTCGATCTACAAAAGACTTCTTCCATATTTTTTTGTCCTGTCCACTCCCCTAACAATTAATATAATATGTACCTACTTTTCTTGCGATTATATATACAGACATTTATTAAATAATAATAAATGGCAGCTTCTCAACATATTGAGTTGCATTAAATACAAAGGATACTAAACAAATGAATGAATAAATAAATAAATAAATGAACAAGTAAATTTGAAATGGTTATTTTTGCTGCTAATCAATTATCTAAGAATCTATATTTCCATCCTTATTGTTTATTTATTTGGCATCATGCGCATACTAAACTCCTCATAACTGCCTACAAGTTTGCTGATGAAACTGTACCTATCTTTAATATTTGTATGTCAAATAAAAGACACAAACCTTTAAGTTAAGTGTGTTGGTGATTTACACAAGTCATCAAGGTGCGTCCATACATAAAAAAATCAAATAAGTGCCAGAGCGGAATTATAAATAAAAATCAATAGGTACTTCAACAACGAACAATTGCAGTAATGTTTATGTAACACATTTCTATCATTTTGTTTACCGATTAAACGATCGCCTACCCTAGTCTATAAATGAATGATGAATGCAAATTGTTTCGACAAGCTACTCTATCGGTTTAAAAGTAACAATAATGTTACGTACCTATATATTTATGTAAATCACTTAAGCGGGCCACAGACTTCGTGATTTTTCATCGGTTGTCGGTCATCGTGCCGACCGTTCGTGCCAAAAACCGTAGTGTGTGGGGTAAAACTGTCACGATGAACCGTCACGACGAATTTCTGGCGGAGCTTGATTTTCGTCGGTTCGGTATGTCGGTCATCGTGCTAAACCGAAGTGTGTGGGGATTTCGTTCCATCCTGTCGGTTTTAAGATCAGTAACGTCCGTTCGTTGCGAGTAATAATTAATATAATTATACCAATCTACTGATTAAAATATCGGCTCATTTAATAAATTTATATGTGAAAAACTTCTTCTTTTCAACAGCCACTCTTTGCACCAAACCGATCCTCTTTTTTTGTGTTTTAATTTTATTGCCAACTGCAAGTGCCCCCGCCACTGCTAATAATTGTATCCTGTTCATTGTAATTTCTGGAATCGGACTGCTACTTCGCACGTAGTCTGTGGGCTCATCAGGCGGCACGAACGGTTGGCACGATGACCGACAACCGATGAAAAATCACGAAGTCTGTGGCCCGCTTTATTGGTTATTATTCAATTGCAGTTACAAAGTTCAGTTATTGCGACCGAAAATTAACAAATTAGGGTAATTTGTTATGGCCTGTAATACGGCAATCATTTCTTTCTTAAAACTCATGTTTAATCGGATAACATTTTTGAGGACCTTGATTAGTTTTAACTTGATTAATACACTCCAGAAAAATAAACCAATGAAATTAATGAATTTCGTTTAAAACGACCAATCACATAGCATTTTCTCTGAAAAAATACTACTTGAATTATCAATAATCGATAAAAAGCTGGGTACATTTTTAATAAGTGATAAAAATTTTCACCTTGTTTCATCATCTCTCTCTTACGTACATTTTAGAACATACTTTCATTGCTTTTTATTTAACTACTTATAAACTCGAAATTTAGCAGGCTTTAGCGCAATTCGTCAAACGTCAAAAATTTTTTTGAAATACTACAAGTCGTGCATTAATCTCCCTAAAATACATTCGATGTTAATTTTTTTCTTTCGATAAAATTGCTTTTTAAGGAACTCACATTTGATTACCATTTGGTAAAAACTCTCGAATCAACCAACACCTTAGATAAATTCTCGAGTTTGTAACCATGGTAATAAAATTTTCGTGTAAAAAGCAATTTTATCAATAAAAAATCAACATCTTATGTATTTACCCCCGATAAATTATTTAGAAGCCATAGTTTTGTAACCCATAACACTCTTATTAGAAATTAACAGTAACATCAAAAGTGTGTTTGAAATGAATGACAACACCGAAAACATTGTCATTGATTAAAATTAAACCTTTTGCTGAATTTTACTGTTGCTAATTGCAATAGGATTTGTTTGGATTAGAAAAAACCTTGCAAATGTTTTAGTTTTTTTAATGTCATTGTCAATTTGTTGTAAATGTACTCACTCGCTCATTGAGTCAGAATGTTAAAACCTTTAGTTATTAAATATATTTTTCCAGAAATCGTCTTGGAAACAACATTTTCCTGTTTATTTCCGCATAGGAAAATTGAATTTTCCGGACCAGTACTATAAAGACAAGACGCAAAATATAGTTTGTAACTATAGTTACCAACAAAATTCACAAAACTTGATTTTTATGGAATTTGTAAAAAAAAATTCTAAAATTTGTAAATTTCGTCTTTTTTAGCTCCTCTTCAGTAATGTGAGATTTTCCTGACTTTTATGTAAATAACTATTTTTAATAACGATTTATGTCAACAGAAATATTATCGGCGAGTCGTTGCAATCAAACTGTGAATGGCGAACATTAAACCGTTTTTGTTACAAATTGGTTCTGACAGACTAGACTAATTTGGAAAGTATACATAGAGATCTACGTAATAAGGCCTAGGCGTTTGTTCCACGTCAATGTTCTTTTTCAGCGTTCCATTCGGCCATCATAAATGATATCTAGCTACCGTAAAATTTTAAAGTCCCCACCTCGGTTGACCAATTTGGTGCAACTTGACTTCCGAAACTAATAGTGAAAAGTAAAAGTTCATATTAAGGTAACCTAAGGAAAATAGTATATCATCTGTACAGATCTTTATGGGCTCCTCACTGTAACCCATTACCAAACTTAACTGAGACAATAAACTGAAAATGGTTAGATTAAAAGCGCAGTTGATATAACCCTAATGCATGAAGATTCTACGACTCCGGGCCTTTCTACATATATCTAACCGAAAATAGTATATCATCTGTACAGATCTTTATGGGCTCCTCACTGTAACCCATTACCAAACTTAACTGAGACAATAAACTGAAAATGGTTAGATTAAAAGCGCAGTTGATATAACCCTAATGCATGAAGATTCTACGACTCCGGGCCTTTCTACATATATGGCGATTTGCCCTACAACCCTAATATGGTTGTAGGGCAAATCGCCCCATGACACATCGCCCCCGGACTTTTCGCCCCGTCACTTCGCCCCACGGACCGTTCGCCCCCGGACATTTCGCCCCCCGGACAGTTCGCCCCCGGATATTTCTCCCCCCGGACAGTTCGCCCCCGGACATTTCGCCACCTGACACTTCGCCTCCAAGATATATCGCCCCCATACACTTCGCCTCCCAGGACATATCGCCCCCGACAATTTCGCCCCTAAAACATATCGCCCTCACATCGCCTTCATCCGTTATGCAGTGTGTCCACATTTCGATGCTCACCATTTGTAGAGCTATTAGAAGAAGTAGAGCAGAGGTTAAATACTTAGGGAATGTTTTTCAGGGTTTAATACCCGTGACATTCAAATTCTCCATAATTTTCGTAGATTTTCAAAAACACAGTTCTGGTTTCTGTATTTCACAGTTTTACTTAGCACTTGCATACCTTTAAGGTTATATTTCTCATGTGCTATAGATAAATACATGTTTTTGTTAATATCTCTCCCATAAATAAATATTTTTCAGGCATGTTATACATTTTTGAAAATCTCTTTTCAAAGGCAATTAACTAACAAAAATTCTATAACATCTGCCGTATGAAAACCATTGCTGGCACACATTACTTAAAAAATTAAAAATAGAACGGTGGTTTTCTGATTACATCAATAAGTTTGTCTTGAAAATGTTTTCGAAAATCTAAAGACATTGAAGAGAATTAGAAATGAGATTTATCGCGAGAATTGAATTCTAAAAAACATTTCCTATTTAACCGCTGCTCTACCTCTTCTAATAACCGAGATACCGATGGTGAGCGTCGAAATTTGGACCACTGTATAAGCTAATAGACAATGGATAATGGAATATTGGGGCGATGTTTCGGGGGCGAAATATATAAAGGCGAAATCTCTTGGGGGCGATATGTTTCGGGGGCGAAATGTTCGGAGGCGAAATGTCTTGGGGGCGATATGTTTCGGGGGCGAAATGTTTTTAGGCGAAATATCTTGGGGGCGATATATCAGGGGGCGAAATGTCTTGGGGGCGATATGTCCGAGGGCGAAATGTCCGGGGCGAAGTGTCCGAGGGCGAAGTGCCGGGGCGAATTGACCGCACACCATCTAAGATGAAGTGTAGTGGAGTTCAAGGCACTCCCCAGATTAATGATGTTATGAGGAAACTGAAACAAGAGAGGAACATCAATAATAAAAAAAAAAAAACTGCAAAAGGTTTGTTTGAAATCTTCATCAAAGGGGTTTGAAAGTGATGTATTTCATGTTTACTTAAGAAAGATAATTGCACCTAACATGTAAATTTAGTACAAAAATTAATATCGCCTTTTTCTTGCTTCTTGTTGACTTTTTATTTTTAAAAACAACTACACACCCTTGCTTCTAGATTAACAAACATTGCTTAAAAAAACACTTGTTTCATTTTATATTTCTAATCAGTGATGTTCCCATAGGGTATACTCCATATACGCCGTATACTCCAAGGATTTTGTAGACATACTGTGTATACTCTCAAGCAAAAATTGTAACTACTAATCTTTGCTCTCAAACTGATCACTGTTAGGCCGTTCTCAGGGATGCGCCTGCGCAAAGCAAGTCATGCTTTGTCGTAAAACAAATTTCTGCTAATCATCAGGGAATATACCATTGCTTTTGGTGCGTGCAAGACGCGCTTGGTTCTCGACTTTATTGAATACATTGTGGGATGGTGCGGTTTATCATGAGTTAGTAAGTTAATTAATTTTTATTAACTGCTAGCGCTGGTCCATCCGTGCCCTTGACGAAGAAGAGCGACAGAGTTTCAGACAAAAAATCCGTAGTTGGATTGCAAGGATGTAGCAAGCAAATACATAAAGCAAAACACACTATTTCAATCTGAAAAACCTAATTCTGATGGTAAAGTTCGAATCTCGTCTGAGTGGGTGGACTATGAAATCATGGCTGCTGGAAGTAATAGGAAGCATCAACTGGCTTCTTTGAGGACTAAAATCAAGCAGCATTCAGAAAGTAAGTCTCACGACTTCTTTCACACCTTGTAAGATTCAAGATTCATTATAATGGACAATGGTAGACGAATCAACCACGTAGCACCAAGTTCACTCTAATTGTATGCATTTTATCATATTGATTTGATTTAACTCGATGGACAGATGCAGCAACTATTGAGAGAAAGCCCTCTGGTCCTGCTTAGAACGTTTAGGAATACCAAAATCGTCCGCACTTGCGTTTGCAAGCGATGGTGCGAGTGTAATGACAGGAAGGAAAACTGCAAAACTATGTAAGAAAATACCACATCTTTTCCTCTGGCACTGTTTATGTCGTCGAATTTTCGATAAACGCACTTGATGTCAGAGACCCCCCCCCCCCTCCCAAATCGGGCACTCAATAGGTTACTGGTAGTATACCCTTGGAAAAAATGATGGGAACATCACTGTTTCTAATACTCCCTCTATAATTAAACACTACAGTTTTTATTGTTCGTTATTCAAGCACATTCCCAACAGCTTACGTAATTTCAAGAAACGATTCTTTACCAATGGTTTTGTGAAAATATCGGCAATCTGATATTCTCCAGGTATATACTCTACATCGAGTTCACCTTCTTCATAACGTTCTCGAATGTAGTTGTACCTCACATCGATAGGTATGCTTCGAACGCTTATGAAACTCAGGATTCTTCATCAGCTTTACTGCACCAGCATTATCAATGCGCAGTACGGGTTTGCATTCCCTATTCGCAATTTCTCCAAATAACCTTTTTAACCAAACAACTTCTTTTGCTGCTTCACTTCCGGCTACAAATTCTGCTTCAGTAGTCGAAAGCGTAATCGAACACTGTCTTTGGCTCATTCAAGTGATTGCGGCATTGGTATACAGTGTGTCCACGGATTGACTTCACTATAGGTGTAAATGACCAAAAATTTTGGAATTTCAAAACGATTTTTTCAGATTCTGCCCTGCTTCATTGGAAATGAATTTTCATCATATTTTTAATTTTTTTAATTCAAAGCCGCCTTGATCGTGGAACAAAAACTATTTTCTTTGCAGGTAAAGTACCTTTTTTGTGTATCATAGAGCAAAATTTTATTAAGAAAAACTGTTCAGAATCAAAAAATAATAATCAGTGCAAAATATGAAAATAATCGGCACAATTTCATGAAACCGTTATTTTTATTTATTAAGACGACTATCATCGATTAAATCGGAATCTATGCATACAACATTTCAAACATTACATTCTCATTTGTTTACAAACAATACCGATTGTCATTTTATGGTCAGTTTTTCAATTCTGAACAGCTTTTCTCAATAAAATTTTGCTCTATTATACACAAAAAAGGTACTTTACCAGCAAAGAAAATAGTTTTTGTTCCACGATCAAGGCAGCTTTGAATTAAAAAAATTAAAAGTATGATGAAAATTCATTTCCAATGAAGCAGGGCAGAATCTGAAAAAATCGTTTTGAAATTCCAAAATTTTTGGTCATTTACACCTATAGTGAAGTCAATCCGTGGACACACTGTATAAGCAAATCACTCCCGATGTAGATCTACGAGTTTTATCATCGCCTGCGTAATCTGCATCACTGAATGTTTCTAATCCCGAACCCAATTTGTACTTTAGACCCAGTCCAATTGTTCCTTTCAAGTAATGAAAAATCCGTTTAACCGCTTCCCAGTGACCAATTTTTGAATCACACAACGCTTGAGAAACCGTATTAACCGCAAAAGCGAGATCAGGCCGAGTAGCGACAGCTAAATACATTAAGTTTCCCACCGCACTTCGAAACGGAACTTCGTCTCTTAGATTGACTCCTATTCCTACTTCCTTTGATGACCAACCTTTCTCCATAGGTGTAGCTGCAGGCTTACATTCGCTCATTCTAAATTTGTCTAGTACATTCTTCGCATAGGCCGACTGACAAATGAAAATATCATCATTACGTTCCTGTTGAATCTGAACACCAAGAAAATTTGACACCGGTTCAACCGTAATATGAAATTCTTCTTTCATCTTTTCAAGCAGCTCATCTATTTCACTTTGATCAAGACCAAGTACAAGACCATAATCCACATAAAGTCCGATAAACAATTTGATCTTTCCGTCTTTTATAAACAAACTAGGATCTGCTTTGCTCTTACGAAATCCACATTTCACGAGAAAATTCGAAAACTTTTTATTCCCGTACCTCGGTGCTTGCTTTAATCCGTAAAGACTTTTATTCAACTTGCAAACGCGATTAGTTCCATCTTCACAGCCTTCTGGTTGTAACATATAAATGTTTTCCTCAAGCTCACCATAAAGAAACGCTGTTTTAATATCAAATTGCACAACCTTAAGTTTTTCCTCTGTAGCAATCGCTAAAACTGATCGAATAGTATAGAATCGCACAACAGGCGAAAACGTTTCCTCATAATCAATACCAGGTCTCTGCGAAAACCCTTTTGCTACTAGACGAGCCTTGTATCGAGCAACCATTCTATCAGGATTCTCCTTTACATGGAAAACCCACCGATTAAAAATTGCTTGACGACCTTTAGGCAATTCAGTTAATTTCCAAGTTTTATTTTCCGCTGTAACGACAGGTTACATTTGTTGATAAAAGTTTTCAGGTTCGTGGTATAGGTTCGGTAGTTTTCTATCTTGGTAGTACGCTTGGACCTACCTTTCGTACTTTTTCTTTCCCAGGCTAGCTCAGTATGGGTAAAAAGGGTTAGTTCTAAATTTGGTGAAACTTTAATGGTTCACTAAGGTTCAAAGTTATTAAAATGCATCAATACTCAGTTAATTTGGAAAAGATGAATTTATCTAACTAAATTTCTTATTTATGACTACTCCAGTAAGTTGGAAGAGGTCCTTAACCTTTTATTTAGCGTTGCTTTAAATACAAATTACTTTTTTACTTTCCTTACAGTACGGTAAACTTTAGTGAAAAAATCTATTAAAATCAATACAAAAAATCCATTTATTACAATGTTAATAAAGTAAACAAAATGTACGATTCCTAAACAAAAACCAAACTTAATTCCTACACAAATAAAACAACTTGAAATACCCAATTTTAGCGCTTGCAAGCGAAACGTAACATTAAGATTAAAAAACGCTGCGTTATATCCGCTTGTATTTTAATTTCATTCGAATACAACTAATAAAATATCCTTAAAACTCAGTTTTTGTGTTCACTGTCAATTTAAGTAAATAATAGTTTAGAACGGTACCTGATAATAACCTTCGTACTATCGCGTCGTGGTTATCAAAGTGGGGCAGCTGTGCTGCTGTGCACCAGTAACTTGGTGGGCGGCAGCTCCTTCAAGGGATCGCAACTCGTGCTTTGCTTCCCGTTGAAATTCTTCTATTTCTTCTTTAAAAAGGTTGTAAAAGTCTTTTCTCTATTACCCACTACACTGCGAGTTAGGGTTTCTAACGAACAAGGCGAATGTTTGGTATATTACTACACAGCACTTAAATCAACCTTGGGCTAGGTAAACAACAAGGCGATAAGCGAGTTTCTGTTGCCCTCTAATAATGTTCGATTCAAATTTTATTAGGATACTCACTCCTTTGACTTTGAGTGGTCCCTCTTTTTCTTCGTTAGTAATAATTAGAGACGTAACGAGTACTCTGCTAACCGAGCAGCTTTGCACCGAACCGAGCCAAACCGAGTACTCGGTTCGGCCGAGCACTTCTAAAAAAGCTCGGTCTGTTTTGCATCGTCCTGCAATTCCGCACGATGCGCACATTCCACGACGAAAGTTACGACATCGGCGTTTTATAAATTAAAATTATTTCTTTTTGCTTCGCTTGCACAACACCTACCAATGCATTAATATGACTCTACTTGTCCAATATTTAGTTGACTTCAAGTCTGAACTGAAATAAGTAATACCTGTGCCGTAGTTTTATATAATTTATATTTTGGAATTCTTGTTTACTGTATTCACAAACATCTTTTCTGCTGTAAAACGCCTTAAACAATAATGAACGCAACGGTGAGAGAAAGGTTGATGTTTTTACCTCTTTACATCACAACTTCAAGAAAGTAAGCAATTTTACTTTGCTAAGCCGTTTTTTAAATATAAAATAAGTTTTTGATAGCCGAGTTAGTTATAGTGTGGAGGACATTGTCGTGTTCACTAAACTATGTGTGAATAAAATGTTTTAATTTTACAATAAAATAATACTAAGGAATTTAGACCGAGTACTCGGCGCTCGGCCGATTGCTCAGTGTTCGGCCGAGCACCGAGTACTCGGCCGAGTGCTTGGTTCTGCAGAACACAAACCCAAAAATGCTCGGGCTCGGCCGACAGAGCACTTTTTGATACTCGTTACGTCTCTAGTAATAATGCTAATAATTAGCCTTACCCGAGTTCATTCGCACTTAAACCTTAAATGCACATCTGTTAACACACGCAGATAAGAATACTGTTTATTAAACGTATTTACGCCTTTCTTCACCGTAGTGGCACTCTTAAACGCACTTAATCGGTACCTTTGTGTACCTAACGCAATTTTGTTCACTTAATTCGCTTAATAAATTCGCAAATTTTGGTACCGAGTGGACAAGTACCTCACGCTTCCGCGGATTTCAACACTCTTTAAACTGCCTTACTCAGACGCTTGTCCAACCAAGACTCACTTCCCCGCTACCTTCATATTCAATTATTCACTTTTATAAAATGTTATCTTACTATGCACATTGCAGATAAGACACACTTGGGCTTTTACACTTATATACTATTCGTTCTGCCTTCGATTTCGCTTTAATTAAAAATTCCAGCCTAACCTACTAACTAAACCAAAAACATACAATTCTTTCTTTACAACTTAAAAAGTAAAAAGTAAATAAAAATGATTAGTCAAAATAACGCCCGTTACACCGCTTTAGTTCATCGTCAACAGCCGCCTTCCACTCAACAGATTTTTCTGTTGCTAAAGCTTCTTTTATTGTTCTAGGCTCACAACTGCTTCCATTTGCAAACATTGCAGAACCGTTAAATCGACTTGGTTTTTTTTAACGTTGATCGATCACGCAATCTCATTGTTTCTTTAGCCGATTCCAATTCTTCTTCTCTTTCAGATTCTCAACTCGTTTCAGAGTGCACCGATCTTTCATCAACTCTCGAGTCTTCTGAAACTTCAGAATTTGGATTATTGATCATAACGACAGTTGTTTTCTTGACTACTTCAGGTTTGAAGTTAACATTGCGACTAATCACAAGCTTCTTTTCATCCTGTAGCCAAATACGATAGCCATGCTTATTGTCACAGTAACCAACCAGAAATCCTTTCTGACTTTTCGAGTCTAATTTCTGACGTCTTTGATCTGGAACATGAACAAAACATTCCGTACCAAAAATTTTTAAATGTGAACAAACAATATCTCTTCCCAGCCAGAGTTCAATTGGTGACTTGCCAACAATTGACATCAGTCCCATGCGATTCAAAACGTAAGCCGCAGTATTAACAGCTTCTGCCCACAACGCTTTTCTCAAATTTCCGAATGTTTCTGTAGAATACAAGAAAGTACGTCCCATTTCCATTAGAGTACGATTCTCTCTCTCGGCTCCACCATTTTGTTCAGGCGTGTATGCATTGTTATTCTGTGCTTAATTCCGTTTTTCGCATTTATTGCGTCAACCTTTTTATTTTTAAACTCTTTACCGCCATCCGATATCAGTTCTACAATTTGTATACGAACAGTTTTCGACTTCCGACTTTTCTTTCATGAAATACACTTGCCTGTATTTCGTAAAGTCGTCTTTAAAACAAACATAGTAACGAGCTCCACCAACCGAAGTAGTTTCCATCGGGCCACATACGTAGGCATGTACGATTTCACCAGCTTTCGTTGCTCTCACAAGATGTATTGACACGATTCGCAAAAGAAATCCTCAAATTCACACGCGACACCACGAACTTTCAAGAATTTCTGAACATGACGTTAATCTTGATGTCCAAAACGCTCATGCCACATTTGAAGACTTTTCGACATATGATACAACTCCTTTTCTTGTTGTGTAGCATCTTCCGGTAACGTACCAATTTCTTCAGTCAACTATAATTTAACTGATTCCAAAATCTCCAGATACGATTCCATTTGAAGCTTCCACGTATTCCAGTGTGATGCATCTTCAAACTTGTACAGACCAATACCATGCATTTTCTCCATCTTTCAATATTTATTATTTCACAACAAACTTCCTTGAAAATGAATGTTTCTTTGCACAATATAAATTTTTTTTACACAAGCCCAATGTTCACACTATCTTTTTGTACTATAAACACTTTCCAAGCGTGACTGGGCCCATAACCTGATGTATTTTATGTTTACTTAAGAAAGATAATTACACCTAACATGTAAATTTAGTACAAAAATTAATATCGCCTTTTTCTTGCTTCTTGTTGACTTTTTATTTTTAAAAACAACTACACACCCTTGCTTCTAGATTAACAAACATTGCTTTAAAAAAACACTTGTTTCATTTTATATTTCTAATAGAAAGAATTGATGTACTGTTGCTAATCCTTTTTCTTTTTTGAGTTCCGTCTCCTATCAAACGTTGGAAATCATTGTAGCTATTTGGACCGCAGCTAGTCTACTGAACTACTAGCCGTATTACTTTCATTTTCGAAACCATGACATTCTCTGACGTCCAACACCGTTCTAATAGAAGTACCTAAAGTTGATTATTGATCACTAGATGTATTGGGAAAGGCAATGGCTCTTCAAATTAACATTACTCATGGTGTTTTAAAGAACTTTTACTCTCGCATATTTACAGAAATATCTGAATCGTATTTGCCAGTAAGGAAATGTGAAACGAACGCTTCAAACTCACTTTAAAGGTTTTTGTCCACATCTTTGTAAATCGTCAAGAATACAGTCTCGAACAAAAAATGTCCACTGCTCACGTTCAAATAAGTAATAGTCGATCAGTATTATTTTCAGGTTTGAAGAAAATCCTACGTTTTTGTAAATAATAAATGTATGTTAGGAACGTGGAAAAAGTAACTAAATGCCTAACGACCACAGTAATACCAAAGAGTATATATAATATACTCTTTGGTAATACCAAAGATTATAATATAGTCTTTGGTAATACCTTAGGTAAACCGGTAAACGACTAAATGTATTCGGGCTTTTACGTAAAACTAAACGTTCGTGACAGTATACCAATACCTTGATAATTTGGAAACGTTTGTGTATACATATACTGGATTATAGTACACTCTTCTGAACCTCGACAGGTTTTATAAATATTTCATAGAAATTTCTTCCAACCGTGCAGCAACAAAGTGTGCATCCATTCATGTCAACAGTAGGATTGAAAATAACGTAGCTCTTTAAACGCGGATATCTCGATAGGACACATTTTATTTCTACTGATATAAAAGATTGTTTTATTTCGATTTTTGGAAAACCAATTTATAAACGGCACACCTCTGCAATAATTTAGTAGTACCACGTAGTACTGTTTGTATATACCATATGAAAATAGTGTACTTATAAATATATATCTTAAAACTCACGACTTTGTAATCCATTTGCAGAGGAGGCGTCATGTTAATGCTGACTACAAACGAACAAATCTCGCAAACTGCTACCAGCGCTCCAAATCGAATAAAAATTATGTTCGAAGATATTGAAACCTTTGTCGACAACATTCAACTTCAAATTTCATCTGTAACCACTTCATCCATGCAAATCGCGATGGAAGCTGCGCACAAAGATTTGGAAGGTATATTACTAAAAAATTTTCATTAATACTTTTATTCGTTCACATCAACTATTTCTAACACGTATTCGCATTATTTTGTTGGTCGTAATTTTTATTACGATCGTACTATAAATAACATTCTTATAATTTCGAATGCTAAGCTAATATTGTATTGTTATGATATATCTATTGAATTCATGATATTTTTCTCTCTACGTGCATGGAAAAAATATAGCACAATTTCTAAAAGAATCTGCCACATATAAGAGAAAAAGTTTCCAGTAAACGCAAATAAATTTTGGAGAGTTCCATTCGAGTAAGCTATAAAAGCTAATGTTAAAAAATATTTATAAATCCCAGCTTTTAAAGCGTAGAAGGGATCGATAATATTAACAAGGAAATATTATTTTTTAAGAAATATTATCACTTTTAATTACTTTTAGATGGAGAGGAATTATTAGGAAAACCGTTAAGACAAGCACTTCATGATGAAACTGGTCTTGAAACAGCTATTCAAGCACTTGCCGACTTAACTGTTGGTGAGAACCTTGTTTTCATTAATTCTCTTTCGTAGGAAACTTAATTTTATGGAAATTTGGAATAATAAACTGCGCACATTAATAATACCATTTTGTGGCTTTACAGTTGCCGCGGAGCTATCTTCACGGGTGTCAGCTCTTATAAAAGATTGCAATAAGGCACGAAGCGCTGGAAAAACCTTACAAGGAAGTCTTATAGAGCTTTCTAAACTTCTTACCCTAACACGTCAGGAATGTCTTCCGAGAGACCGACCACTTTGCGATACCCTACAAACACAACCATTTACTGTAACGCTTTACGTAGACCAGGTAAGTTTCAACCACTAAATTTAACATCTTTTTGCAAGCTAATTTTCGATTACAATATGCATCTCTATTTTCGTGAGCGTTTTTTCAATTTTCCTTTTAAAAACTTTACAAAATTTGCAATCAATATAATCTAATGCATTAAATATTTTTATGCGTGATTTCAGCTTTGACGTATCATAGAAAATATAACCGAAGAACTTTTCGTTAAATGTTTTTGTCTCCTGACGTGCGCGAAAACAAAGCATCTTCGTTGTCTAAACAAGCTTACAATGGGATGCTTTCCAGGATATTTTTGTAATAAATCAATATTTTTTATTAGTATTATAGCTTTAAATCAAATTTTGTTATTAATAGGACATTTAAATTGAATTTCATAAATTTCTGAGCATCCGCTTTGTATTTTGCGCATTGAACATCATTGTATTAGATATATTGTATTCGCTTCAGATTGGAGTATTTTGTATAATAAGCACGATCTTTTCGAAAATACATACATACATAAGTGCATAATCAAATAAAGAACCCCTTACCAGAAAGTATGAGGCATAACGCATATAAAGTTTAATTAAAATTTGCTTTTGCCCCTTATATACGTTTTATCGATATATTTTCATTCATCTTCTTGTGATGTCGAACCATCTTAACTGTTGGTTTCCAATAGTCTGCAAGATTGAGTTCACCCACAGTTCTGCTCTTGCTGCATCATTTTTGACTGTATCTCTTCGTGTTCATTCCCATCTCTTGCGATTGGTACTTATACCTATACCCCAACCTTCTTAATTTTTTGTTGGTTGAGTTCTACATTATTGTATTTTATCTTTATCTCTATATTCTATACAATCATAACTTACGTTTTGTTCCTATTCATTAATTCTTCTTGGGTGGGTGGGTATTAAAAGAACTGAAATTTCACGTAGAATCCAAAAATGCAATAGTTCCCATTTAAAATAACAGAGTTTCCAACTACCGGCATTTCCGGAAGCGCTGCCATTTTGAAAGTATTTTACATCGATTCGGTTTTCAGAATAAGTTAAAATTTTTAAAAACCTATTGGCGAGTGTACTCCGATACTATGAATTCCCAAATAGGTTAACCAGCTCTGCTGGTAGCCTTCTAGCGGAGTCGCTGGGTAGTGAAGTTTAGCAATACAAAACGATTGTACTTCTATGAATGGCCGACGTTTCGATTAGATCCTGGCTAATTTTTATCTAGGCTTCAGAAGAATTAATGTATGTGCCAAACACAGCTGGGTATGGACCGAATCGTTCATACCCAGCTGTGTTTGGCATATACATTAATTCTTCTGAAGCCTAGATAAAGATTAGCCAGGATCGAATCGAAACGTCGGCCATTCATAGAAGTACAATCGTTTTGTATTACTAAACTTCACTACCCAGCGACTCCGCTAGAAGGCTACCAGTAGAGCTGGTTAACCTATTTAAAAACCTATCTATAAAACTTTTCCAGAAATGTTTAACTAAAGCTCCTAAAAAAACACCCTGTATACTATTATTAAATATTTTATATTATAAAATTATTTTGTCGAAATCATTATAATTGTTCATTGGACGATTCTTTGTTTATCCCTAAGTACTTCTATGATAGTTGTATTAGTGGTATCATAACACTTTGAGAAAGAGAATGTTTGCTGCCAAGGCATTAGCACAGGATTTAACGAGGCAGAAATGATTTTTCTTATAGAGTTATATTCAAACTTTAATTTGGTTATAGTTTGAAGCTGTTACTCGATAGGTACAGCAACGTGCCAAAAAAAATTTAAAAAAGTTTTCTTCCAAGGTATTTGCACAAGATTTAACGAGGCAGAATTTTTTTTCTATTTTAACTATATAAAAGCTATATTTTAAGAGCAATTTGAAGCTGTTACTCGATGGGTACAGTTTGTATCCAAAAAACATTCAGGAGAGAGGACATGGCGAATTTCTGCACAAGTTCTGCCCAGGCAGAAAAAGATTTTATGGATGGTCTGTATAAGTACTAGCTTTTAAAGATCATTTCATGCTGTTACTCGATAGGCCAGCTTTTTTGCAGCCAGCTCTTGGACTATGTGTTTTTTGCCAATGTTTTCCCAATCACAATGTACCGTTTGATTCTAAATACATGGTCTTGTATACTGCTTCCCTTCCTAAATCTGCTTTGAGTTTCGTCTAGCTGACATTCTACTAATTCTTTCAATCTTTTTTCTAAGGCAGCTTCATATAATATCTTTACCACAGTATTTAAAAGTATAGCACCTCTGTAGTTGGTCCAGTATTTTGTATCTCCCCTTTTATGAATCGAAACTATTATTCCGATTTTCCTCCTGTATTCCGGCGCTTTATTCAGAATCTCAGTTAGCATTTGCATTCCCTTATTCCTTAAAGTTTTTCCTATTTTCGGTATTATCTTGTCGTGACCTACTGATTTTCCTTTCTTAATTGTTTGTGCTATAATATACTCCATATTTTACAGTATCTATTGTATCTCGTCTTTGTCGGTCTCGTTTGTTCTTATTTCGTTAAATATATCATTTTGTTCTTTTTTGTTTGTGATCGTTATTATGTATTCATTAGGTTTTCTGGAGATTTTTAAAATTCTATCAAACAAATCGCCTATCTTTTTCCATTTTGTTTCCAAGTACTTCCCTTGATTGCAGTTTTGCTTGTATTATAAATCCATTTACTCTTACTCGTTGTTGTTTATATTCTGTATACATTTCCACTATTTTTAATAAGTACTGCTCCCACTTTTCTTTCTCTATTTTCACTTTTTCTTTTATTGTTTGGTTCTACCATCTAGTTTTTTTATTTTTCTTTATAATTATTCTTCCACCTACTTCTATCGATGCTGTTAACACTATGTTCTTGAATTTTTGCCATATGTTTTCAAACATGATTTTTTCGATTTTTATCTCTATTTCTTCCCTGTAATTTTTCACTGCCTATTCATATGTGCGACTTTGTTGTTTCATTTATACATATAATGATCACTGTAAATTTGGGACCCTCTTCTGATTTCATATTTATTCCTTCCATCCTATTTTTTCTTGTGCAGAACCAGTAATAGGCTAATGTGCTATACATAGCCAAGTATATACTGGTTCTGCTTCCTGCTTTGCCTTGTGTTTGTAACATGTGTTTATTATAAGTAAGTTAGCAAACTTAACTTTCTAATGGACTGTATCAAAAATGCCAAGTTTTTAGTTTGCTATCTTTCTCCATCTAACATTTATTTTTTCAAGACAACCTTCAAATTTTGAAGTTAGTTAGTTGGTTAGTTAGTTATTCTTTATTTGTCTTAAAACAATTTTAACAAAAGATTCTTATTAATTCTCTACATACTTACTATACAAACTATAATGTACATTAACAACAAAAAACAAAAGACTTTATTTCTACCACTCCTTCTTTCGATATTTCCCCTACCCCCCAAAAATAAAAAACTTTCTACTCTTGTCCCCTTCTTTCCACCCTTCCCCTTCTCTCCAGCAAAGCCTTCATCCACTCCACCCCTTCGCTCCTCACATTCCCTCATCATATGCCATATGTTTTCCCTCCCTTCCCCACACATTCTACACATCCTTTTCTCATCCTCCCACCAGTATCTGTTTTCGTTTTCCTCGTTCCCGCACCTGAACCTTGCCACCATTCTTTTCTCCTTTAACTCCATGTTACCCAATAAATAATCGACCTTGCCTTCCACCATTATCTCCATAATATCCTTCATTATACCTTCCCTCTCCTACCCTCGTTCTCCTTTCCTGGCCTTGGACATCTTTATCTCTTTGTTACTAATTCCCCTACAATATCCCTTCCTTCCTTCCTTTCTTCTCCTTTCTATCTCCTCCTCGCATATCCCACTCTCTGATAAAACAACCTCCTCTCCTCTTGCCCATACCTTATCCGTTCTTTTCTTATCACTCTTATACCACAATAATTTCCTCCCTTTTCTTGATCTCCTCCTCATATTTCACTGCTCTCTTTCCTGCCTTGATCCTTATTTTTTCCGCTTTCGTCTCCTCCTCCACGATATATTCTGGCGTCTCTCTATCCAACCTAGCGTCCATCTCCAGTACTGTTCCTGTATTTTTTCCATTTTCTCAACTTGTAACTTGAGGGGTGCACTTTTTGGTGCTAATGTCATAAACACCCTCCTGGAAATACCCCTTAAATGTTTCAAAATGGCTTTAGGAATCAAATCATACCTCATTTATAAAGTATAGTAAACAACAATCATACGTTTAAATCGTTGTTTAAAATGCATTCTCTTAAACTTTTCAGATGCCCCCGTATTATGTTATGACATAAAGAATCTTTAAAGGATATGATAAACAAAGTACAAATAAATTAAAAAGACAAATGTTGACAAAGAATAACTGTTATTTAATCATGTGTTCAAAGTGACCACCATTAACGTTCAAGCAATTAATAGTAAAGTATATTTTCAAATTTTCGTCGCACTTTCTGGAATGTTTCTTTTTTATATCTCCGCAACCTTGAATAATACGGTGTCTTATATCATCAAGAGATGTTGGTTGTGTTTTGTAGACCTCAGATTTCAAATATCCCCACAAAAAAAGTCGAGTGCTGTTAATACTGGAGATCGAGGTGGCCACCTTTTCGACCAAGGTATTCCATTTTAAACAACAATTAAATAACGATGGAAGATTGGTATCAATGGCAAAAACATTATGGTCGAAGAGAGATACCAAAAGCCATTTGAAAAAATTTAAGGGGTATCCCAGTAGAGAGGGAGTGAATCTGACGTTTGTGACATTAGCGCCAAAAAGTGTCCCTCCTCAAATTAAAAGGTGACGTGTTTCGGCATTTCTTTTTAACACGGCGCATTTCTGAAATATGATGTCTGTGTCCTTTTCAAATGAACACCCTGTACCTATATAAAGCATCCCAGCAAACACATTTATATATAAAATACATATAAATTATATAAGAGCTTTTTAGATTTATATAAAACTGGAAGAAAAATAAGAGATATTTAACGTCAGGATGTCAGCAATTTTCAAAATAATATATATGTCTATTAGATGTAAATTCTTCTACATCTGTAGCACATGAATTTATATACGTTTTATGTATATTTTATGTAATATTCACATAAAAAATATTAGTTGTAAAAGCGTTGCGATGACCAAATGGCAGCTACTCGAGCATAATGTAATTATTACCAATGTAAAGAATTATTTAAGCAGTTTCATACAAAAAAATGGAAAAACTTTTTACGTGCAACTGTACTTTTAATTAACTTAATTCTTGCACGAACCCGTTTTTACCTGAACTGAAAGCCGACAGTTTATTATGATATTATATACTTGCTTGAAAAGTTTCCCTTAACCGGATTCGAACCGTTGCGGGTGGGCGTTGCAAATTCCGAAATCCGACATGTGTTTTCTTTGTATTCAACATTTTACCACTGCGCTAATCTGAAACATTCCTTTCTTTTATTTCGTTCTTCCTAACTTTGCGCTAGTTTAAATTATGTTTGATTATATCGTTGAATGAAGTCTTATTCAATGATTATACCTACCTTTATGTTAAAAATGACCAGGATTTAATTTATTTTATATTATTTATTTTCTATATAAATTAGACGCATTTTAGTCGATACAGATCTAATATTAAAGGTACGTGAACTACAATTTTTGGCGTTATAGAAAACCCGCGCGTGAAATTAATTATGCGGCGCAAATGGAAACGGACTTTTATTTTCGACAATATTATATATGTAATGATAATTTATAATTATATTTACAGAAGGCATACATAAAAAATATGTAATACTTCTTACATATAGGATTTTACATATAACATACATAAATCTAATCATATAAATCACATAAATTTCATGAGAAATATGTAATTATCTATATGTATATATTATATGAATTTCTGTACACAGAATATCCGTAAGTTTCTATACTATTATGTAAAATATACGTAATCTGTGACATACGGTTTATATAACTTTATTAAAGAACACTTACATACTTGATATATAAAAAAGCATATGTAAGGGTATTTACTTCAATCTTATATATGTTGTATGTATATTTTATATGTGTGTTTGCTGGGATGTGCTTGTGCACTAATCGACAGATTACATTCCCCTACAGTAGACGTAACAGTATTACCCACAACATTAGATGACCGTGTTGACTCGAATAAAAGCTCTTAAGCTGTAACCACAGCATTTAATAAAATGTGTAAGTCGTTTTAATCGTAAAGGTAACATTTCTTTTATTACCCGTTTGTAATTAAGAAACCATTCATTGTTTACAAACTTTACTGATTAATATTGTACCCGCTATGCGGTGTATGCCAATATAGATATAAAAAATACCGCACAAAGATAATCACCAAAATCCTCTTTTAATGGAATTTTGAAAATAAAGCTAATACCCTGAAATAAAAATGTTTAATAAAACATCTCTAATTATCCCTTCCGTGAAAAATATGGATTCAACTTCAACCAAACCAAAGTTCCGTTGAAACTAAAATTATAAATGTTTAAAGATCGTTCTTAGTACAAGTTGGTAAATATTTACTTGTTTGTAAATTCCTGTAAACAAGATGACACAGAAGTCCTTTATCGTATATTAAATAATGCAACACGGATTTCTCTGAAATTACCCGGATTAGTTCTGCTTTATGCGGAAGGTTCGCGATTAAACAAACGTGGATAGCTCACCACGAATTAAGAGGTAATGAAATTTTTATATTAGTAATAATGTGATATTCAGATTTTCCACTTCAAAGCACTTAGCCCGGGTTACGGATTCAGCATTTAACAGATTAAAAAATATATTACACTAAACTGACAAAATCTCATAATTTCTAATAACGACTTTCAGAAAAATGCTTCGGTTCGTTTAACAAAAATTACAAAATAATGTAACATCATATCCGAATGTCACTACCATTACACAAAATGCATCAAAAGGGGAACTTTTGTAGTTACACACCTCATTTGATGAAAAGTTCTTCTCTCCCCTTTCTACCCTATTTCAACCCAGTGTTTGCTCAATCTCTTAAAATTTTTAACTTACTCATCTTTTTAAAATATAAAAATTTTTCATTTTATATTTGTCGTTAATTTAGTTTTTCCATCATTTAAAGGTACATAATCGTTCTTTGTTCTTATTGAAGGCTTCATATTATGTTTTATACTTTTATATTTATGTGACTAAATGACTAAAGTCGAAACATGCGCATTGCCATACTTAACAGTGCCTACTCGATTAAATTATCAATACTTGAAAAGAATGTACCACAACTCTGATTAAAAGTCACATAAAGGTTTTTTCATTTAAGTTTTGCACTAGAACAAGATAACCCACCTTAATTCCTTGCGAGGATTTTCTCCATTGGCTTCGACCCATTAAAAAGTGCTTGAAAGTAAGGACAGTATAGTCGTTGTGTGAACCAGCAGTTCAATGCGATTTCAATTTGAGAAAAAACAGTACCAAATGTTACGTAATTCAAATTGACATTTCCAATTATTTTACTCGTAGATGACATTTAGTAAATTTTACGTTAGCGTCGCAAATGCCGTAAAATCGAGGAGAATTTTGAATGGTCGTTGTGTTTATACAAATACATAATTAACTAAAGTTAATATTTTATTAACTTACCATTATTCCTGTTTGATAAGGATAGGATCGGCATAAACTAACTCAGCAATACTAACATACTAGTAGTTTTACTCTGGACGTAGGAAGCTTCATTAATCTTCAATGTACCTTAAGAACAAGTCACACAATTTCGTGTAGCCCTCTTGCACATGCTTTGATATTGATTCGATTATTAATTTAGTTAAATGATGCTTTGAAGGGAAAGTATATGTTTTTGGTTATACTTCAAGTCACAATTCTGTATTCCACCCTCCACTCTTAGAAGGCCTTTTTCGTCTAAAAACACATTAAATGACGTGAGTTTTGAACTTTTGTTCAACTTACTATTATTTTTGAAGCATTTAATATCATCGGTAAAATACTGAGATTTACTAACTTTAATAGTAAAATATTCATTGTATTTACTGTTGAAACCCTACTAAATTTTGTATTTCTAGCATATAATAAGGACAGACTGGCTGAATTTTTAATAGCTTGGGAAATCTGTACACAAAATCATCAAAAGTATCGTACGTTTTCTGTAATATAGTTATACAAAAGTTTGTTTTAAGACGTTCAATGTTTAATGTATAGGTATTTATATCCTTGCGTTTCTCCTACAAATGTATGTATGAGAGAAGCACAAAAACATTTATCAGTATTGCATTAAAGCTTATATAAAAAAGGACTATTTAACGTTTGGTCGTAGAAGCAATTTGCATGCATAAATTTCTTTACAGCATAGGTATATTCTGTGTTTTCTGGATACGAGCAGGTAGAGAATGAAATATTTTGGCCCCTGGATATTTAAAATTTGTTCAAGCACTGACGATTTCTGAGAAATGGGAACGAATGCATCTTTGTCATATGAATGTTGAATTGTTTTCAATAATGTCGACAAAATTGATATTTGGAAAATGTATGTGTTGATGACGGTCAAGGTGCCTTTCTATTTTCTAAACTACAAACGGTGCGTACTGCATGTTTTTCAAGCTGCTGTAATATTCTTTGTACACTATTGCGACATCCCCATTTTATAAGATTGTATCTTGTATGTGAGTAAAAATAGGAATGGTATACCATTAACGGTACGTCTAAGCGGCAAACCGTTTTGCGAAGGTTCTACGTCTAATACCATTTACTTAGGTAGTTTTGTACAAACGTAATCTACACGTGGTGATCAGAAGAGATTGGAATGTATTGTGATGCCAACCATTTATGTTGATATAGAGCACGGGAAACGCATAATTGTATCTATAGAGTGATAAGATTTCGTGAATGCTTGAAGTGTATTGCCTTTGTTTTCTCTTCATTTATTATTAACTTATTAGCCTTAAATATAAATTCGTCATTATACTGATTTTATAGTGAGTGAAATCTTTTTGCGCAATTCATCGTTTTCATATAATGATTGTGGACCATTTACCCAAAAACCTGGTGACAATATATCGCATGGGTTTTCCTTTGTATTGACATGATACCTACAAATTAATGCTACACGACACGCAACGAAACCTTTATACTTAGAATTATTTATTCTTCAGAGCGTTATTTTGGAAGCAATAAACAAAAAAATAGTCAATCGATTCTAAACGGATTGTTTTTTTAACTTAGTAAACCATTCATCTAAATGTACTGGTGCTGATAATTCCAAGCGAGAGGTATTGTATTTTTCCTCAAAGGAGCAATTCTGCAGCGCGAGCACAATAGTCTTACAGTGACATTACTTTCAGTTACG
The DNA here is from genome assembly GCA_036250285.1 of Pyrocoelia pectoralis. Taxonomy (NCBI): domain Eukaryota; kingdom Metazoa; phylum Arthropoda; class Insecta; order Coleoptera; family Lampyridae; genus Pyrocoelia; species Pyrocoelia pectoralis. The sequence continues at coordinate 69,321,167 of CM070074.1, forward strand.
CATTTAATGTATTTGCAGCAACCATAATAGTGCGGCGGTTAAGGACCGGTACTGTACATTTTAATACAAGTATGAGATTTGGTACAGTTTCTTTGAAGACTCCATCTAATAATTATAGATGTGGAACACGGTTTCCACTCCTTGCGGAGTGTAAGGGTTTCAACTCCCTAAAATTCGGTTTTCTGGAAATATCTCTCGATAGAGGACCTTTAGAGAAAAAAGTTTCGAATAAAAGTTGTTCTCCATCACATTCTCTATAACACGATATACAGGCCGTTTCATTATGGATGGCCACCGGCAATATCTTCAAAACCAAAGGTCTTAATTTAATGGGATAAAAAATTTTATAACTAAATCAGGCATGAGAAATTCAATGAAAATATTTTTAAACTATAAAAACAACCGCAAGAGGGCGTAACTGCTACGACAAACATTAAGAATCTTTTTTTCAGTGGAAATGGCTTACTCAAGCTACAATTTAAAATAAGTTTTTTAAAGCTTAGTTCATTTCAAACAACTTTTGTTTAAAACATTTTTTGATGTTTCAAATAACAAAGCCAGGGGGCGCGGCCAAACCTTACGAAACAAAAACCACTGTAACTTCTATCATTTTCAGCCGATTTGAATGAATTTTTGCTTATTTGAAAGGGCATTCAACGCAGATTCTGGTCTTATAAATCATACTTGACAATACTGGTTTAATACATTTGATAGAGGTGGTTATCTTCAACTGAAGTTGTTTTTCCAAATTTTCTCTAAAATTTTAAATGGAAGGATATCATTCTTTTGTGTTGGTTTTGTAGAACTTTAATGGTCTAAGATACTGGCGAAAACCCCGTATTGATATCTCTTGTCGTTTTTGAGATATGACCTAAAATGTCTTTTTCTGGTAATTTTTCACTACCCCATTTTTATTAACGTCAAATCGTAACTGAAATAATTTTTTTTAAATCAAATTTATTTATTTTACCTTTACCAATAAATTCTTTTTTTTAGTTTATTTTTCATTTTATTTTTAATGGCATTTTAATGGCAAATAATGTGGTTTCAGCATGATCGATGCCCAGTACATTTTTCTCAAATTGTTAGAATCTTTTTGGATAACACATTTCCTTGACTTTTATTTCTGAGGAAGAATAAAGGGAATTGTTTACAAAACACCACCCACAACACGGTAAGATATAATAAATCCAATAAATGATGCTATTTGCTAGCTTGCCCGGATCTACAATTGCGGCAGCAGTCTTTAATACAAAACGTTTTTCTTTGAATAATGACGGCAAACAGTTTGAACATTTGATATAGTTCAACTTATGTTTTTTTGTTTTTTGCTTACTAGTCCAAGTTTGTTTTCTAATATAAGTGTTTATGTTTCGTGAGATTTCCTTAATTTTCAATTAAACAAAAAACACAGTGAACTTGTAAATAATTACTTAAACATAATAAATTACACGGCCATCTAAGATATCGACAATATTAAAAATGAAGTAGTGCAAAATTACCAGAAAAAGACATTTTTGGTCATATCTCGAAAACGACAAGAGATATCATTACGGCGTTTTCGCCAGTATCTTAGACCATTTAAGTTCTACAAAACCAACACAAAAGAATGATATCCTTCCATTTAAAATTTTAGAGAAAATTTGGAAAAACAACTTCAGTTGAAGATAACCACCTTTATCAAATGTATTAAACGATTATTGTCAAGTATGATTATACGCCCAGAATCTGCGTTGAATGCCCTTTCAAATAAGCAAAAATTCATTCAAATTGGCTAAAAATTATAGAAGTTACAGTGGTTTTTCTTTCGTAAGGTTTGGCCGCGCCCCCTGGCTTTATTATTGGAAACATCAAAAAATGTTTTAAACAAAAGTTGCTTGAAATGAACTAAGCTTTAAAAAACCTTATTTTAAATTGTAGCTTAGTAGGGCATTTCCACTGAAAAAATCGATTTTTAGTGTTTGTCGTAGCAGTTACGCCCTCTTGCGGTGGTTTTTATAGTTTAAAAATATTTTCATTGAGTTTCTCATGCCTGATTTAGTTATAAAATTTTTTATCCTATTAAATTAAGACCTTTGGTTTTGAAGATATTGCCGGTGGCCATCCAAAATGGAACGGCCTGTATAAACATGCCGCTATAGGCCAGACAGGAGATCCAAAAACGTAATTTGATAATGAGTGCCTTTTTTTCAATTTTAATTTTACGTATTTTCTAAGCTCAATATTTTATGAAACTCATTTCTTGTGCAATTTTTAGTAAAATGATAAACAGATGCCTTTTTTACATTATTATAAATGACTACATGTGCTTCCTGGACAGTGCATTCATCCAATAGACAACTCATATCTTTATGCGGAATGTAGATGTATACTTGATACATGATGATGATGAATGAATATTATGCATATTATCTTCAAATTATTGCGAGTACTCTTAATGAGTGAAAAAATGAATGAGAATAAGACCTACCATGAAAAAACATTTGTTAGTGAACTAAAATCAATCCCCTAAATGGCATTTATTTTACGATGTGATCGTTTTCATGGCACTGACGATCTTTTGTCGTGGCAGGTGAAATAAAAAAGAAAGAGTTTCAATTTAGAAATATGTGGGCACTGCACACGTTAAAAATTACTCTTTTGTTGTTTTATCAGTTTCTGATTAGTTGTGTGTACTGTTCGGATATTTCGTGTTATTTTTACTTATTCCCCAAAATGTCACAGCGTGATTTTAAAATTTTTCATTTCGACGATCAGCCGCTACGAAAAAGTAATTCGGTAACTAAATCCATAAATTGGGCCGCGTGTATTCTCTGCCAAATAGATACGAGCGAAGCATTGATCAGTCCATGTCGTAATACTCGCGGCAATATAGTAGAGGGTTATTTCACTATGACCAAGAACCTGCAGTCATTTTACGAAATCGATCAATTACCATTCAATTTAAATTGGGTCGAGTTGAATGGTGACGATGGGATCCAGAGAACTCTGCTAAGTTACTGCGCTGTTTGGCATAAATATTGTTGCCGGAAGTGTTCTTCTGATGGATTAACTGTAGCCCAGAAACGAGTATCTTCTTCATGTGCGAACAAAAAAGTGTCTCCTATTAAAACTAAAAAGGTCAATTCGCCACTAGTCCAGGACAAGTGCTTGTTCTGCGACATTGGTGCAACCTAGAGGTAATCCACTGAGGAATAAATCCACCAAAAGTTTGAGAATTGGAGAAACGGCAGCTTATTTACAAGACTCAACAATTTTGTCGAAAATTGGTGGCCCCGAGGCTGATTTGATTGCCTTGAAATCGCACACTATCATTTCCCAATATCGTTGTTAATTCAGTCATGTCGACCCAATTTCTCTGCCATAATTTTTATAATACAGCAGAACCTCTCATATCCGACCTTCCCACAACCGACTCCTCCGGATATCCGACCTCCGTTACATCTTCTCATTTAATTTAAAAATAGTAAATGTTTGAAATGTATACAGCAACATTTTTACAAGTAGATAAAGTTGTATTACAGCACTGTTTTTCTACCTGGGAAAGGCGTTTTCTTCCTCCTCCCGATATCCGACATTTTGGCCGACTTCACTTGCCAAAAAATGTAATGATTTAGTAGCAAGTAACAAGAAGAATTTTTGCAACCATATATGACTGCATTTAAAGCATTATATGTATAAAGTCATTGGTATTATTATGTCAAACAACTGTTGCAAGACCTGTGCTGCAATAGTTTCACCATTATGATTTTCATTTGTGAAATATTTCAGCTCGGGCTTTCTGCTTGATACTGGAGAATGCCAATTTATCTGGAGAAACCAACGTAGAATGAGTCGCTATACTCAAGAAATGTTCCTTTCACAAATTCAAGTATTTCTTTTAGGTTCCAAGGTTACTGTTATATCAAAACTTTTATGGGTAACAACACAAACTAAAAGTAGTCTGGTGACAAATTACAAATAATGTTAATTTAGCTGCTATAGAGTTTAACCCACGCCGTACTTTAAGAAATACTTTTCCAACGGTTCATTGTCTTTCTTCTTCATCGTTAATAACTTTCTCCGCCCATATAATTGAGTAGCTATATTCCTCAGTTGACAAGCTTACTCTAACGGATACCGTACTTAGTAATCAATCACTTAATCAGTAATTTTCGTTGTATGATCGCGTCGCGTGCAGACGTCTTTTTAAGCGTCGCAATTTTGAATTATAACGCATAAAGTACCATTATCGGTTTTATTTTGAAGTTGAATTGTACTTTGTGTGTCTTATCAAAGTGATTGTAATTCTTACTTGAAAGTGCACACAGCTGCGATTTTAAAAATAATTGTGAGAAAATTTAATAATTTAGTATCAATAGATTATTAACCTATTTAATACAAAGTTAAGTCTTTATATTTAATAATGTCAGATTCAGAAGACATATTATCCGATTCTAAAAAACAAAAAACTGGAAATTATTATGAAATTTTTCAAAGAAGCCAAAAAATGAGTAGATCTCCACCAAAAACTAACAAAGGTGGTGAAGATAGTGAAATCGTGCTGATTTGTAAAGCAACGTTAGAGGAGATAAAAGGATTGAGAAAAGACCACGACAAATTAAAACAAAAACTTGAAGCTAGCCACGACGAAATTAAAGCAATCAGGAATGAATTAAAAATAACTAATGAAAAATGGGAACAAAAATATAATGAGTTGGAAAGAAAATTTGAAGAACTTGAAAGAAAAGTAGAAAGGAACGAAAAGGCAAAGCGTAAAAATAATCTAATAATCACAGGGGCTGTAACTGAAGGAAATGGTGGAGATGATAAAAAACTGGTGGAGGTATGGCTAAAAAACGAGTTGAGATTAGAAATAAACCTGAAAAAAGTTGTAAAAATTTCTGCCAACAAAACTTTAATTCAATTAAACAATTTTGAAGAAAAAATGGAAATTCTTAAAAACAAAACTAAATTAAAAGGAAAACCAACGTACATCGATAATGATTTGACAACATGGGAAAGAGAAATACAAAACAAGTTAAGAACAATGGCCAAAACCTTAAGATCACAAGGAAAAATAGTGAAAACAAGACACTTGAAACTAAACGTAGACGGAAATGATATGATATGGAACTATAAAACTAATACACTAGAACGAAAAGTACAAAAAAACTAGGAAAAGAAGATTACGGTAAGGCAATGAAAACGACAAGGCACGAATTAACGGACATGAACATATCAAACATTTTATTCTGGAATATTGGAGGTGTAAAAACTTTAACGTACTTAGACAAAGATGAATTAAAAGACTTTGAGGTTTTGTGTTTGGTAGAAACCTGGCATCAAACCGATTTTTCTAATTCTCCGTTGCCGGATTTATTCCCATTCTTTGCACAAAGCACTGCAACAAAAGAAAAATCAAAAGGAAGAGCTAGTGGGGGTATATTTGTACTCTCGCGATGCAACTTTACAATAATTGAAAATACAAACCTTTGGATTACTGTAAAAATTCTAGATCTTATTATCGTCACTGTATATTTGCGACCAAACTTAGATGACGTTCAAGTGATTGAAATGCTTGCAGAACACGTTGACGGTCTAAATGAAAAAGAAAGCTACTCGAAAATTATTATAGTGGGTGATTTTAATGCAAGAGTGGCAAACTTAGAAGAAGAAGACACCGACATTCTTCCAACTAGTATGCAGCCTAAAAGAACATCTCTAGATGTTTTATCAAATCGTCGAGGAAGGCAGATAAACGAAGCAATGAGGCAATTAGGCTTTATTCTACTTAACGGTCGGATAACGGGTGACATACCTGGAAACTTTACATTTGTAAATAACAACGGTAAAAGTGTAGTGGACTTAATGTGGGTAAATATGCGAGGTATAAATCATATTTTGGAGCTAAAGGTAAATCATCAAATATATTCGGATCACGCTATGTGTAAGTTAATTTTAAAAAACCAATTTATGTATAGATCAAGTCCCAATAAACATAAAGAGGTATACGCGTGCAAATTAGTTTTCAATGAAGACAAAGCAAATGAATATTTTGATAAGCTAAATTTGTCAAATCGTATATATTTTGATAGTAACAGTGTAAGCGAACTAGTAAATAACTTAAATAACGCGATAGCCGAAGTTGCAGAAGAAACCAACATGAAACATTTTAAACTATTAAAGAATACTAATAATTGTAATTCATTCCAAAAACAGAAAGTGTGGTTTAACGAAGAATGTAGTAAAGCTAAAAAAATCTTAAAGAATAGCTTAAAAGAATGCAGAAAAAGCAAATTTTTGAATGAAAGTGTAGTTAAAGTTTATCTTCTTGCTAAAAAAGAATTTAAAAGTATTGTGAAGCAATCAAAGAAAAAGTACGAAATGGAAATCGTAAATAAAATAAGCTGTGTTAAAAACCAAAAAGAATTCTGGACTACTGTAAAAGCATTTAACAGAAATCATACGGACAACAAAATAAGCATTGAAGATTGGACGCGTTATTATAATGCAATGTACAACATCGAAACCCATCGGCTACCAGAATTCTACGATGCCAGGAATCACTTCTTTGATTCTAAAATCACATTAGAAGAATTACTTAACGCCCTTCATGTTAGTAAGAAAAATAAAGCTCCTGGTACCGACATGATTACTAATGAATTTTATAAGAAAGTTCCTCCTAATTGGATGCACTACATCTTGAATCTTTTTAACGTCATTTTTGAAACAGAAAATATACCGTCGTCGTGGAAGAATGTACTTGTCTTTTTATTACATAAAAAAGGAGACCTAGACAATCCTGAAAACTATAGAAGCATAGCACTGCTAAACCATCTCACTAAATTATTTACGCATATTTTGTATCAAAGATTAAACAGCTGGTGCGAAAAGTACAAAGTTCTACCTGAAAATCAAATGGGGTTTCGCAAGAAAAGAAGCACTCTAGACGCAATTTTTAGTCTGAGCGCCATGATCGATTCTCGGCTAATGTTTAAAAAAACGTACACGTATGCTATATTTGATGATTTTAAAAAGGCATTCGATTCGGTAAGCCATACGAAACTATGGCATTGTCTGTACCAAAATGGTATAAGTTCTAAAACTGTTAGAATTCTTAGAAACTTTTACAACTCAACAAAATTTATTATTAAAACAAATAGTGAAACATCAGAGCCAATAGATATGACAAAGGGAGTTCTACAAGGAGACATATTAAGCCCACTTCTTTTTTCGCTATTTATTTCCGACATCGAAACCTTTTTTAGAAAATATAACGTGAGAGGACTCAACATTGATAGCATTCACGACTTATTGATGATTCTATTTGCGGATGACATTGTTATATTAGCTGATTCAATGGTTGATACTCAAAGGAAATTAAACATTTTACTACAGTACTGCAAAGCAAAGGAATTAGAGGTAAATACAGAGAAAACCAAAATAGTAGTCTTCGGTAAAGGTAAATGTGTCCACTTACAAAAATTTGTTTATAAGGACAAAGAAATTGAAGTAACCAACAATTTCTGTTACCTAGGAATTCCGTTTACCAGCAGGGGTAAATTTTTCGAAGCTGCGAGATATATGACATCTAAAGCAATTCGATCAATAGGTGTCTTGAAAAACATTTTACTGCAAAGTAAAAGTAACAGCTGGAACACAATGACTCACCTATTAAATACAATTACGCACGCAACATTACTGTACGCATCTGAAGTATGGGCCTTAAACTATATACACTCAACGGAAAAAATACAACTTAAATTTTTTAAATCACTTCTTCATTTGCCTATGAATACTCCCGATCATTACATACGTCTAGAAACTGGTCAAGCGCATATAGCAATAAGTATTTGGAAACGCGTGCTTTTGCTTTGGCAAAAAATTGTGAATCTACCCGATACACGATACTTAAAATTATTGTACAAACGTCTGTTACAATTAGACGAATTAAAGAAAAACCGTAGAACTAGTTACAATTGGGTTACTAAAGTGCGCGAGTTTTGTCTTACATACAGCAATGAAAGCTTTTGGGTAAAAGGAAAAAGTGGTTGTTTAAGTAAGGATGATCTTAATAGTGTGATTAAAAAGCTAAGTGATATTCTAAAACAACAAGATATTAATGCATTACAATGTACGAGATATAGTGATATTTACTTGAAGGTGAAAAGTGACAATTTAAACTGTTGCGAGCAATACCTACGTTTTAGAACGACAATTATAAAGAAAAGGGTCATTGGCCAAATTAGACTTTCATACAAAAACTGTTTACGATTTTACGTGTCAGGAGTTGCACACAAGATTAATACTAACGAGAATTGCACTATCTGCAACATGCATGTGAACGAAAATTTATACCATTTGTATGCTGAATGTCCAATTTACAAACCTATTAGAAACAAATTTTTTAAAAACGTTAACTTTCTGAATGAAAATAATTTTACAAACTTATTCATTATAACAGAAGAATCAATTAATCTAGTTTTTAATTATACAATAGAAATGTTAAAGTTAAGATCTTTTATATTAAATGAATAATTATTTTTTTTTGAACCAGTTATAGTTGAATTTTGTAGAAATAGGAAAATTTTTTTTTGTTGTGCTTATGCAATCACTAATTTTGTACATAACTCTAAACCTAAAGTAATATTTTTTTTGTTCTTTTAAATGAATTGTTCCTCTTAAGTTATTTGCTGTAATCAACAACCGAACTTCGTGTAATGAAACACTCAAGTTTCAATGTACATCGATTAAATTATTATTATTATTATTATTAATCAGTAATTTTATCTTCCCGTATTGTGACCGTGAATTCCCACGATATAAAAATACTAAGATAGGATGTTGCGCATGGTGGGCGGTCCGCAAATGTGACGCGTGACGTCACCTGTAGAGTGAATTACATTTGCGGAATACGCATTTGATGCGTTTTTCGTCTGTACCGAGTTTATTTTTCGAGATACAAAAAATTTCATAAGATCAAATATGCTCCTTATGATGTCTTTTATATGTTAAAAATAATAGGGCAGCTCAATCTCTCTCAGTTAACCTGAAAAATACTTGTATTAATTAGCATAATTACATGTGATTGTGTTTGCGCCGCGACGGCACAAAAACGGTGCTAGATAGAGGAAAATTGCATATGAACAAATTTGTAGAGCACAAAATTTACTAAATAAAAGTCCGCGAGAGGGTGTCACGATCTTCGATAGTTTAAGAGTTACAGGCGTCCAAAGTGATGCAAACCTTATTCGCGCAACTGTCCACAGCGCTTTTTCCCAAACTAATGGAGATAATTACACCCTCCCGCGGACTTTTCTTTAGTAAATTTTGTGTTCTACAAATTTGTTCATATGCAATTTTCCTCTATCTGGCACCGTTTTTGTGTCGTCGCGGCGCAAACACCATCAGATGTAATTATGCTACTTTATACAAGTATTTTTCGGGTTAACTCAGAGAGATTGAGCTACCCTATTCAGGGCCGTCTTTACCAGGGGGTGCAAGGGGTGCTGGGCACCCGGGCGCAGGACCTTAGGGGGCGCAAGGTGACCACTATATAACTACTATCTTGTATATTGAATCTTCCGTATGAGTAAATGAAATAAAACAGTACATAGCATTAATTTTTTTCTTGACCAGGGGGCGCAGGCCGATTTTGGCACCCCGGCGCCATTTGTGTTTGAGACGGCCGCCGGCGCCGTTTAGATTTCGTCAGACTGTGTGCATGACGCACTCACAGAGTGAATTTCGTTTTCGTCTGTACCGAGTTTATTTTTAAAGATGCAAAAATTTCACAATATCAAATATGCTCCTTGTGATGTCTTTTATATAATAGGGTAGCTCAATCTCTCTGAGTTCACCCGAAAAATACTTGTATAAAGTAGCATAATTACATCTGATGGTGTTTGCGCCGCGACGACACAAAAACGGTGCCAGATAGAAGAAAATTGCATATGAACAAATTTGTAGAACACAAAATTTACTAAAGAAAAGTCCGCGGGAGGGTGTAATTATCTCCATTAGTTTGGGAAAAAGCGCTGTGGACAGTTGCGCGAATAAGGTTTGCATCACTTTGGACGCCTGTAACTCTTAAACTATCGAAGATCGTGACACCCTCTCGCGGACTTTTATTTAGTAAATTTTGTGCTCTACAAATTTGTTCATATGCAATTTTCCTCTATCTAGCACCGTTTTTGTGCCGTCGCGGCGCAAACACAATCACATGTAATTATGCTAATTAATACAAGTATTTTTCAGGTTAACTGAGAGAGATTGAGCTGCCCTATTATTTTTAACATATAAAAGACATCATAAGGAGCATATTTGATCTTATGAAATTTTTTGTATCTCGACAAATAAACTCGGTACAGACGAAAAACACATCAAATGCGTATTCCGCAAATGTAATTCACTCTACAGGTGACGTCATGCGCACGGTCTGACGAAATCTGAACGTCGGAGCATCCGGCCCTGGTGAATTCCCTTTACACTGTATAATTGGGGCTTTCTTCTTTTTAAATTAATCAACCGAATTTTCTATTTTCTTCATATAGGTAATAGAATGTTTAAATTTACGCTTGCGTTGGCTTGTGTCATATTTTTGTTCTATAAAAAAAGTTTACTATTAAACTAAAACATGTTTTTCATGGAAGTTTGTTTAATTCTTTGTACGCAACTGACAATTTGAAGTAATACAGCTTGCTTTTTCCGAAAATTTTCGTAAGTAGCCTACTGCCGTTTTAAACCGCATATTATACTGACTGTATTTAAACAAAATCGATTATATACCTACTGTCAAGAACCTCGATAGCTATAGGTCTCCGCAATATTGAAGGTGTATTTTTATAGGTTAATGCCTATAAAGAGAAGGATCTATATTATGCCTTAGGAAGTGAAAATTGAGAGTTACCTATTTGCTTTCAAACTTCTCCAGTAGTCTTTGAGACCCTATGAAATTTGTAATAACGAACAAAAACTTTTCGTGTACTAGCGTGCAGTGTAATAAAACACCTAATGCGTGGATCTGCTTGATTTAATAGTCCACAAACTAGTCTAGTTAAATTATCTGTTTGTAATCTCTAACCCTATTATATGTAATATCTTCCAACTAGAATACTAATTTCAAGCGAATAATTCGAGAATGCTAAGCACCTTTACAGCATTAGCATTATATCAAATCCAAATGATTAAAGTTCTTATTTTGTAGCTTACTTCAGATTATCACCTGCAACAACTACAGAGAATTGGATCTAGCGAAAATTTTAACAGAACAATAGAAATTACAGAAAGAACTTTTCAAGGATTACCAAAGCGTGTGTCATTAGAAACAGCTGCATCTAGAACAGGTAACTTTGTAGTCAGTGTAGTATAATAAAAAGTTACATCTGTTACCACTTGGTACTGCCTTACTTTCCATGCGAACGAGAACTGGTTTCTTAAATTAAAAGTTATACAAATTACAGAGTAGTGTATGTAACTTTATACGTAACAATATTACGATTTGACTTTTCACGTAATCTTAATTTTAATGTTTGAATACATGAAATTATTATACATATTATTTACGCCTACGTAATTAACAAAACTTTTTGAAGCAAATCGCCAATTTGAAGTGAGGAAGAGGTTTTGGCATAAAAATACGAAATTTGTAATAATTTTATCATAAAGCACTTATCATAAACCCAAGGGTATCCAGACAAGTACCTTCTATACTAATGAATAACGTTCAGATTTGGTTAGGGATAATTATTGATTGATCCCTTCCTCATAGAAACCATCCACCTCAGGTAGATTTATCTTTGGTTGTATTTGTATAAGAAACGATGCCTGTTATTAGAGTGTTTGAGATGTAGAGTAAATAAATATAGGGTGGTAATTTTCGCGGCCCCAAAAATTGTCACTCTAAGCCCAAGAATTATTATTTTTACCCCAAGAATTATTTTTTCGACTCCAGCTTTTTAATTATTTCTGATCCCAAGAATTATTATATTAGCCCCCAAAATTATTATTTTAACCCACAGAATCATTCGTTTATTCAATTTACCCCATCATTTTATTCATTTTACCCCAAGCTTTTATTCATTTCACCCCAAGATTTTTTTATTTTACCCCCCTAATTTTACCCCCTAATGTAATCATTCTTGGGAACAAAAATTCTGGGACCAAAATAATTAAAAAGCTATGGTAGAAAAAATAATTATTAGGGTAAAAATAATCATTCTTGGGGTGAGAATGACAATTCCTAGGATGCACAAAATAATATATCATAAAATATAGTTGTAATTATGTATAGAACTTTATCGTAGTATCGCGTTTACTTAAATCCCGCCGTGCATCTCGAGTGCCACGAGATTTTGAAACTACTCTAATAATCCCAATTCATTCGTGATATCACTTCATCTTTTTTTGCAAATTTATACAGCATTTGCCTTGGTTTCTTTCTAGTGAGCTAATTCTAATTGCACATGCAAATAATCAAAAACTTCGCGGATGTAAATATATAGGCAACTAATCAATGTAGTACACAAATTCTATATTATACTGTTATCTGGAATATCTAAACATACGATCAGGGGGGTTCAAATTGGAACCGAAATCTCATGACGACATTTTATTTAAGCAAATAGTATATACAGAAAACTATACAGTGTGTCTAGTTAAGTTGGCAACATATGGGAAACTTTTTTATTATTAATTTTACGAAAAAAAGTTTTTCTTTATAAAAAGCTCTGCATGTTCTAAAATCTAAAATACAATCATCAGATATTAAATTTTTTCAGTCGTGTACGCGGTTTGTCAAAAAATATGAATCTTGCTCAAGAGTAAAGTACCTTTATTTTTGACAATATCGAAAATTGTTATTAAAAAAAGTTAATCAGAACTAAAAACTACGTTCAAATATGCAATTACATCCTGCTAGTAAAAAATGTTTTTTTACAACTTTTTCTCAAATTTACTACCTACCGGAGAAAAAGTTGTAAAAAAACATTTTTTACTAGCAGGATGTAATTGCATATTTGAACGTAGTTTTTAGTTCTGATTAACTTTTTTTAATAACAATTTTCGATATTGTCAAAAATAAAGGTACTTTACTCTTGAGCAAAATTCATATTTTTTGACAAACCGCGTACACGACTGAAAAAATTTAATATCTGATGATTGTATTTTAGATTTTAGAACATGCAGAGCTTTTTATAAAGAATAACTTTTTTTCGTAAAATTAATAATAAAAAAGTTTCCCATATGTTGCCAACTTAACTAGACACACTGTATATGCTACCCCCCCCCCCCCTTTTCTTGTCATATTCTTGGTAACTTCATAAACACTTTTTCATCGTGTGTTCAACCGGTTTTGCACAAATATTTGCACCTTATCGCCATTTGCAAATTTTACGACACTTGAATCTGGTGTACTTGTGTACTTGAATGTAGATGGCAATAGTGTACAACAACGCTCGTTTTATTTAAGACCCGCCTTACAAACCATACTCAGGTAAAAACAAATAAGTAATGAAAAATGTAGCTATTGTCATATTCAAATGTAGTCCGGCGGAATAGAGAAAGCATTGTGCACTTCGAGGTAAAAGCGATTTTATTGCTGAACTTTGTTCAGGGGTCCATAAGGGACGTTTTCAGCTATGGAGGCACTCGGTGCGACTCCTGGTTATTTTTTACAGAGCCCCAAAGTACCCCCTACGGGAAAAAATACATTCATTTTTTGATGGCCGAAATTAAGGAAATGGGTGTCATTTCCGATGTTTTTAAACATGTAGAAACCATTTTTGGGGTTAGTTTTGATGTAGGGGAAGAGGGGCGACGCTATAAGAGGGTGGAGCGCAATAAAATCAAGGTTAAAGCACCAATATTTTGAAAACCAAAGTTAATGAAATAAATATCATTACCCAGGCTATTTATTATGTAGAATTCATGTTTGAAATTATTTTTGGATGTAGGGGCCTTGGGCGGTTGGGGGGGGGGGGCGCTCTGAGGGAATAAGGGGAAAAAATTGAAGTTGAGGTGTTGCATGTCATTTCCATGGTTTTTAGGGGCGCAGAATTCATATTTAGGGTGAGTTTTGTAGTAGAAGGTAACCTTGAGTGCCGACGGTCATATCCGTGGGGCGCGGGTACAATTAAAGCCCATTGTTGCTTACAACGGTACGTATTTTGTAATTCTTCTTTACGGCGTTCAATTAATTTTCTGGGGAAATAAGCGTAAATACGACGATAATCAATGAGAAACGGCAGCAATAATTAAAAGAAACTAACAAAAAACGTAGTTTTACAGAACTCCCATCTGCAGTTTTCGATGCGGTATGTTGAATTGTGCGTTTAGGTCGAAATACTAATTCTCCGTAAAAGAAGACCGTAGCATATTTTCTAAGCTGTACATTGGGTGCCAGAGGCGTCAAGGAAATTTAGATGTCTTCTTCAGCCACGAGAATCACTCTTATCCTCCGTCAATTTCCGAAAACGGCGCACTTCGGTTTGGGAAGAAAGTAAGATCTCCTTCCGTGTTTGAACCCTGAAGAGACTTCACAGCCACAGAGCCTGGATTTTGAAATGGTGGTAATCGATGGAGCGGCCGCCGTCAACTATCTTGCTCCAGATCCTGGAAGTACTTTCGATGACTACGGGAAAAAGTTCGTCAACTATTTAAACAATCCTATGTACATACGCGAGAGCGCGACGGCTGGATGTGGTATTCGACGTATACGTAAGTTCATCATTGAAGTCTTCTTTAAGAGTGAAAAGAGGAAAGGGCGTTCGACGAAAAATGGAGCCGACAAAAAAAGTCCCGAAAAACTGATCAGAATTTTTGAGAAACGACTCAAACAAGCAAGAGTTGTTTGAGTTTCTCGCTACTTTCGTGAGTACATCGACATGCCCCCGAAAATTTCTTGTCACTCTACACCAAAACGTCGTTTGCAACGTGGAGTCTGATTTAACAGGATTGATGCCTTGCTCGCAAGAAGAAGCTGACGGCAGAATCTTATTGCACGCAGACGGCGCAAGACAGGGCTGTAGCAGAATCTTCATCCGAACAGTAGATACCGACGTTGTCGTGTTGGCTACCGCTTTGTTTGGTGATATCCCTGGATGTGAACAACTATGAGTTGGATTAGGGACAGGAAAATCCTACCGAGTTTTCGACATCAACGCAATCGCAAACCGCATCGGACCGGAAAAGTGCGCTGGGTTGATGGGATTCCATGCCTTTACGGGCTGTGATACCACATCTTCCTTCAAAGCAAAGGAAAACGATCCGTGCATTTCCCTGTGCAAATGTGGGGGCTGTGAAACCTGGTACTTACTACCTAAAATTATATTGTTTATTAGAGGCACGAAAGTTAAAATGTATTTCTTTTCTTTTCAGAATGTCAACGCTTCTGTAAATTTGTACATAAACTTATCTAATCTAATCTAATTTTCTTGTTAAAGTAAATTTTTTTTTCTGGACAACAGTTTGTTCTCGCTGTTCGAACGCTTCCGTAGATATGCCCCATGGCACTCAAAGTAACCCGCTACTACAAAAATCACCCCAAATATGAATTCTGCGCCCCTAAAAACCATGGAAATGACATGCAACACCTCAACTTTAATTTTTTCCCCTCAACCCCTCAGAGCGCCACCCCTTGCCGCAGGCCCCTACATCCAAAATAGCCTCAAAAATGAATTCTACATAATAAATAGCCTGGGTGATGATAGTTATTTCATTAATTTTGGTTTTGAAAATATTGGTGCTTTAACCTTGATTTTATTGCCCTCAACCCCCTTATTGCGTCTCCCCCTCATCCTACATCAAAAATAACCCCAAAAATGGTTTCTACATGTTTAAAAACATCGGAAATGACACCCATTTCTTTAATTTCGCCCATCAAAAAATAAATGTATTTTTTCCCGTAGGGGGTACTTTGGGGCTCTGTAAAAAAATAATCAGGGGTCGCACAGAGTGCCTCCATAGCTGAAAACGTCCCTTATGAACCCCTGAATAAAGTTCAGCAATAAAATCGCTTTTACCTCGAAGTGCACAATTGGTTTCATATTTGGCTCTAAGCGGCCGGACTAATGTATAGAATTGCTTCACTTGTTTGTTATTTTATATATCCCTTTCGCTATTATGAAAGTAACACCCTTGTTTATTATTATCTATAAATTGTCCACAATCTACAACTTTTGTATTCGTTCTCTTTTGGTACAGTTTCTTTGCCACTCGTACAAAAAAAAATGATTTCAAGGCCATATAACAGATTGTGCACAAGATGATGACAAGTGTTGGATCTCGTCTATTGACAACTGCACCAAAATTAGATGCGGTCAAATATTGTTTCCTTTTTGCTCTCCAGTTTTCATTTTCGTTTTGGCCCCTGCCCCTGGTTGACGTTTCTATGCTCTCCATTTTTTCTTTGGTGTTCACTGCGTCCTTTAACCTCTATAGAAATGGATCATTTTTTGTTGTAAAACATTTTCATCAATGTCAGCTGAAGATGCATCTGGGCCATAATTTGAGCTGTTCGTAACTTTTTCAGTTGACTAAGTTTTCTTTTTTCAAATTTTTTTGTCTTTTTTGAAATACCTTATTGCGTATATACGAGCAGCAGTAGTTTTGTTTATTATTTCCAGACCAAAGATGCCATGCCCCCCCTCTCCCATAACTGGTATTATTAGACAGTTTGTGCAATTTTTAATCCTTTATGAATTATTATAACATTGTTGAATATGTACCTAACTTAATTTATTATTTCATATTTTAATTTCTCATGAAATAATGAAGATCTAGGAAAGTTGACGGAAAACAGTTTACCAAAAAACAATTCACCGAAAGGTCAATTTACCGAAAGAACAATTTATCGAATTACAATTGACCGAAAAACATTTTTACCGAAACATAGTTTACCGAAAGAGACGTTAACCGAAAATTTAGGTTCACGGTCATTTCCCCGCCAAAGACGAAGACGTGTTGTCCCCAGACGTCCACAAAAAAGACACCGACGTCGTTCACCCCGTTTTCCTCATGGCATGTGGAACTGTTTCGAAAGAGTTCCATAGAAGGTTGACATCGAGGATTCGCGCTGGAAATTTACTCTGACCATCCTAATATTTGGAAATGTATAGATGCCATTCAGAGGGAGCAAAGCTTGCATGAAGTCCAAGTGGACCAATATGTAGCAGATATGGAAGGTACTCGCCCGCAAGAAATACAGGAACTGCGCACAGTGAATAAAACATCTTGTTGAAAATTAGGATATTGAAAATGTGCCCGACTTCTTACCATAGCATAATTTAAGTTATTAATGTCAAATTAAGATTTAAAACATACATTTTGTAAATAATGGTAGCACAAAGAAAGAAAAACAAGAAAATAAAAAAAATGACGACGGATTTCGTTTCCGACTTTTGAAACACTTTGGGCTGCAAGTCTTGGTAAAATGTAAAGGAAAATTTCGTATAAACATATTGTATATACAGGGTTAGTAAAAAGTCCCGGAACGGTCGAATAACTTTGTTATTTGAAAATTATGATTTCTGAAATTTGGTATGGGGGTATAGTTAATATAAATGCATTTTATGCAATAAAGTTTTTTTTTTCACTTCCGGTGTAATCGGAAATACGTCCAATTTTTTTTTTAAATGGAACCCCCAGATTTTTTTAACACTTTTGAATGCAAAATAAAAAACTACGTTCAGGAAGTATTAACATGTTTAATTTTATTCACAACAAAACAGTTAAAAAATTAAAAAGTGTCCTAATACAGAAAAATCAAGATACCTGTCTATTCAGGTTGCGATTACAATAATTGTTCAAAATGCTCTCCATTTACAATTTGACAAAAATGTAAACGGTCAGTAAAATTTCTTATTGAATTTTGTATTTGTTCTGGAGTGATGCGATTGGCTTCTTGAACTATTCTCTCTTCCAATTGTTCAAGATTATGGGGACACTTTTTTAATTTTTTAACTGTTTTGTTGTGAATAAAATTAAACATGTTAATACTTCCTGAACGTAGTTTTTTATTTTGCATTCAAAAGTGTTAAAAAAATCTGGGGGTTCCATTTTAAAAAAAAAATTGGACGTATTTCCGATTACACCGGAAGTGAAAAAAAAAAACTTTATTGCATAAAATGCATTTATATTAACTATACCCCCATACCAAATTTCAGAAATCATAATTTTCAAATAACAAAGTTATTCGACCGTTCCGGGACTTTTTACTAACCCTGTATAGTAATATCTATATTATTAGATACCTACATGATCAGCATGTACCTCATAGCATTATCATACATATTTTCGGTTAATATTCCTTTCAGTAAACTGTGTTTCGGTAAAAATGTTTTTCGGTTAATTGTAATTCGATGAATTGTTCTTTCGGTAAATTGACCTTTCCGTGAATTGTTTTTCGGTAAACTGTTTTCGGTAAACTTTCCGGGACCGATTTTTCATATCTGTTATAGTTAAATCTTACAAATTGAAGCATACATAAGAAAACATTTTGTGGAACAATGTATAGTTCCTAATTGGTTACAAAATTATATACCTGGGGTCTATTAATTATTGAGAGGCGTGTACGTTTATACAATTACACTCTGATTTAGATTAATAATTAATTGTTTTTTAATTTTCAAACGTATTCTAGATTTAAAATCAAAATACACATAACCTGTCGTAAATTAAAATAATTATTTTGCAACTGAATTTTAATAAAGCATTTTTTGATATTTTCTAACTTTCTATACTCATAAAAGCCATAATAAACATTTTTTCCAAATTCTGGTCACGACAAGTTCTTATAAATTGCATATTCTTCTAGACGTTTTAGTTTGAGTCTTGTAACTTTAACCATGGGCCTGTTTTCAATGTGGAAATATGATACTTTTGCTATATTTATCAACTTTTTTGCAGTTATTTTAAGCTAAAAAAATTTCTTATTATTTTTTTAATGGTCCAGAGACCATATAATTTTATATTCCCAAAGATATTTTTCTAGAAACGTATTTTTTTATGTAATAAACGCCCTTAAGTGAACCAAACAAATATAAATCGCCAAGGGGGGATTAGAGTATAAGGACGATTTCAAATGCAAATCCGCAAGGGTCTGTTGAATCAAATGAGCAGTGTATAGGTTTCCGTCTCATTGACCGCAACGCGGGTTTAACATCCTCTCTGAGAGAAGTGAGAATCAATAAACATCATTAGATACTAGTACGCCTTCCCCTACAAAAATTAACAAACAAGCATGTCAAAAGGAAATCTAGTAACTGCAATTTAGTATAACATACAAATTCAATGAAGGAATAAATAATAAATTTGGTAATGAAAGATTCAATAATTGAACGACTGTTCTTTTTTTAATAAATATCTTAATGCTGGAAGATACCGTCATCCTATGCAGCCATTTTTCTCAGAAACTTTGCTCTTGATTTTTTGAATAGCGCTATGTAAAGGAACAAATTTTTCCAAGTAGATACAAATCAGTGGATTTAATTTTTGTTAGAAATACTTACGAATTTATTTTACACATTCATATGTTCATTGTGTAGTATTATTCATTTGACACCCTTTTGTGTTTTTATGAAAAAATCATAATTTTCCCTCATTTAAACTTTTTTCTTCCTGACAGAATTCATTTCATCACTGTGACGATTTGCTTTGTATTGGCTAATTCATCCCCCTACTTGCCATCTGTCATATTTTAAAATAACCGATTAACATCAAACCAGCGAAAGCGTATGCCCTGATATAGCATCGGACCTGACCACTCTTCAATTATTATTATCAAAAACATGTTTTTTTTTTGTTAAGATCATCAAAATTCACCATAAAATTCCTCTTCGAATATCTTCATGTTCTCTCCAGTTGCATTATAAAGCAATTTAATAAAGGTACATTAGTTTACCAAAAAATTGTATGTAGGTACATACGTTAAAAATGGTTGCTAAAGAACAACAGAGGTTCTTTTTTCGACGGATAACGAAACTATAATGACTGTCGAAATGATAATTATTTTAATCGAGGTAAGTCAGGCTTTTAATCAATAATTACGTGCGAGTACATATTTTCATTTACTTATCTAGGAAATTAAACAATTAATTCAATATTTTATTCCGCTCCGTACTACACATTACGTAGCCACAGTGACTATTTCATTATTGAGCGTAATGGCGGAATCGTTATTTTATCCTACGGCCAGGGGCGCCGGAAGAAAATTTGTTAGGGGGAGGGGGGGGGGGCTTACATTTTTTCAAGTAGAAATTAGAATGCTTGAAAATTTTTACCTATTTTTAAATTAGTAACTCAATAGGCTACGCAGAGTCACCGATGGGATAGAACATTATATTCCAAAAGTGGTTATATTGTGAGCTTTTAACATTTTCTAAAATGGATTTACACGTTTTATGAAATTCCAGGGGGGCCTGGGCCCTCCCTTGCCCTTTAGTAGCGGCGCCCATGCCTACGGCGGCATTTTAATTACTCATATTTCCTTTTCAGTCTGCATTTATTAAATAATCATTTTGTATAAGTTATTGATATGCAGCAAACATAATTTAGTATCCAACTTAATCGTCTTATTAAAGAAATGAAGTTAGAAACTTATTTTTACTTCCACATTTTAACTTGTTCAATTTGGAGCTCTTTTAAATATTAAGAAGATAAAATAAAATTTAAAGTAGAAGCATTTCATCGCTTTTGAGACAATGCTGTATTAATTACAGTAAAGTATTTTGTAATTAAACGTAAAAGCTGAAATGAAACAACGATATCTAAAATGTGTTCTACGTTCGTTATTTACAGACGGTTATAACATGGCCGGCCAAATTAATGACAGACCGATTACCTATATTAAAAAATTTCAGATCTCCAGATTTTGACATACTGAACGTATTCGTAATACTGATAAAAAATCTCAAAGGTGGCATACAAATAGAGTTTGTCGTCGTGTATGAAGATCTTTTTGAAAAACTATGATTTCTAGTTCAAAGTATAAATGGAGGTTTAGAATTTTCTCTGACTGCCATAGATATGTTTATTTTATGCTGTAAAACTTGTAATGAGAAAGAATAAGCCAAAAAGGAAATGGTTCTTCAAGTAGCAAGTGCCGTCGAAACGCGAGCAGTATAATAAATTATTATGGCTTTGGTGTTTGTGGTGCTCAAAAACTGCAAGTGGTTCTAATTTTTTCATAAAAAACAGTAAGCAAGGAAAATTTTTTTACACCCACAAATTCAATTATTTCTTTGATAAAGTACAGTCAATAGAACGTTCGGTTCAGGTTGGACCGAAGCAGAAACCTAAAAATACCAAAAAACTACAATATTTGAGATCTTGGAGACGTTTCGACAGCAAGTAGTAGTCTTACTGTCGAAAGGCCTCTCGAAAAAATGCAAGAGACAACAAAGCTTCTAAATGGAATGAGGAATCAATGGCGTAACCAAACAAGATTTGGGGGCAGAAAGTGAACCTGATCCTCCAAAATGTATTACGCTGTAGATATGCAACACAATCAAAATATTCTTCCCTAAAGAGTAATCAGCGTTCTAAATATCAAATCGATATCTTAAACATTGGACCTATTTTGTTTTTTTAAAAATCCATATATTTCCATTATTTGTAGTCGAATTTCAAAAAATCAAAGTTTTTTGGAACCAACAGTTTAAATTTAGCGATTCACGGGCGTGGCTTGAAGTTTGAAAGCTTGATATAAAATCAAGTCCAGCCTACAAAAAACCAAGCCAAGCTTATCTGTGGTAAAGCTTGAGTTATCAAGCTTTTCCAAGTCAAGCTTTCAAGCTTTTTCAAAGCTTTCAAGCTTATATTTCTAAGCATTTTTTTGCTATTCCATGAAACATAATTCTTAGAAGATCCAGCTGATGATTTTGCATTCTACCATAAAATATATTCATTCGGTATAAAAGACATACCTACGTGTAATTCAGGGTATATTTGAGATAGTCTGTGCTCTACTCAAACAGAATATACCATTAGTAAATATGTTGACTCGATTTAGTAAGAAAAGAATATTTTACTTAAAATCATTGTAAAAAAATTACCAGTAGATATATAGATATATATTTCTCAAAATCGCAATGAACGCAACGGTACCTTGCACAAAATCCGTTGAACGTCGCGCTGTAACACACTAGTTTTTAATTAATTGTAAAATGATACGGCTATCGGGTGATGTCTTGCAACGGTTTTTGATTTGTACGAAGTCAAAAATGATAAAAATTATAAATTATAAACTAAATAAATAAAATAAATTGGAAAATGTACGGTCTACATAACGGCTCCTCGGAATTTTCAGATAATTTGTTAGAACTCATAGTTTAATAATCGCCCACTAACCAGCAGTTGAGTAATTCTGCGAAAGCTATACAGGGTGTCTCACGGTCACCGTCGGTTAGAAGTATATCAAGAACTGTAAAAGCTAGAAATTTGAAATTTTGTACATGCGACATGGAGTGTTTAATCTATTAAATAAAAATATTTTCCAAATGGCAGCACTTTCGGAAATACCGGAAGTGAGCATCAACTTCTTTATTTTAAATATAAACCAGGCAATTTTTTTTCACATTCTGATGTGTTATAAAATGTTTAGTAAGTGTGCTTAAAATAATCGGCGTATCAATTTTGATTGTTGAGAAAAAAAATGTTTTCACTGAAAAATGTCAAAATCTTGTTTAGGAAATAAAATTGAAAGTCAAAAGTGGTCAAAGTTAGGGAAATGGGATTTTAGGTTCTGAATATCAAAATATTGAGACACAATTGTCTGTCATGGATTATAAAAAATTGCCCGCGGTTAAGTATCTATTTGACGTTAGAAAAACTTTAAAAAGTCTCTTTTTTTAAATGGAATGCCTATTTAATTATCGGCCCATTCGATGTAGAAATAAATTTCGTTTAAATTGATATACCATGTTCCTATACCTAAAATCAATGATTACAGAGTTATTTACATTTTTTCTAATTAAATGTATAATTACATAGGTACTTTACAAAACATGGTTGGCCTTGAAAATTTTCGACAAATTTTTATTCAAATGTTTCTTATGCTTTTATGGTTATTTAAAATTCTATCTATGCAACTTCTTGACTATCCAAGGTCTCTTTCCGCTGAACGGACAGAACTTTCAGGGAAAACATTAAAATATCCCAATACATTGGTTTCTGCAGCGTCATTGGGGATAATTGGCTTTGCCAAATTTCGTGGTGCATTTACTTCGCCCAAATTTAGAAAATTCTTTTCAATCATCCTGATTTTTCGTTCTGTCATTGTAGGTAAATGCGGATAACTTTCGTTAAAGTGTTGAGTGATTCTTTATTCAATAGTTAAAGGTTCTGCAGGTCCGAAAAGTAATACGAGCAGACTCGCCATGAATGTAAAACAAATTTAGAATATCAGCGTTTGTGTATTCCATATTTCCCAATTAAAAACAAA
This sequence comes from Pyrocoelia pectoralis, assembly GCA_036250285.1. Taxonomy (NCBI): domain Eukaryota; kingdom Metazoa; phylum Arthropoda; class Insecta; order Coleoptera; family Lampyridae; genus Pyrocoelia; species Pyrocoelia pectoralis. The sequence continues at coordinate 69,344,586 of CM070074.1, forward strand.
TATTAAGCGCAAAAATCAAAATTTAAACAGATAACTCTGATAACAAACGTAAATGTAGCGTAAACTTTCAAACTGATAAGTGATAGCTAACTGACAACTGTCATCATAAGAAACAATTGAATAAAAATGTTTTGACAATTTTCAAAGCCAACCATGTTTTGTAAAGTATGTAATTATAAATTTAATTAGAAAAATGTAAATAACTCTGTAATCATTGATTTTAGGTATAGGAACATGGTATATCAATTTAAAGGAAATTTATTTCTGCATCGAATAGGCTGATAATTAAATAGGCATTCCATTTAAAAAAAGAGACTTTTTAAAGTTTTTCTTAAGTCTGGAAATAACGTCAAATATATACGTAACCGCGGGCAATTTTTTATAATTCATGAAAGACAATTGTGTCTCAATCTTTTGACATTCAGAACCTAAAATCCCATTTCCCTAAATTTTACCACTTTCGACTTTCAATTTTATTTCCTAAACAAGATTTTGACATTTTTCAGTGAAAAAATTTTTTTTCTCAACAATCAAAATTGATACGCCGATTATTTTAAGCATACATACTTACTAAACATTTTATAACACATCAGAATGTGAAAAAAAATTGCCTGGTTTGTATTTAAAATAAAGAAGTTGATGCTCACTTCCGGAAATACCGGAAGTGAGCATCAACTGCCATTTGGAAAATATTTTTATTTAATAGATTAAACACTCCATGTCGCATGTGCAAAATTTCAAATTTCTAGCTTTTACAGTTCTTGATATACTTACTTCTAACCGACGGTCACCGTGAGACACCCTGTATATGTGTGACGTAATGCGCAATGTGTTCCAACCTCACTACTCTTACGGGGAGAGGAAGACTATGTTTGAAAAAGCTTGACAAAGCTTGGGAAAGCTTGGTAACCAAGCCAAGCTTGCATTCGCAAACATCAAGCCAAGCCAAGCTTTTCTTCTTAAAAAGCTTGCCTTTCAAGCTCAAGCCAAGCTATTATATTTCAAGTCAAGCTACTTGGCTTGGTGAATCACTGAGTTTAATTGAAAACTTTTTTACAAAAAATTTAGAATAGCAAAATGGTGGTCATTTTAAATGATAGTAGTAGCATAGATTTTGTGCTATTCAAACAAACGTTGTAGATATTAAACTGTTGATTCCAATGAACATTGATTTTTTGAAATTCGACTGATGTGTAAAAAACAAAAAAGGCCCACCATTCGAAAACAAAAGCCAAAATGAAAACAATTATTTTAAAAAACGTGTTAGTTTTGACGAGTTCTATAACCTCTATTACGTTGCCCACTTTGAATAGAAACACCCTCTATGTAAATACAATGATACATACGAACTAAGAATAACGATTTAAATTTCGTCTTTAAACATTCCTAGATATTACATTATGTAATGTAGTACACTTATTTAACTTAACTCAACAGGCTTTGTGGTAAATAAAATATAACGTACCTAGTGTAAAGGAAACTTTTCCAGTTTTCCTCTGAGCGTTGTTTAATTATAAATTATAACTGCTGACACTTAGTTTCAAATAAAATTTAATTGATAATACACTGCCATGCCTTGTCAATTTTTTAACTTGATGTTTACCGACAGAGGCTTTTGCAAGATTTGAAACGGCAACGAAGTGATTTGAGTGATTTAGTAATCTGTCTCTTTCGATATCGAGTCCAATTTGATTTTTAGCTTAAGCTCCTTTCTTTACGGTTACCTAATTGTTTTTCTTCCCTCTTGTGACATTTTATTAAAGATAATGCTACCCGTTGTTTTCAGAATTAAACTACATCTTTTTTTTAATATCTCGAACTTTTCTTATCTTTGAAAAATTAACGTCTCGAAATAGATAAATGTTACATACTTCCTTGTACTTTCCTGCAATGTTTATGACACAGTATTCTAGATGATTTGGATACTCTTTTTCTTCCTCCTCATAATTTTATCCATTTTGTTTCTTCATATTAAACTCAAAACATTTCACCACAGACGTTAATTCAGCTATAGACGTTGAATTATTAACTGTCTCCTCCCCGGAGCGTTTTGCGCATATTGCATGAAACATTTTAAGCCCATTTTAAAAAAATTAAAAAGGCATCTTATTGTTTTTTTGTGTTTTGTCCTTCCATCTGGACCCACCTCGGCGGTTTTGAACAACCTGCGGGGAATTGCACTAGAGAGCTGAAGCTTTTGTAGTAAAAAGCATACCTACATCTTGCCAAAAAACGCCATTAAATGATTGCATCTAAATAGGGGGCTGCTCCACAAATTATTGCCTGAAATCTGTTCCGTTAAAGTAATATACTTTTATTTGTTGTTAACTTTGGTCTTTATTTACAGTATAATAACAATTAAACAAACATGCGTGTTAAATAACATAAGAAACAATTTTAACGATTTCTTTTTCTTCTTCTTTCTTCACTCATTAGTTAGGAACATTTTGAATTGCTGCAATCACAATCATTGAATGTTCCCACCACCGCACAATGTTCACTTATATTGATGTTAGTTTACTTATTTATATGTCTTTCAATATTATTATCATCGGCAAGTATTACACGCAGGGCCGGCGGAAACGGGCCTGCAAGCGATGCGGCGCAGGCAGGAGCCGCTACAAAGGGGGCGCCGCCACAAGGGCTTTGTTCATAATTTCATTCAAAAAGCTTTAGTTAGACATTTCTGGGAAGGTTTTATAGGTAGGTTTATGAACATTTGAACGTAGATGTTTACCTACTCTGAAAGCCGAATCGATGTAAAATACTTTCGAAACGACAGCACATCCCTATTCACCCTGTATACGCTGGTGAAAACCCGGTTACCATAACTACAGGTATCTCTAGAACTCCCAAAGTACCGTCTGCATCCGCCATAATATTTTGAAAAGTGAAAAGTAGAACTTGTTTATAACATCATCGGATTTAGCGTAACTCGGGTATAACGTCATAATAGTCGTGGTCCCTAGAACTTCCTATAGTTTACAACGTAAAAAACATTTCATTTAACGACCAAAAATATTCGCACTATACTCGGTATTAACGTCATTTTAAATAAAGATTTTGGGAACTTATGACCATATTCTTAGAATGTATAATAAGCTGTTTTCGTTCTATTTACAAAGGTTATATCTTAAATCCTACAGGTAAAGATAAAAAAACATGAGAACATTACTGTATCAACGCACGCGAAGAAAGAACAAACATTGCAGACTATTTCCAAAAATAAACTTTTTACAATATATACATATGTATGTATACATTGTATGTGCAGGATGTCTATGGTATGTACTAATTCACGTATGTAACATTGCTAACAAAATTTAAAGCCGTACAGCATTAGTTATGTAAATGCGTAAATTGTTTTGAATTTTTACCTAAAAATCACTTACATCGAGAATAACGTCACTCTGTTATAACAACAAAAAAACGCTAATACCGACAATGACGCTATAACAGAGTTCTACGTAACTGAAAAACCATAAATTGTAATATTAACATATATCAAAAGGACTGAAATTTCACGTGGAATCCAAAAGTGGAATAAAAAATAGGGGTTGACGTTAAAATAACGAAGTTACTAGCTACTTCCGGCATTTCCTGAAGTACTGCCATTTGAAAATATTTTACATCGATTCGGCGTTCAGAGTAACCCCTAAGTAAAAATTTGGAAACTTTTGAAAATGTATTAACAATGTCTATTACATACCAAATTCTTATAATTATAATTACATTCTCTAGTTATTTTCAAATTTTTTCCTTATCTAAAGTTTTTATTTTACTAAAAGAGAATTTGAATTGTAGGTGATTATTTTGACACCAGATTTGGATCAGTGAGAATTTGGTGAAATTTTTGATAATTTCTCGATGATTTTATGCGCGCATAGTTTGTGGGGAGGGGGGGCTTCAGTGGAAATAGCAGGCAGGTACCAAAGACCTTAGCACCGGCCCTGATTCCACATGTTTATTAAAATTATATTCTTCTAACATTATTCATTTCAGCTTATGGCATTCTCCCACAACATCTTTCACGATTAAATTACCCGCCTCCACATTGTGTACATTTCGGAACATTATTGCCAAGCAGTAGATGTAAATGTGTATATCTAGTATGGCCGATGGCAATGGCTAGTCTTGTCCATATCTTTGAGTTTTTCATGAGATACCGTTTAGGCTCGGATTATATTTTCCTTCTACAGGCCATATGCCAATCTCGTATAGCTGTGTGGCTAAATTTGACTTATTCTGAATGTCCATGAGTTTAATATGTACTCGGATGCTTCTATTCTCTAATGTATTAACTTTATGAACTCGTTTTGTGGTTAGTTACTTTTCAGATTTCGATGTCTAGCTGTCTAGCATACTATTATGGGAGGTATCTTTTATACAGTTTATAAAAAGCGAGAAAGCTCGTACTGAAGGCGGAGTAGGTACGCTTTGGGAAGTGGTTATAAAGATTTTGGTTTTCTGCAATCACCCAGCAGTGGTTAGTGATGAGCATCTCGGCGTTGTTGTTCTTCTCGTGTATTTTCCTTCTCTACAGGGTTTATTTCCGGGGGTGTGATTTTCCATTGAAACTGTATTCTGCATTTAAACGAGTCCGTTTTCCGATTGTATTTCCTTTGTATTGTACCTTGATTATTGCTAGCCCTGTTTTTGCTTTCATTGTTTTGATAAAACTTGATTTAGCTGGTCGATAAAAAAAATTCTTTGGAAGAGTAATATCAAAGAGTAGATACTCTTTGGTAATATAATGAATTCTTGGTGTTTAGACATATATATCCTACACCTTTCAATGTATCTGACCGGTTTTCGCCGTTCTTCTCAGTAATAATTTTCTGCGTCACTGGAATCATCAATGCGACTGACATGCCTTCTATCCTCGGAGTCATTTTAATCCTATTAGATCTTTCCAGGAATGTTTCCAATCGTATTGCGAGGTACACTTTCCGGATGTTTTACAAAAAGCGTCATAATGTTACACCAGGTTGGTCTAAGTATTGTATATCTCCTAATAATAGACAAATTCATTATTATTGACTACTACAAAAGTTCTTTTCACATTCGTTTTTACATTTGGAAAGTTTACTATTACAATAAAACAAAATATTCCTCCAACTGTTAAAACCTGAAAATATATACAATACATGAAATATTATAACTGATGCTCGTTTACCTTCATCATTAAAAGGACGTCAAACGTCATCGTGCGCTCCTCTCCTCTCGTTAATTTGAATATTTCTGGCCTTTCCAGTTTTTTTATCCTATTACTGAAACTGTTTAGGTATTTAAAAGCACATGGAGTGTGGAGTGGGTTTGGAGCCCCAAAACCTCCTTCTGTCTACGGCCTTGGTTGGAGTGTATGATACATCATAATCATAAATATCTCTAGTAGACATTTTATCGATTTAGCAAGCACCGGCGACAACTCGAGTTAGTAATTAATTTTATTGGAACTAAACTTATATTGGCACAAGTTTGTCTATATTTTGAGGTTACAAAGCAAAAGTAGGAAGCATTATGTGTGCATTTTGAGCACAAAGTATCTTATTGTTATTGGCGACATTGACGTATTTATTATTCAAAATTCAAAAGTAAGAATTTCAACGCAATTTACAATTCAAAATATATTTTATACACAATCTTAGGATCGATCGTTACAAATTACAAATAAAACTTAATATGTGCAACCTGAAATTTGTTTACATACCCTCGAATGCACGATAATGAAATATGGCTTCTTTTTATCCAGCTCGTTCTATCACAGGATTTTCTTTTATATGCCAGTTAAAGAAATGTAGGTTTCTAATTTAATCTAAATGGAAAAAAAGTATCTAAGTTGTTACAACCACAACGTGAGCGGTAGACAGTGCCAGTTCCTTGTAAATCAAAACTCCGGGATACTTTTTATGTCACTATCCTAAATCTGTTTTCATTTATTTTCTTTGTGAGGAAATATAACTTTAGTAAAACAGCTTTTTGTTAGGGCAACATTTATTCCGCTTGTAATACTATAGCACATGATGTCTAAATTTAACGCTACTCGTGTATAAATATGAAATTTAAAATCGATAAAGAGAAACAGCGTTTCGCTGATATCTATGGAAATCACATTACACCACATCTTTGAGTATTACAGTTAGTTTCGTACATCCTAACTGCGCGATAAATTGATAAAAATCGAGAATTAAAATAAAACAGGAAAATTTTTAGCAATATTCTACATCTGGGGTCTAACATTTCGATTGGTACTTATAGCCAGTTGCCTAAAATAAAAATTTTCGGCTTTTGTAAAATTTAGCTCATAAAAATCTCATTTCTGTTTGTTATTAAAGTATCAAGCCTCCAATTTTTAGTGTACAGTCCAGTCCATGACAAATTACATTTCCATTATATGATATTATGTAACCTACGTATTATGTAAGGGATATAGGGATGGTTGATTCCGGTTTTAACAATAGTTAGATAACTCGGCTATTACGAAGGAGCAATGGTTAAGTTTTGCATCACCTCATAGTCTAATCTATCACTTCTCACCAGACGTACATTAATTTGACAAGAAAATATTAAATCATGTCGTTTTCCACTTTAAGGTCGTCCCTACCAAGGGTCGAGTATCCCACAGAGGTGGGGGCTAGTCGATCCTACTCCAGTGGAGCATGAGGGTTGCTTACTCCTTTCATCTAACTCGTAGAAGGTAGGCCTAATAACTTAATAACGAAAGGAAAATACAAGTAATACAATGAGACATATCCCAATGAACATCTTTATTCAAACCTAAACATAGTATGATAGCTTTGATACATCATAGAACCTTTCAGCTGCTTCGGAGTCCCGACCTTTCGTTTTATGCCAGATGATGAAGTCCTCGTTCTCAGGTCACTTGAAATATTTTGTACCTTTTTCTAGGCACTTCACTATTGCTCCTTCGTCATCATTTTACAGCGATTTTCCTTGGATAAAATGACCTATTGTAGTCCACAACAACCCAGCCGCCCACGCTAACATCATCCACTGAAAAACAAAGGAAGCTGTTAAGTACAGCCTGATTGCTCCTTAGTAGACTAAGCTCGACTTTAAGGTAGAAGCTACTGGCAAATTTACATCTTTCTTACTTGTGAGGTGTTGACGGGAGTTCATAATATGTTTTTCGTCATTAGAATCGCTCTCTCCAAGAAAGTCCGCTGCCCAATCAATATAATCGTAACTATCATCGTGCAAGGTGAATGCCGAAGATGGTGACTTTTTCTGTTTAAACATAGTCAGTGGTCATCCAATCTGAGACTTTCGGGTCAGTAGATCAACCGCTGCTGATAAGCGCTCCGTTTACCAATTTACCCTGGGAAATATAAATAAAGGGAGTAAATGCGTTGCAGCAGCGCTGATGGTCGAGCATACTGTCACCAACCATCCTCGTTCTCCTAACGTCACCTTTTAAGCGATAACTTTCCACGCTTATGCATCGTGGTTACGCCGGTCTCGTCAACATTGTAAATCCTCAGCTCAGGGGGAATTTTATCCCTTTCATATACTTTCGTCAGGTTTGAATTTCCCCAACTGTGTGCCGAATAAAACCCGTACTGCGGTTCAGGCTAGTTGCTTCAGGCGTACTGAGCCTTAACCGTGGGTTTCGGTCCATAAAAGAATGGTACCAATCTACCTATCTACCGCATCCTACTCGTTGCTATCCCAAGACGAGACCAATCTTCTCAGTCTTACCGTATATAGCCCATAAAAACGATGGTAAGTTGATACTAAGTAATCTGCCAGCATTGTCTCCTCTTGCGCCATAAAAAATTGTCGTTGCTGGTAGCCTGGAGGTTCGTGGGTTCTTCTTCTAACTCGTCTTGATAGTGTCATTAGCATTACATTAATCCGAAACCGTCTAGAGCATTCCTTTCATTGGCTGGTCCACTGTTAGGCGTATTTTTTCTTGGTCATATGGAATACTTTTAACGGAACCTTCCTTTGTCTTGTACTTTCGGAGCATCTTCAACAAAAATAAATAAGTCATAAGCCTCAGTAGAGATATTAATACTGTTGGAAGAGTTCTTATCGGAGGGGGATGCTTGATCCCAGGATCAACTATCGCAACTTTTAAAAGGATCGATGATCCCCCTACCGCCTTTTTACAGAAAAATAATCCATGTGCACTAAACATAAACAAACTGAAATGTTGTTGCATTCTCTTTATACCTTAAATTAGGTCCGAATTCATAGCAATCATAATTGAGTGAACAAAATCGGGCCATCGACAATTACCTTACAGCGTTGATTTTATTGGATGACTCCAAGGCTTTTGATACTATAAATCATGAACTACTACTTTCTATCCTACACTACGTTGGGTTTGGAAGGAATGCAATTGCGCTATTCCAAAATTATTTTTCAAATCGACAAAGCCAGGTTATATTCAAAGATGAATGCTCCAACATCAGGTCAGTGCTGTCGGGGGTACCGCAGGGATCAATACTCGACCCCCTTTTTTATACAATATATACCGTAGGAATCTACAATGGAATTAAACATACAAAGTTTCACATCTATGCCGACGGTACCCAAATATGCAGGTCATTTAATGTTTCAGAACTGCAACACAACGTTGACTTGATAAACCAAGATCTGCAAACTTTATACAAAACATCAAAAGAACACCTAAACTTACACAAATGTTGCGTCATCTTATTTGGTAACCGTCGTTCACGCTTGGAGGCAGAGAATAAGGTCGTGATAACGATAAATAATGTTACTTTACCACTTGTCCGTAGGTACTGTAAAAAACCTTGGATTCTGACTTACGTTTCACTTCTCATATCACCAAATCAATTCAAAACTCATACTCCACATTAAAACTATTATACGCTAGTAGACATATCTTAAACAAAGATTTAATAAAGTTATTATGTGAATCTCTTGTTTTGTCAAATTTATTGTTATTTATATTCACGCCATAAAATAAGTTGAAATCTTCAAAATAAGAAAAAAATTTAAATTTCGTTTACCAATAAAGATGAAAATAAGAAATGTTCAGTGATCATGGTTGGTACTAGTGCCGGATGTAGTGGTGACAGAAGACCAACCTACAAGCAATTTAAGTGCGAAATTCAAATGGGGAACAAGTATCCCCGGGGGATCAACCTACCTACTCTCCCCTATTTATGATAACTTGTTTCTTATAAAAACAGAGACAATTTCAATAAGTTGATTACAGTAGGACCTTGCTAATTCGAAGAGGAAAAAAGGGCTCTTTGCGGATTATCGAGGTGTCCGGATTGTGGTATTCAATATTTGTACATACAAATGTATGTATGTTAGTTTGTAAATAAGTATTTATTTAAATTTCTCTGAGTTATACCATAAAATTTTGTGATATAATTCCACTTCATCCCCTGGGTTTTAATATCTAAGGGATCAGTTGACAGTTGAGGATGATTTAAAAGTATAACGCAAACTCAAACATGGACTGTATACAATGAAATTATTTCAGCACAAATTAAATTGACGATAAAGTGACTAAAAGAGTGTTGTAGGTATTTAGATAGCAAAGGAACTAATCCTTCGATGGAAATATCTTAAAGTTTCTGCTTTAAGACGTGGATTAATTCCCCAAACGTGCAAAGACTGTTACGTGCTTCGGTGGGGAGAAAAAGCAAAGCGTGAATGATTTGCATTTAATAATAAAACAATAATGTGTAGATGTTGAATTTAGTCCTTTTAATAAATCGGTAAAGGTCTAGTTAAGAATAATTAAGATATAAATATATGCAAATTATTTTAAAATTTGACACTGAAATAAAGCTCCTCTAAATTAAACACATTTTCTAATAAAACTATGCTTAGAATTATACTATTGTACCTATCTCATACCTGTAATTTAATTTGTTTCAGAAATTCGAAGTATTCTTAATAAATACCGTAACGACCTATTTGACTCGGTGCAATTATTTGAAGATGTTATGAATTCCTTTAAGGGTAGCATTGTAATGTACAAAAATGAGGCGTCTCCCATAGCAGAAAATGTGGCAAAAAACGATCTGTGGCGTTGGATTTCAGTGCTGGGTAAGTATTCAATGGTAACACTTTGTATTTTATTTAGTACTCGATCTTAATTGTCCAAAATAAACTCATTTAAGGTGTAATCATGAGAGGTTGAGTAAACCAAATCGGTGACAAAACTTTCAGCAGTAAAAACTAAGCGATTTAGTATTCATTCGTTGTGAAAAGAAAGCATTCCATAAATGAAGATATAGGATATAATAGCGTGTTCAGTGTTTATGGCTATAATAAATAAAATCAATGTTGCGGAAAGCTAGCATTTTTAACTGCAAATGTAAAACTTTACAATTTATTGTGTTATTCGCTTCAGTATTATTACTATTCAAAGGCTTATATTTTTATTATTAATTATCTCTCTGGTCCAATTATATTGTTTGATTCTTAAAACGTTTGTGTGACAGTTATGAAATACTACACTGCATTCATATTTTTCAAGATTACACGTTATTATGTAGTAAAGTTCTAGAGCAATCTTATTTTACAACTATTGCAACCTCCCACTTCTTCAGGTTTTTGGTCATAAAATGTAATAACCTTCCAATATGCATTGCAACATTGCTGCAAGTTTTATTGCGAGTAACGGCGGAACGTCATCTTTTATAAAGTTATGTTATCTGAAAAATGATTTTTTTACACTTTGCAGCGTTACCGTGATAAGCTTCCTTTGTCAAGTGTGACAAAGTGTTTAAAGCGCGACAGTCTTTGTCTTTGATATAAATAAAAACATCGAAATCCAAATATAAATTTTGTATCAAAAATAATAATATTAAGAGTATTCACCTAGATGCAACAGGAGGACGCGATGGGCATACTAATTTAAAGGGTTTAAGCCAGATAAATGAAAAAGCAAACATTGTGTCCTGTGTATTGCCTTTCAAAACGTTCTGCTCTTTCGCTAACATCGATTAATTCAGTTTTTGTTCTTATCCAGGTGTTGTGTTTTTTATTTTTTAGTATTATATGTAGCAATTTTCGTTCCATTACTCGTTGTGTCTATTCATGACTTTCTTTGTCATTGGTAGGACGCTGGTGACGAATACTTTTCTTTTATGATGATGAGGTCCGGAGACACAAAGGTATGGCACGCCGTTTTACTTTTTATTAGTAAAATGCAATTTGAACAACAAATATAGTCTTTAAAATAATATTAGTGTTTCTTTTACATGTCTTATGAAATTTAAATGTTGCTTTTCAATATTTACTTATTTAATATGTAAGTTTCATTCACGTGTATTAAAAATTAAAATTTATAACAGCAACTTAAAATCCACATTTTAAATAAACTGAATTAAAATGTAAGAATAGAAGTGGTTACTTAACATTATCATCCCGCATTTTAATATAGCTATTTAAAATGTCGTTTTGATAATTTTAATTAGTCGCTGCGTTCGGTGGTGATTTTTAAAACTGTGTAATATAGGAAATAGAATGTAAATTTAGTTCTATAATGCACCACCGACCGCAGCGACTAAATAAAATTATCAAAACGACATTTTAAATAGCTACATTAAAATGTTTGTTGATCTTTTTAAGTAACCACTTTCATTCTTATATTTTATTTCAGTCTATTTTAAATGTTGGGTTTGAATTGTTATGCCACATTTTAATTCTTAATACACGTGAATGAAACTTACATATTAAATAAGTAAATATTAAAAAGCAACATTTAAATTTCATAAGACATGTAAAAGAAACACTAATATTAATTTAAAGACTATATTTGTTGTTCAAATTGCATTTTACTAATAAAAAGTAAAATGGCGTGCCATACAAAGGGGTTGGTAGATTGAGAAATTAAAAACTTGCAATATCCCCTTAATATATAGGGGAGGTTGCAAGTTTTTAATTTCTCTTTCTTTTATGATACTGGGCGATACTTGTGTATTTAGTATGTCGTCGAGCTTTCCAAATTGTACCCAGCTCAATTAAATGCTTCCTGTTATTTCTATGGCTTTATTTTCTTAGTTTAGTGTATCTTTATCGTTATTTTTGTTTTATTTCTATTCATTTGTAGTTCAATTTTCTCTAATGCCTCTTGTAGTTATGGATCATAGTTGCAATTCTGTAAAGCTCTATGAGAATAAAATTATATCATCGGCGTACTTTAGGTGATCCAAGAATCTTTCATTTATATTATTTACACATTTAGAATTCCATTCCAATTTTTTTAATGCGTCTTTCAGTTACGAACAGTTAGGGTGATAGTGGGTCTCTTTGCCGGACACTCATATTTTTATAGGGTGTTGTAATGTACCCCCCCTGTCCCTAACTTAACTAACTTAACATTTACGAAGAAGCTAACTTCACCCACTTTACGTTAATAAACTCAAAAGGAGCGGGAATCCCTAAACATGGCCTACAAAATTTAAACTTTCCCTCTAAAACAAACCAACCCTAAAATGACAGAAGCTCGTGATCGTCTGGCAGGCCCTGTATCGTGTAATAGGTATACACTGGTCGTGAACTATGATCGGGAAGGAGAAACAAAACCAACATTAACTGTACCAAAATAATTCATTTATTGACAGTTACTCGACGATTCGGAGGAGAAAAAGTGCGAACACTAAAAAAACTCCTCCTTTGACATAATTACATACATGACATCAATTCAAATACAAAATTATAGCAGCAAGACTGTTAAATAATATCAAGACAAAACATTTACAATTTCATTGTTGATACGCTTCGATCAGATTTAAATACATTATGCAGCAATGGTTTATATGGCACAATAAATATCAAATTCAGTTATATAAGTAATACAAAGCAAAACCAATGTACACTCGGTACTCAAGGCCACAAACGGAACTACCCACTACTTATACTCCCCCCTGGTTCGTCAACTACCACGTACACAAAACATATATAAACACATGTAAGAAGTTAGTTATTCGGGCCCCCCCCCCGAAAGGTACCGACTGTCCTGGTTGCGAACTTAATCGGCTAGAGTTGAATTTCGAGAAGAATGTTGCTAGCTTTTGTTACAGCCCAACATCCAACTCTACACGGGCGAAAAAAAAGGCATCGTTAGTGTTACATCCATCAAGGCGCTTACATACATGAGGGAGTAAGTTTGCAACTAAATTAAAGCTTCCGACAAGTGTGTGGCTCTTATTGAGAAACGACATGTACACATGGTGCGACAAAGAAAATTACATTACATTAAATTAAACAATCAAAACCAAATAAAATACATTGCAATCATTCCATATCAACATAAAAGGGTCATGAGAGTTTAAATAGATAGAATGTGCACAAGTTACAAAAGGGTTCAACTTCAGGTAAAGATACACAAAGGACACCGTTAGGTACGGTTTCGAGTACAATAGAGCCATCTTTTCTGTTTATCCACAAATATTTAATACATAATATTCAATTTGAACTCATTTGGAATGTCCTCCAATTAATTACATAAAACATAAATAAATGTCATAAGAGATATCATAATAAAATTAATAATAACGATCGAAGGCAGATCAGACGTACCTATATTTTTACTAACTACACACATTAGATTAAATGTCGGAAATGCCATGAGTTCAAACACATATTTAAAATGAAAACAAATAGATATTACATAAGACGGATCTACTATAATTCTACACACGATAACATAATAATCGAAAGCATATCACCTGGCTGCAGATAGCACTAAAATGGAGTCACCAAAAATAAAAACAAAATAAAAACGATCTTTACTATTTCGTGGTTTCAAATCAGATGATCTGAAAATTCAGATTAAGCCGCCTTACACGTTACACCAAATCCTCCGCCAGAGGGACCTACAGTAAAACAAAAGTATCGACGTTGCCACTACTTTTCAGCTTTTTGTACATGTTGTCGGATCTCTAAAATATAGGTAACCCAACTGTGGATACTACAGTGTATTTCCTCTTATAAATGACACATTAGTGTCAGACATCTGTGATCTATTTTTACTTCCCCGTGTACACATACACACACAAGCGCGTATAATATAGGGAAAATAATGTAATCGAAAAAAAAATCGAACTCGAAATATTGATGAATCTCAACGTTTTGGGTCCTCCTGAGTCCAAAATCACCATCTTTGAAAAATGTTTGTCTGTTGGTGCGTGGGTGCGCACGTTATGGCTGTGCCTAAACTACTATAGTAGAATTGCCGAACAGATGGAAACAGGCTCCTCCTACTACAAAAAGGGGCTGAATTATGTTAAGTCAGATTTACATACACTTTATCAGACACTGATAAATGTTTCGATATACGTTTTTTTGGTGGCGAAAGATCCATCATAATATACCTATTACTTAACCTATAATTTTATTTTGTTAGTTGTTAGGTATTTTAACAGAAACCACAAAACTTGTTTTGTGACAGAAACTAAATTTGGGGAAGTGCATCAGACTTTCAATGTCATTTTCCCGCGTATTTTGAATTAACCTATTACAAACGCATTTGTGGGAGGAGCCTGTTTCCATCTGTTCGGCAATTCTACTATAGACCGGTTTTGATGAAATTTAAAACTAAGGCCTATAAAAAAACTTCATCGGTAAAACAAGCTTCTCATCAAAATCGCTACTAGGGGCGTTGTTTTGGGAGCAAACATTCAAATTTCAACCCAAACTAATTTGGTAGTAATGGTTACATATAAAACGCGTTTGTTGCTAAATTCAAAATGGCGGCTAATATAACAATTATCCAAGTTTTTACTTTTATAGTCTAGCTCAAGAACCGTTTAAAATTTGAAAATTGGAAATTGTCACCAAGGGATGGTCAAAACTTTTACTTATAATTGATAAAGAACAAAAATTTAACGGGTCCAATTTATGCCCAAAATTGGTCAAAAATTAAAAATCGATTTTCTCAAAATCTGCCCCCAAGCATTTTTTTTATTTTTCGAAATGTTAACCTACATATAGTTCGTGAAATTGGCACCACATTTGTTTCTATATTTCCATGGGGAAGGGGGATGAATTTTTGAAGTTGAAAATATTAAAAATTTCTAACTTCTTTGCTAACAAAGATGAAGAAGTAAAATTGTACAGTGAAGTAGAGAACATACGACTCTTTTAATCAAGTACCTATAATAAGTATACTAATTTACTTCCGGTCCATACAAATATTAACAAAATATTAAAAATATTTGTTATAATATACATATGTATGACGTACCCTGTATATTATTTCAGGAGAAAATCAGAAACCGTTTTCTGATTACAACTATACTGTACACTATATATTTATTTTTTTGAGTTATTACGCAGAAACTATTTCATTTTGAGTTCTTACGCAAAAAACTGTTTTATTTAATACGTCATCGTGCTAAACACGGGAAAGTTTTGTGCCAGTTTACTGGTCATTTAATTGAATTCCATAGTGATCTTTGGTTGGCAATATCTCGATAAAGTCAAAAGCTTTTTCGTAATCTACTACTGCAATGTTCAGAGGCAGGTGATATTTGTTTTCTCTTTCTATGAACACTTTTAGCAGTGAGGAGGTGATCAACTGTGCTATACTGTATCTAAATCTCGCATGGTATGTTAGGTACATGTCCATTTTGGTAGTTAGTCTTTTTATTAGTATTTTGACAGTACTTTATAGGTTTGTGGTAGTATGTAATAATATTGCTCTATAATTTGGTAGGTCTTGCTTCTTGTACAGTATCACTGTAATGACCTTCTTCGAGTCACCTTAGCTTCATCTAGATATTTGTAGAAGCCTTGACAGTTTGTATAATTTCTTTTCCTCCCTTCTCTCATAAGTTCTTTCGTGATGTGATCTGTCCCAGGAGGTTTGTTATTATTTTCATTTCGTGTAGTGTTCCGGGTAATCCCGTCTGTGGTTATTTCTGGGATGTTTTTATTTAATATTTTGTTTGCAGTTAGAAAGTGTCTGTCATGTTTAGATTTATTCCTTATTCCTCTACATTTTCGTCTTTTAACGCTATGATAATATTTTTACCCAATTTCGGTTTAATACTTTCATATTTGGTTTCTCTGTATTGTTTCCTTTTTATCATTTTGCCATGCTTGCTTCTCATATTTTCTTTTTTAATATTCTAATTTTCGTATTTTCGTTTTCCTCGTTCCCGCACCTAACCTTGCCACCATTCATTTCTCCTTTAGGTTTAAACCCATGTCACCCAATATATAATCGGCCTTGTCTTCCACCATTATCTCCATATATCCCTCATTATATCTTCCCTCTGCTATCCTCTTTCTCCTTTCCTGGCCATGGACATCTTCATCTCTTGTTACTAATTTCCCTACCATATCCCTTCCTTCCTCTCTTCTCCTTTCTATCTCCACCCTCGCATATCCCACTCTCTCATAAAATAACCTCCTCTCCCCTTGCCCATACCTTATTCGTTTTCTTATCTCTCTCATACACTCATTTACCCCAATAATTTCCTCCCTTTTCTGGATCTCTTCCTCATATTTCACTGCTTTCTTTCCTGCCTGGATCCATATTTTTTCCGCTTTCGTCTCATCCCCCACGATATACCCTGGCGTCTCTTTATACAACCCCAACGTCCATCTTCAGTACTTTTCCTGTATTCGTTTTTCCCCCACTCCTTTCATCCCCATATCTCCGCCCCGTACCCACTCTTTACCAACTTATCAAGAATCCATATTCTCTTCTCCATATCCTTCCCAAATACTCTTTCCCTCACTCCCCACTAGTCTATTTCCCTCATTCGCTAATACTCTAGATATTTCCACTCATCTACACTTTCTATCACCTCTTCCCCCCACCACCACTTTTTTTTACACGTCTCCCTCTTTTCTTTGGAAATACCATCACCTTTGTCTTTTTCACATTCGCGCTCAATCTCCCTTTATCACTGTAATTAATCCCCTCATCTCTTCCTCACTGTCCTCCATTACTACCACTTCGTCCGCATATGGCAACACCCACACTTTTATCGTCCCTCCCTCCCATCCCTCCCCTTTGATATCTCTGCAACTCCTCCTCTAAATCCCCAATGTATAGCGAGAAAAGACTCGGCCTCAACGAGTATCCCTACCTCAACCCTTTCTCCGTCCAAAACCTTTCTTCTTTTTCTTCCCGCACCCTTGTCACGCACCTTGTCTCCTCATACACTTCTTCTACTGCCCTCACCAAGTCTTCTCCTACCCCACATTTTCTCATTATCTCCCACATATTCTTCCTATTAACATTATCGAAGGCTGCCTTTATGTCCCAAATCAACCCATACACTTTCCCCCATTTCCTTTCCATCACCTTGTTCACCACTTGTTTCAACACATAAATGTTATCCACCGTTCGCCTTCCCTCTCTGAACCTCACCTGCCAGTCCTTCACTAAACCCCTTTCCTATATCTCCTTCTGTAACCTCCCTTTCAATATCTCAGCATAGACCTTGTATCTCGCATTAGTAATACCAAAGATTATATGTATAGTCTTTGGTAATACTAACTCCTCTATAGTTTTTCACATCATTTCTTTCCCCTCCCTTGCTTCCTTCCACTCCTCCAGAAATCCCTCCCCTTTCCATACTTTACTCAATATCCCTCTTATCCTTTCCCTCGTTTTCACCTCTGTGTATTTCCACTGTTCTCCTTGTATTCCGTCCGGCCCTTGTGTCTTCCTTAACTTCACTTTTTTTAACGCTTCTTCTACCTTTTCACGCGTTATCTCTCCTCCACCCCTACTTCTCCCCGCACTTTCTTTTTCTATTTCCGGCTTCTCCATCTCTCCTCCCATCACCCATACTACTTTTTAATCTGTGAGTATCATTTAGAGAAATTGAGACAATTAGATTTGTAAATGTTCTTTATACAAGTTCAGTTGGTTACCGTTACTTTAGGTTTAGAGTAAGGTTTGCAAAATTTTTAATTTTTAATAGTGATACACTTTTCCGATAGGCAAACTATTGATTTACTGTTTGTTATATTTTATTTAACAGCTTTGAGGCTATAACAGTCTTGCTTGAGTTTCAACTTTATGCTATACATTCTTTCCTTTAAATGATTTTTACAGACCGTAATAAATTTGATCAATTAATAGCATTCGTAACACTTTTAAAATTCCTAATGGTTACCACTTTCCATAGGCATTGTTATCAAAGAAGTGCGGCAACTATTAGTATTAATAACTTATATTTTGTTAAAGGATTATCCTTGCTGACCTTTCTTGTTTGGGGCTTGCTGATATGTGGGGCGCCATGCGGATGTGACTCAACTCCCAAGACGATACCATTTTTACAGACAGGTTTAGGATTAACTTGCGTATTATCACTAATAATGTGGACTTTCGGTGCTGTTTCTTTTCTGATAGGAGGACACTGTCACGTTTTAATATGTCAACCTTTATATGAGGATCCTACGTACATAACTTTAAATGATTTATTGAATACAAGGGATGTTATATCTAGAAACCACGAAAACCTTCTTTATCGAATTCTCAAAGCCAACAACTCGTTAAGAGTAGACGGTATATTTACGTAAGAAAACTTTTATTTGTGTTGCTCGCTTATAATATTTTTTAGAAATTGTCGCAATAACCAATCTGCATTCCAAACTTTTGGATTGCAAACCATATTTAATATTGACACGTTAACGAATGCAAAGGAATGGCACGAATATAGTCAAGCCGTAAAAAGGTTTCCCACAATTTTAAACAACTTTGAAGTTTTATCCCCCAGACTACAAGAAAATTTGAGGGAATTTTCCACCATTTCTCAAGTCAATTTTACAGCGTACAGAGTTAATATTTCTCAAACTGTTACCAGCAAAGATTTAAGTTCCTTAGCGGATCAACTAAAGAGCGTAGCGAAACATTTAACTGACTCACGTACCGCTGAAATATGGAACGTTTAGCTTTTAGAACTCAAATATTGACTGAAACGGAATTTCAACGGTTAAAAAAGATTAGAGATGACATTTTATATCAAATGGCTGCTTTGGAAGTGTTTCTCGTGCCTATAAACAAACAAATCAATCAGTCACTGTCTCACTTAAGAACAATACAATATTTTATAGATAACGAAGGCAACAGAATTTCAAGAAAGGTAAACTTGGTTTGTTTAAAATAATACTTCGTTCATTTACATTTTAGATTACTGATGACTACCTCGACGGCGTTAATGAAAATTTAGATCAAATGTACAATTTTGTTAAGAAGAAAGTTCTTTATGAAATCGGAAATTGTCAACCACTTTGGGAAACGTTTGATATGACTAGAATCAGTGTTTGTAACATGATGGTAGATCCTCTCGTAAGTATCTGCGAAACACATTCGCAAGATTCCCCTTTTTTCAATTAACATTTAACTTTAACCCTTTTAAATATAGATGAATCACAGAAAAGCTATGAAAGAATAAAACAGAAGTTGTTCAACTTTATTCTTAAACTCTTTTCTTTGCAGAACGGATTTTCCTTCGCTTGTTTCTTCTGTATTTTATTGTTTCTCGCATTAGCACCGGTTACAATTAAAGCAATCGAACAGTTTCGGAAAGACTTTGAAGGTTCATTGGATTCCATTACTCATAGGTAACAAATTTTCCACCTAAAATAAAGTACTCTAAAATACGTCAATACAAAAGAAAAATATATACCGTTTCTTTTATAACTTTCAGGCGTGCAAGAAATGGAATGCTGATAAATGAAGAAGGGACATGGGCAACACCTTCTCCACGGTAAGTAAAGAGCTTTCTCTGATTTATGAAGTGGGAAATCGATTGTCTATAAAACACTCTCTATTTTATAGACCGCAAAAATAACGACAGTGATTCGTTACGCATTTTCAAATAAAAATTTCTTTAGCTTAAAAGCACTCTTAGGTATTAAATTCTACTTCCTTCGTTAAAAATGATTATAATAATCCTTGCGGAAATGGTTACGTTTATTTTTGGTACATTGTGCTCCTATGGGTAAAAATTAAAATACGTATTTCGAATCATCGGATTGTAATCAATTTATCGTCAATTTTCCTTTAATTTCAACGGTAAAGTGCGACCTCCATTTTGGAATAATTGCTGGCTCAATTATTGGATGGTACAGATAATACGGCCAAATATAAATTAGTTTTTGATTTGAAGGCACACAAGCAGACTTGTAACTCTTTCATAATTCATTCTTTACGAGCTTTTTAAAGGAACTCCAACGTCTTGAAATCAAAATTTTTCTCACGTATATTAAAACTTTTCAATCGAAATAAGATACAGATCACAGATTGTTTCTATTAATTGTTTCATAAACACATTGGAGAAGTATTTAGGGTCACATTACATGACCACTCGAATTTTACTTCTACTTTCACATTTCATAAATTTATATTGCGTGTGTTGTAATATTCACTTCAACCTGAAAAGGAATACGCGAATAGGAAAATTTTCTGCGACGATGCTTACCTACATGTAAATGAAAAATTTGGAAACCGCATTGAATAACTGAAAGTGGTCCTTTTGTGCACTGTGGTATACTAAGACGTTGATATATGGGAAATTGTTACTTTATATGCTAAAAGTTCTATTAAAAAAAACTTTTACCGTAAAATAGGCTGAAATAAGTAAGTGAATACCTACCTTAAATGATTATTTACACTCTACTATAAAAGTTAAAAACTATTAAAAACGAAAATCTTTTTAATTACCTACCTTTTTCAAAATATTGTTGTAATTTGATATAATTTATTTTATTGCCTTTATACTAAGCATAATGTACAATATGTTGTATAACAGTTTACCGAAAAAGTACACATAATAACGATACCCACAGGTAACAATTTCTCTTCGCAAATTTGCCATCTAATTGCCAACAAGATTAGATAAATCAACAAGTCTGAAGGTAAAAGTTTGTAGAATACAATGCCTTTAATTCAAGTACTTAGTTCGTGACAATATTTTTTGATTCACCACTGAACTACCAGCTATTATTATTATTATTGTTCAAGGGGTGGTTCCGATTGATTCCCCCACTGCGACCTTATGATCTATTGTGCTCCCCGCTATTGCCTTCTCCTCTAGAATACCTGTATCTTTAACAAAGTCCAGGATTTCAGTGGGGTGAATCTTCGTTACTTCCTCTTGTGTACTCTTTTCATTTCCAAGTAGGCGTTTCCTTAGCTTTATATATGTCCCACATTGGCAGATGACGTGGTATGGCGTTTCTTCTTCCTCACAACAACCCCTGCACACCGGGCTGTCAGTTAGTCCCATTTTGTGCAGGTGTTTGTGGCCTGTGACCATCTATGTCGCAAGTTTTATCTTCGTCCTACTTAACTTTAAGATGGACGCTGCTAAATCCCCGTTTGGGGTTTCCAGAAAGATCTTGGAATGACTCTGTCCTGGAATTTTCGACCAGCGTCTGCAGTGCTCTTTCAAGAGTATTGCCCGAATCTCCTTTTTGGCAAAAGAAACTCGCAGCCTCCCCTTAATATTCAAATTGAATCTTTAAGCTGTAGGCTATACTAATTAAGTTATTTTTAGGTTTATACATAATCAAAAAGTTCTTCCCTCGTATTAACACTTTTTTCAAAAAATAAATATAGCACAATATACCGGGTGAATGAGACTACCCGCATCAATAGTTTATTTAAAGAACGGTGAGTCGTAGAGAGGTAGGGTAAAAAAAGTGATTATAAAAGCCATAATAAAGAATCGAATGGTGATAGATACCTATTATTATTTCTCGGAAAAGTCAGCATTCCTCCAGAATGTGTCGAACTCCAAAATTTTAAATGGCACCATAAGTCGAAAAAGGGCAATTGCTGTTCCTCGGGCCAAAGCCCCTCGGGACGCAAACTTTGCCCTCAGTAATTAAGACCCTTATAATTCCCTTGATACATAAATAACTATAACACTAGTGTTAAAAGTATCTTTAACACGCTACTCTGTAAACGTCACATTTAACAATCTTGACAGCCGTTAAAAATGTCACTTTTAATGACAGTTGTACAAAAAAATATTATCAGGCCACTATTTAGGCATTTAATCAATGAATAGTAAGTTGAACATTACATTTCGATTAAAACAAGACAAAAGTTTCCGCGTGGCCATTAAAAATATTCACCACAACGTGACGTATAAAACAAGGAACATAATATGAGTCTGAAATACCTACCAAAGGACTTAAAGTGCACAAAATGTACACTCGGAGGATATTCTTGCATATTCTAAAACGCAAAATGATTTTTGACGTTTATTTAACGCCATATTGATTGTTACCTTGTTATTTTACGGTTTCTATGGAACTATGTAATTAATTTTACTCTTAGCGGCAAACTGTGGCAACAAAGCGATGCTGTTTTGATAACAAAAACTTGGAGAGTTTCTAATTCTATTGGCAAAGGAATTATAATTATCCGTTGTATAGTTTGCTTATAATTAAAATTTAAAATGTTTCACGGAATTACGAAAGACACAAATTGAATTCTAAAATGTTAGGTGCAACATAGCGTTGTTTCAATTCACAATTTCAATGCAGTGCATACTGGATATAGGCAAAACTCTGCGTAAAATCTTAATTAAGAGAGTTCCACTAGCACACAATATTTTTCATAAAATTGACCGCATCAATCAGTTATGTGCACTTACAAGAATAATTTTAAATTGTAATTTCTAATAAATGTGTGGACTGTGTGGTAGATCTTTTATACCTACCTATGTGCTGGTGCAGGATATTTCGACAATCTAATATACTTCCTATCCAAACGACCCCTACTTAGTAGTAATTCTACATCCTTAAGTACGTCTACTGCAACGAAAATTAATGACATCGACAAAAAAGACACACATTTCTATTTTTTGTAAGTTATGGAGCACTTCTACTAACACATTTCTTCTGTGTCCATAGTTCACCAGTACGTAATTAGTTTCGAAATTCTCCTTTTTTAAATACATGTAACTTTTAGATTTGTTATACCTAAATTAGATACTTACATCGATATTATATTTTTTATACTAAAATCATATAACTAATTAACTAAATGTCACAAAAATTAATAACTGCAACATTATCCTAATTTACGACTCGCTGAAAAAAAATGAAATATAATGATACCTTTTAGAAAAATCGGCTTAAATGTCAGGATAATTTTACAATTAAAGGGTATAATAAACGTGATGAATCTGGAACAGTAAAATTTCCGTAACCGTCACCTACTTTTAAACTTGTTCGGGTCATCTGGGTCAAGGAACTTTATTCAACTAATCAACGCCAGTAAAAATCGAACGACATCATTTTTGTCGAGTTATAAGAGTTTTATGCAATATTTCTGCTTTGTGGAAGTGTTATGGTTAGAATGAATCGATCTGGTAAATGATGTAGAGTGTAGACCTTCCATTACGTTTTATACACCTTATGTAATGCATCATACGTTATAGCACAGATGTACGTGGTTATAGGTTGTGACATTCTATAAAGCTTTCTCGTTAGTTGATTGACTATTGGGGGGATGTTAATAAGACCATATTTTCCTACTTGGATTGGTTTGAATTTTTTACATTTCAACCGCAACCATAAGTACTTACACTTGTTGTAATTAACTTCTTTGTCGGTATTTACTTTAAGACAGAAAAAATAGGTTTGTAAAGTGTAGTGTTACATTTTAACGACAGTCTTAACAAATTTCGTGACTATAAATGAACCTTTCTTGCGAAATCGCTTTGATCTCTAAAAATGAGAATTAAACTACAAAATAAGTATCTGACATCCAAAGGAGACAAAAAGTTAAAATAAATAGATCGAATAAAAAATACAACGGAATTATTATGCCAATAATATAAAAGATGATATATTATTCACAATAGATAATTTTTCTTACAATTGACCCAGTAAGCTAATCTTGTGCAGCTCTATAAATAATAATTATAATTATTTAATCTTTTATTGTAAATAGAACCCTACTTAAAATATTTAAAATAAATCATTTATGCTTATAATGCTTATAATGCTTATAATTATAATTTTTCTTATTCAGTATATTACCACAGAATAAAGACGTTATTCTGTGATATTACTATGTTTTACCTGCCTATTTTGACAAAAAGGCAGGTTTAGAATTCAAGTAGGTATTTCATCCACGAACTAAAATTCCATTTGAAGATTTTTCGGCGGAAACATACTTACCTATTGAAGGATTCAAAAGGTTAGTCTTGATTTGCAGCTTTGAGCTTCAAGCTTATAACATACCATACAAGTGATTTGCTTTGTACAATTCTAGCTTTAAATTTTACTTTGAAGTTACTAATATGTTCGAAGTTCGATATTTTCTGTACATTACCCACACAAAAATCCATCGCGTAAGTAAATTACAACTACAATGATTATCTCACAAGTTTCTTAAAATTAAAGTAACGGTTAAAGTAAAACTTTGCTTAAAATTAAAACTTAAAAAATTTACTCACAGTCGCATTTTGATCTTTCCAGATTTTTTCTTGTTTTCTTTCTCTTTGGTAGAGATCTCATACGTTATTCTCCTTTACTGAAGCAATTTCCTTTTTCGTCGCGTCTTTACAGTACTCTAAATTTGTTACAGTGGCATAATAAATGTTCTGCAGAAAGTAAATATATACTGACATTATGATTTACTCTTACAAAGTTTACCTTCCTCTTGATCTTAATTCGCTACAAAATCTCTGTATGTTTGCATACTTCCACTTATGATTCTGGTACATTTACAGATATTTATATATCGAATACTTCCTTTTGACCTTTATTTAGCTACATGGAAGAAGGTTCGAATCAAAGCTTTCATTAACTTCCAAGGCGTTCTCTTTTTAAAGCTGGACTATAACAAAAAGCATTTATCATATTTTAGTTGAAACGTTATGATAGGTACATGTAATATTTTTTTTAGCGTGATTTAGCGGTGACAACATGCTTACCATTGTATAAAGTTTTGCTAACGGTACCCTTGTAAATTTGTGTTATTTCAAACAAAAATTCAACCTATGGAATGCCACTGGGAGTGTTTTTTATCAGAAGCAATTGTACCTATCAACAATATTGTAATTGTAACAATAATTTGTTCTTCGTAATTGATCTTTTTTACTGCTGCATTATTATTAAAAAAGCTTAACTTTGTAATTGTGTAGGAAGAAGACATTTGGACATACAGCACATTTTTCATCCCCTTAGGTACCATTTTATAGGACACTTTGTATTTTTTCCAATTTTTGTATTTCTTTGATTGATTGAAGTGTAGCGGCAGTTTGATGTTTATTATTTATCATAAACCACATTCTAAAAAACAGGCAATTAAATGCAATTATATTTGCAACCTCAAATGGCCCTGATATCATTTTATTTATAAATAGTAATCAACGACATTGTAGCACCTAAATATTTAAACTTTGCTAATCATCTTTAATTAAAGCGTATTTATTCTGATGCCTACTGCACCTGTTACAATGATTATAATTTAATGTCATCTTAAATTTAATTACCTTTTTAAATATTCCAATCACGTTTTGTTGAAAAGAATATTTGAATACTTTTGAATAAATCACTCATCTCTTTCGTGAAAGGAGAAACAAAATGCTGTCTCTTTTTAAATGGAAACAATTATTAAATTTAGTAAGGTAAGGAAGTCGCACTAACGCTTCTTTTGTCCTACTATTTTCATCTTATTGTCCTATATCCTTCCAAATACATGGGTACCAAGTTATACTTCCTAAAACATTTATCTGCATAAAGAATAAAATGTGTCATTTATAGCTAAGTAGTTGGTACCTAATCTTATTTCTACTTTCAACGGTGAATGTGTCATTTGATCACGTTAATTATTGTTGTAAGTGAAGTGAAGGCCAATTTCTGAAAAGTTCAATGTTTATTAAAGTTCATCAAATCGTGACACAATCTGTACTTTTTCTCTATGGTATTAATTGTTATGTAAATATCACCATTGTATGCGAGATGTGTAGATAAAAACAAATTTCTTAAAGGTCTGGTCGATTTAACTATACTCGTTTTGAAACTTTTGTCACATTGCAAGGAGCGGATGTGTGAAAGTTGCTAATGGTTAAATCTCGCATTTGTTACAGATACATACATTTAATGTGATTCATACATATAAAATTACCATTGAATTTGCAATATTAAACAGTGAACACCTTCCAAACGACATTTTAATTGTCATTCATTAAATTAATTCTACTTAACGTTTATGTTGTGAAATCGATTCGATTTATGTAAACCAATATCATGCATAAATAGTATAAGGAATATTAAATATAGTGAAATTCATTTGTAATTTAGAAAATGTACCGTTTGTTCTATAGGTTAATTGGTAGAAAAGGAAATGCAAATTCAACAACTACCTACTCAATTATGATAAGTCTCACACACAGACAGGCTGCCCAGTGCCCATACATCCGTTGTTGTCGTAAAGAACATCTCGTAATACAGAGCCCTTACTCTTCCATCATTTGACATGAACATTTACAATGAAATTTCAGAGATGCCTAATAATGAATGTGCATCGCCAATTAACTTTGCACGGATAAGCAACTGTAAAACTTGTACATGATGTAATGTCTGCAATTTATGTAAGAATTTTTCAAAGTTATTGAAACCGTATTGCAATTAGTTATTGGACTATGTTGCAATTACAAAAGTAGTGCACTTAATGCACTGCATGAATGTGGCCAAAAAATATAAGGTACATTAT
Organism: Pyrocoelia pectoralis; assembly: GCA_036250285.1. Classification (NCBI taxonomy): domain Eukaryota; kingdom Metazoa; phylum Arthropoda; class Insecta; order Coleoptera; family Lampyridae; genus Pyrocoelia; species Pyrocoelia pectoralis. The sequence goes on from CM070074.1 coordinate 69,371,257, forward strand.
GCACGGAAAAGTACCAAGTCAACAGTGGCGGATTTAGGGGGGGACTTTAAGGGCTCGTGCCCAGGACGGCAAAAATTAGGGGGCGGCAAAATTACGGAGCACAAAAATTAATTGAAGGAATCTTTTTGAAAAAAATTGGAAAACAATGGAAAATAAAATTGAAGTAGAAATATGTCAATACGGGCTATTATTTTACGTGATAAAAATACCAAACATCAGCTTATTCAGTCGGACTCATTTAAATATGGTCCTAATCAGATGCATAATCCTATTTAGCCACAGACTTTCTAAGAATTTGCATGACCATTTGCCGCTTCTCGTCGTCCAGACGTAGCAGTATGTTTTATTAAATTGCAATACGGCGAAAATGAAATAAATTCTGTAGGAAATAACTTCACAAAACCTTCCCCATAGACAAATATATATTTAAGTTAAAGCTGAAGTTGATTAAAGTTGCAAATTGAAGAATAAATTTGAAGATTACGTACTACCTGTTTCGACAATTCTCAATATTGTTGAAACATGTAGTATGTAATCTTCAAATTTATTCTTCAATTTGCAACTTTAATCAACTTCAGCTTTAACTTAAATATGTATTTGTCTATGGCGAAGGTTTTGTGAAGTTATTTCCTACATTCTACGTTCCACCCCATTTAGTGTTCTGATTAACACCCTGATGGATCCAATCAATTTGAAATAAATTCTATTTATTTTTAATAAAAAATGTTTTCTGGACTTCAGACTTCCATAAATAAGTTCTATTCCTATGGTGAGGGATGTGATGGGGCGGCAGTTTTCTTGTGCCCCTAGGCGGCAGAAGCATAAATACGCCTCTGCAAGTCAACCTAAGTAGAAATAATATTTCGTTTGTCCGTTTCCTGCAAATACGCAAAGTACTACATACGATGACTGAAACTCATATTGAGTTTGTTTGCTGATTACAACAGTCTTACTGTTAGTGGTGCGAGTTCGGTTTATTTAAATAATTTTGTTATTTTGTATCTTTGCTATGTTCTACTATGGCTAATTACTATCAGTTTCCAACAATATCAAACGACCTGTTAGGACTCCTTTTGGACTGTAAAAAGATTCGAAATATAGTGTATTTTCAAATGCAAATCCGTGAAGTTGGCAGGCCATTAAGAGCGCAAATAATAAGTTTTATCACAAAAAGTTAGTATTGTATTTGTGCTGATTTGTGCAAAAAATAAAACATACCCTATCCCCATCTTCGTAAATCAAAGAACAAAACTGCGCGCTAACTTTACAAAAAGCACGCATTCTAATGTTACATTAGTAGAAGTTTGTGCCGTAAACATTATCCAGCAACCACTAAGAGTATGTAAATATTTAACATACAAGGCGGCGCCGGCGGCGTGCCAATTTCAGCACAAACGAACCGTTTATCGGCACCCTTATAAATTATAGACATATGAAACGTAGTATGCACGACACTATGAAAAATTGGTGCCTTCCTTTAGTGTCCCATCAGTGCACACTGCGTGCACACATTTCGTTTAAACGTTATTAAGCTAAGGAATTTATCCGATTGTTTAACAATTTATATCCAAAATTAATGTACCTACTGGACCTTGCAGACTAAGTATCTCAAACTCCTTACGAAAACCTATCGATCTGGGTGTCAAGAATTCTGGATAAATGTTATGCTTTTTGTAGTATAAGTACCTTAGACATACATGTTCTGAACTTTTTCCAGTGTATCTTTTAGTATGCAAGTTAAAGCGTGCTAAATAGGAATAGGTGACAAAGGGGTAAAGCGGGTTATTAAAGGGTTTTTTCCAACGGGTCCAAAGTCCTTAAATCGACTTATTTCCACGACGCCTCAATGCAATGTACTGTTCTTCCATAGAAATTATTTTGCTCCGCCATGCATAGAAATTGGTATATAAATAAAGATTTTGGATCACTTTCCCCATGATTTTGGACATCCCTGTCGAAAAATAGTGAGTAAGTTTGTTCTTGCCTATGTGTTTGGCAATTTTTCCACAGGAATAGATCAATAAAATGTAGGATATAACAGACAAAATCTCAAACCATAATATCGTAGGAAATTACTGGGTACAACCTAACTTATATGTCAGAATTAGGGTTTCAGTTCTTCAATAGATAATTCGCGGGGGTATTCACCTCTGTAGGTACAAACATTTAAAGAAGGTCTGGCATACAATGAATGTATGGGCTATCTACTACAATATGTTTCGGCCGTCTAGGACAATTCCCTGCAGATTAGTTCAATCATTTAAAATTTTTATTGACGAGATTTAAACATTTGGAAGAATATAATATAATGTATGGCTTTTCTTTATTTTCTTTATTATTATCTGTCTGATTACCAAGAGACCACTGTACAAGTTAACAAGCTTAACTCATTTTAACTATAATGTGAATATTATCAAAATAGTAGCAACTTTTGTATTACTATCCCTAGGGTATCTGCTGTAAGGTGGCGTCTTGGTGTCACTATCCAGAAAATGTTTGCATTGTCTAAATACTACTGTATCATATACGAAATATAACTCATTTGAAGGTTTCCTCATCGCTTGATTGTGAAAATGTAGTTGATAGATTTCATAGTTGTTTACTGATCAAATTCTCTGGTGCAATTTCAAAATAAAAATAACCATAAACGAACATTGTGCGAATAAGGAAAATGATTCAGTTGCCGTAATTTCTTTCGAAAATTTAAAGGCTGTTATAGCTGCTTGGCACTTTAAAGTCTTTAAACCATATTTTTTTGAGAAGAATCGCAGGAAAGTGTATTCCAATATCTTCTAGTATTGATCTGGTCGTGAAATTCAGTGTGTTATATAATCCATTTACAACTTCTTTGACACGATTGATGTAATAAAATTTACTGGATGTTTCAGTTTTGACGTTTTTATTATATATTATACAATTATTATTAGGTGCTCGAGGCTGGCAAATACTTGTAAAAAATTGTCTTTCATCAAGAAGTTCGAACAATTCTATGAAGATTGATTAACATACATATATGTATGTAAATACCAACTTACAAAAAATAGCCTAAAGCCTCTCGCGTGCCAAAGACATCATGAATTTATGCTAAAAGTTAGAAACTTGAGCGATTATGAGAAACGATGAACAATTTGAAAGACTTTAGTTTTCACTTTATCAACTTTACTTGAAGGAAGCCAAAGGAAAGAAACGCAAATATTCGCCCAATAAAAAATAACGCAAACTAAGGAGAACTTTTACAGTCGACCTCCGTTTTAATATTTTTTTTGTAATGCAGATGTAATCGCAAAGTTCAATTTGTACTTGAATTCATTGAAGCCACTTAACATTTCACTGTACCGTACAACATGTTTCATGCACTTCCTCATGTAGCGTCTACGGAGACTTGATGTTAATGCTACATTGAAAGTCACAATATGAAAGCTCAATTATTATTCTTTCAAATCTTACTTTATTTCAGAAGCTCGTCCGAAGACTACCACAGACATGATTTGTTAGCGTCAGAAACTCCTTGGGCGATATCAAGGTAAGTTTATTTTTCTCTAACTCTAACGATATTCGTTCTTTACATTCGAAATTTTTACCTCAATTTTGTAGCGATCATAAATTTATTCAACTGTACCTATTCTTATTGTTTCGGATTAGTTTTTTAGTTTATAAATAGTATAAATGCACTCGTATATATTCGCAGAAAAAGGTATGAATCATATTTACTGGGGAAGCAGATGCCGTTGCCAAAAGATCCACAGTCATATTTGGTATTATCATCTATGTGCAAAAATGTATAGAAATTGTAAAAACCCTAAGGCATCACTTGAAAAGCACACACAGAAACTTAACAATATGGGACAGATCTTCTACATATACAGTGGTCCTAGATTCGGTACATCAACATTGCCATATTAAGACCTAGAAGATCTATTAAATTACAGAAATTTCGAATATTTTTATGGCAATTCTAAAACCACCTTTGCATATTAGTAGATACCAAGCTTCGTTAATTTAAATAGATTCATTCATACATTTTTAGATTCTACATACAAATATAAATACATTTCATCATGCATAATGTCCTATTCCTAAGTTCAACCGTTTTTGACATGTTTTAAATTTTATATAAAAAATTGTAACGTATTCTCCGTTTGATTAGCGAGTACATCGCAAACTATTGTCCATACACGACCGGGGTGTATAAGTTTACTTAGAATTTATTATAATTTTAATTCTGATAAATGGCGATTCGGCAATTATTTACGTGCATCACTATTATAATCACGCTTACTTTCTCCATTTTGTTTATATGTTTTTTTTATTAATTTTGTGTACTGTTTTTCCCAAACCCTTTCAATCCCCTCCTGAGAGAACATCGAATGCCAACAACAAACCAGGGTAAGTAGATTGATCATTAAAGTGCGGATTTCTAGCAAAAATGCTATATGTAAAAAATGGTAGCAACAGGGAAATATCTACATATGAGCACGAATTTTAGTAAAAGCAATGGTATTTTTTAAATTATATTGTGCTTTTTTTGCTTATTTTCATGTTTTATGCTTATAAATTATGTATATGCATATTTTCTGCTTATTTTTCAATTCTTAAATTTTCTTTGAATTTCTTTGTTCTTATTTAAAGGATTTGTTATTTTAGGTGTCTTTTCTGAACACAAGCAATAATAATTCTTGGTACTTTTGAGTGTTGGCAAAAGATTCTAAAAGTTCATGAATCGTTCAATTGTGTCCAACCAAGCATAAAATCCCTCATTGTGTCCAACCAAGCATAAAATCCCTCGTTCCTACCTGCCTATTTAATCGTACACCTGAGAAAATGTTAACAGAAAATATCTATTGCAATTTTATGATTTTTTGAAGAGTAGACATTGAAAGAAGCTTTTCGCGTTTTAAAAATATATTAAGTGACAGAAGGAAAAATTTTACTGTTGAGAATTTAGAAAAACATTTAATTATTAATTGTAACTATGTAGATTAGTATTTTGATTTCTGAAATGAATTTAAGATAATTAAATATTTAGTTAGAAACCAATTTCTGTTGAATTTCTTTGTAACAAACACCATTTTTACTCAATCTTTTTATGCTTAGAATAAGGTGTTTGTATTGTTTTAATGCTTATTTCCTTCATTTTAAAAGCTTATTTAAGCGCTTTTTTTTTAATTTTTTATGCTTAAAAATCCGCACTCTATTGATCATAAATGTAAAATTAATACCGTCCATTTATACTAAACAATAACAGAATTATCATTTTTTCCTATACGGAAGCCTTTATTATTTAATTTGGATTAGATTCCTTGTAGAACGAAATCAACTTTAGTAGGAATTGCACAATATTTGACAATTATTAGTACAAAGCGAACAAAAAACATAATATAAATAATTGGTAATTTACAGGGAAGAAAACATTTTCAAAAATTATTCTTCCGTCGACTTCCCCATAAAATGAATTTTTAAGGACTGATTTGCAGACAAAAAACGTCATGTTTTTGGACGTCATTATTTTCTTGCCCGCAAACCTTTTTCATCCGTGCTACAAAAAGTGGTTCCTGTAATTAGCGGCAAGTACTAACGTTGGCTTTAATCGGTCGCCCACAAGTGTTTGACACGTTTGACATTTTAATTAAAATTCGGCGGAAAAATTCATTTTATGGGGAAGTAGACGGAAAAATTTAATATGCACCTCGTACAAAAACTGCATTTTATGGCCTTGCCTGCTTGCTTGCCTCGGCGTTCGCCTCGGCCAGTAATTGCAGGCTCGTCCATAAAAAGGCAATTTTTTGTCCTTGATACATAAATAACTGTTAATTGATGTTCAAATTGACGCCCTTGAACTCCCAGACACTTTTCGTACCTAAGATTCTTCTTATGTGGCTTCTTGGGTGGGTGGGTTTGACTGATCATGAAGATCTACAAATGATTTTCCTAGTCGCTGCATGCAGTCCTCCATGGTGGTTACTCCAGTGTTTTAAGCTTCATTTGTCACTGTTCCCCATATAAAAAAATCTAGTACTGAAAGGTCGGGGGACATTTTTCTTCTTCCTCATTGTTTTCTAACGTAAGCATGACCAACTTCTGACAGACTAACAGAGTAGCATTCCTACATTAAGAACATGTTAAATCGCCAAATTTCGGAAACTAAAAATTATTGTGATTGATAACATTACACAAAGTTACCCTTGTTTGTAATGCTTGATACCATAATATTATAAAAATTAGGAGTTTCTATTTAATTTGATAAAATTGACATTTGACGATTTTTTTCAATTCAATTTTTATTCTTGTTTCTTGATCACTCTGTACTAATAAATTGTCAAATATTGTACAAATACTACTAAATTCGATACCCTTCTACAAAGAAATCAACCCAAAGTAAATAATAGGTACCTAAAGGTTTCCGTGCAGGAAAAAATGATAATTATGTTATAGCCTGAAAACGTCATTTTTTACATAAAATTTAAAGTATGTCCAAAACAAATAAAACAACGACAACCTCCCCTTTAGCAATGAAATTTAATGATGAAGGATTGTTATGTTTTTTGTATAAAGTACACTAAGGTACTGAAACTACCAGTAAAGGCAAAACTGGCAGGTGGTAAAATTTTGACAGATAAATAATTATTGTGACACCTGGTAAGTGACTTTAACGAAAGGTGAAACAAAATTATGTAAAACAATCCAACATAAAACTATTTAAAAAGGAATTAAGTTAAATAGGGCGACATGTTTCGAATCATCCTAGTTTCATTATCAAGCTTACACTTAGAATTATCGCTATATGATTAACATGGTAATGTGGCTTCACCCTTTACAAATGGTTATCTCACGTTAGCCTGCCTTCTGAGCCCCCTTTGGACCGTTGTGTTGTTATATTTTTATAAATTTTTCATAATGTTACCTAGTTAGTGCTAGTTTTTTAATTTAATTTTGTTAATTTCATCATTCCCCTCTTAATCATATAGTTAAAGTCAGTTACCAGGTGTCACAATAATTATTTATCTGTCAAAATTTTACCACCTGCCAGTTTTGCCTTTACTGGTAGTTTCAGTAGGTACCTTAGTGTACTTTATACAAAAAAACATAACAATCCTTCATCATTAAATTTCATTGCTAAAGGGGAGGTTGTCGTTGTTTTATTCATTTAATCGACCCCTTTGTGATTGTGACCTCAAAACATGGATTCATTTTCAAAACAGTTGGACTTAGGTACCTATAAGACATTACGGAAAATCTAAAAATGTATTAACACACATACAGCAACAAAACGATTAATTAAATCTGCTCAACTTGAAATCTTGACTGTAGACGAAGCTAACGATTGAAGTACTTTAAAACTAAGAAGACTTAATAATCATGATAAACTTCTTAGAAGTACCTAATAAACTAATGCTTACACCGAAAGTGAGCGCTAACACCATTATCTTTAATTTTTAATAGCGGTTGAAAGACTTTATAAATTAAATTTGGGGATGAATCCAAAATTCTTCAACCTAAATACTGAATCTCGAAATGTTTGCTTCCTTTTAATATACAAGAGAAGATTTTAATATAATCTACCTTGTCAAGCTAAACATAGCAATCGCGACTTTTTTCCCTTAGCCAATTTGCATATCGAACTTCGTAATGTCAGTTTAAGATTATGGGTTGCTTTATGCCGAATCATTTAGCTACAGAATTTTAAGTTTAAGGAATTTTGTAATGTAACATAATGGTTTCTTTCGATTGAGAAAAATAATGATTTTTAATTTGCCATCATTTTTAGAGAACAAATGGATTCCACTATCCCATCCCCTCCAAGGTAATACCTTTAACGGAAATTTCTTGAGTCATAAATTTTGAATTTTAGATTTCCTGAAGGTGTTGCGATACCACAACAGCCAAGCAGGTAGGAAATTAAGAAAAGGGGTTATAATTGTTGTACTAATTTTTATATTTCAGAATTGCCGAAGCTTTCGCGAAATCAACAAGGTAGATACAACGATCAATATAATATTGTAGTACAAGGCACTCAAAGTTATCCAAGTGATCAGATTTTAGCCAACACTAAATTACAAACGAGCATCAAAAATGCAACCAGTCACGTATTTGATTAATTTTTGTTATTATGATTTAATTTTATCAAAATTAAAACAACACATACACAGGGTGTAACAGATAAGTATGTCAAAAAGATTTGGGTGGTAGGGGTGATCACAACAAGTATTTTTTCAAAATAAACCGAGGGTCGGGATATCTCGTTTGGGAGCTACCCTCAATTTAGTAAGAAACTGATAAGGTTATTTATGGACATTCTTGAAAATCTAACACTAACTTTTCCGTTTATGAAGAATTCTAGATCCAGCTAAGTTAATCCGAGGACCACCGAGGTAAGATTAAACGTTACTCATTCATTTTCATACATTTCCACTTACATTGTGGAGCTCCATGATTATTTAGAGTGAATGAAACTTTAAACTAAAAATTTGTCTGTTTAGAAGGGAATGTATTCAAAATGGAGAATGCCAGGAGATAGCAAATTTGGTTAAGCATAGAGTATATTGAGCGGGCGGAGGCTAGTTTTACATAAAACATAATATGAATCAACATACCTACATTAGACTTTTCTATCAGGAAAAGCTACCATAAAATTAAAAAATTAAAAGTTAGTATAAATATCTTCCCGTCTATTACAAATGGGAAGGAATGCCTGGTTCCTCAATTAGATGAACCAAAAATCATCCCTATCATATAAATATGTATAGTATAAAACGGTTTTTAGGGGAACACATGTTTATAATGTATAGGGTTTTTCAATACGGACATAACAACTTTGTATTTAAATAAAACATAGAATAATTGAGACGTCGGGCTGAAATTTATTCCAGGTGTCGGGCACATGTTACATTTATATATGGAAGTGATCGATTCTCTGGAGCCAATTTTCCACCACTCGTTCATACATATCGGCCGTTGGCAATTTCGCGTTCGATATTACTCCGGAGTTCCTAAACCAACGACTTAATGTGACCCCATACAAAAAATCTAATGGCGTTAAATCGTATGAGCGAGGAGGCCATTTGACCCGGTACGCGACATTTGGGCGCCGGCGATTGGGCGCCGGCGATTGGGCGCCGGCGATTGGGCGACGGCGTTTGGGCGCCAGGCGTTTCGGCGCCGGGCGTTTGGGCGCCGGGCGTTTGGGCGCCAGACTATTTACCGCCGGACGTTTGGGCGCCAAATCTTTAGTTTTACATTCCCGTTTTTGTTTCAATTGAAAAAAAAATAATATACTAAACCTACCTTTAACCTAGCATCAATCTACGCTTAGGTTAGCAGTCGTTCTAGTTTTAAACGTTCTTTAGTTTCACATTCCCGTTTTTGTTTCAATTGAAAAAAAATATACTAAACCTACCTTTAACCTCGCATCAATCTACGCTTAGGTTAGCATTCGTTCTAGTTTCAAACGTTCTTTAGTTTCACATTCTCGTTTTTGTTTCAATTGAAAAAAAATATACTAAACCTACCTTTAACCTCGCATCAATCTACGGTTAGGTTAGCATTCGTTCTAGTTTCAAACGTTCTTTAGTTTCACATTCCCTTTTTTGTTTCAATTGAAAAAAAATATACTAAACCTACCTTTAACCTCGCATCAATCTACGCTTAGGTTAGCATTCGTTCTAGTTTTAAAAGTCCTGTCCCGATGTAAAGTAGCGTTTTGAAAGTGCGTTGGTAAAATTTTCTTGCATAACATAATTACGGCGCCGAAACGCCCGGCGCCCAAACGCCCGGCGCCCAAAAGCCTGGCGCCCAAACGCCGTCGCCCAATCGCCGGCGCCCAACCGCCGGCGCCCAAACGTCCTGCTTCGATTTGACCGGACAACTTCTCGAGATTACACGATTAGCGAACTTTTACTTAAACAAAATCAATTGTTTGACCAGCTTTATGGCATGTGGCGCCATCTTGTTGAAACCATTTGATTCATGTCAAGTCCATCCAATTCTGGCCAAAACTAATCTTGCAACATGACACGATAGCGAACTCCGTGTTGACCTTAACATGGCGATCAGTTTCATCCACGAAGAAATACGGTTCAATCACACCTCCGACATGAAATTCACACCACACAGTCACTTTTTGTGGATGTTTCTTGAAGCACGTGTGGGTTTGTTCCTGTCGACTAACGCATATTATTATGTTTATTAACAAAGCCATTAGCCAAAAATGAGCTTCATCGAGTTTCGGCGCTTCAAATGATCAATAAGCTTCAGTTCTTGAGTTAATTTGATCTTGTAAGGGTGTAGGCTTTACGCACAATTCGCCACAATGTGGACCGAGAAATCCCCAATTCCGGTGAACGGTGTGCAATCGACTGATTTGGTTCAATTTGAACTTACGGCTGCCAAATTTTCGGTGTTTCGACCGGTGCGTTGTCTTACTCGCACAGGAACAGTCAATAGTGAGTAAGTTGACTCGCATTTATCCACTATAGCACGCACAGCCTGTCTTGTGGAACGATTAATACGACCAAAAATTGGATTAAGCGCTCTTAAAGTTGCGACTGCCGACCTGGCTCGTTTGTGAACTTTATCGTGATAAAAAGTCTTCATTGACGTTTTCACATTGATAGATCTTAAAAAGTTTAGGAATGCGTTCCGTATTTAAATACAATATTGTTATGTCCCTAAGCGAGGACTGAACGCCTGAACAGTAAACATCTAGAGTTCTACGTGTGTTTGGCTTATAAATGTTAAATAGAAATAAATTTTCATATATGTATCATTTACATTTATTATTTAAAAACATATGACAATTGAGTCAACTATCTGCACATCAAGCTTTATATTGGAGAAAACGTTGTTCAATTTCATATATGTAAAAATAATATAAGAATGCAAATTGTCCCTGTCTTCTTATTTATTAATCCCTGCGACTCTATAAAATTTCGAAATGAAAACTCTCTGTAAATATTACCATTTCATGTACACTCTAGGAATGTATGCGGTATTACACACGTATTTAATAAGCTTTTTTTCGTGTAGGATTTCCGAACCTACTTCAGACGTTCCTCCGACGGCGATGGCAAGGTAAGATATACTTTCGAATACTTCTCAATTGTACATCCATTATTTATAGGAGTCAAGGATTACAATCGATTACTTCCGTTGCACGGTAGGGAAGAAGCATTTTGTTTGAAAATTGGCACAAATGTTCCAATTTTTTTCACAATTTCAGAATATTGGATTCGGCGAGATCTATTCAGTCTCATTTACGGTTAGTACATTATAAAATATTTAATTTTATTTTAAAATCTCACGCTTGATATGTTTTATCTAAAGATATTACGTTGGCGATCTTTGTTAAGATATAATAAGAAAACAATTTTGTATACAGGAACAAAACCAGCACATTACAATAATTTATATTCAAATTATACGGAAAGTTCCTTGCAACCATTTCAATAGATTGTTCGTTAAGATAATCGTTGTATTGTATAGATACGCGTGTTTAAAGGCGACCAAATTTGTCTGCTGTTTGTCTGAATATTAATAAATTTTTCTATACCTAAACGTACCTAAACATCCTTCTCTAATATACAGTCAAAGACACGTGACTTAAACCAAAGAGTATCTTTTGCTTAAACTATGATCAACTTTAACCATCAGACGATTTTATATTTCGTCATCACCCATATGTCATTATCTGGAGTTTAACTTACATTAAATTAAATTTTTTCATATTGAAATTTATATAATTATATCGCCCATGGGATAGTTCTGTAAGTATTATCTACCTGTTTTGTCAGAAATTTAAAATTATCATGATTAACAATTTTTGGAAGGTATGTACTGAAATTAAAACAAAGTTTTTCAATAAATGTATTTTTTTGAATTCAGCTACTACATCTTTGGTAAAAAAATTATCGAAATACTATCGACAGTTTTCAATTTAAGTTTAATAACCCTATAGCTTTAGATTGCTCATTAGATTAGCGTAACTGAGACTGACGATAGTTAAGCAACGATACTTAGACCTTATATCTTTTCTGAAAATATTTTAATTTTTTCTTATATTCTAATGATTAATGATGACCTTAAAAGGTTGAAATAATTTTATGGATAATTTTATGGACGGATGGAAAAAGATATGAAATCTACCGTTTTTAAAATAAAATGTTTGGTTATTTTTGGCATTCAAAATAAGGTTCTGGAGCGAAATTGCATCACGGAACTGCTGTGAGAGTGAAGCATGACTGTTTTTTCGCGATGTTTAAATGAAGACATACCTAGGTTTGAATTTTTTCCTGTAAACGTTGAGGGATGATTCCACTCCATGTGTTCGATGCTTTTCTTAAGGTAAGGCCTCACACAATATTCTTCGGTCGTCATTTCTACTTCTTCGGTTGCAAATGCACCTTGGAAATGCTGGTTTAACATTATTTACTGTATGGAAACTGCCAGTCATGGAGACTACAAAAATGACGATTACCCTTCTGCTTTTCTCCAAAGGTTTTAATCACCCAAACGCAATATAGATATGCTTCGATAGTTGTCCTTTGTGGACCAAAGCTGTTAAAAGCATAATTTCAGTTTGTACACGAACGGTAGGTACATGTTCGTGACACAAATGTAATGAACAATCCATTTCGTTAACACGCACTGTAAAAAAACTAATAGATAGTGGCATTATTCATATGGAACTAAATGTAGGTACCTTATTTTAGGTCGCCAGAACCGCAATCAGCTGCTACGCCATCGGCATTTTCAATGTAAGTTCTGCTCGCAATGCTTTCCAAAAAATTTCTTCATTTTATGTTGCAGAATGTCAAGTTCACAGTCACTTATGAAAGCTGCAAGGTTAGTGTACAAGAATTATTTTAATACATACAGGGTGTCCCTGAAATGCGTGGACATCGCTTAACCACAGATTCCTGGTTCGAAAATAAGACGATGTAACTAAACTTACCTATATACAATTACGTTTCGTTTAGCTAGTATTCACCTTCAAAGTTCTTTAAAAAAAAGTTATTTTATCCATAACGACAGAACGCTTGGATCGATTTGGATAATATTCGGTAGTGTACTGGTTACAGATGTAGGTCATCTTTTAAGGTGATATTAGTTATTATCAGTGAACCATTAGTGTACGAAACACGGGTAACACGGCATAAACCAGTCAAAAACTTTTTAATGTTAAGGCCAATAACTTTAAAAACAATAGTTTCAGAAAGAGACATTCCATAGTAATTTTTTTTGTTACTTGTTAATTGATGATATCTGTTAAGGTTTAGACACAAAAAAATAAAATCTGAGGGACGGCGCACTGCATTTCTTAAAACAAATGTAACCTAATAGTCTGGTGTCTGGTATTCTATGAAATAAATGACGATGATATTTTTATTAATGGCAAGTAAGTGTATGCAGTGAGCCGTCCCTCAGATTTTATTTTTTTGTGTCTAAACCTTAACAGATATCATCAATTAACAAGTAACAAAAAAAATTACTATGGAATGTCTCTTTCTGAAACTATTTTTTTGAAAGTTATTGGCCTTAACATTAAAAAGTTTTTGACTGATTTATGCTGTGTTACCCGTGTTTCGTACACTAATGGTTCACTGATAATAACTAACATCACCTTAAAAGATGACCTACATCTGTAAGGAGTACAATACCGAATATTATCCAAATCGATCCAAGCGTTCTGTCGTTATGGATAAAAGAACTTTGAAGCTGAATACTAGCTAAACGAAACGTAATTGTATATAGGTAAGTTTAGTTATATCGTCTTATTTTCGAACCAGGAATCTGTGGTTAAGCGATGTCCACGCATTTCAGGGACACCCTGTATTTTTCCGCTTTCTAAAATATTCCATGATTCCTTAGAAACCTCCCAATGAAGTGCAAGTTTATTGTGCTTCAGTGAACGTATTAAATATTTTAGCATTATTCACATTCAAAAACTTTTTTTTTAAGTTAAAATTAAAGTTTTAATTCATGATAACATAATATTTTATGATTTGATTTATTGTTTAGGATGTTGGATGCGTCAAAAGCGATTCAATTAACGTCGAGATATGTGTAAGATTAACAACAATTTCATGATAATATGTAGCTAGATGTTAATGCTGCTCATCGCGTACCATATAACTAATACCAATGAATAAAGTCAATGCTAATACATTAATCAACATATCAATTTTTGGTTACTTCATACTTCACCTTGTTTCATCGTATTTGTATACGATTATTTGATCCTGTCACTGCTGAGTAGCTACTATTTCAGTTCAGTTTTCCGCACATAAACTTCATCAACTAAAAATTAGGTATGTACCTAATTATATAACTACATAACGTCAAAAACCAGTGTATATGCTTAAATTTAAATTTCCGGCGATTCCTCTTAGAACTACTGACTATAAATGCCCATATTCTGGACTTGATGCTAAACTAAAAAACACAGCTGGGAATTTCGTTTCAAATGCTTCAATACAACAGTCGATAGGCTCGATGCATGGCTTTCTTGGATTTGAATTGATCCATAGGTCTCATGACTAGATCTCTTGGGTTTGGGGATTGTAAGGTGTTTGTTCAAGAAGCTGTTATATTTTTTGAAACTTTCCTTTAGGTTAATTTAATTCTTAAATGGTTTGGCAATTAGGGTAATTTTTTGGAACACAAAAAATATAACTGAACTGAACGTAATGGTATTGTCTGTATCACAAAACTCCCTGTTGAAACTAAGTACATCTTCTCTACGTCTCTACCTTGGGATCCCGTACACCTTTGTGCATTGTAGGGGATGTAAGATGTAATTATATTACATTACCATAAATAAAGATAATTACTAAAATGGCAAACGACCCATTAGTATCAAATGTTCAATTTTTGCAACGTTGGACAAGATAATCATAATAATTATATAATGAAAGTTTAGTGGTTAATATAGAGATATTACTTTGTGCATCCTAGGAATTGTCATTTTCACCCCAAGAATTATTATTTTTACCCCAAGAATTATTTTTTCTACCTTAGCTTTTTTATTATTTTGGTCCCAAGATTTTTGTTCCCAAGAATTATTATATTAGCCCCAAAATTATTAATTTATCCCACATAATTATTCTTTTGGCCCCAAGATTTTATTCATTTTACCCCATGATTTTATTCATTTTACCTTTTACCCCATGATTTTAATCATTTTACCCCAACGTTTTATTCATTTCACCCCAAGATTTTTTTTATTTTACCCCAAGATTTTATTTATTTACTTATTTTATAGAAGTATTTGAAACAAAAAAAAATACCACCCTAAACGTATATTGCCACTCAGGCGCTTAGGTTAGAGGTAGGTTTAGTATATTTTTTTTCAATTGATACAAAAACGGGAATATGATACTAAAAGTATTCGAAACTTAAAAAAATTTTCAATTGATACAAAATAAAATCATGGGGTAAAATGAATAAAATCTTGGGGCCAAAAGAATGATTCTGTGGGTTAAAATAATAATTTTGGGGGTTAATATAATAATTCTTGGGATCAGAAATCTTGGGGCCAAAATAATAAAAAAGCTGGCGTCGAAAAAATAATTCTTGGGGTAGAAACAATAATTCTTGGGGCCGTGAAAATTACCACCCATTAATATATTGCAGCCTATCATTTCTCCGAATAAATAGGTACATCATCACAAACGCTGTGATAAGATTATATTTTCATCGTAATTAGGATTTAGTGCATGTTTCAACTCCAAATTATGCAATTTTTTTTAATCGGTAAGCAAAGATGAAGGTATAGTAAGCAATGTAGGTACAGCTTTGGTATTTTAACCAAAATATAAACATTGAGTATAATAATATTTTCATTTAACCCTCCACGAAGTATTTTATTTGTAACAATATTTATTTTTGGTTTATTCGTGTTTTTTTATTTTCAACGTACAACGTCAACGTTTCGAAAACTCCCTTGGTTTTCTTTATCAAGAATTGACAAATTGTCACTAATGAGGTGATATAATAAATAGATACCTATATTTAAATATAAACCCATTGAAAACCGATTTTTCGTACTAGAATACATTTCATACTACACAATATGAACGTGGGACTACAACATTCCTTTGAAATATTTGATAACAGAAATAACTGAGTGGAATGACGGCGGGGCTCAGGTAACTGATGAGGGTTATTTTACCCATGTAGCCAAATATATATCCGTTTTGCTATAATGTCATACTGTCAAGTTCCAATATGATTTTCAATAAACTACATTCATTTCGGTCTATATCTTAGACCTCATTTACCGCACACGAGAAATTTTGTTCTTTGTGTTAGTTTTGCTTATGTCAGGATACGTATAATGTTATCGATTTTGAATGTAGATTTGACTTAACACATTTATTCTTTATTTATATTTTTTCTTGTACAGACATCCGGACACTACCAGGAATATAAAATCTCCCATTCCGAGGTAAGCGTAAAAACGTAGGTATCATTCGCTAAATGAGTTTTTCTTTTTCAGAATTATTCAAGCTATGACGTCAAAGGCACGGTGGGTAATATAGAGGAGTATTTCTGAATTTCCTTATATTATGTAGATCAAAATAAGTAGGTAATTATTATAATTTCAGGAAACGCTACGAATCCTTGAAGTTAATTGAACGAATTGATCGAATATCACCCAAAAGTTGGTTGTAAAGTATCTGATTTGACATTTACCTTCACTAAGAAACATATATGATTGGATAATAATTGACATATTTAAATAACTTAAATAATAATGTATTTACCGAGGTGCCATTAAATGTCAATGTGTATTGTCAGTAGGATCTCTATACTTACACATAAATTAGAAAGAGATGTAAAGCGAAATAAATTAATTAATGCTACGTAGACTTTGTGTTTTCTATGAATTTAAAAAGTGAATAAAAGTTTAAGGGCGTTGTTATTTAGAAAAAGAGACCTGTAACGCTTTTCTCCATTTCCACGAACTATAGTTATGAAATTTCTAGATGACATTGAAATTGAATGAATTTAAAATGAACTCATAATAATTGCCTCACACATTTATGAACTACGAGTATTATTCAGGTCGTTAGGTAAGTCTGTGGTATTACCGTCGATCGGCAACATATTATTACTTTCATCCTATCGTTTAAACAATCTCAGCCAGTTTGTGATTAATGTACCCAAAAAAATTGATTAAATATGTATGTATTGTAACCATTTCATAAATTAACTTGTATTTGTATTTCAAATAATTCGTGTTTAGACTGTAAAATATGGAATTTGGAGTTAACTTACCTACAATAAAATTATACTTTTTGTATAAAATAATTAGGAAAGCATGTTATCGAATATGAAGATTTTTACATGGAAATCCCTATTGTGCATCGGCCAATTCTACACCCTGTATATAAAAGAACTATAATAATCAAATGTTTATTAGATAATCTTCCTTGGCACGAAATCTTTATCGGCGGTACCAGCAAGATGGAGCTCCTACGCATAATTCTAGAGCTATTATCACTTATTTAAATAATCGGTTTGGTAATAGATGCACCTTTTCAGTAGTGATCCAGTCTATTTCACACCGTTTGAATATTATTTATGGAGCACAGTGAAAAATAATATTTATAGTAGTCGATAGGTATGTGGCAGTAATTGAAGCCTTGAACATAAAGTAACTGCCAGTGTTATAAAACGGTGCCAATGTATAGCCACAGAAGAAATACCTACGAATGCAGAAGCGAAACTTACCCGTTTTCGCATATACCAATTTGTAATACGAAAAGAGTTTCTTTCAAGATGGCCGTCACACTAAAATGAACTAAAAGGAGATTGCAATTGCAAACATCACAGAAACCGCCGAACGTGCATAAAAATTACTAAACATAACACATTTATAAAAAAGTTGTATATTTTATTTTATATATTGGATATTTTTAATAAACAACACCGCCCACGCCCAAACACCTTTCAAGATGGCCGTTTTTAGCGCATCAAACATCAAAGAAACCGCCTTAAGTTTCGCTTCTGCATCCGTAGGTAGGTATTTCTTCTGTGGTATATAGCTAACAACGGTCGGTATTTTAAACAATTATTATAATATGCTGTTGTCGTTATTTTATTGGCAACTAGGTATTTAGAAATCTTCATTTATTGTTTTGTTTGATATGTCCTCATGGTTAATTAATTAAAAATAAAAAAATTTAATTGGATATTAAATGTTCTGCGTCTAGATGGTAAGAAAGAAGAAGTGCTAATAGGTCCATAAAAAATACTATAGTTGCCAATAATTTGGGTCAGACCAATATTTCAACGAGGCGTAAAGTTCCTTTTGGGAGAAGCCGGTCTACAATCTACAAAGGAGGTACACGGGAGAATTTTTAGCAATAGTAGCTTGAGAAAATTAAACCTGTTTAATAATAATATTTGATAATACATAATTCATTTTCTTGTTATATTCGTAGCTATCATTTCACGTTGCGAATTAAGGTTTCATGTGGGTTTCATTTGAGTTATCTAATTAGTCACATTCATACAACATAATATTTCTGTTTACCTATGTGCTAATGCGCAACTCTGCGCTCCAGTCACCTCCACTCAATCCAGTTGGGAAACATGATTAATCTTCAAGGGCCATGCTTCAAAAACAACTTATTCCAGACGTTTTTCTTGAGTTGGTCCTTAAGTCAAGCTTATATCCAATTCAAAATTCTTATATGTAATTTTAGCAACTTGGCAAAAAAAAGATCGTTTGAATAAAGTGGAGTAAGAAGTCTACTAAAATCAGTTTTAAAGAAGGTTGATGAAATAGGTAACCGTGGGATGTGCTTAATATGAGCGATGATATAGTGAAGCTTGGCGTAAGAACGTCGTGTTAATAGAAGAAAACAAGTAAAACATTCCGTTTGAAGACGCGAATGAACAAAGAACGATAGTTTAAAGGCAGTGTGTTTCTGAAATGTGAAATTTTAGTCGACATGCAGCAAGCAATCCTTCTTCGAAAGCTGTAATCAGTCACTGACTTGCAGGGTATTAAACATGATAATATGACTTTCGAAGGTGATCAACGTCGCGGACCTTCAAAAACGGGTAACAACTCCAGAAACAATAGATGTCGTTTTGAATGACTGAGGGTTGAATATTAAAGAGACAGTTAGGATCGTAGACATAGCCTACATCACATTTTACGTGTCCAAACTGTCAGCAGAATTTTGACCAAAAATATGAAAAAACGTGACTGTTTAGTGCGAATTTGAAGCTTTTTAACGAAAACCCAATTGACGCCCCTTTGTTACTGTCGACTAAATACGGCTCCACCTATTATATTCCAGAATCAAAACGGTAGTCTCAACAGTGGAAACATCGTGGGAATTCCCCGCCAAGAAGGCTAAGCCGTCTCCGTCACCCGGGATGGGCTGACTGGGATTTTTGCGATGTTAAAGGTACACTACGTATTGATAACCCTAAAAATAAATAAATTATCAACTATCCATATTATGCTGCTCTTGCGATAAATTAAAAGCATCACGATAAGGCTCCTTCTCACACGAGTCGCGAAAACCGATCATTATAAAATTAGTACAACGTCATTCCAGTATCACTGTTGGAGTTGAATCAAGGGGAATATGTTGAATAATGGATAAGTCGTGTTGTTCATTTCGAGTCCCACGTCAGATCAAATCATCCTTCACACTTGCGAATAGAATTTAATACCACAAAAGGAATTCTCTGCTATGATCTATGATGCAATGTAAGCATTACGCTATTATAGATTATCCTTGTAATTATTCACGAGGTTAAATTTTGCGGTCATAACGTTTTCTTCCAGTGCACACAGCAAAAAGATTAGCTACTTAAATTTGAAATTAACTATTCAATGAAACGCCGAAAATACACTCCTAGTCCACGTGAGTGCTTAGACCTTAGGCCCTTAGTGGCAAATCCAAGCCTGCTTACAACTCACACAAGAAGTATATGTTCTCACTGTGCAAAGACCCAAGCAGCCATGGTCAGACGAATGCCGTGATCTTGTGACTTTAGTTCTTGAGCTGAACGAGGGTTCAACTATGTTCACAATTCACACAGTTGAAAGGTCTACGTCTACCTTGTAAGTGACGAAACACGGATAATCTTATCACATAATTTTGATGTGACAAACCACCTAATTTAATTTAATCTAAATTTTCTAACTGGGTTAAGTGCAACAGCAGATGGTTTTTAAACCTATCTGAACTTCGCCCTTTGGGTTTAGTAGGAAATGTAATACTAATATTACTTATTTTTCTTTTTTCTTTGTATGTATCTTTACCCAAATAAAGCCTATTATTATTATTATTATTATTATTATTACACGTATTGTATCCGCAGGAATGCATAGACACCCCTCGATCCACAATGACCCATTTATTCGAATTTTTGGGTTAGTCGCTAAGTCGAACGTAGAGACTTAACTGGTGACCAAATTGAAGTATAGGTAACTACAAATTAATTGAGTTCAATCTCAGAATAAGACGTTACTACAGATTTCGATGTACCTTACTTCGATGAAGCTCTTTCAGTCAGGTTTCAACTCGCTCATATTATATATTATTATATTTATTCATTCACACTTACTTAGTGGTACAATAATTAAATTTATGGGGGATAACATCTAACCATAAATTTATTTTTTAGGAAGATTAAAACAAAATTATATTATCTAATATTTATGATTATGAATGAAATTAAATTAATTTATATTAAAGAATTTTCGGACAATGTGACATGTTTGTAATAAAACAGCTCGTTGTATTATTACAAATAATTTTGGATTTAAATTTAGTGATGTTAAATAAGATTCAAATTTACAAGAAATTACACCTGTTGCCGAAATAACAATTATTTATATTATTATTATTATTATTATTATTATTATTATTATTATTATATTATATATTATATTATATTAACGTCACATCTGACAACCCTACTCTGAGAACCAACTTAAAGTGCCAATTGTTAAATGAAATCGAGAGAAGAGATGGGACTAATACCCCCTAATAACTTTTTAATTATTTAAAAATGTTTATAATTACCTACCCCAAATAACTTTCCGTCGGATGAAATTTAGAAAACAATAAAGCATTTTGCAACGGTCGCAGACTAAACTTAATATGGAATCTGCTATCTGCTGAAATATAATAAGCAAAAATTAATTAAAACAATGACAGAATGACACAGAATGTAAACTAATTTAATGTTCTTGTTTGCTTCATAATAATCAAATCTTGCCTCGTGTAATTAAATTCTTGTATCGCACTTTTACGTGAGCTTCATTCAAATTATTTCTTATATGATTCTGCGTTAATCATTTTTCTTGAAAGATAGGATATTTTACGCTTTTAATAAATTCGCAACGCAATCAAAGGAAAAATCTCTGTTCAAACATCTATGGAAACGAGGTCTTGAATACTAAACTTATTATTCTATACATATACATACCACCCCAAGCTTCGTTTGACAAACATTGAAATATAACTAGGTGAACGAAAATAAAACAGTGGCAATATAAAATTCACCGTCCATTTGTTGGCTTTATATCACTCCCACCACTAATAACTTAATAGTGAAATTGTTATAATGATGACCTACTTATATGGTAGATATAATTTATATGACAGCCTTTGATTTATTAGATATAAGAAAAGGTTCTATATTGAATGTCTTGGTTAATAGAGTATTCTAACCCGACATTGAAATTCATACCTATGACACAGAAGACATAATACAGAAGCGACACTCGTTTGATGTTCGTTTGACAAATCCTGGTGACCTTCGCCATTTTGTTGTTAGTTTCTTTACGTGGGAAATTTAAAAACACTTTAGTTTTCAGCATTAATCTACTTCTCTGGATGGCAACGATATTTCGCAAATTTAATAGTTTACATTTGCGAAATATCGTTGCCATCCAGAGAAGTAGATTAATGCTGAAAACTAAAGTGTTTTTAAATTTCCCACGTAAAGAAACTAACAACAAAATGGCGAAGGTCACCAGAATTTGTCAAACGAACATCAAACGAGTGTCGCTTCTGTATTATGTCTTCTGTGCCTATGATGTAACGGACATTTTAGCCTCGCTATGTTTTTTACACATAAATTGCACGGTAAAATATTTGTCTTCTTCTCAACCATTTTAACTATGTTAATAAGATATATGTAGGTATATTTACGCCCCTTAATAAAGGGCGTGCCGCAAGGCAGCATACTTGGGCCGCTACTGTTTCTAATTTATATCAATGATTCGCCCAATTAAATATTACATTTTAGCAGTATGTTCGATTGAATAAAGTAATAAAGATCCAATTAAGGAATCCATATGGATAAAATTACTAAATTAAATTCGTTAATACTACGACATGTTTTGACACTAATTAGAGTGTCATCATCAGGCTAAAAATAATAGCGATAAGCAATGAACTTAAGGTATAACAGTCTACTTACTATAAATAACATTTTTAAAGGGACCGTTGAAGTAAAACGTTTAAACATGAAAATGAAAGTGAAAATTTTTTGAATCGGAGCAAAATCCAAGGGTTAAAAATCGTAAGGAGTCACGCTAGTCATCACAGGGAGCAAGCGAGACAAACCATCAATCGACAAGAAGTGATTAACACAGATTAATTAAAAATCAACGTGCCATGCTTAAAAATGTAAGGTTAAATAGAATAGAATGATAAGAAAAATAAGCAACTTACGGGAAAAAACAGTTAGCACAAGATTATAATAAATTTTATTTATAGTAAGTAGACTGCTATACCTTAAGTTTATCGCTTTTGTTTTTGTTAGTGTCGAAACATGTCGTAGTAAGTATTAACGAATTTAATTTAGTAATTTTATCCATATCGATTCCTTAATTGGATCTTTATTCAATAAATTTGTACATAGGGAAGGTTTTGTGATTACTCATCCTTCTGGAATTATATTCATCCCCATTTGGAGAATTAACAACACGATGGATTCCAATTTTCATAAGTATGTTAAAAGTAAGCGACCCGACGATAAAGTGAGAAGTACATATAGACTCCCCCATTAAAAACATTTGCTAGTGCGCATCTCGAAGACAGAGGTCAACCTACAATTCCTTACCTGTGTTTCCCCGGAAACGTAAAAAATTTCGAAAGAATTTTTAAACCGTTTTTTTTTTAAATAATTATACAGTGTCAATGGGCGATGTCAGAACGTCTTAGGGTAGATAAGTGAGCTCATATGTGATCTTTTTCCCAATTAACTTATTTTTTTAATGTATTTATTTAATGTAAGTGGGGGTTACATTAAATATTTAAAAAAAAAAACATACTATACAGAACCAAAAAATATTTCTAACAAAAAAGAACATGATGTGTTTAGCCTCCATAACGTCCATTTGGATTACCTCAGGAGACGTCTGAGTAATACTTTAAACACATCCACAGAAGTACCAAAAAAACTAAGACTATTACAATACACAACCTAGAAATAGGAGAGAATTGACCGTACGTAATTTGTTCTGTGAATGTGAATAGCGATATGCAAAAGAATAGTACTTCTCGTATTTCTAGGAGGAACATGTATTAAATTAATTAATAATAATAATAATAATAAATAATAATTATAATCGAAGATGCCTTCTCTTAAACATACATGCCTAGGCCTACAACCGTAAGAAATCATTTATTGTGCTTAATTAGAATTTATTTAAAATTATAGTTATCATTATATCACACAAAAAATGTAAAATAATATTCGACGTTGACGTTTCATATCGAATAGAATTTTTCTGCTTATTGGAAGATTACACGTTTGCTGAATATACCGACCACGGTAATCAGGCTCAAAGGAACCTGTGAAGTCCGTCCGCGTTTGGCAAAGATGAACAATCTGACAGGACTAAATCATATAATTGTATGGTAAGTACTTAAGAAACAACTTTTCTTTATCCATACCACATTCAAGAAATACAGGCGTAAGACCCAACTGATTTCGAACCCTTTGACGACTGTAACCTTATTCGCAAGATAAGACATCTTTATTACTTTATTTCAAGGAATGGTAGTATCAATTTGAGGACAATCTGCATGTCATCTTTACCTGAAGTTATGAGGAACGCGTCTCAGCCTACATGTTGAAAGAAGGTTGATTGGACGTGTAGGTACGTGAATTTAGGCGCCGCAATATTAAAATTTTACTAAAAGAACACGTCTATCGTTAATAAGTTATTTGTAAGTCTATCATCGCATTTTGTACAGGGTTATTAAAAAGTATGGAGACGGCGATTTATTGTCGTTAATATTCATTTTAGGAAAAATTGTTCAATACAAAAGTTGTTTATGTAATTTTTATCTATACTTGGGAATACTTCAATTTTTGTGATCTGCAATTGTTTCTGAGTTACCCCGTTCCGCATAATTTTTTTAAATGACAACATATTACTTTTACCTCACCAATCGATAGAGCATTTTTTTCTCTTTAAAACAGCACAAAAGAAAATTTTTTTAAAATTTATTTTAATAACATTTTTTCAAAAATACGCCGATTCAAGTATTTACATGAAATAGGTATATGGAAGACAAAAAAAAAGTTATGAATCAAAATCTTATCACTAAAAACAAATTAATAACTAAGTAATTTAAAGTAAGTGTTCAAATTGCCCCCCATTTGTCATTTGACAATGGTTCAGTCGATTTATAAAACCACGTACCTACTTGATGTAAAATGTTATTAAAATAAATTAAAAATTTTTTTTTTCAAAAATACGTCGATTCAAGTATTTACATCAAGTAGGTACGTGGTTTTATAAATCGACTGAGCCATTGTCAAATAACAAATGGGGAACAGTTTGAACACTTACTTTAAATTACTTAGTTATTAATTTGTTTTTGGTGATAAGATTTTGATTCACAACTTTTTTTTTGTCTTCCATATATGTACCTACTTCATGTAAATACTTGAATCGGCGTATTTTCGAAAAAATGTTATTAAAATAAATTTTAAAAAAATTTTCATTTGTGCTGTTTTAAAGAGAAAAAAATGCTGTATCGAATGGTGAGGTAAACGTAATATGTTGTCATTTAAAAAAATTATGCGGAACGGGGTAACTCCGAAACAATTGCAGATCACAAAAATTGAAGTATTCCCAAGTATAGATAAAAATTACATAAACAACTTTTGTATTGAACAATTTTTCCTAAAATGAATATTAACGAGTAACGACAATAAATCGCCGTCTCCATACTTTTTAATAACCCTGTATAGGTAATTCATGGTATTGTATTTGGCCGCTAACTTCCAATAGCAGCCACATGTTTAAAACACTTTTTAATTTTACATCTAATCGTTATAGTATAAAAAATTACGTTTGTAAGTCTCTTTTGGAAACCTTTAGCCGTCAATTTCCTGAGGGCGGCCATATGAGTAAAAAATTCTTTATTTTTATGCTTATCTGGGTAGGTGTACAAAGCTCCAATCGGGTCCGAGAAAGATTTGGTGGCCAAAATTACAGCTACAGCGAACATCATTAAGATTACAGGATCAGTATAAACAAGCTGTCGATGCAATAGTGTTCCGTGTTTTCAGCATTATTTTGTTGTAACTTAGACATTTCTTTACCTTTTTTTTTTTTTAATAATAAGGGTGATTTCATTTAAACCCTATTCAAACCCAAAGAACCACTCCTTTAAAGTTTGCAGGCGTGTATCTTTATGAAAATACATCTCAGAATATGAGTTTATTAGCAAAGATTGCACACGAACTCCCTTATCTACCTTATCTACCCTTTCTTATATTAACACCCTATGTGGCGAACAAATATCTGACAAATCATTGGATTTTTATTTTAAACAACGCAGATGTTTGTTTATATTTTTTGCATTTGAAGGAACAGCATTATAGTATAAATCGCGTAGTGTGATCTTTTAATGTGAAATTAAATACTCAATGGTGGTAATGTTTAGTTTTTTCTTCTTTTCTCGAACTTCCGACACATTACCAATACCACCATGACTTTTGGAAATCGCGTGTTTTTATTTAGTTTCTTCCGGCACATAATCACAATTCATTTCTTTTCTCAAGCTGTCTCTTTTTCAAGATCAAAAGTACATTATAATATAGTGAATCATTTGATCCTTGACCGCAACATCTTCAATGTTAGTAAAAGGAAAGTAAAAACTTGAACACAGATTGCATTAAATTGTTAGGTGCGTTGCACTACATTCAATTGATTTTTTTTGCAATAGATCTTCACGCACAATTCATAAAAATCAATCAATTGAGTATTAAAGTGTTTTCTACAACAGATTTTTTTCTTCTTGCCACTTATCGCGATCTAGGATTGTGTTAATTCTTAAGTATACTCTTGATACTTTATTTCTATACTCCTTACATTTCAAGCAATAAATGTTACATAATATAAAAATTATATTATTAAATGAAACTTGATTAAACCGATAAACTTCAACCATAAGTAGACAGCTCGTTCTAATAAATATTTATAAGTTAATCGTAAAGAAAACTAACTTACAGCTTACAGTGTGTTTTTTAAAGTAACCAATATTTAATTGTAATTTATTACAAAAGCTTAGAAACTCGAGACAAAAATTCGCATTGATAGTTTAAGATGAGGTCATAATGGAAAAATTTAGAACAACCAGTTTATACTTTACTTACGTTTGGTTTGGGCGCTGCCGGCAGCAATATTGGCATTTCTGCAATACTCAACTTCAGCCGCCCTAACCCAGACCTTCAATAAAAACGAAAGTGGACCAACTTCAACTACATACACATTTTGCAACTACAAGATCGAGTATAAAATCACCGAAACATCAAGTAAAGAATCAGTTTTGTGATTTGGTTTCATATCGACCCAACAATCATTTCAATCCTCATAATGTACAAGGTACAGTATTGAAAATTAAAACCATCCCTCTATACACAGATTTGTATTAACCACAAATCGTATATTTACCTATTTAAATTTTATTTTTCTCAATTTTAGGCTATCGTATTTGCCGCTTGTCTCGCCGTTGCAAGGGCTGGATTTTTGGGAGGAGCTCCAGTTGCAACTTATGCTGCAGCCGCCCCAGTGGCACATTATTCTTCTGCTCCAGCAGTTAGCAGTTCATACATTAATCAAAATTACGCTGGCTTACACGCTGCTCCCGTTGCTGCTGTACATGCCGCACCAGTAGCCGCCGTCCACGCTGCCCCAGTAGCCGCCTATCATGCCGCACCAGTAGCCGCCTACCATGCCGCCCCAGCAGCTGCCTACCATGCCGCCCCAGTAGCTGCCTACCATTCCGCTCCAGTTGCTGCTTACCATGCCGCCCCAGTTGCTGCCTACCATTCCGCTCCAGTTGCCGTCCACGCTCCCGCAATCGGTGCAACTCAACAAAGTGTTATCCGTTCTTATGGTGGAAATGCAGCCGTATCTCACTACTCTAAAGCCGTAGACAGTGCTTTCTCCAGCGTACGTAAATATGATACCCGTATCACCAACGATGGTCTTGCCGTAGCACCAGTTGCCGCTTACGCACACGCTGCTCCTCTCGCCTACGCCCATCACGCTGCTCCAGTCGCAACCTACGCTGCTCACGCACCAGTTATCGCCAAGACTGCTGCCGTCGCTTACTCACCCGCTGCCGTAGTTTCACATGCTACTTTCACCGGTCTCGGCGCTCATTACGCCTGGTAAGAAATCTAATCAAAATCACCGATTGTAAATATTTATTTATAAATGTAATTTAAAAAATAAATGTCATCATGTAGTCATCCTGTAATTTTCCCTTTACGTTAATGTGTCAATGCAACGCATTTGTGCATTTTAATGGACAATATTTAGTTTCGCTCTAACAAATGTAAGCCTACGATACAATATCTAGTGCAACTTGAAAAAAAAAGGTTTGGGGTTCTACTATCGGTTGTGTTTAACAACAAATCCTACAATATTTCTATTTTTTGTAGGTACATTGCAAACATGCAACTAAAACATGTTTGGCATTTTTGTACCAAATTTGGAATTTGGTAATCATATCTCGCGTTCTTCCTCAAACTGTTGCCAAACGCAGAAAAATTCGAGACGTATAATTTATGTGAACTTTATTGCTTCCATTTCTTTTCTATGTAATACTGCTGCGTTACCTTGCTGTTACGTCGTCCTTTCATAGTTAAAATTTGCAATAGATTAAGTTGTATTTCATATTATCTTTATGCGATGTATGGATTAAGTATTTTCATTGTATCTATATTTCCATATACTTACCTACCTCCAACGATTCGTATTCCCAAAAAAATAAAATAAAGTCCACTCCACAAACAAATCTACTCCAACAAATTACAGATAAAGCTACCAATACTAATACTACCCCTCCTTTCTCTCTCCATATTCCCTCAATTCCATAACCCCTTTCTTCCACGTCCACCTTCTCATTCCCCTCCTCACTTCCTTTCTCGCACTTATACACTCCCCATTTCACCATTCCTTACCGTTCCTTCTCTCGCTATTTCCCACCACATAACTTTTCTTCACCGTTATTTTATTTTTATTGTTGTTTGTCTTTGTTTCTTGTGCTGATGAAACCTCTAACAAAAGTGGCCGAAACGTTGACTTTTTCATCTTTTTCTACATTGATGCGGTCCTACTTCGGAAGTCGTCTTTATCTTTGGCCGTGGAAACCTCTGCTGTGACACTTCTCTTTTACTCATTTTAGTGTCAAGAATAATAATGTTTCTTTGATTTTCTTTCCTTCTTATCATGTTCTGTATCCTGTAGTTCCACCATTCTATTAGTTTCATGTTTCTATTTGGTAGTCTAGATGTCCCATGCCTCTCTTCTGCATCCTCTAATACAATTAAGTATGTAAAATCCTCTAATACAATTAAGTACCGTAAAAACATGTTAATTCAATAAAATTTAATTGAATTTTTCTAAATCTTCCCCATCTATTTTATACCTACTTCTAATGTCTAGTATTTCTTCTAATGTCTTGTAATTATTTATTTATTACTGCTTGACATTTTCTTTTTAAGCACTTGAAATAACCTTGAAAATCTTAGAATGAATTTCCAACAAGTAAGGACCAAAACAATTGTAGATTTTCTTTCAATCTTGCCTTTTCAGTAATATCCTTTTATTAACGTAGGTAGTCTTCCCTTACTACGTCGTCGTCGCTATAAGGTTATTTAGCGCTATTATCAGCCCTACTCCTTCTTTTCTCATGAATTTTCTTCTACACCTACCCACGTTATCCAAGATTCTTAATTTATCTGTTTTAAACGTTTTCCTTCCTTTCAGTTTCTGGAACTCCCAGTTCGAGCTCTTGTTTTATCATTCTTTCAACTATCTCTTCTGCTTTATCCTTTAGAATTCTCACGTTCCATCTCCCTATTTTCATTATTTCGCCATATTTAGTTTTGTCCTTTTTTCCTCTTTCCCATATTATCTCTTCTCTTCTCTTTACATTAAGTTTGTCGTTAACTCCACACTCCACTTCTTTGTTTCCTTTATATTCGCTTTGATTTTTTTTTCTGCCTTATTTCTCTTAGTTCCCGTTAATATTCTTTATAATGCGGTTTAATGTTTTTACATCATTTGTATCGATTTACAGGTCTATCTTATATTCCTTTTTCCCTTTCTTTTTTCCTGGTTAAAGATCTATCTCTTCATAATCCTCGCTGTCCGTCTTTCTTTTAGAGTTCTCCGAACCATTCCTACTCATCATACTGTCCATTTTTGTAGACTAACAAATGAAAACGTTTATGGAAAACGAGGTTTTTAATTAAATATTAAACTGATGTGTTCGTCTCATAGTCTAGTGGGAGGTTTTGGACTAAGACTAGAAGAGGCTGAACATCTATCAAGAATTACCTGCGTTTGATTTCCCGATTTCGACTTATAAACGGGCAGAAGGAAAACTTAATTATATTTGCAAGAAAAACATTAAAAATTAGCGATTTCTACAAAGCTTAACGTAAATTATCAAATTTACTCAAATTAAATGAAAAACAGAAGAGATTTTTTCACTTCCCCCGATTTTTGATGGAATCGTTAATTTTAGTGCAACGTCATCCTGTTGAATGAGGCTATAATATCATCTACTTAAGGAAACATGAATCCATTCCCTTTTTTCGTCAAGAACTTCAATTCGTATTCATATTCGACTTTCCTCCCTACGCGGCAAACCGCCAACGTAATGAACTGTAAATTTAAATATGTAAAATAAAATCGACACTTTCCAAATTAAAAAAGTAGAAGTAAATGGCATCATCAAAGGGGTTTCTTTTGTACAAATTTTGGGCCTCTTTGGTATGGTTGGCGATTTATCCAATTTAGATATTGTTGTAAATTTCTCCTTTATCTCTATTTCTTCCTTTTCGGGAGTACGGGTTAGTATGCTTGTATCTCACTCGAGGCCCACGTTGGAAGTGAATAAATATCTTCTAGAAATGGTAGCAACGCGCGATTACATAACATGTTGTCATTTGTCCCAACCCTTCTCTTCCTGCAACCACAGACCACAGCTAACTATTTAACGTCAGTTGCCTAATTAGCAGTGAACTATACTATACAATGAATACACTGTAGAGTGCATGGAATATGCGAGACTTTTTGGCTTCAGGACTTTGTTAGAAGTAGTTATATAGTATGTAAATATACTAAAAGTCGCCGCCTCTGCATGTAAGATTTATAAACTTAACAACAAACTGAGTTGGAGTACCTAAGCATGTCCAGCTCAAAGCGGAAAAAGCAATGTGGTGTTCTGGCAATGCCGTCGCGCAATTGGAGGACTTTGGGGACTATCCCCAAAAACTGGTCCTGTGGCTGTACACTGCTGTGCTTAGACCTATGTTGTGTTATGAAGCAATCGTCTGGTGGCCTAGAACAAGACTGTCTACAACCATAGCACTTCTTAATCATGTGCAAAGACTAGCGTGCCTTGCGTGCACGAATGCAATGCGAACAACCTCCACAGCCGTCATGGAAGCGATTCTAGGTCTGCCTTGACTACATCTCTACGTGAGCGGGCAGGCCATGCTAGCAACCTTGCGTCTGAAAACTAAGCGATTGTTGACTGGCCACTCTCGAATTCAGGGCGAGGCAATTAACTGCCTATCCTGCTGAGGGACGCTCTGACTCAGTGATCCCTCATTTTATATTAAGGAAAAACTATACCACATCTTCTTAGATGCTGTGAAGCCGACGAGTTGGGCCAAGTGGCTTAAAAACAGGTGTTTTATGGTCCAGAGCCGGCTCTCCTACTTACAATATTAACTGTGAACAACTTAATAACTCGATCAAGGCAGCCAAGCCCAGCACAAGACTAGGTGGAACTTGATGTTAGACTGCCGTCATGCAAGCGAGGCCTTCAGAGGACCATGTCCACTCTCCTATCATAATCTAGAATCCTGGAGGAAAACATACAGAGATATAAAAATTACGTACTACTCATATATATACGATATACCTACAGAACTAAAAATCAGTTGAAATCGCAAAAAATAAGGTGGGTGGAACTGTAAAGTGGTAGATTGACAAATTGATGATGAACATAAAGCCAATAATGGAAAAAAAAGAAAAGGGAAACAAATATAGGTATATTGTGGTCAGTATAGCATGTTTGAACATTTGCTATACAGCAAATCATGTACCGACCCTTGAAAGATAAGTGAAGTAAAGAAGTTGTTACTTGACTGTGCTTCTTAAATGCTTTAGTCATTAAAGAAGCAGTGTACAGACCACAATAAAAGATAGTTGGGTGGGTTGTGAAAGGACCTACAAAAGATACTATAGCTATAATGAGAAACTGCAAACAAAGGGAAGCACTTGAAAATTGTAAATATAAAATGGAATAATATAGGTAGAATAATTATCAGCAAAGAATATTATTGAACTATTATAATGTTATCAAAGTACAATGCCCAAGACATGTAGTGCAATACTAAATAATACTTACATCCACTTTATCATGATTACTGTTACATGGGTACATGAATTTGAGGCTTTTGTTAATGGATACATTTTTATCCTAATCACACTTTTTAATTTATTATAGATTTGAGTTGTGATGAGTTGCATAGAACAACAAATGCCATTAAATATTTACATTGGATGCTGTACATTAATTTCATAATGAATTTCATAGTATCTTTAAAACATCAGTTAATTATTGTGTTTGAGGTATGTGTATTTTTCACTAATAAATAAGTTATTTGGTGATGTTCATTGTTGCGTGTCAACATCAAAATTTGCCAAAAAAAACATCACAGGATGTCCAGCTGTATTTACAAGATTTACCCTCACTTGCCATCATTAGACTTCCTCATTTATGGCACAGATAAAGTCATAGTAGTTTAATAATAATAATAATAATAATAATAATTAATCATTTTTTGAATCCTCTAACATTAAGCCTATCCTAAATAAATTTATCTTATATATAGAATGATAACCTACAATGCTTGGATCTTCCCTAACAGTGTCATACAACAGCTGCAATGTAAGTTTCCCATCAGATTGGTGTCGAGGGCCACAAGAATATGAAAATGCGGCTTGTTGCTCGGCGGCCTCCAATGATGCCTTAGTGGCGGGAATAAAACAATCATCATCAGTGGCAACCTCTACCTTGCATTCTTGTGTTGTATCGATAATATGATTTGTGTTGCGAATGAATGGATTCGGAATGGGACTACCAAAACCATACTGAAATCTACCACCGCGTACTTTATAACCTTGTTTGCGTGCAATCATTGCCATTACAATATTTTTAATAAACGTCTGTAAGCATTTAGTGTTAATAAGTTGGTATATAAAAAGACCGATTACCTGACAAGCCTGAACGATAATATCCGTAACTCCATCTTCTGCACCCTCCAACCCATTCTCCCAAGCTTGAACGGCAATTCTACTAGCGATAAAACCGCTATCGGGCAGAAACAGTTCGGCGGCGGCGCTTCGATTTTCTACTTCCGGACGTAGCATAAATGTTGGACTTGGAGGTAGTAAATATTCGATAGAATCTGCCATTTCAAAGCATCCCTTATCGTATGTTGATCTTGTACTTTTCACTCTCGTATTATTAATTTTTCCATACAAAGCTAACATGAAATCATTATGCTGGTGAAGTTGTTCATCAGTTGTCATTAGGCTACGTACGGCGGTATCGAATTGCAACTTTGTTATAGAATTACTGAAGAGAAACCATTGCTTCAACAAACCAAAATATTGCTTTTTTAGATCATCGCCTAAGGATTGTTCTAACAACTTTCGGGCTTGATTCAAATCGTTCATATTTATATTCAGTCAACAAATTAATAAACTGTTTTGGAAATAGAGATTATGGTTATGTTTGTGTATCTTGTATGGGCAAATTGCGTGGATGCCAACTGTTTGAAATAAAGAATATGGCAACATCACATAACATAACCAGCATTAAATTTTGATTCATATCCTTTGAAAGCATTCTACTTTTAACTTTACGCATTTTCCAGCATAAAAAAGTAATATTCAGAAATCTTCGGAATTTTTTGAAGGTAGCACGATTTTCAGAACGTAACGAATGTGACTTTGGAGGTTGAATCGGATCACCAGCTATTTGGTGATCGTGCCAAATAAACAATAAAGTTTTGGAAGTTGTGAAACAACTAACATTTCTATTTACAATAGACAAGTTTTAACAGCGCGGAATGCGGTTAATAATGGAGGTACAGGCAGTAGGTAGGTTGGTCGGTCGCCGGAGGGTAGACTGATTCTGAAATGTAGGCTGACGGGTCGATGTAGACAGACTGGTCGGTGTTGGCTGCTTTCGTTGGCGGGTATGACTTCTGACTGACTTCTGTGGGTAACAGCGTTCGCTTACAAAAGATTCTGGCCGGCGTCGACGCGTTTGTCATTGGTCGGCCAGTGGGAATCAATCGTTGCTCTTCAGTATGTAAGCGACTATGTAGCAGGATTGTGTGGTCGCCACAGTAGCAATGAAAAAAATCAATTTGAAATATTATTGTAAAATGAATTCAGAAGGTGCAGGAGACGAAGTAACTTTACAACTTCAGAAATGCGGGCCTTAGCTAGTTAGCTACAAATGCAATAAGCAATGTGTGAAGGATAGACGAGGAAGAGTTCACAAAGATAGCCATTTTACTCAGGTTGCTTCGGAAGTCATGTCACAGTATAAAGAATTATACTGTGGTCTAATGCCACCTAATTTGACAACCGTGGTGGAGATTGTGATCTTAAAGCGCCGGGGGGGGGGGGCTTCTACGATGGCAGAAATCTATTTTGAGGGTAGGTATATTAAAAAAGAAATTTACGTCGCATAAATGTTTAGGCCTGAATATGTGAATTTCCATGTGGACTTACCATGATGATGTTTCTGAATTCAATTCTAGCAAGGCATCTATCAAATATTTATTATAAAACAAATAATTAATTAAGTTATTGTCAGTAGTTATTATCAACCACAGAAGAATGCTTCAAAAATAACTTTTAAATCTAATACAGGGTCATTCAGATAAGTTTAAGCAGTTTGATTAAAAAGTAATAATGATTTCTCTGTGTTCGTGTTGCTTCTTGTTTCACAGAGCGTTGACCTTAGGGAACGTTATGTCGTAATGATATATTCCCCCACTTACTTTGCGGTCAAATCTGAGTTGTTCCACGAGAAGTTCCCTAATGACCTTATTTCAGGGTAAGCAACAGTGTCTATGATATTGTGAAACGTTTTCGTAAAAGAAGAATAATGACAGGTCTCGTCGTCTCGAAGCCGTCAACCTAATATATTTTTTTAAATGTAATTTACAGTGTAAATGTGTCTTGGCTCTTATGTACAAACAAAGAGTATATGTATACAAGTGTATACTGGGATATCATCAGGCCTCTTGAGGCCCTGGCCCCCTATGCAAAAGTAAGTTTTAATGTTTAATAAATAAGAGAAACTTATAACGCATATTGTGGAAACTTAGTAACAATTACAATCGGTGCGTATTGTTTGTCTCTTTTCAATCCGAATACTTTCTCTCTCTGTGATTTTTGTTATAGGTACATAATTATTTCATTTAGTCAATCTCATAAGTCATAAAGAAATTACGTAATATAGTAGTAGCGTTTTTCTGTTTAGTCAAACAAATTTCACAAGGGCGCTGAGAACAAATTTTGTGGCGGCCCTAAGGTGGCCCCTGTATAAAGTAAGCGATAATATTTAACAGTACCTATTTATCAAAATAGCACAAGATTTAGTGTTTAACAGAACGACCATACTTTAGGACCTTATTATAAGCGGTATTCATACAAATGGGTCAGCTCAGTATTAAGCTTTCTCCAGAATATTAATATAAATTCATAATATTTAAAATTCAAGTGGAGAAACCGAAAATACTTCTACTCTACTCAATAATTTTTAACTTTGAATTGTTGTCAATTTGTTGTAAAAGTTATGTATTTTTGCCCCAAATCCCACACTATTTATAAAAGTGAACAAGATTCAAGTGATTATGCACATACAATCGGTTTGTTTTGGCATTGGCCGCCAAATGTCACATTACATAATAACTGCAGATAGAGATAATTAATGTTTTGTTAAACTGGGGTTACATAAAGTATTGGTAATGTTATCTAGTTATCTTCTATCTCGTGTCTCATTGTCTTATGATTATGTCCATCCCATCTTCATTTCAGAGAGGCTACATGGTCTATGAAGGCTATGAGTTTTGTTATAGTCTGAATCACTTACAGTTGAATCACAGTTGAATGTTAAATAAATCTTTAGTTAAAAATAATTTGGCAACGCTGCTTTGTAGATTCCCGTAAGTGATTATGGATATACTTACATAAAAGTTAGGTTAGTAAAGTTGTATTTACACAATTTTTAAAATGAGTCTTGTAAAAGCGATTACCACAAAGCTGTAAGAAAAAGAGCAACATTTTACATCTATTTGATACGCTATTTGCAGATTTATTGCACGTGTACCTAAAACAGTAATTACTTCATGTTACTGTACTGATATTGAGCAACATATACAAATACCAAAACGTATTCACAGAGGACCGACCGACATTTTGCAAGCTTTAGAAAGCACAATACAAAGAGATTACACGGCAGCTCATTATAAATATCACGATGATCCTTATCTCACGCCCATGTCCAATTTAGGTAAGCGAACATTTGCAATGGCTCAAGAAGCGGGTCGTAAAGCTGCACATTGGGTTCGTAAAGAGAATGCCGACTTATTTCAACATAGAGAAGCCGAACCTATGATTGAAGCATTTATACCTCATAAGATTTACAATGAAAATTCTGTTGTGAGCGAAGATGATTTGATTAAAGCAATTAAGGATGTACAAGTGTCCGATTCCATTTTTATATATAAACTTTTAAAAAATAATAACGTCGATTTATCACCTAATGCAATGCAGCAACTATTAGAGCTTGTATGCTTTTACAATTGTGTTGAACCACTTGCGGAGGAATTTATCGAAGAGCGTTGGTTTACGCAATCTATAAGAAGTAAAGAAAGGCAAAGGAAAACTTGGAAGTATAAATTTATATGATTTTAAATCGGTTCGCTTATGACGCATTTTTAGAGATGGTTGTTTTGCTGAAGAAATTTTTATAAGTATCAATAATCCTGGCTCGGAGGCGTATTCGGCTATCATACAAGGCATGACAAAATATGGTCAAATTGATAGAGCTTGGCAATTGTTTGAAGAAGCACAAAATAAAGGACACATTCTTTCGGTTGATGCGTTCAATTCAATAATAGGGGTCTCTGATTACCTTAAAGAAGGTTATGACTTTAGGTGGAAATTTATGCTCGATATTTTATCGTCAATGTCAATGGCTGAAGTTAAACCAAATCTAGGAACACTAAATAGCATTCTTAAAATACTAAGCACAATGGGTGTTGGAAAAGCTGTCAAGCAACACGTTTTAAAGACGTTATCAGAATTTAAAGTGTTAGGAATTGAACCGTCTTTAGCCTCTTGGTATTATGTTTTAATATCGTTTTGCAAAGAACGTAAGTTAATTGAGGCGACAGCGTGCATGTTTATTTATTGATAATTTCTAGGTGGTCCGATAAGTCCAATTTTACAAAACATAATGACTGAACTAAATGGTAAGGAATTAAAGATCCGTGACAGTAAAGATACATTCTTTTTTGTCACCGCTATGGATATTTGCCATCACCATCTTCATGACAAAGAATTAGCTAAACAAGTTGATAACCTATTGCATTTACACAACAATTATGACTTAATAGGAGATTCGTATAAAGAATCAATTTATTAGTAAGTTTTAATGCATATATCACTAATATTCTACATTTATGCAAAACCTGCAAGTGTTTGATTAAATCAATTCTTGTCATAAAATAACTAAAGAGTTGTTGAAAGCTTCGCTAGCATGAGTGCCATTAATATACAGGGTCGCCAATTTGTGCATCACAGCTCCTTTATCAGCTTTATTATTATAAGATAAGTCTTTGATTATCAAGTTTAAAAATTTACAGTGTAGTTATATGAACAACTGAAAGTAGTCACTTTTATTGGTGACCATTGACATCAGATGGCGATAACTTAACTAAATTTTATTATTTGTAATTATAAATAATTACATGATAGTTTTTGCTTATTTTTCTGTTATGATTATATAAAATGTTATTAACAGAGTTCCACAATTAAATCTGGATAAAATTAGCTATACTAAGCAATAACTCTTTGAGAAAGGATACTAAAGGAGACGCTATGAAGCATCTTTGCTGTATACTGAAAACGGGAGGATTGGGCGGGGCTAAGTCTACTACCAATATGGCTGCCTCACCAGGTCCGAACTACGGAAAATTATAAAAAACAAAAATCATTCTAACCCTCCGCTTAAAAGGTGGCTTTATTTAAAATTAATGACAAAGCACCACACTTACTGTATTTTGTCCCTCGAAAATAACGGGTCCTGTTCACTTTTCACGAGATCCCCATTAATGTTAATCGTCTTTGAACATAGCAATCTCCTTTTCGGTTTTTCCAATTACGGCCCTACACATTGTTTATATTTTGTACACTAACTTATGAAATGTTATGCCAGTCGAATTCTTCTTATCCACGCCATTTCTGCTGTTGCAGCTACGTAGAGCACAAGACACCATAATACTTTTAATATTTACATTAGTATATAACTGTAATACACACGCACTTAATAAATATTACACTTTGTACTAACACAATCTGATTGACAGTTTGTTTGACATAAGTGTATTATCAATATGGCGTACCTATACCCACTTTGACCACGTGATGTCGTCTCCCTTAGTATCCTTTCTCAAAGCTATAACTAAACATAAAGGTTGTCAATATTAGTTAGTGGATGTCAACGGCCAGGTAGCCATGACTTTTTACTGAGTTAGTAGCCCAGTCAATAAAGGTTTCGTGTCGCAACTAATTAGGGGAAAGCTGAATTTTTGTAGGGTGTTAGTACATAAAGTATACACTATAAAAACACAAAGTCCCGAGCTCTCCCCCTCTTGCTTTCACCCCCACCCCTGTAGCAACCTTACAAGAACAGTACTCTGGTTATATGCTTACAGCTCGAAAACTAATGATGCTACCGGGGTGTTCTTTTTTTTATTTTACTCCTAATAATATTATAAACAAATTATCTTATATACACTTTTTATGTAGATCGCTTAGTTTTGCCGTAATACTTAATCATATTCAGAAAACCGTCACTACGAAAAACAAAAAGTAACTTCAACAAATTATAACTTTATATCCGTACATCTTGGGAAAAAATGTTTTGAACAAAACTCATAGATAATATCATTGGCTTTAAAATGACGAATCTAATAAGGCTTACCGATAAAACCATGGCTTCATAGAGAGAGGTGAAACAGTAGTGGACACCGCGCCACCGGTCTTATCAGGGCTGTTAACGCTCACCGCTGAGGTGCACCGCTGCATATACCTAGTAACTTACATCTTGGCCCGTTTTTCAATCCATAATAATACAACTATCAACATTTCACTAATCACTTCGCTTGGCACAACACAACCATTTTATACAAAAATAAAACTTTGTAATGGAAACCAAAATCCCAATGAAGCGTACAATGCAATTGTCATCCGAACACTATACGGACAAGGCCCACTCTGATCAAACAGAGACAGTATAGCATTCAACAAGAAACATAGACAAGCGTCAGTAAACAATAAGACGTATAGACTACAGGCCCGTGTCAAAAATTGATGGGTCACTTGAACCACCAGGAGACCTATGTAGAAAGATAGAAGGGCATAAAATAATAAGATTCAGCACTACGTCGTCACTTGTAAGCTGTCCAACTGATGGATTAGAAGAGGTATGGAAACTGTATGGAACCGATGCCGTATACAATCAAATGACCTTTACCCTGAAAATCGTCGGAAAATCAAAAATTTTGCCGACTTTGTGGCGCACTATTTTTGTACAGCACTACGCGTTTCCTCATTATTTTTCATGGATCTATCGATGGTAAGAATGCCGTACAAAAATATATGACCAAAATATACCCGCTCTACCTGTGCTTTTGAATTCTCACCTGCACTCAGTTGGACAGCTTAGAAGTGACGACGTAGTGCTGAATCTTATTATTTTATGCCCTTCTATCTTTCCACATAGGTCTCCTGGTGGTTCAAATGACCCATCAATTTTTGACACGGGCCTGTAGTCTAGTACGGATATCAAGCTATAATCATTTTGTTGAAGTTACTTTTTGTTTTTTGTAGTGACAGTTTTCTGTATATGATTAAGTATTACGGCAAAACTAAGCGATCTATATAAAAAGTGTATGGAACATAATTTGTTTATAATATTGTTAGGAGTAAAATAAAAAAAAGAACACCCCGGTAGCATCATTAGTTTTCGAGCTGTAAGCATATAACCAGAGTAGTGTTCTTGTAAGGTTGCTGCAGGGGAGGGGAGAAAAGCAAGAGGGGGAGAGGTCGGGACTTTGTGTTTCTTTAGTGTATACTTTGTATACTAACATCTTGAAAAAAATCAGCTTTCCCCTAATTAGTTGCGACACGAAACGAGCGTTACAACTGGCCCTGGTAAGACCGGCGGCGCGGTGTCCACTACTGTTTCACCGGTCTCTATGAAGCTATAGTGTTAACGTTATGCGTTATTAGACATGTCATTTTAAAGCCAATGATATTATCTATAACTTTTGTTGAAAACATTTCTTCCCAAGAGGTACGCATATCAAGCTATAATTTGTTGAAGTTACTTTTTGTTTTTCGTAGTGACAGTTTTCTGTATATGATTAAGTATTACGGCAAAACTAAGCGATCTACATAAAAAGTGTATATAACATAATTTGTTTATAATATTGCAAGGAGTAAAATAAAAAAAAGAACACCCCGGTAGCATCATTCGTTTTCGAGCTGTAAGCATATAACCAGAGTACTGTTCTTGTAAGGTTGCTACAGGGGTGGGGGTGAAAGCAAGAGGGGGAGAGCTCGGGACTTTG
Source organism: Pyrocoelia pectoralis (assembly GCA_036250285.1). Lineage (NCBI taxonomy): Eukaryota > Metazoa > Arthropoda > Insecta > Coleoptera > Lampyridae > Pyrocoelia > Pyrocoelia pectoralis. Next base: position 69,411,736 of record CM070074.1, read on the forward strand.
TGTTTTTATAGTGTATACTTTATGTACTAACACCCTGTAAAAATTCAGCTTTCCCCTAATTAGTTGCGACAAAGCTAAATTTTTTACATTCATTGACTGGGCTATAGGTAGGCAACTCATGAAACGATGTGACTGTCATCCATAGAAACGGTACTTATTATTATGCGATATTCAAAATTATAAATTAACTTTAAGCCGAACCCAAATTTGATACTTTCTTATGGAAACACCCTTTATTTTAAAAGAAAAAAAATTTATGATGTTAAATGTTATTTGCAATATTGCATTTTATATTTCCTTGTAGACGTCTAGGTTTCCATGGCTAACAAAATACGCCAGCATGATGTAAAACAACAACGTATGCAATCGCAATTAATATTTAACATAAATATAACAAGTGATGCATCAAAATTTAGAAAATTGTCCTATCTTCAGAAACTCCAAACAGGGTGGTCCGTATGATAAAGTTTAGTTCAGAGCACTGAAATATAAGCAACCTGGAACGCTTACGCTTAACTTACAGCCGAGCCGACAGAAAGGGAATTATTGTAGGGACATTCGGTCTGTGTCTTACTCATTTTTTTGTATTGTATCGTATACGTAATAAAAAACTAGTTTGATTAATCGTAAAACAATGAAAATGCTTCAACAGCTTAACTGTGAATGAGTACAACAAGGACACAATGTCCCTTCGTTATTGCTATCGCACGCTCGGTTTATTTCCTACAGGTTAAATGCACCGTGCGCGTTCCAGGTTGCTTATATTTCAGTGGTTCAGAGTTGTATAAAATAAACCAAACACCCTGTATAACAACTGTCTATCGCAATGGATTCAAGCTAAAAAAGTGCTCCAAGACAGAATTTGCCAAAATCAATTATCTTTCATAAAGAAAAAGTTATGGTGCATTAAAGAAATCAACTAAATTCTAGAAGCACAGTCGAACGATTAGAGCTAACAGGATTCTGTTTCCGCTAGTTGTTTACTTATTGAAATTGAGCTCCAGACACCTAGCTTCATTTTTTTCTATCTTTTAAAATAAAGGGCGTTTCCATAAGAAAGTGTTCAATTTGGACCACCCGGTAGGTACATGTTCCCTGTAGGCCTCCTCAAGCAAACGACTTGCTTCAGCTGCACTTTTTTTAAATTAAAGAAAAAAAGGAAAGCATTTGTTTAAAAAAAACATTTTGTGAGTATGATAACAATTCTAAAACAAGCAATAAAGTTAAATTGCATTTTGCTTTATTCCCTTTATTCCATTTCAGAAATGAGGTGTAATTTTCTTAAGATGATTATTCTTGAATTATATGCCAGTGCATTATCCTCCTGATAATATTTAAAACTTCTGTGAGTTTCCAACTGAACATCGTCAATATACATCCACTGACGAATCATCTTGAAGGAACTTCATCTGCTAACTAGTATACCTTCCTAAAAGTGAGGTGCAATAACTTTTGTCTTAAGAATTCCAAACAGACTTTTAAGTGTATGTATGTATGACATTATTATCAGAATCTATCGGTAAAGCTTGAAAAATAAATCTTATATGTAATTACAAATTACAATATTTATGAATAGACATAAATTCAAAGTAATCTAACAATTTTGAACATGCGGTTTTATTTATTTATCTTCAAATCTACACATAATTTATTAACATTAATATGGTTTTTTTAGTCGCCATTTCATAACTTTATTATGCCAAACTGAACCTTTGGAAGAATTCATGGAAAATGTATACCAAAAGTTAGTCCCAAATATTTATGTGCCCGAACCAAGTGTTATGTTAGATATTCTAAAATGTGTGGAAGCAAATGATGCCATTGAATACATACCGAGATTATGGTCAGATATATTGATCTTCGATCATGCAAATCGTGAAAATATTTTGAACTTACTCTTAAATATAATGGTGAACAATGAAGATGGAGATGCTACAATGGTAGAAAAACTATCAAACATCGCATGGGATATTTGGAACAAGGTAGAATATCAAAGTGAACATAGGACTAAAGTATTAAAGTATGTCTGTTTTAAATTTTGTTTTGTTATCTGTTTAAACATTATGCAATTTCAGTTTTACTGGAGACATGCTAGGTAAAATTATAACTTTAACATTGAGAAATAACGATTTTGAAAGGGCTTCTAAAGTCATGGACAAGCTCGAAAATAACCAGCAAAGTGTTTTGGGGGTTCCACAGTTTGACGTCTTAAAATTGTATTTGGATCATTGTATTAAACAAAAACGACCTTCAAATGGAATTGTAAATTGTTCACGCTTTATTGAATTTCATATTAATTGATATCTCTTCTTCTTTAGGATTGTGTCCAGTATGCTGTTGATAGTGGATTTGAACAGGCTTCAGAATTAGCAGCTACATTAATTAAAGAATTAACACTTGATGAAACACATCTAAACAGAATTTCAAGTGTTGTAGGACAAAACGTTATGAAAGAAGACTCGGTTAATTAAGTATCTTAGTTCATTTAGATGTTTAGAATTACTTATTACAATAAAGCATAGATTTTGTTCTATTATGTTCTTGTTATTATTTTTTTTAATAACTATAATATGCATCTTGCATACCTACTAACTCACATACCAGTATGTTGAATACCTACTCATTATTAAGCTATGCATGCATTATGATCAGCATTATATGAAAGTGACAGAAATTCATACAAACATACACATGATTAATAACTCGACTTTCTAATTAGAAGTTTATTTATTACAAATCCAACAAGGAGAAGGTAAAGTAAAGTCTGAATTCCAACAATCTTTTTTATTTAATTACTTGCTGCCAGTTACGTGGTCTATGTTCCACCACATCAGGTAAAAGACTAAAAACGTAAAATACAATCAGAGTTACTTAATTTTAAAACAAAATCTTACTATTATATAAGGACAGCATTGTACAAATCTAAACATGGTCGACTTATCAACAAATTCTTGTGGTTGTTGAGTAGTAATAAAGTGAACGTACAGGACTAAAAGATTAATTATGTACTAAATATTTGTAGCATATACAGCTGTAAATTTATCAAATTAAAAAAAGATCGTTTTTCTGCGGACATGTGCCGACTTTAACGGCGCCCCGACGGCGAACGGGTGATCCGATCAAAAAATTTACCAGAGATTTGGAATCAGTAAAGAATTTCTTATAAGGTGACACCACTTCCAGCTTTCTAAACCCTGTAACATCGACCAACGCACAGACACACAGACATACCGACCAATTTAGTAACCAACTTTTTGAAGTTGGTTGACTACATTAACAATGATGTTTTTTTTAATATTAGAAAGGGATGTAAGTATGTCTTTTCTAAAATTTTTTAGGTAACAGTTTAGTATCCGGGTCTATCCCAATTTCGGGTCAAAATGTTACGAATGATAGGAAAGGGGTCCCTTATAGCAATGAATAGTATTATATAGTCTTTGCTTATAGCAAAGATTAATATAGTCTTTACTTATAGCAATAAAAAAAATCTCTCCCGGAAAACGAATTTTAATGTAGAGTTACAGTCTACTGTTCAATAGGTGGCGTTATAGGTATGAATTTGTCAGAGTCAGTAGATTAACAGAGTACCGCAACCTCCGCCATGTTTAGTCCTTTCCGCGCTTCAGTCTCTATACACGCTCAGTAAGGTAGACGATGTTTTGACTAAATTAGTCGGCATATCCGAATTTAATAAAACAAATTGATATAAGAAGTAATATTTTACGATACTGTGGATTTACAAATTTTATTGAAGCGCGGAAAGGACTAAACATGGCGGAGGTTGCGGTACTCTGTTAATCTACTGACTCTGGAATTTGTCAGAGTCAGTAGACTGACTCTGGAATTTGTTACAGTGACTTTACTACAAACAGTGACGACAAGCAGCGATTGCTCCGCCCATCCGCCATTGAGAGGCAAAATTTTGGACGGGTTTGTATGAACCTTTGAGAAAGGATTCTTTCTCAAAGGTATGAACTCAATGGTGGTATCCTAGCAACGTGCTAAATCCAAACAAAAATCGCAGGCTCATCAAAGGTAAACACAGTCAGGCCGCCATTAAGAGGCAAAATATACCACGTGACTAGTCAGGCCCATAAAAATCGATACATCGCTTGTCGCCACTATTTGTAGTAAAGTCACTGTAGAATTTGTAATTAAAAAATACATATGAAAAAAACAGTAAAGCATTACTCAATACGTAATCGAAAGTCAAGAACTTGTACAATAATCAAAAGAGAGTGGGTATCTATTTATTATACATAATATACTGTCTCTGCCTGAATTGAAAGAACGTATAAATAACATTTGGGTTGTCTAATGTAAACGCACTTGGGCATTGTAAGTCACATATCCAGCCCCCTATTTAATTTAAAATAGGTAATATATAAAGGGTAAGATAAAAACGACTTCCGGAATCCTCTTCTGGAACTCAGAACACAGGTCAATGTGTAGACTGTAGAATTAGAATAACAATTTAGTATCGTCAGCTTAATATCGCTCAACAATCAACATAAGTAAATGTAAAACAATGGTCTTATATTATTATCTACATTATACATATATACCTACTAGTATACTACCACAGGCAATCAGGGACTAGAACCGAAACCGAAAATAACCGGAACCGGTACCGGAACCTATTGATTTTATTATAACCGAAAGCGGAACCGAAACCTTTATTCGTATTTTATTTAAAACCTGAACCGGAATCGTCGGAACCCTTTTATTTTTACAGTACTACCGGTATTTTTTTAGGTTCCCAAACACATCACAAATTCAAAATTATACGCATTTATTAGCACTGTATCTGTATAGAAAAGGTGCTACTTTAGGCACTGATGGTGGAGGCTTTAATGTGCTTTCGCTTGCCTATGACGTTGTCTTTTCTGTATTGTATGATTCTCAGCCACAAAACACGCGGTAAAAACTTTTCCCCCGTGCATAATACAATAATTTTTTTCTATACCCCTCAAAGTAAGCATTACCATTGACTTTCTACACTAAAAGTCAATGGCATTACCTACTTCGTAACTAATACAAGTATGTATTACAAAATTAGTTGTTATATATGTTGATAACGGTTACAAAACTAAAAATACTTTTGAAATTAGAACCTTTATAGAACCCGAAAATTTAGGAACCGGAACCGGAACCTTTTTCATATATTTGTTTAGAACCTGAACCGGAACTGAAACCCATATTTTCGAAGTGGTGGAATTATAACTAGAATCGAAACCCTTATTTCAAAAAGGTTCTGGTCCCTGCAGACAATATACCGGGCGGAATGAGACCACCCGTATCAGTAGGTATTTTATTTAGAGAACGGTGAGTCGCAGAGAGGTAGGGTAAAAAAAGTGATTATAAAAACCATGATAAAGAATCGAACGGTGATATTATTATTTCTCGGAAAAGTCAGCATTCCTCCAGAATGTCTCGAAGTCAAAAATTTTAAATGGCACCATAAGTCGAAGAAGGTATTGTTTAAAAGATTGTTAAAAAAGAAGAAAGTTTTATAGGAAAAATTATTTTATTACTGCCACCCCTTTTAAGTAATATACGACTAAAGTTATTAAATTTGAAATTGTGTGCATACTTGCATAGTGCTTATCTTACGTAAATAGATATGTTCATACACATATTGTTTGTACTTTTATCTCAATGAACTCTAAAGAACCACAGTTCATTGTTTCATAACGATATGATATAGGCATAATAGATCCCTCTTCTATTATGATATAGGTAAATGTAGGAATAGGAAAAAATAATATTTTAATTGTTCACTTTTCCATTTTCTAAATGTAATCAGTTACAAACAAACGGTTTGAGCGAGTTTGGTTATATATTCTTATATTTTATATTTAAAAGGGTGTTTTACCTATTTTATCTTAAGGAGGGGTTCAATTGTCCTAAGTAACCAAAATTTCATAATCACACTTCCATGTAAACGCCATGTTAAAATTGGACTTTGGCATGCATTTCTGGACAAGTCGCTCTGACCATAGTTTTGCTCCGATCATGGAGTTTTATGTCTCAAAATGACCCTAAGAACATGCTGCGGCTCATATGCCTAGTTTTAGCAAAAAGTAGGTATAATGTTTCAAGCTGTATTTTTTAACAAAATCCGTCGAAAACAAGTGGTGAAACGCCGTTCCCAAGCTTTCCATGACAAAAAGAGAGCATTGCCTGTAAGTAAGTATAGGTAGTAGGTACATTATGTATTTTGGTAGTAGAATTTTATAACTCACCCATCGGATATTTCTACATAACATACTGCTTTACACTTTTTGAAAATTGTTCATTTTTATAACATCTTGTTCCAGTGCAATAGAAGGGCCTATAAAGTTTTCGAAACAATCGTTTTTTTCCGGCTTCGCGTGAAGTTTTTATAAAATGAAAATGCACAAATTTTATTTCAAGCCTACCTAACAACTACGGTCTTTCAGTTTTCGCGCTTATTGTTATTGATTAGAATGATATAAATATATGTATAGGTCCTCTTTTTATTACAACCATCATATACAATAACTTAATGATTAGGTTTCCTTACATAGAAGGCCTTCTGTAGGAGTGAGGATATATGTAACCAAAGAACAGCTAGTTAAATTCAAAATATATTTATAATTTGAATTTTGTTTATTGATTATTTTATAATGATGTTCTTACTTACTAAACAGAATTACGATTGCCTTGTACATACAATTCGTAGGTGTTATATAACTTTTCACAGATTACACATACATGGGGTAAACACAGATAAATAATTAAATATATAAGTTCAGGGTACATTTGATAATGGGAAATATACTGTAGATTACACATATCAAGAAAGTTATACATAAACAAGTTAAATATAAAATACTTGGAATAACTGTTAATAATAAAAGTATAGATTAGGGGTGGTCCATAACTCCTCCCATCTTAGATTGAGGCTGATGGATTGAATAGGACTGAAGGCGATTGATCCTTTTGTTTACATTGATAGAGTATCTTGTTCCAATTTGTGAATTGTTTCCCCTCGTAAGTAGGTTGTATTAGCTGGATGGTGTCCAATTGCTTCTTTAATTTATAAATATCTTCCAGTGGGACGTTTTCTATTTTTATTGGGTTTACGTCGGTTGCACTTTGTATGTAATCTTGGTTTATTGCTGGCAGTAACAATGGGGAACCACTTTTAACGTTCTGTCTATTGGTAAACTTAAAGGTCTGATAACTTAGTGTACAATTTTTGGGAATTTTTATTAGATTATTGTCTTTGATGGTCACGAATTCTTCACTTGGGCACTGTTTCTTCAGTAGAACATCGTTTTTTGTTAATATTATTAGATATTCATTGCTTACTATATTTATTATTAGTCGCGGTCTTTCAATCACTGTTTCATTACATGTTTGTTGTCCATTTTGTATTAATTTTGTTATACAGTCTTCGTTCTCGAACTTCAGGTCTTCTCCATTGCATAGGAAGGTTTTCTCTATTTGTACACATTGTTGATCCATATATTGGATGATATTTTCTTTTAGAGCCAAGTAAGGTTTTGAAGGAATTATAATTGTATTCTTTTTTTTTATTGGAAATGATTTATAATATTGGAATGAGTCAGGATATGCTATTGGGAATTCTAGGCTGAAAGGGATATTGCCTTTCGTTATGTGGCAATTTGTTTTAATTATTGAGTACCATGAATCAGGTTTAAGATTCAATATTTTATTTTATTCATAGTTTGCATTGTTTTATGAAGGTAAATATTTTCCTTCAGTTCGAAACGATAGTGTCCACAATCGAGAAATATTCATTTGATAGTTTTTAAAGATCAGTGATTGAGAGTTGAAATTATAATCGATTTTGTCGGAGCTGAACATTTGGTGTGACAATGTAATGAATGACGCATGAGTCAATACAAAAATCTTAAAAATAAAAGTTAATCGGGAATACTAAAGATTAAGTCTGCGGAAATAACCAAACTGGGATTATCGCATCCTTGGAGGTTGAGTAATCAGGTTTACCTCTAAATATCAAGTGATTATTTAAGTGCTTATCAGGTAGATTACATATTGCAATTTCAATGTTACTGTACTTGAATACATTGTGTATTAATTGTTTGATTTTTACCCATTCCAATTTATCAAGTCCACTGCATATTCTTGGCATCGCTAATTTGGAGATATTATGATCGAAACAAAATTGTTTTAAATTCATCAGTGCTAGGAAGACATCGTCATATGTGGGTTTATGAAAATATAGGTTTTTTGTTACTAAATAAATTAAATAATGATTATTTATGAAATCATATAGAGCCTTATGAATTTTAGGTTCTTGTAATTTTAGTTTGTTAATGTTTCTAAATTTATCTCGGAATGATTTGCCTATCCCCTTACTTAATTTTAAGTCTGCACTAATGCAATGTACCAAGCTGAAATCTTCAGGCATGTCGAAAAGGTTTCGGTTTATTTCTACAATATTCGCATTATCACCATTTTCATCCGCACTGATTTCAGTTTCATTTGTTATGCTTGCCAATTGATCCATGAAATTGGTTATGTCATTGTCAATATCTCCAGGGTGATTAAACAATGAGTCTGTATCATTCATAGTATTAATATTAATCCTAGAAAGGGCGTCAGCATTACTATTTAGAATTCCTTTCTTATAAATTATTTGAAAATCAAATTCTTGTAATTTTAATCTCCATCTCATTAATTTCGAATTGGGTTCTTTTAGGTTAAATAGCCAGATAAGAGGCCTATGATCTGTTACTATTGTGAATTTTCTGCCAAAGAGGTACGGCCTAAAATACTTACACGACCACACTATAGCTAGCAGCTCTTTCTCTATAGTACTGTAATTTTGTTCTGTTTCATTCAGTGTTCTAGAGGCATATGAAACGGGTTTGTCCCTTCCGATAGGCCCTTGTGATAGAACGCTACCTAAGGCAACATTTGACGCATCCGTCGTTAAGATAAAATCTCTATTAAAATCGGGATATTGCAGAATGGGATCATTGCAAAGGATAGTTTTACATAGATTGAAACAATTTATAAATTCTTGGTTATGAATAATTTTCGCGTTCTTCTTTAAACATGCTGTCATTGGTTTCGCAATTTTTGCAAAGTCTCTAATAAATTTCCTGTAATAGCCTAATAACCCAAGGAATGATTTTATTTCTTTCTGGGTCTTTGGAATCGGGAAATTTTGAATTGCCGAAATTTTATCTGGGTTCGGTTTAACACCCTCTGGGGTAATAACATGACCTAGGTAAGCTATTGTATTTTGTAGAAATTCTGATTTATCTAATTGTACCTTAAAATTGGCTTCTCTAAGCCTATTTAATACTAACTTAAGTCTTGTTACGTGTTCCTGTAAGGACGTACTGAAAATAATGATATCATCTAGATAAACTAAACAAATTTCATTGTTTAATCCCCTTAACACATTGTCCATAACCCTTTGGAATGTGCTTGGAGCATTTTTGAGCCCGAATGGCATACGTACGAACTCGTAGTGTCCCTTCAATGTAGAAAAAGCTGTTTTTTGTATATCTGCTTGGTCTAATTCAATCTGGTGGAATCCCGATGCCAAGTCTAGTGTGGAGAAATAATTTGCCCTACCTAATTTGTCCAAAATGTCCGTAATATTAGGAAGAGGGTATTTGTCATCAATTGTTTTTTCATTCAGTTTTCTATAATCTATTACTATTCTCCACTTTTGTTTTCCTTGTCGATCTAATTTCTTTGGGACAATCCATATAGGGCTGCTCCATGGGGAAGTTGATGGTTGGATTATCCCTTGACTTAACATTTTATTCATTTGACGTCTGACTTCTTTCTTATGCACTTCGGGAAACCTATAAGACTTCGTAAAAACAGGTTTTTCATCCGAAACATTTATCTTATGCGTTATTTGATTTGTGAAACTGAGTGGAATATCTTCATGATAAAATATATCTCTATAATTATAGCATAAATTTTTTATTTCTCTACGCTCTTCTTCATTACAATGGTCTAATTTGATTTTATGTAAATTTTGTTTAAGGAGATGATCATCATTAATATTGTGATTTTGGTTATTATCTTCTACCGAAAGGAAATTATTCTCATGAACGGTTTCGATTTCTAATGGTTTATAAAGAGTTAATTTGACGTCTTTTTCGCTTGAATTAAAAACTGTCGTCAAAGTAAAATAATTTTTGACATCCACCACAGCACAGGGCATTTCTAAAAAGTCGTTAAATTTACAATAGTCAATTATTCCTATTCCCTCCTTCTGATTTACAGGTATTTTTGTAACCTTTACCGTTTGCGCCGGTATAATAATAGAGTAATTAAAATTTCTTTTAGTTCGCGATGAACTTTCATTAAATATCAATGGTACTCTAGTTAAGGGTGTAATTATTTGTTTATTACTTAAATCTAAATTTACTTTTAGATGGTATAACAGGTCCATTCCTATTAATCCATCATATTTATTACTAAACTTATAGATGTAAAATTTATGATTTTCATCTACTTTAAATATTTCAAAAATGGGTACAATGACAACTTCATTATGAGAGGTTATTCCATGTGACGTTTGAATATTGAAATTTTCATGAAATATATTATTGGGATAATTTTTATAACATATTTCCGGATTAATTATACTCCTAGAACTACCAGTATCTACTAAGAATATCGCATTTAATTGGGGTATATACACGTGGGGTAGATCATTGGAAAAATTATTTAAGTTAATTATATCGCCGAATCTGGCGGGCACGTCTCGAAAAAATTTACATTGGAATTCGATTCACCTACATTTCCACTAGGGTTCCCATTATTACTTGGCCCTGCATTTTCATTTTGGTTAAAAGATTCATATTCTTCTAAGTTGTGTAATTGATTTTCACGTGGTCTAGGGAATTTTGAATTTCTTGTTGAAACTGACATAGGTTGTGGGAAGTTCAAATTTTGTGATGATGTAGACATCGATTCAGCGGGTTGATGTACAAAATTTCTGGAAGGTTGAAATGCATTTTGTGGTTTACCAAATACTTGTTGATTAGAAAAGTACCTTCTAGGTGTATAGTTTTGATTCGGTTGAATATTTATAGGTTGTGATGGGAATGGTGATTTATAATTATCATATCTCGAATTTGTATTTGGAACAGAAGAATTCTGAAAGGCATTTGGTTTAGATTGAGTATTTTGATTCCTTAAAAAATTGGAATTTGAATTTTCTGATTTAAAGTTATTATAATTGTTATAATTTTGTCTCTGGTAATGAACGAAATTTTCTTCTTCTAACACATACGATAAGGCTAGTTCTAAGGAATTGGGATTCCTCAACCTTACCATGTCTTGTATTTTACCTTGTAATCCCCTAATGAAAGTTTTCAATGCTAACTGATCGTAATTTTTCATCTGGAAATCTCTTTGTTCCTTGGTTAAGTTTTCACACATTAATTTGGATGCAATGGCACTACGACATTTTTGAATTCTTTGACAAAAATTTAAATTTGATTCGTTTCTTTGCGGTCTGGTGATCAATAAATCCTGTACCAAACAGTCTAAATTTCGTTGGTCACCAAAGCTCAACCTTAACAAGGATTTTAACGATAACCAATTTCGAATCTCCGGGCGATTACCTACTATGATTAGGGCATCCCCGGTTAATTTACTTATAATAGCCCTTATCAAAAAGTTATTGATTGGGTCAGCGGGATTACTAATATTAGTATAAGTGTTTATTAGTTGTTCACAATGCTCCATGAAAATCTCTAATGTTTTCGAATCCCCATCAAAATGCGGGATCGTATCAACATACAATTTCAACATACTTAAATTTACATTAACATTCGTTGATTGTGTCATTTTATTGTCTCTTACGTTTAGATTGTTGAATTGATTCGTTAAATCTTCGATATCAATTATGAATTGATTAAAATTCTCTTATTTAAAAATAATATTCACACTTGAATCCTATTCGCCGATTCACTTTACTCAATTTTAAATTAGGTGAGGTAATAAGGATTTGGCTCTTACCTTGAATTTCCTCGTTCTCTGGATGTATTCTTCTTTTTATGTAGGAACAGTGGTTCGAAGCCCGTTAAGAGTTGATACTCACAAAAACTATACGCGATGAAAGTTTTTCCGGATTAGGATTTCTTTTCACTATCCTACCGACTGCGCCAGTTAAATTCAAAAAATATTTATAATTTGAACTTTGTTTATTGATTATTTTATAATGATGTTCTTACTTACTAAACAGAATTACGATTGCCTTGTACATACAATTCGTAGGTGTTATATAACTTTTCACAGATTACACATACATGGGGTAAACACAGATAAATAATTAAATATATAAGTTCAGGGTACATTTGATAATGGGAAATATACTGTAGATTACACATATCAAGAAAGTTATACATAAACAAGTTAAATATAAAATACTTGGAATAACTGTTAATAATAAAAGTATAGATTAGGGGTGGTCCATAACTAGCTTAATCTAGCAGTCGACGTTTCGGCAACTTTGTTGTGTTGACTTCATCAGGACGTCTATATTTATGGTACATCAATTTTTTATATACAATAACTACAGTTGGTAAACAATCAATAATTTCTAGATTAAAGATGACATATGTACTTACAAAATAAAGGTTCTTTTTTAGTTATGTACATTCATATATACATACATAACATAAATAAAAATAAAGGTTCTTTTTTAGTTATGTACATAACTAAAAAAGAACCTTTATTTTGTAAGTATGTCATCTTTAATCTAGAAATTATTGATTGTTTACGAACTGTAGTTATTGTATATAAAAAATTGATGTACCATAAATATAGACGTCCTGATGAAGACAACGCAACAAAGTTGCCGAAACGTCGACTACTAGAATAAGCTGTTCTTTGGTTACATATCCTCACTCCTACAGAAGGCCTTCTATGTAAGGAAACGTAATCATTAAGAAGAAAGAAGAGGAGTATCAAAAAATTCACAGAATATACAATAACTACCTATTTATGTATACCGGCATTCCATCTAAACAAATCTCACCATTTTCAAAACTGTCCCAAGCCACTTCAATTTACAGTGAATAAGTTCCATGATGACTTTTGGAATGCAAAGTTCTTGTCCAGTTCAATCCTTTACATAGTAAATTTCATCCTTCAAAAAAGATGGGTCGTACCCTTGAATAAAATTGATTTGGTCTTAGAGAAAGTCATAATTTGGTAGTAAAAGCTGAAATTCTGTGACAGAGAAACTTCCGATTTTGTGTAGTATTTCCTTTGCAATTTATTGCCAAAGAATTTCTTTCTTTAATTGAATAAATCGCCTACATCTCACGCTAGTTCTAGTTCTGTAATTGAATTTGAATTATTAATTTTTATGACCTTTCATCCGCCGATCCACTGAAACCCAATTCGATTTCCTTAGAATTGATATCCACCTGTAGGTACGAGCATTGTTCATTTATAAACAACACCTGGAAGTTAATAAGTAGTATAGATGAAATTATTAATAAATTCTATTTTTTTGGATAACTTATTGTCCGAAAAAACAGTATAAATAAAGGAATGCGTGATGTGTGCTCTTCATAATAATGTTTTTTCTGACGGTGCTGTTAATGATACCCTCGGTATCAGTGAACGGGGATAAATTTCCTTCTCTGCTTACAAGAAATGCAACGTTAGGTAAGGAACCTATTAATATAACATTTAATTGTTAATGAAATAAGGGCATCTGTGATCTATTTAAATTTTTTTTGTTTTGTTCCCCATATATTTGCATTCTGTAGTATAATCAATTTTTTGTAACCAAATGTCATGTTGGGAGCCTCCTATCTGGTATCTACATAATTATTTCTAATACAATTAGTTTAATTATTTGTAACAATCACCAGAACACTTAAAATCTGCCAATTGAGTCACTAGGTGTGTGGCGTTTTAAGTCTTCGTCCTGTTGTAGGTTGTAGCATTAAGTCAGTGGCAAGGCTGTTAGGGTGAGAAGAACTTAGTCTATTGGCGTATTTGACGTTATAGTTTTTAATTTCTGTTTTGACTGTTTCCATCTTTAGGCCACGAGTTATTAGGTAGTTTGGAACGAACCACGAGGCGTTTACTATTAGAACTTTCGACTAGAACCTTTCCAGGATCTCTATGTTGGAGTTTGCTGCAGTCCCCCACAGCGGTATACCATATGTCCAAACGGGTTTCAGGATGGTTTTGTGGTGTAGTATGTGGTGAACGTTTCGATTTTCTACCAATAAGCCAGTTCATATCTCTGACTTTAAGGCCCAACTTCCATGTTAACTGTCTGTGTCTGTCTAGATGCATGCCCAAATACTTGACATTGTCGTGATGGGATAGTTCTCTGTTGTTGAGAGTAACTTGGCGGACAATTACCCCCGCGGTTGGTGAAAGTGATGTGGGCCGATTTCAGTTAATTAATTTTTATTCGCCACTTCTTTGACCAATCTCCGACTCTTCTTAGGTGATCCTGAAGAATCCGAAGCGCAGTTCTGAGGTTTTCATGTGAGGCGAGGATGGCGGTGTCATCGGCGAATGTTGCTGTGAAAATATTATTGCTGGCAGGTAGGTGAGAAGTGTATAATAGGTATAGCAGAGGCCCCGGCACGTTTCCCTGTTTAAATAGCGCATATTTTATCCTATTAACCACGTGTTTTATTTGCGCTTCTACTTATTAAGCAAAAGAATTAGATACCTAACCGTCTATTTAGCGTGATCACAATTAAACCTCTACCACTGAAATACGTTTCAGATCTTTTGAAAGGCATGCCAACTAGGCAAGTTGTCATGCCTTTCAAAAGATCGAACTTGGATAATAATAAAGAAGAGATTAAATTTAACGTTTATTACTTATTTATTTTGTTAAGTACACTACCTACTGAGTACTGAGGTAAAGATACATAGGTAAAGAAAACTAAAAAAATTAGTAATTTATTCCACCATGGTGTAAAGCTTGGCACTTACCTCTGATAGGGAACTTCGTTATATTCAGACAGGATTAGCGACTAATTTCGTGTCGGATCAAAACCAGGTCTGAACGGAATTCTGGTTCATCTGTTTGACCTACCTCTGCTGGTGTTAATAATTGGAACTGTCAACTGTAATAAACTGGATGAAATAATCGAATTTTCGCAGCTGGTCACAGCGGGATATACAATCAACGTTCAACATGTACCATAATATCTCAGATACTATCATTATTGTGTATAATCTAGAGAATACCTACTTCTCGAAAGAATTCTATTATACAATACGAAGTAATATTTTTCGTTGGTATAATGTTGAGCCAGTCGGTATAAAACGGCCCACATTTTTCCTTCAAGAGGTCCTTTGGCCAGTGATTGAATGGTAGTGATTCCTATTCAATATATGACCATACATTGTGTTGAGGGTTCGATGCTCATAAAAGAGGTTAAAGAGGTTAATATATGACCATAACGTAGTTTATTATTAGAAGTGTTGTTTCATTCCTCCAACGGCAGGGACGACTATGGTGGGTTGCTTAAGCTTCCTTAGGGGTCACCAAAAATTTCACCCTTTTCGACCCAGTATGATTGTATGTAGTAGAGCGAGAGCTGACTGCAAAAAATCTGGCCTATCGAGTAACAGCATGAAATGGTTTTTAAAAGCTAGTACTTATACAGACCATCCATAAAATCTTTTGCTGCCCGAGCAGAACTTGTGCAGAAATTTGCCATGTCCTCTCTCCTGAATATTTTTTGGATACGAACTGGACCCATCGAGTAACAGCTTCAAATTACTCTTAAAATATAGCTTTTATATAGTTAAAAAAGAAAAAAAATTTCTGCCTTGTTAAATCTTGTGCTAATATACCTTTGGCAGAAAACTTTTTTTAATTTTTTTGGCACGTTGCTTTACCTATCGAGTAGGTAACAGCTTCAAACTATAACCAAATTAAAGTTTGAACATAATTTTATAAGAAAAAACATTTCTGCCTCGTTAAATCTTGTGCTAATGCCTTGGCAGAAAACATTCTCTTTCTCAAAGTCTTATGATACCACTAATACAACTATCATAGAAGTACTTAGGGATAAACAAAGAATCGTCCAATGAACAATTACAATGATTTCGACAAAATAATTTTATGATATAAAATATTTAGTAATAGTGTACAGGGTGTTTTTTTTTGGCGCTTTAGTTAGACATTTCTGGGAAAGTTTTATAGATAGGTTTTTGAAAATTTGAACTTATGGGTTACTCTGAAAACCGAATCGATGTAAAATATTTACAAAATGGCAGCGCTTCCGGAAATGCCGGAAGTAGCTGGAAATTTCGTTATTTATCACTATAATTATTATTATTATGGCCGTCGTTAGTGCCACGTTGCGAGATGTGGTTATTAAAAACTCGGTCACTTCTTTACTTAATTCTCCAATAGTTCTAAAAAAGCCAGGAATCAGTTTACATCAGCAGCTGCTTACATTTCGAGTAGCATCCGGAGATCATTTTATAGGCATAGATAAATCGACACATTTACCATGATACTATTATTCATATAATTAGATTGTTTTTGCGATATTCTAGGTAAAAAAATGTGTCTTTCAAATTTTTCCAAAAATAAACTGTGATTCTTAGAATAACAAACAAACAAAATATATATTATGTATTATTAAACCAGTATTATAAATATTTCATGAAAATGTCAGTAGAATTAATTACCTATATAAAACGTGTAATAACAAATACAAATGTGACTGATGAAATCTTAAATTAAATTACGTCTTATACGTGTTAGGAAACGAATGGTATTTATTTCCGCTGTTTTATATTTCCTACCGTAATTTTCTAAATACGAATTATGCTCATGAAAGTACGCGTTCCCATTCCGTGTCGAAATGTTTGTATTAACATTTAAGTTTTAAGTTTGAAAGGTTCCAAATTAATAAGGAGATTAGACTTTTAGGACACCCTGTATAGTTTGAAATTAACCGGTAAACAAATCCTGGAAAATGAATATATAAGTAAGTAAAAATAAAGTATAACATTAAGCCAAATCTGGAAAACTTTAACAAGATTAAGCACAGAGTATATAGTAGATACAATAATTGGAATAACAGGTGATAACTTCGTTTTGACGAATTAAAAAGATCGCAAATATGTTGCAAGAGCAAGATTGAACTGTATCGTGGGGTACCTCAAGGTGGTATTGTCGGTCCGTTATTGTCCTCTCAGCACACATTAACCATACTAAGTGTAAATTGTAAAATCCATCAATATGCTAATACAAGTGTATATAAATCGAGGAGGGGGAATGTGAAAGAATTTTTGTGCAGTCACAGTTAATTGTATTAATATGTATTATATATAATAAGTAATAACTAATAAGTACCTAAATAATAAAAAATAAATGTAATATATGAGTAACGAGGAAGTGGACGATTTTGCATTAGATCGAAACAAGTTGTTAGTAAGGTGAAAAGCGAAAAAATATTTGATGTATACCCACAGTGCAAAAAAACGTTTCTGAAATGTTTTAGAAACGTATCTCTGAAACATGAAACATCTCCGAAACAGCGACAGAAACGTATCATACACATAACATAGATGTTTAATGTCCGCCTTCAGAAACCTAGATTTGAAACAACACAGAAACGTTACATCGAAACATTTTATATATGTTTCAAGAAACATATCGGAGAGTAATTTATTGATATGTAGGAGAAATGTGTCCTTATAAATGTTTCATACGTGAATATTTGAAATGTCTCATATATGTTTCATTTGAAACATACCTGAGTACTTATAAAAAAATTGAGATGTGGTAGAAACTATGGTACCGAGAGCCCCAACTGCTCTGAGGGGCTCTTTTCCCAGTGCGCAGGCCCTGCAGGGCCCCATGTACTCCGGTGGCTTGTTCTCCAGGACCCCCAAAATTCTCTTAGTGTAGACTCGAAGGAGATCGGTGATGCTGAAAAATCGTTTTGCTTCAAGTGGGATTCGAACATCGGTCGCTTCTTTAGGAATTCAGAAAACAGCTACGCACTATCTGAGCTACCGACTCGCTGGCAAATAAGACATTTAGATGTGCAATATTACCCATCTACTTATGATGAATAAATCTATTTTTGGAAACGGAAATTTTTCCTTCCAATTAAACACTAAATTGTAATTTTGGATAAATATGTAAAACACTCACATTGAAACGTGTATTTTTAGTTTCTTACGATATGTTTCAAGTGATTAGGTTTCTAGTACAACGCTACTAAATACAAGTAACATTAACTTTGAAAGATGACTTCAAACGAAACATCACATTTTTAATGAAGTTTCTAAAATGTTATACGTTATCACTAAAGCTGGGATAGTTAGACAAAATGAAAGTTTAAAAAAGGCAGGCAAAAGGCATAAAAAATAATTTAAAAAAAGGATCTAAAAAGACAAAAAGGAGAAAAATGGCACGGAAAAGCGAAAACTGTCGAGATAAAATCAACACATACATAATCAATTTAAGTATAGATAAACAAATATTTATTTGAAAAAGTAATTACAGTTGATAGATGTTATCTGCTGGTATTCTTTTTCAATAAAGTTTTCTGGCTAATTAAAATACGCTTAACTCGGCATAATGACTAAGGGTGCAATTTCAACAAAGACTGTATGTAGATGCAGCTTGCAGGTAGAAATAATACAATGGGAAATATTTCAAAGTAAGGAAAATGACACATCCGAGTTATTATTGTAAGATGCTTAAATATTATAGACAAAGTTTGTATTCAGTTTGTATACCAAATTTCTTTTCCTTTCAAACAATTTGCTTTCTTAGAAATTACCCAGAAAAATATACCTATATAAAATCTAAAAATTAAAAAATACTTACATACATTTCAAAAAACTAAAAAAAAATTACAGAAAAGGTACTAAATACTTACGCGAAAATATAAAAAAAAAAAGGTAAAAAACGCAATAAAACTAACAGAAACCAAAAAAGGCAGAATAAAGTTTGCATTTTTGGAAAGTGCGTACTCTAAAACGGATTTTAAATAGGGTCTGCCTTATGTTTGTCCATTTATAAAAAAAGGCATCCTAGCTTTAGTTATCACATTCCAAAAAATATATCACAGAGATATATTTTTGGATACATATCTAAAACGTTCACATCGAAAGGTGTATGATGTGTTTCTTACGATATGTTTCAACTGATAAGGTTTCTGGTACAACACTACTAAACACAACTCCGTAACGTTAACTTTGAGATATGACTATTTTGTTTCAAACGAAACATCACATTTGTAACGTTTCTAAAATGTTATACGTTATCACATTCCAAAAAATACATCACAGAGATGTATTTTTGGATACATATCTAAAACGTTCACACGGAAACGTGTATGATGTGTTTCTTACGATATGTTTCAACTGATAGGTTTCTGGTACAACACTACTAAACACAACTCCGTAACGTTAACTTTGAGATATGACTATTTTGTTTCAAACGAAACATCACATTTGTAACGTTTCTAAAATGTTATACGTTATCACATTCCAAAAAATACATCACAAAGATGCATTTTTGGATACATATCTAAAACGTTCGTGTTGTAATGTGTATGTTTTGTATTTTATGTAACATATCAATTGAAACGTTTATTAGACATTACCATTTATTCGCTTTCGACAGGAATGTACCAGTAATGTGTCTTAGATGTTTCTTAGGAATGTTTCATTTGTAACCCTTATGCAACATTTAGAAACGTTTCATGGATGTACTGTGTTCAGTGGGTAGATGGACGGCAGTGTAATAAAAATTAGCGAATTTAATAAGAATGTAGTTGTAATAATGGAAAGTGAAGTCCGTTTTGAAAAGTGCCTTACCAGTAAGATAAGTGCAGCATATTTTAAATATAAAAGATTATACAGGGTGTTCGCGGGAGATCTACAAAGAATTCGTATACGTATTTTTTGAACAATTTTTAAGCAAAAATGATTATGTGCAATGTTTCACAATTCCTAGCCCCTCAGGACCATCTAATTTGGCCACGATCGTTTGAATTTTTATCTTTTTACCTTAGATCATAAAATATATGTTACATCTCCCTGATTAATATCAAAAAAGTATTCCAATTTATTTCTAAAACGATGTCCCAGTCCACAAATTTTAAATTATCTACCATGGAATGTAATATTTTTATATGTTTCATGGTAATGTTTTTTTTATATGCGACTAACAAAACTAGATTTGAAGGGTAATTTTGTTAAAAAAATTGTAAATCTGATGCAACAACCTGATTATCGTTATTTTCCTTCTCATTATTTATTTAAATGTTTACGTATAGATAGTAGTGCAATTTGCAACACGATTTCATCATAAAATTAAATCACGTTAATATAATTAATGAAATGGATATCAGTTATTTTCCTTTCATCGTTTCCAAGTATATACAATACAATTCAATGATGCATACCTAGACTTTGCTCAACCTTATAGCCTCCTGTGGCCTCGAAGAAAATATCAATTAAATCTAATGTACCATTTTGGAAAATTTGTCTCGTTTTTTTTAAGTTGCAGGTTAATAAAAATCATTAGCGCCCTTGTTATTTTAAACTTATTTTTATTTCTTTGATGTTTCGCGTCCTATGGTTAACTTTTATCTCTTTTAATAAACAATGGATAGGTGCAATATCCGTTTAAAGGGCATTTTTCGAATTTGTTAGTGAGTCTATCTAGTGAAGAGCTTTAGAATACATAATATACATTTTATCGGCACTTGGTTACCTTCATTAGAATATTAAGTTATTACCTAATAGGTTAAGGTGTCCTTCGGATGTTTACAAAATGGAAAAATAAAATATGTTGAATTTTATGGTTGTAACTGTCAGTTCAGTAGCAATTTTGGTTTGATCTAAGGTTAAACATCGTGAAGAGAATATGAATACTTATGATAGTCTGTGCTATAAGTAAAGTTTACTGAGCTAAATACAGAATAGATAATAATGCGCAATTTCTCGAGAAGAAAATAAATTTAATTACAAAACCATCAAGGAGATTCTCAGTCAAAATTAAATGCGTTACAAAAATTGAAAAATCGCAAAAAAGACTTGGACCTTAAAGGATCGGAAAAATTCAAAGATTCAAAAATTAAAAAGATGAAAAGTAGCCGTCACAGGATTCCTGCATAAAGACTTTGTTTACGCAATTTTAGATTCTTTCTTGAAAATTTAGCTAACTGTACCTATATAGAAAAATTAGAGATATCACAAAATGATGAAGGTTGTCCTGTATTTCTTGTGATTTAGTGCTAAGCCTTATTGAGATCGATATCTTTCTACTGCATCACAATAATTAAAAGTACGTTCTTTGATCAAGCCATTAAGAAAACCGAAAGAATGAAGAAACGCTTCAAGGTAGCAGCTTGTAAAAAATCACGAACTACACTAAACATTTTCTATCCCTGATCTTGTCCTAAAATAGGAATTGAACGATTATTGTGTGAATACTGACACAAAGCTTTCTGTATGAATTTTTTAGGATTGCCAATTAGTTACTGTAACTCGAAGTAACTTCTCTCAATTTTGGCACTATGTCATATGACACACTATTTGTATTGTTTCATGCAGCTGTGGTAATTGATAAGGAATTCATACCAGAAGACTACGACATGATTCTAGAAGCGATTCAAAAATATATGATATACGCAAAGCGAGAAATTCTCATTCACGGCGGCATAAACGTGTTCTACCATTCCTTAGCTACTATCAATGTTAGAAAAGGTAATATAGGCATTTACGTTCGGTATGCAGGTAAGTGTGATTTGGTTTTCAGAACTTACGGCTATAGTCAGTCTTACATCTTGCGAAGACACTTGGAGATTATTTAACGCGGCGAGAGAAGAAAATCTTCTTTTTATGGCAATTTCTGGTAAGTATTTGGCCCAATCGAGGAAATAAATAAAAAAAAACATTCCAGAGTCGGATTGCCCTCGTTTACCGGAAGGTGAAGCAATTACGATTCCCATGTTACAAAATGGTCAAGAGTTGCCACAATTAATTTTAGATCTTCGTACAGTTAATGCTTATAAGTGGAAAACCGTAATAATACTCTATGATTATACATTAGGTTAGTAATTTGTAGTTACAATCTGCATCTAACTTATCCTTTCAGAAAGAGACATGGTAACTAGAGTTGTGTCAAGTTTTACTAGAGAATCTTCAGATATTCAGATAAGTGGAGCTTCTATTTCGATCATTCAACTACCTTCGCTCTCAAAAACATCCGATTATAACAATGCTCTTTATAAGAAACTTTCAGTAATTAACACCCATTCGGTTGGCACAAATTTTTTAGCTATCGTAAGTGTCGATACGATGCAAATGGTTATAAATGCATCTAAAACGCTCGGTCTTACAAATACAAAAAACCAATGGCTTTTCGTTGTGAGTGATACTAATTGGAAACACGATGACATTTCTTATGTAACCAAGTCGCTTAAAGAAGGAGACAACGTTGCTTTCGTTTACAATACGACTCTGTCGCATCCGACATGTGTAGTAAGTATTTTAGTAACAACCCCAACAATTCAGATTTTAATCCGAGTTTAGGGTGGACTACGGTGTCATGTAGAAGAGTTATTAAAAGCTTTTATGAAATCTTTGGACAGCGCTATTACACAAGAATCAGAATCGGCCATTCAGGTTTCGGATGAAGAGTGGGAAGCTATTAGACCAACAAAGACAGGAAGGAGACTCTATCTGCTGCAAAATGTTAAGGTAAAAATTCACAAGTGTTTAAAATAATATAAACGTGGATATTTCGCTTTAGAAGCATATATTAAATTATGGAGTGTGTGACAACTGCACAAGGTGGAAAATTGAAGCTGGCGAAACTTGGGGAAAAGAATACGAGAAACGAGGATTGCGCACTGAAGACAAACTCATCAATGTAGGAACATGGCGACCAAGTGACGGTCCATGTTTACAAGATGAATTATTTCCACATATAGCACATGGATTTCGAAGGAAAAATTTGCCCATGATATCCTATCACGTAAGTTACGAAATATACATCACTTCCTCGAATAACATGCATCGCAATTGTAAGTGAATTGTGTACCTCCAATCCATAACCCGTATCCGTTTGGTCGTGCCTTACAAGAACATTTAATTAATTTTCGCAGTAGCATTGAATATTTTCAAACGTAACATAACTTAAAAATATAGTAATTTGGCACTCTGGAGGCTATGTTTCATTATGGTAGTAAAGAGATATTTAATATGAAATACTCGACACCTCCTCCTCAAATTGTTAAATAATGTTTTGTTCTAAAACATAAATACGTGTTAAACCCAAACATTTTCGAATACTTCGAAGGCCGAAGTGGCGGACTGATGGATATTTACATGTGACTGTTAAATTAACAAAAATCTTTGGAAAGATAGTCTTAGTCTAGTGTAAATATACTAAACTATAAATGGCGAAAAATAAATTAAAATGTTGTTACCATAACTTAGTTATGTTCAAATTCAATTTTAAAACATTTTTAATAGCTCAAGAATAATTAAAGGCCATAAAATCGTCTCAAAAAGTGGCGGAAGCAGTACACAGGTACAAAGCTTTGCTAATGGAAACAATGAGATTATGTCTTCTTCCATTAAAATCGCAATGAAGTCAATAGTTTTTTTAAATTGTAGAATCAAAATGGTTTTCCAGCATTGATAATGCAGAATTGTGCCGAATAGTTTGCAACGATTGATAGTTTATTACTCATTATCCATGTAATGGTGGCTATTACTCATGAGGCACGAGCCTTAGGCGAGTGCCGTAATTCATCCGAATGAGTAATATCCATATGACTCTTATTTAACTATAGATAGCCGAAATTCAAGCTACCCCTAAGCCAGGACGTCCGAATTATTTAGTAGTTAGTTGTTTTTATTTAAGAGCTTTTTCTAATGTAGTCATGCATTTCTTGCTTTTTCTTTAACATATCCGTGCTGATCAAAGATATAGATACACTATTTACTGAGCTTATTTCAGTTTGGATTTTAAGTTTTTACCTATGCAATACATTCGAAGGTACCTATGCTGTGCATAAAAGTGCTGATTATTACGCCCACTTTTTGCAACTTTTTTTATTAACCGCAGCCTTTACAACGAAATTTTTATCACACACCAAAAGCATCCAAAAATAAAGACTTATGCATGCTCGCGCCTCACAATACAATGAATGCGATCCAACTTAAGCATCTCCCTTAATTCGATGTCTACCACCTTTTCTCTTAGGTACTGAAGGAAAGTTTTTGAATAAAGTGTTGCGTGCTGCATTAGATTCAAAAGGCAATGTTTAATTTGTGTCTTACACATAGATTAATTGTAATATACTCGCTTAAATTCAAATGTGTGCAACGGTTTTAAATCCTTCTAATAAATTTGTGCCTTCTCAATTTACAGAACCCCCCCTGGCAAATTTTGAGATTAAACGAAAATGGTACCGTAATAGAATATGGTGGTTTAGTTTTCGACATTATAAAGGAACTATCGCGAAATCTTAATTTCACTTACACTGTATACGTTACTGATGAGGAATCCGCCGAATCTATAACCAAACATAAGGAATTGGGAAATGGTCAAAAGTATAACGTATTAGAAATGACCGACCTTGTTACTTCCAATATTCCAAATGAAATAATCAGGATGGTGACTCAAAAAAAGGTGGCTTTGGGAGCGTGTGGATTTACAATCACTGATTCGGCTAAACAATTAGTTAATTTTACAAATCCTATCAGCATACAAATGTACAGCTTTCTAGCTTCACGTCCTCGAAAACTAAGCAGAGCTTTATTGTTTATGTATCCTTTTACTACTGGTGTAAGTTAAATCAACGTAGAAATTATAAGTACCGACATCATTTTGATTCGCATTTTTTAGACGTGGTTATGTTTGGCAACTGCTGTAATTGTAATGGGCCCAGTACTGTATTTTATACATAACGCTAGTCCTGTATATGAGTACAAAGGAATTCCTAAAGGTAAAGGATTATCGTCTCCCCAGAACTGTATATGGTACATGTACGGAGCTTTACTTCAACAAGGTATGTCTATGTATAGCGTGAGTGAAATTACATACAAACCAAGCGATTGGCTAACTTTAATAAAAAAAACCACTGGTTTGCAAGAAGCTAAAATATTTTTAATACCAAAAACTACATATAGATCAACTGATACACATTAAATTTGTAAAATTGAGCCTGAAATATGAAAATTTGCATGTTCCATGAAAACGGAAAATGTTAACTATAGGGAAGTATATGTATAATTATTGTGTTCAATAGACAATCAAATTTTGCATGTGTAGTTGACAAAAATGCAGAGTGTTCTATTTAAATTACCTTTTAAGACCTGCCATATTTGGTCTTACTTTTTGGACACCTTGTATAAGTTTGTATATTTTTCACAAGTGCGACATAAAATTCAAGCAATTCGTACACTCCCACGTGAACATCGTTTAAGAAAAGAAAATATATGTTCAGCATTTAAAGAAACTGTTTCACAAAATACAGGATATTTCAAAAACTCTTAAGGTTCGTAGAAATGGAAAAGGATATAATGTTTGATATTGACATAATCCGTACTAGCATAGCTTAAGTATTTAAGCTATGGTACTAGGTATAGTCGTAGCGGTACATCGAGAAAATAGCAAATGTCTGTCAAATTGTGCGGGAATTGTGAAATTAAGTACACTTATTAATTAGATCAAAATAAACGATTTGACCCGCAGCACCCCTATTTTCAACCCTTAGTTTTCAAAAGTGCCCCGTTTTTAGTTTTTTCCATCCCCTAACGATAACTCCTTTGTTTACAACTTTTAGAAAAGATTATATTAATAAAAGATTTAGAAATTCTTATAAGGAACATTTTATATAAGGATAAAATTTTCACAAATATCAACCCTTATCGAGATATGTGGGAAAAACTGATTTTTGCAGTTTCATTACAAAATCGGTCATAGTTTTCTTGTTTATCGTTTCTCAGAAAAATTATTCAAATAAAAGATGTACATATTAATATGGTCAATATTTTAGGTATATATAATATTTTCACAGAGAGCAACCCTTAACAAGTTATTTCGATATTTCTGAAAGTAAGCAACCCTTAAGTATGAAATCGCTCGTATCTTCTTTATTTGTAACTTATCAGGAAAAACATGTGAATAAATATTATAGAAAATTATCTTTTGGGCATTTTATGTAGGTATAAAAATTTCTCAAAAGTCAACCCTTAACGAGATATATCGAAAAAACCAGAAACTGTCAATTTTCACATAAAATCGAGCATAACTTTTCTATATTTCACTACAGTGACATTATTGTTATATAATTCGGTAGGTATATGGATGTAGAAAATATAAGTAAGGGGTAATTTTTTTACAAAAACTCACCCTTAGCGAGATATTTTGACAAAAACAAACTTTCGGCACTTTTTAGAAAAGTTTTCGTAACTTTTTCAATTACGATGGTTAATATCATTTCGTCGCGGTTAATAATAGCCAATTACAGTGCGTTTCATGAAATCATAGTGATTTTGCACCATATCACACTGGTGGGGGAATTTTCAACGTACAAAGTGTAGGGTTTATTCGCGGTAATATAATTAAAAAGAAACAATCTAATTGTACCCAAAATGCAAACATAGGTCGATTTTTATATCAAGGAAGACATATTTTGATGTTATTTTCTTGGGGGTGGTTCTCACCTCCAGCGCTTAACAGGGGTAATTTACATTTTAAAAAAATGGTTACCTGTTGATCTGCACAAACATGAACATCATAACACAAGGTGGAAAAATGTACCGTTTATTTATTTATTGAACATAACTTAAATCGAGGCGTGGTTTAAAAACGTGAAATAAAAAAGGTAACGTAGGGTACCAATAAAAAAAGGTAAAGTAGGGAACCAGTAAAAACAATATGATAAAATTAACATAAAATTCATTTTGTGTCTTTTATATCTTAAAATAATAGGGTAGCTCAATCTCTCTGAGTTAACCCGAAAAATACTTGTACCTATAAAGTATCATAATTACATCTGATGGTGTTTGCGCCGCGACGACACCAAAACGGCGCTAGATAGAGGAAAATTGCATATGAACAAATTTGTAGAGCACAAAATTTACTAAAGAAAAGTCCGCGGTAGGGTGTAATTATCTCCATTAGTTTGGGAAAAAGGGGTGTGGACAGTTGCGCGAATAACGGTTGCATCATTTTGGACACCTGTAACTCTTTAACTATCGAAGATCGTGACACCCTACTGCGGACTTTTCTTTAGTAAATTTTGTGCTCTACAAATTTGTTCATATGCAATTTTCCTCTATCTAGCACCGTTTTTGTGTCGTCGCGGCGCAAACACCATCAGATGTAATTATGATATTTTATACAAGTATTTTTCAGGTTAACTGAGAGAGATTGAGTTACCCTATTATTTTTTACATATAAAAGACATCATAAGGAGCATATTTGTTCTTATGTAATTTTTTGTATCTCGAAAAATAAACTCGGTACAGACGAAAAACACATCAAATGAGTATTCCTCAAATGTAATTCACTCTACAAGTGACGTCACGCGTCATATTTGCGGACCGCCCACCATGCGCAACATCCTATCTTTAGTATTTATATCGTGCTACCGAATTATATAACAATAATGTCACTGTAGTGAAATATAGAAAAGTTATGCTCGATTTTATGTGAAAATTGACAGTTTCTGGTTTTTTCGATATATCTCGTTAAGGGTTGACTTTTGAGAAATTTTCATACCTACATAAAATTCCCAAAAGATAATTTTCTATAATATTTATTCACATGTTTTTCCTGATAAGTTACAAATAAAAAAGATACGAGCGATTTCATACTTAAGGGTTGCTTACTTTCAGAAATATCGAAATAACTTGTTAAGGGTTGCTTTCTGTGAAAATATTATATATATCTAAAATATTGATCATATTAATATCTACATCTTTTATTTGAATAATTTTTCTGAGAAACGATAAACAAGAAAACTATGACCGATTTTGTAATGAAACTGCAAAAATCAGTTTTTCCCACATATCTCGATAAGGGTTGATATTTGTGAAAATTTTATCTTTATATAAAATGTTCCTTATAAGAATTCCTAAAACTTTTATTAATATATTTTTTTCGAAAAGTTGTAAACAAAGGAGTTATCGTTAGGGGATGGAAAAAACTAAATACGGGGCACTTTTGAAAACTAAGGGTTGAAAATAGGGGTGCTGCGGGTCAAATCGTTTATTTTGATCTAATTAATAAGTGTACCTAATTTCACACTTCCCGTACAATTTGACAGACATTTAGATGTACCGCTACGAGTAGTAGAAGAGGTTCGATGTCCAACATCCTCAAAAAAGGTAAATGTATGTGCGGGTATTGTTGGAAACCAAATACTTGGACCATTTTCTATTGGCAATCTCAATACCGAGCAATATTTGCATTTATTACAACATAACATTGTGCCGCTTATTATAACGTTGAGACACTTCAGAGACATGAACCTTCTAACAGTCTAACGAAAAGTTACATTTAAATGTACCTAACTTCTAAAGAAAAGTTTCCATTAAATAAAACTTCAAACGAAAGTTTCATTTAAATGAAACATCTAACGGAAAGCTTCTTTTAAATGACATTTCAACAAAAAGTTTAATTTAAATGAAGCTTCCAACAAAAAGTTTCATCAAATGAAGCTTCTAACGAAAAGTTTCATTTGAATGAAACTCCCAACGAAAATTTTCATTTAAATCTAGCTTCCAACAAAAAGTTTCATTGAAATGACGGAGGGTTTCATTTAAATGAAGCTTCTAACGAAAAGCTTCCTTTAAATGAAGTTTCCAACGAAAAGTTTAACGAAAAGTTTCATTTAAATAAGTTTCTATCGAAAAGTTTTATTTAAGTAAAATGACGAATTACTAAGCGGAATATTAATTTGAGTATCCATATCAAGAGTTTCGGTTACATGGCGACAAACCATTCCACATTACAAATATATCAGCCTACAGCCTTTTAATACGTTACTTGATGCTGCTAGTGCAAAAAATCCTTACGTGTATCAAAAACAAACACTTCCTAGTCATTTTAACTTTATATGAACCAAATGCGTAAAGGACACTAAAAAATGTATTTATGTAAATTCATTTACAATTCAAAATACTACTATCTAGTGATGGGATAATTCGAATGGAAAATAACCGATCAATCGGTTATGGAAATAATCGTTGTCATTCGGTTTTTACATTTGAGTATTCGAATGAAAAATAATCGAAAACTGTAGTACGTTAGGTACCTACGCCTGCGCCAGCAACTGCACATGCAGAATGTAAATCACTCAAGTGCAATTCAGTGTGCCTGTCAGTATTCAGTATTCAGTAATAAGGAAAACCGAAAAGCGACAACCTTCAGTAGCGACTGATGAGTGATGACGAATCTTAGGGTTAGGGATCGTTATCGTGACGAAATGTAACGGAATACGCTGAGGTAGCAGTTTAATCTTTAACAAATTTAAATTTATGTTTTTTTATAAATAGGTACCTACACTAAATCGACACTTCATTATGATTTCTACAATTTCAAATTTTGTTTTATTGAAAGTAGACTTTTATAAGCAGTCTAAAAAATCAGCTATTTTACAAAGCTAAAATTCTTAAAAGATTGCATTTTCAATTAATTAACTACGGGTGTATGACAAAAATAGGAATGTGCAATTGAGGATCGCCCCAGTGCTCGAAATGGAGTTATTCACGAACCGGAACGCAAAATTTTCGGGTTCAGATTTCACAGGGTGGACCATCTACATGTGACCCATGTGATTCTTAAATAAAAATTTTTAGGAAAAGACAATTTTATTTTTTTGCACAGGCATTTATTTTGATCCAAGGAGATGAATATCGATTACCTTTAAAATATTATTTGGCTAAAGTCCGTATGGTTTGTTGATGTACACTTTGAATTTCAAAAATCCCCACAAATAGAAGTCGGACGGCGTCAGATCTGCTCAAAATCGCCATTTTTGGATATCAAGCGACCAGGGAAGAATGTCCTCAATAAATCCATCGTGGCGGTTGCAGTATGGCATGGCGCGCCATCCTGTTGGAACCAGAAGTAACGCATTCGCTTTCTACGCACAAATGGCATTAAAAAATCGGTTATCATGGCTCGATAACGGTCGCCATTGACGGTGAGTGGCTTCTGACTTCGCTCGCTCGTCCTCGAAAAAGTACGGTCAAATCACACATTTCGCGGTAATACCACACCAAACGGTCACTCTTTGGTCATAGAGGGAGGCTTTTTGTGGATTATTTGTGGGTTTTCAGTGGTGTCGTAGCGACAGTTTTGTTTGTTTACCGTTCCATTCAGTGAGAAATGTGCCTCATCGCTCATGATCATTTGACGCCAAAAATCACCGTCATTCACCGACATGTTGACACAAAATTGTCCCTATGCAACCGGACGCGGTTTGTCCTGTGGATCGATTTTTTCATCATTTGTATTTTATATGGGAATAAATTCAAATCGTCATGGATTATGCGCCGGAGAGTGGATCTTGGAATGTTTAATTGCGCAGATCGACGTCGACTCGATGTTTCCGGAGACCTTTCAACACTGGCATGTACGGCAGCGACATTTTCATCGGAACGCCTTGGTCTTGGTTTATTTGGACGCCTGGCTGTACTAAGACTACCATTCGATATAAATTTTCCGTACAAACGCTTTATGGTTTTTTCTGCGGGTGTTTTTTATTTTTTAAACGAAACGCACGTTGAGTAGCCACGATTAAGAAACTTTTTTGGATGTATAGCTGAACAACTACAGCGTGTTTAGGCGGAGTGTAGTTATCCATGTTAAATAACTTCTTGCATCTTTTTTTTTACACACTTCGTCTATTCTCCCTCTCTTTTTCTCTGCGAACCTAACATAACATTTCCAAAAGTAACTAATAATTTAATTAATTTTGATATTTAAAATTTTAAAATATTGGTTTAAGTATAAACAACTTTAGGGCACATTGTTCTGTAACGGGAAAGGAACAAAATCTTTCTTTACGAACCGGAACGGAACAAACAAAAAATGTACGAACCGGAACGGAATAAGATTTTTTTTCACGAACCGGAACGGAGTTCCGGTGCGTTCCGGTCCATTTCGAGCACTGGATCGCCCTTGATTCTTGAATGATAATTCAACGGTAAGTCGTTAACGCGTACACCAATTAAATTCCACTCGTTTGAATATACTGCTAATTATATGAGTGATAATTCGAATGATCATTCGGTTTTTAAAAACATTCAAGTACTGAATATTCGGTTATTGAAATAAGTCGGTTATGCCCATCGCTACTACTATCCTTAATGTCAAAGTCAGCATAAATATTGCGGGTCGAACTAAAAATAGTGTTATTCCACCAAGGTTAACAGCTTTTCGCCCTTGCTAAAGTAATGTTATTTTCATTGCAGGAGGAATGCATCTACCGCACGCCGATAGTGCAAGATTGATTGTAGGCACATGGTGGTTAGTTGTACTTGTTGTTGCTACAACATACTGTGGAAATTTGGTGGCATTTTTAACATTTCCAAAAATTGACATTCCAATTACCACAGTAGATGAACTGTTGGCTCACAGAGATACGGTATCTTGGAGTACAGCGAAAGGAAGCTATTTTAATACATTGACTAAAGTTAAAGAAACGATAGATAATGAATTCATTATGATATAATAAAGCTATCCTTTGTAGGAATCACCTTTGCCTAAATTCAAAGAACTATACGCTGGGATGATGAAGGGTAACATCGATTTTGATCAAATGCTGTATGAAGTGGAACAAGGAAAACATGTGTACTTTGATTGGAAAACGAAGCTCGTTTATTTTATGAAAAAGCAATATCTTGTAACGGACAGATGCGATTTAACCTTAGGTGTGTTTTTATAATAAATTTCTTTTAACTTAGCCGTGTTAGGCGATCAGTAGGACCTTGGTTGCGCAACTTGGCTTTGTCAACTAATTATTACGACTGTATTGATCTGTTTGTTAATAGGTAAGGAAGATTTGTTTGATGAGAAAATCGCTATGATAATGGCTCCAGATACTCCATACCTTGCCCTAATCAACGATGAGTAAGTACATAATTCCTGAATAATGGTTGAACCATTATTATTCAAATGTATATAAAACAAACTTGAAAGGTTTTTATTGAATATTTTAATTACAGCTTTTGTTATTGATCCTCTAATCCTAAAAAATTATATAGTTATTCAAAAAATAAACGTCACCAAAAACTATGTTTTGAAGTGTCAGCTTTTATGGTTGGCGTTTGTTAAAGGTCAAATATCCCCACTTTTTTGATATTTTCACCCAAAATGTTATTGTGATCATTCAATTTCACAACCCAGGGCCAAATTTTTGTTCAACTGTTCGCTAGTGATGATAGCCTTGTTAAAGCAATTAGTGTTTTGTTAATTCTCCTTTCATAGTGACGGGTGGCATATTGATGAGTTGAATAGGCCAATATGCCAAATAAAAAGGTTTAAATTAACCTAATTTATGATTCCATTAACCTCACTCACCTTCAATATTACCACGCCCGAACATAGATTGGAAACAGGCCCCTTATAACAATTACATTAGAAATTCGCCCGCCTATAATTTTCATCTCATTTCAATAATTTTTGTTTTGAGATTATTTATATTCATTATTCATTAATTTAAAAATTCCAAATAATAGCTAATAATAAAAGTATATGTTTGGTTCTTAAATAGATTAGTATACTAATTCGGATCTATCTTCTTAAAAGTGAAGGCGCTATTAGTAAGCTAGAAAATTAGAAAGGAAGGCACTTTACGCGTTTGAGCTCGTATGACCTTATACATATTTAAACAATGTTTCAATACAATAAAAAATAGGCAAGCTATATCAATATTTTTGTTATGGGGCTGCCAACCGGCGCCGGCGTTGTGAATGTACCTATCTATATGAATTGTAGACCTTTGGTGGTATGTACGATTTTGGTTGGACGACCGATTGAACCGTGCCAGGGGGCCACAACGGCTTTCTTTACATATGTGTGATAGAGAGACACACATAGTGTGTACTAAAAAAAACGAACCCTAATCCGATTTTGTAGAATTAACTCTATTCCGACAGTGGTGGTTTATGGTTATGTCAGTGACACGCTCTAACTAAAGACTATAAATATCTATGTCCTTATGCCACAAATAAATGAATCTCTAGTTTGGAATTGTTTAAAACGTTATCTACCTTATTCACCTCAGGAAACCCATTCCAAACGAATTTGGCCCGGGGCCTGTTTCCAAGGAACTGAGAAGGTTGATACAATTTCGATTCAGTTTATTAAATGGCAATTAGTGACGTCAAAGAAGTGGAATGGTTTTTACTGGCAAAAAGAGATTGATTGAATACGTTCATTTTGATTAACGTCGTGACTTTGCTGTAGAACTCTCAATAATGAAAAGCTTTGTTTATTAATTTTAAACCACCCCTTGATATTATTTTCCATATTTATACCGTTTGCATTATTTAATACAAATGGAGTTTATTTTCAGAATTAAACGTTTGCAGCAAGTTGGTCTGGTCGAAAAATGGTATCAGAGCTACCTACCTAAGAAAGATCGATGTTTTCAAGTAACTCGGGTCACCGAAGTAACAAACCATACAGTAAACTTGGATGATATGCAAGGAAGCTTTTTTGTGCTACTATTGGGTAAGGACAAGAGCTAAATATGTATTTAGTCACATTTTCATTACCGAAAATCTATCAAATTTTTTTTTAATTTGCTACTTTACATTCAAGAAACTTTTTTACCAAAAAAACCATGTCAACAATTTCAAGTTTTTAACTCCTTATTAACATTTAAGTTAGAAATACAAGTAGCGTTTTAAGATGTTATTGAACCCAATTTTTAAAATAGAGACATGGCACACCTTGAAAGTGGTACCTAAATACATAATTACACAATCAGTTTCTGCACGATAACACAAGTTTTTCTGTTCTACGTAAGTAGGTAATCATTTTCTAATGTAAAAACTTCTGTAGGGTTTACACTTGGAACGATTTGGTTGGTGGGTGAAATATTGTACACGTCATATAAAGTCAAGAAGAAAGAAAAGCTACACCCGTTCGTATCTTAAGCGACTTCAGTAATACGAAATAGTAATAGACAGGAAGGTTTTAATATTTAAAATGATACCTAATGTATATGAAATTAGTTACATCATTATATATAATAAATAAATTAACTTATCGTTATAATAAATTAACAATTATGTAAGCTGTTGAAATGATTTCTGTCCTTAAATGTAGGCCCCCAAGGGTTCCCCTTCTTTTTCTCCGCCATCTTCTTTTCTTGTTCTTTGGATTGAATCGCTTGGAATCCAGTTTTTCTGTAAGAGAGGTATTCGTAAAACCACTTTGCATTATTATTAATATTTATTATGTACCTGGATGTATTATCCCAAGAGGGGCAACTCAATTTTCTCGTTTGTGAGGTTTCGTGTTCTTGGACCATTTTATCTAAAAAATCTTTCCTTTTTCTATATTTAAGGGACGTGATGTATTTGTGTGAGAACTTTGAGTTCTAAGTGATTTCCTGCGTTTCCTTGACGGCTACCTTTCACACAAAGGTTTTTATCCAACCTATAAAAGAAAAACAAATATTAGCAATATGCAAAAAAACCACCTAATTAATTTTCTCTAAACTTACTTTGTGAAACTCTAAGTAATTGTAGCAATAAAAAATAAGCGGAATTACCTACTTGTTTTTATTATTACAGTTACTACGAAATTATTACAAATTTTTAAAATCAAAAAAAATTGTGTATTTACCTGACTATTACAGTGCGAACAGAATCGAATACGAAAAGTTTACTTTTCATTGACACATAAGTGAAATAAATAGTTAGAAATTTAATATAGGATATACCTATCAGACAGTAAAGCTATACTAATAGTTTCACCACTCCGCTTAGCTCTTTTTATACATTATATTCGATGACGTCACTAACAAGAATTTAGTTGTTTACTTCAGTATGATTCTCGGATTAAAACGATTAAATTTTCCGTTTTAAAATATGATGGAGGAATCCCCAATTGAACATTTCCAAGAAATTGCAAGTAGGTGTTTTAAGAAATAAATTGAGTTTTGTTAGATCAAACGCCTAGGTACTTATTATGTATCTACTTTTTTAATGTCACTTCTCTTCCTCGTGATCACAAGTTATTATTCATTAAATATTAATGGTCAAGTTCAATCGCCATCTCAGAAAGGTGGAGAACTTTACCTATTTATAATAATAGGTAATAATTCAGTTTTTAATCGAAATATATTCCACACTTTCGTGGAACAGTAGTTTTGTTTTATAAATTCGCGAATTATGCATTTATTATACTCAAATATTAAATTATTACTATATCGTGATAGTATTCATATAGAAGTGCTATTTGTATCTAAATCCTGATAATATGTAGGTACAATATAGGTAAGCAGGTACGTTAGCCGGTACTGTGTATTTCGTATCGGAGAGAGCCATTTTAAACATTCTTCTCAACTTTCAGTTTATTTTCATGTTGCTGATTGCTTCAATTACTTTTTGCTATATTACTGAAAACAATGTATCCTAATTGAGTACATTTGTTACTTGACACTGCGTTTTCATGAATAGTTGTGAGACCACAAGGTAAATAACAGCATAGATGAATAAATACTAACGGGAATATCATCTGGTTTCAGTTTTCATAATTTTTATATGTTCGTCTTATCATCTCCACTAATGAATTTAAAAAAAAATTCATTCTCCAATGTCCTCCCCTTCAATGTTTACGAAATTGTATCTTGCAATTAATAGGTTGCCCAAGTCTTCATTTCTCTCCCCCCATTTACCCTCACCTTCAAACTTCTCATCGTTCCTGCAGTCAACGTGCTTAAACTTATTTTTTCATGCCGCTGCAAGACGTAAAACATCATCTTTAACTGTTTGTTGTAACTTATTAAGCGCCTTCTCAATTTAATATCTTTTCAACAATGGAACTTAACAATCTCTTCTCCTTTGTGTAAATGTACCTATTGGTTGAATGATGAGTGACACATATTAGATGATGGTTGTTGTAAATTATCCTATTTGTAGTTTTTCAATGTTCAATTGGGAATCCCTTGGAACACTAACCAGAATAAGGGGAGCTCTATGCAACGGATTATGTTCTCTTTTCCTAAAAAATTTCTAAGCTATTAGCGGCACTTCGTATTGAGAAGATTGGAAAAGGTGAAAACCCCTAGTATATTTCGTTTCCTTGTTCCTAAATGTACATTGTAAAAAATGCATCTAAAAATTATAAAAATATATACTACTTTACCGCATTCAGCATGATATATGGTTATGTAAGTTAAGTTATACAATACAAGTTACAGGTTGTGAATCAAGGTTAGTTAAGCCTTTTAGTTTAGTTAATCGGAGTCGAAATTTTGAATTAAATGGTAGGAGTCGTGTGAGATCGTATTATATGTATGTAATTTAGCCTATAAAATTTGACAGATTGCAACACATCGTGCACTAAAGCCTTCATGGTAGAGGTGCCTTACTCTAAGAGTAGTGGCACCACTCATAATGCACAAGAGGATGTTTGTGGTCATAATGGTAATAGTTTGTGAAAAAGGAACACTCGTGCCTAACGACCCTATGCGTAACGTCGATTATAGACAAAGAATACGGAATAGTTTTAGGACTAGGTAGAGCTACAATTTTTTTGGTACCTACGTCATGAATTTCATTATCATGACCGATTATATTTGTATTATCTTTGCAGTTGTAAGCGGTTTTCTTCATACATAATGTTAACTTCACATGATCGCAATAGTCATGTCAAAATCTAAACCAACGAATACCGGAGCGAGTACCTCGTTCCTCAGCACCACTCCATACCACCTTCCATACCCATCCGGGACTTCCAGTAAAAATTATAAGTACAGTAGATACACACAAATTCAAGGGTGTGTAATTCTCTAGTTAGGTGACACATTCGTTCATTTGTGCATACAAACTTCGGGCAGAAAGAGAGTCATTTTGCATATGGGACCTGCACTTACTAGTTTAAAAAATACTAATGCAGGTATACGGCTCACAGGTGGTGTAAAAACACGTCATCTCTTTACTAACTTACTATTAAACCAATCTTTTCTTAGATCAAGTTTCTTCCGACTGCGATGATTATTCGAGGAACATACAAAGTGGGCCATGTGATAATCCTTCTTCGACAATGGAAGAATTATTCTGGTGGTATAAGTAGATAAAATAAACAAAAAACACTCACGGGGGTGGGAAACGGGGGTGACTTTAGAATCTTAAATAGAAACCCCTATTTTTTATTGCAGATTCAGTAAGAGCATAAAAAAATATGAAGATTTTATTTGAGAACTTTTTATTTATTTGCAACAGGTGGCGCTGCAAACGGGGTGTCAAGGTGTCCCATTTTAATCTTACCAGGGGAATTTCTCGAAATGAGTACATCTGACAAAAAAAGTTTCCAAATAAAGCCGTCATAGGTTTGTATGAGCTTTCTGAATATGCAATAAAAATAGGGGTTTCCAAGTAAGTCACCCCCCCCTATCCACCCCTGAGTGTCGGGGGGTGAAATTTGCTACAGAATCGGACGTCCCCCTCCAAACCATTAAACTTTTATTTAGCAACTTTTTTTGTCAGGGGTCCTCATTTCGAGAAATTCCCCTGGTAAGGTTAAAATGGGACACCTGGACACCCCGTTTGCAGCGCCACCTGTTGCAAATAAATAAAAAGTTCTCAAATAAAATCTTCATGTTTTTTATGCTCTTTCTGAATCTGCAATAAAAAATAGGGGTTTCCATTTAACATTCTAAAGTCACCCCGTTTCCCACCCCCGTGAGTGTCGGGGGGTGAAATTTGTTACAGAATCGGACGTCCCCCTCCAAACCATCAAACTTTCATTTAGCAACTTTTTTTGTCAGGGGTCCTCATTTCGAGAAATTCCGCTGGTAAGATTAAAATGGGATACCCTGTATATAGGCCAGTCAAAATCGACAATAAATTAACAAAACATGATGTATCTCTGATTTTTTAGTATGTTGTTTGGGCCGATTAGAGCTATGTATACCCAAGTTTGCAACTCTCAAAAAGTTGTGGAAAAATTTTTACACATGAAAAACCGCGAAATTTTTGGACTTGTTTCAGACTCTGGTCTATATCTCCTAATCCATGCATTTTCTTCAAAAGCTGTTCTATACGTTTTTTAAGAAAATTAAATTTGTGACAAATTAAGCCCAACCGGAGCTCTGTAGGTCAATTGGTTACCGAATTACGGCATTTTGAAAATAGGCTCGTTTTTCCCAAAAATGAAAATTTTAGTTTTAGACGTTCTTTAGACTGAAATTACGCCGAAACCATTAATCCTACGAGTAGAACTTATAGAATGTTATTTCTATGAAATTTAATTAGCTTTAAATTAAGTGCAGAGCGGGTTCTGTAAGCCTTGTACTTCTCTCGAAATCTCAAAAAAACCCATATGAGGTAAATTCGCATTTTTCCAGAAATGTTCCATAACCTTTCCTATCTTTTGTTTTTGGGTTTGGTAATGAAAAAGAACGCATAAAATCATTTAAAAAAACGGTGAAATGTATTTTAATATAAACATAAGTAATCAAAAGTACAGTAACTTAATCAATCAATCAATTAGTCAATCAAATTAGACACTATTGTTTTTGATGGCCCTGGGCCGCCACTTTCGTTGCTGTCCTTAATAGGTAAGTATTGGTGGATCGTCAGGGTTGTCTTGAGGCTCGTCGTCGTCGTCCTCTTCAATGATGATAAGGGCAGCGTTCTGGCACGTTTCCCCAGAGCAGATAGCACACATCACAGAACATCTGAGCCCTGCTTTCATGCAAGTACAGCCACCTCTGCACCCTTTCTTGCATTTGCAAGAGAGGAGTTTTAGGAGCTCTCCGGGGGCAGGAGCTTGCCGACTGGTAATGGGGATGAGTCCAGCCGAGGTCAATTTCCAACCCCAGTCCGTGGCCTCTTTCTCAACTCCCAGCCGCTTTTGCACCTGGTGGTATGTACGGTAGTGGTGATATGACGCAGCTCTTGTGGGTGGGGGCAGACGGGCCAGATTCGCTTTAGCGTTGGCTGCTGTCTTCAGAAAAGTACGGAAGCGTACATCGTTGAGGGCGTCTGTCCTTTCGTCTCCTCCATATAGGGCAACTAGGCACTTGTCACCGGCTGCTGCGACTTGTTCGTGTGTGGCATTTGTCTGGAGGAAAACTCTTGCTTGGTCCACTAGGGCTTGAGTTTGTTTGAAGTGGCTCCACATTTGCATCTTCCCCTGCCAGAAGAGGGCGGAGGTGGTGTCGCACCCAGTAAATGCGTGGATGAAAAGTTCAAATCCAGGTGGTAGCTCCACTTCCCCTTTGTTAAATGAGCTGGTGGAGAATTGGACGCCACCCGTCTCACCTCTGCCACTCTTCTGGAAGTACACGTTTGTTTTAGTTGATCCTAGACCGCAGAGGAGCACGAGCAAATTCACATCCTCTCCAAAGATGATGACGTGGTCATTGGAGGTATGCTTTTGCAGAGCAGTCACGACGATATCGCGGTCTGCGCCTTCTTTTGATATTTTAAAGTCCGTAAAGGAAAGAAATCACAAATAAATTGAACAGAATCTTACATATTGAAATACGAGCTACTCACAATAGAAACAAAAACTGTACTGTGAGCTCGGAGTTCGGAGATAAGAAACCGGATAGTGTGGCGTGAAAGAGGAGGTAAAGACAAAGAGGCATTGAGCTAGCCCCTACGATGCGAGAGAGGGTTGGAAGAGGTGAACAAAGGAACACCTGCCTACGCACAACAAAGAACCGCTACAATCCTCAAGGCCAAGGACGCTTGCCACTTTACCATTTTTTGCACACATTACCTTGTTGACTAATAATATTGGTACCTACCTACAATCTATTCAACTTACATACTTCCTATATGATAATTAATAACACGTTTAAATCTCACTTCACCTTCATGCCACAAAAAAGTGCGTAGGTACATTTCTGGAAAAATGCGATTTTACCTCACATGGGTTTTTTTGAGATTTTGAGAGAACTACGAGGCTTACAGACTCCGCTCTGCGCCTAATTTAAAGATAATTAAATTGCCTAGAAATAATATTCTACAAGTTCTACTAGTAGGATCAATGGTTTCGACGCAATTTCGATTCAAAGAAGGTGGAAAACTAAAATTTTCAGTTTGTGGAAAAACTGGCCTATTTTCAAAGTGCCATAATTCGGTAACCAATTGACCTACAGAGCTCCGGTTGGGCTTAATTTGTCACATATTTAATTTTCTTAAAAAATGCATAGAATAGCTTTCGAAGAAAAATGCGTGGATTCGAAGATATAGAACAGAGTCTGAAACAAGTCCAAAAATTTCGCGGTTTTTCGTGCGTAAAAATTTTTCCACAACTTTTTGAGAGTTGCAAACTTGGGTATACATAGCTCTAATGGCTCCAAACAACATACTAAAAAATCAGAGATACATCATGTTTTGCGAATTTAGCGATTTTTTGTGTCGATTTTGACTGGACTAATATTCTTTTGCTAAAATTGCACGATGTTAGATAATTTTTTCATAACAAAAAAGATTTCTCGAAAGTCAACCAAACAAAGATGTTTTCTTATAGATTATTGGGCGACCGTTAAATATTTACCACTCCCAGTTAGTATAGTATTATCACTTTCTGCACTGTAATTATGAAACGGCAGAAGAAATTAATTATGTATATACAACCATTGTATTTGCCGAAACGCGTCACTTGGTTTTTATCTAGCTAGGGCTTCACGAATCCTAATCACGAAGCCATATTGAATTTTCATCATCTATTCCCGTTATGTATTCGTATACAAATCGGTATACAATGTACAATGTACCTACACTAATGTATGCACATAGGACGTACATAATTGGTTCATGGACGTAGAGACGTATATTGTACCAAATATGTACGTACAATGTACCTAAGTACGAGGTGTGCTATATGAGCTGTTGTGCAACTTTTCGATTTTTTTGTTACCTGTTGTGCGCAATAGATAACTTCTCAGTTTCTATAGTTATCTGTTGTGCTTTGTAGGTATTTTGTTGTTATCTGTTGCACACAACAGACAACTTGTCAATTCCTATAGTATAATTATCTTTTGTGCTTTATCGTTATTTCTTGTTATGTATTCTGTATTGTGCACAATAGATATCAACAAAAATACCGATGAAGCACAACAGATAACTACCTATAGAAATGGAGAAGTTATCTATTAGCAAAGATACTCTTTGCTATTAGACACAACAGATTATAGGAGCACTCGTCCTTAAATAGATGACGGAGGTAGTCAGCAGATGAATTAATATGATACGGTGATTTGTATGTATGTACTATATAATTAATGAAATATATTTACAAAATTTACAAGAAATATATAAAATAAATCAGTATAATGAAGTTCATAAAATTCAAACTTCGTAGGCGGGCACGTAGTACCTACTTCCCTCTTGTGGTTTGCTGTTGAGCCCTGAAATCAAAGGCTACTTTAAATTCAAAGGAAGTATTTGACATGAAAATTGCAAATAGGTAAGTAACAATATACCTACAATACCAATGAAGATCATTGTATATAAAGGTTGAGAGTATCTAACAGTTGAGAAAATCGCCATGGTACCCAATCGGTGTGACCGTAGTGTAACAAATATCTTTGTTCAATTCATTATAAAAGGCATCCTTGAAAGTACACCAAACAGCAAACAAATGGTTTATACGAATTTTATTCCTATTTTCGATAACTCAAAACGCCTTTCCGCTATACCTATAGTCAACATTGTTACATAATTGTAATGCAAATTTTTCCACGATGATTAGTGTTACCACTTGGAAGTGGAATTAGCGAATAAAAATAAAAATTTAATACCAAAGAATTTCAACCAGAAGACCTCTAATACTGTAATAATATCTTATATTTTTTCGTATTTGTAGTAATTCCTCAGATATATGGTTATTGAGAACGATGTAAGAGATGGACCGCATATGGCGGTGATCGATTAATAGAATAACTAATAAAAATTGACGTGCAATTATACGTTTATTATGGCAGGTTTCGATCCAGGAGGTGCAGGTGAAGCTCCGAAAATTGACTAAATTGCTGGTGACTACTAATTTAGGGGCTAGCAAACTGTAGAGTGTATATCATCAAAAGTTTATGCAATTGTGATAATTAAAATGACTACAATTTATTGTTCTCGTAATTGGGATAACAAAATAAATATAACTGAAAAAAACACTAGTATTTTCAATGCAAACTTTAGTGGAGAAAGTAGCACTTTTCTTATAAGTAGGTATAAGTATGTAAAATTAAATCCGAGAGAAAAATGAAAACTGCACCTCTCATGAGACACTCCAAGCTGATAACCGTGCCAACAATCAATGTAACTTAGTAGCTAACAGTGGAACTTAATAATAAATGATCATCGTCATCAAAGAGTACTTATTTTGAAGTATCATAATTACAAAAATATAACATGGAGCAGTTTAACAAACAAAAAATTAAATTGAAAAACAAATAATTTACAAAATTTTCGTGTTGATAAGGTGCAATTTACCAAATGTAAAGGATATATTTAAAGGATAGAAAACGCTAGAAACGTTTAACGGGAAATTTAGCAGAAAACTGGAGAAGAGTCAGATAAAAATACCGAACTTAGTATCTAACGGAATCATAGCAAATATATTAGTCTAGTTGGCAGGAGAAGAAACGGCCGAAGCATAAGTATAACACCATTAACTTGAAGAAGGAAAAAACGTTTGTCTGTAGATGTGGGTGCGCACGTGACGACTATGGGGCCAAACTATAAGCCGATTTTGATAAAAATAACGCTTACCAAAAAAAACTTCATCGGTAAAACAAGCTTCTTATCAAAATCTGCCCAAAGGGGCCCAAACTAAGGAGGTTATTTTGGGCGCAAAAATTCAAATTTTAACTTAAGCCATATAGAATGTTCTATGCTTAAACTAATTTCCCTTGGCGAAAAGTTGATAGACATGGTTATAAGAAAAACACCGTTTTTCGTTTGTTGCTAAATTCAAAATGGCGGCCAATATAGCAATTCTCAGTGTCGGTCTGGCGGCCCTTCGGGCCCTCGGCTGGCAATATTCGAGGGCCCTTTCCTCCGATAAAAAATAAATAGCGATCTTCCCACCAAAAAACTTTACTTTCAAATTTCGACCCCTTAATATTCAAATTTAAACCAAAAATGTTAGAAATAAATTATAATGAAAGAATAATGATTAATAAAAATACAAAACAATAAATGTTCGTTTTTGTTTTACTGTCAAATTAAAAAAACACTAAATCATTACATAATAGTTACCAATAAACATGATAAAATATAAATTAGATGGGCCTCATAACTAATAAAGTTTTAAAGAAATTGATGAAATTAATAATTTTTTTTTAGTTGTTCAGCACTGCTACCGATGACTATAATGTTTCGGCGTATGCTCAGTCACGCGCGCATAAACGTTTGTTTCATATTCATATTTGATTCGCATTTGATTAAGTAATAGTAGTTTACGTAACAAGTCCCGAAAGTGATCCTTTACTGGACAAGTAGGCAAATTACAGGGCGAGTCGCAGGC
This sequence comes from Pyrocoelia pectoralis, assembly GCA_036250285.1. Lineage (NCBI taxonomy): Eukaryota > Metazoa > Arthropoda > Insecta > Coleoptera > Lampyridae > Pyrocoelia > Pyrocoelia pectoralis. The sequence continues at coordinate 69,455,459 of CM070074.1, forward strand.
GAGTCCTGCAAGCCTGCGAGTCCAGTAAAAGCACTTTTGGGACGTATTACGTACAATATTTTTTTAAAAACAGGCAGAACAATTGACCGTTCTAGGCCTGAAAGTAAAAATGAGTCCGGTAAAACCTTTTACTGGACTATCACAATAACTTTCTGGCTCGGTCCGACAAAATGAGATTTTCTGACCTAAAAATAAACCGGAAAGTACTACTTTCTGGCCGATTTTAAAAAAATACTATTTTAAAGGCGACTCGATAACTCTAAATTTTTCTCGATATCTTTCGAAATTGTTCTCAATATCCTTCCTAATTGTTCTCGATATCTTTGTAATTTTTGCCCCATACTTTTAATATGGGCTCGATGGGCCCCCTTCGGACCCGGGCCCTCGGCGATCGCCGACCAGCCGACCTGGCCAGACCGACACTGGCAATTCTCCCAGTTTTTACTCTTTAGGCTCTAGCTCAAGAACGGTTTAACTTACTTAATTATAATTTTAAAATTGGAAATTGTACCCAAAGAATGGCCAGAAGTTTTAGTTACAAAATATCGTAATCTGAAACAGTTTTCCTATACACAGGCCAGAGTGTCCTGTAAGAGAAAAAAGAAGCTTAATGAATGAGTGAAATTAATGTGAATAAGTAGATAAATATTTTACGAGACTTAAAATTTTTAACCACGGAATAATGTTTTGTGTCACCTTACTGCTTGTTTAATTTCCTATTTACTGTCAACTTCTTTTTTGTAACGTATTAATCAAATGTTTTTGTTACACGCAAATTTACAATTACAAATATTTTATAATTCTTCCCTATCAACAATACTTACTTTATATTCATTTTGTTCATGTGTTATCCTCGTGATTCCAAATATTACCTTCACATTAGAAATTAAAATGTTCAAGTTCAACACACTTCCTGATTATTAATTCTACAAAATTATTATTAGACAAATGGCAGGCATAGGTACACGTGTTGCAGAAACGCTGTACCTGATTATCACTATATTATATCAGTCAGCATTAAGTCAAATTGCAGTTACTAATTTAAATAATCCTGATTTCTTTTTATAAGTAGGTAATACCGTTGAGTGAAAGATTTCGTTATTCAATGGTAATACTAACACACCTGGGTTAGAAACTCGTTATACTTACCGTGGCAGGTTCACTAAACCGCCTTCGCACAGAAAAATAAGCAAGTCAAAGGGAAACAAGATCATTAGGGAAATTTTGCTTAAAAAGTTTTTGAATTTACTAATTTACCTACTTTACTGTATTCTTAATGCCATTTGTACATAGAACCACAATAGACGTGTTCTACAATTACCTGTTTCAAGTGGCGTATATTATTTTTATACTTATACATGACCTATAAACTTCCCATCAAAATCGAATAATATGATGAATTCATATTTAACATCAAGTGGGCTGAGGGTAATATGCTGAGACAGTGAAAATAACCATTCTTAAGAAGGAAATATCGTGCAGCCTCTGTACTAAAGTGCCTTTATGAATTTCACCATCTTTCCAACTTCAATTTCATTACCTGCTGATACTCAAGAAATACCCGTCGCCGTCGTATCCAATTATCTGTGAGATTTTGAGCGAAATAGTTTCTCTAATGGCAGAGGCTGAAGTAACTATGGCGACAATTTTCGCATATAAAGTGAAGAGAGAACTCTACCTAAAACTACTAACAAAGCGCTCCTATATCAAAGTGTATCCAAAATCTTCTTTCCCGAATCACTATATTGAAGTGGGGCGGGGACTCTGAAGCCTGAAACCCTATATTTTCCATTCTGCGTAAACCAATCGTGCTTTACGTATCCCGTAGTTGTCAGGATAGCTAATGGGACAGTTCATTGCCAAACCAAATGATCGTGAACCTACTCTGTGCTAAACTAAATCAATGCCTTCTTCAAATTATTTCTTATTATAGAATTTATTAGTGATCACTGTAAATTAATGAATAGGTACATATGTATAGCTCTGTTTTACTCATTGTTAAAGTATATCGTCCTGAAATTTACCTCGTTAAAGGATTTATTTTCTAAGCAGCATTGTTAGTACCTAGATAAACACCTTTTAAATGCCTACCTGATTGTTATAAGAAAGGGGACCTGAAGGTATTTTATGACAGGGCATCAGAGGCGGACTGATGCACAAACAGCGGCCCGCGGGCCGCTTACGGCTCGCCGTTGTTTTTCTGGTGACCCCCCAATCTACATGCAAATAACATTGAAAATTTTTCCAAACAACAAAGTACAAAAATCTTTGTGTATTTCGTGGAATGCCACAACAATTGACCCAAATATTAAAGAAATTGTTAAGTCGATGCAATGTCATCCATCAAATTAAAATATTTAAGTAGTTTTTTTGTAAAAATTGGCACAAATATAATAAATAAACATTTGTTTGATTTGAAATTAAGACCTTTTCTAATTCCTTCATCGATCATGGAGCTTCTAGCTAGGGACTTTCTTAAAAGCCCCTCAATAATATTTAGTATATGTGGCCCTTGGTCTGAAGAAGTCTGTGCATCCTTCATCGAAGAAACAAAGTGGTGCGTGGTGCGTACCTATCCAACACTTTTTTGTATATCTACACTACTTACGGTACAACAATATTGCTAAACTTTGAAGGCGAAGGCATTTGTCGCGGCAAAATAACTTCATTGTTCAAAATTTCGGCGCCCCCCCCCCCCCGGGTGCACTACTGCTGGCAACGAAGTAACGAATAAGAATTGTTTCTGGTGCTCGAAAGAGGTAGGGATCGATGATCCGATTGCTTGTATTCGACGGTGAAACATGGCTACCTTTTTTAAATGCAGATGTTCATAATTACATTTTCTCCATTTTACCACTAATCCACCAAGTGTAAGTAGGTACGTGATTTCAGTTAAAAAACATGGTGGAATAATGCCAGTTGTGTTTACGCTCTTCTCCCTAGTAAACGAAAAGCGACTTTGAACATGTAATAAAAGATTGTTTTTTCATCTAATAAAAAATATGGAACATCATCTTTCTCGATTAGGTCTATTCAGAACATACCTATAGTTATGAGGCGGAATTCGCCAATACACAAAAATGGTTGTAACAGTAGCCTTTATTGAATTGGTTTGAGGATAATGATGTATGGACGCCCGAATCGGCGAAGAACACAGACAGGCCCCACTTTTTCCAAGTGAAATGTGCAATGTTTAATGTAGTCCAGTCAAAATCGACACAAAAAATCGCTAAATTCGCAAAACATGATGTATCTCTGATTTTTTAGTATGTTGTTTGGAGCCATTAGAGCTATGTATACCCAAGTTTGCAACTCTCAAAAAGTTGTGGAAAAATTTTTACGCACGAAAAACCGCGAAATTTTTGGACTTGTTTCAGACTCTGTTCTATATCTTCGAATCCACGCATTTTTCTTCGAAAGCTATTCTATGCATTTTTTAAGAAAATTAAATATGTGACAAATTAAGCCCAACCGGAGCTCTGTAGGTCAATTGGTTACCGAATTATGGCACTTTGAAAATAGGCCAGTTTTTCCACAAACTGAAAATTTTAGTTTTCCACCTTCTTTGAATCGAAATTGCGTCGAAACCATTGATCCTACTAGTAGAACTTGTAGAATATTATTTCTAGGCAATTTAATTATCTTTAAATTAGGCGCAGAGCGGAGTCTGTAAGCCTCGTAGTTCTCTCAAAATCTCAAAAAAACCCATGTGAGGTAAAATCGCATTTTTCCAGAAATGTACCTACGCACTTTTTTGTGGCATGAAGGTGAAGTGAGATTTAAACGTGTTATTAATTATCATATAGGAAGTATGTAAGTTGAATAGATTGTAGGTAGGTACCAATATTATTAGTCAACAAGGTAATGTGTGCAAAAAATGGTAAAGTGGCAAGCGTCCTTGGCCTTGAGGATTGTAGCGGTTCTTTGTTGTGCGTAGGCAGGTGTTCCTTTGTTCACCTCTTCCAACCCTCTCTCGCATCGTAGGGGCTAGCTCAATGCCTCTTTGTCTTTACCTCCTCTTTCACGCCACACTATCCGGTTTCTTATCTCCGAACTCCGAGCTCACAGTACAGTTTTTGTTTCTATTGTGAGTAGCTCGTATTTCAATATGTAAGATTCTGTTCAATTTATTTGTGATTTCTTTCCTTTACGGACTTTAAAATATCAAAAGAAGGCGCAGACCGCGATATCGTCGTGACTGCTCTGCAAAAGCATACCTCCAATGACCACGTCATCATCTTTGGAGAGGATGTGAATTTGCTCGTGCTCCTCTGCGGTCTAGGATCAACTAAAACAAACGTGTACTTCCAGAAGAGTGGCAGAGGTGAGACGGGTGGCGTCCAATTCTCCACCAGCTCATTTAACAAAGGGGAAGTGGAGCTACCACCTGGATTTGAACTTTTCATCCACGCATTTACTGGGTGCGACACCACCTCCGCCCTCTTCTGGCAGGGGAAGATGCAAATGTGGAGCCACTTCAAACAAACTCAAGCCCTAGTGGACCAAGCAAGAGTTTTCCTCCAGACAAATGCCACACACGAACAAGTCGCAGCAGCCGGTGACAAGTGCCTAGTTGCCCTATATGGAGGAGACGAAAGGACAGACGCCCTCAACGATGTACGCTTCCGTACTTTTCTGAAGACAGCAGCCAACGCTAAAGCGAATCTGGCCCGTCTGCCCCCACCCACAAGAGCTGCGTCATATCACCACTACCGTACATACCACCAGGTGCAAAAGCGGCTGGGAGTTGAGAAAGAGGCCACGGACTGGGGTTGGAAATTGACCTCGGCTGGACTCATCCCCATTACCAGTCGGCAAGCTCCTGCCCCCGGAGAGCTCCTAAAACTCCTCTCTTGCAAATGCAAGAAAGGGTGCAGAGGTGGCTGTACTTGCATGAAAGCAGGGCTCAGATGTTCTGTGATGTGTGCTATCTGCTCTGGGGAAACGTGCCAGAACGCTGCCCTTATCATCATTGAAGAGGACGACGACGACGAGCCTCAAGACAACCCTGACGATCCACCAATACTTACCTATTAAGGACAGCAACGAAAGTGGCGGCCCAGGGCCATCAAAAACAATAGTGTCTAATTTGATTGACTAATTGATTGATTGATTAAGTTACTGTACTTTTGATTACTTATGTTTATATTAAAATACATTTCACCGTTTTTTTAAATGATTTTATGCGTTCTTTTTCATTACCAAACCCAAAAACAAAAGATAGGAAAGGTTATGGAACATTTCTGGAAAAATGCGAATTTACCTCATATGGGTTTTTTTGAGATTTCGAGAGAAGTACAAGGCTTACAGAACCCGCTCTGCACTTAATTTAAAGCTAATTAAATTTCATAGAAATAACATTCTATAAGTTCTACTCGTAGGATTAATGGTTTCGGCGTAATTTCAGTCTAAAGAACGTCTAAAACTAAAATTTTCATTTTTGGGAAAAACGAGCCTATTTTCAAAATGCCGTAATTCGGTAACCAATTGACCTACAGAGCTCCGGTTGGGCTTAATTTGTCACAAATTTAATTTTCTTAAAAAACGTATAGAACAGCTTTTGAAGAAAATGCATGGATTAGGAGATATAGACCAGAGTCTGAAACAAGTCCAAAAATTTCGCGGTTTTTCATGTGTAAAAATTTTTCCACAACTTTTTGAGAGTTGCAAACTTGGGTATACATAGCTCTAATCGGCCCAAACAACATACTAAAAAATCAGAGATACATCATGTTTTGTTAATTTATTGTCGATTTTGACTGGCCTAATGCTTTACAGTAATAGGGTGATAAATAATAAACACGCTGAATCTTGAAAAGTCTATGACAAATTTATGGAAGCTCTTTACTAATTGTATTCCTAGACTCCGTGTCATGTAAAAACACCGCTGCCAATCATAATTGTTGGGTCCAACATTTATAAAAGCCGAATGTTACATTATATGCCAAAGAGTATATAATTAGGTATTATAGATACTCTTTGATTATGCGCACTTTTAACATAACGAAAAGAAATAGAAAGTTAAAATACCTTAAGGGACGTGTTCGTATATGTAATTATGTACCTATATAAATATATAATATAATGATGATTAATTTGTTTTTAATTGTATTCGTTTTTAACGTTAACTTTATTTAAAATGCATAGGTAAATGTCGGTTTCCTTAATTAGGTATTTTTCTTATTATCCAACAAGAATAGAAACCTTTAGAACGCCCCCTGTCACTATTGACGACCTCCATACTTTTACTGTCTTCACTGCCACTTATACATATAGTTACATCGCTTTCGCAATCGTCTGTGTTGATAATAAAAGCACAGCTTAAATACACAAAGGCTGTACTGTAATGTCTAATACCAGGTCCACAAATGAAATGGGATGATTGTAGGTGGTCTTGAGACAAAGTTGGGAGGTAGTGGCGGGAAGGTTACTAGCGCGTCACCACCTGCACAGTCACCATTTAATTACAATAGATCGTTGGACTGGTAAACAACGCGGCTAAGCGATGAAAGGGCATTATCAAAATGGCGAACGTTTTGTGCAAACTCGACGTACTTTCCGACGTCATTTTAACATACCGCCTAACCAACCTCTTTCATCAGATAATGCGATTCAATCACAATCATGGATAAAACAACGTCGAGCAAACGGGATCGACTTCTAAAAAAAATGGCGATCCGCCAAACAACATGCCCTACACATTTGAATTAATGACACATCTGTGAGAAGAATTCTCCATAAAGTCCTTCAATAATCCGGCTGACTGTCAACAAAGAATTGCGACTTCTTTTTATGGGGATACCTAAAAACAAAAGTGTTTCGAACTCATCCACCCAATACCATTCAAACCCGTAAACAACAAATTGTGGCCGAGAGCGCGACACTACTGTCGGCGCAAAAAGTATATATACTCGAGTTTGAAACTGAATAAAAAAATAACCATTGGGCTGATTCCAATGAGCTTGGTATCAAATTAAAGCCTATTTATTTCTACGTTATTTAGAAGTAACAACTTTTTTAAAAATGCACTTTAAGGGCCATTTCTACGGCCGAACGATGCAAAGTGCCCGTTTTCAGGGTTTGCGACACGCTAGCTAAGTTTAGAGTTACATAAGAACAAAATTACTCGCTCAAATGGAAAAAAACGTTAGTATCTTGTAGATTCAACCTTTGTTAATTAATATGATTGTAAAATGGTTTTATCAAAATTTGATTTTTATAGACGCTACAGACGATATTGTAGCATTTTTACATCGCCGCTTCGGCTATAAACAGCGAGCGTGTATCTTGCCAGTCCATTAGACTGTTACGGTTCTCTCTCTAAAGCGCCGGTGTATGCATGTATCTCTAATTTTATAATTTTCTTTGCTAAAGTCTGTTCAGAAACGAAGCGAAGTAATAAACTAAAATAGTTCATTTATTTTACATATAAGCGGCCACGATTTTGTATGAAATACTTTTAAAACTAGTTTTAGGATATACCGCGCTTTCATACTATAGTGTTAAACATGTTGATTTATTACTTCGCTTCGTTTCTGAACAGACTTTATAATCATTACTGAAATTCGGTTAACTTTCCTGTTTCGTTTTCAAGGACAACCTTGTCTGGTAGTTGCTAATTTTTATAATTGTGATTATAATAACTTAGAAGCAAAGAAAATTATAAAATAGAGATGCGCTTCAACTACCAACGCAAAGAAAACACAAGAAATAAACGTGGTCGCTTGGGATGTTTTATGTTATGGCACAAAAACTGCAAAGGATCTTCCTCTGTTATTGTATTCTGAAATCGAATCCACACGCTTGGGTACTTTTTTACCAAGACAAGTGCCTTTATCCAAACTGCGTATGACATGTAACGCAAATATTGACGTCGACAACTTAGTAGAAGAATTTGAACACTTCCCAACACTATCTAATAATAGCATTTCAGAAACTTCCTTTGAACACCACAATGTCTTAAATCGACATTTTCAAACATCGACAGAAATATATTTGACAATTTTACTGTTCAACACCGCCGCCAAAAGAGTATTTTCAACGTTGAAGCAAATAATAAATTATTTAAAAGCCATAGTGTGACAGGTAAAATTTTTTTCCTTTATTACATATAGAATTTGGAAGTGCTTTTGCTACATTATTATTGGTTTTTAAGAAAGTGGTTTTTAGTTTGTGCTTATGAAATGGTTCTGTTCATTAATTCATTAATAATTAAGTGTTTGTAAAATACATGAAGTGTTTATGTTCATTAGTTCATTCCATTATGCGGGGCTCGCAAGGAGTTAAATCTTTGAGCCTGAAATATTCTGAATCCACCGCTAAAAAGTACTTTTTTTTTATCACTTGTCATACTTAAATCCTAATTTTAGCATTATTTATATTTACAGACGCAACACTTTTGCTATATTTTCATCTATATTAGACGATCGTAGTGATCTACAATTTTTGGCCACTTTCAATGAATTTCACTTGAACATTTTTAAAAGTTAATTGTCCAGTCGTAGTTTAACCGATCTAACATGTTACCTACTTTGTGTATCCATAACAAATAGGTTTTTAATTAAATTTCGACACTTGAATATAGACTCCAAAGATTACCAAGTAGTTCTACATTGTTGAAATTAAGGCAATATAACATAAACATAAGGAAATAACAAGAAGTATAGTAACTGAAAACTAAAAACAATCAAAAACCGTAAGTAGGTAACTGTCGCCAAATAAAAAAATTATAACTAGGTATACAATTGCTTAGGTTTACGCTTTATGTACTGTCCTCGCCAGGTGTGTGAATACTTCAATTTTTGTGATCTGCAATTGTTTCTGAGTTCCGCATAATTTTTTTAAATGAGAACATATTACTTTTACCTCACCATTCGATAGAGCATTTTTTTCTCTTTAAAACAGCGCTAAAGAAATTTTTTTTTAAATTTATTTTAATAACATTTTTTTCGAAAATACGTCGATTTGTACCTAAATTTTTCAATTCTGTTTATATTTAAGCAATATTAAGCAAATTAGTTTGATAGACTTATTAGTTATTAGTATGATTTTATCTTATCCAATTACAATTATTCGAACATGTGCTAACATTGCATCTTCAGTTTACTATTGGAGCTGTATGGAAACGCTCATTTACTAACCAACCAAAATGAATTTCAAAATTTGCTCTTTTTTCCATTCGCTTTATTCTTAGATAAAGCGCAGTAGACATATTATTTTGCTTTGTTGTATGACCAACTGTAACCCAAAATTAATCAACGTATACGTTGTCCGATTTTCGATAATATGAAACTGTACGATGATTTATTTGTTAACACAAAATAATGCCACAAATAAGAAAGGAATTTCGTACGTTGCTTATAAAATCAGCCTCACTAATAAAATATACCGTTACAAAAATATATAACTCCGCCACTGTCATTAGATCGATTACTAGAACTACTTCCGTGACATTGACATACAGGGTGGTCACAACCTGAAATTTATTAACGCGGGAAACTTTAGTAAAAAGGTTGTGGTAAAAACTTGTTGAAAAATTCTTTCAGGGAATTAATAAGCAAAAATTATTAATAATCCCGTGTTTTAAATAATAAACGTACAATCAAGTTGTGTATTTGTGTGATATTAATTTACAAATGGATCAAATTTCGAGATTAAATAACAATGATTATTCTTGTTTAGAGGAAGAAAATGACTACATTTCAAATACAGAATCCAACAGTAACTTGAGAAACGATGGTTCATTAGATGTTTCATTTTACGAATGTGTCGAAACAGAAGTGGATCGTGATGGAGAACTGTCGCTGTCACATCATTCATCTTTAACTGATTCGGCCTATGGAACTAACGAAGAGTTTTGTATAAGGGAGCGTAGTTTTAATATAGATTTCTGTAACCCTTCATGCTTAACTTTACATGATTCCTTGCATCAAGAAACATTTAAGCTGTGCATTCATGAACAGTCGACAAAAGGAGTGGAATTACCCACGAATTTCAATGATTTATTAATTGGTGACTTGGATTCAAAGGCATTACTTCCCACAAACTCTAAAGTAGGTACCACACCTACAAGTAAGTATTATCTGAAATCCAAAAAAATGAAACGTATGCATTGGGATAATAACGATGGGGAAACTGAAAAAAGTTCCAAGATTAGAAACATACATATGGAGACACCTTCTACTGCTGAAGATATTAAGAGTGCCATTCTTCGTTCGGTCTCTGAACCCAATTTGATAGGTGATTTCAGTAAGGCCAATTACTTACCTCTAATCATAGGTCAGCATTCCGATCTGAAAACCATATCAGTAACTACAATGTTACAACTGCTTAAAGGAAATTTTTCTGGTGATCTCATCTTTACAATTATCGACTGTCGTTACCCTTATGAATATGAAGGAGGTCACATTAATGGTGCAATAAATTTATATACTAAAAATATGATTGTACATAAATTATTAAATGAGACTGCCTTAGAAAATAAGAAACTTTCAGATTTAAGATGTGTTCTAATATTTCACTGTGAGTTTTCTAGTTCACGTGCACCATCAATGTACCGCTTTTTACGTAATTTCGATAGAAAATTAAACGCCGAATCATATCCATATTTGTATTATCCTGAAATGTACTTGTTGGACGGTGGTTACAAAAATTTTTATACACACTGCGCTAACTTATGCCTGCCCGAATCTTATATTCCTATGGATCATCCTAATCATTCGCAAGATCTTTCTTATTATCGTGAACAAACGAAAATCGAATCTCAACCGAAAATTTAGAAAATTATTTACATTTATTTATTGTAATAACCAGGAACTGCCCTAGTTACAAGTAGTTATATAGTAATTAACTGTGAGATATGCGTCTACATTGAAAAATGTAATATCCAATAGGTAGATATAAAACAGTCGTTAGCTTGAAGTTCTATGTTTGCCTTTATAAAATTTAAATTATTTTTTTAAACTTTTGCATGATAGGGTCATGTGAAATTTTACAATTTCCTAGCATTTAAAACAAAATGTCTGGGTGACTGAATTAAACCTATACATTTTATTTTATTATTGTTTGCACTGTTGCAAGCAACTATGTACACATTTTTTAAATTTAAATTAAAATGACAAATAAGTGCAATCATTGTGTATATGTAGTGCGAAATTTTCTTGTTTCTTTAATTAGAAAGTTTCTGTACGTTTTGGAAAAGGTGCAATGTTTCTAAATCGTTTAAATAATTAAATGCCGTGTGTGGGAATATTTGAATTCTGATCAACTGATATTGCATTATTCTTCAATTATCAGAAGCCATACACTTCTTATAAGTATTAGAATTATATTAACGATATTCGTTGTGCATGAGAAAACATACAAATTTTTTGTGATTTAGATTGTTACCTAATGTTAAATTAGCTCATCAAATTGTTAAGTATTACGAAGAACGTATAAAAATAAAGTATAATAAAAATGGTAGTGTGTTACTTATACAATATCTCCGAGACCCAAATTACATTTAAATCCCTCTACCCTACCTTTATTCCTAAATTATATTCAACTATACTAACAATGTTACACAAAGATCTCAAATTGTCATTAAACTCTATTCACAAAAAGTGAAAATACAGTATCTGTATAAATGCAGTCAATAGCACTGTTAGCAAAGAGTATTATACCACAGATATTATCTGTGATTATACTCTTTGCTGTTAGGTTGTAGCTGTACTTTAGGAATCTAGTAGTATACAAAGATATATAAAATGTTAGTTATAATTACGTTGTATCATATTCAATAAATCAACTTATTGAATGTAATGTAACAGAGCAAAAATAAATAAATTCAGTAGTTTACCGTCGATACTTCTGTCAGAGGAAAAGCCAGCTCTGGATCATAGAACTGTACTTATATCATACCTACATATAACCAAACACCAAAAAATTTGCTGCAGACAGAAACAGCTTGTGCAATCCAGAATATTAGAGCTACAGACAATAAAGTATTAACAGTTAAATATGCAGGACAAAGTGAGCTTATATGTTTACAATGACAAAGGACAAGAAAACAAGTAACTACTCAATTGCCAATATCCGTGAGCCCGATTGTTCAAATTAGTGGCCAAATCAAATTTGATAATACAGGCTGTGTTATAATGAACAACAAGAAACAGATAGTAGCAACGGCAAGCATCAGCAACAACATGTATCAAAACATTTCAAACAGACAATGGCCTAGAATACATGTAAATAATTTATTCTCTGATTTCTTGAAAGGTGCGGGAATCATATACATCAGCTGACAACCACACCATACACCTCGGAGCAAAACGGAACCGCAGAACGTATGACTAGGACACTATAGAGTAAGAGATGTAGGTATGTTGCTAAATGCTAATTTACCAAAAATGTATTGGGCTGATGCAATTCATACTGCCGCCTACGTCGTCAATCGCTCTCCAACAACATTATTTTTCAAAACTCTAGACGAAATGTGGTCTGGTCAGAAACCAACTTTAAATCATATATGCGTATATTTGGTTGTGATGAAGGCATACAGAATAATTTTCATTGGGCATTGTGAGAACACTAAGAGCATAGAAAAAATCTGATACAGATAAAGATGAGTTAAAAACAGATGTTTTAACAGAAAAGGAACATTGCATGGCATTAACGATTTCCTTAAATATAAAGTTGGTATGCGCACTGAAGTGCATAAAAAGTGGACAGGATGTTAGGTTGTAGATGTACTTTAGGAATCAAGTAGTAAGTACCTATAGAAAAATATATAAAATGTCTGTTATAATTACGTTGTTGTATCATATCCAATAAATCAACTTATTGAATCCAATATATTGTAAAAATATACAAATCTAATATATTGTAAAATCCTTGATTTTACCAAGGATTCTATATGTTTACATGTTCCTACATATTCATATCCTGAAATTGTTGCCCCTTTATAATCACCCTATAGAGGTATGTTCATCACATATGAGAGATACTAATGTAGGTAGGTGTTCATAATTGAAGTGATTTAGCGGTAATACTGAATATGGAACATAAACTTAAAGCAATATACCATAGTTAACTCAGTTCGTAAGTTAAGAGTACAGTTGGTAAGTAGGTAAATATGATTTATGTACCTATATCGACCATTTACCTAAAATGAATTGGAACGTTTAAGAAGAAAATAGCAATGAAATACTTTAAATGCATATGATAAGTTTGCTGGTCGATTGGAGTGATGCAGATAAAACAAGAAATTGCATCAGCCAATTCTGTTCAATAAACTACTGTAAATAAGTAGGCATGTTATGTTCTTACATTCCAACCACTTTTTATTATATAAATATAACATATTAATTACTGTAGTGTGGACGTATTAGGTACACAATTTACAAAATGAAATAACTTTCACGCAGTTAGGTATCACAGAATAAGCCTTAATATCACAAAAGGTACCGCACTATACTAATGAAGACGAAAAGAGAGGACCGCTTTAATAAGATAAAAATTTTAAAATTAGATAACACTGTATAAAAAAAGAACTTTAAACAATAATATGTTTAAAGGCGACAGGTGACCAAGCTGTCGAGATTTTGTTAGTCTCTAATACCCCTTGAATTCTTGAAAAATAAATCTTGAACCCCAAATATTGCAGTTGTCAACGAGTAATTTTTTTAGTAGTAGCAAACACAGTGATTTCCAAAAATACATTATGAAGAAAATGTAGACAGGTATGCGATACCTCAACTTATTTTTAACAACTTGAAGGACATGCAAGCTGATACAGTAATTGAATAAGTGTCCTTGTAGGACGGCCAGTCATTCTTCCTTTGGTTAGATAAGTGAGTGCTTTGTCTTCGCATTTCATTCCAACTCCAGTTATATCCATATGGATCCAATCTACGCAAGTAACAAACTCATTCAAGAAGGCCGCTGCTAGACATGGCTGTCCTTCGCCATGCCCTTGATTATCAACATCGTGTGATGAATACGTTGTGACCTGTTGTGTAAAATATTTCCACAAAGGCATTCTCCAAACTCGATCGCCAGTAATAACGCCAGCTTTTTCAATTTGACTCCACATTGTTTGAGAGTTGCAAAACACAGCACTCGCTCCTGACCCTAAAGATTTTCTAGTTCCTTCCGTCATGGAGGAAACGTCAATAATTAACCTTGGTTTATGCGCTTGCTGACCATATACCAACCCATCGGCTAAAAGCAATCGACCTTCTTTATTAGTATCCTGAATCCTTATAGACTTTCCATTTAACCCCATCACTATATCGCCGCATTTCATGGCCATTCCACTTGGCATATTTTCACATAAAGGAATTACGGCATTAATATTAAGAGGTAAACTAAGTGCGTTAGCGGCGCGAATTGCCGCTATTATGGACGCGGCTCCACATATATCCGCACGATACATTGACATAGTATGGCAAGGTTTCTTACATAGTCCTCCACTATCATAGGTAATACCTTTGCCTACAAATAAGATTGGTTTCTGCTCCGGTGGTCCACCACAGTAATGAATATCCAAAAATATCGGAGGTTCGCAAGATCCACCCGCAACCGCCAAAAAAGCAAACATTTTTTTAGATTCTATCCATTCCTTATCACGCACTTCTACTTTAATCCCACACGGGCATAGTTCATTAACGGTTTCTTGTGCGAAATGCAAGGGAGTCATTTGATTTCCAGGCGTATCGCATAATCGTCGAGCTAAGTTTTGGGACTCCGCCTTAAAAAGACCTCTTTGCCAACTATCGGCATCTGTGCTATCAAATAATTCTAAAGACGGTATCGGCTTCCAATGTTCCTTGCTCCTATTTTCTTGATATCTCCAAACCGCTAACGCCGCTCCTTCAGCTGCTTGTTCTGGTTTTCCCAAACTTTCCACTAATATCCTTTTAACACCTTGCTGCGCTAATTTTCGTACACCAATTCCTGCACCCGATCTCACATTCTCTAATCCTTGATCGATTAATTCTGTTTGACTAAATCCTGCATTTTCTTTTCCAAGATCGACAACAGCAATTGACCAAAAATCTTTAGTTAGGTTATTAAGTATTTTAAATCCACGATGACCAATTTCCTCTCGAGCTCTAAAAATCAAGTGCTTATGATAGGTATATAATAATCTTATTAATACATACCCTTTAACACATTCCGAAAGTTTCCCACATAAATGATCATCAAATTTTTTGGCAGATGGAGTTAAACATAGTTCGTTGTTTTCGCCCTGATATACACCCAAAAGTAAACCTTTCTACAAAATAGGATATTGCATCGAATGTGTATTAATTAATTTAATACCTTTTCACACATCACATCTTGATCCGTCGCAAAATATCTCCTATCATTTAATTTCTTATTAGGTTGTTTACTGTACAAGAACTTATGAAAATGATTAGTTGACAAATACCGCATTACAAATTAAGTAAGTATTACAATAAATTTCAAACTTAGAATTTTAGGATTTGATAACATACTTTAGATTTTAAAAAATGTTTAAAAACTCTAACTTTTGTTGACTAGGCGACAGATTATCAATTGTTTATAAATGGCAAATTGATATAAAATATAATTTTTAAGAAACCTTAATTTCTTATTTGACTTTTAAGCCATTAGCCTCGCCTGCACTAATTGCCCGTCCTATAAATTCATAAAAAAGGTGGAACAAGAGTGATGTGTCAACAACTATTACATATACCTACATTGGGAGGTGTCATTCTCGAATACCTACCTACAGTTGGTAAATTATTAAAAGATTATTCCAGAGAATCACTGTTGACAATAAAGAAAAGTCTGTTGGGAAAATTTCATACAGGATTTAGGAACAAAGCGTATTCCACAGTAGAAAATATGAGTTTAATTAAAATCAAATTGAGTTGCAAGAAAATTGATCGGAAAACTTTACAATTTGGGAATACCTATCATCGAAGATGATAAATGTGCTACAAAATGTATACATTAAATACAATGTAGCTTTGCAGGTGAAAAGCGTTCAAGAAATAAGAAAAACAAAAGATAAAGACACATCTATATGCGCCCCTCCCTTAAGTACAACCAAAGACCGTTGCTCTTTGGTACAACCCACGACTAAAGTTGTTGTAAAGTTTAATATGATAACAACAACGTTGCAAAATAGGCAATATATTCATTAGCATAAAATTGTAGAATTTTTCATACTCTTTACTCATACTCACATCATTATAATAAATTAATTCTTCCAATTAAAAATGTAGTTAAGAAATAGAAGTGGTGTTATTACTACCTTTCATAATGCACTGACATGCCAATGTATAGTCTTTATTATTACTGTGATTAAAGACGATCTAGATATATAATTATACCATTTATTTGCAGTTCATAGTCATACTATTAATTCTCAATGAAATTCTAGGTACCTACAAGTATTATTACTTACACCCCAAATACATTTGCACCAATTATCTATATTTTTACTTGTTCTCAAAGCAATAAGTTGGCACTTTATTTGTCACAGAGAACACTTTTGAGTGAAAAAATCCTTTTCGTCGGTTTGTTTTCTAATATATAAAATCTACTACCATTACAATATCTAATGTTAATTAAAAACATTATTTGGTTGATTTTTCTTAGTCAAAACATACCATCAACATTGTCCTTTGAACAACATGTCACAGAAAGTAGATACGACAAACTACTTTGGCTTTAACAAACTGTGATGTTCATATAAAATTGATATCTGCTCTACAGGCACTAAGTCAATTCAAAATCACTTCTAAGCTGGTTTCCGAATGCTACTATAAGTATTAGCGCAAGTCAAAGTGACAAACAGCAATACCCTCTCGAGCTCGTATGATCCAGATCCGGCTCTTCCACTTGCGGTATCAACTGTAAACAACTTGTTAACTTAATACGTCCAAACCCAGCACATGGCTAGGTGGGACTTAAAGTTAGATTGTCGTCATGTCCTCAGGGGTCCATCTCGAAGCATTGGCGTTTCTGCACATAGAACTGTGCAGAAACGCTCCAAGGAAGAACCTGTGACTTCTTGTGGGTATACCATTTGGGCACTGTAAGTTTAACAAGCACATGCATTCATTTCACGTGTGGAATGGCTTGAGTGACGTGGCGGGGTCGGACGACTCAGGACGAATCAGGGGAGGTAGTACAAACGGACCAAATAGGTGGCCTATGTACGCGTGGACTTCTGACTACTCTCCCATCGTAATCTAGAATCCAGAATCCAGACTACCTACCAGTAAAGTATGAGAACACAAAATTCTACTCGTAATGAAGACGACAATTTCTCTGACATTCTTAAAAGTTTTCCAAGTCCAGCACCAAGCTTGTGGAATCTGCATTTTTTCAAAATATTGTTGAAATAGAATGTCTCAAGTGTTTTCAACACAAATTAATGGATAGATTATCCCTATCAAAATATAAATTGATATGACATTGTTTGAAATGTTTGAACATTTTTTTAAAATTCGCGTTATTTGAGTAGTTTAATAGATCCTATTAAAAGCTCTCAAATGACGTCATTTGAGTGCTTTGTTTTCAAAAGGAGCAAATTCTAAAAAATAGTATAAAAAACTCGTTCATAAGGCTTTTATGGCACTCATCCTTTAAAAAACGAGCGGTGCAGCAACGAGTTTTGAGAATATTATACTCTTTGCTACTACTCTTATACTGTACCCACGCTGTCATAATAATGTACCTGTATCTGTAACTAAGTATTTCTTTTCTGTGTATCTTAACTGTATCTAGGTACTGAAATAAATACCTACCTATCGCAATCGCAATACTGTTTAATGAATGTAAAATAAAATTTCGATTTTGTGTACACTTTTTGATTTAATTCAATAGTTCTAATTATCGTCTGTAGTTCATTTGATTATATGTCAGTTCGATTTACCTAATGCAATAGTTCTAATTATGGCCTGTAGTTCATTTTATTTATAAGTCGTAAAAAGTAAATTTAGGTTAAAAGTAAAAACTACTTTAAAAAAAATATAATACCTATCAATAGAAATATTTTAAATTTACGAAATGGCGACAAATACTACAGGAATGACCGTTTCGCAAATTCTAAGATCAAGAGTTGAACTTGAGGATGAACCAAAAAAGAAATCAAGAGAGGATTGGCGAAAAGCAAAGGAACTAGAAGAAGCTCGAAAAGCAGGTACTGCACCTGCTGCTGTAGATGAAGAAGGGAAAGATATAAATCCACATATTCCACAATATATATCGACCGCCCCGTGGTATTACGGTGCAACGGGTCCTACTTTGAAACATCAACGTCCACAGCCAGAAAAGCAACATACATTCTCAGATTTGGATGAATGGTATAAACGTGGGGTCGATAATGTAAGTAGTAATGTTATTTTACAAATGTAATTATTTAAAATTGGGGATTTTAGGCGAAAGTTACCATAAAATATCGTAAAGGAGCCTGCGAAAACTGTGGTGCCATGACACATAAAAAGAAAGATTGTATGGATCGTCCTCGAAAGGTTGGAGCAAAATTTTCTGGTGCCAATATAGCGCCAGATGAGTATGTACAATCTAAGTTAGCTCTAAGTTATGATGGCAAACGTGATCGATGGAGTGGTTATGATCCTTCAGAACATAAAGCGATTATAGAAGAGTTTCAAAAAGTGGAAGAGGCTAAGCGACAACTTCGTGCTGACAAACTTAATGCCAATGAAGATACAAATGAAGAAGATGAAGAAGAGGATGAAGATAAATATGTAGATGAGGTTGACATGCCTGGAACAAAAGTTGATAGCAAACAAAGAATTACAGTGAGAAATTTGCGTATACGTGAAGATACGGCAAAATATTTAAGAAATTTAGATCCAAACTCTGCATATTATGATCCCAAAACAAGATCAATGAGAGAAAATCCCAATCAAAAGAAAGACGATTTGTAAGTACCTATTGCCTTTAAGATACTTTTGTTCAATAGTATGCAGTCAGAAGATCCTCTTTTGATCAAACAGAACTTACTTTTTGAAATTATTCGATATACAGATCTATTTGGCTTTGTTGTTACAGTTCTAACAAAATTATCTGCAACCTTGTTCCCTACCATCCCACTGTATGCCACTTTACTGTGGTTATCACATTGAAGTTTAATAGCCATAGCTGTTAAAATCAGAACTTGGAACACTTTGTCATTAATAATACAGAATTTCTGACCTTGTCTTGCTATATGTTATACAGGGTGGTCCAAATTGGACAATTTCTTAAAATTTAGGAAATTTTACTCTCTTTTCAAAAGCCGTCCATATGAAAAAATGTACTTTAGGGTCCTAAACAAAAAACCAAACACCCTGTATAAAAACTGTCAATCGCGATGGATCCTACGTAAAAAAGTGTTCTAAGAATAATTTTCCCAAAATCAAATCTTTAATAATAAGAAAGTTATGGAGCATTAAAGAAATTGACCAAATTCGAGAAACGCCCCCTAGGGGCCAAACGATTAAAGATAGCTGAATTCTGTTTGTGCCAATGATTTTCTCATTATCCACCTGGGTCTATTTGTTTTTATCTCTTAAAATAAAGGGTGTTTCCATAAGAAAGTGTCCAATTTGGACCACCCAAATAAGTTTCCACCATTTGGCACAAGTTGGCACCACCAGCAAGTTATGGGTAAAATAATTGTCGGATATGTAACGTCATCGTAAGGTTGGACATTACAGCGAAATATAATTGTATTCAACTTTAAGCTCTAAAAATTCTTAACTCCATGCGATTTGAAGTACAATTATTTTGGTTACGTTTCTTAAGCACGGATTTTTGTCGCAGAAACGCCATCTTAAAGCCTCTGTTCTAATTACTAGGTATTAAAAATGTGTAAGGGTTTCTATAATTGTTGACTTTTCGTGCTTACCTTTTTTCGTTAGGTGGCTAATATTGCCCACCATGAGTTCGATTCTGTATTACTTTTTCCCACCTATGTTCTCCATTCTCATCTGATGCTGGTTTTTGGATCTACCTCCATCCACGTCATGTTTTCTAGGAATTGTTCTTCTCCAAGTGTTGAATGGTTTTGCTACCGTCCTTCTACCAGGTACATTTGCAATTCAGTGTGTGTCTAATTCACCTCCATTTTTGTCTTCTGATTCTTTTACCTATCTGTTCTTGATTTGTTATTATTGTTTAACATGTCGCAGGTACTCAATTTTAATTTTTCACTGCTTTTGGTTTCTGGTTTCCTGTGTTAATGTTTGTTGTTTTACTACTGCTGCTACCCGTCTTGTTGTTTTTATTTTCATGTGCTATTAAGCAATTTCAAGCTCTTCCAAAATAAAAATTCACCAGTTAATTACTGTTAGTTTATGTTCAGTACTTTCCATTACCCAGTTCACTATTTTTAGGAATAAAATTGCTGACAGAATACATCCTTTACTGTACCTTAGATTCTATTTTAATGTTTAATTCTTGCCAAGTAACCTTATAGTAACTTTATTATTCATAGATAGTTATGGAGTTGTACTATATTGTTCTAAGATATTCTAAGCCCATACAGTTAACATATATGTTATTTCTCATGGTAAATACTTGCTCTAGTAGTTCTTAGTGCACAAATGTGATCTTTGTGGTTGAAATCTGGCTTGATTTTCCCTTAATATTTCATTGAGTGCCTTCTTCATTCTTTCATATATAATCTTTGTCATCACTGCTTGCTGTGCAAAGTAATGCCTCTCCAATTTTCGAATCTTGATAAAATTACTGTTTTTGGTTATAACCACCCTGGTTTGGCTTGCAATGTCCAGACGATATTTCCTAAACTAATAATATTAGGAAAAAACATTTAAATTGAAAGTTATTGAGTATTACGTATTCTATATTATAGGGCAAAAAAACATTTTTTTTGCTGAGCCATTTTTGGCCCCCCCCCCAAAATTTTTTTTTAAATAGCGACAATTTTTTTTTATAATTTCACAAAGAGAAAATTTTTCTGAATTCAACGATGTATAAATTTCAAATTTTGATATGAATTTATTTAAATAGCAATAGAAGAAATAGGTATTTAATTTCATTAACATAGGATGGTATGAAAACAAAACCGCACATCATCTGTCAACAAATTTTTCATGTTTTAAGTAACAAATACATAATAAGTTGATTTATTTTGTCATTATTCGATCACTATGGTATTGAATTTCACAAATAACGAAAAGGCTGATATGTTATTAAGACATTAAACTGTTGTTTATTTAAATAAATTTCATATCAAAATTTGAAATTTATACATTGTTGAATTCAGAAAAATTGTCTCTTTTTGAAATTGTAAAAAAAAATTTTGGGGGGGGGGGGCCAAAAATGGCTCAACAAAAAAATTTTTTCCCCCCTATAACATAGAATACGTAACACTCAATAACTTTCAATTTAAATGTTTTTTCCTAATGTTATTAATTTAGGAAATATCGTCTGGACATTGCAAGCCAAACCACCCTGTATAGTGATTATTGCTTGTAGCCAATCTTCCTCTCGCTATATGTACAATACTTCTGTGGAGATTACTGTATGCATGTGTATTGATTGTGTCTCTTATTTAGTTCTTGTTTGTTCTCTCATTCCCTGGTTTTTCAGGACATCCTTCTATGCATATCATGTTTTAAAGTGTTTATCCATCTCTTAACTATCTCCTTTTCAGTTTTACATTCCTTTTTGTACTGTATTCTGATGAACAGTTTTCCCAATCTGTATTCATTTTTACCTATTGTTTTTTCTTGATAGCGCCTATCAATAGGGACCAGGCAAGTGACGTCATGAACCTATTTTTTGACGGCTCTGAGGGCAAAATTTTTTCTATTCGTAATAGTACAGCCTATAGTGTTTGCATGTACAGGTTGTGCGCATTAAGGGAACGTAAGAGTTGAATTCACAATTGTCTTTTAGCCCGCGTAAACTAAAAATATGTGTTTTGTGTAGCGTTTGTTTGCCCTCAGAGCTGCCAAAGTCAGCTGATTGCCCGGATGTAACTTAATTCAATTCTGCACCATACTCACACATACATACTACACACCCACAAAAATCTATTTTTTCTATGTAATGTATTACCTATAAAGGATAATGTCTCAACTGAACAAACACTGAATCAACTGCATCAAGTGATTGAACAGACATTCATAATTTTAGGAAAAGCCTGATTCATTCTGCTCAATTATTGTTGTTGGATTCAATTTAGAAAATTTCTTGGTTTTGTTGCAAGTTACATGTTTGTCTACCATTTGCTTCCTTTTTACCTGTATAATTTTGTTCAGGTAAACACATAATCCTATAAATACCAAACACTACAATAAAAATTTTACTCAATAGGACGACGCGTTTTGACATCTAAGCTGTCATCGTCAGTCAACAACAGCAAAGAATAGTTAGTTGTAATTAGTTATTAGCAAATAACACTTTATACAAATGAAAAACAACTACACTAATCACATAATTTTGTGTCTATCCACCCTAAAACTTTTACTTTTACCATCTCATTAAGGATACCAAATGTTTTATATTCAATTTTCCAGAAATATAATTATACTATTCGTAATTATTCATTCTTGAACTTCGTATAGGTACCGTATTTCCAAAGTGGTTTTCACTCTGCTCACTTTGCATCTCTCAGATTAATATTTGGACACTAATTGCTGAATTGAACAATTTAAATAATATGTGTTTGCATAACGATTCAACAAAATAATGTGTACCTTATTTACAGATATGTTGGAGAAAATTTTGTTCGTTTTACGGGCGACACTCAAAAACATGCCAAAGCGCAATTGTTTGCTTGGGAAGCATATGAAAAAGGAGTTGATGTTCATTTACTAGCCGAACCTACCAAATTAGAAATGCTTCAACAAGAATACGATAAGAAAAAGGATCAAATTAAAACCCAAGTTCAAAAAGATGTTTTGGAGAGATATGGGGGAGAAGAATACCTACAAGCTCCACCAAAATCACTTTTACTGGCGCAAACCGAAGATTATGTGGAATATTCGCGATCTGGAAAAGTAGTTAAAGGTCAAGAAAAACAAGTGGTTAAATCGAAATATGAAGAAGACGTTTATATTAATAATCATACAACAGTTTGGGGTTCGTATTGGCAAGGTGGTCAATGGGGGTACAAATGCTGCCATTCCTTTATAAAGAACTCGTATTGTCTAGGCGAATCGGGGAAGCTAAAGGAGGCAAACACACCTAAAATTGAAAACGAATACAGTAAAACTAAATGGAAACAGAACTTATCAGACCAATCTTCACAATCTAGCAGCAGTAGTAGTGATGACGAAACTGATAACAGCAAAAAGAAAAGTGAAAGAAAGAAGAATAAGAAAAAGAAAATGAAAGATAAAAAGAAAAAGAAAAATAAAAGTGATAAGAAGGATGGCTTAGTAGATGCTATAAAAGCAGAGGAAGAAAGTCAAGCAGATGCAGATAGGTTGTTGCAATTAGATGAAAGAAAACGACCGTACAACAGTATGTTCGAGGTGAAAAAACCAACTGACGATGAAATGGAAGCTTACTTTCTAAAACGCCGAAGAGAAGAAGATCCAATGAATCAATTTATATAGTTTACATTATTACCTATTTGTTGTTTTTTTAAACGTAGATACTACATTTCATTAACCGTAAACCTCTAAAATTTGAATATGAAATATTACAATAAAGTAGAATAAGTGATGCAAATGAATATGCGCTTGTCTTGTGGTTAAAATTTATTACTACTCATTTATTTAAAAATTCTATACGAAATAACACTGTATTTCGTAGATTTTATTGTGTTATATTTCAAAATCAATAAATTGAATTTTATGCTTGAGGACACTACATCACTATCTAGTGCCATTCCTATCTTGACTTTAAGAAAAGTTATTATGAAAACATTATGAGTAACAGGGCCCGTAGCTAGGCGTTGGCGATAAGGAGGTTTTCGAGGTAAAAAAATATGAAACTACCAACACTTTTAGGTACAGTTCCCGTCACGACTGAAGGCGAGCGCGCCAATTTCTGTTCGATGCGCAGTAGTCTTTCTTACGCGGTTCCTGCGCTTAAAGTCGTAGTTACAATTGTCTGTAGTCATACCACTTAAGTTAAAAATATAAAATATCTATTTTTATACTCTAAGTTTAACGACCCCACTGAAGTAGCTTTTCAACTACATCGTGTTCTGTCGTAACACCTTCGCGATGCGCCGTCTGCTCGCCTTCAGTCGTGACGGGAACTGTATATGAAATTATCTATTTATCTAATATGACATTGCAAGGCAAGATGACTCTAAGCGTGGAGGTTGTGTAAAGGGACCATACATGACATACGCGTACATATATGTCCACCCTACATTTAAGTACAGATGTGCAAGTAAATATGGGATTCATTATGGCTCTCGTATATTCTGTTCCCAAATTCGACGCTCACCGTTGGAATCTTGGAATTGGTAAAAGATAGGACGTCTGTAAGAGTATGGAAACCTTCTTTTCTTTTTACATTAAAGGTTATGCACATAACAGAGTCCAAGCAGCAAAATTATTAAGAGGTTGTGAAAGAATTAGAGAGAATGTGCCATATCCTACATACTGAAGCAAAGTTGACAATGAAGTCTTTAGTAAGGGCTCTGAGACAAAAAGGTCTACCAAGGGTTACCAAAGCCCCTAATATATGGGTTTTTGAAAGGACTCTGACTATGACATGCCATGGAAAATGAAATTACAATATGCAATGTACATATCTCTTGAGACGATTCAACTCTATAAGAGCCAAAGGAGTTACAAAAATAGGAACTGATGTAATTAATGGAATTATTATTTATTTATGATTATGTGTATAATCAACATTCAATTAGCATCCCATCAATAGTTTCAGAAACTTAGTTTACTCATCAGCCCCATTACAAGCCCAAAATTAATTATTGCTTCCCACACTTTGCTATATGCTTCAAATGCTGTTTTGTCATTGTAAACATGAGTGCCTTATCTAAGTATAGTTAAGAGGGGCCGACAGATACACTAGGTGTTTTCTTTTTGCATTTTGTGGCACACTTAAATCACCTCTGTCAATACACACCATTCGTTTTATAAAAATAATTTGACTCAGTTCTCAATAACCCTATTCGTTTTAAAAGCTTTATTTAAGTTTTATATTAACCTGAGGCAGAAATGTCTACATGACGCAAGGTGCTTCAATCACGTGATAATTGTGCATTTGCCTAACCCTGTGGCACACCTGTGGCGATGCAAAAAGAAAATACCTATTATTCGTCCATTCTGCACTAGCATTTTAAAACCGCAAACTTACTTTTCGAACGTGCTAGAATGAAGGGTGTCACAAAACTATTGCGTACTATTTAAATTGTGTTTATAATGTGCATTTAAATTTGACTAAGTAACCTGCTAGTAATTTTAACATTTTGACTTCTCCTGACATGGAGGAGTCAACTTATCGACTACAACTGTATATATTAATTCATTACCAATTTTACTTGAATATATAACTTTATTCAGATAAAGAGAACTATATCTACTATCTACCTATAACGAATTGAAATTTATAATCTTCATGATTAATATAGGGATAAATCCTTCGTAACACGTAACAACACTCCATCATTAATCATTTGTCCAACAAGTTTGGCCGTATTACACGCATCATCTAAACCACAATGTTCAATACCTGTAAAGCTTAATCCAATTTCGGTAAGGGCTCCATTTAATCCTTTTGGTCGACGGCAATAATGCTCCTGTTAAGATAAATTAAATTGGACACAATGCTGTAATTAATTACATACCCTGTATAATAATCTCACATCAATCCACGAATTAAAAAAGTCTGGTTTCTTAATTCTTTTTCTTTTGCACTCATTAGGTAAGCATGTCTGCAAATCCCAATCTGACCACGTAGCAAATACCGCTCGATGAGAATTACACCCATTTATTGAACCAGAAACAGAAACTTTATAATTACGTATTTGTTCATTTAACCATTTTGTAAACAACATTAGACAAGTACCTAACGGTACACCATTATCGACCTGTTGTTGAGTTATATTGGTGAAATTTGTACAAAAATCACTTAATTTTGGGCTCTCTATTGGCATTACGTACTGTTGAAAACTTTGTAAGATTTTATTTTGTAATACACTGTATAGCACTACTGAAAATTCGATTATCTCGCATGGCCTTTTATTAACATCTTGTTTATCCCAACACGTTGCTTCGAAATCTAATACAAAAATATAGTCAAAGGGTTGCTTTGCAATTTTATCATTTAAATCTCTTTCTATTGTAATTATTTTAACTAATCCGAGTTTTCTAAAAATCATACATTATTTAGTACCTACACACTTATATAATTACTTACTTAGCGAGGGTGAAAGTATCCATCTTAGATAAGTATATCGATTAACAACAATTTTAAGTTCAAATAATTCCTTACAAATTCAAATATAAACTACTTTGGCTCCTAATCGTTAATAGAAACAAAAATATCTGTGAAGTTAGCAAGATAATATCCTCTCCCTTGGAGTGAACGTATTCAATGAATTAACTTGACTATAATACGTTTCATCTAACCAAAAAAAGGGAAGGTAAATTCGACCTTCATTTTGATTGGTTAATAACGAGTCTTGTTCGCATAACCTGAAGTGAAAAGTAACTGGAAAAAAATGAAAAATTGTATTAAAAGTATTTATGCAATAATTTGCGGGCGTAAATAGCACCTTTTGAGCCTTAAAGGTCTAAAAAATCAACAATTGTAATACATAGTTATACAGGGTGATTCACGACTATTCCCTCGGTCTCTTATGCCTAAATGGTACAAGATATCAGCTTCATTTTTTGGTGACATATGTAAATTGATATCGACTATTTTTTAAAATTATTTGCAATTATACAGGGTGGTTCATAAAATTGTAATATAACAAAGTTAGGTTTTTTAAATGCAACCCCCTGTATTTTATTACATTTTTAGATTATACGTTAAAAACTAAGGTAACTTTATTCAACGTTCCCTATACCTATCGCTTACCAATTTTGAGAAAATTGTGATTTTAAGAACAATATTCAATTTAAACAACCCCTAATAACACGGAAACCACTGACTTTTAGTAACGC
The DNA here is from genome assembly GCA_036250285.1 of Pyrocoelia pectoralis. Classification (NCBI taxonomy): domain Eukaryota; kingdom Metazoa; phylum Arthropoda; class Insecta; order Coleoptera; family Lampyridae; genus Pyrocoelia; species Pyrocoelia pectoralis. The sequence goes on from CM070074.1 coordinate 69,482,551, forward strand.
AAATTTATATCCATTTATCTTGACCTTTAAGGCTTTTATTTGCACTACGTAGGATTTCGATTTGTTGTAGAGGGTGTTTAGAAAAAGGATTCATATTTTACAATTTTCAAACATCAAAAACTCACTTAACTTAAATGGAACACCCTGTATGTTTTTATTCTATCTTAAATAACTTTTCATTTTCTATCAAAAAATATATGAGTAATAGATATGTCTAAAATCAACGATTAAAAAGTTATTAAGATTTTTCTATAAAATTTGTGTGAAAATGGTTTTTGTTTGCATTCTAGTAGGCCATGATTTTTTTTATTGTAGTTTGTTAGCTATAAAACTGCCTTTTATTTATAGATCTACAAAACAAAACTAAACTTAATGGTTTTACAATAGTATTCAAAAGAAATAATCGTTCCACTGTACGTTACTAAAGACTGTCACCCTCCGGCTCTTCACTTCACGCGCCACGCGCATCACTCACGACTCCGTTCTCGCGACTGTCCCTCTCGTGCCCTCCTTCCTTCCTTCGTGAACGGTTTCCTTTACGTTCACACTCGGCCCTTCCTGACATGAGAAACGTCCCTGTTTCGTAATCCTCCAAATACCTCGGCCTTCTAATCCTTCGTCGCCCTATACCCTCTTCTTTCAATATCTCCGCATCTTCGTGGTATGGGCTTTCGCTGGGCGTCTCCTCCTCGTCATGTTCTGACTCTACTCCTTCGTTTTCTTCTTCATCCTTTTCCTCCTCGTCATCTTCTGACTCCACTTCTTCGTTTTCGTCCTCATCATGATTTTTGTATAATTTTAACTGACTCACGTGGGCAGTCGTAGAGTATTTCCGCCCCTCCGTTGAGTTTAACTTTTCCACTACGTACATATCTTTTGGCAGTCCCTTTAGTATCACCAACGGACCTTTGTATTTCATTTGCAGCTTGGTGGATTCTCCCGTTGCTGTTGGTAACGTTTTCATCACTACGACTTCTCCCACATTGAAAAATTTCCCAAAGTATCGTTTTGCGTCATACCTTGCTTTCGCCTGCTGCTGCGCTCGTTGGACTTTCGTCGTTATTCTGCTCCGTAAATCCTCGGGTCTTTCGTATGAGTCGATATCTGCAATTTTTCCCATAATTCCATCTTCAAACGTCGGGTTGTAACCATACAAGCATTCGAACGGTGTTTTTCCCGTTGATTTGTTCTCGGCATTATTTAGATCTCTCTCAACTAAGTTGATTTCTTCGTCCCAGTTCTCTTCGTTTTTCATTCGGCTCATAATCATCGGTACGAGGGTTCGATGTACTCGCTCCACCTGTCCGTTCGCCTGTGGACGATGACTTGCGTTTTGCACGTGTTGTATTTGCTTCCTTGTACAAAACTCTTCAAAATCCCGCGCGGTGAAAGCCGTCCCTCGGTCGCTTACCAGAATTTTCATTTTTCCGTAGTCGTTCATAAATTTCTCCAACGCTTCCAGGCTCTCCTTGCACCTCGTGCTCTTTTGTGGATATAACCTTACAAATTTCGTCATCGCGTCGATCACCACCAGAATATAGGCGTTCCCGTTTTCACTTCGCACAAAAGGTCCAAGATGATCAATATGAACCCTTTCGAAAGGTCTCCTGGGAAACGGTATTGGGTTCAAACCTCCCGGCCGCTTCCCCCCCGGTATCTTGCTCACTAAGCACTCGAAACAACCTCCGATATGCGTTTTGACGTAATTCCGCATTCTACGAAACCAATATCGTCGTAAAATTTTTGCGACAGTCCTGTCCACGGAGAAATGTCCTTGCATATCGTGAAATTTTACCACAGTTCCTTTCCTCATGCTATCTGGTATCACATAGAGAGCTCGCTCCTCTTCTCTCACTTTCACAATTTTTAATAACCTTCCATTTTCCAGGAGGTAACCCTTTATTTGTCCTCGTTCGTCCTGGGTTCGTTCCATCTCAGGCGTTTCTAATATCCTTATTTTTTCTCTTAGCCGGTCATCAGTTTTCTGTATCATTAAAATTTGTTCTTCTTCCGTCAAGCACACGTAAGAACTCAGCTTTTCACTCACTTCGGTCTCTATATCTGAAGGTTCCTCGACTGGTGCTCTGCTTAAGGCGTCGATATGCGCCATTTTCTCGCCGGGCTTGTGTTTTATATCGAAATCGTACTCGGCCAATAGCGCGTACCATCGTGCGATCTGCGGCTTTATTGACTTATTTTGGTTTAAGTACACCAGGGCTTGGCAATCCGTAACCACGGTGAACTTTATGCCTATCAGAAATGTTCGTAACCGCTCCACACTCCACACCACCGCCAGTAGCTCCAACCGACCGGAGTGGTATTTTCTCTCCGCTTCGGTGGTCTTCTTGGATACACAATAAATTAGTTTCAGCCGTCCGTCACAATCTGCTTGCAACAGCATTCCCGCAATTCCGTCCATCGACGCGTCTGTGTGTAGTTCCGTAGCTGCATTTTCATTGTACAATCCCAGTACCGGTTCCCGCACTAATTCCCCCTTTAAGTTTTCAAACGCACGGCTTTCCTTTCCGGTCCATTTGAAAATGGCCCCTTTCTTCATTTGATCCGTCAGGGGTCTCGCTTTAATTGCGTAGTCCCTAATGAATCGTCTGAAAAAAGACGTTAACCCCAAGAATCGTCTTATTTCCTTTAAGTTTTCCGGCGCCTTGAAGTTTTCAACCGCCGCTAACTTCCTTTTACCTGGTTTCAGTTCGTTTGCGGATACCCGAAACCCCAAATAATTCACACTTTCCATACCGAAGTTACACTTTGCGAGGTTCAACGTTAGTTTCGCTGTTCTAAATTTTTCTAGAACCAATTTTAATCTTTCCAACATTTGCGGCCATCCGTTCGCCGGTATTAACACATCGTCTAAATACGAAATAACAATTTTATTTCTTAATTCACCTAGCGCGATCGCCATTAGTTTCGTAAATTCATAGGGCGCGTTGGTCAATCCAAAACACATTCGCGTAAATTCCCCCGTTTCGTCCGGTGTAATAAACGCCGTTTTTGCCATCGCGTCCTTCGTCAAGGGTACTTGTAAATAACCGCTTTTCAAATCTAACGTCGTATACAACGTACACCCACTTAAAAGTTCAAATTGTTCGTCGATCTGCGGAATCGGATAGTTCATTTTTACCGTTTGATTGTTTATTTTTCGGAAATCGATCACTAAGCGTTTTTCCCCATTTGACTTTGGCACTAACAAAACCGGTGACGCATAAGGCGAGTCGGTACTTTGTACGATGCCGCACTCCCTCATCTCCTGTAATTGCTTATTTATTATTTCCCGATCCGCTCTCGATGCTTTATAAGGCTTGCATCTTACCGGAACCCCGTTATCTTTAATGTCCATTTCCATTAACGAAGTACAACCTAACTCCCGCAACGAAAACGCAAAACAGTCCCGATAATTGTTCAATAAATTCAACAAATTTATTTTATCTTCTTCGGTTGTCCCCGCACCCATCTTTAATTCATGTAGCGAAATGCTTTTATTGCAGTTTGATATCCGGTGCGTCGCACTCGGTTGACCTACATTTGTCGCGATAGTCGTCACGTTACAAATCATTCGCTCCGATTCAATGTCATCCCGATCCGCATCGTTTAATTCTACTATTTTCACGCGTCCAACAACTTCTTCCTCATTAAATGAGCGTAAACCTACATTACTTATCGCAATTATTCCCGATTTCTCGTCAATTACTTGTATCTGGCCTTCCTGCATGTTAACGGGTCGTGTTGTTTTAATCTCTACGCGTCCTGGATTTTCTCGGATTTCCATATCAGAAAAAGGAAAATCATTCATTTTTCCAAACACTAAACTGTTTTCCTTCTTGACGTATACCACGTCGTCTCGATCCGTAAACGTACGTCCTATTAAAATGTCCACACTTTGTTTATCGTCGGGAACTACATAAATGTCCAACGTCGCGTCCACTTCATCGACGGTTAAGTTGGCTTTTGCTACACCTAGACACCTCAAGGTAGGGCTTAAATTGTTTCCATACCCGTACAGTTCGGTGTCCGTGTCACGCACATTTAAATTCAGCTGTTTAACAATCGAAGTTTTCACCAAACAAACACTTGAACCAGTATCAATCATACTACTAATTTCGTGTCCGTTCAATCTAACTTTTTTCAAATATTTTGCTAAACTCGCCCCGTTATGTTCGTGTTCCACTTTTAACACAGTTTCCCCGCTTTTACAATCTTTCTTATAATGTCCCGCTTTTCCGCACTGAAAACATTTTAACTCTTTTTTGTTAGGACAATCTCGTGCGATATGCGTCGTTTCCCTACATCGAAAACATGACTTCACTCGCGCGCCCGTCTGTCCTTCATTCACAGCTACCGGATCCTTTGGTGTGCTCGCCACCCCTTTGCTTGTTCTCTTGTCGATTTTCGGGTCCTCCGGGTTCTTTATTCGTTGTCTGCTTCTGTTTATCCGCTCCAGCGTCACTAAGTCATTCACTAGGTCGTCGATATGACCATAGGTTTTCAACATTAGTCCGCTCACCTGACTCTGATCCCACAACCCTCCTAAGATCTGTTCTTTCGTTTCATTTAGGTTCAATTGTACGGCTCGGCATAACGCATACTTTTCATAGACATAGCTGGTCACATTTTCGTTTCTGCCCTGCATCTTCTGTCGCATCTTTTCCCATTTTTCAGTTACACTTACGATATCGATGAAACCCCGTCGGAAAGCTACTTCGAAGTCCCCGTAACACGTGATCGTACTCCTACGCGCCGCGTACCAACTTCTAGCTCCTCGGACCAGTTTGCATCTCGCAATTTCCAACTTATTCGCATCCGACCAATTATTTAGCATAGCAGCAGTACTTATTTGATCCAGCCAATCCGTCGCTTTCGTGTGATCTTCCTCGCCACTGAATGTTCCAATGGATTCCGTGGTTATCGGCATGGTAGAACCCTGGGCCCGCATTCCACCCTCCATTATCGTTAACATCCTGCTCATCTGCTGTAGCATTTGTTCCGTAATACCACCAGACGTCGCCATGGCACTGGTATCTTCACCTCGATCTGACCTTGTATCCTCGTGATCTTTATCCACAGCGCTCGTGTTTATTCCGCTATCATTCATTCTTCGGTCACAGCAACTCGTTTACTTTCCGTTCTTTATAACTCACACTTATCTCGTTCTTTATCGCACTTCTGAAAATGTTAGGCTATAAAACTGCCTTTTATTTATAGATCTACAAAACAAAACTAAACTTAATGGTTTTACAATAGTATTCAAAAGAAATAATCGTTCCACTGTACGTTACTAAAGACTGTCACCCTCCGGCTCTTCACTTCACGCGCCACGCGCATCACTCACGACTCCGTTCTCGCGACTGTCCCTCTCGTGCCCTCCTTCCTTCCTTCGTGAACGGTTTCCTTTACGTTCACAAGTTGATAATTAGATATGTGATCAAAACTTAATTAACGAAGTACAATTATCAGAAAGAAATGGTGAAAGAAATCGAAGCCAAAGGCATGCTGATCTATATGATTTACAGGGTGGTTCATAAGGCCGGCGAGGTACCATCACTGAACTCTATTATATATGGAAGAGTTGTAAAGAAGTTGTAAATTGAAGTGATACAAATTGAAAATGCGCACGGGGTTACCGATCATGCGCCTTAATAAATTAGAGTTTAAACAAATGAAACACCTGTTATATATTATCTAAAACTATATTTTAATCATGAACTCCATAACACCCACTGTAAACCCTTATCCCTTGTAACGTTTATAAATCAAATTAATCCACTTGTTCACGAAGACAAACCACGTAAAATTTTCTAACCCAACTTCAATTTTTAGGTAGAGTTCAGTGACTTCAACACATGATGCATTTTCATGGTATTTTCCACTGCGCAAACGCGTAATCCAAGTAGTTAAACGATTTTCGACCTTATTATTTTCTTCAAATTTGCACACTTTTTCAAGCGCATCTCATTTGATTTCAACGGCTTTGCTTCCATATATTATTGAGTTCAGTGGGTACCATACCTTAGGAAGTAAAGTAATAGAGTCATATGTAGAGCCTTGTGGAATAATTTTTTGTGAAAAGTGACCAAACTCGGTTATTTTGTTTCACGACCCTCTAGATATTTTGTTAAAATGCTGATTAGATTAATTCATGACACGCTAGGCGGCAGTCGCACAGAATTTGGTCGCCGACCAAAGACGATCGACCAAAAATTCAATACCACGTTGGTAGATAGAGCACGTCTTACAAGAACGACCGTCCACGATCGTCCACAAGCAACCACGACCGTACGGTTTAAAATTTCAACGCGGCTTTAAACTTTTGGTCAACGGTTAACGGTCGGTGACTCATAACATTTTAAATTTTTTTACTAACCTGATATAATTATTTTTTTTTTAATTATTTTATTATTGTTAAGTATGGATGGGTGGACAGTCAAGGAAGTGGATGAATGAAGTTGCTTAATTTGTTTAATTTACTGTGGGTACCATAAATACCGATTTTATTTATGGTGGTTATGTAGAAACCTGCCGAATTATTATCGACTTTAGCGCGACATTTAAAAATCGGTTGGTCTTGCAGGGTCTTCCCCACAGACCATTAATTAGTGGTCTGTGGTCTTCCACTCTTCCCTATGCGACGGTTGTTTAATGTTTGGTCAGTCGAAGTTGGAGTAGTTAGACGGTTGCGGATGGTCATGGTTGGTCGTCTCTCTGTGCGACTGCCGCCTAACTATTATAGGTACTAAACTTTGAAAACAATTCTTTTTTCAATTGAGGTGTTATTAATAATTAATATAAAACGAATGCAAATACAGAATGGAGGTAGGTATTCATGTTTTTTCTTGCAAATTTAATTTTCTTTCCAACTATGGTATATTTTACTTTTATATATTGGATATTTTAATAAACAGTACCGCTCAAATACTTCTTTTTAAGATGGCAGTCTAGCACTTCAAACATCAAAGAAACCGCCGTAAGTGTCGCTTCTGCATCCGTAGATATTTCTTTTGTGGTTCTATGACTATTACTTCCTGAGATGGCACCTCGCTGGCCTCAGTCAAGTCAGGACCACCATGTATATACAGACCGCATTCTGTATGCAAGGTAAACAACAACACCCGCTTTTCGAACCTTCCAAACATATTACATATGACTCATGCTGTATATCTACAATTGTTTTTTCAGTGATATGATATGTATGTCAAATCAATTTTCGTTCTGGAACTATAAATGTTTATTGTAATTTTTACATACATTTTCACAAGTGTTACAACAGGTTTAAGTTTCCTTGAGATTTTAATTCTTATATAGTCGTGAAATTTGTGTTAAGTTTGTTTATATAATGGCAGGTTTTTTAAAGTGCGCAAGATTTTTTAGGTTAAGTTCGTTTAACATTACACAAACTCGTTTTAATTGTACTAGAGTAAGTATTATTTTGATCTCGTATAAAAAATGTTAGTGTGTAACCATTTTCTAGAAAGGTTTAGTGATTGGAGTATACAGTGAAAAAGATAAACAAGGATTTCAATTATCACCCAATGCTGCTAAATATGATCAACACGTTGAGGGAAAAATCTGCGAATCTTTGAAATTGTAAGTACTACCTTTACAGTAACATGTTTCCTTTTTTATTGTTGCGAATGTCATTATTTATGTTCAATGTTAATTTGATATGGAAACTGACCTGAAACCATGTCTTGCTTTTTCATTTTACTTATACGTATAATATTCGACACTTAGAGAGCATTTGAATGGATCATGGTGATAGTATAAATTATTTATCCTTGGCGATTCATAAAATTGTAACATATTCATGGTTTTTTATAGAAATTTTCTGATCTGTTCCACTATAATAGTGTTTTAAAATGCTACCAACTTCTAAAATGATAACATAAAGACCTCCTTACTAACTTAATAAGTAAATGCATTGTATACATTAACTGTACGCTATACGCAACTGGAAAGGTAACGCTAATAAGTGACGCTGAAGCCACAGCCAAGTTAGGCAACCCTCAACGAATCGGTATCTCTATCTCTTTCCTTCGCATGCAAAGTCATACTCAACGCCATAACACAAGAAATAAAATAAAATATGTTGGCAGTTACATCTGCCCTACTACCACAACAAGCTAGAAAGCGACAGAAGTACCTACTTCGCATCTGTCTTTGTCAGCTTCAGCGCCTGCAATGCATTGAAATCGCCCGTATCCCTTCCATTTGCGTATAGCATACAGTTCAATGGTGTTGACAGATGCAACATGCACATTGCACAAGTTGCAGAGCGGAAGTACCAACTTAAAACAAACAACAACTGATTATTGTCAAGGAATAAATCCCTGCAAAGTCAGTAAAAATGCACAATTAAACCGCTTGAGAATAGAACAAGTTCTAACTACATGCATCTTGTGGTGTTGCAACTTTTAGAGTGTGAATCCAGAAATGCGTGCATTTTGATGCTACAATTAATGCATGCAAATGCACAAGTTTGAATACCATTTTCATTACTCTTTTCCACACCACTTTTGTTATTGTTGATTTTTTTAAATCGCGTTGTGATTAATAATCTTTCTTCAACAGTCATATGTTCTTCACTTTCTTTTTCTTTGTCTTATTGCTGAATTTCACTAAATTACTATAAGAAATATTATCTCTTCTTTGATATCATAAGCATCTCCATCTCTTGGCAATCTCTACATACTAGCATAACTTATGTAAAACAATACTGTATCTGTATACTCACTTGGTAGAATGTCAGAGTTAAAAGATGCACTTACTTATTTCAATTTGTTATGGCCATTGATTCATTTAAAATATGTTTGAAAGATAAGATGGTTTTTCGACTTATTTACCTAAAATAGTCTAAAGTTACAGTGAAATCATATATGTAGAGTGAACTGAGTGAACAAGAACCTTTGGAAATGAATCAGCTCAATTCATTTTCTTACCAACGGCAATTGAGAGGTTTACATTTCATATTATAATATTCACAGTGATAGGTAAACACCCAAGGTTTATTAAGTGAAGGTACTGCCTACTAATTTGACATGGGATATTAGCTTTAAGTTATCAATGCTTGTTGTTTTTTGTAAAAGGTCATTGAATTTAATTTTGATACTTCAGTTCTTAGATATTAATCCCTGTCACCAAAGATTGTCCCTAAGTCATTTATATATCACATAGCTAAATGAGTTGTTTAGTTTTCGATCACACATTGAATCATACATGACATCACAAAGGATGGTAAATATCGACATATTTTATAAACTGTTTGAACGCAATTATTATGAATCTAATTTAACTCATATTTCATATTGAAACAATTATGACGCAAGTGGTCGCAATGATAGTGTTCATTATTTGCCAGTTGTTCTTAAAAATAATGAATTGATAGAATGTAATTCTACTTAAAAGTAATAATATAAAGCTAGAGAGCCACACTCCCATGTTCATATTTTGCTATAGTGTTAATTTAAGACCGATTTCACCTGATTCGTTTTACTTATTCCTTGTATCTCTTCCTGTTTTTAATATACATGTGTAGAGCGTAGTAGACCATTTTAAGGTGGATCTACACGTAACGATTAATTTCATTTATACTTACAGAGTAAATAATCACAATAAAGGTGTGAATATGCTTTCTTTAGCCAGATTTAGTTGACAGGCCCAGCTAAAATTGTGCCATATTGTTTAATGATATAGTCGTCAAATAATGCTTTGAACATTGAACTATTTCCCCATACGTCTCATACTATTGTAACTGATTTCATTTTAATTCCTACTATGGTTAAAATAGCTAAAGCAAATAAAATCGAAATAACGAGATCATGTATATGTTGAATTGTGCAATATATTTTACAGGGACGGCTACTACTCAAAACGCTCCAAAAAATTCAAAAATACATGGACAGGGCAATATAACTATTTATGCTATTCACATTTCAATTTTTCCAACTGATTTCAGATTTATTGTATGGGCTAAATACTTTTTTCAATTGAGATTTTAATAGAGATGGGTTTCTTTAAAAAAAACTGTAATATAACTGCAGGCTTAAATGACATGTTTAGCTATAAGGGCGGTTTTTAAGTTATCATACTTAGTAAAGTGACAAACTCCGTGCTACGTTTTACTTACAATAATACTATTATTTTCCATTCATGTCATGTCATACAAAAGAAAAGGACATACATATGTGCTGTCTGTTTGATTATTGAGTATTACTTTGCATATATGTAGTATACTTATCCTTATGTAAAGTAAAGTAGGTAATTTTTGTTTTTGTTTTGTCACAGTAAAATTAGTGTAGCAATTACTGACAAATTGTTTCAGGTCGGTCTCCACTTCCAATAATATTTAAAAACGACCAATAAATAACAACAAAAGAATGGCAAGTAGTAGAGACGGTCGCAGCAGTTCTGCATCATCACATAGTAGTAGCAACTTGCCTACAAACCGATCCTCTATTCGTACGCCCAAAAGACAACGACCTACTACGAGCGGGTCGTTGGAAGAGAAAAATTCGGACCTTCTCTGTTCTATATGTTTTAATTTAATCGAAGAAGCACATATGACAAAATGTGGTCATACTTTTTGTTACGACTGTATTATAAGAGCTATCGAAACATCAAAACGTTGTCCAAAGTGCAATACTCCAATTACTGGCGAAGATATGATTTTCCCCAATTATTTGTTAAACGATTTAGTTAAAAAACATAAACTACGTGTTAACGGTTTGGAAGCATTAGGGATGAGTCGTGATAGTTCTGGGGAGTTTCCGGGACCCGCCGATGGTTTACGGGATTTCGTTGCCACAGAATCTCAAAACTTAACTCTGCCAGACGTTAATGTGATGTTGGAAGTTTTAACGCAACGTAAGCAATTATTAGAAGCAGAATCTTGTGCCGCACAAAACAAATTGTTATTAGAATTTTTAAAACATCTTTTACATCAAAAGGAGGAGCAAAATAATCAAATTATAAAGGAAATTGGCATTATTAAGAACGATGTTCAAGAAGTGGAACGAATTTTAAAAGAAGTTCATAATAAATGTCCAACATTAGAAGATGTTGAACGAGCCGTTGCATCAGTCAAGGAGGGAGATGCAGTTGCAGTTAGCGCAATGAAAAAGGAAATGATGGATATAATTGATAATATAGGTTCTACGAAAAGAGATGAACCTGGTAATAGTGATTCATCCGGCAAACATGTGGGCTTGTCATCTTTGGCAACTAGACGACGACGCATGCATGCTCATTTTGAGGACTTTGTCCAATGTTACTTTTCGTCTCGCTCTAAGGACTTAATTCTTGGCAAAGATGGTGATAAAACAAAAAAATCGGCAGCCGATTCGTCTTCTGATTTAGATGAATTTAGAGAAAATTTAATTAAATTTTCGCGATATAATAGTTTACGACTATTAGCTACGTTAAATTATTCTAGCGATTTATTTAATAACTCGACCATAGTTTCTAGTATAGAATTTGATAAAGACAATGAATTTTTTGCAATTGCCGGGGTTACAAAACGTATAAAGGTGTTTGATTATGGTGCGGTGTTGCGAGCGACTGTTGATCTGCATTATCCTTGCGTGGAAATGGTTTCAAATTCAAAGATTTCATGTGTAAGCTGGAACAGTTACCATAAAGGTAAGTGTTTTCTTTAGATGTTTTAGAAAATGACTTCCTCGTATGTGTACACTCTGCGATGTGTCATTTTGTATGGTATCAAATGAGATATTCAGTTGTGAATATAATTTTAAAAAAAGGTATTAAGCAGTCATGAGGCCAAATACATATGTTATTATGGGTCAAAATTAAATAATAACTAAGGTTATCCACATAAATACACTAAATTCTTAATCAAGTTTACATAATTGTGTTCATAAATGTCGCCAGCAGACTGTGTATTAGTTGACTTTAAGGGTCAGAATTTTTCTTATATAACACTGTAGTCAGACTAATTGAAGGAATCAGTTATATTATTTAATAATATGTTAGTTGCGATTGAATTCTTACTCTTAGTTACTAGTCAAGCAGAAGTTCTCACATTTAGTTGTTTAGAGACAGTGGAATAAATATTTTCAATTCATTCACATCCATGTGTGGTTCAAATATTAGTAATATACATAACACTAAATATTTACTTAAACTGTATTCTTATACCTTGTGGTGTCAAGTTATAGTAAAGTTAAGTTCTCCATCATGTTCTATACTTCTCTCCACTTTTCCATCTGTTGCTAATCTTTTTATATCCTCCCATCTCATTCCTCATTTCACTGACACTACTCTTACTTCTTCCGCATCTTTCTCAGTATTTCCCTTTCTTTTTTTTCAATTTCTTTTGCTTTGCATATCTGTACTACAGGTTTTTATGTGTCCAAACCATCTAAAACCTGCCCTTGTATGCTTTTTATCAAGCTCTAAATGTTTGATTTTTCAATTTTTCCTTTCTCGTTTTTTCCCTCTATTCTTCTTAGACGTTTCATTTCTAATTTCTATCCTCAATCTACTCTTCTGTCTTCATGTCCATGATTTGAACGCATATGGCAAAGTAGATTTCACAATTCTCTTTACTATTTCTGCTTTTATCCTCTTACGCACATCTTTTTATACAGGAAGTTTTTCTCCCTATTTATTTTTGTTCAACAATTTATTTGTCTGTTTCAGTCATTTACCATCTACTATCCTATGTTTCTTCTGTTTTCCCAATTTTTATAGTTTTTATTTTTCATTATTGTCAAATTTTTTGTTTTCAGTTTTTCATTGTAGATATTTATGTTTTTCTGTAAGTACTCTTCTTTTTCCCTGAATGTAACAAGATCATCCATGATACTTGGACTTGGACATATGCATGTTATCAGTATCAGTGTAGGACACAGATGGAAATTCTGTAATATTGGGGTGATTTTATTTGGTTTCAATTATTTATTGTTTCTATGTACCTTCAATTAAACTATACTTGCTGTGGTTACCTAAGTAGGTAAGTACACTAATTTTGATTTAGTGGTCTTAAAACCATACTAAAAGATGAGTAATGATTAATATTAAGGATACAATGTTCCAGTGTCATCTGCTAGCCACAAATTTGTACCAGTAATGCAGCATTATGTGTCATTGTGTATAATCCATTTACAATTTACACCATGTTTAGTTAACGTAAATATCTTGGTCTGTACCTATTAGGATATGGTTCTTTTCAATGAGTGATTTCTTCTTCTGTATCATCCGGCAGTATCCGTCTAATCCCAATGTACCAGCTGATCTTTTCTTCTCCACTATCAAATGAATGACTGATATACTTTCTTAATCTCCTTTTTTATATTCATTAGGTGCCATTTGACAAGCGACAGGAGTTTTCTGAAATAAAGCCAACACATTAGTAATGCAAGTAGTAGTTGATGACCTTCAAGTTTGCATTGGGGAAACGCAGTATATTATCTGGTAATACTACTTAATAGACTAATTGACTTATTAGTCAATTAAATTATTTGGTTATCTGACATATATAAAACAGTGACTACTATCGGAGTAAAAATGCAAGGCCTCTGACTTTAGAAGCTTGTATCTCAGTAATTAGCAATCATAATTTAATGAAATAAAGTGCACTTAAAAGACCATTTATTTCTACAAAAAGGTGTACAGTTTTAGATTTTTACAATACATCGTTAATTTTCTGTATCAGTGTATGTGAGAAAAAGCGCTAATTATGATCAAATCGCACAAGCGCTCTACTTTAAAAATTAGTTACGGCTATATTATTGAAACTGAGTGGTAAATACTTATATATTTGAAAAATGTATACTTTTTTGTCAATGTGAGATGCTTTTGAGGCCAATTGGTTTATTAGTCTTAAAGCTATAATGAAAAAACGACATCTTGTGTAACTCAGTACCTGAACGTTCGATATTAACAATTTGACAATAACATAACAAGGTTAAAGCAATTATATTGTGGTCTAACACGATTCACAAAAATAATGTCATTATACATCGTTTTTTTTAAAAGAAATTTTGAAAAAAGGATGCATGCACCAGTTGGAGGGGAGAAGCGCGGCGCGCGGGGCAGCTGTTGTCGTACATTATTGCTATAAAGCGCATGGTTTTGTACAATGCAAAAGAATAATCACATTGTTGTGGGTTACCGCTCGCTGCTTACGATGTGGTAGATTACCTCTCGCGGGAATATGTGCGTCTTTCTTTCGCGATAAACATAACATTTACTTTGAATTACAAGAAAACAAATTTTATTTTCAATAAGAGAATAATGCAGTTAGATTTAAGTAATATCAAATTTAGCATTTAAAACAAGAATTTTTTCTTTAACTTCTGTAAATTCCAAAATAGCACATTTTCGGTTAGGGCTTATAAAACCAGTTAATCATATGAATAATCAATATTTATTGGCTGTCGACTTTTCAGAAGTATGTGTGCTACAACATTTGTAAATTTGGTAACAATTTATGAAACAATAACAATTTTATGATAAGTTAAAACTGACCTCAGTCAGGAAAATACTACATACAGCGTTTTTATTGCTGTTAATTAAAATAAAAGTTAAACAACTGATTCTACCATTTTGGTTTTTACACATGTTAAACATATATAAATGACTAATGTACTGCCCAAAAATGAAGAAATTTGACCCCTCAGTTTTTTTGTTATGATCACTTAAAGTCAGAGGCCTTGCATTTTTACTCCGATAGTAGTGACTAATCACTACTTGGTTAATAGACTAATTGAAAATCTTCATGTGCTGACTAACCAGTTGGCTTTCATTTGTAAGAGATTGACGTTAAGATGTAAAAATTGGCAATGATTTATTATTGGTATTTGTCCAATTCTAAAATTGACCTATCTTGTTTTTTATTTAGAATTGGTTCACATTTCAGTTTATTCGTAACTTTTATGGCTGCTTAACACAATAAAAATTCATTTTAAATTAATTTATATCTGGCACATCCCATATAGATAGTTTCAGTTGTAAAAATATGTCACCAATGATAATTACATACATAATAAAGTATGTAATTGTACAATTATCAAAAATGAAAATTAGCATCGCATGGTGTTTTGAAAAGTAACAATGTAATCACATCTGTGAATTTACTATATCCATAAAGTTCTAAATTATTTTTACCTTTAGATAAAAGAGCTGTATAAGTAACACAGGTTTAATTTAGGTACCTTGGCTTCAAGTGATTATGAAGGAACAGTTACGATATGGGATGCAGCTACTGGGCAGCGTACTAAGACATACCAAGAACATGAAAAGCGGTGTTGGAGCGTCGACTTTAATGAAGTTGAAACACGTTTAATAGCGTCAGGTTCAGATGACGCACGTGTTAAACTTTACTCGCTTAGTTCTGAACATTCAATTGCAACGTTAGAAGCCAAAGCTAATGTTTGTTGCGTGAAATTTAATCCACGTAGTTCGTACCATCTCGCATTTGGTAGTGCAGATCATTGTGTTCATTATTACGACATGCGTTACATGAAGGAGGCGGTTGGTGTATTTAAAGGTCATAAAAAGGCGGTTAGTTACGTAAAATTTTTAAATAGCGAAGAAATCGTGTCGGCTTCCACAGATTCACAATTAAAAATGTGGAATATTAATACACCTTACTGTTTACGATCTTTTGTCGGTCACATAAATGAAAAAAACTTTGTCGGTTTAGCCACTGATGGTGATTATGTAGCTTGCGGTTCTGAAAATAATGCATTATATGTTTATTATAAAGGTTTAACGAAAAAGTTATTTAATTTTAAGTTTGAGGCAGCACGTGGCATATTAGAAAAAGAAAGGCGCGAAGATGAACCTAATGAATTTGTTTCCGCTGTTTGCTGGAAACAACATTCTAATGTTGTAGTTGCAGCAAATAGTCAAGGTACTATAAATATACTCGAACTAGTCTAAGAAAAGTAAATTATAAATTAATGTCGATTGTCTTTATTTTTCTAAAATTTTTCAATTACAATTTATCAAGATTTTTTATTTAATACATGTTTATTTGTTAAATAAATTTTAATAGAAAGGCAAATTCCAAAGTATTTTTTTAATAAATGTGTCAGTTTGGAAAGTTTGGCTTCTGTAAGGAGGAAAGGAATAATCTCAGTATACAATTGTTGAAGTTAGACATGCAATGCTATCGAAGACTATTTATAATCACAGAATAAAACACTAAAGTGAACCAGAAGCGGCACTCTCCGTCGGCACCTTTAAAGTTATGTTTCCCGTACAAGGCGGTCTCCTCGGCGCAATCACGCCTGTTTTAGTCAAACTTCCTTGTCTGTTGCATTAGCAAGGCTAGTAAAAAGAGGAGTGGTTTGTAGTTTTTCTTATTATTATCTAAATTTGAAATCGTATAAAAAAATGTGATAAACGAAAAATATTCGCCATACATTTTCGCATGTGATAAGCAGTTCACCGTAAAACTAATTCCGATAGAATTCTCACAATAAGAGTTCAACGCACCGGGCACCGCTAGGTACATACGCTGAAATGTATAATGTATCAATGCGCGCACTATATTCTACAACAAAGAAGGCGGAGTTGTTAGTCCACGCGATAAGAAAATTTGCAACACGTATTTAGCAGAGTGTCGCTTCTGTATCACTTGTGTTTTATTCTGTGTTATAATGAAGATGTTCAGTTCACTGTATTTGTAGAGTTTGTGTAGCGAGTTTATTTTAAACAAGTGTTCATTTCCACGTTGCAACCTTTAGTAGCATCAAATGGTAATATCTTCAATTTATGAAGATATATTAGTTTAATTAAATGTGACTGCATAGTATTTTTACAAAAAATGCTTATTTAGATGTAGAAAACTTGAAATAAGTATGAACAATATTGAGTTGCATATCCTTACTATTAGAATGGACCCCAAACTTTGTAGTATTTGGGTACATATATTACATTGTCTTTAGGGCTAGTCAGATTCGTAAATGTTTAAACAATATATCTGCAGGTATATAAAGTTTAGCTTCATTAACTTTTACATTATCAATTATTTCTTTAGTCGAGAAAAAATGGACTGTTCCGATAATGATATAATTAACAAGAATAAATTTATAAGTAATTTGTGTTCGTAAATCGCAATTATGGGCATATTTTTAAAGCTTAAAAACATTTTTGAATTTAATCCTTATAAATAGGTAGTTTTAAATGTTATTCTGTATCATTTTTTCATAGACAATCGACTTTCTAGTACAAATTATGCAAAAACCGATGTAGATCAATGAGACGTAATTAGAGATAAACAAATGGATGTTTTGCAAACCAAATTTGTCAAAATCTTAATGTGTTTCATTTAGTAAAAGCACGCACAAAATTTATAAAATAATGTGATTTTATTCGTGTATATAATAATTATATGTGGAATGCTTTACACAAATATTGTAATTCTGCTCATTAGTGTTTGTAGCAATATGAATGTTTCTTATGTGCCAAAATATTTAGGAGGACCATAAATGTCAACATTATTAAATATTTACACATTCCTATATTTGTTGAAGGATTTAATGTTGTTCAGTAAGAAAAACCTTGTAAATAGGTAAGGTCATTAAGCAAAATTGACTGTTTTAAAAGATATATTTGAATGAATATTGTAAATAAGCAAAAATGTATCATAAGAGTAAATTGATATACCTTTTAAACAGTTTTTTTTTTGTATTCATGCAACAATCAATAATAATAACTACTTAATTTATGAATGGTGCTCGACTGATTAAAAAGTATATAAACTCTTAAATTTTTTTTCACTTGAACGTTCAACATTTAATGTTAAGAGATATTTATTTTGTGTTTCTTAAGATATACATTTTAAATGAAATTATATTTTGTAGAAAAAATTTGTAAATTATATTAGTTTGTAGCAGACGAAGTGGCATCAATTGTGTTTATATACAAAATATCTGAAAAAAACCGAAACATTTTATAGGCCAAATGATGATGTTTGATTGAAAAAAGTTAGACAAAATTACTACAAAGAATTAATCCTTTATTCTCAAAACTTCTTACTTATACCTAATTGCATTTCAAACAAGTCATTTTGTTTATAATTAAGCGATGATATACTTGTATCTATGATTAGAGGAACAGTAAGGTTTTAAAGTAAGTGGTGCAATTTAAGTTAATATTCAGCTTTCAACTCAAGTTTAGTTTATTTTAATTTAAAAAAAAAAACATTCACTATATCCAAAGGAATTTTCAGTGCAACATTCAACACAAGTCCTTAGTGAATTAAGTAGTCTAGGGGAAACATTTTCAAGACACCCACCACCTTTACCCTGCACACAGTTATACATACAATAGTTAAATATTGTAGTCTTTTTTGCCTAACTTCTTTCAGTAGATTATTATCATTTAGTTAACGTTGAAGGTGTTTTTATCTTGATGTCCTGTATATGTGATCATTTATGCATAGGTAACACCTTGCTTAATTTAGACTATAAATTCTTAAATAGGAATTTTGCAGAAACATGAAGATTATTGTATAGAAATGTTGATATTAAATATTCAGTTGCTGGAAAGTACTTATCAATCAAATTGTAATTCATGAAGCTTGTCGGGTAGATTTTAATTGGATATATAATAATCTTCCGATATACTCGATATATTTTTAACTTATTAAATGTGTTTCCTTTATAACTACCGATTAGCAATAAAGTAAACCTACAACCCTATTGTAGATGAATTTTAATAGACCTTCTTTTTTACAATCAACTCTCACAAAGCGTTTTTTAAGGACAAAGCAGTGTGTTATGGAGAGTACAGGGTGCAGCATCAAAGCACAGGATCTCAGTTTCATGCCCTTATATTAACTATACATATAAAAAATATTTCAAATAAAATTTATTTCAATACTATAATTTATTATAACTAGAAATCAATCACTAAAACAACTAGCCATTTAAGGATTATTCTGTGTGACACCAAATTCTAGTTATATCTTACTAGTATAGAAATAGATTTTGCTATAAAACTATCATTTGCACACCCTGTATAATTTCAAACCAATTGGCCTATTGCATTAATAAGTGACAGATACAAACATATTTTATTATTTGAATACTAGCTGCTTACCCGCAGCTTTGCCCGCGGTCTTGGGAAATTCGTATTTTCTTATTTCCCGGTGTGAATACTCGATTAGACTCACCGTTTGTATGAATGCACTCAACAATATGTTTAAAAATATAAATACAATGCAATAATTAACGGCAAAATGATCCGCCATTTATTGAATTCATTTGTTACAAAAAATGTGATAAATGAAGAACCGCTCGACCGATTTAGTGCAAACTTCACATAAACCATCTACTAAATAATCCGAACAAAGCCTAAACATTTGGTTTGGATAGTTGAGCCCGTTCTTGAGTTATAAAATTACAATGAAAAGTGGCATTGATTTTTATAGATATAGATTTAATTATATAGAGTTTGTCAAAAAGGATAAACTAGACTATTTTTCAAATAAAAAATTTGAATTTAATGTTAGTTTTATTTCTCAAAATGGAAATTTGGCCAGTGTCTGATGTAGGTAATTTATTTATTGTAACTCAATGCTTGTTTTGACGATAATATTTGATATTCAAATTACTTGTACTCATTATCCTCTATTCTCTAACCCAAGTTGAAATGGTGATATCTGCCCACGTTTCCATTTTGGAAAATAAAAAACATCGGAACTTAAAGGACTCCGTAGTTTGGTGCACATAAAATATAATGTGGTACAGGCTGTTTTATAAGTATGTGAGATTTCAATTCTTAAAACATTTTTTTTTAAGTGTCGATGGTCACCTTGAACCAGGAAAAGCTTTTGTATTTTGGGATCCAGAACCTTCTTACACAGCTGTAGCAGTCGTTAGTTTAGGCAAAAAATGTGAAAAAATTAACTATCAAGAAGGGATTGATGAACAAAAAGAAGCCGTAAGGAGAGCTACATCCGGTAAATAATCTTTATGGTATTGTAATTAATTTTTTTAAATTAGTAGTGTCATTAAAATTAATGTTAATCATAGTCACTACTATTTAAAAAAACAGTACAAAATAGGCTCTGAGCATATTGCTATTATTTTTTTTAAGCTTAGTATTTGACGTCCATACAGTTTGCAGTGCAAAGATTTTATGATGGTATCATTAAAGACTTATTTAAGGCTAATTATATCGTCTTGCAGAAAAGTAAATATATTAAAAAAGAAGTAAAAGATATATTAAATATATTCTTAAATTAAATGCTCTTGTCCTTTTAGAGTTAAAAATTACTGATTTACCGGAACACAACAATTAATAAGCAAACTTCATTGTAACCAGACCAAAAAATAATTATAATAATTAGGTAGGTAATCATATTATGATACGAGTTTTATAAGAAACGTTCTGTTGTATGCATGCCTTATCATGCCTTAAGGCGGATCCACATCAATAAATATTTGCGTCGTGCGTTGTATTTTGAATTTCAGCAAAAATATTTGCGGCGCAAATTTAAATATGGTCATGCATTTACCACGTAAATATTTATCTTGTGTGTTGTATTTGCTGAATCCACTTGTATGCGACTTAAATATAAGTAGTCCACATTAACACTACTTTGCGGCGCAAATCTCTTTGAAGTTGACTGGAAAACCGACAGCATAGCGGATAGCGTGCGTTGTTCGTCACGAAATTATTTGTGTACGTTTCCGTGCGCCGCATAGTCCACATCGATAAAAATTTCTGCGCACACGAGCAAATTTGTGTCAAATTCAACGCACAACGTAAATATTTATTGATGTGGATCCGGCTTTAAAGTAATAATATTGCTACAAAATTCCTAATAAACAGAAACACGCTACCATACATTATTAGCTCTATTTTGGTCATCTTAAGTTTTACTAAATCCTAGTCCCTATACTTACAGAGCCTGCTTCTTTACTGTACATCCCCTAATTACTCCCCTTTTTTCCATCTATCGCAACCCCACCCACCCTCTCCCAGCACCCTTTTCCACCCTCCCACTTTCTGTCTTAGCTCCTCACATTCTTCCACCATGTATCCAAAAGTCTCACTTCCCTTCCCCCCCAGTCTACATAACCTCTCCTCATCGTCATCCAGTATTTATTGTCCCTTTCCTCATTCCCCACCATCTTCCTCCCTATACCTCCCCTTTCCCTCAAGTACTTTGGCATATAGTTTGTCTCACCGTTAAACAGGTTCCGTCAACATGGGCGTCGTTTCAGGTACAATAACATTAGTTCGCAAAGTCACTAACTACCTTAAATAAATAACATACAAAACAAACGGGTATTAGTTGGCTACCATGTACAGTATTTTGCATCCTATGTTAACTAATGTGTTTTGACGGAACCTGTTTAACCGTGAGACAGACTATACCATCTTTCTCTCTTGTGTTTGAATCACCTCGTCTCTCCTTATCATATCCTCCATCCCAATTCCCCCCCCTCATCTCCACCTCCTCCCTCGCGTATCACCCTCTTTCATCCTGTCCGTCACGTATCCTCCTATTCTTCACCTCGCTCCAACAGCATCTTAGAATTCCCTCCTTCCTCTCTTCTTTCTATCTTTTCTTCAAAGACCATCGCTGTCCTTCCAGCCTCCTCCATGACATACCCCGGGGTTCCTCTTTTCAATTCTAGCACCCACTTCCAGTATCTCAACTGAATCTTTTCTAGCCGCTTGTTTTTCCTCCCACCCACACACCTCTGCTCCATACAACATCACGCTTTTACCTAGTCTGTCAAGCAGTCACCTCCTATTCTGAAAATCCCCCCCCTCCATTTATTACTTTATTTTTTAGTGTTTTACTTGACAGTTAACAGTGAAGCTAATTTCTCGAAAACCATAAGAGCATTTATATTTAATTAGCTTTAATGATGGTATCATAAACTCTGCACCTGTAACTTTACAGATTTGTTATCATTCGGCATAGACCGAGTATAACTGATTGATTTGTGGACATGCATAGTTTATTTTAATTCCCTTAACTATAATCGTGATGCGAACAGAAATTTTTGAAAATAATAAGTTATACATTCCTTATAGCGGGTTGTAGAGCACTACAAAATGTAGGAATCAATTCAATTATGGTAGACGATATGGGCGATGCCGAAGCGGCAGGTGAAGGTAGCACATTAGGTGTATGGAAATTTCAAGAATGTAAAACTAAGAAACAATCACCTACTGAAGTGGCTTTATTAACTTTAAATACGTGGAACAATGTAAAGGAAGGGAATGAATGGAATTATGGAGTGTGTAAAGCAAATGCTCAAAATCTTGCAAGGAGATTAACAGACATGCCATCAAATCTAATGACACCGTCCATATTTGCAGAAAATCTCGAATCAATTTTTCAACATTTAGAAGTGTGCGTTGACATTCATGATGAGGAATGGGTTAGAGAAAAGTGCATGAATTCGTTTTTAGCTGTTACAAAAGGTTCATGTGAACCGCCAAAGTTTATTGAGCTATCGTATAGTCAGGGAAATGAACAAGAACGACCTATAGTTTTAGTAGGAAAAGGTGTAACATTCGATACAGGTGGAATTAGTTTAAAACCTTCAAAAGCTATGGATGAAATGCGAGGAGATATGGGAGGAGCTGCAACATGCGTTGCTGCACTAGAATGTATTGCCAAATGTTGTATGAATGTTAATGTTAGGGTACTTTTACCTCTGTGCGAAAATATGCCTTCTGGTAATGCAACAAAACCGGGTGATATAATCAAGGCCATGAATGGGAAAACCATATGCGTTAACAATACTGATGCCGAAGGCAGATTAATTTTAGCTGACGCCTTATGTTACTCTGCAGGATTTGATCCTAAAATGGTAATGTCGATTGCTACTTTAACAGGTCAGTAGTTTTTCATTGTCAATTTGTTGTTGCTAAACAGCTTGCCAAATTTAAATTCACTTTTGTGCTACAATATGACAAATTTTTCAAAAATATTTGCAAGGTGAGTTAAGGTCATCGATCCGGTATATATAACTGCCAAATTTCATGAAAATCGGAAATTTTTGTATCCCAGCTTGCTATGTTTATAGGTGTTTCCGGTCAATGCAGTTTTAGAAAAAAACGTTTGTAAAACTACTTTGAGCTCAAGTTGTAGAAATAACTATTAATTTGAATTTGGCGTGCTTAATCAAGTTGCAGTAATGAATAGACTGTAGCTACTTTGCGCTACATAAAATTATGGTTACAGGTGCAATGCGTGTGGCACTTGGAGATGGAGGGACGGGTGTGTTTTCAACATCTGATGAATTATATAAAAATTTAGAACAAGCTGGAATTTATGCAGGGGATAGGGTATGGCGTTTTCCATTTTGGAAGCAATATACAAGTGAAATAACTAAGCAACCAGGATACGATGTAAATAACATTGGAAAAGGAGTTGGGGGAGGTGCATGTGTAGCAGCTGCCTTTTTAAAAGAATTTGTTCCACAATGTGTAGATTATCTACACTTAGATATTGCGGGCGTGTGTGGTCCATCAAGTGATATTCCTTACTTGCATAAAGGAATGACTGGTCGACCTACGAGAACTTTAATTGAATTTATTCGTATGTATTCTAAGTAAAATGTTAAAAATTTAGAATTTCATTTTTTTTAATAAAAAAAATCAACAAATGTAATGTATCATGCACGTAATATATACTTTGCAATTGTTTGGATTGCATTGGTAGTATTTTATTTCCATTCTCCTTAACATACCATCCGAAAGCGTGAATGAAGACCATTTCAATTTAACTTTAAAATGTTCTATTTCACACTATGTATTAGTGCCACATTTACTACCTAAATACCCAGTCATTGTAAAATGGGCTTAGGCATTAGGTATTCCTTTACCATTGTAATAGTAGGTTGCTAGGGTTCATATAAGTTCACAAAGGGATTCACCAAATGGGGCAGAGCGAAAAATTCTTGAAAAAAATAATCACAAAACCTTCCCCATATAAAATTTAATACGTACATTTTATATGGTATGGTATAGAGTATAGACTATAGGAAGGTTTGTTTTCATGAATAGATAGGGGCTGCTTCCTTGGAAATGTAGTAAATAACCTTTTTATTGAATGAAAATTAAATTGTTCAATAACATTTTTCCCTTCAGACACAGGGTATGCATGGTATGATATGAAACATGATCAGATCTTATTTAAAATAATAAATCATAAAATTTTTGGTTGATATGACCTATCGTGAAAGAATTTTGTTTTTAAAGCAAACTAATACACTCTGTTTAGTACATAATCAAGCTAAGAGGATATACAATTAGTATGAGTAAGGAGAGGAAAGGAAGTTTTAAGTTTCAAATATTTAATAAATGACAAAAAAGTGGAAGCAGATTTTATATAGGATACGAAAAGCAATTAATTTCAACAAGACTTAGATTTTGTTTAATTTAAAGCTTTCTACTTAGTAATAATTTACTAATTTTGTTTTAATAATGATCTAAGTTGCTATCACAAGGTAAGAGTTTCATATTTCAATGGAAATAACAAATATACACCATCTTATAAAGTAACAATAGTATTATCTTTGCAAAATAAATTCAACAAGAAATTAAAATTGAGTACTATTTACAACATACAACAGAATAATCACTACTTATAGTACAACAAGAAAATCTTATAGAGAAGTATGAGTAGAGCTGTGTTGTATG
The DNA here is from genome assembly GCA_036250285.1 of Pyrocoelia pectoralis. NCBI lineage: Eukaryota > Metazoa > Arthropoda > Insecta > Coleoptera > Lampyridae > Pyrocoelia > Pyrocoelia pectoralis. Next base: position 69,507,205 of record CM070074.1, read on the forward strand.
TGTAGGTGTGCTTACGAAATGTGTGACTTAAGTATTTATTTTTAGTTTTACGAAACTAATTGATATATTTATTCTCCTGCAGTCATCCATTTGCTTTCTTCTAAAATTCTTTCGAAACAATCCAAAAGATACATGTACTAAAAGGAATATAGTAATACAATACAATAACAAAAATGATTTAACTTACATATGGAGTAAAAATTTTGAGCCACCTGGGAGTTTTATCAGGTCTGTTGTAACGTAAACAAAATGCCATTCCTTCATCGTCTGCTTCCCACTGCCTCATACAGTCCCACTGAAGCTGCACTATCTGACTTTCTAAAGTACCATCCTCTCTACATGCGTGAAGTTTGATTCCCGCGCTACCAACTCCAACAATCACATGACCTTCCTTACGTGAATCACAAGCACAATGAGGAAAAACGACATCACCATATCCAGGCAATTCACGGGCTAAATTTAAGTACTCCGTAGCGCGAGTACTATCTTGTAGTGCTTTTAATTGGTATAGTCTCTCGCCGGCATGTATGTAACCTCTATTTACTTCGTCAATAGCCTACAATATTAACAAGGTAATTTCTAATGTAGTGACTTTGCAGTTTATGAATCAAGAGGTGTATTAAAATTGCCACACTTTTATGTCTTCACTTGCAGACTTTTTTTACACATATTAAGAGTGACCATGGGCGTAAACAGGGGGGGGGGGGGGGGCAAAATTTGACCACAAAATAAATTTTTGAATTTTTAGTCTGAAGATATCAAAAAGTTCCTATACGAGTGTGTATGCTACACCATATTCTACCCCCCCCCCCTCCTCCAAATGAAAATGTTGAAATTACACCCCTCAGAGTGACCTTGTATAAATATTAAACTGCCAGTCACTTACTACTAATATAATAATATAAGAATGACTACAAGGTGGAATTTTTTTCATGCTTAGTAAACACTAAACAGTTAAACAAACCTTAATCAATAATAAAATTTTGTTTTCAAAATCTTATCCAAAAGAATAATGAACTGCAGAGATAGTGAAGTACATTTAGTACAGGGGATCTTTGCCAATGTATGAAATATACAACAATATACGTCCTCACAATTTACATTCTTGTTACACACCAAAAACAAAGATAGATACTACACTACTAAAGATCAAGAGATGAGAAGATCTGTCCGACAGAAAAACCAATCAAAAAAATGAATTTGTAATTAAGAAAAAATTGTACCTAGTTGATAAGAGTTAGTATTTTTTTTTGCGGCGAACTGTTGATAAGATTTGATATTTTGTTATGTATTTAAAGGGTAGTATGTCGCTGTCACTTACAGTTAGAGATGATTATTAAAAGTGTTCAAATGACATGTTATTTATTAATGTTTAGAATCTAAATTAGTGGTGAATATAAGTTATTACCAAGAATATAATATGCTGATTTAATCTTTTATCTTGCTTCATACACTTTGGACGGCGGCCATATCTGCAAAGATCCCCTGGACCAACTGTAGTAACCTCAGATCATGTTTGTGTCTCCTGATCTCCGAACCCTCTTCCTATCACATGATATGTTGTTTCTTAGTTTTATTTGTTTTGACCGAATTATTAGTTAACGTTGCAGAATTATGGTACAAATGGCTGCGCTCAAGAAAAGATTTTGAATCTCCAATGTTTTAACTAAGTTGCCTAATTACTAATGTTTCAAAATGCGCTGCTTACAAGAACCGCATGGGATATCGCTACCTTTCACAACAACAAAAGATGAGTTTCTGTGAAGTAACGGAATAAGCACCATTAACAAGTACTATAAGTGATATAAATAAAATACAAATTAAGCTATAACTGTTTGGAATAAACATCAGATCGAACTGAATGTTGAGTCTCCATTGCAGTAGTCTACACATATCATACACTTCAATGATCTCACATTCAACCACCACTTTCATCGTGTGAATAGTGTTACCACAATACCGAAACCCAATTGTATCTCTCCCAGTGAGATGCACAGACAGTAAACAAGGACACAACATCAAAGACACTTCTGTATGTCCCTCTCACGGCAAAATTGAATAATTCATTAGCATAACAGAAAAGTTTGTTTAGTGTTTAACTGTGAACTAAAGATGAAAAAATTAAATTTCAAAAAATTATGTTATAGTATGATGGACAAATGGAAGGTATTTTTTATGTAATTTTTTTTTATTTCATTGAGTTGTTTTGGAACATAACGACTCAAAAAATAATGCGTTTTTTTGCTTATGTCAATACTCTTATTTCTCATTTCAAAATACAAAAACAATTAAAACATCTAACAAATCGATATAGTGTGATTCAAATAAAGTTAGGTATGATTCATCGATGTAAAACTCTATAATAAAATTACATGTTTTTATCTCCCTCTCTCAACTACATGTATTAGAGAAGGATGGCTATAAAAACATAAATCTGCTGTACTATTCATAATAGCGCAATAAACGTGTGTCGTGATTAAGAAGTAGCATCTGTCACTCCTGTCATTCCTCTAAATTATTGTTTATGCGTTTTTTATAAAAACAGTTTTGACTCTATGAATAAAATAAGTTGATAGAATGCATAATTTTTCTAATTTAAAATATAAAAAACATGCAATAACTTTCCACTTTCTTTGACATTTTATGGAAATTTATGTGGAGACATCTGCTGATAAAAATATTAACTAAAAGATACTTTGCTGATATAATCAAGACTTACGTCGCCTAAATCTTAGTTCGTGTAATTTTAAGAATGAGTCATACCCAACTTTATTTGAATCAAACTGTACTCTACAAATAGGGCTAATCCAAAGCTTTGGTTCAAACATAGATAGACTAGTGACAGTGGCTAGCAGGACATAATGAGGAGTAAAACATTTAGAATTCAGATTTCATATGATGCATTTGATCATGGTGTTAAGGAATATAATTGGTTATGCGGTGAACATGACTAGTTAATGACAAATTTCTCTACCAATCGTCATCCTTAATGCCGGAATCAAGATTAACAGTTTTATGAAAGGCACCCAAGACCAATACACATTAATAGCCAAATTACGCACTCATAGACAAAATTGATCATATCACATTGGAAGTATCTGTAGTTAGTAATATTAATTGCAAACACTAAAACAAACAACTCCATCCTTTCTCTGCTGCTATGTCTGATATTGTGGAGAAGTAATGGAGAAGTTTCATGATGTTAATAATACTATATTTAACCAATTAACATTAAAATATAGATCAAAACTAACATACCAGTACAAAAATTTTTAAAATCCGTCAATAAATGACTGAGAAATAAGTTATTAAAGTTTACGTATTTAGCGCGGAACGACAGTAGTGTGACGTCATTTTACCTAATCGAGTTAATTAGAGGGAATACATTATTTGCATTGTAGGATTTTTTAGCATCAGTCATCTTGTAATAAACAAAACACGCATGATAGGCGCAATTGAGTGCACCCCAATAACCGTATACGTAATTACTAAGCGAATACGAACAGGTAAAGTGACGTCACACGCTGGATCAAGATACAAAATTATTCTTCACTTTAAAGGCTCGTAACTTTTTCATTTGTAGAGATATTTTAATGATTCTTTCACATTTTTGTTTCATTTTACTTATATTTTCATAATTAATTTATAGCAAAAAATGGGAAACTTCTCCATTGTAAAACTAGGACAATACTAAAAAGAATTTTATAGCGATCATAATAAATAAGTAGGTATTCTACTTTCAGAAATAAAGAGAACACATGTTTGCATTAAAAGAACTGTTACACAAAATTAGCAGACAATATACAACGTGGTGCAACTGGGTTCAGTTATCTTAGCAGAGCTTATTTAGTGTATAAACAAACCTTTTAATTGACTTACAATTTATCTGTGTTAGGACTGTTTAAATTGCAAAGTTTAAAGAAGCTATGCCACCTCTGCACTTCACAAAAAAAGAGTTACGACTTTTGTTTCAAGCCTTTATATGTGTAATTCAGAATGACGCAACAATGTGTATGTGTGTATGTGACAAACATAGCTGAAACCAAATACTTGAACCTGCTAAGCAGTAACCATTCATACTTACTTGCCAAAATATATATGAAGTAGCTTGAGGATCTCTGAGTATTGCTAATTCTTTTGATAATGAAAACAACCATTTTCTGATACATAGGCAGGTACTCGTTGCTGTGCTATAGTTTTGTATATATAAGTTGTGCGGATATTCCGATGGTTGTAATTTGCGTTCTTAAAAAAAATTCTATTTAGAAAAATGGTTGAATTATTATAGTTAACATTTACCGAAATTGTATTCGACAATTTCAAAGAGGTAGAAATATTGTGATGTTTCTTTGCTCATTTCAATTTTTTTACATACTGCAGAATATACTTCATCAGCATTGGAACTTTTTCTCAAGGAAATGGTTATTACTTCCCTATCTGGTAATAATACCTGCAAATAAATTATAAATTATCTACAAAAAGAGAGCGCGATTAAATTATTTACTTTTAAATCAACAGGGCTACAGTTGTTATCATCATCTTGATCTGTAAGGAACTCTTGTACAATGTCAGATTCTGCAATTACTCTCACAGCGCACACTTTTTCTAAGTACTGTTCTAATCCTCTCCTTCGTGCATCAAGTTGTTGTTCACTTAACATAAATGGCCATTTCCCTGGCAATTTTGGAAAATTAAAGCCTAAAATTTCAATAGCAATAATTTGTTAATGGAATTTAGGATGCGCAATACCTATAAACTCTTTCTTAAGGTTGTTGTGCAGCTGAGCAAATTCTCTATATCGTCTTGAGCATAAATGCCTTCCAGCCATATATATATTAAAAGCCACATATCTTTCACCACCCCTTTCGTTGTAATGGTAGTCAGGAATACTAATAGGCAGCGATCTTTTTTCACTATAATCAAAATACGGATATCCTTGACCATCGTCAGAAGGTTCTAATCTTTCAGCTTCCTACATCCATATGTTAACGAAATGTTACGACAATGTTACACATCATACCTGTTGTGTGACTGATATAACAGTAAGCGTTAAAACATCACCTCCCGATTTAATAAGATCTACAACTTGTTTGTGGGTAGAACCTTCAACATTAACACCATTTCTAAAACAACATTGCACCATCAACTATTATTGCAGACAAAAAGAAACGGACAAACATTACTATGAAATGACAGAATGACTGAGATCCTTGGCAATGTCTTATGTCCACCCCCTCCCAATATTTTGTTTCACTTTATCCATGTTGCTTGTAGTCCAAGAGCTGGCTGCAAAAAAGCCGGCCTATCGAGTAACAGCATGAAATGATTTTTAACAGACCATCCATAAAATCTTTTGCTGCCTGGGCGGAACTTGTGCAGAAATTCGCCATGTCCTCTCTCCTGAATTTTTTTTGGTACGTTACTGTACCTATCGAGTAACAGCTTCAAATTACTCTTAAAATATAGCTTTTATATACCTAGTTAAAAAAGAAAAAAAATTTCTGCCTTGTTAAATCTTGTGCTAATACCTAGGCGGAAAACTGTTTTTAATTTTTTTTAGCACGTTGCTGTACCTATCGAGTAACAGCTTCAAACCATTGATTGAAGAATTTATCAATCAACGTTCAAACTATAACCAAATTGAAGTTTGAACATAATTCTATAAGAAAAATCATTTCTGCCTCGTTAAATCCTGTGCTAATGCCTTGGCAGAAAACATTCTCTTTCTCAAAGTGTTATGATACCACTAATACAACTATCATAGAAGTATTTAGGGTTTTTGAAAATTTGAACTTAGGGGTTACTCTGAAAACCGAATCGATGTAAAATATTTTCAAAATGGCAGCGCTTCCGGAAGTGCCGGAAGTAGCTGGAAACTTCGTTATTTTAAATGGGAACTATTGCATTTTTGGTTCTACATGAAATTTCAGTTCTTTTAATACCCACATGTCAATATCTACAAGTTATGGTTTTTAAGTTATTTTCACTTATTTAAAAAAAATGGCGGATGCAAACGGTAATTTAGGAATTCACTAGGTACTTGAAAATCGTTGTACCTATGGCAACCGAGTTTTCTCCAAAATACAATAAAACTCGAGCACTCTTGAAAGTGTGCATCTCGATTCAAACAAGGATTTTAATCGCACCAGCAATGCGAATTATGGCGATTAAATCTTTACTAAATTTGGTCTTCCTGCTTCCTCAACATTAAATATTCGCAAAACTCAATTCGTCTTGAGAGGTCAACTGGTTGCATCAAATGCCCATTATGATGAGAAAAAGAGCGATGACAGTTTTTTAGGGTTTTTTAGATACAACTAATATTTACACCCAAAGTAATTACCTAGTGGAGCACGCCGTGAAATACCTATCCAAGTACATTAATAATCATAGCTTTATCTTCAACAACGGGTCAATCTAGGTAATTGTTTTGGTGGTACAAAGCTTCCAATATTCGAACAATTTCATTTGGTCGGTTTCAATGGTCGGTACGTTCACTAGGACGCGGTCTTTCTGGATATCGTTCAATGAACATATGACAAGCATGTGACGCGATTATGTCTATTTCACCATAAATAACAATTAGATTCCAAAAATCTTAATATGTAAAACCATTGCGCGCCATTTTTTTTCCATTATTGAAAAACTTAATATGTTAACCTATAACAGGTGACGGTTTAGTATCACTTGATTTGTTCAAAATTCGATTGCCATGGTCTATGTCACGGTCGACTACTAAAAAAAATCCAAAAAAATGGTATCAATGCAATGAAATGGGAATAAGTCAGAAACTATTAAAGATAGGGATAGGAACATGTAATACCAAAATATGCCCGTTTTGATTCTCTATCAAATGCAATAGTAAGAAAATGGTCATTTCATTTAAAAAATCTGAGTTTTTAGTCTTTGAATTTTCCTAAATTTTGAGCCCCATAGTTGCGAGGTCGTACGCAACTTAACTTTCTTTAAGTACACCAAAAGAAAGCCCTATTCCTCCTCTATGCGCTGGAGAAAACTTGGTTACCATAGCTACAACGGTTTTCAAGTAATGAATTTCTAAATTACCGTCTGCATCCGCCATTTTTTTTAAATAAGTGAAAATAACTTAAAAACCATAACTTGTAAATACATATTAACATGTGGGTATTAAAAGAACTGAAATTTTACGTAGAATCCAAAAATGCAATAGTTCCCACTTAAAATAACGAAGTTTCCAGCTGCTTCCGGCACTTCCGGAAGCGCTGCCATTTTGAAAATATTTTACATCGATTCGGTTTTCAGAGTAACCCCTAAGTTCAAATTTTCAAAAACCTATCTATAAAACTTTCCCACAAATGTCGTAACTAAAGCCTGTATACTATTACTAAATATTTTATATTATAAAATTATTTCGTCGAAATCATTATAATTGTTCATTGGACGATTCTTTGTTTATCCCTAAATACTTCTATGATAGTTGTATTAGTGGTATCATAACACTTTGAGAAAGATAATATTTTCTGCCAAGGCATTATTAGCACAGGATTTAACGAGGCAGAAATGATTTTTCTTATAGAATTATGTTCAAACTTTAAATTTGGTTATGTTATAGTTTGAAGCTGTTACTCGATAGGTACAGCGACGTACCGAAAAAAAATTTTAAAAAGTTTTCTGCCTAGGTATTAGCACAAGATTTAACAAGGCAGAAATTTTTTTTCTTTTTTAACTATTTAAAAGCTATATTTTAAGAGTAAGTACTTTGAAGCCGTTACTCGATAAGTACAGTAACGTGCCAAAAAAAATTCAGGAGAGAGGACATACTTACCGAATTTCCACCCAGACAGCCAAAGATTTTATGAATGGTCTGTATAAGTACTAGCTTTTAAAAATCATTTCATGCTGTTACTCGATTAGGCCAGCTTTTTTGCAGCCAGCTCTCGCTCTATTGTACTTTGAATTTTACAACAATAAAGTTTATTATTAATATTATTATTGTCTAGGTATTATAAAAAATGTCACCACTTTCATTACTCAATTTTGAGTAGGTAGTAGGTACCTAATAAATTAAATGCTATTTAAAAATGTTGTGTTAACACATCTTGGTAAATATATCAATATCAAATACGTACAGTACATGACAAGTGGTGGCAATACATAAATATTTTGAATAAATTAGGTATGTTTCTGCATGATATCTTAATATAATAATAGTATCTAAAAATTGCATTTTTTAAACAATACTTCACTTGCTCCCAAATTATCAGAGTTAATCGAAAAGAATTTGGAATAATACAGTGATTTAGTGTACCAAAGAATAACACAAATTATTTTGTGCCAGTAACAAAATTCCATTAAAAGGCATAACCGAGGACATAACATTTACTGTAGAAACATATGATCAAAGCATGAGTGATTAGAAACAGTGAAATAATGTTTTTAGTACCTACTACAGACCATTTATTGTCATTTCTGTGAAACCTCACGTATCTCGGCTTGTGAGACAAGACAACAGCTCATAACAAAATAATTGGATGAGATACGTTGATTTTCAACCAATGTGTAATGTGCATGTGCTATTAATTAATATTGACACACTTTAATGTGATGATAAGACCCACTCAAATTGAAATATAACCATAAGTATTACCACCTAACCCATTGTTTTTAAATTATCATGTTGAACCGTACATTACCAACACTGTTTTCACCAGGTACTCAAGTGATAACTTTTATTAACGCAAAGCCAGTGAATGTTAGCATAATATATACATAATTTTTTTACTTCGATAACCTTAATAAGTGTTTATCTTCTAATGAACTTAAGATGTTCATATTTTCGTGCATAAATGTTTTGTTGATTCCATAATTAGGTATAAGCTGTTTCGGTTACACATCCTTGTTCATTACATAAAATTACTAGTGAGACTGCAAGGGAAAATGTTTGATTGTAATAAATTGTAACACACATTATTTAGATAGTATTAAGATGTAAGTAAGGGTCAAGAAATTGGACTTGAACGAATTAATTAGGGGTAACTTAAGTGTTTAGGTAACCTGTCAAATAAATAAATAAAAATCAATAATAAAACTGGTAGTAAAGAATCTTACACTTCTAAAATACGATCGCCTTTGCAGATTCCAGCTTGTTCTGCAGCTCCCCGGTCAAGGACGGCACTGACATGTTGCAAAGGGGCGTACAATTCCCCATTGATACTTCTTAACTGACCACCTTCACTCACTTGACCGCGAACATTAAACCCAAATCCCGTTTCGGTTTTTTTTATTGTAACCACTCGCGGACCACTTGCAATTACCTTTACATTTTCAACCCTTTGATTATTGCTGTCCGGTTCAGTTTCTGCCATTATTTTATAATTTCACCTGTCAAGCATATTAACAGCATTACCATTTAGTATTTACCCCTTTGAACTTAGCATCATGACTTCATGAGGTATATGCAACCAAATTTACAAATAACTTTGCGCATGTGTAGTATTTACGTTATATAGGATGTTTCATTAGTAATAAAAGTTTAGATCAATGAACTGTATACTATACGTACCTGGAAGGGATGCGTAAATCCATGAAAGTGAGGCAAAATTTGAAGTTAGGCAACCCGCAGTGTGGACGTGAAATTATCTCTTTCTATCTTATTTAGATACATAAGTTGCACTCAATTTCTCACCTTTTTAAAAGCATTATTTTGATGCTATTAAAGAAATTATAGTATAAGATTGGATTTTTATTTTTTAAAGTAAATTGTCCTTCACAAATAGAAGCTAAATGAAGAAAAAATTGTCAACGTAAAATTTTTGTTGAAAGGCAATAATAAATAACCATATCGTCCGTTTTACACAATATAAATTCAACACAAGAAAAATCGCTACCCAATAATTATTTATTAAACTTTATTCAAGCGAAGGAGAATTTACCAAACTTATTACAACGAGATTGACAAAGACAGGTTACCGTCCTCTAAGGCCATCCTTTTTTCGGTTTGCCCCTGACACAAAAACTGATTGTTGAAATACGGCGTGGGTCCATTCCAGGTACGTATAGTATACAGTTCATTGGTTTAGATAAAGCGAAAGGCTTGTCTTCCGTTCCTTCCTTCCTATTACGTTGTTAATAAGTTAATATTCTCTGCTGTCGGTACCTACTACTAATTTGCTTCCAAACAAAAGTACGCAACTGTTATAATTCCGTTTAAAGAATGTCATAGACAAGCAAAGAAAAGAATGTCAATTTTATTTAATAAGATTTGTATTTGTTTTAAAAGGGACGCAAGTGTGATGATGATGAACTTCTTTTTTAAGTGCAATGTATTGGTTTCTCCCAGATGGGAGGCCTTCTTAGGGAGTTGGTTGTGTAGGCTAGGTTAATGAGAACACATGTACTTCATTCTTTCACCGACGTTTCGACTGGTACAGTCCAGTCATCTTCAGGGACTGTACCAGTCGAAACGTTTTTTCCTAATATTTCAATCAACGATATTACTAAAGTAAAGACCATGACTGTACCTGTACAGTCATATAAATTATTTGACTTCTGATTTTACTTATTAAATAACAATTGCAGATTTTAAGGTTATGTTTTCTGGTTAAAACATTGAACTCTATACTGGCTCAATGGGTTAAAACATTGAACGTGAGTGTTCTGTGCATTGAACTTTATACTAACCACTGAATTATACGCTATAAGCAACTGGTAGGGATACGGACGATCTTAATGCATTGTAGGTGTTGAAGCTGACAAAGACAGATGCGGAGTAGGTCTTCTCTCGCCTTCTAACTTGTTACGGTAGTAGACCAGACGAAAGAGATAACTGCCGCAACGTATTTTTTTACCCGACACCTGCATTTTACGCTCCGTGTCTTCGTTTGTATGATGTTGCGTGCAAAAGAAAAAGATAGAGATACCCATCCGTTGAGGGTTGCCTAACTCGACAGTGGCTTCAGTGTTACTTATGCACCTTTCTTTCCTTTCCAGTTGCGTATAGTGTACTGTTGAATGATACTAACAGTAACAGACTAACAGTTCAATGGGTTAAAAATGCAATCTCTATAGTATTTTCAACGAATTTTCCAAACGTCTCCAAATTCAAGTCCAAATTTAGAACGTCATTTTACTAAGTATGTTTTATTAGAACTATTCACTGACTGTGTATCTACTACCTATGGACTGTAATGCATTTGACCTACTAAGCGCGTAGTTCAGTTACATGTAATATTTGTTTTAAAAGGAACTGTCCCCCTTTCCAGTCTTACCTCGTACCGCATCGCTAGCTAACTTCCCCTTCTCTCCTTTCACTTCCTCTAGCACAATATACCGCGGAGTCTCCCTCTCCAAACCCAGTGCCCATTTCCAGTACCTCTCCTGTATTCTTTTCATCCCAATATTTTGGACCCATAGGTCACTGACCTGTATCTTAAAGGACTGAGCATTCTAATGATCCCCTCCACTATTTTTGAAGCAAATTGAAAACCGGTGTTTTAAGGTGCCAATTAGTAATTTAGGTTTGTTGTGTTGGTGATTATTGGTAACACTGTAACTAATGTTTTTATTTACATAAACATAACCTTGTTTCATACGTAGTATAAACTACGTTTATGCATTGCAATAAAATACAATTTTTAATAATTTACGTTTTTAAATAATTATGAGCCTGTAATTATACTACTTTTCACCAGATATTAAGCATATAGATTAGAACAAGCTAAACTGTAACAGCTGATACCAGTACTACCAACACATTATAAACACCGAGCTACCATCATTATATAACTAACGCACTAGTTGGCACCTGAAGTAACTAATATTTAGGTGGGGCTTGTTTGCTTCAATGATGTATTGAAGAATGCTCAGTCCTTTATGATACAGGTCAGTGCCCATAGGTACATCGTAACTCTCTTTACAAGCTTCTCGAATAACCACCCCTTCTCCTCACATCTTTACCAAAGATTTCTTCCAAACCAAAGGTCTCTGGATTCTGAATTACGATGGGAGAGTGGGAATAGTCCACGCGTACTTAGACCACAAGTTGGGCCCTCTTGGCCCTCTCTCTGACCCACCTCTCCCAGCAAACATTAACATAACGGCCATCGCACGGCTGTTTGCCGTTCTGCTGGCGACTTGCTGGTTGAGGTAAAACTATGCTATAATAGTGCCTGTAATGTAAAGGCAATTCGTATCGGTGTTACTTTAAATTTTTGTTAATGGTGCGATGCATATTATCCTGTACCGGTGTAGTTACGTATTACTATACCGTAAATGTACTGGCAAGCACGCAGTTGAACCGGTAATCTGTTTGATTTTGTTTTCGCGCGCACAATGACTAAAGTGAGTGTTCTGTGATGACTAATCCACGTCCACCATTACAATTACAACACCTTTACTGTTGTTTACCTTTTTGTATAGTGCAAGTTTTCCCTCGTTTTCTCCTCCATTTATTGTTTGGTGGTTTATCATCTTTATATAAATAAGTATATACCTAATATGGCTGATGCAAATAATGAGTAAGTACATAGATATAATAAGAGTTTTTTTACTGTTAGCATTGGTATTGGTAAATTGATATTAAGTAAGTTTTTAGAAAACCTGTTGAGTGTTGAAATTAAATAAGTATATTGGTTATTGTTATTACAATTTTAGTGGTTGTAAGAAAAAATCCCAAATGTATGGATTCGACGATTCGACTAAAAAAGAAGTGGAATCGCATATAATAAAACCGTGGCTGCGAAATGCAATTGATAGGAATGGTGGAAGATCGGAGAGGAAGAAGCCATCTAATGGTTTATGAAGTATATGTTCTATTTAAATATGTTCTATATTCATACTTATAATGTGTAGTATACTTTTAAATAGAATTTTAAATGAATTTTTTTATTTCTGTATGTTAACTGTTCTGGTAAATTTCAGAAAAACGTACTGGTAGAGTGTTGAAAAAGTACAGGTGATGTACTTGTTAGATATACTTTGCCTTCACTTGCCCACCATAAAATCGTTGTATGTCAGTTTATTGGTTTGGTACAGGTTAACTACTGGCATGGTTAGTAATATACTGGCAAGCCGTTATGCGGCCATTCAATGGCCATAGTGACCTGATTGCAATGGCCCAGTACACGATGCCACCGCATTGCCAGTAATGTAGTACCGGCAAGACTATATGTTGCCAGCATTGGCTTTTTACATCAATGTTTGCTGGGCTGCCATGCTTTCCTGTCTCCCGTTAGTTTTTCCATCTCTGTTATGCTCTTCCTATATCTTCTATTTCATCAGTCCAGTTTCTTCTGTTCGATTTACCCATTTCTAGTATCCTTCTTATTATTGCTTCTCTGTTCGTTCATTTTTGATAAATGTCTAAGGTTGCCAACATGGTTATTTTCATACGGAGACTGGGTTTTCAACTAAATCTCTGGGCTCCTGTATTTCAATACCATTCTCCAGGCTTGTAAAATGTAAAATTTCAATTTTATGAAAATGTTAAATCCAAGTATTTTATATAACTTTATATATTATGAAGAAGCAATTTAATTGACTACCCTACCACTAATGAAATTCTGGAATTACCGCGAGTGGAATGTTGGACGAATGCGCATCTGACCTTCAAATCATCTCTGCGCGTGCTGTAGTTTTTGTCCCTCTTCGTTTTGTACTATAACAATGCTTTTTTTATTTTTTATACTATGCATATTGTATAAAAAAAGCTCGTTTTTATAGTTTAAAAATGGTTTTTTGGTATATATTATAAATGGTTTATATTTATATGTCATTTTTTTCTCCATCAGGATTGTTTTATTTTTGTATTTTCTCAGGTTCGCCAATTCAATCATGTTCGTAACCCTATACACGATATAAATACTAAAGATAGGATGTTGCGCATGGTGGGCGGTCCGCAAATATGACGCGTGACGTCACTTGTAGAGTGAATTACATTTGAGGAATACTCATTTGATGTGTTTTTCGTCTGTACCGAGTTTATTTTTCGAGATACAAAAAATTTCATAAGATCAAATATGCTCCTTATGATGTCTTTTATATGTTAAAAATAATAGGGTAACTCAATCTCTCTCAGTTAACCTGAGAAATACTTGTATTAAGTAGCATAATTACATCTGATGGTGTTTGCGCCGCGACGGCACAAAAACGGTGCTAGATAGAGGAAAATTGCATATGAACAAATTTGTAGAGCACAAAATTTACTAAAGAAAAGTCCGCGGTAGGGTGTCACGATCTTCGATAGTTTAAGAGTTACAGGCGTCCAAAATGATGCAACCCTTATTCGCGCAACTGTCCACGCCGCTTTTTCCCAAACTAATGGAGATAATTACACCCTCTCGCGGACTTTTCTTTAGTAAATTTTGTGCTCTACAAATTTGTTCATATGCAATTTTCCTCTATCTAGCACCGTTTTTGTGTCGTCGCGGCGCAAACACCATCAGATGTAATTATATGATACATTATACAAGTATTTTTCGGGTTAACTCAGAGAGATTGAGCTACCTTATTATTTTTAAGATATGAAAGACACAAAATGAATTTTATCTTAATTTTATCATATTTTTTATTGGTTCCTTACTTTACCTTTTTTTATTGGTCCCCTACGTTACCTTTTTTATTTCACCTTTTTAAACCACGCCTCGGCGTGTTTAAATCGCTCTTTCAAAAATGCGCGTGTTTTAAAGTGGCCATGGCAACATCACCAATTTAAAAAACGTGAAATGACAATTTTTTGATTATTGATCTGACAACTGTACTTTGTAACGTTAAATAAAATATTAGGTACCAACAAATTCAAAACGTTTATTCAAATATTATTTAACAATTTAGACAGAGAAAAAATGCACAAAATTTACTACAAAAAAGTCCGCGGGAGGGTGTAATTATCTCAATCTCAGTAGCTCAATCTCTCTGAGTTAACCCGAAAAATACTTGTATAAAGTATCATAATTACATCTGATGGTGTTTGCGCCGCGACGACACAAAAACGGTGCTAGATAGAGGAAAATTGCATATGAACAAATTTGTAGAGCACAAAATTTACTAAAGAAAAGTCCGCGAGAGGGTGTAATTATCTCCATTAGTTTGGGAAAAAGCGGCGTGGACAGTTGCGCGAATAAGGGTTGCATCATTTTGGACGCCTGTAACTCTTAAACTATCGAAGATCGTGACACCCTACCGCGGACTTTTCTTTAGTAAATTTTGTGCTCTACAAATTTGTTCATATGCAATTTTCCTCTATCTAGCACCGTTTTTGTACCGTCGCGGTGCAAACACCATCAGATGTAATTATGCTACTTAATACAAGTATTTTTCAGGTTAACTGAGAGAGATTGAGCTACCCTATTATTTTTTACATATAAAAGACATCATAAGGAGCATATTTGTTCTTATGGAATTTTTTGTATCTCGAAAAATAAACTCGGTACAGACGAAAAACACATCAAATGAGTATTCCTCAAATGTAATTCACTCTACAAGTGACGTCATGCGCACGGTCTGACGAAATCTGAACGTCGGAGCTTCCGGCCCTGACCCTATAAATATCCATACCATCTCAACTGTTTTCTTTCTATTTCTTCTAAAGCTGGTCACCATGTCGAAAGCTGCTTTTATGTCATCAATGACGGTTATGTACTTTTCCTTCTTTTATAGCTCTGCCTATTAGTGTTCTCAATATGAATATTATGTTTTAATTGGTTTGTCTATCTGGTCGGAATGCTGCTTGTTTTTTTTCTAGTTTGTGCTCCACGCAGTGCCGTAGCGATGTAATTACGGGTCTGTGTTCACCAACTAACTAGCGGGCCCTACTCTCAGATGGGGGGGGAGGGGGGGTCATGGTTTCACAATAATACAAATAACAAAATAAGGAACATGGTATATAGTGTATTTCATAAATATACCGAATAAATTTACATGTTACATAATTGTGTGGTTAACATTTTTTTCTCGAAAACGAAGCAAGATACTCAAAACACTCAAGTAGAAAAAAAGTTGCATTTTAGTTACTTTATCTAAAATAAGTTAGAGAATTGCAAAAAACATTGGGGTTTTATTTTTTTGGAAAACAAGCTAACAAGAGCGCCGCTCTGAAATTACTGTATCAACTGTTAAGTAAATCAAAAAAAAAAAACATTAAAATCGGCAGAAACGTTTTTTTAGATAGATATTAATAGAAAACAATTTTTTTTTACAAATTTTCACAACCTGTATCACGAAGACTCTGAAACCTTGGATTTCAAACTGCCTCAATACCATGGGTATGGTGCAAAAACAAGGAAATTGGGTTCCCTATGGAACTCAATCCAAAGAATGTCGAACGCCGTTTTTTAACATGCGAATAACTGCTCCAAAGGCAAAATCGGAAGGGTTTTTTGCATCGAATCATGACGAGGGACGAAAAGTGGATCCATTACGACAACCAAACGCACAGAAAATCGTAGGGTTAGGCAGACTTCAACAGTAACACCGAATATTCATGGCAAGAAACTAATGCTGTGCAGCTGGTGGGATCAGTTTGGAGTGATCTACTATCATCAGATGCTCTTCCATTGCATTGGGATTTTTTCCTATGTGAATGCTTCTCGACATATCTGCCATATCCAAATCCAAACCTTTTCCTTTTTCTTCTATGAAGTTTATTAGTTTTGGGGTTATATCATCTTCTCCACTTTTCATCTGTTGTGATTGCTTCTGGGGTTTCTTCTATCCCTATTTTAATGTGTCAGCTAAATCAGTGTCAAGAACATTATGAAGCGTGTGGATTGTAAGGTTTGAAATGCTGGAAACGGATTCCTACAGACTGTGGCGGGCAATTTCATTTCTGCAGCTACTATTACCAAATTAGTTAAAAGTTTTCATATTTTCTAGCCGAAATGGACTGCTATCGAATTAAGTGTTAGGTTCAATTTCCTTTTCATTAGATGAATTACTTTAGAAAATTGCTAATAATAATAATAATAATAATAATAATAGTTGCTAATTATTAACATTCCACATGGGTTCATAACAAAAATTCTTTTGCGGAATTATACAAATGATTCATTTAACAAATGTGCAAGACAAACGTAACACTGGATTTTTGTTACACTATCACTATGAAAAACAATTTTGTACTAAATATTGGTAAATGTTGTTGATTGTGTTGGAAGTGCACCCACCATGGACGGACACCCCAAGTAAATCTTCACTGGTTCAAAACTCTTAATTGCTTATTTGCATTTTTATCTTACATTTAAGATAACCGAATACACAGTTGTTAATTTACACGAAAGTTATAGCGTCGAAGTTTACATTTAAACTCTTTCAGCTTCAAAGGTTACATCTACAATTATTGAAAGTTACATATTAACCGTCCGAAGATTACATTTTCACTCTCCGAAGATTACATAACAACTCTCGGAAGATTGCAGAACAACTCTCTGCGAAGATTAGATAACAACAACTCGGAAGATTGCGGAACAACAACTCCTAATTTACGTTTTGTCAGCCCTTTTATCACTTATGCGTGGGCGTGGGCATTAAGATACAAACAGTGAAAGTCCGGAATGGCCATAAAAATGTACCCCGTAAGGGTTGAATTATGAGGAGAAAGTGATTGTCTTCATTGAAATGCAATAACGTGCAGTTATAACAAAATGTCAAATGAATATTATGTACATAAATTTGCTGTAAAAAGGGTTTTTTACGGATGAATAGATTTCTTAAATGGTAATGTTTCGAAAGCATACAATTTCGTTTCTTAATCTAATACACATGCTACAAACCTATTAACTATACATTAAAATGACGTTTTAACAATATAAGGGCGCACATGCCTGTCATTGTCACTTGACATGTTGATTATTTACAGTACCTACTTAAGTCATTCTTTTTACACAATTCTAAAGTTTATGAGCAACCCCTGTTACTCCGTAACATACCCCCCACCTTGAAGGGATCACCGTTCAATTAGAACTGACACTGGGTTCACTTATCACTATTGTCTCTCCTGTGGTAGTGGACAAAAGCATCTGACGGAGCGCTTCACTACACCATTGGATGTCTTGACACTAGCGACTCTCGACACGTTGTCCTTGCCAGGATGGAGTGCGATGACACGTCCTAATTTCCAATACAACGGCGGTTGATTTTCATTTTTAATCAGCACTAAGTCTCCGACTTCCAGTGACTCATCGGATTTGTTCCATTTTGAACGTGTCTGCAATTCGGACACGTACTCTCTTGACCAACGTACCCAAAAGTGTTGTTGCAGAGCTTGAAGCTGCTGAAACTTGGATAGGCGGCTTTCCACTATGCCGGTAACGTCTGGGTCCGGTACGGCCGTTAACCTTCTTCCGATCAGAAAGTGGCCCGGAGTGAGAGCTTCCAAGTCGTTAGGATCCGAGGAAAGAGGTGTAATGGGTCGGGAGTTAAGGATAGCTTCTACCTGGTTCAATACGGTGGCGAACTGTTCGTATGTGAGTTTACGATCGCGCAAAATTCTAAGCATGTGATGCTTTGAAGATTTCACCCCTGCCTCCCATAAGCCGCCGAAGTTTGGCGAGTAAGGGGGTGTGAAATGCCAAGTAATGCCGTCATTCGCAAGCGAGTTACCAATATCTTGTCCCGACCGCGCAAAAAATGAGCTTAATCCCTTTAATTCCGCGTTAGCTCCTACAAAATTCCTTCCGTTATCGGAATGGATGTGGCTTGGTTTGCCTCTACGAGCGGTGAATCTTCGAAGAGCAGCCAAAAACGCGTTAGTAGATAGGTCTGTGACCAATTCTAAGTGCACTGCCTTGACGGCAAAGCAAACAAACAGGGCAACATAACCCTTTGTTACCTTACATCCGCGTCCGATCCTATCTTTGATGGCGACTGGGCCGAAATAGTCTACCCCAGTAACGCTGAATGGTGGTGACGTAGTTGTTCGGTGGATTGGCAAGTGACCCATGAGGGGATTAATTACACGAGGTTTCATGCGCGAACAAGTTACGCAGCCATGCACGATTTTCCGAGCTACACTCCTTCCCGACAACGGCCAAAATAGATCGCGTAGCGATGCAAGGAGCAACTGAGGACCAGCGTGTCCGAGGATATTATGTTCGTGAAGCATTAGCAGTTTTGTGAGTATGTGGGAAGAGCTTAACACGATTGGAAATTTTTTGTCGTAGCAAAACGCTGAATTCATTAGCCGTCCACCTACACGAATTAGGCCGAATGAATCCAGGAAAGGCGTAAGGCGACGAAGTTTGCTGTGTGACTCTAAAGGTCTTTGATCCTGTAAGGACCTCAACTCGGATCGAAAGTCATCTTTCTGAGCCATCCTTGCTAGGACCAACAAAGCATGCTGAAGTTCATCACTTGTTAATGCGCTAGTGTGCCGACTGTGCGGGGCGTTACGGGTATTTCTTGCGAAGCGTATGCAATGGGCCGTTACGCGCTTTATGCGAGTGAGGGACGAAAAGGCATCAAAGGGAAAATCGATGGATTGAACTTCAGTAACTAGAACTCTTGGTTCTCGACTCTCTGCTAATTGGAGATCATCAAATCGAATGAGTTTGATAGGCCACTCTTCCGGAGAAGCCTTCAACCATGTGGTGCCTTGCCACCAGAGGTTATTTTGTACCAAATCTGAGGGTGAAGTTCCTCGCGAAAGCAAATCTGCAGGATTGTCAGCGCTGCTCACATGATTCCACATGCGGGGCTGAGATGATTCTTGAATGAGGGATACTCTGTTTGATACGAAAGTTTGCAACAGGGCGGAGTGAGTGTTAATCCAATGCAACACTACTGTCGAGTCGGACCAAAGAAAGCAGTTACCTTTGCTTATTGCAAGGGCTTTTATTGTGCGAGCGGCTAACTGTGCCAGTGTTGGCGAAGCTTTAACCATGTGACCTAGTCGTTCGTATTCGCGCAGGAATTCGACGTATTGTTGTGGGAACAAAGGGTTACGAATAAATTTTCGTTCTAGTGCAAATAATCTGTTTCGCGCGCGCCGTTGAGAATCACCTAGACTGGATGGATCCGCCTTTAGAGGAATACGAACGACGAACCTACCAACCTTATCACGCTTAGTCGTTTCTCTAAATGAATTTTTGCATGCAATTTCATCAGGTGTCAAGGATTTTTGTGTCTTGGGGAGTTCTTCAATTAACCAAAAGCGTTCTAACTGTTCCCGCAAATCTACTTCCCTTGTAAACCCACAATGAGATTGTGCGACAAATAATTGAGTGCAAGGTAGATGCCCTGTTACCACCCATCCCAACTTTGTTTTTTGCATGAGAGGACCGTTCGGTGCTAATTTAAACTGACCCACGCACAATAAGTTCCAGAAAATTCCCGCACCAATGAGCATGTCGACCTCCCCAGGGATATTGAATTTAGGATCTGCAAGTTTAACATGGGCTGGAATCTTAATTGAGGTTAAATCCAATGGAGCACTGGGTAGTGGGCTAGTGATGCGATCCATTATCAAACAAGAGACTGTTTCTGAATAATTGCCAATTGATGATTGAATGCTCGCAGTACATTTGAACGGAATACTAGACGCGACTTGATTAATACCAACGATAGAGGTATTAACGCTTTCTTTAACAAGTTCCAATTTCTGACAAGGTGCGCTAGTTATGAAGTTTGACTGAGCGCCTGAATCGAGAAGTGCACGGCACGTGTGAGACTGGCCGTTCTTATCTGCAATGCACACCTGAGCCGTGGACAACAGGACATTGAGATATTGATTTGCGACAATTGATGCGTTATGATTACTACTAGGAGGACGGGATTGTTGCGGTACTGGCGTAGCTACACCAGCCGTATCCGACGATCCTTCCGAATCTTGCGAGGGTAACGCGCTCGTAATGTAATAAGGTGTGATGAGAAGACTTACACTTACGACATTTCATGGACTTACAATTCTTAGATATATGACCGGCCTTTAAGCAATTAATGCATAGTCCCGATTTCTTACTATGCTCAAACCTACAATTTACACTTAGGGCGGCCAACTCAGGACAATTGTAAATCGTATGAGACTTATTACAATATGTGCAACTAGGGTTTACTTCTTGTACAGAATACGACATTTTTGGAGCCGATTTGTTATCCGATTTCCGCTCCGGTTTTGACTCTTTATTATTGCATGAATCTAAGTTCTCTAGCATTTCCGCGCGTTTCTTTAGGAATTCTCGTAATTGATCAAAAGTTGCGAGTGACTTCGGATCGCGACTACTTTCCCATTCACGTAAGGTACATTTGTCGAATTTTGCCAATAATATTTGATTGAGTAATGTATCCCACTGTTCAACGGGCTGATGAAGAGTTTTCAGCGCGTTAATGTGCTTTAGTACCGCGTCGTAGAAAGTACGTATTTCACGAGACGATTCCTTGTGAATCGGCGTTAAGTTAATCAAGGCCTTTACATGATTTTGTATAAGGAGGGGTTCATTATC
Organism: Pyrocoelia pectoralis; assembly: GCA_036250285.1. NCBI lineage: Eukaryota > Metazoa > Arthropoda > Insecta > Coleoptera > Lampyridae > Pyrocoelia > Pyrocoelia pectoralis. The sequence continues at coordinate 69,528,615 of CM070074.1, forward strand.
GTACCTCTCGCGTAAGCTGTTCCAGGCGTCAACATAATGCGGAGTTGAGAACGGAATTGACCTAATCACCTGACCAGCCGTTCCCTTTACTGCCGCGCGAAGGTAATGGTATTTTTGCATATCGCCTAACGGAGTATCGTGGATCAACGAGATAAACGTATCGCGAAATTCTAACCATTCGTCGAGAGTCCCATCGAAAGTGGGCAAGTTTATTTGCGGCAATTTGGCAACAAAGGGTTGTACATGCGATTGAGAGTGAATGGAATTACCGTGATTTAATTCCACTTCTTTCGATTTAATCATCCGCAAGTCGGATAATTTCTTAGATACCGCAAGTAATTCAAAGTATGTATGCTCAAAGGTAGCACGTATTTTTAACTGCTCATCGAAGTCAACTGATTCTACCGTATCAATTTCGGTTTGCACTTCTTCGAATTGAGTTAATATAGGACTGAATAATTCACGACGAGAATCTAAATTATTAGCCATTTCGATCGAAAGATTTCCATTTTCTTGAAAATGCGCATTCACGAGATCAACGTAGTCCCTGAATGTGTCACATTTTGCATTTAGCGTACGACGCTTCCGACAGAGGGCATTCATTTTATTAATCAAAGTTAAGTCAGTTCCCGCTTCACCGTTTTGAGTCATTTTGGTAAAGGGGTAGCAACGATAGGATAGGTTCACACAATAGCACAAAGGAATGAATTAATAAGAATGGAATGCTCTCACCCAAATATCCAACTTAAACGTATTGGCGATTCACTTATTGGAAGATGAATCATCCGGCTCGAAGGACCATACTAATGTTGTTGATTGTGTTGGAAGTGCACCCACCATGGACGGACACCCCAAGTAAATCTTCACTGGTTCAAAACTCTTAATTGCTTATTTGCATTTTTATCTTACATTTAAGATAACCGAATACACAGTTGTTAATTTACACGAAAGTTATAGCGTCGAAGTTTACATTTAAACTCTTTCAGCTTCAAAGGTTACATCTACAATTATTGAAAGTTACATATTAACCGTCCGAAGATTACATTTTCACTCTCCGAAGATTACATAACAACTCTCGGAAGATTGCAGAACAACTCTCTGCGAAGATTAGATAACAACAACTCGGAAGATTGCGGAACAACAACTCCTAATTTACGTTTTGTCAGCCCTTTTATCACTTATGCGTGGGCGTGGGCATTAAGATACAAACAGTGAAAGTCCGGAATGGCCATAAAAATGTACCCCGTAAGGGTTGAATTATGAGGAGAAAGTGATTGTCTTCATTGAAATGCAATAACGTGCAGTTATAACAAAATGTCAAATGAATATTATGTACATAAATTTGCTGTAAAAAGGGTTTTTTACGGATGAATAGATTTCTTAAATGGTAATGTTTCGAAAGCATACAATTTCGTTTCTTAATCTAATACACATGCTACAAACCTATTAACTATACATTAAAATGACGTTTTAACAATATAAGGGCGCACATGCCTGTCATTGTCACTTGACATGTTGATTATTTACAGTACCTACTTAAGTCATTCTTTTTACACAATTCTAAAGTTTATGAGCAACCCCTGTTACTCCGTAACAGTAAATAAAAACGGAAAAATTAGATTCACAACCTTTCCAGGACTAAAATGAAAGCATTTCTTTATTCATTGAATATAACTAAAATACACTATGTACAAATACACAAGAAAAACACCATAAATAAACCATTGACTACTTAAGGTATATTAAAAAATACAATGTGGTTCTTTTTTGAATTATGACGATTCTTATAAGAGTCTAACATAAAAATTTGCTGGGGTTTACATTCTAAATTAACAAAGTTATCAATATAATTAATTAGATCAAGCAGTCTTCAAATTTATTATATATTACCAATAGTACCCTAAAAAAAGCTTACGCTTTACTTAAGATAAATTATTAATCCTACAGAACAATTTGTTAAAACCCTGAATTATAGATCTTTTAATCACATTCGAATTTGGTTATCGACACGAATTTGAAATATTTTATTTTTTACAATATTTGTTTAATAGAGTGAATGCCTAAAGGAAACCGCATTACAAATTTATCTTGTTACCAACAAACTTGTCATCATATTGTTGCCATTATAGTAATAGACACGTAATTGTAATACACAATTTTGAGATTTGTTAAGTAAATCAAAAGTTAGTAATTCAAGCGAATAAACAATGTAAAAGCAAACTTGAATATTGTTTTCTTCAATAAGGAATTGACATTTTTGGTACACATAGGATTATAATAAACAACAACCATCGTGATATCAAACTTAAAATCAAATGTTATCGTCATTTGAAATTTATTTTATATTTCATGTTAATGAAAATGAAAATAAAGTTTATAGTAATAAAAGTACCCCAAAATTAAACTGTTATTCAAAAGCAACTTTCAATCTCAAAAAATGATCATTATTGAAATGATGCAACATGCCGCAACATGTACAATTCAAGTTTGCCCAATGAAAAGGAATACGAATGAAACCACCAGTTATGTAAATATATTCAATTCATTTGATGATAGAAACCTTTACAGAATATCTACACAAATACAAATTAATTGAAAATAAATGTTAATTCCTTAAATGAAGATTCATTTTGGAGCTAAAGGTGGTATTTAGAAAGTTATTTTGAGTAAAGATTAATTGGCAAAATTTTTTGAACGGTTCATAAAGTTTTGGTAGCCTCTACAAACTAGTTTAGCTCCACCTTCTTTTGCGATACAGAATTTTTCACATATTCTACTTGGAAATGGTTATTGGCAACTGCCGTTTAAGTGGAACTTACACCTACAGTAAAATCTTGTACACTTTAAACAGCCTATTTATATTAAAACTGATTTACTCATCGACCATAATAATGGTCTGCGTTATACATCAAATTTGTTGCTCTGTATAGATTCACAGTAAAACTTGTATCAAATATTAAATAAAATAAGAAGTAGTACGTATAAATTCAAGATACGAATACATATTTTTAAATAATTATAAGTAGGTATAAATAAATATTATCAATAGTTAAAATGAATCCAATACTTAACAAGATCATCACGTTCATTATTAAGCTAAAATATTTAATTAAACAGTTTACTATTGAAAAACATAATGTTACACATCACAATTCAGTTCTTTACTTCCAAAATAATCGTTAACTACAAAGTTCAATGAATTAGTTCACATTTAACAACTAGATACATAAGGATGGTTAAGATTACTCAGAATCTTCATCTGCACCTTGATCAAACCCAGATAAATCGGCAGATTGTAAATGCCCCTTCATTTGTGCATACTCTATAAGAGCAAGATGACAAAAAACATATTGATCCGGCATTTGAATAGAATATGCTCGCTGTGACCTTATTTTTTCTACTGTACCCCTTATATCCACAGTTCCAACATCTTCTAAACGTGATATGCATATGTCTAACGTACAAAATGTACCTAAAACAAAAGAATAATTCAAGAAATGCAAAGGCATATTAAGACTTAAAAATTAAAATTTTAAATTACGGAGATACATACAGTATCTATGGCAATTTTGATATTTGTATTTTATTCCACCTGTCTAAGTTTTTGGAAAATTTGAAAAAAAACTAAAAATTGTCAATTCCTTTTTTCGTTAATAATTGGGGGGAGTGGTAATTTGATATGTTTAATAAATGTGCACTGTATAGTTTTGTATTAATAATAATGATAATAATGCGTTTATTGTTTATTTTGAAAAAAGGATGTGGTGAAGTGCAATGCAGTGCAGCGCAGTGCGCGGGGAAGCTGTTGTCAGCGCTATTGCTATGAAGCGCATGGTTTTTGTACAATGCAAAAGAATAATCAAATTCTTGCGGGAATGTGTGCAGGGGCGCCGGAAGAAAATTTGTTAGGGGGGGGGCCTTACATTTTTTCAAGTAGAAATTAGAATACTTGAAAATTTTTATCTATTTTTAAATTAGTATAAATCAATAGGCTATGCAGAGTCACCGATGGAATAGAACATTATACTCCAAACGTGATTAAGTATATTGTGAGCTTTTAACATTTTCTAAAATGGATTTACACGATTTATGAAATTCCAGGGAGGGGCCCGGGCCCCCCCTTGCCCTTTAGTAGCGGCGCCCATGAATGTGTGCGTCTTTCTTACGCGGTAATCATAGCATTTACTTTTGAATTACAAGAAAACACATTGTGTTTTCAATAAAGGAATAATGCAGCTTGATTTCAGTAATACAAATTTATCATTTAAAGCAAGAATTTTTTCTTTAGTTTCTGTATACTTATTGGAAAATAGTAAATTTTCGGTTATAGCTCATAAAACCAGTTAATTATATCAAGAATCAACATTTATGGGCATTCGACTTTTGAGAAGTGTGTGCTACAACATTTTTAAATTTGGTAACAATTTGTGGAACAATAACAATTTTATGATAAGTTAAAACTGACCGTCAGACAGGAAAATGCTAAATACAGTGGTTTTATTGCTGTTAATTAAAATAACAGTTAAACAATTGATTCTCCAATTTTGATTTTTACACATGTTAAACATATATGTATAAATGACTAATGTACTACCCAAAAATGAAACAATCCCCCCCCCCCTCCCGTTTTTTCAGTATGACCACTCAAAGTCAGGGGCCTTGCATTTTTACTCCGATAGTAGTGGTGGTCGATTTATAAGAGCAATTGATTGCAATTTTAATATAACTGAAGAACTGTACAGGGTGTACAACTAAGAAAGGAGGTCGGCCATAACTCGGAAACTATTTGAGATAGAACAGTGAAATAAAAAATCTTATAATAAATGTGCCCAAGAGAAAATGCTGGAAATTATTTTCAATTTCCTACCATTGCCGCCAGAGGGCGTTTCACTGATTTCAATTTGAAATTCCCATTTTTGGGGCAATTTTCCTCAGTGAGGTATTTAAAAAAATATATTCATTGAAAACTAGTGATCAATATGTAAAACTTTGTTTAATGAATTTTTACGATTGCTGTCAAAATAAAGGAAGTGGGCACTAAATTACGTGTTACTAGAAAAAATCGTGTAACTTCGAAACGGGTTGCTTGAATTTGTCAAGATTGGTCTCGATGTAACGAGAATACTTGATATTACCAAAAAAATCCAAAACCACAACAATTTCTTATCTCCGTCTACCAATAGAGGGCGCAACTTGTAGAAGGAACAAAACGGTCGACTTTTCTAAAAAAATTCAAATCATACCACATATTTTTTTCACTGCTATTGGAAGGAACATTAACAAGGGAATAATTAAAAAAAATTATGTCAATAGCTCTCATAGTACCAAAGTTATAGTCAAAAATGTGGTAATATAAGAGACAATTTGAGGTATAAACAAATGAAAACGCTTAAAATGAAAACTTTATGTCAAAGCTGTAAACTAGGTAACAAAATGACATTACGTGTATTTCGGTTGTTGTATTAGAAGCAAAAATGCAAATTTCCAATGGAGAAGCATTGCAGCATATTTTGAATGCATGCAAAATGCAACTGTTGCAGGACCACCGAAATTTTGAAAGAAATTAAAGTTCTCATAGCCTACTTTATTTATATTAAGCTTACGATTTGTTTATACCTCAAATTGTCTCTTATATTACCACATTTTGGATTATATCTTCGGTACTATAAGAGCTATTGACACAATTTTTTTTTAAATTACTCCATTATTAATTTTCGTCCCAATAGCAGTGAAAACATATTTGGTATCTACCATTTGAATTTTTTAAGAAAAGTCGACCGTTTTGTTCCTTCAACAAGTTGCGCCCTCTATTGGTAGACGAAGATAAGAAATTGTTGTGGTTTTGAATTTTTTGGGTAATATCAAGTATTGTCTATTCATCGAGACCAATCTTGACAAATTCAAGCACCGAAGTTACACGATTTTTTCTAGTAACACGTAATTTAGTTCCCCCTCCCTTTATTTTGACAGCAATCGTGAAAATTCATTAAACAAAGTTTTACATATTCATCACTTTATAGTTTACAACGAATATATTTTTTTAAATACTTTACTGAGGAAAATTGCCCAAAAAATGGGAATTTCAAATTGAAATCAGTGAAACACCCTCTGGCGGCAATGGTAGGAAATTGAAAATAATTTCCAGCATTTTCTCTTGGCCACATTTATCATAAGACTTTTTATTTCACTGTTCTATCTCAAATAGTTTCCGATTTATGGCCGGCCTCCTTTCTTAGTTGTACATCCTGTACAATGAACAAAAATCGCATTAGCATAGTAGACATGAATGTAGGGGGTGGTCACGGAGAAGATGATATTAAAAACTTAAAAGAGAAAAATATTTGTTCAATCAATGAATAATGCATTAAATGCCAAATGTCACCAAACCTGGTTGAAAACTTATTGATTATAGCCAGCATTATATCATGGCAATTTAATAGAATTTTTAAAAGATTTGGAATGCGAATATGATGAAGTAATTTATAATACAGAAGTAGCAGGTGCTGCTAAAAACAATATAGAACTTAAAAATCAATATACAGGGTAGTCCATTAGTGCGAGGAAGTCCAATATTTCATTCAATATGACATGGATTAAAAAATGTTTCAAATAAAAGTTGTAGGATACGAACCATTGCATATTTGTAAAATATTTATAAACATGCAGGGTGCTTCAAATAATCGTGCCTCCGTACCGACCTGTTTTTTAAAATGGAAGACCCTATATTTGATGTCATATTCCGATTGCTCTCTTAAAATGCTCTATGTCCATATTTTTGTTTTAAATGCAGCGTTCCCAAGATATGAATTTTTTTCATGAGTTTTATGAAAAAACATGGTCTGTTTAACTAATGCTTAGGCTCGTTCAGTTTTAAAATTTTGAGTCAATTTTTGGTATACAAATTAGTAAAGGTCGTTCCTTAGTGAATATACAAATATTGGTCAATTTAATTATACAGGTTGTTTTGCAATAATTCGTAGTTTTGTAAATTTCGAATAGGAAAAACTTTGTTATTTTAAATGGAACACCCTGTATATTAATTATGTAGGTCGATAAAGCTTTTCAATCTCTCCAATTCATGTCTGTACCACATGTCTTCTAAAACTAGCAGTTTTTACTGATGTTCCATTTAAAATAACAAAGCTTTTCCTATTTGAAATTTACAAAAGTTTACGAATTATTGCAAAACACCCTGTATCTTTTAGTCGAAGACTACTCTAAAGTGTATAACTTGGACCCCTGATGTTGTATTCAGATTGTCTGTTAAGATTTAGAGGGCCTAATTACTCTAGCTTCCTTTTGTTTGTGGATTGTTTTGTGGGGCGTTGATTTGCCACCCAGGCTGAGGTTATCTTCAGGACAATTTGGATTCTTTCTCTAATTTTAGCTGTCAAATTGCCCAAAACTACGATGATGATCTCATCAGCATGATCTATGGTGCAGTGGGGAGTGTTTACAATACAAATTCATTATCAGCTTGGTTGGTGGCAAAAAGTACAGAAAATAAGAATCCATCCATGATTATCCTTATCACAATTTTCCCAACAGATTCCTTGCACAAGGAAGCTTCTCTTTTATTTTCCAGCAAAGATTGCCATACAAATAAACAAGCATTCATGTTGATATGTATTAATATTTTGTGCTGTTCTTACATAACCTTAATGTTACATGCAGCTTCGCTTACCTTCTTCTATTGTAATATAATTTTTAGCACATTTGTTAAAATATTTACACCCTTAAAAGCTATTTACATGGTTGGTTGTATTTCTCTTATTTTTACTTGCTTTATAATTTTTAGTATTAAATAAAGTAGTTCAAAACGCATTCAGATGGTAGTGGAAGGGACCGAATGTTTTCTAAGTCTTACAATAGTAATATCACTATAATATGATGATATTGAATCTAAAATATTGGTAATTAGAATCTGCTACCCATATTTGTTAAGCATTCCACACTTTTCCTTTCCATTTATAAAATGTTATTCTCATTAACGTATACTATAGAATATATAAGGTAAAGAAGTTCAATGCTGGGGAAAAACGTGTGATAGGTTTCAAACCACAAGGTGGCTGAAGTTTTGACACCTAGTGACCGGACAAGAAATTAAAACTACCTGCTTCAGAGTTAAATACTGCAGATTTCTTTAATTTTACCTGAAGTCAAGTATAGTCATGCTGCCAAAGTTATCAGAAAATTTTTTAAATGTCGTTTTTGAACTAATCTAAAAATTGTAATTCCTTAACAAAGCCATAATTCGTACCTGTCCTTCCAATACCAGCACTACAGTGAACGATAATTGGTGGTCCTCTGGGATGGCCTGCCCATGTGTCACCAAGAGCTATAACCATATTAGCCTGTTGCCTCCTCACTCGTTCTAGAAAATCTAACATTGCCCTAGCTGAATGTGGTACCCCATAATCAGGCCACGATGTGAACTGCCAATGTGATATTTCTCTTGTTTCCTCTAACTGAAAAATAAATTCATTAATTGTGTTGTTAACTGCTGATACGGTATTCTTCTTTTATTTGACACTCTAGTATAAAGAATGAAATTTTGACTACTCCAATGCGCCCAAACCAAATTTTCTATAGGTGTTTTCTTTTTGCACATTGTGGTAGACCTAAGTCAGCTCTGTCAATAACACACGATTCGTTTTATAAAAATAATTTGACTCAGTTCTCAATAACCCTATTCGTTTTAAAAGCTTTATTTAAGTTTTATATTAACCTGAGGCAGAAATATCTACATGACGCAAGGCGCTTTAATCACGTGGTGATTGTAACTTTACCTAACCCTGTGGCGATGCAAAAAGAAAACACCTTATATATCTGAGGAAGAACCATGTAATCCCATACAGATTGTATCAATTCAAAGATTCTTTATATTATACTTTAGTATGTTGAATTCAGTGTTAGAGTAATTAATGCTAATTAATAAATAATAATAAACATACTTTGGTATTGGTTAGTTGTAATGTGGAAATTGTATAATCTGGATCGGCTTCTATTGAAATAGTTTTAACTACAAAATTTCCATAGTTGGCTTCACCATCAACATCTCCTTCAAAATACTGATGACATTTAGGACGCCCACGTTCCATAACACGAGTTGTCATTACAATTACTAAGCAATGTTGTTCCCATACCATCCTCCAAAAATCTGCCGCTGTTTTTAGTAATGGACCTAATTGTAAAAAAGAGTATAATAATACACTGTCTTAGACCAGGATGTGGTGACTCACCTTGAGTACTAATAAACGCATTTTTTTGTTTATAACCATCTACAAAATTGGCATGAATATAATCACTGTCTTTATCACCGTCAATTTCAGAAAGAATCACTCTACTATGATCATAACACAACACATCAGTATACCTATTTTTAGGAAGATTATTTTTTATTTTAGCCACATTAAAAGTTCCTTCAGGCGGTCGAACACGTATTTCCGCATATTCCTGTATAAGTCCTAACCTGCCTCTTTCTCTAATATAATCTACTAATTGGGGCATTGATAATGCGGTACCATCACCATGGAGGGAATCATCATCGGAAAAACCACTAGATGCACTACTAGGAGGATTTAGATTGGCTTCTTCAGCCCAACTGTCTACATTTATGTTATTGGTCGATGCTGAAATTTTGATATCTTCTGTTGTTCCCAGACGTTTTTGTGGGGATGGCGTTTTGCCATCTACGAATTTAAATTAGATTAATCGTGGAATTTTTTTTAAAAATGACCTACCGTATTGAGGCTGTGGTGATTCGGGACGGGTTGTCATAGACTGATAGCAACGTAACAGCCAGGCTTCATGGTCCAGCTTGTGGTTTCCCCCTAACTGCGTGGGAAGTGAATCCCTTGGGATGTGACTGCTCAGTTGTGCTGTCGACACTGTGTATACTCGCTCTCTAAGTTTTTCTCGTACAAAAAGGCGAAGGATTTTAAAAGGAGCTTTGAACCATAAAGGTGCCGTTACAATAAGCACCTTCTTTAATTTAGCCGGGTAACCACCCTAAAATAAAACAAATAAAAATTATAAATGGAAGTAGGTGCAATTAATAACTTATTCTGGTAATATAGACTGTTAAAATAATACTTTGACATCCAAAAGCAACCATGCTCTTTTGTTAAAAAAAAGTTAAGAAAAGATCAAAAATTATACAGAGTGTAGAATTGGCCGGTGCACTATTGGGATTTCAATGTAAAGATCTTAATCTTAATTGCTTCCCTTGAAAATTAAGTGATACTTTGGGCACTTTGGCATAAAAATAGAGTGCCATGGAATTATTGACATAAAAACAATAGTTGTTTGTCTGTCAATGAACATCATTGCAATGCATTTTATCTAATTTGAGCGTCGTTGTAGCAAGATTCAATAGTTTATTTTACAAACGAAGAAGTCGAAATGATTAAATCGGTTTATTCTGGAAACTAGTTGCCATTACGATTCGTTAAATGAAGTTTTTTATTTATTTATTTAGTATTATTAATTAAACGATTTTAGTTGCATTGTGCAAATTAATTAATTAATTAATGCCTGTCAACAATTTCAAGGCATCACAGATTTTTGAGAAAGTGGAAATTTTTATTTGCCTGCCCTAAATATTTGATTTCTGAAAAATAAGTAAGAATTTTTGTGTGTACAATAAAGTTAAATAGTTTTTTTGTATAAAATCATTAGGGAAACAAATAATCGAATATTAAGATTCTTTTACATTAAAATCATGGTGCATCGGCCAATTCTACATCCTGTATAGATAAAAAATTTCTACCAGTACATTTCAAAAATAATTCAAGCAACCCTAATTACCTATTTAGATTCTTTAAAAAATCATAAGACAAGGACAATTATTTGCCTAATAGGCAGAGTTCATTTACATCAGAAGTAAAACAGTAATAATTTGAATGTTTAAGATAAATTTCAAGTGGAACCATACTGAAATTATGTTATTATCATTACGTATATATAACGCACGGTTAATGTCAGCATCTATTTGTTTTTTGTACTAAAAATTAATTATTACTATAAAATCGAAAAACATCATTTGTATTCCTCGAATAAGACACACAAACATGTTTTTGTCATGTAAGTACTAAAATATATTCATAAGACAAGTATGTTAGTGAATGAAAATTTTCCTATAAGTAAGTAATTTAAGTAAACGTAACTACATCGATTTGCGTTAACGGCGATAAGTCGGCTCCCTCCTCATTAAAATTAAGCCTAAGCCAATATTTGCAGTTCCGTTACGGCAATAGAAGTTATTTGATAGGAAGTTTAAAATTAATTATAAAACAAATGAATAACGTATAAAACAATTCCGTAATTACTCATTGTTTCCTAAGCATTAGATAGGATAGGACCATCTTTTCTACAAAGAATTTTGCAATTTAGAACTTTCAACATAATTGGCATAGTAATTGAAGCTCACGTAATGTAAAGATGATTCATTCGCACTACACAAGCATAGCAAGATTCGCTTTTGCAAGTCGTTGCGTACTATAATTAAACAACATGTGTACCGGGTAATTACTGACATAACGCGGGTTACAAAACTAATTCAAAGGTACACTACCTCACTTAAGCTTATGGGAGAAATATGTACACAAATATACATGCAACAATAAGGAAAAGTGGATTTATTATCTTAGGCAACTTAACAAAGAAAATTTCCACCTACAAGAATAACTTTGTTCAATATTTAAATAAAAACAAAGGGAGGAAGAAACGCAGAAGATAATTACTCTATTAGATAGAAATTGAACTGTAATTATAAGATTTAACCATGTGAGTAAAGATGCGCACTTGGCACTCACTGTGAGCAACTGAGCATGTAGGTATACAATATCACTATATAAATATCGACGCAATTTATGTATAAAGCCATTCTGGTTATAGTATTTCGTACGATTAAAACAATGTTGCTATAAATTATTCTACGAACAAATTCCAAGGGAACAATTGTGTTTAGAATTTGTCCTCATAGGGATTAGTCGTAAACTAAAGTTCTTGGCAGGTGGAAAATGAACAAAATTAACACATCCTAGATAAATGTGTCGCTACTGGTTTGTTTAAAATGGAATTCAAGGTTTTGGGAAGCTATAATGACGTAGGTATATTAAATATGTATAATTTTATAAATCTACGTGGCGTTTTTCTTTTATTCAGAATAGTTAAAAATCTGAATTGCTATTAAAAGTACATAAGTATTTCACGAGAAGTAGCTATGTAGTAACTCTTTTTTTGGAAAACATTCAAGAAAAATGTCTTTTGGTTAACATTGAAGGGAGATTCTTAAGATCTAAATCAATTACTGGTTTTATTGAAAGAAAAATTAGACTTACTCTCAGTGATTCAAAATAAATGACAATTAAATTTTTTGCCACTTCTACTAGATACCACAACAGACATAGAAAATAACAAATGCTACTTTAATTCCTCCCTTCGATAACGTAATCCATAACCACTGTTTTTCTCATTTGTTGAAGAATATGGAGAGGTTCTTATAAAACAACGGCAGTAAAAAAATGCGTGGTTATTATAGCGACCACGCAGTAATGCGCTAAAATCACAGATAAGAATACGTTATTTTATCTGTGCTAGAGTATTATAAATTTTATAGACCAGCACTCATGTATGGCAAAAATGACGATCTCAACAAACAGACATTTCAAACAATACGTCAATAAGGTTTTGTCAATTTCGATTTTAATTAGCTTATGTTGTAAAAAATGTACCTACCTACATTTTTCTGAAAGTATATTATTGAAACTGAGTGGTAGATACATACTTAGATATTTGAAAAATGTATACTTATTTGTCGATGTGAGATGCTTTTGAGGCTAATTGGTTTATTAGCCTATTCCTATAATAAACTGAGTAGTTCGATATTAATAAATACTAATATTGACAGTGACATAAAAGTTAAACCAATTATGTTGTGGTCTAACACGATTAAAAAAAAATGTCATTATACATCGTTTTTTTAAAAAAGAAATTTGGAGAAAAGGAAGGTGCTTCGGTTGGCGCGGTGAAATGCAGTGCACGGGGAAGCTGTTGTCGTACACTATTGCTATGAAGCACATGGTTTTGTACAATGCAAAAGAATAATCACGTTGTTGCGGTTTGCCGCTCGCTGTTTACGATGTGGTAGATTACCTCTCGCGGGAATATGTGCGCCTTTCTTTCGCGATAATGATAACATTTACTTTGAATTACAAGAAAACAAATTTTGTTTTCAATAAAGGAATAATGCAGCTTGATTCAGTAATACAAATTTAGCATCTAAAACAAGAATTTTTTCTTTAGTTTACGTATATTTGAAAATAATGAAATGTTCAGTTATAGCTCATAAAACCAATTAATTATATCAATAATCAACATTTATGGGTTTTCGACTTTGAGAAGTATGTGTGCTACAACATTTTTAAATTTGGTAACAATTTATGGAAACAAGAACAATTTTATGATAAGTTAAAACTGACCGTCAGTCAGGAAAATGCTAAATACAGTGTTTTTATTGCTGTTAATTAAAATAATAGTTAAAAAATTGATTCTACCATTTTGATTTTTACACATGTTAAACATAAATGACTAATATACTGTCCAAAAATGGAAAAATTTCACCCCCCAGTTTTTTATTATGACCACTCAAAGTCAGGGGCCTTGAATTTTTACTCCGATAGTAGTGTAGTGGTATCATTAGATGGAAATGCTGCTACTGTAATTAAAGCTCTGTACACATTTGCTACAGATTTGATAATATTCAACTGGACAACATGACGTGATTCTGATAAGGCGGTGCTACAGCGTCCGTGAAACAACTTATTGATCGTGTACAATGTCTGATTTGATGTTGTAAGATTGGCCCCTTGCGACTTTTCCCATTAAATGTCCTTAAAACTAACCTTATTCGTGCCATTGCTCAAATTAATATCAATATGTGACCACAACATTACAAAGGCCAAAAATCACAATAACAATTTACAAATTGTCTTTCGACAACGAAGCTTGCATCATCAGCGAACAACGTCCGACTTTATAAATTTTTAAGTGATTTTTAGTGTTTGCAGTGTTGTGTGCAACGGTCGTCGACATGTGCCTAAAAATTGGCGTTTCAAAATTCACTTATCAAAACATCTCGAGGCGATAATTTATATTAAATCATATTTAAATCACAATTGCATAATATACCTACTGTATCAAATAAAATTATCTTGGCATCGATATTTAAAATTTTGTGAAATTGACTTACATTCCAATACTTGCCGAAAAAGATTAATTAAGAGACAATTATTTGTCCAAATTCTTCAAATGCAGAACACTTTAAATCAAAGGCACTGTTTCGTGAAAAGTAGATAACCGTCACATTCACCGGTAAACCTATCGACTATTCTGTCAACTGAATACTATAATGGTATTTACAACAAATGGCTAATTACACCCAAGGCTAATCAAGAAATTTATAGATTTTAGTGATATTACAAAAAGAAGTTACATATTTAAAACTAGTTTTGGTTTAATTTTGCATTTTTAATGTACATTACTGACGCATCACGCCACAACTTGAATTGATATAGAAGTTTTATTATAATTCCATTGAATATTATCTAAATATTTGTCAATTTCAATTTAATTTAAATACTTTCGTTTTAAAACATACGTACAATTAAATATGTGATTAATTTAGTTTAAAACCTTCACAGGAAAGAGCACATTAACAATTGGTAAAGGAACTAAGGAGAAAGTACATTAGACTAATTTATTTATTTAAAATGTAATATTAACACATACCTATTATATTTTTGACGAGATGTATCATTTGTGTGCGTAAAATTGTTTCAGGAAATATAAATAACAAGGGAAGTGGGGCGAAATACATAACTATTTCGGGAATAAGCTCCACATATACGTCATGACTTTTGGCAAAATATGCAACAATTTGAAAAATTTTGCAATGCGAAGATAAGTGCGGTGTTTAAATCCACCAAAATTACAGAAGTTTAAATAGTTCGCACGTTTTGGAAAATTAAAATATCTTTTATAAAAAAAACATGACCAGAATGTGTGAAAGAAACAACTGTAATTTCCCTAGTTGCTAACTTACGGTAATATCCGAGGAGAAACTTTTTAGTAAGGGTCAATTTAACGTAAAAAGTTAGTAAGTATCTATGAATGCGTAAAATGCAAATTATGAAACGCAAAAAGCGTAAACATCTCCGCCGTGATTAACTTAAAATTTGTCGACAAATACGAACATAAAATTATTAAAAAAGAATTAACTTTTCGAAATCTTTATTGTATGTAATAACAAAAGTTCTTTGATTAGTTGCAACAATGGAAAAATTGAAAAATGTTAATACAAATGTAACGTGGGAGTCTAGCAAGAGTCAAGGTTTATATAATTACATTATCATTGCCATTTTAATTTCATATTAAACTTAGAACTTGTTTTACCAAACATGTCTATTTGTCGAAATTATTATAAAACTATATTGAGCTCTCCTACACGAATTGTCATAAAAGGAAACTCTGTGGTAATAATGGTATAAGTATTGTAAGTGTACAAGCAAATATTTTGTAATTTTTTCGTAACTGGTTTAATGTAAGTGGTAGGCATAATGGTGAAACCAAAAACGCCTAAGAACGTTAAAAACACATTACACGGTGTGAAAAGATGGTAACAGGTCTCCAAGAAATAAAATAAATTATGTTTTTAACAATATACAGATATTTTCACTATAGTTGTTGGATTATTTTTTCCGTACTTTCTCTATTACATACTAATATCCACATTTTGTAATGTGTAAAATAGTTTACGAATACCTACCCTTAAAAGTTTGGTTATATTTGAATTGCATTAGACATAACTCATAATTTACTTGCATAAATTGTGGTAATGAATTTAGATAACTTAAAAGGACGGCACCCAGCTGGCCATTGTGGAAGGAGAGTGCCTTTAATTTTGTTTTAATTTGTCGCCTTGAAGTTAAAGTAATGAAAGAACGAAATGGAACCAAAAGATACCGAAAACATAAATTATGTAAATGTGACGATGTTTTCCAACCTTGTATATTGATTGTACTTTCATTTCCAAAAAATGCTATAGAGCTTAATATAATTTTCAAGTTTGTACTGTGTCTTCGTTCCCCCATCGCACTCTATAATTAAACATTATTAAAAACGGTAAGCAATTTACAATTAAATTGGGGGGAAAAATTGCGAAGCAATACTTCAATACCTCAAGGCAGTCACAAGTAAAGAGATACAATTGTCCAAAATTTATGGAAGAAAATGTAAAATTCGTAAGTAAAAAATTCAAAAAATGTGACATTTTGATGAAATCAGAATGATTGGATAGTAGAAAGGAAATCAAAAAAAGCTAGACAAAGAATACAGAAAATTGTCGAAGAGGTCGTCATCATATAGGCAATAGAAAAAAATAAAAGTACAACACAAAGATGCACAAAAATTATTGTCGGCCGGAATCCAATGATTCTTGTGTGATGCTAATTTTTGTCGGGAGGCCGATCACGCACATGTTGCGTGATGGGTACGTGTGTGTTTAAGGCAGGATATTCGCTTCGGCCTGGCTCGCAAATAGTTGTTCTCGCATCGGCCTGTCTCCTTTAGAAAAAAAAAGTCGACAAGTTGAGTGCCGATGACGCAGATGCTGCGTGATGCTAACATTTGTCGTTCTCGTGTCGGCCTCCTGAGAAGAGCCTTAATGAACAAAAAATCGACTGGCTTCTGACAAATGTTACAAGCATGACGTTGGCAGTGAATGTGTTAAATCAAAAATTAATTTTTCTAAATAAAACAATAAAGATTGATGATATTTAGGGTTCTACAAGAATTATGACATTGGAAAGGAATCCCATGAAATGAGAAACAAAGGTGTTTGCTTCATACGTTCATGTGCTCCAGATCCTTAAGTAAATGGTCTAGTAGTCTAATCAATCACATGTAATGTTAAAAAACATAAGAAAATACAATACTACGCACATTAAACGTAAGTTGTATAATAAGAACACAACAATTTTTCCTGAAATAGTGCTTAATATAAACATATAATTTCGTGAACAAAACGTGTCCATAAAACGGTATCTATCAATTTTCTAAAGGTACGATTGAGTAGGAATACCTACACATCAGTATGACGTGAATATCGATCTTCCTCCTGAATAAACGTTATGTGAATTTTCAATATATGTATGCTATAAAAAGGCAATAAAAATAACAAATTTTGCAATTAAAAGTTTTCTGCGGTTTAGATAAGAATACGATATACAAAAAGTGCATTTTTTAATTAGCAGGACCTCTTATTGATACATACATCAAAAGGGTGAAACAACCAGTTTCGGCCACGGTTTCGGCTCACAATAAAATAATCATACTAATCTTCGTAGAAGGTGGGATAAAATGGAGTCTCACGTTTCAATAAATCACTGAAGGGGATCTGAGCAGGTAGAGGGGCGTGGTGGGGATCCGATGGGGTAAACAATTATCCTTATTTATCCGTCATCCTTTTTTATTATTATAAATGATGACTTTTTTTATAAAATACTGTAGAACGCTTTGTTTGTTTATGTTTGTTTTGAAATTAGATGTTAGACAACAATTTAAACAATAATAATTGGTACTTAACATTTTGTAAATGAATTTTTTCCTTGTAGCATCACGTAATAGAAATTTTTATATACATTTATTTTGTTATTAACTATTATTTTACTTGTACATATATATAAATGGAATTTTGAATTTATTTTTTTTTTTCAAATAAAACCCATTTTGTATTTATGTAAAATTATTCTGTATAAATTACTATAAGCAACAACAAAATTAATTTTCGATTTTATAGGAACTCGCACAAGATGGGTTAAGTGCGCTGAATCTACGAATTTACTATTTACGACCACCACCAATAACTAAAAGGATAAAGGATGTGTCAATTTGATTGATTAATAGTGAGGTAATGAGTGAAATCAGTGTCCGTTACAAGCAACCCATCGTTTTTTTGGCTGTAACTGTTTCACCCAGTTGCACAGGAAAAGAGGTCCTTCCTTGGCTGCAAGCCTTGGCAACATAATAAGACAAGTGAAGAAAGTTAATAGAAAGATCTCATGATGGAATAGCAAGCAGGATGGGCGGACAATATCGCATTTTTTTATATAAATTATTATAAATTATATTAAAATTTGAGCTGTAAGCTTTAATTTACGATTATATCACGTAGTTAAAATGAGTGAATTTATGTCATACGTAAATGCAATATTACAAAGATCAGATTGACAATTTCGACATTTATTAGAATTATAAATAGGTCATAGCTCAAATTAAGAAATAGTGCCTACGTTAAGTGGTAAGGGATGCGTTAATATAACACATGCGTTCTTCATTATAGCAACATGTTCATCATACAAACAGTGACTAAAATTTCAAAGGTAAAACGAAAGTTATTCGCATTTATTAAAATAAGTCTATTCGTAAGCATCAAAAGTCTAAATATATCTGGGATAATATTAAAAAGGTATTGTACGTCACTTGGGAAAAATTGTGCCTGGATATGTACAATGTAGGTATCTAGTTTATTTCATACAAAAATAGGAAAATAATTAAATGTGAAGATGCCCGAAACCATTTAGATTTAGAACATCCTGTTGAAACATAACTGCATTGCAATTTGCATTATGTGGTGTATCTAATTCATCAATAATTGGAACGGAAAAGGAAAGTATACATAGACACTTAATAATTTCTGGAGGGTAATCCACATAACATCGCTTGTATACAAAACAACGTTTTCATTCTTTTTCTTACGTTGCTATCAAACGATACGTAATGAATGGCGTCTAGAGCGGTTTAAATTCCATCTCAATGATTCATTGTTTAGAATCCTCCACGTGTTCAACTAATTTTGCGCAGCGAAATAAATTTAAACATAACATGTAAATATAAAAATGCGCTTAAATTACTTTTGCCTAAAAGTGTACTTATTTCGTTATCAGATCTACTGACGAGTAAAATCGTTTAAAAAATATGTGTAACTGGAAATGACTGAAAAACATTAATAGTATGGAAGTTCCCAACATATACATGTTTTCCCTTTTCCCCTAATCTAATACATACACCTTTCATTACATTGCACAGTAGCTAATGAAAAAATGGAATGGTTACATGTGAACGAGCGTATGAAACAGTAACCAACGAGCAATAGATAATAAAAATAGATTACCTTCTTACGTAATTAAGGATGATATTACCGTCGATTTTCAATCACAAACTGTTAACTGTTTTAAGGAAGAACCACTTGACATCAACTTCATATTATATGTATTGAAGATACAACCGTACTTGAATTTTTTCCGAGCAACAGATAAGGAGCACTTTGTTAATACGTTCGGCAACTAAATCGATGCTTAAAGAGCGCCGCGACGCTATGGGACGCAAGCATGCGCATTTCAAAATAGCGAAGGGATTTAAACGATCGAAATTCAACAACAGTGTATATAACTCAGGATGCGTCGTAATAAGTATGTAAGTCGATTTTTTTTATAAGACGTCGGACTTCGTCGTAATGCAATGAAATCGGCACGAAACACGAATAATACTGCGGAAGGAGCGGAGGAAGGAACACGCACATTAAAGGCACTACCAAGTATGCGTGTTGTCATGTGAATACTAAATAAATTTATCTATTGTGGCATCAATTATAATTTTACGGTAGTTTGTGGGTCACGGCGTGAGAATACCTTGAGGTTGATCAATTAATATAAATAGTGACAGGTTATTTGCTAATTGAACTTAATGTAGGTAGGCCCCGATTTTAATATTGTCAATTCATGAATAGTTTCTATGCGATAGAATGCAAACCGAACGTACTAACAGACTAATAAGGCAGTTTCAATGTGACATAATCAAGATACCGCTTATTATTACTTAATTTTTTATTTCTACATTTTGTTCAAAGACTAACTTCCTTGATTATGAAATTATCGGTTTCATATGTTGCCTACATTTAGGCGCTCAAAGCTTTCCGTATAATTCTTAAGCTTAACGCGTACTAGCCCGTCACGTTCCGTCACGTTAACGGCCGTCGACGGATTGTTCTCACGTAGCTTATGGAAGGCGACGGGACGGACAAGTGCGCGCTGCATGATTTAATTCAGTGTACATATTTCCTCTTGAACTTTTTTTGACGGTCCGTGTCGTGACGGAACGTGACGGGCTAGTGCGCGTTAAGCTTTACACACAAACACGCTAGCAAAATATCAATTTATAATAGAAAAGCTAAAATGGGATTTAATTTAAAATACAAGAATTTGGGGGTTGTCAACAACATGAGCGGTTACTTTCCCAGTAACTATTTTAGTATTTCCAAACCTACACATATTCAAGTGCGGATAATTAAAATTTTTGTACAGGAAATATGTTAGAAACGAACACACTAAAATATTTTGAAGGTTTGGAAATAGAATAGTGACTGGAAAAGTAAATTAGTTTTGAGTTAATTTTTTCTATAGTTAGCTTTCCCATTTGTGTGTGATTGGATTTATCTACATTTAACTTGATATTAATGGTATTAAATATACAACAGAAATAAATCTAGGAAGAGAAAACAGAATATTTAAACAATCATTAAATAACAAAATGTCGCAAATGCGGAAGTTTAGTATCACTGAGTTAGTTTAGTATAATTCAATGCCCAGACTACACAGGTGTAGTAAAAAATATGTTAGCCCAGTTCAAAACGTTCTGTTAGTATACCTATAAATTAGTTCAGTAAAAGTAAAATTACCTAGTTTTTTTTTGGGGGACGCTGAATTCGTATTTCATGTTTCCCATCTCTAGAGGTCGGAATCCCAGAAAAAACTATCGAAAGATCCGCAAAATGTCGCGCGTCTCAACTCACAGTTTTTTGCATGTATTTTGAAAACTACTCTAATCTAAGAGCTACACAAAATTAAAGTAAACAAAATATCCTACAGAATATATGGTCCAACTTTATTTTTTTGAACCTCGGACGATTTCGCATATTCCCACCCACATAGTCTATTCGAAAAATGTGTTTATAAATTCATCGCAATGCATTAATTTTTTATCGCCAACGAATCGATTTTTAATTTTTAAAATTGTTTTTTGAAAACACCTTGCCTTATAGGCATCGAATCATCACGAAGTTTTTTGTTTTTTGGAATCCATGGAAATTTTTAATTTTTTTTAAAGTTAAAAATAAGATTTTTTTTTTATTTTGTACAGCTTAACATTCGTTAAGAATATAGCTATTACAAATCCGTTTGCCGGGGAGGACTAGTCCCCACATAATACATTTCACATGTCACTGATGCAGTGATTCATCCTTCCTACTCATTTCTCCTCTTCTTTCTTATCCTGTTTTCTCACCACCCTGTGTGTCTCGCAGCCTTTCTAACAATCTCCTTCCAATCTTGTCTGTCGTGAACTTTGGATCTCCAATCACTAGCTAGCCAGTCTTTCCAGATCCCCAGTTACCTGATCCCACCATCTGATCCTTGGGCGCCCTCTAGCTCTGTCACCCGTTGGTCTCTTCACCATATCTTCTCCGCCTCGCGTGATATGGCCCAACCAGCGCTTATTCGCTGTGAGTTCACAAATTTCACTACATCTTCTCCTCTACACATTTGCGATATGTCGTGATTCGTTCTTGCCCTTGTTTCTCCGTTTTCAGACCTTGGGCCAAAAATGGTTCGCAATACTTTTTTCTCGAAAACTCTCATTTTGTCGGCCTCACACTGAGATAAGCACAGTGTCTCCGCGGCGTAAGTCAAAGCAGGCCTTATCAAGGTCTTGTATATCTTTAACCTTGTTTGCCTTGACAGCTTCTTGTCCCTTAACGTAGCATTGTTTCCGTAATATGCCTTGTTGCCTATCTCAGTACTCTTCTTTTTATTTATTCCCCTCTGTTACCGTTATTGTCTAGCTGTACGCTTAGATAAACAAAGCTGTCCACCTTTTCGAAAGTTTTACCTTCAATCATCAGGTTTTCCCTCATACGCGATTTGATTCTGTTACTTCTCATATATTTCGTCTTCTTTTCATTTACCCAAGGCCCCTTTTGCTTTAGCTGCTTCTTCCATTTCTTTAAACATTTCCATCATTTTCTTGCGCGATCTAGCCATTATGTCATCCGCGTATGCTATCATTTGCCCTTTACTCGTTATTAGTGTTCCTTTCTCTCCTGTTTGTCTATCTACCTCAAAACATTCTGTCACCCCTTCCTTAATTGGCTTAATTGCAACGCATGTAACACTTTTTAGAACCATCGAGTGTCATTCTTATTTAATCTGATTAACTTGGCAGATATACTACCCATTTCTTCCATTGCTTTGTATAACTCTCCCCTTTTGACCCTGTCCAAAGCCCGTTCTACGTTTATTTCATCTTTTCCCGGCGCCTCTCCGCTTTTTATCTTTTTGAACGAAATACTCTAGCGGGGGGGGGGGGGGGGCGTGAGAACATCTTATTTGCTTCTTTTTTATTTTTAATTAAAATCTCGATAGAGCATTTCGTCCCGGATTTTTCAAGACATTTTCGGAGAATTTTTATTGAGATTTGCGCCCAGCATTAATGAAAAACGGAGTATTTTTACATGTTGAAAAGTTCTCTAAAAAATCTAAAGTTACCCTTAAGTAAATACAGCGGTGAAATTTATGTCGTCCGGTTTGAAATATGTACCAAAATATCTGACAGGACAGCAACAAATAATTAGAACCTTAATAATTAAAAACTACCACAGAAAATTTTCAACGCAAATTCATGAAAGAAACATAAATAAAGAGATTGAATTGCAGGTGTTGTTTTGTAACAGCACTGCAATGCAATTTCCATTGATTTTTATCATTGACTACTATAAGTAACTGTTTTTATACACTTAAGTCAATGTTATTTCTTGTGACGTATCAGAATATAGGACGGGCGCTTACGTAAACATGACGTGTATTTATATAACGAGAGTGGCGCTGTGAAGATTTGGTGGCACAGCTCCATACTAACACTTTCACAGCTCCATTATTTATCGACAATTTATAACATTGCACCGTTTTTCTATAGTGTATAAAGTCAATGCTACTATTGTACCTATACAGCCGAATATAATTTCGGAATAACCGAATAAATTTCGACATTCAAACTATCGTTGTGCGTAATACCTTATCTCCTTATCATCACTCATTCAACTATGCAATGAATTCATTCAACATACTTATTTCCAAACATGATATAGTGAAAAATGAAAAGTGTTGTCGCGGGTTAGGAGGGAGGAAGAGAGCATTTCTTTCGTCCTTGCTACAGGGTTTTTTTCCAGCACGCCTCAAAACATCTATCAAAGAACTTATTAGCACAGTCAACGAATGGCTGAAATCGAAATTTTTAATTGCCCCTGCAAACCGGATGTTTACATTTAGGTAGTACCCCAGGTACTAAATCCAAATTTGGAGGGGAAAAAAACGTACGGAACACATGAAAAATTGATCAGGAACGGTGAAAATATCTGTGTATTTTGCTTCTTTCACTATTACTTAAAAAACGGTAAGTTATATCGAAAAATTTTTAGTATAAAAGTTGTAGAGCGGAAGATTCTATGTCGGAATAAATCATATGATAATTTCGGTAATTTCCACCGTTTCTTATCAATTTTTCATGTTTTCCGGACGTTTTTTGGCTGCACTACACTTGATGTAATCAAAGCCTTTGATTCAATCAAATTTGATACATTAGGTACTTACTTGTTAAAAGTTGAAAAACCTAAAAAGAAGAAATAGTGCTTGAACAATCCTGCCAATTCTTCGATATTTGTAAGTACTTACACTAAAGTCTCGTTTAACCAAATCCCGCTTAACCGAATTTCCGGATAAACCGAATCGCATCGCAAAAAACACGTTTTAAGATTTTGCAAACTAAACTAAATTTTTAAATAAATTTTTCCTAGGAATTATATTTTTATTTTATTCTGTTAAAGCTTAAGGTTTAATACATATTCTGTGTTTTTAAGAAATAAGTAGAACAGTATTGTGAATTTTAGCAAGTATGTCGTACGCGCGCTTTGAAGGCAATTATTGACGAAATCGTCTTGTTACACTCTATATACACAAAAATACCGATGTTTCCGGTTTAACCGAATTTTCGCTCAACCGAAGCAATGTCGGTCCCATCAAGTTCGGTTAAACGAGACTTTAGTGTAAAAGGCTGCTTTACCTAATACATAAAAACAGAATATTTGGCTTAATATTCGTAAATTAATTACCACTCCAGTTCTCCCAAGGAATAAATTTTGCTGTTCTTTACACCTTAACTTTCTTCACAACATCAACACAATTTTATAGTATTCCTTTTAACTGGGTATGGAATTTGTCTACTAGGAAAACCCCACGGACGATAGTGTTATTATTAGATAATAACTGTACCAAGAGGCGGTTTTCTTTTTATAACAAATATATTACACACAATTATTATCAAAGACATACCACAACGGTAAAACTTCATAGTAATGATTTTTTATGAAACAGGATTTGATTATCTGAGCGTCAGTCACGACTTCTTCCCAAAAACAAATATTTAATATTTATACCCTGCCTTATACATATAAACAAGGATTTATACTATAAATCGATTAAGTTACTATAATTAATTGAATAAACATTTATATAACATTAATTATTTATATAAATGAGGACTACTCATTTCAGTAGCAGTGGGCGGTAATTGCGAACCCGCCAATAATACATTAAAAAATTGCACTTCAAACTAATTGTATTCATTTTCTCCTAAATTAAATATTTAATTATTTGGTATAGTAATTATTGTACCGGCCCTTTTGAAATGTATTAGTTACGCCAAATTTTCATTAATATCAAAGCAATTTATTTGCTTTACATCGTAATAAATAAATACTAAAAATGATTTACGTTCGGCTATTAAGAATCCTTATTAGTTATTAATAAATAAAAAATATGAAGCCTCAATTATATACTGTTTTGATAGTGTAGGCGTACTCCTTCAATCATCATACTATCATTACTTCATTAGCAGAAAAAATAAATCTTACGTAAGCGAGTGCTATGAGTGATTCTTAATTGCAATTTAATTACCAGAGGCCGATTGGCGATCACAGATACTATTGAGATTAAAGTTAAAACAATATGGGAAGCAATTTTTATGTGAAATAGTTTAATTAAAATTCGCATTCATAAATTTGATTAATTACTCAGATACAATTCCTCTCAAGTCAAAATACTAGTTTTTACCAATACTGGCACTAATTTATATAGATGATTGCTTAAATAACATTGATTTTAAGAATTTTAGTTAATTTTGGTTAAGACACAGATACGAAACAGCTCAATTTAAAATGTTGAAATTGTTTAGAAAAAGACAGAACATCGTTGTACGGCAAGGGTGGTGATTCAATCATACAAATTAATTACAGTCCACTTCAATATTGTTAATAAATGTATACATTTGTATAAGTGTAAATAAACAGTTTATGCATTATACGCACAACATATTGTTGGTCCTCGAGCCGGATGACCAACAATATGTTGTGCGTATAATGCATAAACTGTTTATTTACACTTATGCAAAAAAGTTATATGCATTTATTTACAATATTGAAGTGGACTGTAATTTATATGATTGAATCACCACCCTTACCGTACAATGATTCTGGTTTGTGGGTGAAAATGTGACTGCCTGTCTAACCTAGCTTAGGTACATACATCTAAGCTAAACTTAAGAAGGGTTGGTGAGGGGCGCAACAATCGTCCCATTTTTTACGCACAATTTTCAAAATATGGCTTTGATGTGTATTGAATTTTTTTCCGGATTTGTTTTCCATTGTATTTGAATTCAATATACCGGGTGAATGAGACCACCCGTATTAGTAGTTTATTTAAAGAACGGCGAGTCGTAGAGAGGTAGGGTAAAAAAGTGATTAGAAAAGCCATAATAAAGAATCGATTGGTGATATTATTATTTCTCGGAAAAGTCAGCATTCCTCCAGAATGTCTCGAACTCCAAAATTTTAAATTGCACCATAAGTCGAAAAAGGTATTGTTTAAAAGATTGTTAAAAAAAAAGAGTTTGATAGGAAAAATTATTTTATTTGAATCTACGTGTTCAAAAACGCAGATATGTAAAAATTTGCATAGGTCAATTTTTTTGGGACACTAGTACAAAAATATGACCATTTTTTCGTAGTCTTCATTCATTCACAAGTTGAGAGGGGAACATTTACATTTCAAAATGCCACAAACGTAATAGGCGCTATCTATGCATACTTTTCCATATTTCCATCAAGTTCAATATTGTGACCTTACATTTAACATACAGTTGTAAATTTCCCTTTGTTGGTTCTGTAGACGATAGAAGGTTATGTTCACTCGTTATTTATTACCGTTGGTGTTCTTTAATTACTAATTACTATTTATTTTGATCTTTGTCTGAGCTTATATAGTGTAATGTCCACTGAATTTAATGTATTTACATGAGAATTCTTAAAAAGTCTTCTTAACATGAAAAACCATAGTAATGTACCTTTCGTGTCAATGAGAGAAGTCCAGATCTTTGCTCATTGTATCTGATAATATGAATTATTAGATTATAAGGGTTGTTGGGTAAATAGACCTTGCCGAAACAATTAAATGTGTTTATTATTAATAATAAACACATTACCCAACAACCCTTATAATCTTACGAATAAAGACCAATTTACTCGTATCAACTTGAATTATTATTAGTAGGTATGTATAATAATGCAAAGAAGTTGATTGGTGTTAAAATTAGCCAGAGAAAATAGGTAATGTTAAGCGACTAGAGAAAAACTTGTACTTGTGAGTGAGGTAAGTAAATACATAATATGATCTATTTCGCATTTTTGACAAATTATATTACTTTGAAATGTAATGTACTAAGAGAATTACCATAATATTTATGTAACATAAATATGCATCATGGATTTTAATTATGTAGCATAAATATTGCCAAGTTTAGCTTATTAAGAATTGAAATATCTTACTTCGTACTAACAAATAAAAGCATAAGAAATGTTAATAAATAATACATACCATTTATACATAGATATATACAATTATACAATTCAAATTTCTTACTACCACAAGGAAGCCGAACACAATTCTTCATTAACTGCGTTTAGTATCTCTTTCCTTATAGTAAAATTAGTTAAATTCCAAATCTCGAAACCATATCAATTCCAATATTAAAATTACGAAATAAGGACAATGTTAATTTCATTGTTAATGTGACATGACCTACAAATCATTGATTGCATAATGTGTAAGCTATAAATTCGATTTAACGCATATTGTATTCATATTATGAATATAAGTTTTATTCTACGAAAACGAAAAATCAGTTTTTGATAGTAGAAAACAAGTGTACTGCAACTAAACCCCATTTCATTTACATGGGGGATTTGCGTTAGACAGAAACATGGGAGTCTTCAATTAATTAAATAAGGAACAAGATATCTAAATATGATGATCTTCAATTGTGGGCTATGAAATAAATTGTCATAAGTTAGTCAAAGGACTTAGATGACGTATCAGATAAAAGGATTTGGAATGCTATAATAAAAAATGAAAGCGAATTATAATATAACGTTAATTACGATTTGAGAATAAACAATGCGATTATGTAAAGAATTAAAGTTACAAAATGAGGTTGTATGAGATACCATTTATGTATCTAAGTAATAAAGTGTGGAATTTAGTTGCCGAGGCAAATTAACATACGGTATTAAAAAATAACTTGTGCTAAAGTGTACCATTTGCTCCGAAAGTAATTTAAATTAGTAAACCGTCAAAACATTTATCAAATATTTTAATTAATAACTATTGTGTTAAAACTATTTATAAATATTTGTGGTTACTGAACATCAGTGCAGGCTGCAAATACAATAAAGAATTGCCTTGCAAAATGTTTCCTACATAATCTTCAACAAGGAGGTACTTTTCCAGTCACCATGCTGCTTTTAAGTTAGCAAATACGAATCTGTGTCAGGCCTAATATGCTTGTGGGTGCTGAAGTCTAACTAAGTATGTCTCGTGTATCAATCTACTAATTAACTTTAAAATTGGAGTTTTACCTGGGGTATTAATACCATTAGCATATTTTGTGATTTAGGTTATACAGCCTGTTTCAGAGTAAGCGCCTTATTTTTTTTTAGCCACGCTATGGGTACTACTTTCAAAATATTTGGCACTAATATGTTTCAGAACATTCTCTACGCGATGGTGATATCAGATTTTTAATTGAACGAATTATTTCCAAATGGCGACTTTCAACTTTTTTTTTATGGAATGATATCATTTTTTTATTATTGGGATCCTAAAAACATTCTTTTTACAATAATATTTCGTTTTTCTTAAATATTCATTTCTTTGCCTATCAAAAAGTAAACTAACATTTGAATTTAGTAGCGCATGAATGTTTTACACCCGATGTTATTTTTGTCCAAATATCAAGTAGCGGTAGATCCTTCGATCTATTGGCTCCATTGGACGACGCGACGCGACGTTTCAATTTATGTATTGAAAAAGAAGGAAAACATTTTGAGCATTTTTCGTAAATATGTACCTAATTTTTATTTGATGTAAATTTTTAATTTTGAGTTTCAAAAAGTAGATGGTTATTGCAAAATAAAGTTTAATTGTTTGTTTTGTGTCTACCGTTACTTGATATTTGGACAAAAATAACATCGAGTGTAAACATTCATGCCCCACTAGATTCAAATGTTAGTTTGCTTTTTGATAGGGAAAGAAATGAATTTTTAAGAAACACGAAATATTATTGTAAAAAGAATGTTCTTAGGATCCCAATAATAAAAAAAATTATGGCATTCCATTAAAAAAAAAATTTCAAGTCGGCATTTTGAAATAATTCGTTCAATTAAAAATCTGATATCATCATCGTGTAGACTGTGGAGAATGTCCCTCCTGAAACATATTAGTGCCAAATATTTTGAAAGTAGTACCTACCCATAGTGTGGCTAAAAAAAATAAGGTGCTTACTCTGAAACAGGCTGTATATATTTTGGTCTAAGCGACTGATACCTTTATGAACACCAAAAACAATTGCATTCAAATTTTCAAACATTTTGTTGCTGTGAAAACTTTACTTCCCCATTCTTCAATTGTGAAATTCTTCCACTCGCTTTACAAACTCATTTATTTATAGCAATTTTTACTTCCCGAGTACGAAGTAAAAGGGAAGTATTGTATTAGTTTTCCAAAAAAAAAAATTTGACCTATGGAAATTTTTACATATCTTTGCGTTTCCGAATACGTAGATTCAAAATATGCAAAAAAAAATTTTCCGTCTGTCGTCTGTAGTCTGTAGTCTGTAGCCTGTACGTACACATTCCTTGCAACGCTCTAAACTCAGAAACTATTAAAGTTATCGAAATGCGGTTTTCGCCAATCGATTACATTCGGGCCAAGGACGAAAATGCTGTTATTACCTTTGATGACGTCACTTCCGGTATAAGCTAAAATGGCGGCACTCATTTTTTATAAGATAAAGTTGCAGTTTTTTTATGTAGTTTAAAAGAGAATTTTTTTTTGAATTCAGCAATATATATTGTGCTATACTTATTTTTTGAAAAAAGGGTTAAAAAAAATAATTATTAAAAAATGACTGCAACGCTCGATACTCAGAAACTATTAAAGTTATCGAAATGCGGTTTTCGCTAATGAATTACATTTGGGCCAAGGACGAAAATGCTGATATTACCTTTGATGACGTCACTTCCGGTGTAAGCTAAAATGGCGGCACTAATTTTTTTTATAAGATAAAGTTGCAGTTTTTTTATGTAGTTTAAAAGAGAATTTTTTTCTGAATTCAGCAATATATATTGTGCTTACTTATTTTTTGAAAAAAGTGTTAAAAAAAATAATTATTAAAAATCGACTGCAACGCTCGATACTCAGAAACTATTAAAGTTATCGAAATGCGGTTTTCGCTAATGAATTACATTTGGGCCAAGGACGAAAATGCTGATATTACCTTTGATGACGTCACTTCCGGTGTAAGCTAAAATGGCGGCACTAATTTTTTTTATAAGATAAAGTTGCAGTTTTTTTATGTAGTTTAAAAGAGAATTTTTTTCTGAATTCAGCAATATATATTGTGCTTACTTATTTTTTGAAAAAATTGTTAAAAAAAATAATTATTAAAAATCGACTGCAACGCTCGATACTCAGAAACTATTAAAGTTATCGAAATGCGGTTTTCGCTAATGAATTACATTTGGGCCAAGGACGAAAATGCTGATATTACCTTTGATGACGTCACTTCCGGTGTAAGCTAAAATGGCGGCACTCATTTTTTTTATAAGATTAATACACTCCAGAAAAATAAACCAATGAAATTAATGAATTTCGTTTAAAACGACCAATGACATATGAATTACCAATAATCGATAAAAAGCTAGGTACATTTTTAATAAGTGATAAAAATTTTCACCTTGTTTCATCATCTCTCTCTTACCTACATTTTAGAACATACTTTCATTGCTTTTTATTTAACTATAAACTCGAAATTTAGCAGGCTTTGGCGCAATTCGTCAAACGTCAAAAATTTTTTTGAAATACTACAAGTAGTGCATTAATCTCCCTAAAATACATTCGATGTTAATTTTTTTCTTTCGATAAAATTGCTTTTTAAGGAACTCATATTTGATTACCATTTGGTAAAAACTCTCGAATCTAACACCTTAGATAAATTCACTGGCGCTACGCGCTCGTGAATTTATCTAAGGTGTTGATTCTCGAGTTTGTAACCATGGTAATAAAATTTTCGTGTAAAAAGCAATTTTATCGATAAAAAATCAACATCTTATGTATTTACCCCCGATAAAGTTGCAGTTTTTTAATGTAGTTTAAAAGAGTATTTTTTTCTGAATTCAGCAATATATATTGTGCTATACTTATTTTTTGAAAAATGTGTTAAAAAAATCATTTTTAAAAAATGACTGCAACGCTCTATACTCAGAAACTATTAAAGTTATCGAAATGCGGTTTTCGCCAATCGATTGCATTCGGGCCAAGAACGAAAATGCTGATATTACCTTTGATTACGTCACTTCCGGTGTAAGCTAAAATGGCGGCACTCATTTTTTTATAAGATAAAATTGCAGTTTTTTATGTAGTTTAAGAGTATTTTTTTCTGAATTCAGTAGTATTTATTTTTTGAAAAAAGTGTTAATACGAGGGAAGTCTCGTGGCAACTTGCCAGAATTTTTTTAATTCATCTGTGCTATAGAAACATTTTCTTTGCACAAGTCAAAAATCGAGGGTATTGTTTTTTTTACAAATTTCTGCTGACTTTTCCGGGAGTAGGTTAATATGCGCTTTATTTGTCAGCTATTTAGTACCCCATCTGGAAAACGATTTTCTTCTTTTTCGTCTCAATTCGCTTTACCTTTATTCTTAATTTATATAACATTAGAAAAAATGCAAAAGTATAATTTACTTGTGATTTTTATTCACGTATTTGTAATTTAGTAGAGAATTATGTAATACTGGTAGTTTAAATGGTAGGAATCAATTATAGTTGGGCCAATGGATCTTTACCGATGTATGTTCACATACAACGACGTGCGTATCTGTCATTCGCCTACTTCATTACTAAAAACAAACAAGGACAAACTGACTGAGATTTGCAGTTTGTCTTTGTTTATTTTTAGTAATAAAGTAGTCGAATAACAGATACGCACGTCGTTGTATGTGAACATATAGATCGGTAAAGATCCATTGGCCCAACTATATATATTATGCGCTGTTAAGGTTACGGTATTTCGTTTGAAATTGTAATTGGCGAAAAGTAAAATACCTAGAACAATAAAGAGGGCATTGTACCTACTACTAATTGAACTATATTAACTGCACAATTTTGACATTTATGACGGTATATGCATCACTACCCTGCAGCACAAGTGATTATCAACAGAAAATTATGATTTAATAAAGTGTATCATAACCATAAGTTAGTATGAAGGTCTGGTTTTGTTCGAACGAAATTGTTTTAATATTTTGAGCAGATTATTATATGCTCGGGTGCCTATTATTATTTGGTCCGTTAGTACACAGTTGTTCGTTATGCTTAGAAAGAAGTTATTTTTTACTGATATTAAGTTTTGTACCCGAAAAACTATGCTCATTTGCACAGTCACACTAACAGATCTCTAAGAAATTAAACCCTCAGATAATTTGAACTTCACGCGGTATAACACAGGAGCACAATTATGAACTTAAGTTCGATTGAAATAATCATTGAATGAGATAACTCGGCTTGAAATATGTATAAGTCCGTCTGATGTTCCTATACCTTTTAAGGAGTTCATTTACATTCGTGATTAAAAATATACATATTATGTATGATCATGATATGCCTACACATATAAAGGAATTTTTAAATAACAATTGATTTCGCTTTTGAAAGACAAATAGCAGGAGTATTTTTTAACATTATTTGCCAGTTTTATTTATATACTCCCTAACGCGCTGTGGTCTATACATTCTAGCATCTGAGGAGAATTAGTCAAACACACGTTCGATTGGCGACTAGTCAAGGCAAAGTATTAACATGCGCTTCTTGAGAAATGTTCAAACGGGTAGGTACCTACTATATTTCAAGAAAATTGGGTTTTTCAGAAACATTTTCGACGTGACATCAACACGATGCACGGTTAACAACTGATCAACTGGTAGACGCCGTATACCATTTAATATCAGAAATATATGCACGGAGAGCAGTAGTACAGCTCAAACTAAGAAACTAGACAAATGAAAAAAGGTAAGGATGCCACGCACCATAGAACTATAAAAAAGCTTTAAATCAATCGACACAAAAAAGCAGTGTTTGGAAGAATTTCGGAAAACTGGATCTCAACAATGACGTATGAGATACAGCGTGCAAAATCGTATGCCACAGTT
Source organism: Pyrocoelia pectoralis (assembly GCA_036250285.1). Taxonomy (NCBI): domain Eukaryota; kingdom Metazoa; phylum Arthropoda; class Insecta; order Coleoptera; family Lampyridae; genus Pyrocoelia; species Pyrocoelia pectoralis. Next base: position 69,561,602 of record CM070074.1, read on the forward strand.
ACGAAAAAGGTCGCGCATAAAAAATAGACCGGTCGATTTCCCAGACATAAAGAGGGCGGACACTGCCAACAAACGACAGTGAAAGAAATGACAACGAAATTAAAAGTAAATAAAGTCGCAGATCCAGATAGCATACCCCTATTCGTCTTCAAACAGATGTGTGTAGAAGGAGCCTCGAAACCGCCTAAATGAGAAGGCTGCAAAAAACAAAATGTTGGATGTAGGTGGATAGAGAAAATGCCTTTATCATCACTCCATCTCTCCATCTCACTCCATGAGAAAAAATGATTACTACCATAAAAGGGGCCGAATTAAACCATTCTCTCAAGAGGATGGGGGGTTAAGGGGAGTCACATGCGGTGTTCCACAGAGTTTCCGCACTGAGTCATCCCCAATGATGCCTTATCAACTTTTTCATTTCAATGTGAGTTACAGAACTATAAATGTAATATCAATTTCTTAACATTTACGACATTATAAAGTCACCAAAAAGTCCTTGTGCATAATTGAAAACATCTTGCCCACAAATTTAACGAAGTACTCAGACAAGGTGAAGGTTAATAGTATATCAATTTGGCGTAGCCATTAATCGTTTAGCTTATAGTTCTTATTTAACTTCCACCTATTGTAATGTAAACTTTGCCAATCTAGTCTTAATATCGAATATTCAAATGCTCAGAAAAGTGGTGAGTAGCAAAATGATGGGCCAGCCAAACAAGACAATTTTTCATACAACAGATATTTTGAGACGACAAAAATGTAACAATAAGAGATGTACTTCAATTGTGTTCTGGATGTTGACTTTTTCGTTGAACTGCCCTCACATATTTTATTAAAATTGGTCGAATAGAAACATTATTTGCATAAACACAAATACAATTTGTTAACAATATATGTATTTGTCTATCGATGAGGTTATTTTGAGTTGTTCTAACTTGAATGTAGATAATAAAATAAACTGGAACACAGTTTCGAATACAGCTGCAATAATTAAAAGTAGCTTTTTTAATCATTATAACATCTGCGTATATTTGTGACCACTCGCATAATTGATTTTACCACGAATTGACCATGATTTGCTAATTTTTTGTAAACATCCTCTAAATGTAAACCAAACGTAAAAATAGTCAATTTTTTTCCAAGTTGGCAACTATGTAGTACAAGTTCGTCTGGTTTTTATATTATGCAAATTTGTATCTTCCCGTAGTTAAAACAATTTCTTAGTCATCCTCATTAATATCCGGTTAAACACTTAGTCGTTCAACCAATTGAACAAATTCTTAATTTCATGGGATTAAATTTAGCACGTGCAAATTAAATTTAAAATACACTTCTTAAAAAATATAAAAACTTGAGAGGAAGTTGTTATAAATAGGCACGTTTAAAAGTTGGATTTCTTCCAAAAATTACACCTTCCATTTGTATACGATTTAAAAATAAATTTGTTTAATTAAAGAATTGATAAATAATTCATTTTTCACAAAATTTCATTTTGAATTACTTTACAAGATTTTCCCATAGAATTAACATTTATGTGCGGGATACAGTAGGCTTCAAAACAAATAAAAATATTAGTGTCAGAAATACCTACATGATTATTTTACGTGCATGACGATTAAATGTAGTTCAAAGCAATAAATACGAAAACGTAAAATGCCCACCGTGATTGGCGTTAATTATATGAGTCTGACGACCATTAATGCTTTTATTTCTGACAGTGATATTATAAGCTTATATTGTCATAGTTACGATACCAATAAAGAGTGTCATAACTCCCTTGGGATATAAAGACGCTATAATTCCCTCTACGGCTCTTTTATGAACCAGTAACCTAGCAACAACCAAAACTGCAATCGACGATACCTGAATTAAATATACCGGAAATGAACAAATTTTATTAAACTCGGTCATAAATAAAATTATCTATGTATCACGGGAATTAATAGGTCTCAATTACCTCGGGTAATTGCTGTCCCTCGGGCGCAAGGCCCTCGGGACGCAAACTTTACCCTCGGTAATTAAGACCCTTATAATTCCCTTGATACATAAATAACTATTAATTTGTCATTGTCATTGAGCGCATGGAAACATATGCCTATATTATAGAAAAAGTGAGGTAAATGTTTAATTATACATATAGTGAGTGCTTGTAATGTACAACATTCGTCTATTCGTAATGTTGCATGAACAACACTGTAAAAAAAATCATTTATTATTAAAACTGATAAAGTTTTCGACAACCCAACATTTATCTATTGATTTGTCTCTGGCTGTTGAATTATGTATTATTACCTTTTACGAATTATTGGAATAGTTGCATGGTTTTCGAAATTCAGTTATGTTGGCGGAAATGTAGTCGATTACCTTCGTTATGGAGAATTAATTTTTATTACCAACAAATTATTACTGTAAGATTCAATTTATGTACACGGATGGCTTCCGGTGATATAGTGAATAATTTTCAATTATCTAGATTCTCATGCAACAATTTGTAAAATAAACTTACCTTTAATAACGTAAGAATTTTCTGTGACAGATCATAATCAAAATTAGAATATTTTGAATATGACATATCGTATATGAACACGATTCCAGCTCGTTGTGTAACAGGATCCTGAAGTGCAGCGTCCAGTTGATAAACAACCCCTTGTAGAGTAGTTTGATGTGTGCTATTGAAGGGCTGATGCCTGTGTGCTGTAAACACAGCAATAGCTGCACCAGTAGCATCCCTGGTAGGCTAAAACAATATTTCATATTGTAATATACCAGTGACTTGTTAAATGTCGATACCAAATGTTATTACAACAACAAATAAACAGGTTTTTGAAAATTCAATGGCACCATAAATTCAATTATTTGAAAAATATCCTTCGTTTTGAATTGGAAATTGAAATTCAATTTTAAATGCAAAAAATATATTTTTAGCTATTTATTTTACATTTAACATTACTTTTATCGTTTTATTGAAATATTATAGGTCAAAATTTTTAATGTTTTTATAAAACTGTGGATAAGTAAATACATAGTAGTAAACAGTAGTTACTTTTTGACAAAGTGAGCTTCTTAAATACATCAAATAATATGGTGGATGTCCAGTAATAAAAATATAGTTACCCAACCAGAAAAGTGTCAAATTGTGCACATGGTATATTCAAAATAAGCGCATTTTCCCCGAAACTATTCTCAATATGGCACAGAAATAAGTGTTATTTGTCTAGAAAAAATTCCTGTCCGGAGTGATGGATACGTAAGCAATTCCTACTTAATTCTTCAAGATTTAGCTAAAAATTAGTCACAAATTTGCTTTTTAACACAACAAAATATTGTGAACAAAATGGGTGGGTATATTTTTGCTAATAAAAACCATGCAAGTAGAAAGGGGACACCTGACGCCATCTTGGATTTTGACGTCACTAACCCCACTATCCGCCCACGTGGGGGGCGTGTTTTTTATCCTTAAGGCTGATTCTGGATGACGTAATTTATTCTTAGGGATGATTCTGGATGACCTAATTTATCCTTAGGGATGATTCTGGATGACCTAATTTATCCTTAGGGATGATTCTGGATGGCTTTTCTGGATGATTTTCTTAATACCTTTTTGGTCTTCCTGGGTGATTTCATGAGTGCCTTTTTGGCTTTTCTGGATGTTTTTTCTTAATGCCCTTTTGGTTTTTCTGGATCTAAACATATATTCATTTAAAATTGAATTGATTCGTATAAGGTTTTAATTAGTTTATCCTTTTGGATTAACAAATATGAAGTCAACATTATTTACATACCTACATACTACATGAAGAGAATTAAGTGGATAAATATGGTAGAGAAGTACGAATGTCGTAAAGTTTCGTACGAATTTTATAAAGTATCGTTTGTAAAATTTCGTACGAAACTTTACGACATTCGTACTTCTCTACCATATTTATCCACTTAATTCTCTTCATGTAGTATGTAGGTATGTAAATAATGTTGACTTCATATTTGTTAATCCAAAAGGATAAACTAATTAAAACCTTATACGAATCAATTCAATTTTAAATGAATATATGTTTAGATCCAGAAAAACCAAAAGGGCATTAAGAAAAAACATCCAGAAAAGCCAAAAAGGCACTCATGAAATCACCCAGGAAGACCAAAAAGGTATTAAGAAAATCATCCAGAAAAGCCATCCAGAATCATCCCTAAGGATAAATTAGGTCATCCAGAATCATCCCTAAGGATAAATTAGGTCATCCAGAATCATCCCTAAGAATAAATTACGTCATCCAGAATCAGCCTTAAGGATAAAAAACACGCCCCCCACGTGGGCCTATAGTGGGGTTAGTGACGTCAAAATCCAAGATGGCGTCAAGTGCCCGTATTCTACTCATGCACAACCATCAAATTTTCAAATTTACTTATTTCTTATTAATCGCAATAATATGCAAATGGTTGTTTAGAATAGACACAAGTAAAATTTTGGACATAACTGCCGCAAAAATGTTACACATTTCTGACGACAAATCCATGACCGCGCCATAGTAAAATCTCAAAAGTTCGTTCTTGTCCGAATTCTACTGAACGCTCAAAAAAAATTGCAGACTTGGGTCTGTGGTGGCATCAGGTTGAAAGCAACATACGTTGGTTAGTTATATAATAATTTTATTCCAAAATTTTTAATATGTATATTGTATATGTCCAGAAACAAAGTGCGTGTGTTTAGTATGGACTCGATACAGCTAAGCTACCAATTATATTGCGCCAAATTTTAGTATGTTAGCAATCAACCTTTCGTAACATGTGTACCATGGTATTTCCAGAAGGCCGACTAAGTACCTGCGCCACACATTTGCCTAATAAACTTATACAAGGAGAGTAATTTAAAAATCGTGTAATACTGTTTCATTATTATTAATTGATTGGAACCGTTTTTGAACGACATCCACGAGCCGAACATAAAAAATTTGCATGCATATCGTTGTAAATTGTTAAAATGTTTAGAATTATAGAATTATAACTAAACAATGTATAACTGATCAAGTGATCAGCTTCACTTTGATGCCACACACATATCAATACTGGTAGTTTTTATTATTAAATTTTAAACTCGGTATCTACCAAAGTTAAACTGTTATTTACGTGGCCAATTCTTTAAAATGTCGTTTATTTGTACCTACCCGTAATGCTGTGTTAGTAATTTACGATCGTGGTTGGCCAAAAAACAAATTCGGTGGAAGAAACAGTAATAAAACAATACAAGTTTCCCCTTTTCATCGCTAAATGAAGTAGAATTCCAGATGGAGATGCAAATTAATACACTTATTGACAGTGATAGATTAACTTTGACCCAACAGTTATCACAATTTGGACATAATATTAAAATTTAAGTTTTGTAAAAGGAAATAAGTCGCTAAAAAAATTCAAGCCATAGTTTCATTCAAATTTAATTTCAAAATTGGGTTTTTACGCATATTAGAAATGCCTTTTTATGAAAACAAGCGTTAACTGGGATGCTCGCTAAAAACGTATTAAAATTAATATACCTCGAAAGCTGAAAAGTTAATTATTTTGCGTTGAGATTTCCCCCAATTTGATGTTCAAGCGACACCTTTCGCGGAAGGCAGTTAAGTAGCACATATTTCTTATTATTTGCTTAGGCAATGGCTGGGGGTGGAAAATATTAGTTCCCGTAGAAAAGAATGCTAAACCCTCATCACGTGTGCTTGTACATCCTTAAGACGACAAAAAAGCAAAGATTAATGTTACTATTTTATTATTCTTTTGCATATTTAAATAAAATATTAAGAACAATAATTATGCATTTTTGTTCATTGCTTATCGAACAAAAAGCAAGGTACAACTAGGTACTTACGCATAATTAACATTATTGTCATAGTTTTTAATCATAAATCGTAATTTTTCAATATGCAATGGGCGTAGAAGAGAGGGTTTGGACCTCTACGTCAAAGAACAAAATCGTCGGTCCTCCCTAAATTTAGAATTTCTCATTCATTTCCCTCAAAAAAGGTACTCTTTAGGGGTATCGTAGAATGTAACCCTTTTTAAGGTAGTTGCATTTTAAAGTTTTGGTACAAACATGCATAGATTGTTACACAAGTGTTATTCCTACATCAGATTTTTTATTTTCGTTAACAAACCAATTGTAAATTGTTTTAAATTTGTTGGTTATTCACACTGCAACTAAATTTGGTTTTGAAATTATATGAATATATTTCGACCGGAGAGCGAATTTATGTATAAATTTAGCAAGGTAAAGTACGTACGTGATACGTATAGTGAAAAAAAACAAATACACTAACCCAGTGGCGTAACTGCATCCGTTAGCGCCAGGGGGGAACAGCTTCGTGAGCGCCTATTTGAACAGCAAAAATTCAAAAAGAGTACATTACAATGGCCATAGCCAGGTTTTAAAAAATGTTAATATTACATCACATCTGTGATGGTCAATTCAGTTCTTTGGCGGCGAAAACCACTGAACTCAATAAGTTCAGTGGAAAAAACCCATAAGACTCTCAGACGCCGTGCACGTCTCACGTCAAACCAAACGAAACATGGGCTTACTTGTTACTTGCGATGAAATTATGATTATGAAGTATTTCTAAGAAACTTTCAATAGTTCCGTAACCGTCATCCGTACTTTTTGAATACAAAATTCATCAGTTTTTATGAGAACTGAGAAGGGTTTCGGCGCCTATCTGCCCCTGACTCCGGGGTGCGGTTGCATTCCTTGCACCCATAGTAGTTACGCCACTGCACTAACCGTAATATGCCGTCTGCGTCTGTAGGGAGCAGAATTCCAGAAGCAGCGAAAATCTTTTCACTTAGAAGCGAGATGCACCGAAACCGTAATATAGAAATATCTCAAAAAGGGTTACGTTTTACGATACCCCCAAAAAGTACCCTTTTTTGAAGGAAATGAACGGGGTTTTCTAAATCTTCTACTATTCCAAAAAAACAACGATGTTGTTCATTGGGGTAGAAGATCGAGGTTAAAATGGAAATAAAATAAAAATTAACCCACTGAAGTAATTTTATTCGCCGTTCAATTACGGAAAAACGAAAAAAAAATATTTCCAATGCGTTTTGTCATCGGTTTTATTGTTTAAATAAAAAAGTTATATCAATTACTGGGGGAATTTTTACTAACTTCTCTTAACTGCTAGAACCTACTGAAATCAGTTTAACGCTGCTCGAATTTTAGAATCATTATTTTATTTAGAGTACAGTCCAGTCATTTTAAACATGAACATTGCAAAAAATCCTATATTAGGTTTGACTTTTTTATGTTGTTAGGTTCAGTCCCAGTAGTAAATACTCAATTTTGCAACTTCGAAAAACTTGTGGAAACTGGGGGGGGCGCCAAAAACCGCGATTTTTTCGGACTTTTTTCAGTTTTCGCCTCGTAGCTCAAAAACTACGAGTTATAGTGCAAAGAATATGATTATCTTCTTTAAACTAGACTAAATTTGCTACAATTTGAGCCTAACCGGAAGTCTGTAAGTACAATAGTTTCCGAGATACAGCTCTTCAAAAATAGGCAATTTTTCCCAAAATCTTTTTTCAACGTATCATCCATGTTTCGAGCCAGATATTGCCATAACGAAGTGCCCTACGAATCTTGTCACGCAGAAAAAAATTGTAGGAAATTTTATCAACTTTTATTTAAGCATAGATGCATTCCTGTGGGCCTAACGGTTCTCGAGAAAAAGACGGAAAACAGTGAAATCCTCCACATATATGTAATAGCATTAGTATGATTAAAAGACATTTTCTGATTATTCTTATTTAGCCTAGCGAACGAACGCTCAAAAAGGGATTGTAGACAGACTTTTTGATCCTAATGATTTTATTTCTAAGATGTGTTTGGAGGTGTTTGGTGATAATTATACGAAAAGTCCCCGGCCCTACCGTATGAGCTAACTCCGTAGCGTAACAAAATTTGCGGATTTGTTTGGTTTTCCCTTTGTATCTCTTGCACAGGCGATTGTAGTGGGAAATGGCCAATTATAAAATAAAAGCTGCCTTGAGAAAATACTTTTGTTCTTTTCGTCAAACATTAACCCTATCATAAATGTATTTAGAAAAGACTAGAGACCATTAAACATGGTGGCGGATAAGACTGAAATTGTTTGGCTAAGGATGCAGGTAATCTGTATTTAATACTCACATATCAGATTTAGCTCCAAACCTCCCACAAAATTTGAGATAAAATATTAAACTGTATATGTATTTTATAGGAAATTTTATGGTCTACAACTTTTATTTCAGCAGTTTTTGCTATAAACCCAATACTTTAGGAGCTAGGACACAATATTTGCCGAAAAACGTCGTGTAAAAGCGATTTTCAAAAAAAATGTCAATTCTTGACAGCGAATATCTCTTCAACGAATAGAGATAGAGAAAAAACGCATAGAAGCAAATTTGTAGAAAATTTAATCAGCTTTTCTTTATAATTGGCCATTTCCCACTACGATGGCCTGTTCAAGAGATGTAAACGGAAAACCAAACAAATCCGCACATTTTGTTACGCTACTTTTCGTATAATCATCACCAAACACATCCCAGAAATAAAATCATTAGGATCAAAAGGTCTGTCTACAAGCCCTTTTTGAGCGTTCGTTCGCTAGGCTAAATAAGAATAATCAGAAAATGTCTTCTAATCATATTAATGCTATTACATATATGTGGAGTCGTAGCGATTTCACTGTTTTCCGGTTTTCCATCATTTTCTCGAGAACTGTTAGGCCTACAGGAATGCATCTATGCTTAAATAAAAGGTGATAAAATGTCCTACAATTTTTTCCTCCATGACAACGGTCGTAGGGCACGTCGTTGTGGCAATATCTGGCTAGAATCATGGATGATACGTTAAAAACAGATTTAGGGAAAATGCCTTTTTTTGAAGAGCTGTATCTCGGAAACTATTATACTTACAGACTTCCGGTTAGGCTCAAATGGTAGAAAATTTAGTCCAGTTTAAAAAAGATAATCATATTCTTTGCACTATAACTCATAGTTTTTGATCTACGAGGCTAAAACTGAAAAAAGTCCGAAAAAATCGCGGTTTTTGTTGTCCCCCCCAGTTTCCACAAGTTTTTCGAAGTTGCAAAATTGAGTATTTACTACTGGGACCGAACCTAACACCATGAAAAAAGCAAACCTAACATAGGATTTTTTGCAATGTTTGTATATTTTTGTGTTTAAATTGACTGTACTACCCTGTATAATCAGAAAGCAATTTAAAGTCGTAGCTTCTCTAATAGTTTTAACTACGACTTATCTTATTTCGCTCTACAAGTAGAGGATTACTCATGTAATTAAATTATACATACGTATTCGCAAAAAAAGTTGCGGTTTGTAATTATTGACGGCTAATAGTGGGGAAACCTTACGAAATGACATTAATAGGTAATAAGAAAATGTAACTTACCAGTACGGTGAATTTCCCTGTATGTAATTCGGATTTAAGTGGATCAGTAGCAGGATCAAAATTCATTAATCCTTCTCTTTGTCTCGTAAGTTCATGTTGTTCAAAAAGAGCAACGGCACGAATCACATCAAATTTTCGGGCAATTAAAAAACGTACGGCTGTTGACCAACTGACCGGTCCTAATTTACGACGAAGTCGAACTTTATTTACAACTTCTATAAAATTTTTGGTGGCCTGAAAGAAAATTAAAATTGTGTTAAAAACATGAATGTTACAAAAGTAAAATACAATAGATTTCTAATTGTTATACGGCAGATGGGGTAAATATTAGTTGATAAAGGTTATACGTAACTGCCAAGTTTGGAAATCATAAATATTTATTCGTCGGATTATAAAAATTTGAAGATTTCACAACGTTTCGCCAGGTAACTGGCTTTTTCAAGTCAGGAAATTTGATTAAACTTAAATTAATAATAAATCTTTAAATTTTTATAATCCGACGAATGATATACCTAATTTATGATTTCCAAACTTGGCAGTTATGTAAAATACAATATTGTTACCATTTTTTGAAACAAAATTTTGCCCCAAATCAAAAGTATCATTTTAAAATTGTAAAAGCTTTCAATGCAAATATTGTCGGGTATGAAACATGAGATGGAAATGGAGTACTAAATCACAGAAACTATGTATAGCGTCACAAGTTCAAATGCATATAAACAACAATATAATCATATTCGAAGTATGTAAACTGACTCATTTATTAACACTTTTCCTGTAACAATTTACATGCTATAAGCTATAAAAATTGTAATGTTATTATTGCGTGATTTCCCTGAGGTTATTTCTGTCAATACAATTTGAAATGTTGGATAATGAAATAAAAGAATACTACGTCAAAAACTCAAAACTGTCAAGATTTAGTCGATTTTTTAATAGCCTGTATATAACCATAATCTTTTGATTGTACAATCAAACAAGAATGAGTTTTTCCTACGCCTACATCGTGCGCAAACTATAAAACTACTGTATTTGTATACATCGTTATTCATTCACACGCAATATTATATAAAGGAGTTTTACGGCTCATGTGAAAACACGAGCCAATCTCAGTCGTTTTCTTGGAAAAGTTAAATTCTACTAACCGATTAGTGATTATCTGATTATAATAAATGAGTTAAAACAGATTCAGGGTAAAAGCTCTTTCTGGGGAAAAGTAGTAGAATTTTTAAATCCTGCTACCACGAGAGGAACAGCACTTTTTTTAATTAATAAAAAAACGTAACCACATCGTACCTCCATACATCATTTGTTCCGTATTAAATGATCGGTTAGTTAATTAAGTTCGCCGGATATGGATTAACAATTTTGTTTACGTATTGTTATTAACGCGGTAATATGAGAGAAAGTATGTATGACACATTTGTGGCGTTATAAATAAGCAATTGTGTTGCAATGGGAACTCATGAGTAACATTGCAATGAATAACGCATTAATTGGGAAAATGTGGATAAATAATAAAAGGGATGGGTTACAAATAAATTTCGGATGTACCTATTTCTATATCTTTCAGAATAATAAAATTCATATGAACTCAATTGCAAATATTTTCGGACTTAAGATTACGTACATACTACATAATATTGAAGAATCCTGCACATATAAAAGAAATACATAGTAAAATCATAAATCGTTGCAAAAATTGCATTTTTCTACTGATATTTGCGTAGTAGTGTAGTAGTTTAAAACTTTTTGACAACCCATTTTTTTTAACTAAGGAAAATAAAAAGGGGAAATCTATTAATGAATCATCATAATATATAAAAACTGGTTACTACAGCATTTGTAAATGCAAATACTATGCCAAATATGGTGGTCATTCTAATGCGATCTACAATTAATGCCATAAATCAAAACAAAGCATCTAAACTTCAAAAATACCAGGTAGTGAAGACAAAGTATTTTACAAGTTAATTGGAAAATTTGTAATATAATAAATTTTAATATTACTTTGTAGAACTCTATAAGTATGCAAGTATTATTGTATAATTTCGTCAAAAATGTAAAAGACAACACCATTTAATCTACCCTCCTACGCGCCCAAGGTTTTTAACATTGCACTGAATTAATAAGAATAAATTGTGCTGTATCAGTGCAGTGCTGGAAGGTTAAGGATTTACTTCACAGTTTAGGAAAAATTTGGGAAGCTACAGATTTAATTATCTATCTTATCATAAATATTTATGCAATTATGGCTTTCCTACGCAATCCTTGTTCAGCGCTTACTTATAATTTGTACTCCTTATTAATGAGACATAGTTTTTGAAGAATTAGACGAATTGGTAAAATGTAAAGTTAGCAATTTAATCAACATAAAATAGTTCCGGAAATAAAAATCTTTCATTACAATTTAGATAATAAATCGAGTTATTATATTTCTATTGTCATTATATCGTTGATTGAAATATTCAATTTCAATCAACGATTATACACTTCCTCACATCATCGTGGTAGCAGGATCAAGTTTTATAATAGAATATTATAGAAAACGAAACAGGTTGAAGTGATATAATACATTTTAGCAATATTGCACAAAAAAACGTTATTTCTGTTTTTTCGATTAAAACCGATGTAAAATGATACTGTTACCCCCCAAAGACATAATTATACTAAATATAAATTGATCTCTTGAATAATTCAATTAAGCTGAATATCTAACACGAACAAAAGAACGTTTGTTATAAGTACATAATTATTAGTTTTTGTCCTTCACTATAATGTATAATACACATGTGGTATTATTCGAACTCCACCTCCTCCTCAAAGACGATACTAATTACTTAAAAATATTTTTAATCTTTACGTCTGTTTTAACTGTTTGCGCTTTTGTTGACATAGCATATGAGCGCATACTGAGGAGCTGGAGGAGCACCCCTGTACCTCCTCCTGTAGGTTAAAACATCGCTAGTACCTAAATTGTATCACACTGAACAATATTCTGTAGGTTGAGGTAATCATTTTAAGATTTTGATGTAGGTCTTCTGATGAATGTGTAATGGCATTATTTTATTTACGTTTATACTTGTATGACAGTGAAGAAATCTGAAGTGTACTCCTGCTAAGATGTAATTAATCAAGTTATATCACCCAAAATAGAGAATTACACTTTATAAGGATATACTCAACTTTTGTATAAAATAATGGGACGATTTTCCTAAAATCATTGCGCTGTTATACAGGGTGGGCCAACGAAAAGGTAACAGACGAGTTTCTGGCTAGAGAGAATTTTTTTTTTGAGAAACGCAAAAACGTCAATTTTTACATCAAGGGGGACAACTTTTGCTATGAATTTCAACTTGAAGTGATTTCATCCCTTAGCGCTGTGAGAACAACCCCTAAAATTTAAATAGGGATGATGGGGCAAGTGATACGTCATTTGAAAGGTCTTTCTTTTCTGATTTCAGTGCACTAGTTTTTTTATATATTTTTTTTTATTTTTAACCAAAAAAATTGAAGTTCCAAAATGGAAAATGAGGAAAGAGATTGAGGCATTTAAAAACTCAAAAAAGCTCAGACAGGTCAATTGTTTTTTTCTTAGAGAAGCTAGGTACTTTTACTGCTATTTGACAACATTGTTTCACCCCTTGGGTACAGGGTAAACAACCCTTACATTTTTAAATAAAAACAAGGGTTAATTTTTTCTTGTGCTAATTAATAAAACCAGTTTATGCAAATTCAACCCTTAGTTTTGATAAATGTTCGAAGTGTCTGCCTCCAGCTTCCATGTAATAATACAGATTTTGATTAAATCGTTCCTCCTGATCTCACCCCATTAAATTTTTTTTATGGAGTCATGTAAAGAGTAAAGTTTTTTCCACTGGTCCGGAATCTTTGGAGGAGTTACGTGACCGTATAGTACATGAATGCCGCCTGATCACTCCTCAAATGTTGCAAAATGTACGGGAACAATTTAATGAAAATTTGTACTATTGCATGGAAACTGAAGGCAGGCACTTCGAACATTTATTTTATTAAATTAAGGTTGAATTTTCATAAACTTGTTTTATTAATTAGCACAAGAAAAAATTAACCCTTGTTTTTATTTAAAAATGTAAGGGTTGTTTACCCTGTACCCAAGGGGTGAAACAATGTTGTCAAATAGCAGTAAAAGTACCTATAATCTCTATGAAAAAAACAATTGACCTGTCCGAGCTTTTTTGAGTTTTTAAATGCCTCAATCTCTTTCCTCATTTTCCATTTTGGAGCTTCAATTTTTTTTGTTAAAAATAAAAAAAAACATAAAAAAACTAGTGCACTGAATTCAGAAAAGAAAGACCTTTCAAATGACGTATCACTTGCCCCATCATCCCTATTTAAATTTTAAGGGTTGTTCTCACAGCGCTAAGGGATGAAATCACTTCAAGTTGAAATTCATAGCAAAAGTTGTCCCGCTTGATGTAAAAATTGACGTGTTTTTGCGTTTCTCAAAAAAAAATTTCCTCTAGCCAGAAACTCGTCTGTTACCTTTTCGTTGGCCCACCCTGTATAGTCATTCCTCATATGAACCCCACACACCGATTTTAAAGATATTGTAACGAGATTTTCACATGCATTCGCATCAGCACAAAGTATGTACTCGTTTGTTTTAAAATTAAAAAAATATTAGCTTTATAGTGAACTCGAAAGCGTGGATTCTGTGATATCATAGCCAGCATAATATTTTCAAGAGGATCGAAGAATCCACTTCGTTACCATCTCTCAGTTCCCTGTCCAGATATTGAGACAATAAAATTGTACGGGATTTAGTGCTTTGCACTATCCTTGGATGCGGAAAGGTGCTTTATCAGTTGTGACGGGTTCTGATGGATGAACCAATATACCGAATGAATGCCGTAATTCACTTCGATTGTGCCAGTTTGCTTGGATACTAAATAGACATACTGGTTCTAAAGTTGCCACTAGAAATGGCATGACTACTGAGAAATAGATATTTGGGTTCGTACTTAGGACCTCCTAAAATATCTCCCTACATTGCATACAAATTTTCATCAACATGGTCGAATTTAACGACAGGTAATTTCTCACACCTTTCCAACTGCTTACCAATATGGCCGGAAAATTGGCGAGGTCCAAAAGTTTCTACATCTAAATGATGACAGAGGAGCCGAAATGAAAGTTGGTTTGCATGGTAACCATTGCAAAGGCTTACATAATTGTTTCACCAGTAATCTCATTACTCCTTTTTTAATTCCAGTAGATGACAATCACATTTTCTTCTAGAAATGAAATAATGCTTTCCTTGATGCCCTTTGATACACTAAACTCTGGTGACACGTCTTCGATGTAATGCATTCTCGTCCTTGTCCAAAGTTCAAACAAGTGTTTCGAGTTAAATTTGATTTTACGGCCATCGCAGTACACAGTAAGTTAATTCCGAACAGTTCTTACAATTTTTCTGCCCTGTGATCCAACAGTCAAGAGGTAAAAATACAAAGTATATAAAGGTGGCAAGTCATATTTACACGAAGAATGGATTTAGATTGAAACTGAAAACTGTTAGATTTGTATGCTGTATTATTTTGTCTGCTTTTAAAAAGTTGAGAAGCTTCATGTACTTTTCATGGTAATTCCTCAATAGCTGCACAACTACGGTGTGAGACGCTGAGAACTCATAGAAATAGATACTATTTCTACCTATGTATCATAAGTATTATAACTTTTTCGCTAGTTTCTCAGATAATTCCGAAATGTGGACCATTTTCGTTTTTGTTTTTTAATGGTCCTAGTCCACTCACAAAGTTTTATTACATGTTCGTAAGTTGGCATCACAACTTATTCAGTGCCGCTAAAATTTTGTTGATTTTCCCATGACATCACGAGAAACTAAACGCAACATTACATTCCAGTGAACAGTCACACTAATGGTCTTTTTTCTTACCATTATTTGTTTCTCTATTTATTAGGTGAGAGTGTTGTTTGTTCTTTCATGTGCAAAAAAAGGAGATTACTCCGTTAATAAAGGTTACTATTCTGCTAACAGTCAAGTACGGATTTATCACCAAGAATAAACTACTGGTCACCTCCGGCGGAATTCTTCTAAACCCAAGGACTTTTCTTCTATTTGCTATTGTACGAATTATTCCTTACATACAACCAATTAAATCTTCTCACATGAAACGATACTTCTCAAGCACCCATATTTCTTAAAATTAACGAATAGCGTTAAAAATAAATTCCGAAAGACTGACATTCCCAAACCATCCCAATGAATGACACCATTTAGAATGAGTGTTTCAATTCACGTTAATAATAATCTTTAAGTACTACTTTATAACTAATAAAGCAAATTTGGATGTGAAAATGTATATGTATACGGAGTCCTAGTGCAGTTAAATAATATCATGAAATAATTTTAAGAAATATCTAGGTTATGTAACTAATATACACATGATAAGGAATAATAACTACTGTGTAATTTAATTAATAGCTCAATTAAGAAATGAATAATGTAACTGTATTAGATTTGCGATTCATTTCTGTTACATTTACCGCCTCTAACAGGCTTTTAACGCGAAATCTTCAGTGCGATCTTAAAATTGAATGGTTTAACTTCGCTGCCAATTGTTCTCAAAAAAAAAGATGAAATTTAACGTCAGTTCTGATAATTTGCATATAAACGTTTTCATCATGTACGCTTTGTATAATGAAAATATTTTCACGAATAGCTTCGACGATATAAATTTAGCGCAAAATAAAAAAGCGTATAATATAGAAAAAATAAATGTACAGAAATTGTATAATAATTGTTCATATTGAATTCTTTTTGTAATATGTATTTTTGTTTGTTTTATATATGAGATTTTATTTATTTAAATAAATTAGTAAACAGACACCATTTGAAGAATACAATAAAAGAAAAAAAATTCAGTGAATAAAAAAGTTTCAAATGACATTTTCAGGAAAAAGTAGATAGATATTAAAACGCTTTGATAGTAATCTTCTTAAGGCGTTTAACTTCCGAGATGAAATCTGGGTAAAATTGAAACGTTCTCTACTAAGAATCAATACAGTATCGAGCTCAACTCCATACATTTATCTATTCGGAAAAAGTAACCTACTTTTTCAAACTGAGTTCCTTCTACTTAAGTGAAAGTCATCCCTGTCGTTACGCCAATAACAAAAATAGAACATTATGAGCTATTTTAGTAACTGCACCTTAGTTATAGAAATAAATGAAACTTCCGGTGTTACGTTCCTTCCTTACGAACGTAATAAGAACTCCTTCATACTAAACGACTGTGTGATGTACGATTTATAGTTACCATTCGGAAACGTAGACTTCATTTAAGGGTTCCTTTCGAATCTGTAAAATTACGCAAGTTACACATTCACATAAGTAAATTGTATTTACGTAAGCATATCTCTTCATATTTTCGCATTATAAATTTGCACATGAGGATATAGGATGCCATAATTCAACATTTTCCTACCAGTAAAATACGTAAAAAAGGATTCTATTACACACGTGGGCGTTATTGGTTTCTTAGTAGTAGGAAACCTTAAATTTCATTCATTTTACATAAGGGTATGACGGAAATGACTTCCTGGTATAAATGGAGTACTTAATGCTTCCTTAATTCGTCCCTCCAATCGCAAAATCTGATAAATTTCATATATTTAAGTGCATATTGGAGACATGTTTAATTAAAATTATATGGAATTGATGATGTGATAAATTATTATTATATTAACCGATATCATTCGGCAGTAAAGATGAAAATAAAGGATAAATTGATCTGTGTCACAATATGCGGAATCCAACATAATGTACTTAAAGTAACAGTAGGTACATCATGATTGTAAGTACCTACCGATTTTTATGAAAATTGTAAGTAGGTAAGTGCAAATCAGAGTGATGAAAAACAATAAAATGAGAGAAATGTTTGCGAACTTAACTGTAATAGATAGATATTTTAAACCAAAAATGGAGTAGGTATAGGTACTAATATAGATGAGAACGGGAAATTTCCGCTTTTCATTCGAAAATGTATTTAGTAGGAAAATTATTCAGAATTTGATAGTTGGTATAGGGATTTTCAAGAAGCTCCGAGGAAGGAGTTCAAAACTTCAAAAACCCACACAATATTGATTTCAATCATAGGTGAATTCTAATAACACAAAAATAATGTAAATCGTAAATTTTAGAAAATATAACTGCGATACCTACTCTTAAGAGAAAAAGTGGTACATGGAGCTAATCTTGATGGCTTGAGCTAATATTGACCATGCAAACTTACTAAATAGGTACGTATTTTTCCATCAGTTTCGTGCGCCATCACTCCTTCGAATTAATTAAAATAAAATATGTCAAAAATGCGTCAATTATACGTGTTTTTATACTATTCTCAAATAGGACTTTTTTTTATCAATTCCGAATGTTTAAGAATTTTTGAAAATATAAAACCTGTTGACAGCTGTAATTGTAATAATGTAATAATAAATCTCAGTGCCAAATGTTTTGCTTCTGAAGAATGTAAGTAAAATTGTACGAAAGGAAAATAAGTTAAAATAGTCCACACAAACGTTCATTAAAAAGCGCATCATGTATCCTTTATTCTGATAAAACTTCCACCAAATAAATTCCTTCAGGACATAAGTTGTAGAAAGCTTGCAGGTATATTAAACATCCAATCTATACAATTTTTCTGAAAATCGTAGGCTATTTAATTAATTTTAAATGACTGACATATCGAGCTTTCGACTAGATTAGTTTCCTAAAAACTGAAAGCTTATTAGTTGATGCATAACCCTCCAACTATATTGCAGAACAGTTAAGAGTTCTAAAATATTGTGGTTTATCGTTGGATCTATTACTTTTTTTTAACCTATTTTTTGGAACGGGTTTTTAATTTAGTGATAGAGTGGTTAATGTAAAAGAATCTGAAATTCAATATTGTATGGAGACGATCTAAAGATATATGTATAAAGCCTTGGTGAGCCAAGACGTCAGGGCCTACAGAAAGATTCAGAAGCTCTAAACAAATGGTTAGGTGTCTATAAATCAACATTCAACGTTTCCAAATGTTTCCAAGATGATTGTCAGGGCCTACAGAAAGATTCAAAAGCTCTAAACAAATGGTTAGGTGTCTATAAATTAACATTCAACGTTTCCAAATGTTCTGCTCTGACATTTACTAAGAAAGCAGCCTTACACAGCTAGTGTTTTACAAGTTTTGTCTGGACAAAGGATAATCATACTGTAACCACAACACGTATTCATGTTTATCTCATTCCTTTTTTCAATACACGTATGTTTAGGACTAAGAATACTTTTTGTTTTCATTTACGTATTACGTTTACATATGAGTAGATTAATCGTTTGTAACACATAGAATATGTTTTTGTCCATGATCTGTTTCACTTCAATTGGGTTCCTGTTGTGAAGCATGAAAATCAAGATATACAAGTGTCCAATGTAGATAGATTTAATTAGTTATTATTTATTATAATGGATATAGTGCACAGAGAAGATGGATGTATGAGGGGTCTCGTATTTATACAGAGAGCGTATCCACTCTCTAAATCGAATAACTGACATGAATAATATTATAAGTATTATAACATTGCCGTATAAGATTTCTTTGAAAGGTTTCATTATTATATGAATAAGTGAGTACATACTAAGAACTTTATTTTAAGCACTTCTTTGCATTAAAATACTACATATTATTTCCTACTACATACATATAATACCTGTTTTGAGTCAGTTGTTAGTGCGAATGCGAAGCTATATTTTAAGGATTTCTTAATCAAAATAAAGTAAGTACATACTTGGAATCACATAATTACACTCTCCCTTATCACAAAAATTATTTCACACATCGATATTTCGGTGTACTTCACGTTCATGGACCATATTTATTGTATTTTATACATAAACTACTTGTATGTTTATAATAATTAAAAACACACATCGATATACATTACAATCGCTAGAAAGTGCATTTATTATTCAAATTCTATACATCCTTTCGAGTTATTTATACCTATGTGAAACGATAAGGAAGTCAAATGTTTCTTTAATATAGCTAACGGAAGGAAAATAGAATAATAAATAAAATGTTACAAACAATTTAGGGAAAATTGCAAGGCAAAATAAAAAATGCTTGCAATTTCTAAATAAACATACATTGAGAACAGACAGAAGTAGTATGTCATATCGTAAAGATACGTCAGCCCTACGGATATCCGGTATCATCAGCTAAATAGAGGCGGAATCTAATATAGAATGTCAGACAGATGTAAAACTATTTCGGAGTAATAAATATATTTCTGCACTCCTACTTAATTAACTGACCTATCTTGATATTAATTAGGTTTTCCGCGATTTATTTTGAGAGGAGATCTCTGTTTGAAGTGCCTACGTACTCGTACGAAAACAATAAATTACATTTCTCTAGTAGATGACAACGAAAAATATGGATATGAATGCAATTAGAAGTAACTTTTTTAATTGTGGTTTAAATTACTCATACAGAAGGTAAAAGGAAATTTGAAATTAAGAAGAATACGCCTAAATTGGGATGACAAATGTATTGGAAACGTAAAAACACTTTCCTGCGGAAATGTCGGTAAGGGCGTTATATCGAATTCCACGTGCACTTATTTGACGTTTTCTGAATTCCTATAAGCGACACAACACGTGCCCGTTTGTGCTACGCTACGGTACGTAGCCGGGTTACACGACAGTTGTACTAATCAATCAAGTTGTAAAACTATCAAAGAATTTTAATGAAAACTTTTAAAAGATAGAGTTGTAAAATAATACTCATACGTTAGTGATATGTTATCAGTTATCATCTTTAATGTTACCCTAATGATTAACTACGTAAATGTTAAATAAATCTATTTTCTTCCCTATGCATCGACAAGCTTTTTTGCTGGAATATATTACCTTAAAACTGTACATATTCAGATCAACTCAAGAAAATATATACATTAAATCGTGATACATACCAAAGGTAATTTACTGAAGTAAAGAAAAAAGGATTTTTTAAAATATAAAGAGTTATAAAAGAACGTTAAATCAATATTTTTATTGTAATAAAAGAAAATGTGGGACGTCAAGTTCTATAAATGGAATTGTATTTAATGGCCTTAATTATGAAACACAGTAAAGTATCCTATACAAAAGATCGGAATAGATTTACTGAACGCCAATTTTATCACTTTTCCCCTCAAATCAATGAAAATATTGGCAATGATGCAGTCAATATCGGTTGGCGTAAAAACGACATAGGATTCCGAGAAGAGATCTGGGAGTGTTAGATCGCATCACTCAATAAGCGAATTTGGTTCATAGATAATAATAACAATTGAAATTTTGATGTGTTATAAGTGGCATCATGAGATACCACATTAAATTAATGTAACCGTTGTTCAATTTCTCAGAAGATGATTTACATAGGTACCAGAAAAGGATTGTGCCATCAAATTGAAAAAGTGTTTGCATAGTAGGTATTGTTTTTCTGTGTTCCACATGTCGAAATTTGTGGCAAATGAAGAGCATTTGCGGACAGTGTTAATTTTTTGTTTTCATTTGAAGGAAACTGCTGCTCATACCCATTTCTTCGAGAAGCGTATGGTGAACTTGAGTTGAACGAGAGGCAGTTAGAAAGGCGCAAAACACATTTGGTACCAACAACAATTGATTGATCGATTTGAACCCTTTGCTATTGGATCAATTTTCTCCATGATAATGCTCCATCACATACGGCAAAACCGGTTCGCGATACCTTGGAAGCATTCAGCAGGAAAGTACTAGTCCATGCGGTTTACCACCAGACTTTTGCTCCTTCCGATTACCACTTGTTTGCATTCATAGGTCACACACTTTCTGAGCAGCGCTATGGTTTTTTAAAAAAGGATCCGCATTTTGCGCGCGCCATTCCATGTGACAGACAGGGATGCAGAGCGTTCTTCTGAAAGAAAACGGATTTAACAGCATCGGCCCCCGATTTAGCTAGGCAACCCATTTGCAATTTATCGACCTATGTATATATTATCTAACTTATAAACTTTGTCATCGTCAAATAACAGATGAGGGTATATATTTCTAATAACGTATCTCGTACTATAGGTTATTATACCTACTTCAATAATAATTCATTTGTAATGTGACAGACACATTGTATAATGTCAAATAAATTTGTATTCATTAAATCTTCCACAAAGTGAGTTTAAACAAATTTACTATAGTGTCCCTAGGGATGTTAACACCCTCTGTGGTAAACAACATTTGCTGAATAAAAAATGTAAGCCCTCTTTTATGATAAACACTATAAATACACATGTAATAACCCTAAATACAGAAATGTAAAATATAGATTAATGCTTTTACACTGAAACTACATTTAAGTACATTACATTTCTAATTCCATGTCAATTTCATTTCCGAACCCACCCAATTATGTTATACTTGGAAATTGGGGATATTAAATGGAGTTCTGATAATCAAATTTAACCACCATCACCTGTCGATTTCGCAGAATATTCATTTCATAAAAAATTATAGGTCTTTTATTATTAGTCTATACATTTTAATAACCGCAGAAATGAAAGAATTTAGTAAATTAATGTTTTCTAAAATTTTTTGCCCATTAATAATAAATATTTCCACTACAAAAAATATACTTAAATAACAATCGGTTTACTTTCTAGTTTTTTTGTATATTACTTATTTGGAAATGGAGCAATTTATTTTATAATCAACGTCAATTACTTTTTCCGTTAAGGATACAGACCATTTCAATTTAACTCTCTAACTGTTGCAGTACGAATACAAAGGAAAGGTTTACATTTAAAATAGTCGGAAATGTTCTGTACTGCTTCATTTGAAATTGATCAATTTTCTTGTCAATCAAATTAAGAGAGTATTGTTACAATAATAACGTGATTTTGAAAATTTTGATATAAATATTGAGATTAAAGATCAAAAATGCTCTTATTTTTCAAATGTATATGAACTAAAATAAATAAAAGTTGTGCGTTATCAAACGAAAGAAAATAAAAGTAGTAGGCAGTTATTTTTGATTGAATCATAAAAGTGAAGTTGTAGGTTGAACATTCATGAAAAGAATTTACATAATGTAATACCAATATAGAAATCAGTACATTATTTACATGTAGATGTAAGGAAATAATAGGATTCTGGATTTATATAAGCAACATTATTTTGTGGTTAATACAAACGTTAATTAAATCATCACGTATTTCATCATGATCTCTCTAATGACGTTGTCGATGATTAATTTAAGTCTACAAAGAAATTTAAGCTGAAATTCGTTATGACATCAAGAAGCATGAATAGTAATTACTTAATGCAATTATTAAGGACGTAATCAGGTGATCGTTAAGTTGACCCTGTAATAGTAGGGGAAAATAAAGACATCTTATGAAAATGAATGATTTATCAAATAAAACACTATTGGGATTATTTCGAGTGTTATTTGGAAGGCTTTTAAGTTAAAATTGTATTTATTTACAGTTTATAAGTACCGAAAAATGCATATTAAAAGTTTTACCTATCTAACTATGACAAGAGCTTTTGTTCCAAACGCGCCATTCATAGGGTAATTTAATGACACAGATCATTGCATTTTTTGTTTAAATAAACCATAATTGAAGAAATTCCAAATCAAGTCCCACAGTTTGATGACAATTGAGTAAGCTGCCAGTACCAATGAAACTTAAGACTTTCTCCAAGGTAGTCAGTTTTGATAGTGCTGGCAAAAATTGTGAAAATCGAAAATCGATTAATCGATTTCTGGAAAAATCGAAAATCGAAAAAATCGATTAATCGCAGATTAGTCCAAAATCGCGATTAATCGAGAATCGCGATTAATCGAAAATCGCGATTAATCGAAATCGCGATTAATCGAAATCGCGATTAATCGAAAATCGCGATTAATCGAAATTGCGATTAATCGAAAATCGCGATTAATCGATTTCTGTGTCTATGGAAATCGTTCACTAATCGTGTTCGAACGAATCGATTAATCGATTCGTTCGACATTTTTGCCAGTACTTCGTCACTACATAGCGCCGACGCCGCCTTTAAAACTCTTTGAACTATTGAATCTTTATTGGATCTACACCCTACGGCCGTATAAAACATTCTAAAATTTCCACTTGAATATATTTAATTATTTAATCGAAATTGAAAATCTCGATTAATCGAGAATCGCGATTAATCGATTTCTGTGCCTATGGAAATCGTTCATTAATCGTGTTCGAACGAATCGATTAATCGATTCGTTCGAAATTTTTGCCAGCACTAGTTTTGAATCATCTAAATAAATTGACCGACAAACTTTGAATCATATTAGTGGCGCACTCAGGCGGGGGGGAGGGGGGTTATAACCCTCACCGAAATTTACTAGGACTATAATAATATTTATTATAGTATTAAAGGTTCAGATTAAAAAAGCAGAAAAATACCACCTTTTCATAAATAAACTGCACACTATAATTAGGTTTTTATGTATACATAAAATTAAAATAAAACATTGTTGTATAACCACAACAAATTGTAGGGCCCTCCCGATAGGGATTTTTAATTTTTTTCATTTCCCAACGCACAATGCAAATTTTAGCGCTTGCATGGGTTTAGAAATATGTATACATAAAATTTGAATAATAAATAGTGTTATTGAAACACAAAATATGTCATCGCAAAGTTTCAGGTAGGACTCTCGTGTATTAGAATTTTCCATTCTTGTATTTCTTGTAAATTATTCGTGAAATTGAATGAATTTTAAGCAACTTCAAACAAATTTTACCAAAAACTTTGTAAAAAATTTAAAAACCCCTACCAGGAGGGCCCTACAATAAACCTTCCTCTATACATTGACACCTTTTTTGTATCTATTCATACAACAAATGTTTTATTTCAATTTCATGTATACATCCACACCCATGAAATCAATGTTAATTCCAACTGGTGACGGACTCTTGTTGGTAGTGCTGAAGACTACTACCGCATCTCAATCTACTCGTGATGAAGTCGCACTCAAATTCTGGTACAGAGCACTCGCTAGGTTGAAAGAGGACCAAATACCAAAAACTGCTTTAGCTGCCTTGAAACACTGCTTAGATTCAATATTAATTTACCTAATATCATGTTATTTATACTGGTATAGTTCTACCTGGAAAACTACGCGGAAAACTTTTTCTGTATTACGCAGTCTAAAAAATTACATAAGAAATTCTTCATCTGAAAGCAGACTAAATGGTTTAACACTCTTACATTTGTAGAGAGATGTGCTTCCTACCCCTGAAGAAATATTGGACAAATTAGCTGAAAAGTCAAGAAAACTCGAAATTAAGTTGTAATGTCCACCTGATTACGAGTTCTGTATGACTGTAATCACTTGTGCTTTATTCTGTGACTGTAATTATTGGCAATTTATTGGTTACTTTTTATTTGACAAATACAACACGTTATTGTTTAAGAAAGTTGCATATTATACCTAGATTAAAACCCTCCCCACAAAAAAACCCTGAGTGCGCCACTGAATCATATATATTTGCTACAGGGTTCAAAAGGGACTTCAAGATGCCGGGGGTGGTTTCGTCTCATATTATAAACTCCAAAATTAAAGGATGGTGAATTCTGGCTTTTTTTGTTCAAAACAGAATTCGAACCATGAACTACCCCTTACGATCGATGGACGGTACTCGATACTTTGCCATTCTTAGTGTAACTCGCACTGATTATAATAACGTTTATAATTAATGATTGTATCAACATGATACTTTTTAAAACCGCACTATTCGGGCATTAATTGTCATAACTCTTCTCTATAATCTACATTTTGTACTAATTGGTTCCCCGGTTGTTGTTGAAAAAATGTAGTAACGTATTTTACGTGCAGCCCTGATTTGAGTATGAAATGCTTTCAAATTCCCTTGTGTATACTTACAAACATTTGCTTGCCATTTCATTAACGCAGACGACATTTCTAATAGAGTGTTTTCTTTATGATTTTTATTATCAATATTTTAGTGGTCAAATTCTTAATAAAATAAATGAAATAAGAAATAACAAAGCATGTCCTTCGTCTTGTTTATGAAATTATCCATAAAAGGTCATATAGTCAAGACGTATATTAAAAATAAAATTACATATCCGTGTAAATAATATGTGTTCCTATTTGTACAAGGCTAAATGTGAAATAGGTACTTTAAGAAGAAAACGAATTAAAGTTTCTATCTTTTGTCATTTTATTTTCTCTCGCTGAAAGACAAAAAAAGCGACGGAAAAGTATGTAATTATAAATTTAATTAGAAAAATGTAAATAACTCTGTAATCATTGATTTTAGGTATAGGAACATGGTATATCAATTTAAAGGAAATTTATTTCTCCATCGAATAGGCTGATAATTAAATAGGCATT
The DNA here is from genome assembly GCA_036250285.1 of Pyrocoelia pectoralis. Lineage (NCBI taxonomy): Eukaryota > Metazoa > Arthropoda > Insecta > Coleoptera > Lampyridae > Pyrocoelia > Pyrocoelia pectoralis. The sequence continues at coordinate 69,587,489 of CM070074.1, forward strand.
CCATTTAAAAAAAGAGACTTTTTAAAGTTTTTCCTAAGTCAAATAGATACGTAACCGCGGCCAATTTTTTATAATCCATGACAGACAATTGTGTCTCAATCTTTTGACAATGACAACCTAAAATCCCATTTCCCTAACTTTTACCACTTTCGACTTTCAATTTTATTTCCTAAACAAGATTTTGACATTTTTCAGTGAAAAAAATTTTTTTTCTCAACAATCAAAATTGATACGCAGATTATTTTAAGCATACTTACTAAACATTTTATGACACATCAGAATGTGAAAGAAAATTGCCTGGTTTGTATTTAAAATAAAGAAGTTGATGCTCACTTCCGGTATTTCCGGAAGTGCTGCCATTTGGAAAATATTTTTAATTAATAGATTAAACACTCCATGTCGCATGTGCAAAATTTCAAATTTCTAGCTTTTACAGTTCTTGATATACTTCTAACCGACGGTCACCGTGAGACACCCTGTATTCGTTAAAAACACAATGTGTCATTTGATATTTCCTAAATAAGAATTATCATTTTCATTTGTTAAAAAGGAATGTACAAATTGTGCGCATGGTATAGATAGTGTATTTTTTTCGAAACACATTTAATAAGAGTTTCATTGTCGTATAAAAATTTCCTAAAAATTCGTTCAAAACCATGGGAAATGGCTCCTAACGGATAGATGGATGAATATGCAAGCCCGCCTCCCAGGATCGGGGACTTTTAGTATGTTCACAACTACTCCTGATAAAGTCCTGAACCAAAAAGTCTCGCATATTCCATACACTCTAGAATATATTCAATGACTAGACTAAGAACTCGTTTCTATATTCGCCTTTCGTCGAATGGCAGAGTTGGCAAGTGTTGTTCGCACAACTTGGTTGGTTACACGACTCATAGTATTAACACTAAGTCTAAAGGTAATCAGTTAATGAATTTTATGAATGTACGAAAAATCAGTTAATATGGAAGAAACGCAATCCTTATGTTCTTCACGAAGCTAGGATCCCCCCGCACTCATATTATGGAGCTTCCGTTAAAAAAACCATGGTGTGTACAAGTAGAAAGACTGGTATAAAAAGATAATACCTTAGTAGTAGTGGATGATACTCCTGTCCCTGTCAAGAAGAAATAGATTGCAAAACTAATTATTTTACACAACCAACGCCAGTTCAAGAGCCTATTCATGTATGGTCGCACAAGTTTTTGAACGTCTGCAGATTATTATTGAGAAAAGCGCGTTTCCATAACGGAAGAATACTACTACATAAAATAGAACAAGTTGCCCTGGCTTTGGCTACCCCACGCAAAGTGGGCTACGATATTTTAAACCCTCAGCGATTATCACCCCTTCCCGAATATAAAAACAGAACTACGACGAAAACTTAGCAGTGATGAAGAAGTATCAAAAGGTAATTAATTTCAATTAATCTAATCAAAGGGGAAAATGAATTATACAAATTTATACTTAAGCTTGAACTTGAATAGATATATTTTAAAGGAAAAAGCTTTCTTAAGCTTCCGAAATAGAAAATATCAAATCGCGTTGTACAGATGCTGTAATTTGATTGGTTTTCTTGAGGTTTGGTAAAAGTCAGATACAATTTATTCGAAAAATGTTGCGCAATTTTTTGGCGAAATAAAAGATCGCTAAAAGAATTGACGTCAGTCTGTACCTTAAATCTGAATCCGTCTATTCAATTACAAGTAAACACCAATGTAACCTTTTAAAATACATGTTCGGTTACTTTTAAACACAGATCTGAGTGGAATTCCTTGTTACTATTATAATACAATTAATAAACAATCTGTCTTCCAAGCTCATACTTACTTTGCAGCACTCCATATCTTTACGATTATCGGCTTATGGCATATTCAGTTTTTGTAGTAGGTACTTTCCTTCTGATCTGATTTACATTAACATTCTGTCTGAAAGTGTGTAAGGCATATCCGAGGGCATATCCTACTTCTCTAAGTGATAACAGAAATTTAATTAACGAATTTTACAGATTGAGTTTCTGTTCATTTCCGATGTTTTATGAATGTTCAAAAAATTAAAAGGTTTTTCTAAATTTTATTGTTATCGAATTTATTTATTATTTTACGGTGTACTTTATATTAAAAGAATTATATGCGGAAATTGTAAATTGTTGAGCACATATTATTTGCATGGAACTAAATATAAAAAGTAATGACAAAATTACGGAAATACTGAACATTCAACTACTTTTAAGAACATATAAAAAAAGGATTTTGGAGAAAAAATTTGATGAATGAATGCCGACTATATTTATCCTAGAATTATGATATCACGAAAACCGCAACAGAATTTCACATAATTGTGCAGGTACCTACTTATGTTAAATACACAAATTTCGCTTATTCTTGTCTACAACACAAAAGACAATTCTGTATAGGAAAATAGAAAACTTGAATAGGTCCGTAATTACACTCTATTCGTTTTTTTGTATATCACATGCATTTAAAAGATGGTATAATAAGACATTCAAGAATTGAGGTTATGAGCTTATTTTCAAACGCAATGAAAAGCTGCTTTCACGTTATTCATCAGAAGACTTTTATAATACGGATGAGACAAAATGAAACACAAGCCCCAAGATGTCAAATTACTTTTTTTGATAAAATGTTGATGAATACGTATTGCGTAGAATGTAGATGATTAAAAATTAAAATTCCACCTTAAAAGGTAATTTTGGAAAACCGGCATTTGAAGAGAAACTTGTTTATTGTGTTTTTATGAGTATCATATTGTGTCATTTAAATGATAATACGTTTTTCTACTCATTATCTTCCATTTCCACCGCGTAATACTTTCATTAAATACTCTATTTCATTAAAGGACAAAATTTGGGGAATGAGTAATTTCATTGTTCAAATATTTGATTCAATAAATGTATAATGCTGATAGTACAAATAAGCTTACAAATTGTACGTTTGTCATTGTTTAATGTAAAATACTACACATGACTGAAAGTTAATTAAATAATAGCCAAGGGACCGTAATTGTGCGCGCAATTAAAATGTTCATGTAGGTAACTCTATTTTCTACTTGCGTGTTTATTTCTGCAGGGGGGGGGGGGGGGGTCTCAAAGACATAATCAGCTACGATGATTAAAATCCGAAGAAAAACCCTTACCGTTCATCGAACAATGAAGCTTGGGATCATTATTAATCCCGTGTTTAATTCCAGGGATTACTATTCGCTTTATCTTTGATGGTACAATCATTTTTTTACCGGTAAAAATTAGCAACAAATAAGTAACAAATTATGTAATATTTTTTATTGCAGTCTGCTATCTTATGAGACATATTTTACTCAGTACGAGTTGGCCACCGACATCATCAAGTTGACGTGTCACATGATTTATGAGGACATAATAAGGTAAAAATTAATATCATAGTAAACTATTACACCATATTCGGCAACAGATATGGAATAACCATTACGTAAAGTACTTTTTCCTTACCCTACCCACTATTTTAGATCGCGGCGACTTTGCATCTATTAGTGTGGGAGATAACAAATAAGGAGATGAAAGGAGTTGCGTTCAAATAGGAAGATCAAAAGTTTACCAATATGGTGATAACAATGTTTGTCGAAGATAAACTGAAAACTAACGCAGAAACTGAACAAACCCAAACTTTACTAATGAAAATAAGAACGCAAAGATGGAAATAGGTTTACTTATCTTAAATTTATTAACGTCAAACATACAGTTACATAACAAATTACGTCGCATATTTAGTAGGTTTAGTATCGACATGCTTTTGTGTTTATTATTCAAAATGCGGTATTATCAATCTAAATATTTCCACCACTCAGAATGTTCTGCGAAAACCGAAAACGACATAATCATTTAGAATTCACTGTAAAATCTTGCATATTTTGCACAAGGAAAGTTTTATGTTTACATTACAACGAGTTAAGAAGCTTTTATCTCTTGTAGCAAAAAGAGAAGAAGCAAAGGGGAGTTTGAGGAAGATTAAAACCGGAATAAGTATATGAAATAAAAGCAAGAATGTTGTTAAAATCCAAATTTGTGTCACAAAGAAGAAAAGCAGTATAATTATGTATGTAGGTAGTTAGAATTCGTTGGAGCTTTTCAAGATTGCTTGCTTGAGTAACGTTCCACTCTTAACAATGATTTGGGATTATGTAGTTCCATAAAAACTAACTAAGTACATAATCTAAAAAAGTAAGAATTTATCTCCCCATTTATTATTACGCGCGATTTTTAGAATGTCATCCTAATCGCCGTCCGTCCTAGTGGCTACATTATGGAATGTGTAAGGATTTACTTAACAGTAATACATTAATACATACATAGTATCAGAGATTTTTGGTGGGAATATTTCAGCCACCATGTTGATGGTAAGTGCGTCTCTGCACCAATTCTCATATGCAGTATAGTATAGGTACCTGATAGTCATGGGCGAAGTTAGGGGGAGATCTGCTGGCATTCAAGTGCCATCATATAGACTACTATAGTGCATTTGGTAAAGAGCCGAAGTAATAAATCAACTACTTCTTTTGTACTAAGACCACCAAACAATAGAAGACCCTTTAAAAATGACCGCGTTGACAATAGGAAACCCTCATTAAGCTCCCAGCTCTGCCTGACAGGCTTATTTATTACTCCGGCTCTTTACCAAATGCACTATAGCTTTCAATCACAGCAGCGTGCGTTTTTTTTTAAATCGTTAATGGTACAAATTAGCAACAAATAAGTATAACAAATTATGCAATATTTTTGCTTGCACTCTGTTATCAGTCTACTGCTATTTCACGGGACATCTAACCTAACCAATACCAAACCGAACGGCCACATTGTTCGTAACGTCAGTTTTTGTCTCAATTTAACAGATTTAAGGGTAAGAGCTTTTGTCTATCTCATTTTTCACGTTCAGGCGATTTTTGGGGCACTATAACTAGCCACTAAAGTATCTATTCTGAAAAGGAGAGTTGCAGACTGATCACTTGGGCATTCTGAAATCATCCAAGTAAAAATCAGCAACCGCAAAACTTAATCTGAGTTCGATCTCATCGAATGAATGTGAAAACTCTCAGAAATGAACTTAAAACCTAGTCATAATGAATAGTATATTATTCAACGAGCGTATAATGATGGCTATTATTCACGAGCTGAAGTTTGCGGCCACGAGCCGCAGGCGAGTGGCCTAGATCACCGAGAGAAAAATAGCCATTATACGCGAGTAGAATATTATACTTTATCCACGACTACTAAATATTTTTGTTGAAGTTTTTTTTGTTGGAAAATTTTGTTACATTGCATACATACTTTCAGAAACACTATTATTTTATTGTAACAAATATTTCGAAGTCGCTGATGACTCAGTGTAGATGCTCCTTGCCTTCCAATCACGGGTCCCGCGTTCGAATCTGGTCTAGGGAAAATTCACTTTTTTAATTTTTTTTATGTACAGAACTGAATTGAAAATATTTAGTGGTTTACACGATACAATTTTAAAAACCGATTGTTTGTAACAAAACAATATATTATAGGTGAATCAAGGAAGCATCTGGCAGCAGTGATTAATGGGTATTATTAAGATCGAGCAAACAGACGTATAATGGGTACATTATACCTACAATAGTCGTGGATAAAGTAATTTAACATGCAGGTAAACATTCGTTAAACGTACATATAATAAGTAAATGTAATGATTTGATTGCACGCGTTAGTATCGCCCAACCATTATGAAAAAAAATAAAAAAATTTTTAAGGCTAGAAAATTATCGATTTAAAAAATGTTTACTGTCTTTGAGAACTCACAAAATGGGCATAATTATATTGCATGTTAGGTTATACAGAATTAATTGCGCTTCCTCAGCAAAACGCATCGTTAATTGAAAACAATAATTACAATTCGAGAGATAAATCGCTATTCTTCAACGTATTTTCATAATTCTAGAATGTTTATTCAGATTTAATAGGTTCGCGAAGCGAAGATAACTATACGCAATATACACATAGAATGGGAACTTTCAAAATGAAGCGAATACGAACTTTGATTTTAGAAGCTTCACATAATATGCTACAGTGACCCGGAACGAACCACAAGGGATCAGATATGTTTAATTGGGTGAAAAGTAACGCCTCAAATCAAATTGTTACTCAACGTCTCATTTCTAGTTTTAACCAGTTGAGAATGCGCAAGCTTGCATTACCATGATGAACAAAGCGTTGAGTGAGAAATGGGTCTTTTCACTCAACGACAAAAGCTTGCATTTCTATTATGAACAATATTTTAGACGGCCATTTTGACCACTTTACCGATGAGATAGCAAAAAATGATCGATACAAAAATGTCTTAAATTTTGATGTTCTACAGGAATCCGAATGTTAGAATGTGAAAAATGTCTACAGGAAAAAAGCAACGGACATCCAGACTTTGTGAATTCATATGATGAACTTTTGTTCATCGAAAATTAGTGATTCTTCTCCTGTTTTATCATATTACATTAATTAAATAAAGTTTCTCTCAAACATTCTAACTAACGACGCGACAAACCTTAAAATGTGCAACAAAGACGGACTGACGGACATTAAAATGTAGAATGAAATTGACGTACCGTTCTCGAAGCGACAAATCTTAAAATGTGCAACCAAGGCGGACATTAAAATGCAGAATGAAATTATATTGACGAATGCATAATATAATTCAATTCAAAATATTTAAAAGAAACTTAATATCGATAGCAAGGAAAAACTGAGATTAACCTGTCGAGATACACGATATAAATACTAAAGAAAGGATGTTGCGCATGGTGGGCGGTCCGCAAATATGACGCGTGACGTCACCCGTAGAGTGAATTACATTTGAGGAATACTCATTTAATGTGTTTTTCGTCTGTACCGAGTTTATTTTTCGAGATACAAAAAATTTCATAAGATCAAATATGCTCCTTATGATGTCTTTTATATGTTAAAAATAATAGGGTAGCTCAATCTCTCTCAGTTAACCTGAAAAATACTTGTATTAAGTAGCATAATTACATCTGATGGTGTTTGCGCCGCGACGACACAAAAACGGCGCTAGATAGAGGAAAATTGCATATGAACAAATTTGTAGAGCACAAAATTTACTAATGAAAAGTCAGCGGTAGGGTGTCACTATCTTCGATAGTTTAAGAGTTACAGGCGTCCAAAATGATGCAAACCTTATTCGCGCAACTGTCCACACCGCTTTTTCCCAAACTAATGGAGATAATTACACCCTCCCGCGGACTTTTGTGCTCTACAAATTTGTTCATATGCGATTTTCCTCTATCTAGCACCGTTTTTGTGTCGTCGCGGCGCAAACCCCATCAGATGTAATTATGATACTTTATACAAGTATTTTTCGGGTTAACTCAGACAGATTGAGCTACTGAAATTGGGATAAGGGTTGATATTTGTGAACATTTTATCCTTATATAAAATGTTCCTTATAAGAGTTCCTAAAATTTTTATTAATATAATTTGTTCTAAAAGTTGTAAACAAAGGAGTTATCGTTAGGGGATGGAAAAAACTAAATACGGGGCACTTTTGAAAACTAAGGGTTGAAAATAGGGGTGCTGCGGGTTAAATCGTTTATTTTTATCTAATTAATAAGTGTACCTAATTTCACACTTCCCGCACAATTTGACAGACATTTGCGATTTTCTCGATGTACCGCTACGACTACTAGTAACAATAACTTTAGGTAATACATAATTTTTATTTATCTTGTAGAATAGGGAAAATTTTGGTTTTTAAATTTTGTATTGGTAACATTTCAAATGTAACATTTGAATGTTTGAAATTGACAACTTTTGGTAATAAATCAAGTTTTGATTATTGTATTAATTTATTTTTTGCACTTCCAAGATTAAAATAGATACTTTAGTCTCTGTCTACAGGGTCTAAAGTGGATCATTATTTCCCTTGGGATTAAATATGAACTTTTTTCAAATATGGCTACAGATGTTTACTAATTCCCATGCTAACCGACTGATTTTTGTTTTTTCGGATAGCAAGATTTCTAGATAATTTTATACAAATTTGTCACATTGACACGAACAAATTTGGAATTATTGTAGGTACATAAAAAATAAATGCTTTGGAAGTGGAAAAAATAGCGTATATACCTCGGGACCAAAGTGCCTAAATCCCTTGAGTGGTTGTTTCCCTCGGGATTCGCCCTCCAGGCAACAAACTCCAGTCGCGGGATTAAATGCTGCACTTTGGACCATCGATATATTACTATTATTTCCGATAGGGTTATTATAAGCTTATATCGTCATGGTTACGATATTAACAAAGAGGCTCATAACTCCCTTGAGATATAAAGATGCCATAATTCCCTCTACGTCTGTTTATAAGCAAATAACCTAGCAACGACCAAAACTCGATGCTATAATTCCCTCTACTTTTGTTAATAAAGAAGTAACCTAGCAACGATCAAAACTCTAATCAACGATACCTGATTCAAATATACCTACCGGAAATGAACTTACGCTTCAAGTAAACCCTCCACATTTAACTATTATTAATTATTATACAGAATTTGCATTTTAATTTTTGATGAGTAGGTACATTTTATGTCCTGCTTTTCAAAATCAGTACTCCAAGTAACAGCTCAATTGCTGACCAAATGATTTAGTTACAATGGTACCGTCGTATTCAGTTTATTGGTGTGCGATGTCTTGATCGAAATTTGTTTTACACGGCGCCACGTTTGGGATTGTTAGGATAAAACTGTATACAGTGATGAATACAAATTTGGTTTAGAAATGCAGGACGGGTCGTGCGAATTCAAAGGATATGTTGAAAAAGAGGTCTGTGGGGTTACGTCATAGGCTGCTATTGCTTATGGCAGTAGGTGTGTTGTTAATTTAGGACCTGCTCAATGGTAGATTGAAGAAGTGATAGAACTACAATCTTTCCCTCCTTACAGCAGTGAGGAAACCCACTTTTCCTTCAAAGCAATGTCTCTAAACATAAAAGCCCATGTTAATCTTGTGCATTGGCTAACTAAGTGTCATCAAACGCGTGTGGGACGCATGTTATGTAGGAAATTAAGAAATACAGTTAACCTCATCAGACGCCGAAAGTTCTATGTCATGAGCTGGGAACTGAGGGATACAGTACCACAAGAAGACATACGCCACCTGCTGGCAATCCGTGCCACGGCAAGTCAGTAAGTGTTTGACAAACAATTAATTAATTGATTAATTAATTATTAGTATTACTTCATAGTAGCCCAACGTATCTACCAAGTTTGATTAAAAAACTTATACTCCTCCTTATGTAACAGTAACAGTTTATATCACTGAGCATACTGTGGTGATAGATCGATTGGTCGAAACAATCCGATCACGTGCCTACTTTTCTGGGGGGTTAATCGGTAAATCAGTTGAACGAAAAAATAGATTCGGACTGACACATTTTTGGCAGGATTATTTATATATTAATTATTACAATTTGTATTTGTATTATTTTTATTAAAACTGTTAATCACATTTCAGTAAGCTAGTGTTCCCGAATAATATTACTAATACCTACGTGTATTTTATCTGTGCTAATACATACCATAAATGGTATTAACACTACTTACAGGAAGTCTAAGGACTTGTCAACTTAAATAGATTAACTATTTGTTCTTGCTATCTGCGTTACCTACTATTAGATGTAAGGTAGATTTTATATGAACTGTTTTGTTTATTTTGGCTTCATAATATGCATTCTGTTACAATTATTTATTTATTTTTATTTTTATTCCGTCACAAGAAGCTGTTTAGTTGCCTTGCGGATAATACCTAACGGTGTACTTGAAAAAGGCTGTTCTTTGATTTTTACGGGATATATTCAGACGAATAAAATAATGGTTATAGGTACAACTCGCGATAACGTCTGAAAAATATAAGTGAATAAAAAGAGCCCAAAAACCTTCGTGGCTTCCTGCTTGTGGTTAATACACAATGTAGTTTTGTTTTATATACTGCGCTTTTTTAAGCCTTATCTAAGTAATTACTCCATCCAGTCATGAGTACTGCGAATCGGATTATGAGACTTGGATATGATGTTTGATGTTACTAAATACCAAATATCTATGGTAAAATCTAAAATGTTGGTCATCATCTCAGGTTAATCTACAGGTAGTCAATATAGCTCTGTAGAAAAACAAATCAATGTGTTTACGCGGGAACTGGTCGTGTCCAATCAGAAATATTAATATTACTATATAGTTTGTTAATTAGCAATTTTGCAATTCGCCCACAAAGCATAATATTTAAAAAACTGCGTAGGTCGTACTTGTAAAATTTGTACATATCATTTTTGTTTTCCTATAACCAACTGCTTATGTTATTCCATTTTCTAACATACACACATATATCACTGTATAAATTACGAGTGTAATTATTGAACACTTAAAAGAGGAATAAGAAATAAGCGCGAAAAAATTAAAAAACAAGCAGAAAAACTTACAACTTCTTGATCTGCTGTCAATGGAGCCGCCATTATAAACCACACGAGTATACAATCGCACACTACTACATAAACTGTCGAAAATCACAACTTCCCCTGCCACTCTCACGCAGTAAAAGCCAGTATTACACGATACAAGTTCTCTTCATCAATTTTCAACAAGTTAATAATAATAATAATATTAAATATACACAATTCTAAACTATGAAAGCAACAATTTCGTTAGTTAAATATATATGAGAAAGTGCGATTACAATAGAATTGCATGTTTATCTAGACTAGATCCTGTTCAAGCACAGATTGATAATCAATTGATATTTAAAAAAGTAAAAAAGGAACAAATGGAACTTCATTTTTGTATGGCAAATTTAAATTAGAATCTCACAATAACATTTTATTTAAACAAGTAATTTAGTATGTGCTACATTTTGACTTATATCTCCCCTTCCCCTTCATGGTTGTGCTCCAATGTAGGATGTAGGTATGTTTTTAATAACTTGAAGATGCCTTTATAAAGCTTTTTAGTCGAATGTTTAACGAGTTTTACACAAATATTTACACCTTGCCATCATTTGCAAGTATGGAAATCGGATAGAGAGAGATCAGATCAGGACTATATGGGGTTCTCAATGAAAATCTATATAGCCTTTCTCTTGAGTCAATTGAGACTTGACTACTTGAGAGGAGTGTGGGATAATGATGTTATGGAGAAGGACCGCCCTTCTGATCGACTGCTTTTGTCGTCTTGATCGAAACAGTGATTTAACTCTCTCTAAGAGAAGTTGGCTTAAACCTCCCAACAGGCCAGGATTAAAGAGTTGAGAGGCCCAGGGCTCTTTACGTGAAAGGGGCCCTTTTTTAAACTCATTAAAATTATTTTTCACGATAAACATTAAAACAAGATCATATGAATAATATGAATATAAAGTAAGTAAATAAATGTACAAGTAAAAATACCTAATTAGATAAATATTTTAAATAAACAAATAGGTAGGTATATTAATTTGTTTCTTTTTACTACAAATTTTTTTTAAATGGGGGCCCTCTATCTGATGACGCTCGGGGCTGTACTCCCCCTCCCCCCTCATTAATCCGGCCCCGCCTCCCAAAACACAGTAGGACTTAGGGACTATACGCTTTAAAAATGCTTCTCCTTCACTTTCATAACGGAGAAGAAGCGTTAGTTGACGTTGATGACGCCTTTAGTTTTGGGCGTCGATAAGTTTCCGCACACATCTTGCTCAAACTTTGCGAAACTTTAAATTTTTATGTAGACCTACAATGTATTAGACACTTCCCACTTTTATTTCAAAAGATATCGCATAGAAATCTGTCGAACATTCCGAATTAACTCACCAAATTGTTTACATCAGGAAGAGGCTTTTGTCATCCAAAAAGTGTTTCCTCCAAACTATACAGAAAGTCTCCTCAATATTTCACCCAGGAACCCACATTTTCTTTTGCTAGACATTTTTCTATATGTAATGTGTTTAAATTCAGCGGCCAAGGTTTTAATTTCTTGAATTCTTCATTTCTTTAAAAATAGTTTTTTAAGCATCCCAAACTGTGGCTATACTGTGGCGCAACCAGTGAACTCTATATATAACTGGAAAGATAACGGTTACTGCAAATGCTTTCGTAACTTGTCCTCGACTGTTAGACAAGCACCGCTGCTGTGTAGTGGATTCCTGTTTCTTTCTAACGTATTTGTATAAACGTGCGAAGGCGTGGTTAATACTTAATAATGAGAAATAAACACAAAGTATTAAAAATTTCACTCTTTGTATATATAATTATTGTACACTTATGTTATAATTGTAAATTTAAAAATTAATCATGAAATAAGTGTCATAATCAAACATTATTTCTAATATCCATAAGAGAAATGTAGTAAGATAAGGATAGCCTTCCCCCTACTAACGTCCATCTTGCTCTAACTTGCTCAATTTTTATATTCGACGTTATCCTTCCAGTTATATATAGAGTTCACTGGGGGCAAAATAGTTTCACAATGTGTTTAGAAGTGTTTAGAGTTTAGAAGTTTAGAAGTCTCTACAGGGTTGTGCGTCTTTTAAGCCGCTGGAGTTGACGCCTTTTAGCTTTACAAGTTTACAACAATGGGCATGATAATCTCACTGGCCGAAAAAACATCAGGATCACTGTATCAACCAAAGGAGTTCTTTTGAATTTATCTTTATGTGGAGAGTGAGGAGGGCATCATTCCACTTATTGTCTTTTTGTTTTGGGATCACAATGATAAACCAAGGTTTCAAAAATAAAAGTTTTATATTATAATTGCACTTATAGGTACACTTCTTCTGCTTACCTACAGCCTTGATGCCAATTATCGAGTGCTAATGCTTCGCACTCCTCAAATGACAACAGAAACTTTGAGTTTCCCCGCTCGCGGAAAACCTCTCAGTATTTTCCACAAGCATCGCACTCTTTTCTTCTCTTAATTTTGGAAGTGTTGGGCTAAAAGTAAGTAAATAAAAGGAGAGTTTCAGGAAGTTTTTTGGCTTATGTCACATAATACGTAAGGAGAAGGTATACTAATTTTTCAGTTTGGATGTTTCAAAAGAAATATGTTAAGATCTCGTAATGGACACTGCTCTAAAATCTACGAAAGACAGAAATTTAGCATTATAACAAACTATAGAGATAATTCAACTTCGTTAAACTTTGTGGAACTCCATAAGTGATAGTAATAATAATAAAAACAATTAATGTTTCTTATTTTAAATGCAACCCAGTGTAACGACACTACATATCATTCTCGAGTGTTACAGAATTATGATGGAAGAGTAGTCAGCAGTCTACGCGCACCAAAGTCACCTATTCGAGTCCTTTATGCCACCTCCCTGATCATGTAGTCCAACCCCCAACGTCACTCTAGCCATCCCACACGTGAGATAAACCTATGGATGCTCGAAGGGCAAGCGGTTCTAATCGTAGCCATGTCCGGCCAGGATTACCTCAAGATGGATCGTCTCATGTATGGGACACTCACAAAGTATGTGGTGCGCCCTCTCGTTGTCCGTGTAGCATTCTCTACAGGATGGTACTTTGACCACGCCCGTACGGTGCATGTGCTTGTTTAATTTACAGTGCCCAGAAAGTATTTATACCCACAAGAAATTGCAGGTTCTTCCTTGATAAACCTGTACAGAATCGCCCAAGGGCCCCTCTCGTATGATACATCAAGTGCCCCCTAGCCATGTGCTGGGCTTGGGTGTCTGGATTGAGTTGTTACGTTGTTTACAATTGATACTGTAGGTGGAAGAGGTGCAGGGTTTGGACCATAAAACAGTTGTTTTGAGGCCAGTCGAGCTAGCTTATCAGGTTTCTCATTTCCTTTTGTTCCAGCATGCCCTTTTACCCATACGAGCTATATTGCTGTTTGTTACTTGCTCTAGTACTTGGTGGCATTCAGAAATCAGCCTAGTGCCTACCGAGCGCCATTGCTGTCACTGGAAGTTTTTGTAATTTTATTCTTTATCTTGTGCATGAGAATTTTTCTTGCACCAAGCGTTATTCCTGCTAGTTCGGCCTAGTATGCCTGATATGGAAGTTCAGTTTTTTGGAATAAATTCCGGTGCATGTTCCATCCATTTTAGATCCAGCATACATCTTGTTGGGATGCCACTTCCGCACCGATAAAGATGTGGTAGTTTTCCCCTGTTAAAAATTGAGGAATGAGGGAGTCCCATTCCCATTCCCTCTCCAGAATAGGCAGCCGCTTGATTACCTCTCCTAGAATTCGGGATGAGTGTCCTATCACCATATACCTCTGCTATTCAACAACACTTTCTTTTAAGATGTAAGTCTGCCAACATGGCCTGTTCTTACGTGGAGATCCAGTGGAGGCCGGCTCAGAAGGTCTTCCATAACGGCTGTGGGGGTTGTTCGCATTGCGGCCATGCAAGGGAACTATCTCCCTCCTTGCCGAGTTAATGGACAAGGAGTTTTCTTACACCACTCTTTGGTTGCTTTGAGAGCAGATTACATCAGACTGAACAGAGTAACCCCAAATTTGCTGATTATTAATATGGATAAATCACCCGCATACCCCAGCGGAAATGCGCATAATAATAACCACTGTCGTTGAGACAACAGAGTAGGCCGTTTATGGTTGTTCCACAGAAGTGGTGACAGCACCCCACCCTGGGGGCGTCCTCTCACTACTGTTCTACTAAAGAAAGATAAACATCAATAGGGTAAGGAATAACTCAACGGTTAAGACAGTGAGTTATTTGTTACGCTTTTGATGTTTATCAATTTTCTATTCACCAACATGACAAATTAATTCTTAACTGCCGGAATGCTAGTTATATGGAACGAGTAAATACAGCTACGGGGAAGTAGGAAGAAAAAATGTATAAGGTAATCTTTGATTTAATTTATTTGTAGAAACATTTTATGTTATGTTCATATTATGCTATCATTAATTTTTAGAACATTATGTTTTTTATTTTTCATATATTTTGTGTGATATAGAGCAATAGAACCCTTGATGTATATAAAACGGGATTTCTTTAGGGATATTGAACAATAGATAAAACTGGGTAAAATTAAGCCCCCCAAACTTTGGCAGTATCTTGTTTATCCGGTTTCGTGTTTGTTTTTAATGTCACCATTTACTGGAGTTTCATTGCTGCAGCAACCTGAACATTAAGGCATCTATTTCCACATAAAAGCGTTTTTAGGTATTTATCTATAGGTAGAGCAATGAAATATTAAAAAAACTACTTTGTAGGAAAAATAGCGCGCTATTTCTTCTGCTACTGCAAAAAGTAGCGTGCTACAGTAGCGCGCTACTTGTAGCGCGCTACTTCCAATCACTGAATATTATAATCCATTCAACAGAAACCGAGTCAAATGCCAAATGGCATTTGCAGGGTCTATACAAGATTAACTTTGATAGTACACTTTGTCTGTGTAACGGAAATAAAATCATAGTTACTTTAGACACAAACAGCTAACATTTACTAATAGAGTAAAATTTTTAAATTTTTGATACAAAAATCGTTCAAAACAAGCAAATACAACAATAATCAAGAAAACTTTGTACGCGCGAAAACTTTGTCAAAGTATTGTACTTCGCTTCAATTTTAAAAATGAGATCGTCGAACGAAGATATTGGTGTCTGCACATTATGACGTCATGTAATTCTCATAAAAATTTTACTCTTTATCAGCATAACAACCCATATATGATTGGTTCTGTAGTGCCAAAGGTCACAAAGTTTACAGATACATGTTGAGCACGTTTACCTTTCTAATACTCAGAATTATACATCATATAATGTACACAATACTTTATGATTATATTATTTAATACTATTAAATGGTTCGGTGCAAGTTTTTGGAAAGGAATGTCATTCTTCAAAATAGTCCTTCTTTCCCTTTCTATTTCCCTTTTTTTGAGCATTGTCTGGACTATTGGAAGACTGATTTCTTATTTGATTTGGATTCAGGAATTTCTTTTTTGGCAGTGTCCTTAAGAGACTTCATTATTGGAACAAAACAACAACCCCTGCTTTGCTAATGAAAATGCATGGAAATGAAAATGTCAAAAGCATTTGATCATATGAATCAATCCTCGACATATTATTATTGTATAATCTTACCACCTCTGATTTTGTTGTTTTATTACATCTCTGTTCCTTATATCAATCATTTGAACAGGATTCTTAGTACCTATTTTTTTTTATAGTGATGTTGTCCTTCCACTTAAAATCGTTTGCTGCTTTCTTCAAACAGAAATGATCACATTTTTTCAGTTTCCTACGAATTAATTCCTTGGTGTTATTTTTGCGATTAAATTTTAAATTGCTGTTGCTGTGCTTCTCAGTAGCTAACTCATACATAACTGTTAAAACACAAATGTCCTTTACTGAGATAAGGTATAGTAATTATTTGGATTAAAGCTTGTTTTAGTATAATTTGCTAAATTCTCTACAGTGAGGTAGGTATCCACTATGCATTGTCAATTCAAAACATTGTATTCCACACGCAATAATGATTCATTTAGAATTTTGAAACTAGAGATGTTGTACTTTGCTTTGCTTCTTGAAATAAAAAGAAGAAAGTGAAGATGATTTGTATATTTTGAAATTTGGCAATACAAGAAAATATAACAAAATAACTTTGTATGTGTAAATATTACAGTGAAAAAGAATATGCTACTGTACTGCGAATTAAATGTACTGTGAAATTAATTAACTGCCTCTATATAACAAAATTGTGATTATAGTAAAATTTTTGTAATCTATTTAAAAGTATAAATTGAAACAAATTAATATATTACTATAGAAACAAAGACTAAAATCATTTCATTTTTTTTACAACAAAAGTATTTATTACTGATAAAAATCTGTTTACTTTGACAAGAATTGCATTGTTGCAAAGCAAGTCTTCAGTTAAAATTATGGAATACACTCCATAATAGCAGTTTTATCAAATTTAAAGTTTAACCACGAAGGTGCTGTAAATTCTACTTGATCATCAGTGTTAAACAGTTGCCTTTTAGAATGAGAATTTCTGTTTTCTTTAGATTTTTTTATGAACTTCATATCATCTGTATCTACTCTTTGATTAGTTTTATTCTTTGTACTACTTTCACCTTCACTTGTGCTGTTGGATTTGTGTCGATTTCGTTTAGGCTTCGTATTGCTTTGGGAAATCGCTTTAATTCTTTTTATAAATGGCCATACCATAAAGAAAGCATTACGATTTACACCAACTTTCGTCTTTGGAGTACTATCCTTCTTACTGTTTGGCAAACTGGCAATAGCAAACCACTCGCATGCCTTAATTTCATTTCGAGTTTTTGGCTGAAATTTTGTATCCATTGGTATACCCATAATCACATACAAGCGAACCAATTGTTCGTGGATTATTGATTCAAGAAACAGATTAGGATCTATATAATTTGTTATATCAAAACCGGTTTCTTCAAAAACTTCACGGATCGCACAATGTGTGGCATCTTCCTCCTCATTCACTTTTCCCTTTGGAAATCCCCACGAAGATTTAGCAAAATAACTTTGCACGAGGAGAACGTGTGACAAATCTTCAGAAAGTAAAATAGCACCATAGGTTGGAACAGATTGTTTATATACTCTCCATTCATCCATTATTTCGTTTAACTTATCGCAATAGGGTTGCAATGAAGGGATATGCTACAATGAAATTGAACATTTTTCCTACAAGGTACAATAACAAATACCTGAAATACGTGAGTCGCAAATTCTGTAATATTGCAACCTTTTAAGGTACTGTCGTTTGCAACATAAAAATCTAAATAATACCAATGAGCCAATTCAATTTGAAAACATATCCTGATTAGATTCTGCTTCGATTCGGGCGGAACGTATATTAAAAACCTCCTAAAAGAAGAAGTTGTCCTACTTACTGAATAAATGAACAAAGGTGAAGATGACCTACGTTAAAAGATCACTTAAAATATCCAAAGGAATCGAATGCTTCATCTTAATTATACTTTCTTCATTCATTTCAGTCATATGTATATCACAAAAATGCAACTTAAACAAAAAGTATACCTAATAGCTAGGAAAAATAATTAAAAAATCTTTTCTGCCATTTATTTTGATACTTCATATCATCAGACATATTTGTTTGTGTTTAGTCAAGGTTGCCAATACCACGGCATACATAAAAAATTACAAGACACCAGGACATGCAATTTTATCTATAGGGTGAACGAAAATGTTTTCAAACACCTGTAGATGTTCTTTCAGTATGAAGACTTTTTTCGTGCTTCCTGAAAGTTTTCTCCTTCTTCAATTTCCTTTTTCGATTTTGCGAATCCTTTTTGGCAGTAAATGATGGATGGAAATCGACAAAATATTTCTATACAAATTGGTATAGAGGTTAGACCTACATAATATTGTTTTGTATGCTGCTCATAATAGACTAAAATCTTTTTGTTTGAACACAAAGTACCTTTCTTACTGGGAACGAGGATAGGAACAATTAATGCCCCTTATTAATAAATAAGAATAAGGTAGAACCATTTCGTGAAAAACTACATTCTGCCCACAAGAGGCAATTTTTCGAGTATTTTTTTGTATTTCCCCTTTATATTAATGTGTATACAGTGTCTTCAAGTAATCGGCTTGAAGCATGGACATCTCGTAGACAGTAAGAGATAGAATAAGAAATAGAAATTATAATGGTTAAATGTGGATTTCACAAAAGTCTTTAATCCAGTGTTAAGCCGGTGTTACATTTAATCCCGGTGTTAAGGAAAATGATTGGCTATGTGCAGGGCTGGGCAAAATACATGCACTAACGTATTTCAAATATAAATTACAAGATACTCCTAGAAATGTATTTGAAATACAAAATACGAAATACTTTTATATTATTTTTAAAAATACAAAATACAAATACAATATTTGAAATACAAAAATACCTATACGTATACGGGCTGTCTTTTAGGAGATTTAGCTAGACGTTTCTAAGAAAATTTTATAGGTAGATCTTGAAAATGTGTTCTTAGAATTCACTCTGAACCTATATCGTTAACATTTCGGTGGGCAAAATACATACATTAATGTATTTCAAATGCAAAATTCAAAATACTCATAAGAGAGCATTTGAAATACAAAATACTTTAGGGAAAAATCATCAAATACAAAATACAAATGTATTTCAAATACTGTATTTTCAATACAAGTATTTTGTGACTGCCCACCCCTGGCTATGTGGTGGGCTTAGAAAATTTGTCACATTGAAAGTCCCATCTTGAGGGCGCCAGTAGTCTTACCTCCCGTCCAATCATCCTCGTAAGTTGAAATTCAAGCGTTGAGTGAAGGCTCGTGAATATGCTAAGATTGGCTGTATTATCCCTTCTCCATGCAAATTCTTTCTGGTAGCGTCGCCAAGGTGTGATGTTGGTTGCCCACACATATTGCGGAACGTTTCTTATGAGTCTTATGACGAAAATAATGCCCAATCCGTTTAAATACTTTGATGAATATATTATACCTAGTTATGTGGGACTTGTTGGGTATAGATTTCAACAGCGATTATTACGTTCTTTGGAAGGGAAGGAATTCGTAAGAGACGACGTTGTGTGAATGGGCCCAAATTTCGGACGGGTAGTTACATTTTTGTAAAGGCTGAGCCATTCCTTTTTCTTCTGTTGATCACAGTTCATCGTGCCAACTTTGAAACGAAAAAACTATATTGATGCTGCATTAAACCCTTAGATTATATTTAAACCTAAAAAGCTACGAATTTGTGCACCAATAACTCAATAGTTTATAACTCCAAAAATTTGCCCTCTTACAATTATATTTTGAACGTGTTTTCTGCTTCTGCAAGCGTAAATCTCATTTTACCCTTCTCCATGGACAGCCCTTTTCGCGAACAGATTACTCGTTCGATTGACAAGGAATCTTAAGGTAGGAGAAGAATATAATTAAGATATATATTACAAAAGTACCAATTTATCTATCGATTAAAAAAGCAGAATCTTAAATGTTACAGCATTCTGAAGATGGATGTCCCTCGTTTTCCAAATACTTCTAACGAGTTAAAAAAGAAATAAAATTTATTATTTACAATTCTATACATATACATATAGGTAAGTCAAGTGATATAACCATTAAGGCATAAAGTAATAGCATTCTTCGTTATTATCATTCCAAAGGTAATCACATTGAAAATAATCTATCGCTTTATCTTGTGACAAACTATTTGAAAAAAATTTGATTCCGTCATACTTTTTTGGTATTACATTTCCGTCTCTATCCACATCTAGAGGCTCTATAGAATTAAAAAGTATTTTTACCATTCCACCTGCCATTTTACATCCGTAATGACCTTTCCAAGACTGAGTATTAGATCCTTCGTTTTCAACAATTATTGAATTTATATCATCAGGATAGTCAACTATTAAAATCTCTATCTGAAAAAATAAGATCCCAATTTCTCAAATTTAATAGCGATTAAAGTGTATTTATACCTTCTCCCATTTTCCTTCTTGCCATTGTGGTTTATAATAACAAGCGAAGGGTTTATCGGTCGCAATAGTTCTGTAATCCTCGCCAACAAAACTGCATTGAAGTTTATAAACACAGCTACAGTCGTTTCTAGCCGTTGTCCATTCACTTAAATAGATGTTAGGCTTGTAGGAATTTAGGATATATCGAAATAACTTGTTCTTTGGAAGTTGAATTAATTGTGATTTAAATCCAGAAAAATAAGATGTCACTAAACAACTCTGATTATTATTAAATTCAGGTACGTTATTGGGAAGAACATTTGCACATATAGGAAATTTAAATTTTTCAACATAATCATCTCCTTCCCATACCTTGAGCTTCCAATGATTTAAACCCTCTTCACCATTGCCATTTCTCAATAAATTTCTATTAAAGCAGTTAGATGAAAATAGGCAAAAGTATAAATACCACGGTAATTTTTTCGCTTTTGTGTTGCACTTCCTCTCGTATATTTTGGCCCATATGGAATGTGATTTAATTATGGCATTCCATTTACGGCAAACCAGGCTGCATTGTAAAAGAAAGTCAGCATCAATATAACTCAAAATTAAAGTTATCATTTCTTCCGGAAAATAAGTTGAATTCAAGTATAAACCATTTGACGTATTTACGTAAGTTGTTTTTTTATTATTCGTCGCGAGGACAACTATTTTGCCTTGTTCTTTACTCATCATTGCAAATGCGTCGTTTTCATTGACCTATCAACAGATTAGGAGCACATTGTTTGATCAATAAAATGGTTACTAAAGCAATTCAATAGTACCTATTTCATTTAAATAAAGTGGAATTTTCCGCGAAACAAACAATAAGCAACTCCCCCACATAAAGTGTATAGTATTTGATTACAACAGAAAACATTTTAGCAAATTATTCAAAGCAGAGATATATGTTAAACCAGCGCACATCAGAATTACCAAAACTGGTCTATAGAGATCGTTCATTTTCTAAAGATCAGCGAAATGCGCGCAGGGTAAATTTGCAAAGTGTCTGATATTTAGATTAAAATGGACACAATCTCTACATACATGTTAAGTGATTACTTACTATGACCATATTGTAGTAGTCAACCTCGACATTGAAAGGTTGGTCTGTGTTAGGAAGTAGTATAAGAAATGTTATTGTAGAAGACAACTCTGTATAGAAAATGTATTAGTTGCTTGAAGGTCATGTGTAAATAGAGTCAGTCTAAGTTCAACTGTCGTTCCATTCACATGAAGATCCAACATGGCGCAGTCTCAAGTTCTAACAAATTAAATAAAGTCAATAAAGTGAGTGGAAAAGAAAATACTAAATTAAACTAAGTGAGTGGAAAATAAAAAATTAATTCAAATAAAACTAAATTAAATAAATAAAATAAAATGGAAAGTAAATCAATACCAGCTTTAAGTTTCAATGGCAACGTGGCTGAAAACTGGAAAAGTTGGAGACAACGGTTTGAAATCTACGCAACTGCAACGGAGCTAGATTTAAAACCGGAAAAGACACAGTGTGCACAACTATTGCATTGCTTGGGTGAAGAATGTATTACAATATTTAATACATTTGTGTTTCAAGAAGAGGAGAGAAATAAAATAGACAAATTGAAGAAAAAGTTCGAGCAGTACTTTACGCCAAAAAAAAATTTAACTTACGAAAGGTACAAATTTCTCACCTCGCGTCAAAAAACAAATCAAAAAATAGAGCAGTTTGTGACAGAGTTAAAAAATCAAGGAAAACAGTGTGAATTTGGTGACGACAATTTAAAAGACAATTTAATAAAAACCATGATCATAATCGGCATCATTGATGAATCGTTGAGAGAAAAATTATTGCAAAATGAAGATAAAAGCCTGGATAAAGTTATCGAATGCTGTGTGGTTTCAGAAAATTCTAGAAAAAACCTGAAACTTATGCAAAACAAAGAAACTCACAACAAAGAATCCCAGGAGCAAGTGGAAATGGTTAACAAAAGAAGAACAAAGGAACATCAACAAAGCAGCAATTCCCGCGCTCGCCAACGGTCACACTCAAGGTCAACAAGTTCGAATTTCATAAAAGAATGCACCAGATGCGGCAAGGACCATCCAATAAATAAATGTCCAGCCTATGGAAAATCCTGTAGTACATGTAAGAAATTAAATCATTTTTCTGTATGTTGCAGATATAAAAATAAGAAAGTAAATGAAATTTCTCAAATTGAAGGAGAGGTGGAATCCTTAATGATAAATTCCATAAATAATACAAAGGCAAAATTTTGTACAATAGAATTGCATATTAATAGTAAGGTTAATGTAACTGCCAAATTTAAAATTGACACAGGTGCAAGTGTAAACATTATTTCATTAAGTAATTTACGTCAATGCGAAGTTAATCGAAATAAAGTAGAAGGATGTAAGGATACGTTACTAACGTATACCGGACAACAAATACCAATTGTAGGTAAAGTTTATTTAGATTTAACATTTAATAAGAAACTTTATAGCAAAATAGAATTTTATGTTGTTGAAGGTAAACATGAATCATTATTAGGTTTAAATAGTAGTATTAAGTTAGGTATAATTAAAGTACACGATGATGTTCAGTTGAAAACTATTAACACTGTAGTGACAGAATCGAACGATGATTATAAAGACTTAATTAACAAGTACTCGGAAGTGTTCAAAGGAATAGGTAAAGTTACGAAACCTTATCACATAGAATTAAACGAAAATGCAACACCTGTGGTAAATCCCATTAGAAATGTACCATTTGCAATTCAAGATCAATTTAAAAAGCATTTAGTTGAGCTAGAAAAATTAAAGATAATCGAAAGAGTAAAAGGTAACTCTGATTGGGTCAATTCATATGTTCTTGTAAAGAAAGAAGACGGATCATTACGTGTATGCTTAGATCCCAAACACTTAAATAATGCCATAAAAACATCCAAATTTAAACTACCCAACATTGATGAAATTACAAATAATTTAAATGGATCAACAATTTTTTCAAAATTAGATGCTACCAGCGGGTTTTGGAACATTCCGTTAGACGAAAGTTCAAGTAATTTATGTACTTTTGGCACACCTTTTGGCAGGTTTAAATTTCTCAGAATGCCATTTGGAATTAAGGTAGCTAGCGAAGTGTTCCAGGAGCGTTTTAAGGAAATGTTTGCAATACCAGGGGTAGAAATTTATATTGATGACATTCTAGTTCACGCACAGACCAAGCAAAAGCATGATGAACTTATAACAAAGGTATTTGAAATAGCAAATAAAAATAACATTAAATTTAACTTAAAGAAATGCGAAATAGGTATAGAAGAAGTTAAATACTTAGGTTTTAAGTTTTCTAAAAATGGAATTTCGGTGGATGAGGAAAAAATTGATGCAATTAAAAACATGCCGAAACCAACAAATAAAAAGGATGTACAAAGATTCTTAGGTATGGTGAATTACGTAGGTAGATTTGTAAATAATCTTTCAGAATTAACAAAATCATTACGGGAACTAATTAAAAAGAACAATTACTTTGAATGGGGAAAAATACATGATGAAACTTTCGAAAATTTAAAAAATGAAATTACAAAAGAACCGACACTAAAATATTTTGATTCAAATAAAGAGGTTACAATTTCTGTAGATGCATCTAATTCAGGCTTAGGGGCTGTATTGTTACAGGATAGTCAACCATGTGCATATGCATCTCGTTCAATGACAGAAACACAAACAAGATATGCACAGATAGAAAAAGAACTGTTAGCAATTTGTTTTGGTGCAAATAAATTTTATCAGTATGTGTATGGTAGAAAGTTCACTGTGGAAACTGACCACAAACCATTAATTTCAATATTTAAGAAACCCCTTAATTCATGCCCAGCTCGACTTCAACGAATGTTAATATCATTACAAAAATTTGACATTCATCTTATTTACAAACCGGGTAAACAATTAATAACTGCTGATGCCTTATCAAGATTAAACGTAGATAAATTGTATGAAGATGATTTACATCTAGAAGCGCAAGTATGTTTAATTGAAAAAAAAGTTACTATTTCAGATGAAAAAATTAAGAATTTAATTTCTGCTACACAAAATGACGATGACTTAAAACTTGTAAAACACTACATTCAAAATGGGTGGCCTAAATGTTTAAATAAAATACCAAGTAATTTAAAACCATTTTTTAAATTAAAATCTGAAATAACAGAAAGTACCAAAGGTTTAATTTATATGGGTCAAAGAATAATTATACCAAGCTCGTGGCGAAACAAAATATTAAGCGACATTCACGTAGGTCACTTAGGTATCAAAAAATGCATCGCTAAGGCAACACAATCAGTGTACTGGCCAAACATAAATTTACATATTGAAAACTTAATTAACAGATGTAGTTTATGTAATAAGTACGCCAAATCTAATAATAAAGAACCGTTAAAATCTCATTATATAATTCAAGCACCATGGCAAAAAGTGGGAGTAGATCTTTATGAAATGCTAGGTGAAACATATGTAATTATAGTCGATTATTATTCGAAATACCCAGAAATTTGCAATCTGCATAACAATTTATCTTCGGGAAATGTAATAAATAAATTAAAAGCTGTGTTTGCAAGGCACGGCATTCCAAAAATTGTAATATCAGATAGTGGAACTCAATTCACATCTAGCGAATTTCAACAATTTGCAAATGAGTGGGATTTTAAATCAATCATAGCTTCACCGTGTCACCAACAGTCCAATGGACTTGCGGAAAGAACCATTCAAACTATTAAAAAATTAATTAAAAAATGTAAAGAGGGTAAAGAAGATATTCATTTAGCACTCCTATCGTTTAGAAATACGCCAATTTATAATAATACTTATTCGCCATCACAGATTTTAATGTCTAGGCACTTACGTGACAATTTGCCAGTGGATGATAACAAACTCACACCTACTCTTATTAAAAAATCCATATTAAAAAATCAAATTGATAAGTCACAACACAAAAGTGAAAATAACTACAATAAAACAGTAAGGTTTAGGGATGAGTTAGAGGATGAAAGTATCATTTGGTATCAAAACAAACCAAAAAGTACTTGGCATAAAGGAAAGATCATTGAGAAAATTAGAGATAGAACATATAGAATTCAGAAGGAGGATGGGAAATATTTAATTAGAAACAAATATTACTTAAGACCTTCAAAATGTAATTCCTTTCATGTTCCAAATTCTGACTCAAAGTATGTAGCTTCTCATGTGTTTGATTCTGATAATGATAAAACAATCTTGACCAGAATGGAACGTGAAAACGATTCACAATCTTGTATAAATGTAAATGATAATTTAGATTTAAATACTTTAGATTGTAAGAGTAATCATTGCACACCTTCAACGAGTTCATCTCGAAGAATTGTTAAACAACCAGCAAAATTAAAAGATTTTGTATTGTATTAATTAAGGAAGTTAGTTTTTAAATAAAGGAAGGGAGATGTTAGGAAGTAGTATAAGAAATGTTATTGTAGAAGACAACTCTGTATAGAAAATGTATTAGTTGCTTGAAGGTCATGTGTAAATAGAGTCAGTCTAAGTTCAACTGTCGTTCCATTCACATGAAGATTCAACAGTCTGGATAGATAGGTGCAAAAATAACAATATTGTACCTAATAGAACAATGAATACAACAAGATGTCAACCTTCAGGTGCTCCTTACAGAAAAAGGCAAGATTTTTGACTAGAGAAAAGAAAAGCAACGCACTATTAAATTGAAGAAAGAAGTTTAAATAAATATGCAATTTCGATCAGGAAAAAGCTGTAATGTTGGAACTACAGACATGCAATTTATTTGAGGAGGCGGGTGCTACTTTTAAATATTTACAATGGAAATTTTTTATGAGGCGCCGTTTGGGACAAAATACAATCGCTGCAATATATATAATTATTTGATTATATATATATAAAATTTTGCGATATATAAAAATATCTACGTGATATATAAAATTTTTGACGTGATATATAAAATTTTGGTTGCACAAACGTCCGTAATATAATGAGGGCGCTCACTTTTTACGTGTTAACGTGTAGGTAATACAGGTAACACATTTTTGTTTTGGCAATAATGCGTTTTTGTTTACTACAATCGGCGAAATCTTTGGTTAATGTAACTATTAAACTATTTAAATTTTTGTTATGAATATTGTGGAATACTTTGAAGAGCTAATTTTCGATCATGATCATTGTTACCGCCGACAATTTCATTTAGATGCAAGGCTAGTTGAACTGCATTTTACCGCCGTCCACCAGTTTCTTGTGTTGTTAATGTTATTTACTTCAGTGTTGTCTCTGCTTCATTCCAATTTGATTCTAACCTCGAATTTCAAGTAAGTACCTACCGCTAATTTTAATTATCTTTTTAAGTACCTACTAGGATTGAATATATAACCATTGTATTAACATAATAAATACAATGATATAACCAATGCTGCTAGGTATTATTCTAAATAATGCAAATGTATTTTAATTATCTTGTGAGATTAACAGCAATTTTTCAGCTTGAAGATGAATGAGTTACCTACTACCCCCGCAGATTTAAGGAATGTTGTTAACGAAATTTTACGAAGCGATGAGTTTTGTAATCAATTACAATGCTCTATTGAGAGGGCATCATCTAACAGAGTATCATCTAATAACTTAGCCCCATCCCAGCAAGTTGCTATGACAACACCTGCCGAGGAATTAAGACGATTATTTCCATCCTTGGCTAGGGGAAGACCAAATTATTCGTCCAAAAGAACAAATAAACGCAAACGTGGTGAGAAAATACCAGTGTTAGATTTTAAACGTGACGTTATCCTTGTTACAAAACCAGAAGTGACTAAAACGTTAAATGGACATCAAAAAAGCTTGGCTTATGCAAATGGTACGTTTTTTTTTTATATATATAAATATTATGCAACTTTACATTTTTAGGCTATGCTGTGTCTGCGGCAACATTTCAACGAGCTTGGACAAAGCAAGAGATATTTGAATATATCAATCATTTATTTCAAGAGAAACTACATGACATAAAATTTGAAATTATGATTCCAATT
Organism: Pyrocoelia pectoralis; assembly: GCA_036250285.1. Lineage (NCBI taxonomy): Eukaryota > Metazoa > Arthropoda > Insecta > Coleoptera > Lampyridae > Pyrocoelia > Pyrocoelia pectoralis. Next base: position 69,615,045 of record CM070074.1, read on the forward strand.
GCTGGAACTTTGGTTAGACCAAATCTACCAGAGGATAGTGTTCTTGATGGTGCCATTATGTGTCGTTTATTTACACAAAAAACTGTTTACGTTAGACCATTGTGTGAAATTGATAATAATACTGAGCAAAGTGAAGTTGACGATCATTCAAATTACAGACTTGAAAATGCAAGTAACCAGAATAATGATGTGCTTGCTGTTAACAACATTTCAACAGATAATGACATTGAAAGTGTTGATGATCAGTACCATTCAAGTAATATTTCGTGTAATTTAGAGGATAATTTATCAACTGTTAAAATCATCAATGAAGAAGATGTAATTGAACATGTTTTTGAATATGAGACTTCAGTTGGAATAATAAGAAGTTTGGAGGTGGAAAAAAAGGAAGAAAGTTTGGTTGATATTTTGAGACAGTTACATAGCAGAATTGATACTGAAACAACTTCCCAGTTTAATATATACAGGGAGGATATTTTTAACTGCTGCATTCGTGCTTTACGAAGAAAAAATTTTTCACCTTTAAACAAAATTTCTGTAATGTTTACTGATATTGATAATGTTTCGGAAGGTGCTGTGGATATGGGAGGGCCTACCAGAGAAATGTTTAGATTACTACTGAAGTATTTAGAAAATAGCACATTATTTGAAGGTCCTCAAAATAGTAAAAATATTACCCTTTGTAGTGAACACCTAGAATCCAAGCATTACTATGAAGCTGGTCGAATAATAGCGCTTTCATTAATACATGGTGGACCTAGTCCCCAATTTTTTTCAGAAACTTTCTTTACGTACCTTGTAAGCGGTGTTGAGGCCACTAACCCTAAAATAGGGGAAATAATGAACATTGACATAAAGAAAGAATTAGAAGGCATTAGAGATGCATCAGATTTACCCGAGCTTCAACTTCAAATATGGAATAGTACATTTATGAGTATTGCCGGGTTTGGTAATGTTACCTGTTTTGACAAGAAAACTACAATTTTTGAAAGTATGGATTTGTTTATAATTATTTTTCTATGATAATACAAAAAATTGCTACTTTTTTATAGGCTCTTAATGTGACAATAGTGTTAATGCGTCAATATAAAATTAAATGTAATTACCTAACTATTTTTGTTAGTAATTCTGATTATATTTGTTTAAATTTTGTGCATTCTCTTTTGTAGGTGCAACGAGGTATTACTTAATTCACCGTGTTATGCCAGCTCTAGAACAATTCAAAGAGGGCCTGAACATATTAGGACTGTTAGAGAAACTGAAAATTTTTAAGACAGAATTCAAAGCGTTAATGTGCTATACAGACTCAAAAGTAACTGCTGAAAAAATTTCCTCAACTTTCAAAGTAAAGTTAAGCGAAGCAGGAAGCAATAGCCGAAATATTGAAAGTAGAATACTTTCTTTTTGGAACGATTTTTTGTTGGATTGTCAAGGTAAATATAAGTTAAAACATAAAATTATCTTTTGACGCTCAATGCTTTTTAGAAGGAGAGTCCCAAGCTACCTTAGAAGACGTGTTATGCTTTGCTACAGCTTCTGAAAAGATACCGCTTCTGGGATATGAAAACCAGCCTCAATTAGAATTTCTCCACAATGAAAATTTTCTGTGGCCAAAGGCGAACACTTGTACACCTATTTTATATCTGCCGACTTCGTACAAGATCAATGAATACGAAACATTTAAAAAAAACATGAATTATGCTATTTTGAATGGCATGCAATTTGGATTTGCATAAGATTTTTATTTTATCTGAATATGATTTATTTTTGTTTTTTTAATGTAAAGTTTTTGTCCTAGTTTAATATTATTAAGTTTCTTAAATTTTTATAATAGATAGGTAGGTACATACAGTTATTGGAAATAAAACGTTATATTATAACATATTTTCAATAATACTTTTAACAGCCAAGTAATGTGTTATTCCATAATTATTGTCTTCTACCAGAGGATCAGGCACTGCATTTTCAATTTCCCTTAACTGTGAAGGTGTCAGTATGATATCTGATGCTGGAACTACAACATTATTTTCCGTTTCTAAAGTCGGAAGGGGACCATTTTCGTCTATACCATATAGGTCATGTCTTTCTAGATAATTTGGATCTTCATTAAGTAAATAATTGCACCCCTCTATATAACTCATACTCCATAATTGCATCGGACTTTGTGATCCCATGGTGCTCAACTTATGAAAATTCCACTGACTTATAAATTCGTTTAATGAGCGTTGTATTCGTGGTAAGTAGACATAATTTACACAAAACAGATCAGTCTCGTTTTGTTCGTCGAGCAAATTTTCTTCCTCCATAAACCAAAATAACTGTTTAAATTGTTTTGAGACCACTCTGTTAACTTCTGACCACAACCGTTCGATTCTTTGATTGTGAACACTCCTTCCAGTGATGAAACTTCCTCTGTTAAGACCTCTTCTGGTAATCATGAAATTAGCCACTTTTACATTTTCAGTCCCTTGGTCTGCTCGTACTCGACTAGGCAATCCATATTTTGCAACTCCATTTTCGAATAGCGATAAAACCGTACTACTTTTATTATTGCTTTTGCACTCTAGGTAAATAATTAGACGGCTATAACCATCAACACAGCCATGGAACACAAAACGAAAATTGACCAGTTTATGATTAGAGTCCATGTGCCTACAAAATATAAAACTGTTGCAAGCAATGTTAGAAAGCACTGATAATCAATTATTAGGTATTTATTATTATCACTAATTAATATGCCACACCCAGGGTTACTTACCATAAATAGTTGGATCCTTTAACGCGATAAATTCTTCTAGCTATGGTTTTTCTTTTCCTCATGGCCCTTCCTGTAGCATCTAATACGTTTAGGTGTTCTCGAACTCTCCATCTTGGCACATTGCAATTCTTTGCTCTCAAAGCTCCTAAAACATACACTTCGCCGGCACTAGGAGTTAGCCTTAAAACTTCTTGAATGGTAGTACTCAGTTCTTCATCATTTATGTATTGTTTTTTTAAATTGAATGTTTCTCTATATCTGAATAGGGTTCTTCTAGATATTCCTAACGCACGACTAATATCAGTCCACTTACAGCCCCCATTTTGCAAAAGTGAAATTTGTTCAGCGGTTACACAGACTTTTGGTCTGCCAACACGACCATTTCTTACACGTGTTGGTGTGTAACACATGTATTGAGAGGTACTAATACTTGGTCTATCTGTAATATTAAGATACTCATGATCCCGCCAACACACAAATTGAAATTCAAGCGACATTTAAACTACATGTGCTGCATTCTGCACCCACGAATTGCATAGGTAGTGTAAAAACTGCAAGTTCCGTACAGGTTCAATGCAGTAAACGAACACAGGACAGGGCAACATAGTGAATGTAAGGACGGATTAGTACAAGTGCATAAAAAGTGGTTCACAAGTTCATGTAACTAACAAACCTATTGTGTGTAGAGGTAATGCCTCGTCTCGTGACCCGTACCTGGACTTCAGTTATATAAATGGTTATACATAAATGTATTTTTAGATTGGTTAGTTGTTAACAAGATAGACACATTTGCGACTACTGCAACAGTATGGCCACGAGAAAGTGCATTACCTCTACCTACCTACCTTCAAATAATGTTTCTAGTCTGGAATACAAACTCCATACTATAGCATGTATGTTGTTAAGTTTATCTTTTACTTCATTGTTAACATTTGCAGATAATGCATTTATTGTACAGCAATGATTTTCGAGCATCAATATACATTCCTCCACTAGCCTTACATCTAAATCAAGTTGTCGGCGGTAGCAATGATCATAATCAGAAATTAGCTCTTCCAAGTATTCCGCAATATTCATAATAAATTCAAATATGTAGTTACATTAACCAAAGATTTCGCCGAATGTAGTAAACAAAAACGCATTATTGCCAAAACAAAAATGTGTTACCTATATTACCTACACGTTAAAGTCACTAAATATTCTAAAGTACCGCAACCTTATGTTCCAATGAGTTAGAGAGAGAAAGCTAATTTTAACCCCAAAATGGCGGAAAAATGACATCTGTGTTTGACATACGATGAAAATTAGTATTTTACTCTTAGACCATTGGTCTAAAATTTTACTATTACTAAGTTTGACGTTTGACACTTGGTTTGAAACGCGGCAATTTGAAAAACATCATAAACTTGTAGTTTTCCCATAACATGCTCGTCTTCTTATTCTTACACACTAATTGCTGTATTTTTTAGTTATCCTTTTCTGTGATTTAAATAACGATTCTAAATGAAGTATTAACACGACAAAATAAAATGTCAATTTTAAAAACGTATGTTAGGTTCGTGTGGCAAAGTTCCAAATTTTTTATCTTTCAATTAAACTGTACCTTTTAATAACAATGACAACTAATTTTTAAGAAATATATTGATAAGTATCTAATGTGAGTTTAGTTTTTAAGAAACACTTCATAAAGTCATGAAATTTTCTAGTGACTAGGTCTTCAATATTTGAAATTGCCGCCAAAATTTTAACCCCAAAATGGCGAACGTTGCGGTACTTTAGAATATTTAGTGACTTTACTACACGTAAAAAGTGAGCGCCCTCATTATATTACGGACGATTGTGCAACCAAAATTTTATATATCACGTCAAAAATTTTATATATCACGTAGATATTTTTATATATCACTAAATTTTATATATATTTAATCAAATAATTATATATATTGCAGGGAATTGTATTTTGTCCCAAACGGCGCTTCATAATTTTTCACGCTTTTGTGAAACAACCGTTAATAGATAGTACTAGATACCGTCTTTATTGGGAGAAGGCGACAGCAATACAGCAACAACATTCGAAGTTACTGATTCAAGGAAATGGCCAGTAGAAGAGTTATGGAAATGCTCAAGAAGTGTTTACTTTCTTCGTTAACTCTATTTCTTGGTGGGCCTATTTAAAACTGCGCAAAAATAAATCTACAAAAAAGATGCTACACTAGATGGTCTGGAAAATATATCGTTGTTTCAGCATCACTTGACTTGCTTCTATAGGAAATAAACGTAAGAAACACGCTTCCTTTTCGGATAGGAAAGGTACTCGCGTGGTCAAGGTAGATGCTTTTCTAAATCGGAGAAATATGTCTATGGATAGGACTCGCGTATTGATGAAAATGTTCACACTCTTTTCCATTAATTATTATTAGTTTTACTACAACTCATTACAACCGTGAATTCCCATTTGAAGTATGATAAAAAAGCTGCTCAATAGGTACGAAAAGCAGAGCATAATGAACGTCAAAAATCGAACGAGCGATATCAGCTGCTATCAGGTCGAGTACCCTACCCTTGTCGCTAGCGGCTCTAATCATCACTGAGCAAATTCTGAATGAAAGAGATAGGACGTTGAATTAGTTATACCTTGATCTACAAATCCTCTTCCACTTATTTTCAGTTTCGAGGCACGTTTTACTAACAGGTTTTAGGCGCTGCCATGGGTTCTCCGCTCCCACCAGTGGTAGCCAACATCTTCATGGAGTCTTTCGAATCGGTCGTTATGGAATCTTTTCATCTTCGGCCCCAAGTCTTGTATGTACGTCGATGATACATTTTTAATTTGGCCACACGGCTATGACGCATTGTTGGAATTCCAAGATTATCTTAATACCGAACATCCCAACATCAAGCTTACAATGGAAGTTGAGGCTAACGGATCACTCGCTTTTCTCGATGTTTTAGTCACCCGCCACCGTAATGAGAGAATTGGTTACTCAGTTTATCGTAAACCCACTCACACCGACAGGTACCTACTTAAATGCTACCTCGTACCATCATCCTGCTCAAAAATGGCCCGTCATCAATTCCCTGGTCCATCGTGCTTTAACCGTCTCGAATAAGGTTAACCTTCGGAACGAATTACAGCACCTCACCAACACATAGTCGACATCGGTTTTCACAGGAGTGAAATCCGCAAGATTGTAAATGGCCATCTAATCCCAAAACTTCGCAACATCAAGGAGAAGGTCGCCAGGAGTGTTACTTTTTTGTCCTACGCCCACAAAGTCACAGATCGCATTGGAAATAATTTTCGAAAACACGAAATCAAGGTCGTTTACAATTCGCCTCATAGGATATCCCAGATCTTATCCAATCCCAAAGATAAATTCGAACCCCTATCTTACAAAGGGGTGTATCGCATTCCTTGTTCTTGTGGTTTAGTCTACATCAGCGAAACTGGTAGATCAGTTAGCACGAACGATCCGTTCAACGTAATCATAGCTCCAAGTCCGCTCTCTTTGAGTATTCTCTTCAAAAAGGCCACAATATTCTGTTTCAAGAAGCCAAATCTCAGCCCAAGTGTCAACATTGACGCGCCCCTACCCTGGAAGTCGTTTTAATCTTACTGACGCTAGCCGCGGAAGCCTCCATTCTGACAGTATAATTAACTGTCCGCAAATAATGCTAAAATGTTGTCAAAGGAACAGCAATTTACACAAATAATTAGCAGTATACTGTACGTAGGTATTTCATCACACTTGCATAGTTGAGCAACATAATGACTTTTTTACATAGACGCGACCATGGTATAACGCGACCTTATATAAATTGTAAATAAAAACTAACTGTGGTGAATTAAAAGACATAGTCCAATAGAATCCATAGAATTTAATTGTAGATGTATTAAATAAATTACCTTACCTCATACGCCATATTGAGGGATTCTGACTCGAAAAGGGGTTCCAAGGAACAGAATAAAAGACACTCATGCCCGTTTTCACCATACAAATTAAGTAATGCTTAAAGTTAGGCAGAACTTAAATACCATAGCAACCATTGTCTCAATAATCGTTGCCATGGCATTTAAGTTTTGCCTAACTTTAAACATTACTTAATTGGTATGGTGAAAACGGGCATCAGCCTCCCCTTTAACCAATTTAATGACGAATATGATCAGTTATACGACATGTTTCGGAACTAAACCAGCTCCATTATCAAGCAATGATTAAATTATGAAAAGTTGATGGCTAAGGGGGTGGATGCACTGACCTGTATCATAAAGGACTGAGCATTCTTCAATACAACATTGAAGCAAACAAGCCCCACCTAAATATTAGTTACTTCAGGTGCCAACTAGTGCGTTAGTTATATAATGATGGTAGCTCGGTGTTTATAATGTGTTGGTAGTACTGGTATCAGCTGTTACAGTTTAGCTTGTTCTAACCTAAAGTGAACGCCAAACAAAATCCGTTGCACGTCATATAATGTGAGTGACGTAGATTGGGGGCAATTTTGCCAGATTGTAATTGAAAGAAAGTAACGCAAATAAAACTTCTGAGTTCACTCGTAACTTTAGTTATAATACATAAAAAACAAAATCAAAACTTCAAAATTGTGACAGTCAAAACATAACCACAACAAGACATTACAAAATTGATACCTTATGGAATTGGCATTGGCAACGTTGCTAAAAACAATCCATTGTTACCAACGTGGCGATCATAAAATTTTGATGAAATTAATTTTTACAGGTCGAATTTTCACGATTTTTATGCCGTTACATTTACGGCAGGGACGTCAATTATCAGCTGATTGCTGACGTGCAACGGATTTTGTTTGGCGTTTACCATATATGCTTAATATCTGGTGAAAAGTAGTATAATTACAGGCTCATAATTATTTAAAAACGTAAATTATTAAAAATTGTATTTTATTGCAATGCATAAACGTAGTTTATACTACGTATGAAACAAGGTTATGTTTATGTAAATAAAAACATTAGTTACAGTGTTACCAATAATCACCAACACAACAAACCTAAATTACTAATTGGCACCTTAAAATACCAGTTTTCAATTTGCTTCAAAAATAGTGGAGGGGATCATTAGAATGCTCAGTCCTTTAAGATACAGGTCAGTGGGTGGATGAAATTAATTAAAAAATGAAGACATTAAATATGAGTTTAAACATTATTGTCATTTTTAACAACCCCAAACTGGGGCAAATTATCATATATGGCCAAACAGGGCCGTTAGGTGAAGTAGTAAAACTGAATTAAAATTAAGATGGTGGCATGGTACAAGAGCCTGCCCCCTTACCTCCTGAAAATTTTTGTGGATCCGAACCTGGTCTAAGGCAGTGGAAGTTGACACGACGCTGTACTTTTTTGGAGCAGTTGAGACACTTCCAATTTAAAAGTTCATACACCTAAAATGTAAATAGTAATTCTTTTATAACTGTATTTTCATGATTTTAATCCTTTAGGACCATATATCTGCAAGGACTGTAAAGCCCTAACTTCTCTCCACCTTGGCTTTATTTGGATTTTACTTGTGAGTGAGTATGTGAATTACAAAATCGTGAGATGGAAATCGAATGTGAGAAAATTTCATTTTAAATTATTTGACCATTTACCTCTGAGAAAAAGATTACATTTGTTTTTTTTAGTACTTATCTAAGTTTAAATAATCCCCAAGAGATGAAAGATTTACGAACAATTGAATTGCATGGTCTGTAGTTTATTGTACTGTCTGAACGAGAAGGTTTGTTTTTGTGTTCTAAGTAGGGCTGTTACAGTGTCACTGTACCTATTCTTTTGGAACAGGTATCTCCTACCTATTCCGCGTACCTATTACCAGATAACAGAAAAACCTATTACTTGTGTCACTGTCAGTGCTATTCACTGTCACTCTCAACTGAACGAAGATATGGGTAATCAGGCAATTTGTAATACGTTCGTGTACCTATTCCTATTATTTGTTGTTTACGAATTTAATGTAAGACACAAACGGATTAGTTTGTGGGTACTAGAGCAATCGCAAGATGAAAAATAACTATTATGTGATATTTACTCTGAAAGAAACTAACAAATTTGTGGCTGTACAACTTCAAATATCGTTGATTATGTTTTCAAACATAAAGAGTGAATAGCTCTAAATGCGATTAAGTGCAATTGGGCCTTTGAGCGGAAATAATAAGCTGACTATTTTAATTTTCATTCATTCCTTGTAAATACCTATCACGTCACAGGTATTTTTCATCTTGCAATTGCTGCGTACTAGCGCCACCAATATTCTGTCATAAAATTAGACTTGAAATAGCTTGGAACGGGAATAGGTATTTGGAATAGGTATCTACTTGGAACAGGTACAGGTCATACTAGGTACGTCAAAAAGCTATTCCGTAACAGCCCTAGTTCTAAGATATAAATCTTTTATTCTATTTATTACCATTATATTACATTGACCTCTATTATAAAGTATTATTTTTGATTGTAAGAAAGAAATATTCTTTTGTTAACTGACTATGTTGAAGGCTAGTTATTTCTGTAACTATTTTTGCAGATCATAGGAAGATAAACATAAGTCTACTACACAATGTTTAACAATATAATTATACTTCTGAGTGGAAAAAGGAAAAGTGGGAAAGATTACATTGCCGAAAAATTGTTGAACACGTTAGTATAAAAGGAGTAATTTAAGTAAATGTTAAAAAACCTATGCTAGGATTGGTAAAGATAAATGCACAATTATAAGAATTTCTGAGCCTATTAAAAGTCATTATGCAAAAGTGAATAATTTGGATTTAGTAGAATTAATGAGTGCTAATAAATATAAAGAGGAACACAGAAAGCAAATGATAATATGGAGTGATCAAATGCGAAATCAAGATTCCAGTTACTTCTGTCGAGCAGCTTGTAGTGAAAGTATGTTCTTACACCCTAGTAATGTTATATATTTTTATAATATTTAGTTGCACCAAAACCCATATGGATTGTAAGTGATATTAGGAGAAAGACTGATATTGCATGGTTTAAAACTACCTACGGAGATCAAATTAGGGCTGTACGAATGTTTGCTACTGAACAGGCTCGAGTTAGTAGGGGATTTGCGTTTACTGTTGGTATGTAACTCAAAATTAACTATATAATAATAAGATTGATGCGTTGGAAAAGTGTCATTATACACTGTGTCCCAATTTCGATGCTCACCATTGGGACCTCGGTTATTAGAAGACATAGGGCAACGGTTAATGGGAAAAGTTTTACAGAATTTAATACTCACGACAAATATCATTTCAAATTTGACCTAACTTTTTTAATTTTTAAAATATTTAGAAAAAACCAAAATTTGCCGATTTTAATTTTCCTCAATAACTCGTTAACGCTTAATCTGACCTCTTTTAAAGTTTTACATTATTCAGACACTTTTTTAAGACAAATTATTTGATATAAACAGAAGCCCCCGATTGTCATTTGTTTTTAAGTTATTAGTGCTATCTTTTGTTTTTCATACGGCGGCCATATTGGATTTTTGATTGGTTAGATAGTCTTTAAAAAGAGCTTTTCAACGATGTATAACATGCCTGAAAAATATTTAGTTATAGTATGTCCTACGAGAGCTCGGGTGTGACTCATTAGTTATTGCTGTGTGAATTAACGTAAATTATTAGTTTGTCTTTGTCATACTTACAAAAAGTACCTAATGGAAAAGAGAGCGAATATTAAAAATATATTCACACAGCAATAACTAATGAGTCACACCCGAGCTCTCGTGGGACATACTATAACTAAATATTTTTCAGGCATGTTATACATCGTTGAAAAGCTCTTTTTAACCAATCAAAAATCCAATATGGCCGCCATATGAAAAACAAAAGATAGCACTAATAACTTAAAAACAAATGACAATCGGGGGCTTCTGTTTATATCAAATAATTTGTCTTAAAAAAGTGTCTGAATAATGTAAAACTTTAAAAGAGGTCAGATTAAGCGTTAAAGAGTTATTGAGGAAAATTAAAATCGGAAAATTTTGGTTTTTTCAATATATTTTAAAAATTAAAAAAGTTAGGTCAAATTTGAAATGATATTTGTCGTGAGTATTAAATTCTGCAAAACTTTCCCCATTTAACCGTTGCCCTACGTCTTCTAATAACCGAGATACCAATGGTGAGCATCGAAATTGGGACACAGTGTATAACAAACTCAGCTGGTACAATCACTATTATAGTATCAGTCTTCTCCCCTAGCATAACTGATTGTGCTTAATGTCATTTTAAAGATTTCTGCTTCTTAATTTATCATTTATAAAAGCAGTGTGAATAGAATAAAATCTAAGATATTACAACAAAGGATAAATTATTAAAGGGAACAGTTGTGATTGGCTATTGATCTTAGAATGACAATCTTTTATAACATCTTAGATTTGTATATCTCCAGTTATATCTCCCATACCTTATTTTTCCTTGTCTTTCTTGTATCTGCACATCTCTGCCATCTCTAAATTCCCTTCCCTGATGGAGCCCTCCAACCCCCTTTCTATTCTTCTTTGTACCTCTCTTCCTGTGTATCACTCCCTTTTGTAGTATTGTCGCCTGCCTTCGTGACCATACTTTACTTTTCTCTCTTAACTTCACCCCAACAGCATTGCAGCAAACCCCCTCCTCCGGCTCTCCTCGTACTTCATCGTCATTTTTCCCCTCTTGCGTTTTCACCGAGTCCATGTGCTACAATTATCATGAACTTCTGCTGCGCTTGAAATGCCTAATAGTTTTTTTACACCTTTCTCTTGCCTTTCTTGGATTCCTCCACATTCTATTTTTAGTTTTGTCCCATTTCAATAACTTCTATTATTCTTTTAAAAATAAGATCCAAACAAATTGCTTCTTTCACAATTTAACTTTTTGTCAATGGAAGCGTGGGTCGGTCATATGCTGAACAGCTTTAAATTTTTATATGGACTACTGCACAATTCTATCGACTGCCCTTATTGTTGTCTACAAATCAAAATTATTAACCAGAGAACATATTAGCTATAGGTAGTTTTTTCTTATTTTTTCTAGCAATTATTCCTTATGTATTTGGGCGCTCATGCAGTAATTTCAAGGGGGGGGGGGGGGGGGGGGGGGGGGCAATTTGGGGAAGATTGAACAATTAGTTTTATTTAAATTAAAGGTTTCGTTATTTAACAAAATTATTACTGCTTAGAGTCCGAGTCCTTATTGGCGCCAATGCTTATGTATGTTACTCTGTTATTGGGTTCTTGCCTGTAGAACAACAATAAAGTTATTATTATTAGTATTACGCACATATTGCCAATAATCAATACTACAGTGAGGAAAAATGTTAGTAAATACAATGATAACTTAGTTAGCTAGATTTTGGGGAAAATTTTGTACTAATCTAGACAATTGCTTTTTTAGGTGTGGATGATGTATCTTCTGAATGTGATCTTGATGATTTCACTGAATGGGACTTATGCATCTCAAATAACAATAAGGAAGAGTGTGATGATGCAATAAAAAAAATACTGAGTTTAGCAAATATTTCGTAACGGTTTAGTAACACATGGTTGGTCGAGTCATTATGGTGCAACTATAGAACAGAAAACAAACCATAATATACTTCATTATGTATTTTAATTGATCAGGCTGTTTTGTTATATTAATATAAGAGGAAAATTTTGCCAATACATACCTATTTCTTACATATATAATAGTTTATAAATCTTATGGACTGTTATCTTCTATATATGTACAGGGTGGTTCAAATTGGATACTTTCTTATGTCAGCACCCTTTATTTTAAGAGATAGAAAAAAATGGACCAAGGTGTCTGGAGCACAATTTTAATGAGGAAATTACTGGCGCAAACAGAATTCAGCTATCTTTAATCGTTTGGACGCTAGGGGGCGTTTCTCGAATTTGGTCGATTTCTTTAATGCTCCATAACTTTCTTATTATTAAAGATAATTGATGTGTCTTTGAGCACGTTTTTATACAGGGTCTTTGGTTTTTTCTGTACGACTCTAAACTACATTTTTTCATACGAACCACCCTATATATTTTTGGGTTTTTGAAAAGAGAGTGAAATTTCCTAAATTTTGATGTATCACTTGTTATATTTATGTTGAATGTTATATGCAATATTGCATCTTATACATTGTTATTTCAAATTAAAAATAATTGGAGTTAATAAAAATTTTCAGATAACTAAGACATTATCGTTTTAAATCATACTGCCGTCTATTGTTAACAATGGAAACCTAGATGTCTACAAACAAAATATTTTAATGTAGGTTTAAAAATAATATTTAACAGAAATATAACAAGTGATACATCAAAAATTTAGGAAATTTCACTCTCTTTTGAAAAACGCAAAAATATATAGGGTGGTCCCTATGAAAAAATGTAGTTTAGGGTCGTACACAAAAAACCAAAACCCTGTATTAAAACTATCTACCGTGATAGATTCTACGTAAAAAAGTGATCTAAGAAAGATTTTGCCAAAATCAATTATCTTTAATAATAAGAAAGTTATGGGGCATTAAAGAAATCGACCAAATTCGAGAAACGCCCCCTAGCGTCCAACCGATTAAAGGTAGCGGAATTCTGTTTGCGCCAGTGATTTTCTCATTAAAATTGGGTCCAGACACCTTGGTCCATTTTTTTCTATCTCTTAAAATAAAGAGTGTTGCCATAAGAAAGTGTCCAATTTGAACCACCCTGTACATTATTCCTAAATATTTAACTAGGTAAATTAACTTTGAGTTGGTTGCGATGCAATCACATTCAAATTTGGGTTTCTTTATATGTTGGGGTGTATATCTGATCCAGGAAAAAATATCAATTTAATAGTTTATTTAAATGTAATACAGTTGGTAGTTGGTTGGTAGTTTATAAATTGTAATTGTAGAATGTTCTGATGAAGCTCAAAACAAACGAATGAAACAAACATTGAAAGCAGTCTAAGAAAATAAACTCAAAATTCAGGTAGTGAACCTGTAAATTATTTACCAATTTGGCAACCTATTTTAATGATGATTCAATTACCCATTTATAATTAGTTTATATGAGTATAATCTATGTAGTATGGAGTATGAGTATAAGCAACTGGAAGGGATACGACCTATTCCAATGCATTGTAGGCGTCGAAGCTGACAAAGACAGATGTGGAATGTGTACTTTTGTCGCCTTCTAGCTTGTTGCGGTAGTAGAGCAGACGAGAGAGATAACTACCGCAACATATTTTTTTTTATCTGTCGCCTTCATTTTATGCTCCATGTCATCGTTTGTATGACGTTGCGTGTAAAAGAAAAAGATAGAGATACCCATTCGTTTGGCTTCAGTGTTACTTATGCGCATTTCCTATCCAGTTGCCTGCCTACAGTTCATTGTAATAAACTGACAAGAACAGTATATATCCACAGGTAAAATTACCAGGTAAGTTTTTAACAATATCCAATATATTGCATTATAAATTGCTTTATGCAATTAAGATAGGTAATTGATAATTTCAAATGCAATAGAATGTGCTTTCAGTTTCATTGTTTATTCTTTAGATAACTTGGTCCCAATAATGGACACTGCTTGGCTTAACAATTTCTGCCGATGCAATTTCTAGGACAAGAGTTCTTATAGGTACTTAAACTTATTGTAATTTGTAATTTAAAGAATTAAAACTTTTTTGAAACGTCGTTTTTGTTTTTGTGTTTTAAACTTAATATTCATTTTGAAAATATCTACGGTATTTAAATTTCGCCCCCTTTTAAAAAAGCTTTATAGTGTAAATACACCCTGTTAGTCACAGACCATTAAAAACAATGGTCTGTGGTGTTAGTGTAAATACACCGTACCCCAGCCCAGACACAGATTACTGTAATCTGTGGCCCAGGTTGTTTGGTGGCGTTTTTGCTGTCAACCTGTCAACTTGTGAAATGTAAATTCATTCCATTGAACTATACGCTATACGCAACTGGAAGGGATACGGCCTATTCTAATGCATTGTAGGCGTTGAAGCCATGCTTGCCTGACAAGCACAGATGTCGACTGGGTATTTCTGTCGCTTTCTAACTTGTTGCGTTAGTAGGGCAGATATCTTTTAACCGCGTATTTCCCATAGTTTGAAAGGTGTAAAATAATATTTGAAAGTGATTGTGAAATATATTAAATCAAAACACATTGGTGAATTGTTGTGTTGCATACGGATGTCCTAATTTAGCCGATAAACGCAGTATTAAACAATTTCATGGGTGAATAAGTCTTGTTAATACCTTAGAGGCTTAGAATATAAAAATTTAAGGTTAATACAAATTTTATAACGTTATTTGCTATCGTTGTCAACGCAACTTATACGATTTGTTTTTAATAAATAATGTAACGTGTAATTTCTCCGTGCCCAATAAAAGGCCCAGGAATGAAATGAAGAGAAATATAATAAGTGCGCGTGTTTTTAGTTCTGTTCAGAATAGGCGGATTTTCGGAATAGTGGGGTTCTACTGTATTTTCAAAGACACGCAATGTAGAAATTGCATAATTTTTGTCTGGTGATCGTATATCATATATACTCCAATGATCTAAGGGTGAATTAGTCAATTTAACAATTTAATAGTTCATAACAATTAGTAGAAAATAGCACCAAATTTTATATAACTTTTTTTACTACAAACGAAATAACTGAATTAATTTTGTAATGTTCTGTAAACGCGTTTGTATTCTCAATATGCATGTACAAGTAGGTATAGCGTCACAAAAATTGTAAGTATATATCTCATAATAAAACATTGATTTATTTTATTGTAAACGTTTTATTGACCTGGATCACAATGGATGTATGACTGGTGAAAGAGATAACCATCAACGTATTTTTACCTGATTTACTTACATTTTATTCCCCGTGTTATCGTTTATAGATATGACGTTGCGTGCGAAAGAAAGAGACAGAAATGCCCAGTCGTTGAGGGTTGCCTAACTTTGCTGTGGCTTCAGTGCCGCTTATGGACGTTTCCTTTCCAGTTGCGTATAGCGTACAGTTCAATGATTCATTCTCATTGACATCGACATCTATCTTTTTTTTTGTCTATGACATCTATACAAAATTATTAACGGTAATTTGATGGTTTTACAGTTTGAAAACCTCGTAAACCTTTATTTAATGTAAAGCTTGTTTAAACATTATGAAACCTGTAATTTTAGTACATGGCGGTGCAGGAACCAAAGTTAAAGATGAAGCACATCTCCAACTTATACTTGAAGGAGTCAAGAATGCCGCACGAGAAGGCTATAAAATCCTCACGTCTGAAAATAGAAGTGTGATAGATGCTGTTGAGGTAGCGGTTAAAATAATGGAACTAAATGAAGTTTTTAATGCGGGACGTGGTTCAGTTCTAAATGCTGATGGAGAAGTCGAAATGGATGCTAGCATTATGGTAGGATCTGATTTATCGGCAGGTGCTGTAACTGTTGTAAGAAATATAGAGCATCCAATAAGTTTAGCTCGTCTTGTTATGGAGAAAACAGATCACGTTTTATTGGCAGGGGACGGTGCTGAAAGGTTTGCTAGAGAACACGGTGTTCCATTTTTACCTGCCGGTAGTTTAATTACCGATAGAAGAAAGAAATTGTGGGAACAAGAAAAAGTAAGCGCGAAAATTAGTAATCCGGAGGTTTGTGGTGAGACGGTTGGTGCTCTGGCTATTGATGAATTAGGTCATTTAGCTGCTGCAACTTCTACAGGTGGTAGAGCCAAAAAGTTGGTAGGACGTAGTAGTGATACATGTATGATAGGTAGTGGAACATATGCTGATGATAATCTAGGTGCAGTTTCTACAACAGGTCACGGTGAAACTGTTGCTAAATTTTGTTTAGCTCATGCAATTATAAGAGATTTGGAGAACGGAAAGAATGCGCAACAAGCTACAACTGATTGTATTAAAAGAATGACTGAACGTTTAAATAACACAGCAGGTGCTATTACACTTTCAAAAGCAGGTGAAGTGGGAATTGGTTTTAGTACAGAGCATATGTCATGGGCATATATAAAAAATAATGAATTACGTTATGGGGCAACACTGAATGATAATAATGTAGATGTGTTATAACTTATAATAAATTGCCAAACATTAGAATAGGAAAATCTACATACGTATTTATGAAATATGGTAAACTATACCCTGTTCAAGTCACCAGCCGTTGCACGTCATAGCTTAAAACTTACTAAATCAATGACGTGTAATCAGCGTTGTCAAATGTACGTGTTGTCAGACTGACGTTTTTAGGTTAGGAACAAATAGATACTGTATACCTATGTAATAATAAAATACAACAACTAATGTAGACATAAACAAAATAAGAGTACTGATAAGTACTGTTTTTAGTAAGGCAATTTAAAAAAAAATAGGTTAAGTGCGTACCGGTGAATTTAACAAAGTAAACAAAACTTGGCGTGACAACATCGAGATATTTTATGAGTTTATATTCGCACTACGTTTAAGTTGTAAGTACGAACTGCGAAGTGTGCGACAAGGATAAAATATGGTCGCTAACCCTACACGATTAATGAGTTTTAATACCAACTGTACTTACGATGACATTTTGGCTTTAATGCAAATTTTATTAAAGTTGCTTAGTAAATTATAATTATAGCATTGGTACACGAATAATGACGTGCAACGGCTGGTCACTTGAACAGGGTATAAAATGTTTTGTATAAATATTTCTACTTTATTCAATTTATAGTATCTATTATTAATAAAAATATGTAACACAAACATAAGCTCAGCAACTCGCCCTTTTCAAGCAATCTAAATTAATATTCTCTAAACGTACATTGTGGAACTCCACAAGTAGTTCTAATAAGTAATTTCTTTCAAATATTTATTTTAAAAATAACCCAATTTGTTTCAACACTCAATATTATCAATAGTGATGTGGATTATTATTTTATGTCCTCAGAGGTTGTTTCCCTTATGGTTTTTTTACCAAGTAAAGACGAAGACTAGTATTATTTTGATTGGCTCTTGTCTCTATGGAACTTTCATTTCCGCTATCTGTGGGGTATATTTTGGTATTTTTTCTTGTTTTTTTTTTCTAATAGTTTATGTTGTGGGACGATATCTAGGAACAGCGGATTTTCAAGCATCTCTATGTCCATCAACTGCTTTGGTTATTAGTACTGCCCTTAGTAAAATTTTACCTGATTAAGGGAATTTCACCCTCAAGCACAGATTCCTATTCTTATGTCTATTAGGTATGTTACTATCATTTTGTCTGTGCGCAGTGTGATGTCTCAGCATGGTCTTTTCTAGAATGTATGTTATATTTAGTAATGTGGCAACTGCTCGTCTATTATTAGTTGATTTTTGTATTGAGAATTTTCATGACAACTGTTATATTGGTCAGTATGATCTATTCCAGGGAGGCGAGCTTACATCCATTGATTTTGTAGTCCCACTGTTTAAGGACATGTTTTCTGTAATTTGTTGTTGATATGACCTGATCTTGAATTGCTATTGCGATTCCTTCTGTTTCAGGGTATAGTTCTAGTTTTGTGATTACATATCACTGTTTCTAATATATTATGATTTGCTATGTGATCAGTCACGTCCGTGTAGTCGTTTATGTGCCAAATTTGAAAAGTTCTGTTGTGTGTGTTGTTAATATTTCATTTCATCTAATTTAAATTTGGCTTTCTACTTCCATTCTCTCGTTCTTTGCTCTCTTTTCTTCCATATCCATTTCATCCATTCTTCTTCACTTTCTACCAGTACTTCCTTTCTCCGTGTCTGTCTTCCTCTCTTGGTTCTTCGCACTAACATATATGTTCTACTTTCTCTTCTCCTTCCCGTCGCAATCATCATGTTCTATCCTCTTCCTTCCTCATTCAATATCTGTTTCCTATCTCCTTCATCTTATCTTCACTCCTCCATAAATCTATCCTTAGTTTTTGTATCCCATCAGATGCCGCCGCTTTTCCTTTCTTTACTCTTCTTATTACCTCCTCCTCCTAGTTATCTCCTCGTCCTCTGTCTTTCTCTCGTTTTCTTCCTTCTTCTCCCTCTAGTGTCCCCATAAAGTGCCTTTCATACTCCATTCATACAATATTTTATATTCATGCCATAAGTTCACCTGTTCTTGTACTTAGTTCTAATTTCTGCCTATTGTAACATTTCTCAGAAACGAGCAAAAAGGACGCTTTTGAAATTCTTGCAAAGTTAGCAAGTTGTTTGCGATGATTGTGATACTTTTTAAAGTTTGCCGACCACTCATCCGTTGCGAAACGAAACGAACGGAACGGAAAGAATTCGGATTGAAATAAGTGCAGACAAAGCTACTGTGCAGTGCACATTATACCGAACCGAAGCGAATCGCCACTGACGCTTCCGGCTTCCCCTTTTTCGTAGGTATGTACGTTGGGTTGCATATCACTTTATGTTTACATTGTTGTCCTAAAAATAGTTTCAGGCTATTGAAAGACGGAGATAAAAGAATTCGTTTTGCTATAAGGTCTTACAAGTTACAACGTTGCCATAACTATAGTTTAGTGTTTTCAAAGATGCAGTAGGTAAAATGATCTGAGTGTTAATCCCTTATTATTAAGCAGATTTGAATTGCATACACCTGACAACATTTCTTTTGAATTGAAAAAGTATATTTGAAACCAAAATAATAAGTCCGCAAACAAGTTATCGTTAAAGCACTGTCTGTGGTTAAAGAAAGAAAAGCAAATGAATGGACAGGTAAATGCAATGAACTGTATACTATACGTACCTGGGGCGCTATTCTTGAGATCATTCGCAAATACTCGTATACGCTCCGTGTGCGAAGCAAATTTGCGAACACAGTACTATTGTGGTATTCTTGAGCGATTGTAAGCATCATGTGCATCGGCAACCATTCGCAAGTAAAAAATCATTGAACTACATGTGGCAACGTTGTAAATTAAAGTACGTAACATACAAAATTAAAGTTGTTATTGTGGTTATGTAGGTTTTTTGTAATGGAGAAAAAAAATAAAAGTGCAAATACCTCGATGGAACAAAAACGGTTACTAATAGAATTTATAAAAAAACATGAAAAATTGGCAAGTGGGAAATTTTCTAATGATTTTACCTATAAGCAAAGCCAATTGTTATGGCAGGAGATTAGTAATCTGTTAAACAGTTGTGGGGGCGCTGAAAAGGATTGGAAAGCTTGGAGAAGGGTAATGAATAATTTTACATGTAGTACCTACTTTTACATAAATGAATAAATTTCTTTTAGACATGGCAGGATATACGTTCCCGAACAAAAAGTAAAAGAAGCAAATATATGTCCGAACGTGGAGCAACTGGTGGAGGTCCACACGATAAATATCCCATGACAGACTATGAAACAGAAGTTCTTGATCTTATCAAGTCTGTATCGGTGGAGGGGCATGCTAATTCACAAGAGTCCGACACTTACTTCAATTTTGATGCTGCATTTGTGGAAAAAGAAAATAATGATCCTTTAAGCTCAATTACATTACCTGATGATTTGGAAACTCAACAATTTGGTCTACATGAAACTAAAAAAATGTGTATACAGAATACACAACAGCAGCAAACAAATGTAGTGTTAAAAAGCCCTCAAACGGTTGACGATGAAATTAAGGCATCTACTTCAAAAGCCCCAGCAACATGTAATATATTATCGGATATAATTATTAGGCCTACAGGAAAACCCGTTATTCCAAAAACTGTGCTCGCCTGTCCTAAACGTGTACCAAAAACTGGACGAAATAAGTTTACTAATGCACTTGAAGCTTCGGAAAATTATCGAATTTCTTTACAACATAAAAATAAAATTAAAACTGATTATTATAAGCAAAAACTCCAAATTCTAGAGAGAATTGCTGTAGCAAAAGAAAAAAGTGTTTTGGCAAAAGAAAAAATAGCGGACCATCTTGGAGAAGTTTCTTTTATACTTGAAGGGATGAAAGATGCAATACTCTGAAAAAAAATTTTAAACTATGTAATTTAGGTTGACATTATTTTATTTTAATATACTGTTATTGATTTCTAATTCTAAATACATTTTGTATTAAGTGATTTCGTAATCTCCGTCCTGCAGTTAGTTCTGGATTTACTCGTCTGAGTACTTCATCATTATTTTGGTGGTCATGGCCAAGAAGCTGTCCTTGGATCATTCCGAAGTCGATATTTGCATTTTCGTCATATTCTGGGATCTCAATATTATGTTCAATACACATGTTATGCAACACAATACAAGCATTTATTATTTGGCAAGCCGCAAGCTACATCAGGAGCATAATGCAAAACTCTTTCTTTGAGAAGGCATCTAAAGCGCATTTTCAATAAACCATTACATCGTTCAATTCCACATCGAACACGTTTGTGGGCCCTATTATAGAAGTATTCTGGAGTATTTTCCTGTGGTTCATGTTGGAGCGGTGTCAACAGCCATGTCCTGAGTGGATATCCGGAGTCGCCTAAACATAGAAAACAAAGTAAACAAAATAAAGTCAGAATGGCAAAGTAAAGGGTCTCCTGTTTATTTCTAACACATTTTACGATAATAACTTGAATACCAAATTAAATATAGAAATGTAAAACTAATGTTAGAGGTTTTGTAGCCACATTAACGATGAAACAATATGTGTGTTACAAATAATCAGGGTATCTAATAGTAGTCGATTTTGAATATAGGAAAAGTAGGTACCTAACAAGTAATAATTAGTATTGCCTCTTTCATGGATGTTTCTGAACACTCTTTGTATATTGGAATTAGCCCAAATATATGCATCATTGGTGCTACCTGGATATCTAGCAATAACGTTCATTATCATTAAGCGATGATCACATATCTACAGAAGGAGAATACATTAAGCAATAGTAAACAAGTTGATAAACTATAACATACCAGTTGAACATTTATCGAATGGTACCCCTTACGATTTACATATATATGTTCTGGATATTCATCATCATTAATATGTGGTGTAAAAATAGCTATGTGTGTACAGTCTATTAACCCAACGACACCAGGAAAATTAAAGGTCTCGTAAAATCTAAAAAGGATACCATTTAATTTATAAACAAATTAGGGCATAGGTAAAAAGAATATGTTGCTCTAATGCAATATACATACATATTTAGTAAATCAACGCTTATCAAGTAAGTACACAACTTTTAGGAGTTTCATTGGTAGCTACTTACCCAAGCCTCACCGCATCCAATTCCTGAAAATTCCTTGGAAAATGCACCCATCTATTAAATATTTCTTGTTGATTTAGTGCAGCACTCACTTCCCCTATGCAACGACTAACTGATGGTTGGGATACAGCAACAAATAAATTCTTGCCAACGTCCAGTTGATAGCTGCCTGCAGCGAAAAATCTCAATGCAACTAAAACCTGTAACACAATATTATATCCTATCGTTAACAAAAGACATCGTCTTGAAGTACACCTATGAATGACTTACCCTAACCGTAACACTTAGATCTGTAGCTCTCCTCTGCGGGGTCATAAATGGGCGTACCAGTTCAATTAGATACCTGCATACATCTTTGGACAATCTAAATATTTGAATAAATTGATGTTCCATTAAAATTTCAAAAGCATCTATATGGTTATAACTAGAGGGCGGATTGATATGCACATAAAAAGCCACATATATGCGCATATATATGCACCAAATATGTTAAAGATATGCAGTCAGTTTGTTAAAATATGCAACATTATATGCAAAATATCCGTACCAAGAAATAATAAACAACCTGTATTAAACAAAAACTGTTATTATGTGAAAAAGGTTCTTAATGAAATTAAAAAAATTAAGTCATTAAAATAATAATAATGTATATGTGTAATATTAACTACAAATAATCTTACGATCAGTTGGAGAATTAAACATATTATTCTGATCATCGCTTTTGTGCCTATAACAATTTACAATAAGGTGTTTTTCCAAATTGTTTAAATTAAATCCTTATCAGATAAAATATATCCCCGTTCGATCAAGTGGATGTAGGGACACGACTGAGAAATCGCGGTAAGAAATGCAAGGCAGCTCCATCTAAATCTCGATATGATCGAATGCTACGGGGAAATTATAGCAGTAACGTTTCTCTTACCTTCTACAGGAATTTTTGAAGGTTTTCTTTTTTAGATTTTAATCTTTTATTTAAAAAGTTTCATTTACTGTGCTCGTTTGAGGAGATGTGAGAAATTTTTTTAAGTAAAATGTCAGATTTATTCAGAAATGCACAAATTATGCAATAATATACACATTTTACAAAAATATGAACATTGCTGCAAATATATGCAAAATATGCAAAATTAAATTGGTGTCATATAACTCGCATTAATGTGATTCACCTAGAAACGGAAGGGTACTTTTACAGCATCAATATTCAACAATATGCATTTTGCATATAATCCGCCCTCTAGTTATAACGATTATGCCTTTGAATTTGAACACCTTCATTTTCAATTCCTTCTAAATGCTCAAGATTTATAATATATTGGATGTCATCCATCCTAACTATCTTAAAGAAAACTCAAACAGCACAATATAGAATATACTATAGCAGCCAAATAATTTAGCAATAATAATAATTAAACAATTAATTTAATAATAACGGCTGGTAGAATTGTCATACTATTAAAAATTTCATTTAATTAGGTTGATATGTAATTGTCAGAGGTTATGTTTATTTTTTATCCCTCCACCTCCACATAACCACTCGCAAAAATTTGCGGCCACAAAAAGGTGCTCGCTGTATACACGTATACGCAACAATTTTGCGAATGATCAAGAATACCGGTTTGCAATTTTCATTCGACTTTTAGCGTTTGCGTATAACCTTGAAAACTGCGCATGGTCAAGAATAGGCCCCCTGGAAGGGACGCGTAAATCCATGAAAGTGAGGCAAAATTTGAAGTTAGGCAACCCGCAGTGTGGACGTGAAATTATCTCTTTCTATCTTATTTAGATACATAAGTTGCACTCCATTTCTCACCTTTTTAAGAGAATTATTTTGATGCTATTAAAGAAATTATAGCATAAAATTGGCTTTTTATTTTTCAAAGTAAATTGTCCTTCACAAATAGAAGCTAAATAAGGAAAAAATTTTCAACGTAAAGTTTTTGTTAAAAGGCAATAATAAATAACCATATCGTCCGTTTTACACAATATAAGTTCAACACAAGAAAAATCGCTACCAAATAATTATTTATTATACTTTATTCAAGCGACGGAGAATTTACCAAACTTATTACAACGAGATTGACAAAGACAGGTTACCGTCCTCTTTTTCTGTTTGCCCCTGACACAAAAACTGATTGTTGAAATACGGCGTGGGTCCATTCCAGGTACGTATAGTATACAGTTCATTGGGTAAATGTCACAGTCACAACATCGTAAAATAAAAATGATAAAATTTTACAGAGAACTATTTTTTTTCGAGTTACATTACTTCGTTAGTCCTCTACTAGGTGGCCGACAGTAGCGCTCTAAAGCTACAGTGACTGTATTACAAACAGTGACGATAAGCGTGGTATCGATTTTGATTGGCCGTGGTATATTTTGCATCTTAATGGCGGCCTGACCCAAGGCCATCTCAAATAGACCTGACTGTGTTTACCCAAATACTTTACTGATCATCAGCGTGTGATTTTTATTTTGATTTAGTAAGTTGCTAGGATACCACCGTTGAGTTCATATAAACCCGCCCACAATTTTGCCTCTTAATGGCGGATAATCGCCGCTTGTCGTCACTGTTTGTAATAAAGTCACTGTATCTAAAGCCAGAGTCAGTAGATTAACAGAGTACCAGTGCCGCAAGGTCCGCAAGCCTTTGAGGCGACAAATGCCGCCCTGGCAGCCATGTTTAAGCTGCATTTATAGTGTCGGTATCGGTATGCAATAAGAAATAAGAAATAAGCGGTAAGGAAATGAACTTATGGATAACCTGTATAGCATTTATAGTAGAAATAAGAATTTTATTTCTTACCGTTACCGTTACCGAATCGGGAATATTCGTATACAGCCGTGAGCTTACGAGCTAAGAAAAGACAGATGACATCAATATAAATCAGGTGTTAAAGAAATATTTGAGTGAAATATATACTTAATTCAAGAATCGATGGGAAAATATTACGCCAAGTTGATTTTAATTTTACAATCGTACCTTAGGTAACCTAAGAATCGTACCATAAACATAGTAATAATTTAAATTAAACACTTTGTGGAATGTGAGTCGTGGATAATTTCATACACAGAACCGTGACTAATGTGTAAATCGGATGCGACGCCATCTTTGGTCACTCGCTTATCTGCTGTAACCATGTCTAGAGCTTGCTGAATGTTGTCGACAGTGGTGGAGGTTGACGTCGACCAGCTCCCTCTTTTTGTGTTACGCTTGTTCGGGCACTTCTCTTGTGACAAAAGTCTCCGGTGAATCTCAGCATCTTTCACACCCTGTGACCACAAAAATCAGGCCTACTCTGTTACCGATAAAGAACTATAAATGCGTTTTTATTTCTTACTGCTATTGCTTATTTCTTATTTCTTATTGCATACCGATACCGACACTATAAATCCAGCTTTAGTCCATATACATAAGATAGACTTACGAAAGTGGGCGTAATATTTAATAAAATGCCGTGTTGTTGTGCCGTTAAGTGTATTTGTTTTATTATATTCTGAACAATTTAGTCAGAACATCATCTACTTTATCGAGCGTGTAGTGAGCAGACCTGCCAACCTAAGAGTGAGAAAATGCGGGAGGCGTTTGGAAAACGTATCGTATGGGGGGGGGGGGGGGGGTCATATTTTTGGGATCAAAATGGGACATTTTTTAATTATTTTTTAGAATGCAAAATTAATGTTATTGATTAAATTTTAATCTAAACAATACAGTAATTTATTTTACGAGAAACAAAGTTTAGTAGCCCCTTGTTGCTGAAAAATACATACTTCTTGATTATTTTCATGAAATGTATTAAATGAAAACAAGGAAGTAAAAAACACACAGGTTGTTTAACTTTGTTATTAATCGGTACAGCTCAAATGGAAATAGCTATCGTCGAGGTATAACCTCTACGGTATTCACGTACAGGCTGATGATGACAGCGAAAAATAAACGCGCTCATCAAAAATTCCCTCGCGAATGATAACTTGGAAATTGCGGGAGTTTATCATTGTATTGCGGGTAGCGGGAGTTTGTACTAAAATGCGGGAGACTCCCGCTTTTTGCGGGAGAGTTGGCAGGTCTGAGTGAGTGAAGCGCGGAAAGGACTAAACATGGCGGAGGTTGCGGTACTCTGTTAATCTACTGAGTCTGCTCTAAAGCGGCGGACTAACTTTTATCATGACGCTGTTTTTAAAGGGTATTGCTTCTCTTACCTATTCTATACTCTTTGATAATAGTGAAAGAAGCAAAATACGCAGGAATTTTCACACTTAATTTTTTACCTTTCCCGGACGTTTTTTTCCCTGCAAATTTGGATTTAATACCTGGGGTAGTACCGAAATCTAAATATCTGCCACTAATATAACTCCACAAATATCCCCCAAATTTAGACCTTTTTATTATAAACCTTAACAACGTGGTGATAACGATCAATTTCTCGACGTCAAAATACCAGTTGTCCAAAAATTTAAATTTCCCAGACAATTTTGACGTCACACTAATGGGGTCTCTTGCAAAACATTCAACTGTACGCTATTGAACTGTACACTATAATACGCAACTGGAAAGGAAACGCTAATAAGTAACACTAAAGCCACAGCCAAGGTAGGCAACCCTCAACGAATGGTTATCGCTATCTCTTTCCTTCGCACGCAAAGTCATACTCAACGCCGTAACATGAGAAATAAAATCCTACCACAACAAGCTAGAAAGCGACAGAAGTACCTACTCCGCATCTGTCTTCTGGCTTCAACGCCTACAATGCATTGGAATAGTTCGTATCCCTGCCCAGTTCAATGTTGCAAAATAGAGCCCCTAGCATAGATCTTAAGATCTATGGTCCCTAGCAACTCTATTGCAAAGCAAAAAAAGCAAAATTACTTGCATTGCAATCTGGTGGTTATTTGCTACACTAACCACAGAGTATCCCACAAACCACTAAAAATAGACTGTCCACTTCTATAGAAAAATAGTTGGTAGAGAAATGCGGGACGGCGACTTCACAAGAGGAAAAGGGTAGGTTGAGTGACGCCCACAGCACCTTATTGGTTAATGCTTTATTGGGGGAAAATTTGAATTGAAATAAAGTAAGGTTATTGTTTTAATAAAATCATATTTATGGTTATGTTTATCATTTATGTATCTATTGAAAATGAAATAAGACATTTAGTTACAATTTACATGATATATAACAGTGAAAACAGTACCTATTCTACAAAATAATACATCTGCCGACTGCCGGATCGCCGGATGAATTTGTTGAAATTGTACAATGCAATGCTGGCATAACAACACTTTTGGAACGTTCAGCAACAGTTTTTTCTTCATAACCCTGAAATAAATGTGGATATGAAGACTCATATGAAACTCATAAATATAATCAATTAAAAAAATAATATTGTATCAAGCTTACTTTATATATTGGAAATGCATCATTACGTAATAAAATTGTGCTGAAGTCTTCAATAATGTCACTTTATAAAGGGAAACCCACTACGTTAGTAGTAGGGATAACATTTCTCTGGGGAAACCCATGTCCAATTTTTACATTCTCCATTAATAAATTCAACCCATTTGTTAAAAATGGACTTTAAATATAAATGTTTTGGGTTTTGAAACCTACATCTACAGACTTTTCTATTCCTATTCTTCCATATTACACATGCGATGACCATGTTATGTTCTTAATTCTAACAAATAGCGAAAAAGTAAATATAGGTAGGTACGCAAGTTTAAAAACTTACCAGAAAACTATAAACTTTAATACACAATAAGTCAATAAGTAATAAACAACAAAATATAAACGCAAAACCCAATAATGAACGGTTATGTGACGCTGATGTACTTCACATATTTTAAACGAAAAATACCGCCGTAAAATCAAACGCTTATCACTTCGTTTGAAATGTCACAATTTAATTTTATAATTCTCAGTACCAACTAATTTTGTGAACAGGTTAACCAACCTACAAATCCCCTTTCCTCTTGTGAAGTCAACACCCGCATTTCTCTACCAACTATTTTCCTATAGCAGTCTTAGATCATATATATGATCTAAGATAGCAGTGGACAGTCTATTTTTAGTGGTTTGTGGAGTATCCTTCTCTGTGCACTAACCGTACACCGTAGGTTGCATTCGATTTAATTCGATGCTTTTTTTTATTCATTGATTCATTGAATGTGTCCATTCTGATAATTCAAAATTGTGTCTTATCATATTGTAATTATGTTTATAGATTGTAAATTATACAATTTATTCATTAATTGTGGACTATGGGTACATTCATTTGAACTTTGAAACCAATTTATGTAGCTCAGTAGCTGTTCCATTCCTTTTTATTAATTCAACATACTTATTTAATTAGAATACAAGGAGATGCCTCATTTAAATCCATTCGTTTATTGGGCACAAAATGAGGAGACAATTTTTCTTAAAATAGATCTGAAAGATGTTAAGGTGAGATTATTTCTTATATTATTTCATTATAACCTTAAATTTTTAGAATCCCGATATTAAATTTGAGGAACGTTATTTCCAATTTGAAGCACAAGGTGTAGGAGCCCACGGTAATGAAAATTATGGATTTTCTCTTGACTTCTATTCGGAAATCAATTATGATGTTTGTATAATGATGTACATTTTCTAAAAATCCATAACATTCGTATGTATTTAGGCGAGCGTTTGTAAAGTCCTTGGTAGCAAAATCGATTGTAACATAGTTAAGGCAAAGAAAAGTTGGTGGCCACGTTTGACGAGCAAACCTCAAAAACCTGGTTGGTTAAAAATTGATTTCGATCGTTGGCAATCAGAGGATGATTTAAATAGCGAAGATGAAAAGTTACGTGACATTCGCGATGATTATGCAGATCTGTACGAGCGACTAAAAAAGGAAGAATTTGGATATACGAAAGGTATTAGATTCGAATTGTACCAGGTGTACAACTAAGAAAGAAGGGCGGCCATTGCCATTGCCTGTTATATTGCCACATTTTTGACTATATCTTCAGTTCTACAAAAACTATTGAGATAATTTTTTTTTAAAATACTCCCTTATTAATTTTTCTTCCAATACCAGTGAAAAAAACATTTGGTATCATTTGAATTTTTTTAGAAAAGTCCACCGGTTTGTTCCTTCAACAAGTTGCACCCTCTATTGGTAGACGGACATGAGAACTTATTATGGTTTTGGATTTGTTTGATAATATTATGTATTACCTTAACATCGAGACCAATCTTGACAAATTCAAGCAACCCATTTTGAAGTTAACACGATTTTTTTCAATAACATTATATGGTCCCCCCTCCCTTTATTTTGACAGCGATCGTACAAATTCATTAAGCAAAGTTTTACGTATTGATCACTAGTTTACAATGAATATATTTTTTTATATACATTACTGAGGAAAATTGCCCAAAAAATGGGAAATTCAATTTGAAATCGGTGAAACGCCCTCTGGCGGCAATGATAGGAAATTAAACATAATTTGCAGCATTTTCTCTTGGCCACATTTATTATAAGATTTTTTATTTCACTGTTCAGTCTCAAATGGCCGACTTCCTTTCTTAGTTATACACCTGGTACGTGACTATGTTAAATTATAATATTGTTACAGAGGATTTAAAGAAAGTTTACTTTATCATTTACAATTTGGCAATGTTTGTTGGTTTTACGTATGTGGTTGCAATTCAGAGTGTGTGTTATTTGCGCGATGGAGCCGACTCGTTTCTCGAATTTTACAATGCAATAGGTTCAGTGATGAAATATTTGCATTTTTTCCAATTTTCTGAAATCATTTTGATACTGATTGGTTGGAGAAGTGGAGCAGTTTTACCTGCATTCATGCAAATAGTAGGACGACTGCTTGTAATTAATTTATTAATTGATCCAGAACCACGACTCCATAAAGAAGGTGTTCTGTTTTTGTTATATTTCATCTGGTCCTCCATTGAATTAATTCGGTAAGTTTTCAAAGACATCACTCTTATTGCTGCTGTATCACATACTTTTTTAGGTATCCGTATTATATTACTCAAGTGTGCAATATTAAAGTTCCGTTGCTGAAATGGTTAAGATATAATGTATGGATAGTGTCGTACCCCATAGGTTTCACTTGTGAAGCCATTGTTATGTACACATGTATTCCATATTTAGAAGAAAGCAAACGATTTTCGGTATCAATGCCTAATGCTTACAATTTCTCATTTTCATTTGCCGCTGTGATAAGAGTATTTCTTTTAACTTGTATGTTTCCACTTGCCGTTTTTCTAATGACACATATGTATAGAGCTAAAGTTAAGAAGTTTTCATCAAAGTCTTGGGAAAAAACAAAATAACTTAGATTTTATTTGCTTCTATCAAATATCTTTTTCTACCATTTTTTTTCAATTGAAATTGTATAACTAAAATATACTTATCTTTGTCTAAATCACCCTTCCTTAATAAATTTCCTTAATAACTAGTAATGTCTTATTATGGTGAGGATTTTTAAAATGCCTACTTTTAAGATGTAGAATAAAATACGTTATAGCGTTATATAAATTCTTGGTCTTTAATTTGTAATACCCTCTGCCTGTATTAGGTACAATAATACAATTTTTCTTATACAAACACCAAATAAAAGGAAAAAAACAATTGACTTTCCTTTGATGTTAATACTTGATTTGTTTGATACAGAAATTATGAATATGTACAGACCTAACCCACCTATAATTGATATATGCCTACTTTGAATTAAGGGACATTATTATACAGGGTGTCCCAGGTTTAATGATCAGGACTTTTGTAGAAAAACACATTTTAAGGCGGGTTGCTCCTATAAACATAGTTCCTAAAATTCTTTGTTTCTGAGATACAGGGCTTTAAAGTTTTCTAAAAAATAAAGTTTTTATTTATTTATTTCCAAACTGTGGCAATAATTCAAACCAAAATTGGCATATAAGATATAAGGACAGAGGGCCACAAGATTGAAGAATATCAATTTTTTTAATCAACCAGTTGCGGAGATATGGGTAATCCGTTCTATTAATTTGATAAATAAAAAGAGTACGGCCCTGAATTAAATATTCGAAATATACTTTTCGATGGAGCATTCAATTCTGAACAAAAAATGTCTCTAGACTTTTTTTCGTTTCTGTTAGCGTGCGGCCGCAAACTAGATTTTTGTCATTTATTTCACGAAAAATGTATTTTGGCTGTGTACAAAAATTATGGTTGCCATGGATCTTATGCTCTGTTCATGTATCTTGTGTGTCAGTTTTGGTTTGAATATTTCAATAATTCGGAAATAAATAAATAAAACCTTTATTTTTTAGAAAATTGTGACGCACTCTGTATCTCAGAAACAAAGAATTTCAGGACCTATGTATGAGCAACCCACCTTAAAATGTGTTTCTCTACAAAATGTCAAAGTTCTGATCATTAAACCTGGGACACCCTGTATACAGGGTGATTCATTAAGAATGTCCAATCTCTGAACTGTAGATTCCAGACCTCGAAATATGATGATTCTGCCCAACATGCCTTATACAAATATTGATAGTTTCCGAGATACCGGGTGTTTAAAGTTTAAATATGAATTTTGATTTTCGCAATAACTTTCTATTTTTTCACAATTTCTTTTTGAAAATTGGCAGTTTTACCTTTTTTTGCATGAGGATTGCCAATTTGGACTCTAATTTAGCATTGCTAATAGAGGGCGCTAGTTATACTTGGTTGTGTTTAGTAAATCTAAGCAAAAATTTTTTTCGGCTGAACTATTAGCAAACTAAATACTAATAATAAAATATGGAAAAGCGTTAGATTCTACAAAAAAAAGTTACTCTTGTTTGATTCGTGTAACTCGATCAGTTATCGAGTTATTTGCTTCTAAACAGTTCAATAAATTTTAATTAAAAAAAAAATTTATTCTCTAAATGTGTAACAACAATAAACTATTATTTATGATCCGTTTTCGCAAAGATCTCTTCATATCAAATAATCCTTGTCTATTATTTTTAATCACATTAATTAATTGTTATTGCGAAAATCAAAATTCATATTTAAACTTTAAACACCCGGTATCTCGGAAACTAACAATATTTGTATAAGGCATGTTGGGCAGAATCATCATATTTTGAGGTCTGGAATCTACAATTCAGAGATTGGACATTCTTAATATCACCCTGTAGAATACATATAGTAACTACAGTAGCAAAGATTAGGGAGGTAATCTTTGTACAGTAAGTAGTAGTACATTCTTTGATGATATAATTCATACTCTGGCAATGTAACATAAGTCATTAAGTTGTAAATCAAATTGTTCTATTTTCAAGTTTCCATAGGTTTGTTTTGAGCACCTCTCACCCTTATGGAACTGGTTTTTACCTTGCATTTCAGGTACAATACAACATTATAAATGACACTTGATTTACCACTTAATAACTTTTGTTACATTGCCCAGTAGGTATATGGACTATATTTGGGTGTTTTTGCATTTTTACGACTTGCCAGGTAATTAGTGGAAGAAAAATAATTACCTTTTTTAAACCATTTTTGAAATGGAATATACAAAAATATGCCTACAGTTTTTATATTTTTTTATACTCATACAAAAGTGCATTGATTTTCGTGGAGGATACTTCGAAAAACAATAAAGCCTGTAAGTGCTTTATTCCAGGTCTATATGCAACACTTAAAAGACAACCCTCATCGTACTAATTAGTACCTACCTACCTAAGTAGGTACCTATTAGTAAGCTAACAATCTAAATTTGTAAGTGAATTTTTGAATTTATTTTAACAAAAACAGTTTTTGGGAATAAATTCTTGGTAGAGTGGTCTCAACTCTCAAGTTGAGAACATGACCACAGCATATAAAACATATGCTGTGACATGACAGACACCATTAACTGTCTGCGCGGCGGGAAAATTCCAGTGGCGTAACATTTTAAACCGAGAATAAAGTTACACAGAAACGAAATAAACACACAAGGTGCACACAAGGGACGCCAATGACAACAACAAAGTGTCTCCCCTTCGGTAACAATTTGGACTCGCCCGATCTGGTTTGCGGCGCATGATGACTAATGTCATGTTCTTAACTTGAGACCACTCTATCCCCAAGCCCAATGTAACAATTTGTATTCAAGTTGCCAGAACTTGTTAATTTGTTATCAAAAAAAACTGTTGTGCCTCTAACTTCTTGGAAGTCACAACACTTTGTGGAACAACATTTTTTTTGAATTTGAATATACTGTAACGATTTGTAAACATAATCTCATAATTTTAAGCCACTTTATGACTACCTATAGGTACCCAGTGGCGGATTTCCAGTCTTGGCCGCCCTAGGCTATGTAGTACCAGCCGCCCCTTTCTCAGCTTCCATCATTTTATTTAAAATTGCTCCCTAAGTCCCAACACTCCCAACCCAATATGATTTTTAAGAATACAAATTTTATTTATACAAAATGAACACGTATAGTACTTACTACTTACCTAATAAAAGAAAACAAAACATATTTCAACGAAAACGGAAAACTACAAATATACAAACAACATTCTGCTGTTGACATAGCACTCTTCAATTACTTATCAATCAACTCAAAACAAAACTAAAAACGCACGTAAAATTCAGAGTAGGAAATTATTTTTTGTTTACAGTGCAGGACTGCACGCCGAACTACTGAGCGTTTTTTGCACACAATGTTTTATTTTCTTGGGGTCGTTTCTTGTTATCATTCATTCTCATTCATCGGTGTATTTTTTGCCCACTATTGGCCGCCCCTAATATCTGGCCACCCTAGGCCCGGGCCTAGTGGGCCTTATGGGAAATCCGCCACTGTAGGTACCTACAGTCAAAAGTGCGCTCTGGGGGTTCACTTCACGAAACATAGAGAAATGGTTTAATTTGTTTGTATCTTTAACTAATATAATTAATAAGTCGTATGTACTAATTTATAATCATAATCTCATCATTTGTAACCAAAGTTAAAGTAGTGTACAAAGTAGGTTAAGTCAAATATTAGTTTGGCCTGGTTTGGCTGAGAAGTTCGTAGGGTGACACTTAGGTGGCGTCATTAGAATTAATTCCAACAATGAATAAATAGTGTCATTTAATAATAATAATAATAATAATGTTTATTCACACCGTCAATACAATTAATAATGCATGATGTTTTATTCATTGAATTCCAAACTCTATAGGTAATTCCCAGTGAACTCTAATATAACTGGAAGGGACGCTCATGTATCGCGCAAATGTACTCGTTGAAGCAGGCGTAAAAGACAAAGATAGATTGAGCTGGTAGTACAACTAACCTTGTCTGATAACTTATGTACAAGTAGTACACCAACAGTTTTATCATATATGTAATACACAATATATCATTTATAAACCATTCATTTAAATTCCTTTATACAAGTTAAACAAGGACAACAATTCCACCACACTGCGGGTTGCATAAGTTACAAAACTGCTTCAATGTTCAGTGTTGTTGCTTCCCTTCCAGTTATATTAGAGTTCACTGATAATTCCATATGATTTTTAGTTAGTACCAACCTTCACTACCAACAGGAAGGAATGGAAGTCGGTGACAGATGAAGCCATGGCCGACTAGACCTGTAAGCACTGACCTGTCTGTAAGGCATATACAGGGTGTCCCACTGCTCCGTAATCGGTCGATAACTCAATGTGGGTTGAAGATACAGAAAAAAGTTTCAAATAAAAGTTGCTTTGATTTGAATTGCGCATCTTTTAAAAATATTCTTATATCTACAGTATGTTGCATTTTCACGTGGCAGGAAAATGTCACTTTTTTTTAAATGGCACACCCTGTATTTTTTTCTCTTAATGTATCGACCAACCATATTTATATCACGCCTGAAATTTTTTTTGATATTGGATGTGCGGTTGCCAAGTTATTAATTATTTTGTCAAAATTTGGTACAATTCAAGATCGGACTATAATATTCATAACTAAGTTATTCTTCAAAAAAGGAAAAATTTATTTAACGAATAATATTACCCTAATGTCGTGTTACTCTACAAAAAAAAACTAAGTGATTAATTTTATACCGAGTGTTTAAAATGAGAATTCAAACTTTGTGAACTTTAAATAGAATTTATACGAATATTTTAAATGGAACACCCTGTATTTTTATTTACCATCAAATTCTCGACAAAAACCCCTATTCAACGGTGTATTATTTCCTGGTATTATTTTTTGTACTTTTGTTAATATTTACGATTTTTAAAATTTCACGTAAAAAAAATTTGTTAAAAGTAATTTTTATTTAATTATTATTACAAAATACCGTTTAAATAGTTGGTATCAACGCAAAAGAACAAAACTCAAGTCCTGTGACTATCTTAAGTTCTAAATAATTAAAGCAAAACAACAGTCAGAGGTGCGCGCGAGAATTGGATTTACTGTACCCTAATAAATTAGAGGAGGCCCTGTTCCTTGGCCGCCAAGGTCACCGGACCTTACCTTTATGGATTACTATCTTTGGGGGACTGTTAAATCTCAAATATATCAACAGCTACCACAACACGAGATGACATGAAAATTTGAATTCGAGAGGCGTTTCGACCGATTACTCCTATGATTTTAAACAATGTGAGATTATTTAGGGTTAGGCTTCAAAAGTGCATTGATCAAAGTGGAAGACATTTTGAACATTTACCTTAATGAGAGATATTGTTGTATTTATTTTCTATTTTAATTTTCGAGAAACACCGTTTATTAAAAATTCGAGAAATACCGTTTACTAAAAATTTTGTTTTAATTATTTACAAATTAAGATAGTCACAGGACTTGAGTTTTGTTCTTTTGCGTTGATAACAACTATTTAAACGGTATTTTGTAATAATAATTAAATAAAAATTACTTTTAACAAATTTTTTTTACGTGAAATTTTAAAAATCGTAAATATTAACAAAAGTACAAAAAATAATACCAGGAAATAATACACCGTTGAATAGGGTTTTTTGTCGAGAATTTGATGGTAAATAAAAATACAGGGTGTTCCATTTAAAATATTCGTATAAATTCTATTTAAAGTTCACAAAGTTTGAAATCTCATTTTAAACACTCGGTATAAAATTAATCACTTAGTTTTTTTTTTGTAGAGTAACACGACATTAGGGTAATATTATTCGTTAAATAAATTTTTCCTTTTTTGAAGAATAACTTAGTTATGAATATTATAGTCCGACCTTGAATTGTACCAAATTTTGACAAAATAATTAATAACTTGGCAACCGCACATCCAATATCAAAAAAAAATTCAGGCGTGATATAAATATGGTTGGTCGATACATTAAGAAAAAAAAATACAGGGTGTGCCATTTAAAAAAAAGTGACATTTTCCTGCCACGTGAAAATGCAACATACTGTAGATATAAGAATATTTTTAAAAGATGCGCAATTCAAATCAAAGCAACCTTTATTTGAAACTTTTTTCTGTATCTTCAACCCACATTGAATTATCGACCGATTACGGAGCAGTGGGACACCCTGTATATTGTACCTTTGAGAAATTTCTCAAAGATACACAGGGTGTCTCCAAAAACACGTTACAAACATTAAAAAAGACCACAAAATAACTTTGAATGACCGTAACGCGAAGTTGATCAACATAGCTGATACATGAATAGTTTGGGCACGCAAAGCTCTGTGGAAAGTGGGTGCCGCAAGAGTTCACAATCGATCAAAAACAACAACGTGTTGATGGTTCGGAGCAATGTTTAAAGCTGTTAAACGGCAATAAAAATGAGTTCTTGCGTTGATATGTGACAAAGGATGAAACATGGCTCCGTCACTACACTCCAGTGTCCAATCGGCAGTGAGCTAGACGAACCCACTCCAAAACGTGGAGAAACGCAACACTCGGCTGGCAAGGTTATAGCGTCCGTTTTTTGGGATACATATGGAATAATATTCATCGACTATCTCGAAAAACAATCAACAGTGATTACGTTGTTGGAGCGTTTGAAGGATGAAATCGCGAAAAAACGGCTCCATATGGTGAAGATAGAAGTGTTGTTTGTTTGTTTGTGTTGTTTCATCATGGCATGACAATGTACCGTGTCACAAATCAATGAAAACCATGGTAAAATTGAATACTTCCTCATCCACCATATTCTCCAGATTTGGCCCCCAGCGACTATTTCCTGTACGCAGATCTCAAGAGAATGCTCGCTGGAAAGAGATTCAGCACTGGTGATGAAGTAATCGCCGAAACAGAGGCCTATTTTGTGGCTAAAGAAAAATCGTACTACAAAAATGGCATCGAACAGTTGGAAAATCGTTGGAATCGGTGTATCGCCCTCGAAGGCAATTATCTTGAATAATAAAATCGAATTTTGCCAAAAAAATGTTTTTTTCTGTTAGCCTACAAACTTTTCAGCCGAACTGTACACACAGCTTTAAGGGGGGGTTCAAGAACTTTTTGGTTGTGGTTTGGATGTGGGCTGGATACATTTTGCGAGGCCCTCTGGTGGAGCAAAATGATGGATTTTATAAATTTGTGAAACTGCACACAAAATTTTGCCCCCCCCCCCCCCCCCCCCGTAAGATAATATTTGGGCCCCATTTCCATAATTTAAAAAAAGTTTCCATTGGAACATTTATTTACGCATTGTGTAAAATAAAAGGAAAAGATTTTTTTTACATTTTTTTAAGAGGAGTTTGGTGGATCCCTAAAAACAGGGCCCCATGTCTGCGACCCAGAGTTTGTCTCATTTGTCTATGGCGCCTAAGCTATCAATTCCTGCGAGGTGCGGCGCGGCGCAGCGTGTCATACCGAAGGTTTGGTCTACGTGACCACTCGTGACAAACATAATCACACATTGAACGAGCTTGCGACTTTGTTGCGACCAGGGCCGGCCTAAGGCGAAAATTGCAAGTGTGCAAGACTCACATTTTATGCCCCTACCAGCCCTCCCCGATTTTTTTTTGAAATTCATCATCAAGTAGTGATCAGCCCGAAGACTGGTTGGAGTTGGACACGTGTCTCCATTCTTTCCTATCCTGCGCTAACCTACGCATTTCCATAAAAGTGGCACATCCCACATCCCATTTTGAAATTCAAGGTCTAAAAACACAGTGTTTGTGCACTTTTGCGCTTTTGGCTAGATAAACAAAGGCTTGGGAGGGGAGGCAGGAAGATTAGTCACAATCCTTCCCGATTCCCGCGTCCCGCCACACGGGCAGACGACTGCTCTACTGACCCTGGACGACGGACGTGCGTCAGGGACATCAGACTACTGTAATTCTGAACTCGTTGGGGAAGATCTTCGGTTTTACCTTGAAATTCAACTGTAATA
This sequence comes from Pyrocoelia pectoralis, assembly GCA_036250285.1. Taxonomy (NCBI): domain Eukaryota; kingdom Metazoa; phylum Arthropoda; class Insecta; order Coleoptera; family Lampyridae; genus Pyrocoelia; species Pyrocoelia pectoralis. Next base: position 69,653,273 of record CM070074.1, read on the forward strand.
GTTTTGAGACAAAGTTCCTTCTAGTTTAAATATTTCTGCCCAACATTTAAATCAATTTCTAAAAGTTTGCCAAATGTTTTTTTTTACCAAACTTGGACAATTGTATGCCCCTCCAAAAGGCTCGAGTGTGCGGCTGCATACGTCGCACACCCCTCAGGCCGGCCCTGGTTGCGACTGATCAATAAAATCAATAAAAGTTGATTTAGCGTTTTGGCAGAGGGCGACGTTGACACGAGCCGAATGAAGGGACCTACATACGTTCGGTTCTAATTGGTGAAATAGGCAAAACTATCCAGTTGAAATGAAACTCACTCAGCCTTCCCCATGATTCATTTAATACGAAAATTATTGAAAAGTAAAGTTGAAAAATTATTTTTTACTTTTCAATAATTTTCGTATTAAATGAATCATGGGGAAGGCTGAGTGAGTTTCATTTCAACTGTTGCGTTTTACCCCATTCATTTAGAGAAATAATTTTTCCAACGATATGGAACCCATTAATCAGGCAAAACTATTTTTAATCGTTACCCAAAATTTCTCAAGAACGGACCCCCTTTGAGATTCGCCCGCATTGCGCGGTCTGCGGCATTGTAGTTCCGCCACTGTGAAAAGGGATTCAATTTGCAATATCTAAATTGAGATGCCCTATTTCCCTTCATATTTTGTATTATATTACGCACTTAGGGAAACGCTGTAAGAGCATTTTGCCAAATAACAAGCCAATGGGATTTATCGTTTTATAATGAGTAAAATCTTTAATCTTTACTAGCGGTGCCGGTCACGGCTTTAATGATCCTAGCTAAATATTTTTCATGAGTTAAAGAAAGAAAGCTGCATAAACCTCCGAGACGCGAGGCCCCTCGGACCGCGAGGCCGTAGGCGGTGGCCCACGTCGCCCACGTCTTACGCCGCTTCTGAAAGTAATGTTTAACTTTGTGAGTGAAGAGTTTCCGAAACTAGCGAAAGCGAAACGCGTGGAGAAATTTCACGAACAAAGTAAAACTTACTTTAATGTTTATCTCGCATAATGAAGAATAATAGTAGTGATACATTGTGTGTTCCTGGCGATATTGAAAATGCTGCAAAATAAGCAATGTTTGAATTCACTGAACCCGTCTTTTAAGCATAGTAGATAGAAAAAAATCAAAAATAAGGAACTCGTCAACTTTGTGGAGTAAGCAAAAATTTCAAGGTGATAACATTCTTAAAGCGGAAAAATGAAGCTTATAGTCCCAAAAATCAAAAACCCTTACGTTTGAACAAGTCCAGGGGTTTATAAGTGAGGTGAGGTGCCAGATGAAAAAAACTTGATGGTAAAAGTTGCTACTATTTTCGCAGAGACGGATTTACGAATTTGCCGCCCCTAGGCTGGAAATATTTTGCCGCCCCTCATCTACAACATCTTTTTATTTCTACTGCTGTTAAACAATATTTAATATTCACAAACTAAAATATTGTATTTTTTCATGATTGGAATTTGTCTAGATGTCATTTTATTATTTAATTTTTTTAACCCCAATATTTGCCGCCCCTTAAAATTTGCCGCCCTAGGCTATAGCTTTTCTAGCCCTATGGTAAATCCGACTCTGTATTTTCGGAATATATGGAGCATGCCGGCGTGAAGTGCTGTGCAATTTATTAATAGAAGACATTGAAGTAATAGATAAATCATTGATTGTTAAAATTCTAAATACTAAAACTAAAATAAGTTCTTTTTGCAGTATTGTAGAATACATTGACTATCATAGTAAGTACGCTGTTATTAATTATCGAAGTTTTTCCTGAAATACCACAACTCACATTATAAATAGACTGCCAACCTAGTTGGTATGAACGCGTTTGTGAAATTGCCCTATTGCTGTACGAATGATCCCAACAGCCTAGCTCCAGTGTAAAAGGAGCATTATCCACTTCATTTCAAGAATGCTGATGAAATTGGCAACTCAGTTAGTTCAAATGTGGCTCTTTAAAATCGTAAGGTATTAACAAAGAGAATCTTTATATACTCTTTGGTATTAATATTAGCAATTTTTCTAATGGGTGAACTGTTTTCCCTGGGACACTGCGTGGCCCATTGTACCGATAATATAATAATATACCTACCTATTTATAAAATTGTGTATAAGTACTGTTCATAATAAAACCATTGAACTATATGAATAAAACTTGAAAGTTCGTTTGAAAACTTAATGCTTATATCAAAGAACGTAATATATACACGTTCTTTGCTTATACCTATGTAGGTACTTCTTCTACTAACTGCTATTTGGTTAAAAATAAAAGGATAGTGATAAAAATCAAAAATATTTTTTATTTCTGACCGGGATATTATAACCTTATATCGTCATGGTTATGCTATCAATAAATCGGGTTATAACTCCCTTGGGCTATCTATTAAAGATCCTTTAATTCCCTTTATCTTTTACAGGTAAAAATGAAACAAGAAATGCTAAAAAATATTTATGAAATGAAAACCAAAACATAGTTTATTTATTCACGTCATTAAAAATTTAATAATAAATGTACAACTTTGAAATGTCCCCTCAAAATGCAAAAATGAACAAAATTTTATTAAAATCCGTCAGAAATAATATTATCTATGCACCACGGGAATTAATGGGTCTCAATTACCTCGGGCAATTGCTGTCCGTCGGGCCAAAGGCTACTTTGTAAACGACAGCTATTAAAAATGTCACTTTTAATGACAGTAATACAAAAATAGTTATTTATTATACATGGGAAAAAAGTAGTAGATTTTAGCTCGAGGTTGTGTTGCCTCGACGCGAAGCGGAGGGAGACAAAAAACCGAGAGCTAAAATCTACTATTTTTCTTGCGTATAATACACTATTTTTTTCTGTGCCGGGAAAAACGACGACTTAAAAGTATTTTTGAAGTTTTAATCTGTTGTAGGTAATAGCGACAGTTATAGTCCAAGAGCTGGTTGCAAAAAAGCTGGCCTATCGAGTAACAGCATGAAATGATTTTTGAAAGCTAGTACTTATACAGACCATCCATAAAATCTTTGGCTGCCTAGGCGGAACCTGTACAGAAATTCGCCATGCCCTCTCTCCCGAATATTTTTTGGCACGTTACTGTATCTATCGAGTAACAGCATGAAATTAGTCTTAAAACATAGCTTTTATACAGTTAAAAAAGAAAAAAAATGTCTTTTTTTTGGCACGTTTCTGTACCTATCGAGTAACACCTTCAAACTATAACCAAATTATAGTTTGAACATAACTCTATAAGAAAAATCAGTTAATTTAATAAATAACTGAAAAACCATAACTTGTAGATATTGACATGTGGGTATTAGGTAAAAGAACTAAAATTTCACGTAGAATCCAAAAATGCAATAGTTAAACATTTAAAAAACGAAGTTTCCAGCTACTTCCGGCATTTCCGGAAGCGCTACCATTTTGAAAATGTTTTACATCGATTCGGATTTCAGAATAACCCCTAAGTTCAAATTTTGAAAAACCTATCTATAAAACTTTCCCAGCAATGTCTAAGTAAAGCTCCCAAAAACACCCTGTACACTATTACTAAATATTTTATATTATAAAATTGTTTTGTCGAAATCATTATAATTGTTCATTGGACGATTCTTTGTTTATCCCTAAGTACTTCTATGATAGTTGTATTAGCGGTATCATAACACTTTGAGAAAGAGAATGTTTTCTGCCTAGGCATTAGCACAGGATTTAACGAGGCAGCCATGATTTTTCTTATAGAATTATGTTCAAACTATAATTTTTTGGTTATAGTTTGAAGCTGTTACTCGATAGGTACAGAAACGTGCCAAAAAAAAATTAAAAAAAGTTTTCTGCCTAGGTATTAGCACAAGATTTAACAAGGCAGACAATTTTTTTCTTTTTAACTGTATAAAAGCTATGTTTTAAGAGTAATTTCATGCTGTTACTCGATAGGTACAGTAACGTGCCAAAAAATATTCAGGAGAGAGGGCATGGCATGGCATTTCTATACAGGTTCCGCCCAGGCAGCCAAAGATTTTGTGGATGGTCATTGGTCTGTACTGTATAAGTACTAGCTTTTAAAAATCATTTCATCCTGTTACTCGATAGGCCAACTTTTTTGCAGCTAGCTCTCGCTCTATTAGACCCGCGTTGCTAAGGAACTCTTACTTTACTTACATCCGTGAAAAAAGTGCTCACTTTTTCCCCGGAAAAAAGTCATTTATAAAGTGACATTTTGTTACCTGGTAACAGAGATAAAATGACAAACTTTTTTCCCGTCACAGAAAAAATGTTTTTTTCTTATATGTGAGTGCAAAGTGGATGTATTTTCCCTATTTTGAGGGAGCAAAGTACTACTTTTTCTCCCTCAGGGAATTTTTTACACTTTTTCTCCCTTGAGATTTTTTAAAAACTTTTTCTCCCTATAAAAAATATAAATTTAAGTTAGAATAAAGCAATAAGGTAAATATAGAAATTTTGATATTTATTTTAAATATTATATGGAATTATTGAACAATATATCAATTGAGAAAGTTAAATTAAATAAAACTTATGAAACAATCATTAAATAATATTATTTGTTAACATAAATATTAAAGGTACTTGGCATCGATTGTAACTCCTGTCCCAAGGAACGATTTAGATGATGAAATATTCGTGCTGGTTAAAACATTGCTTGGCTCGGATGTGCTCATAGGTTGTGAAACTATGGCCATCGTATCTGAGATGGTGCTTGCTCGAGGAGGTGAAGGAGTTTTTTGAATTACAGGTAATGATGAATTCTCACCCCCAATGATACTATTTGTAGCCCTCCGCTTAGCATAGAGTGAATCGTTCACATATCCTTCAGCGACGCTCGTAGATCGCCAACCACCATGACGTTTGAGACTCAAAGAATCTGCCCCTGAGTCAACTAAAAGAGTTGCCGAGCGTCTTCTTAATGAATGTCCAGTAAATTTTTCGGGGTTTGGCTTACCCAGAAATTTCGCAATCTCCATTGGTATTTTTGGTAATGTATTTTTACCAACCGGCTGCACAGTACATTTTCCAGATCGAAAAGTAATAAATATAAACTGTGATGCCCGATTTCGGGAGGCCGTAAAGCAAGGTATTTTCGAAAAATTTCCACCAAGCCTACACCATTTGTGGAATTTCCGTCAACTACGAAGGTTCTCGAAATTTTCGTCTTTGAATCTGGAATTCTTATTATTAAAATAGAACCATTATCCTCAACAGCATCAATTTTCATATTGATTAGTTCATCGCAGCGACACGCTCCAGTTATTCCAAAAATGAGAACCACCTGATGTGAAATTATACAGTGATAGTAAATTAATTTATACCCATATGTTATAGTGTATCCAGATGTGTAATAACTAGAAACTGCATAATACCTTCATTAGTAAACATTTTTCATCTGGAGCATCTTTTAAGAAATTATTCATGTCATCCCGAGAGAATGTATCAGACTTTTTGGGTTTATAACCAGATGACTGACGTTTTCAAAATGCAATAAGTCTCGGATACTTGATATCAATGTTTTCTCTTATGGCTATGGTGGTTCTCAGCATCGAATACTTACACCATAAAGTTGGTGATTTAAGAGACTTGGATTTTTCAAAAAAATAAGCCAAGACTGCGTTTTCTGTGATTTGCTTCACTTTTTTTAAGTCGCACCACTTTTTGAATGAATAATATTCGTGCATATACTTTTCTTTGGACTTATCGGGCAATGTATTATAAGTCGCTTCATTAGCAGCTTCTAATATTTCGGCTGGTGTATTTTCTACATCAGAGTCTGAATTCTCATTAGACATTTCAAAAAGCGTTAATACACACTATCGCGATCTACAAATGATGAGATATTGATGAAATATATTTAATTAAAAATTGTGACACATGGGAAAAGCCTTCTTGATGTATTTTTTAAAAATAACTAATGGTAAACTATACCAAACGTATAATTGTTGTGAACGGAAAATAAATTCACATAAAAGAAAAAATCATATATCTACCGCAAGAACAAAGTGAAATTTTCTCCCAAGGGTGATTAATGCCCTCGCTTCGCGTCGGGCATTAAACTTCACCCGCGGGAGAAATTTAATCACTTTGTTCCCTTGGTAGATAAATAGCTATTTTTCTAACGATTAAATGGGTGATATGAAATTAGGGCATATAGAATTGTTATAAAATTTTTGATTAAAGAAGGTCATCGGTCCAAAATTATTCACGAAAGAATGATAGCGCTGTATAGGCGGGAAACCGGACCACCATATTTTCGAATGATATTTTGGTCTAAACAATTTCAATCGAGAATGATCCGAATTGTGGCCGACCCGTTGAAGCAAGAATGGATGAAACTATGAAACTGTGATAAAGGTGGCAGATTTAGTGCTTCGAGATCGTCGTGTAATTAAGGTTGCAGTCAGGATCGTGCCTAAGTATAATATGCAAATACCAAAAATGAAAAAAACAGCTATTTACTTGCATTAACACCAGAAAATGTTGAAACCATTTCTTTTAAATTTGTTAACTGAATCTTTTTCTATGGCTATAATTGAAAGATTTGTTAACCGTTCCTGTGTCATTGACGATCGCAAATAATTATTTATACTTTTTAATTATGAAAAGGATCGTTCTCGTGTAGAGACCGGAATCGGCAATGTTAATAATATTCGTATAATGCAATCGCGGCGCGACGACGGCGACGACGTTAGGAAATATTGTCAGTAGATTATTTTTAATTAAGTAATCAATAATTGAGTGTTTTTAGAGCTTCTGGATTTGTTTGAAAATGAAATTTAAGATTTATTATTTCTTCGCTTTATTCTAGTGGGTCGGCATTTTAATCTTTTCTTGAATTTTCGGGGAATTAATTTCGCCCAATTGATACCATAACGGTAGATATTACGCCATTTATTCTGCTCTCCGGCATCCAGTTGCACTAATGCACTAACGAATTTTAAAGTATTTGAAATTATTTAAGATCTTACAACGTGCAAGACACGTGTTTATTTTGAGTTTCTGGTTCTTACATGCTGACATTACGATAAGAAGTATCTTGTATAGGAATAAAACCTTTGAAGAAGGTTTCTCACCCTTTAGTTTGAGTCGGCCGCCTGTGTGGCTTCTGGCTTCACAGAATGCCCTATAGGTGGCAACGACACTGGTTGCAGTCATTTTATATGAAGTCGAGACATCCGAAGCAACAGTTTAGAAGAGTTTGTACAGAATATTCGACGGCTTTGGAGCGAGATAAAGACTTTCTGTTGCGCATTGTTACTGAGGATGAGACTTGTGTACACCATTGGGACTCCCCCACAAAGCAGAAATTCATGGAATGGGTTCACAAAGCCTCTCTTGTACCGAAAAGGGCAAGAACGCAATCCCCGTCGGGAAAATTGATGGCAACGATTTTTTGGGACACTGACAGAATTCTGTTGAATACGCAAAAGGGCACAAAGATGGAGATGGGGGATTCTACGGAAATACCATTAAAAATTTAAAGAAGGTTGTGATGGAGAAACAGTGGCGGATTTAGGGGAGGGGGGGCTTTGAGGGCTCGTGCCCAGGGCGGCAAAAATTAGGGGGCGGCAAAATTACGGGGCACCAAAATTAATTGAAGGAATATTTAAAAAAAAAATTTCTAAACAATGGAAAATAAAATTGAAGTAGAAATACGTCAATACGAGCTGCAATTTAGATAAAAATCCCAAACATCGTTTACGCTGCACTTTTAGTTGATTCAGTCGGGCTTATTTAAATATGGTCCTAATCAGATGGATTATCCAATTTGGCCACTGGCCACAGGCTTTCTAAGAATTTGCATGACCATTTGCCGATTCTCCGGATGTAGTATGTTTTATTAATGAAATAAATTCTATTTATTTTTAATAAAAAATGTTTTCTGGACTTCAGAGTTGCATAAATACCTATGGTCTATTCCTGTGGTGGGGGATGTGATGGGGCGGCACTTTTCTTGTGCCCCTAGGCGGCAGAAGCATAAATACGCCTCTGTGGAGAAAATGTAGGTTTCGTAGCTCTGTATGACAATTACCGAGTGCATAAACCGCGCAGAGTGCAGCTGATTGTGGCTTCTCAGAGAAATTAGAGAAAGAAGATTTTGTTGCGATAATGAAATGAAAGGAGCTGTTGAAGAATATTTTGCAGGGCTGACGAAAGACTATTTTTCTAACGGAATTAATTCAGCTTCGTCTCCGAGCAGTAATCATCATCGCCACAACTAATGAAACACCCTGTATTCGATAGTGTTTTTATTACGAATTTAACAATGTATTACACATGATGGTTTTGAAGCTAGTTTTTAAGAAAAATTTGGATTTTCATTATTAGTTTTATTGCGTTGAGATCGTTGTTGTTGTTTGGATTGTACGTATTTTAAGTGGTTTTTATTACCATTACTTCGTGGGTTATTTTTTGGTTTTGTTTAGTTAATTTATCATTATAATTAATCAATAAGTGTATCTATGGAAAGAAATTGTGTAGTTACTCAGCGGTGGATAAATATCCTGGACAAAGGCAACCAGGTAAATCGATGATTAGACGTTTGGAATCTAATTTAAAAAAAATCGATTCATTTACAAAACATGTTCTAACGCTAACCCGTCACAAACAATCTGATGACGAAAAAGTTAATACCATTTTACAGAATAATTTGGTCTGATCAAATGATAACCAACAATGGAATTTTCAACCGACGTAACAAACATTATTGGGCACAGGGCAAAACAAAATCTTTATTTTAAAAAAGAATTAAGACATCAAGATAGATTTAATATGTGCATGGGCTTTGTGGGACGAAGAATAATAGGATCTTTTATTTACCACAACAATTTAAATGCCGAACGATATTTGAACTTGCTAAGGACTGATTTGGAAAATGCCTTGTCAGCAACTGTTGGTTTCAACAAGATGGTGCTCCAACACATAACTCAAGAAATGTACAGGACTATCTGCCATTGTGGTTTACAGGAAAATTGGTTGGAACTTACAGTGAAGTAGCTTGACCAGCCCGATCACCCGATTTAAGTCCGTTGGATTCTTTGTCCTGAAAAACCAAGTGTATGATGGGAGTTTTGAAAATGAAGAGCAGTTGTTAGTATAGGTTATGGCAGCAGTTAATACAATTTGGCGAGAAATGTTAGACCGTGTTTTAAATTCGTCGGTAAAGAGAGCTTACCTGTGTCTAGAAAATAACTGCAACCTATTTGAACAGTTATTGTATCTAATTACTTAACTTCAATTAAATAGATTTAAAAGATTGGAGTTGTTAAATTTGTACATAAAAAATATTATCAAATACTAATATTAATCCGAATTTTTCTTTACAAATAGCTTGAAAATCATAATGTATAATACATGGTTAAATTCGTAGTAAAAAATACTATCGAATACAGGGTGTTTTGTTGGTTGCGGTAATATAAAAAAATCAAGTTTTTTGATTGTTTCTCGGAGACGAAACGTCGAATAAAAAATTTGAAAACGCCATCTAATAGAATTCAAAAAGTGACAACCTTTGGTTGTTAAAAATCTTTTAAAATAAATGAAGGAGTTCCGAAAAAAGCAATAAGTACTCAAAAATCGCATTTTCTTTTAAATCTCGGAAACGATAAACATTAATAAACTTTTGCAAACTACAATATGTGAACATGTCCTAAATTATATCTTGAGCACGTTGTATAAAACAAATTAGTTTCAATAAAGTAAAATATTTAGGTGTCAATGGACTCTGTAGAGGCTGTTATTTTTTTGTTAGGATTCTTAAGTATGGTTAGTAGATTTGTGCCCAAATAGTCAGAGGGATTAGAAGAGTTGATATCTTTGCTAAAATCACCGCAACCGTTATTGGAAAAATCTTGTTGCGTTTCCTTTTATTATTATAACTAGCAAATAGTTATCGCTGCGAATGCTGCTTCTTCAGTTGGAATCGGTGTGGCTTTTGGCTTATGAATGAATAATAACAAGTTTTAACATTTCAAGTCTGTTTTTTGAAGGAATGTTGAGAAAAAACACGGGTAATAGAATAAAGTAAAATAAAAGCTTATTGTAGTATTTTGATTTGGATGCAATAAAACACGAAATATTTCCGTAAGTTAATTTTTTCGTCAAACAGAATTGAGGGAACGATTACAAGTGTCAATGATCGTAAACGTCATATTCATTAATACTTTTTGAGATTACTGCAATCTAAATGAATGCTCACTGTTATAAGTTAGATTCAATACAATTTCTATCGACATTCTTATTTATAAATTTAATTTCTTGGTATTCTAGAGATTTAAACTCTTTCGAAACTGAAAGTACATAAAGAATTAAAGTGAAAACTAAAAGCCATTCCGAGATGGTTGATATGAGATGGAAATGATATCCTCCGTGTTCCCCAGTCCACCATTTGTAGTCGTGCCCTACAATAGGAACTGAAAATAAAATGTTAAATCTATAAGCAAATTACCTGTAAACTCGTCCACGGAAATAATAGAAAATACACACAGCAGTGTAAATAATATGATATAGAATATCGTTAAGAATACTCTAAAATACAGTATTCCATTTCCTATACCATATTCTGGATATCTATTGTAAAACTGTCTTAAGGCAAACCCTATTCTGGTCTAAAAGAGTCAATTAGCTAAATTGATGCTATTATGAATTTTGGCTTACTTACCTGTAAAATAAAGAATATCGCTGTTCCGCCAAATGTCATAAACGCCCCTATTAAATGTATGTACACTACCGTACTTTGCTGGAAATTTCCTACCAACGTAACACCGAAACAAACCATATTTCCACACCACAAAGACATTTCATTCCAAGTTCGTTTTAATCCAATATTTCGCATGGTTAAAGCGAAATCAATTTGACGGTATCTGATGTAGTTATTAATTCCTACTAAAAATAAAGAGTAATTTTGTAGACACACAAAAACAAACTTACAAATAACTGCACCAATATTTAACATTTGTCCAAATATACAACTTTCAGGTGGTTTCGATCCAGTTTCACTTATATACGGAAAAATTGGATAGACGTGTTCATGGAATACCGATATAAAGTACCTACGACATTTTTATGTTCTTATACGTGCCAACAATAACATTTAAATATAAAAGCTTCAGTGTGCTTGAAACTCACGCTGTCACCCAATCGTTCATTGACAGCATCAACATTAGTAGCAGTAAAAAATTTTGAAATACATACCACCTTTACGAAATTTGTCATTAAAATTGATACGTTTACGACGAAATTTAGAATAACGTTCATTCGACATTAGACCACATTTCAAATCGTACAATATCGCTAGGTACGTGAAAATGTTCACTCTTGATTTTTATATTTACACAAAATTGCTAGCTTCAAATTGCTGTGCGAATAAAAACGTACCCTTTATATTTTTCCCTTCTATACGAGGATTGGCCCTCACCCGTCTACGGATGGAGAGATGCTTAAAAATTGATTTTTGTCAATTTATGAATTTATTCACAAATTTACTTAAAAAATGGTCTTAGATAGGTAAAATCAAAGATCTTTACATACCTACTTTTAGTCAAATAAACATTTTTGTACAATAAGCTCTGAAATTTTCGAAGAAAGGAAGCTCTTAAATTGGACTATTATATTTTTCCATTAAATTAATTTACATTAAAGATCTTTAAGCATAAACACAGAAAATGACTTGTATTTAATAAATTTAAAATAATTTGACTGAATTGTTTCGTTATAATTAAAAATATTTAACAACTGAAGGGAAAGACGTACGGTGTTGCACCCATGTAGTGTGTTTCCCTTTCATTATTATGGTTTACACGACCATTAAGAGTAAGAGTATACATTTTCTTAAATGTTTATTATTTAAATACAAATGAACAATATCGTCTTCGTTTCTTTATCATCCTGAGTTCTGTGGGAGATTCTCGGGGTAATTGTGGCTTCAATAGTGATAGCAATAATATGAAGTTTAGTTGAATCAGTTTTCTCAGTTTCAAAATCGTTGTATGTATTCCGATTGTGCAGTGCTGTTTATATTCTCTCGTGGTAGTCGGTCATCAATATCAACACTTGTGCATGACCATTTTCGGTAGTTTCCACAAATAACGGAACAAATAGTTCCCGCCTTCCTATAGTTACAAGCTCGTTTGAAACCTTTAGCACATCTACAGGAGATTTGAAAAAGGAGAATGTGTTTTAGAGGCTTAATCTCACGGATTCTTCCGTTTACCAAAGTTAAACTTGATGATACGATCTTAAGAAGTGTTGATTCATTTTTGGTTCAGCCTGTTGTAGTACTTACAGTTGTCTTCTATAGACACAATAATTCCTGATCTATTTCATTATGTAAGGATGTGATATCTGCAGATATGGAGTCAGGTAAAGCGTGTTAATTTTTGAAGATTTTTATGGCTCCTTGCATAATAGAGTTTCTTTGCCCAGCCAGGTCGTATCACAAACGCTGAAAGTTCATCATATCAAAGCTCTTTCATGAATACATTTTTTGGTCAATTTGGTCAATTTTTGGTCTATCAAGCTTCGTAAAATAAATGTTGTACAAGAGTGAACCAGATCAGTGAAAAGTGCCAACAAATCCATGTTTTCATCGACTACAATCACAAAGTAGGTAATATTGACAAAATAATACCATTGCAGTATTAATTAATTATTATAGTCATTAATCGTTGCTTTACCACAATTCTCAATTAATTATTATTTTCAAATAATAGAGATATTAGTTTATTTAATTATTGTCATTTGTGATAATCTGGTAATAAGTAAAACGCCACAAGCATTATGTATATGCTCTTCACACTGTTTGTAAGTTCTCGACCATAAAATAAATCCACCTTTCCCAAAATTCATGGAGCTCGCTGCTCGAATAATACTCCTAAACTAGTGATAAGGATGTAGAAAGGAGGAGGGTTATAGTATCGGAAAAAGAAACATTTATTTGGCGGAAAATATAATGTACAGAACCCATTTTATAGAGCATTTCAAAAACAATAGTTTCGTAATAGACCATTTTCACCATAAAAATTTAAATAAACCGATAAATGAACAAAAACCAATTTTGGTCACGTCTTTCACCTTGCAAGTTACGCACAGTTTCTATAGGAGGGAGATCACCTGAAAAATTTATCTTCGACGTTTTTTTTCCTTAATTATTCCCAAATACCTTTGACGTTTTACTTAGTAATACCTAAATTAAAAGATTTGATACAAGTTTTATGATTCCACGACATAACGGCGCAGACAAAAACGGCGCCGACATTACGGCGCTGCCAAAAGGACGCGGACAAAAATGGCGTTACCACAAAACGGCGCTACGACAGAACAGCGCAAACAGAAACGCCGCAGACAAAAAAGGCGCTGCGACACAACAGCGCCGCGCTTTATATAAATGATATACTCGTTTTTCTTTCAATTTAAAAAAAAATGTATTAAGAAAACCTTTAACCTAAGAGTTTTCGTGACAGTTTACGCCTATGTCGCTGCGACCAAATGTCCGCGACCTTTTGTCGCGCGTCCAAATTTTTGCGTCCATTTGTGATATCATCTTGTAAACATATATCATGTATATAAAGCGCGGCGCTGTTTTGTCGCAGCGCCTTTTTTGTCGGCGCCGTTTCTGTCTGCGCTGTTCTGTCGTAGTGCCGTTTTGTCGTAGCGCCCTTTTTGTCCGCGCCGTTTTGGCAGCGCCGTTATGTCGGCGCCGTTTTTGTCTGCGTCGTTGTGTCGTGACACCAAGTTTTATACAGGGTAGCCCATTAGTGCGAGGAAGTCCAATATTTCATTCTATATCATACGGATTAAAAAATGTTTCAAATAAAAGTTGTAGAATACGAACCATTGCATATTTGTAAAATATTTATAAACATACAGGGTGTTTCGAATAATCGTGGCTCTGTGCCGACCTGTTTTTTAAATGGAATACCCTATATTTGATGTCATTAGCCGATTGCGCTCTTAAAATGCTCTATGTCCGTGTTTTTGTTTTTTGTTTCAAATGCAGCGTTTCCAAGTTATGAATTTGTTTCATGATTTTTCCGAAAAAACATGGTCTGATTAAAAAATGCTTAGCCTCGTTCAGTTTTAAAATTTTGAGTCAATTTTGGGTACACAAATTAGTAAAGGTCGTTCCATAGTGAATATACAAATATTTGTCGATTTAATTATATAGGGTGTTTGATAATAATTCGTAAAGTTTTGTAAATTTCGAATAGGAAAAGCTTTGTTATTTTAAATGGAACACCAGTAAAAACTAAAAACTACTAGTTTTAGAAGACACATAGTACAGACATGAAGTGGAGAGATTGAAAAGCTTTATCGACTTATATAATAAATAATATATGATTTTTGGTTAATTACGGCAGTTTATTTTTATTGATAAGTTGGGTTATATTCTTGCCAATTTATTAAAACCATCATTACATCCTTTGTATCCCTAGTATCACACACGCTGACACATGCTACACGTTTTAATTTTCATAATGAAGTGTAAATTTTATCTTTCTATTAATCAAGACTTGAAAAAGCCACAAAATGGTGGCGAAACGTTGTTCTAACTTCCTGATAATAATTTTAATTTGTATCGTTTATGTCAATCACTCATCCCTAATACAAAGAATGTAATGATGGTTTTAATAAATTGGCAAGAATATAACCCAACTTATCAATAATAATAATATATAGGGTGTTCCATTTAAAATAAAGTTTTACCTTTTCGAAATTTACAAAACTACGAATTATTGTAAAACACCTTATAGGTATAATTAAATCGACAAATATTTGTATATTCACTAAGGAACGAGCTTTACTAATTTGTGTATCCAAAATTGACTCAAAATTTTAAAACTGAACGAGACTAAGGATTTTTTAATCAGACCATGTTTTTCAAGAAAAAAATTCATAACTTAGGAACGCTGCATTCGAAGCAAAAAACAAAAACAATGGACATGCAGCATTTTAAGAGAGCAATCGGAATATTACATCAAATATAGGGTGTTCCATTTAAAAAAACAGGTTGGCACGGAGTCACGATTATTCGAAACTCTGTATGTTTATAAATATTTTACAGATATACCTACAGTTCGTATCCTACAAATTTTATTTGAAACATTTTTTAATCCGTATAATATAGAATGAAATATTGAACTTCCTCGCACTAATGGGCTACCCTGTATGTAGGCACCATTACTAGTGCCACTTTATATGTTTCAATTGCTAATGTTCAGACTAATTTTGTAAGTGTAACTCCTGATGTTGCTATTATACGAAATGTAGATCACATCACTCTATAGTTACATGAAAACATGAATGCAATTGTTTATATACATATATAGTTATCGAGAAGTCTACGACGAGGAAGTATATTATAGATGATATAGATCCTTGTGCGAATACAAATAATAAATACGAATAAAGAGGATTGAGATCGAATGGCTGAAAAATGGTAAAACAAGATAGACACTTTGTTTAATCACCAGATCAATCCGGTCTTACAAGTAACCCAAAAATACGTTAGAATTAGGCGTTAGGTTAGACAATTATTGCAATATATCAATGAATAGGTCAATAATTTGTAGACATAATAATTGAGTAAGTAGGCAAAGGTTGCATGATAGTAAGCATGTGGAAAATGTAAAGTAGTATTATAAGCGCCTAGGTAAGACAATACCAGCAAAATGTAGAACTGGGACAAAATACGTAATAGTAAATAGTGTATATAAACTTGGAAATATTATAGAATAATTCAATAATGGCGTCTGTGGCTTGTGAACAGGTAATGGTACATAGAGAGCCTGCGCCGGAAACTGATCGCAGCGTTACAACGGCGGAATTTCCAACCGGACTTACTTTAAAAACACGCCTCGTATATTAACCACAAATGAATAAAAATACCTGGAAATCTTCCAGATATGTCTGACCAAAAATTAAGTAGCTTTTGCACCCGTATAACATAATTAGTTATTAACTTAGATTTAGAACGAGTATTATTATGTTGTTTTTGCAATCTTTTGCAAACTTTAGTGAGCTGTTCATAGTACCTACTTATCTCCTATAACTGCTTTGCTGCGGTGGAGTAATTCGAGGTAAACAATTTTTCAAAGTGGCTGTGGTTTTTATATTGTTTTTCATTGCAGGTTGTACTTCTCACGATCCGGTTTTAATTGATTTAACGATATATTGTGTTATGTAGAAGGAGAGAAATTTTCAACCTCACAATAACCTATTCATTTGTAATCCTTGACTTTCTTCCAGTAAGGGACATACAATCACGTCATCAATATCAGACGGTCAGTCAGCCGAATTTTTTCCCAAATTTAAATCGCAATTTTAAAATCTAAATCTAAATAACTTTTTTAACCGTTAAAAGAACAAACCGATCCCATGCTTTTTTGAAATTCGTGCAGGATACGTGTAAAAATGTACTTTTTCGTTTTTTATTCTTAAAATTGTTCTTGCATGCAACTTTCAAACAAAAATTTTAATTAGGAAAATAACAGACAATAAAATGGAACAATAAAGGTTTAGAAAGAATACCTATATCAAATCTAAACGCAATATACATATTATGACTGATCGAAAAATTGAGTATATAACAAGAACCTATATCAAGAGGCTCCTTCGTAGACCGCAAAAAAATATAGTATGAGAGATGAACTTCTGTATACCAAGAGGCTTAAACGAACAGAAAACATAAGACGATGTGTTAATAAAAGAAAAAGAAGCAAATTAATGTCTGCTTGTGAAAATCGAGCACGAACTTATCCACCGTGTTATAGATTTTCATTGAGAAAAGTGTTAATTATTTGTGCAAATTCTCTCAAATTTGACGACTGCGAAACCGCATGTTACTAGTTATATTCGGCTAAGAAAGTTGTTAACTAACAGAGACCATTGGCTTTCAAATGTAATATATTGCGAATATATGTACATGCATATCGACATTGCGTCATATTAATAATGCTGCCGATATAAGGGCAAAATATGTTGTTGTTATTTTTCGATAGGTGAAAAGGTTGTCTACTCATAAAAAGACTAATTATGTAAAAATAGACACTACCGATTTATTGTAATTTAACCCGTTCAGAGGGTTCATTAAACGTTCGATACTTTTACATATTTTTACACAATAATAAATAGCCAATGCCATGGCCAAAAAAATAATGACAATTTTCTACAATGCAATAGAAATGTAAAACGGTCAAATTCGGTATCAAAAAGTGCAAGAAGAATTCGAGACATACTAAGATTGAAAAGTTGAGTGCATGGGTAGGTTTTTTGCTAATTTTCGTATAAGATCATTTGAAAAAATGGTACATATTTAATTGTGTGGGTGATGGTACTCTTATCATGAGTTAATGTTCTGTTAGTAATTAGCACACTCAATTTGGTTATAAAACCATTACTTACGTTATTGTAAAAGTAATAATAAACCAACAACAAACAAGTGCAGGCAGGTACTGTAACTTGAAACTATTGAAAGACATTTCCTTATTCACAAAATTAAGATTTTAAAGGAGTATTGCACATTCACTTACTAGTTAAGTTTATGAACTTTGACTATTTTGAGTTAATTCTGGCCATTATCAATTTGAAAGAATATGATTCAGGGTCACGAATTATCTCTTTTTTTTTAGTTTTGATAAGACCAATTTCGTAACTAAAAATATAATTTAGATTGTGTTCAAATCGAATATTGCTAAAACCACTGGTTACAAATTCGCTGAAATGCTGATGCTTGATAATGATAAGATTTCGATTTTTAATATGTACAGGGTGTACAACTAAGAAAGGAGGTCGGCCATAACTCAGAAACTATTTGAGATAGAACAGTGAAATAAAAATCTTATGATAAATGTGGCCAAGAGAAAATGCTGGAAATTATTTTCAATTTCCTACCATTGCCGCCAGAGGGCGTTTCACTGATTTCAATTTGAAATTCCCATTTTTTGGGCAATTTTCCTCAGTAAGGGATTTAAAAAAATATATTCATTGTAAACTAGTGATCAATATGTAAAACTTTGTTTAATGAATTTTTACGATTGCTGTCAAAATAAAGGGAGGGGGAACTAAATTACGTCTTACTATAAAAATCGTGTAACTTCGAAACGGATTGCTTGAATTTGTCAACATTGGTCTCGATGAAAAGACAATACTTGATATTACCAAAAAAATTCAAAACCACAACAATTTCTTATCTCCGTCTACCAATAGAGGGCGCAACTTGGTGAAGGAACAAAACGGTCGACTTTTCTAAAAAAATTCAAATGGTACCAAATATCTTTTTCACTGCTATTGGAAGGAAAATTAATAATGGAGTAATTTAAAAAAAAAATTATGTCAATAGATCTTATAGTACCGAAGATATAATCAAAAATGTGGTAATATGGGAGGTATTTGAGGTATAAACAAATCCTGAGCTAAATATAAATAAAGTAGGCTATGAGAACTTTAATTTCTTTCAAAATTTCAGTGGTCCTGCAACAGTTGCATTTTGCATGAATTCAAAATATGCTGTAATGCTTCTCCATTGGAAATTTGCATTTTTGCTTATAATACAACAACCGAAATACACTTAATGTCATTTTCTTGTCTAGTTTACAGCTTTGACATAAAGTTTTCATTTTAAGCGTTTTCATTTGTTTGTACCTCAAATTGTCTTTTATATTACCACATTTTTGACTATAACTTTGGTACTATGAGAGCTATTGACATAAATTTTTTTTTTAATTATTCCTGTATTAATATTCCTTCCAATAGCGGCGAAAAAAATATTTGGTGCTATTTGAATTTTTTTAGAAAAGTCGACCGTTTTGTTCCTTCAACAAGTTGCGCCCTCTATTGGTAGACGGAGATAAGAAATTGTTGTGGTTTTGGATTTTTTTCGTAATATCAAGCATTCTCTTTACATCGAGACCAATCTTGACAAATTCAAGCAACCCGTTTCTAAGTTACACGATTTTTTCTAGTAACACGTAATTTAGCTGCCCCTCCCTTCATTTTGACAGCAATCGTAAAAATTCATTAAACAAAGTTTTACATATTGATCACTAGTTTACAATGAATATATTTTTTTAAATACCTTACTGAGGAAAATTGCCCAAAAAATGGGAATTTCAAATTGAAATCAGTGAAACGCCCTCTGGCGGCAATGGTAGGGAGTTGAAAATAATTTCCAGCATTTTCTCTTGGCCACATTTATTATAAAATTTTTTATTTTACTGTTCTATCACAAATAGTTACCAAGTTGTGGCCGGCCTCCTTTCTTAGTTGTACACCCTGTACATGAGAGACACTTAAATGTATAGGGTTATTTGAAAGTAAGTTCCCAGTTTCATATGGCCATTGCCTTGCTAATTTTTGAGATTATGAAAAAACAAACACCATTTTGTTTGTAAAGAAACGGGGTTATTAATAAAGACCAAACACGAAAAAATTGACCACCCCTATTCTGTTCAATGAGATACAGTCGTTTTTTTATGTTATGAACTGCACTGTGAAGTGCATTAAGTGGTATGTTTTCAATCATATGTGATGTGAATGTTTGAATTCCTCACGAGTAGTAGGTCTACTAAGAAACATCCCTTCTTTAAGGTAACCCCATAACCGATAGTCAGGTGGATTAAGATCTGGTGACCTAGGTGGTCATCCGTTTGGAAAGTGTCTACTGATTACATGATCACCAAAAGTGTTTCTTAATAGTGTTTTTACAGGATTGTGTATGTGAGGGGGTGCGTTAAAAGAAACCCCATTACTTTACAAACAAAATGGCGTTTTCATTTTCTCAAAATTTCTCAAATTAGCAAAGCAATGCCCATTTCAAACTGGGAACTTACCTTTGAATAACCTAGTATAATTTAAATGAAATATTTACGCTTGTTTCTTCTACTTGACGTAGGTAGTGGAAATCGTAAGAGATTGATTTAAAATATAAGTAGTTATATAGTCCAGTCAAATTGTCAGCTTCTCCATATATCGCCTTACAAATGAAATAAAAAGCAATTTTTTTTTCTGGGGTGTGGGGGGTGGTTTGAAAAGCTTAAATCCAATTTTGCGAATTGATCAAGGTTGCGCTAATTTCTCTGCCCTTAAAAAACCAAAATAATTTTGTTTTTGCAATAACTCGGATTCTTTTCATCAGATTTTAAGTTTTCACGGCTCATTTTGTAGGTCTTTTCAAGCCCTACAACTTTCTCTTAAGCGACCATAACCTCAAATTAACGCATCTCGAGTTATTGGCGAAAAAAGGCGAAAAAAAATTGACCCTTTTCCGTTTTCCTTCTAAAACTCTTTCAGTCACAAAATAGAAATTTTTGCTTCATGAGAAAGTTGTAGAGCTTGAAAAAATGAACAAAATCGCCGTCTTAAAATTTTAGATTCGTCAAAAATTAAGACAGAAGGGAGCGTCCGAAGTTGCGCACTCGATTCTGTCGCGCATCGGGCGCGGCGGGACACGGCAGCACGCGTTCTGAAAACTGTTCGTTTTTTGCTTCTGTCTCTTTTCTGATAAATGCTATCGAATAATGACTAATATGAAACATGTACAGGATGAAAATACCTACCTTTAGCCGCAAATTACATTAAAATTAATTGAAAATTGAACACAGTAATGAGCTTAAGTCATATGATCGCTTGAAATAGTCATTTTAACTTAACAAATACATTTTCTGACAGTATGTAACTGCATTTTCTTGCATTTTAAATATGTAAATTATATAATAAATAATGCTACACAATTGATATGCAATATTTAATGCTGCCTGTAGCAATAAAATTATATTCATTAAAGAAATGTGAAGCATAATTCGTAATTTCCGAATATAATAATCAATGTTGAGCAATGAAAGTTACAATTTAAAAATTACAATGAAGTTAAAAAATTGAATTAAGAGTCATAATATTTAATCTTTAACTTAATGTTTAACTTATTTTTTATCAGAACGTTACAATAAAAGTTTATAAAAATTTAGATTAAAAGTTAAGTTAAAATTTAACTCGATGGTTAATTAAAATTGAAAATTAAGGTAAAAGATTCATTCAAAAATAGTAGTTTACGTAACAAGTCCCGAAAGTGACCTTTTACTGGATAAGTAGGCAAATTACAGGACGAGCCGCAGGCGAGTCCTGCAAGCCTGCGAGTCCAGTAAAAGCACTTTTGGGACGTATTACGTACAATATTTTTTTTTAAATCTGCCAGAAACGGGAAGAACAATTGACCATTCTAGGCCGGAAAGTAAAAAATGAGTCCGGTAAAGTAAAAATGAGTCCGGTAAAACTTTTACCGGACTATTGTAACGTTGTGATAAAAAATAAGTTAAACATTAAGTTAAAGATTAAATATTATGACTCTTAATTCAACTTTTTAACTTCATTGTAATTTTTAAATTGTAACTTTCATTCCTCAACATTGATTATTTATATTCGGAAATTACGAATTATACTTTAATGAATATAATTTTATTGCTACAGGCAGCATTAAATATTGCATATCAATTGTGTAGCATTATTTATTATATAATTTACATATTTAAAATGCAAGAAAATGCAGTTACATACTGTCAGAAAATGTATTTGTTAAGTTAAAATGACTATTTCAAGCGATCATATGACTTAAGCTCATTACTGTGTTCAATTTTCAATTAATTTTAATGTAATTTGCGGCTAAAGGTAGGTATTTTCATCCTGTACATGTTTCATATTAGTCATTATTCGATAGCATTTATCAGAAAAGAGACAGAAGCAAAAAACGAACAGTTTTCAGAACGCGTGCTGCCGTGTCCCGCCGCGCCCGATGCGCGACAGAATCGAGTGCGCAACTTCGGACGCTCCCTTCTGTCTTAATTTTTGACGAATCTAAAATTTTAAGACGGCGATTTTGTTCATTTTTTCAAGCTCTACAACTTTCTCATGAAGCAAAAATTTCTATTTTGTGACTGAAAAGAGTTTTAGAAGGAAAACGGAAAAGGGTCAATTTTTTTTCGCCTTTTTTCGCCAATAACTCGAGATGCATTAATTTGAGGTTATGGTCGCTTAAGAGAAAGTTGTAGGGCTTGAAAAGACCTACAAAATGAGCCGTGAAAACTTAAAATCTGATGAAAAGAATCCGAGTTATTACAAAAACAAAATTATTTTGGTTTTTTAAGGGCAGAGAAATTAGCGCAACCTTGATCAATTCGCAAAATTGGATTTAAGCTTTTCAAACCACCCCCCACACCCCAGAAAAAAAAATTGCTTTTTATTTCATTTGTAAGGCAAAATGACAATTTGATTGGACTAATATTACAGCAATAACAGTAACCAATTCCACTAATTAATTGGATAAGGGCAATTAAGATGGTACGGTTACGTTATCCGCATAAGAAAAGGTAATCTTACAATAACAGTTTATTTGTGTATCTCAGTTTTTTGTTCCTGCAGATTACAGATATGTCAAACGGACTATTCGGTCGCTGTGACAAAAATTTTCCTCTCTTGAAAATGTTGAACATGCAGCAGCAAGTCCTCCCCGAAGAGATGGAGATTAAAAAGTGCATGTCAAAAATGGATCTTGGGAGGAAGATGTCCAATATAACTTACACAAACTAAAACTATACGAAACAAACACATATTTTATAGGAGTTAAGCTCTATAACAAACTACCGGAATGTGTAAGAATTTTGAATTATGTAAAATGTGTTCGGCATGTAAAAAATGTCTTGTTATGTAACTAGAGCTTACAATACCGGAATTCCGGGATTTCGAAAACCGGGATACCGGACAAAATTGATGCAGTATTTAAAACCGGTATTTATACGTAAATATCGGTATTTCGGTATTAATTTTATTTTATTTCAGTAGAAAATATTTTGGATTAATGATATTTAGAACTAGTGCAAAATATTGTATGTAGGTATACAGGGTGGGCCAATAGTGTGTGGATGGAACACTGTGGGTTTATTAACGAACACTTCGTTCATGGGATATGGTAAGGCTACAAACCTAAAATATTTTCACATTAAGCGCAAAGTTTATAGAGGATGATTTATATCAAAGTTGCATTTTTTATGGAACCCCCTGTATATTCCTAGGTCAATTGTGGTGCGACTTTATGTGTCACACATAGTACCTACTTAAAACGAATCGTTTGGTCGCATGTGTCCAAAAAATTAAATATCGCAGAGATCACAAAGCTTAGAATGTCGTGACGATGCGATATTACTCAAATATGAAATGTACTATCGTAAACCGGACGCTCAAATCCGAAATCTTCTTGTGTTCGGAGAAATTACTACGTCAATTGACAACATTTGATTTTTCGAATGGCACTGCCAATTTTTCTTTATTACGATTTAATTTTTGAACTATGACTTTACAAAATTATCATTGCGAGTTCATTATTTCAATTTTGAATTTCATTTAAACTTTTTAACTTTAAGTAGCAGTAATATTTTGCGTTTCGAATTTTGAAATTATAATTTAGGATTCATTAGCATTAATATTTTGAGTTTCAATTTTTTATTACAAATTTCTATTTTGAATACGAAATTTTTGAATTTTATGTGGATTTATTTAATTTGTATTTTATATTTACATCTTTGAATAACTTAAATACTTTGAATTTGGAATTTTGAGCTTTGAATTTCTAAGCTATGCGTTTTTTATTTTTATTTTATAGTTTCAGCAGTAAAAAAAGTCAATGCCGGTATCAATACCGGGATCCCGGGATTCATTTGATTGAATACCGTAAACCGGTATTCAAAATTTCTTCCGGTATTGTAAGCTCTAATTATGTAACGCATTTTATTCATTAGAATTTTTGGCCTTTAAATTTTGGTTGTAAGATAGGAGCTTTTAATTGGTTTTGCTAGATTGTATGTTTATTATACTTCATTTGCCTGTGTTCTCTTGGTCTGTTGATTTGTCGCATGTAAACTGTCCTGTCTAATATCATTTGTTTGATCTCTTACACTAATAAAATATTATTATTATTTAGGGTTTGGATTTCCTTATAAACAAGGCCTTCTGTAGGAGTTAGGATAACCAAAAACCAGGTTTATTCTAATTGTCGACGTTTTGGCAGCATTTTGGCGTTGCCTTCATCAGGACGTAAAATAAATAAAGGTTCTCTTTTGTTAATGTTTTCGTAGAAAACAACGACATCATCCACTATCCACTAACTATACACTATTACAATTTTTAATTAACCTAATTACGTTAAACATACAATTTATAAAGGAACAAACAATTACGTGTAAGTCAATAAAACGCAAGATAGCCTAAACATTAACAAAAAAGAACCTTTATTTATTTTACGTCCTGATGAAGGCAACGCCAAAATGCTGCCGAAACGTTGACAATTAGAATAAACCTGGTTTTTGGTTATCCTAACTCCTACAGAAGGCCTTGTTTATAAGGAAATCCAAACCCTAAAGAAGATTAAGTGGAGTATCAACTAATTTTATATTATTATTATTATTATTAAGCTTTATTTGCTTCATATTTAACCACTTAGCGTCAATCCGTTGTTCAGTTATGCTATCCGATGGTTAAATAAGACAAGACTAATCACGTAGCATTTTTCGTTAATTTAATTAATTGGAATAAAAAATTTTTGGTTAAACCATTTAATATAAAAATAGGAAAAAATAAAAGAACCTTTTTATGTTTCTAGAAAATTGGTGTGAATACTATAATAACAAAGACGTAGCAGCATATTTAACTTGGGGTAGTAACATTACGTAGTACATTTAACATTTTATATCTTTTATATGATCAACACATTTAGACTCGTTTCACGATTTCAAGGAACACAACAGGAAACAAAATCTAAATTACCATAATTATAAACCGTATATAAATAATATCACAATTACTGCGCCTATATTCCATTTAATTGTTCCATTCTCTTTGTAATATTCTCCCTTGAATTTAAATTATATGAACGAGAGGTTTTATTTTGAAAAGAACATCTTAAAAAGATGGAGAGTTGCGAATAGAATGATGCAAAATTTATTAAACTAATACCGTAATATGAAGTACAAATAAAAGTTTTGCCAATCAATTTATTGATTTCAAGAGAAAACTCGACGATAAACTCATATAACTGAGAATCGTTTCCTTGTTCAATAAGTGTGGCATTTAATTATAAGTTAAATATCACCGAATGAACAATTTAATTTGAATTTACTAGGGTTATGTAAGTTTTCAAAATAGACAAGCTTCATTATACATTTTAATGAACGCGTTTTATGTATAAGTTCTCCTTATTTTTTTTTTTGGTAAAGTAATAAGTATGCATATTAGACGAATGTCATAGATAAGAAAATGTCGCGTCAGTAATATATTCAAATAAGTATAAGAAAACAGCAAAACTCAATACACCAACATTTTTATGAAAATTCCGATACGTTTTATAACAAAAGAATGAAAAAACCATGGACTAAAATTAAAATATCAAATCTACTCAATTCAATTTATGTATTCAAGTATTAATTTTCAGTAAGGTAACTTCTCAGTTTTGGAGTTCTTTCATTAATCATTTGCATTATAGTAATGCACAGGGTTATTTACTATAAATGACTTACTCCTTAATATCGTTATTATTGCTCGTAGAAAAAAAGTTATATAATTATGAAAGTTGTATGGTTCAACTGTTCTGTTACTCGCCGTTTACAGGGCGAAACAAAAATGTGATGTATTTTTTTAATGTAACACCCTGTATATTATTACATTACATTTTTGAAAAGATCTTTTTTTCTGATTTCAAAAATATATCATTTGTTGTCTTTATCTTGAGCCGTTATTGAGTTATTAATCGTAGAGTAACACAGTTACTTAATTACGGAATTACGGGAAACTTCGCATATTTACCTGTTATATTCAAAATAATAAAAATAAACGTGCTGCAAAATTATTAATAACTCAATAACGGCTCAAGATAAAGACAACATTTATGATATATGTTTGAAATCAGAAAAAAAAGATCTCTTCAAAAATGTAATAATATACAGGGTGTTACATTAAAAAAATACATCATATTTTTGTTTTGCCCTGTAAACGGCAAGTAACTCAACTATTGATAGCATTTTAAGAAAATTCAGTTAGAATTTTCATACAGGGTGTCCCACTGCTCCGTAATCGGTCGATAACTCAATATGGGTTGAAGATACAGAAAAAAGTTTCAAATAAAAGTTGCTTTGATTTGAATTGCGCATTTTTTAAAAATATTCTTATATCTACAGTATGTTGCATTTTCACGGGGCAGGAAAATGTCACTTTTTTTTAAATGGCACACCCTGTATTTTTTTCTCTTAATGTATCGACCAAGCATATTTATATCACGCCTGAAAATTTTTTTGATATTGGATGTGCGGTTGCCAAGTTATTAATTATTTTGTCAAAATTTGGTACAATTCAAGGTCGGACTATAATATTCATAACTAAGTTATTCTTCAAAAAAGGAAAAATTTATTTAACGAATAATATTACCCTAATGTCGTGTTACTCTACAAAAAAAAACTAAGTGATTAATTTTATACCGAGTGTTTAAAATGAGTATTCAAACTTTGTGAACTTTAAATAGAATTTATACGAATATTTTAAATGGAACACCCTGTATTTTTATTTACCATCAAATTCTCGACAAAAAACCCTATTCAACGGTGTATTATTTCCTGGTATTATTTTTTGTACTTTGGTTAATATTTACGATTTTTAAAATTTCACGTAAAAAAAATTTGTTAAAAGTAATTTTAATTTAATTATTATTACAAAATACCGTTTAAATAGTTGGTATCAACGCAAAAGAACAAAACTCTGACTATCTTAAGTTCTAAATAATTAAAGCAAAACAACAGTCAGAGGTGCGCGCAGAATTGGATTTATTAGTAATAGAGGAGGTCCTGTTCCTTGGCCGCCAAGGTCACCGGACCTTACCTTTATGGATTACTATCTTTGGGGAACTGTTAAATCTCAAATATATCAACAGCTGCCACAACACGAGATGACATGAAAATTTGAATTCGAGAGGCGTTTCAAACGATTACTCCTATGACTTTAAACAATGTGAGATTATTTGGGGTTAGGCTTCAAAAGTGCATTGATCAAAGTGGAAGACATTTTGAACATTTATTTTAATGAGAGATATTGTATTTATGTTCTATTTTAACTTTCGAGAAATACCGTTTATTAAAAATTGGAGAAATACCGTTTACTAAAAATTTTGTTTTAATTATTTAGAAATTAAGATAGTCACAGGACTTGAGTTTTGTTTTTTTACGTTGATAACAACAATTTAAACGGTATTTTGTAATAATAATTAAACAAAAATGACTTTTAACAATTTTTTTTACGTGAAATTTTAAAAATCGTTAATATTAACAAAAGTACAAAAAATAATACCAGGAAATAATACACCGTTGAATAGGGTTTTTTGTCGAGAATTTGATGGTAAATAAAAATATAGGGTGTTCCATTTAAAATATTCGTATAAATTCTATTTAAAGTTCACAAAGTTTGAATTCTCATTTTAAACACTCGGTATAAAATTAATCACTTCGTTTTTTTTTGTAGAGTAACACGACATTAGGGTAATATTATTCGTTAAATAAATTTTTCTTTTTTTGAAGAATAACTTAGTTATGAATATTATAGTCCGACCTTGAATTGTACCAAATTTTGACAAAATAATTAATAACTTGGCAACCGCACATCCAATATAAAAAAAATTTTCAGGCGTGATATAAATATGCTTGGTCGATACATTAAGAGAAAAATATACAGGGTGTGCCATTTAAAAAAAAGTGACATTTCCCTGCCACGTGAAAATGCAACATACTGTAGATATAAGAATATTTTTAAAAGATGTGCAATTCAAATCAAAGCAACTTTTATTTGAAACTTTTTTCTGTATCTTCAACCTACATTGAGTTATCGACCGATTACGGAAATGCGTGGACATCGCTTAACCACAGATTCCTGGTTCGAAAATAAGACGATATAACTAAACTTACCTATATACAATTACGTTTCGTTTAGCTAGTATTCAGCTTCAAAGTTCTTTAAAAAAAAAGTTATTTTATCCATAACGACAAAACGCTTGGATCGATTTGGATAATATTCTGTATTGTACTCCTTACAGATGTAGGTCATCTTTTAAGGTGATATTAGTTATTATCAGTGAACCATTAGTGTACGAAACACGGGTAACACGGCATAAACCAGTCAAAAACTTTTTAATGTTAAGGCCAATAACTTTCAAAAAAATAGTTTCAGAAAGAGACATTCCATAGTAATTTTTTTTGTTACTTGTTAATTGATGATATCTGTTAAGGTTTAGACACAAAAAAATAAAATCTGAGGGACGGCGCACTGCATTTCTTAACAAATGTAACCTAATAGTCTGGTATTCTATGAAATAAATGACGATGATATTTTTATTAATGGCAAGTATAGTGTATGCAGTGCGCCGTCCCTCAGATTTTATTTTTTTGTGTCTAAACCTTAACAGATATCATCAATTAACAAGTAACAAAAAAAATTACTATGGAATGTCTCTTTCTGAAACTATTTTTTTGAAAGTTATTGGCCTTAACATTAAAAAGTTTTTGACTGGTTTATGCCGTGTTACCCGTGTTTCGTACACTAATGGTTCACTGATAATAACTAATATCACCTTAAAAGATGACCTACATCTGTAAGGAGTACAATACAGAATATTATCCAAATCGATCCAAGCGTTTTGTCGTTATGGATAAAATAACTTTTTTTTTAAAGAACTTTGAAGCTGAATACTAGCTAAACGAAACGTAATTGTATATAGGTAAGTTTAGTTATATCGTCTTATTTTCGAACCAGGAATCTGTGGTTAAGCGATGTCCACGCATTTCAGGGACACCCTGTATAACTTTTTTCAACGAGCAATACTAACGATAATAAGGGGTGGGTAATTTATAGTGAATAACTCTGTACAATTTTGAATAACTACCCCAACATTGTTAGTAATTGTTCTGAAAGAGGAAGATTAATTGCGTATTCTTTGCTAGATATCCATATGAAGTATGAAAGTTGTAGCGCACAGGGGAAGCCCAAGGGCAAATTTTTGGTAATCGTGCGGGCTTTTAAAGCACCTTTTAAAAAAATAAAACGGGTGTATTATAAATATAAAAGCCCAAAAATCCCAAAAGATAGAAAAACTAAACGGTATTAACGTTCTATTGTGTGAGTAACATTCCGCTGTTAGTTGATGCGTTGTCATTTACCTATCTTAATATTGACATAGGTAAGCGAATTAGCCAAATTGGCGTTCCGTTTGAAAACAAATTCTGATGAAGCTTCTATGAAAAACCTGGCTTAAGAATAAAAAGCAACATACATACTTCTGTAAACTTGAGACATCGTCTTTTTAAGTTGTAAAGAGACCATACGTATTGTAGCTGTGTATAATAAATATGTTCATAGTTCTTAAAGTTCTTACACTACCTTGTGAATTTATATACAGGGTGGCCCAACGAAAAGGTAACAGACGGGTTTCTGGCCAGAGGGAATTTTTTTTTGTGAAACGCAAAAACACGTCAATTTTTATATCAAGGGGGACAACTTTCGCCATGATTTTCAACCTGAAGTGATTTCATCCCTTAGCGCTGTGAGAACAACCCCTAAAATTTAAATAGGGATGATGGGGCAAGTGATACGTCATTTGAAAGGTCTTTCTTTTCTGATTTCAGTGCACTAGTTTTTTTTATATTTTTTTTATTTATAACCAAAAAAATTGAAGTTCCAAAATGGAAAATGAGGAAAGAGATTGAGGCATTTAAAAACTCAAAAAAGCTCGGACAGGTCAATTGTTTTTTTCTTAGAGAAGCTAGGTACTTTACTGATATTTGACAACATTGTTTCACCCCTTGGGTACAGGGTAAACAACCCTTAAATTTTTAAATAAAAACAAGGGTTAATTTTTTCTTGTGCTAATTAATAAAACCAGTTTATGCAAATTCAACCCTTATTTTAATAAATGTTTGAAGTCCCTGCCTTCAGCTCCATGCAATAGTACAAATTTTCATTAAATCGTTCCCGTACATTTTGCAACATTTCAGGAGTGATCAGGCGGCATTCATGTACTATACGGTCACGTAACTCCTCCAAAGATTCCGGACCAGTGGAAAAAACTTTACTCTTTACATGACCCCATAAAAAAATCTAATGGGGTGAGATCAGGAGGAACGAGTTAATCAAAATCTGTATTATTACATGGAAGCTGAAGGCAGACACTTCGAAAATTTATTAAAATAAGGGTTGAATTTGCATAAACTGGTTTCATTAATTAGCACAAGAAAAAATTAACTCTTGTTTTTATTTAAGGGTTGTTTACCCTGTACCCAAGGGGTGAAACAATGTTGTCAAATATCAGTAAAAGTACCTAG
Source organism: Pyrocoelia pectoralis (assembly GCA_036250285.1). Lineage (NCBI taxonomy): Eukaryota > Metazoa > Arthropoda > Insecta > Coleoptera > Lampyridae > Pyrocoelia > Pyrocoelia pectoralis. The sequence continues at coordinate 69,683,665 of CM070074.1, forward strand.
CTTCTCTAAGAAAAAAACAATTGACCTGTCCGAGCTTTTTTGAGTTTTTAAATGCCTCAATGTCTTTCCTCATTTTCCATTTTGGAACTTCAATTTTTTTGGTTAAAAATAAAAAAAATATAAAAAAAACTAGTGCACTGAAATCAGAAAAGAAAGACCTTCCAAATGACGTATCACTTGCCACATCATCCCTATTTAAATTTTAGGGGTTGTTCTCACAGCGCTAAGGGATGAAATCACTTCAGGTTGAAAATCATGGCGAAAGTTGTCCCCCTTGATATAAAAATTGACGTGTTTCTGCGTTTTCCAAAAAAAAATTCCCTCTGGCCAGAAACCCGTCTGTTACCTTTTCGTTGGGCCACCCTGTATATGTATATCAATGCCTATTATACGTAAAAGAGAATGAAAACTTATTTTTAGAGCGTAGCAATATTCATTATCATGGCACCCGAAATAAAAATAATATAAGAACGCAATTTCTGCGACTGTCTAAATTTCACAATGGTGCTAATTTTTTGTGTATTAAATTTTTTAAGTTCTTACAACAAAAATAAAAAAATCTACCTCCGGAGAAATTTAAATTACTTAGTTAAAATTGTCTTTTTATAATTACGAAGAGTATTTTTACGCGATTTTAACTGTGATAATTAGATTAAATTAATTAATTAGATTTTATTGCTACGTTTGTTGACTTTTGTAAATAGATTTTGTATGCTAGCATTCAATATATCTTATTATTATGATCTCATGAGAAGAAGAAACGTGTAATCATTTATACTCGTAGGTCGATTTAATTTTTAGGATTAGGGGATCACATCGGATAGATGAGCTAGTTAAAAACGTTACCAATAATGGCAAATTGTAATTGAATTGGGTTTAACAGGTGGAACTCCATTAAAAAGGTGCTGAAAAGTATGATATTGTAATCTGTAGTGTTTTATCTGGTGGCGATGTGAGTCTTTCCTGTTAAATATGACTGTATGACCCCATTCCCCCATATTTCACGTTGCCAACCAAAAGGGTATTTTCTTGGGACAGTAGGATGGGTTCACTCCTTGTGCTTATTATAAAGCAGTGGCATCTGCCTGTTGGTCATTGCCAATACAATAATGGCTCAATTATTACAAAACAGTTCGCCTGAATTCAGAAAAAAAGATCTACAGTGAGCAGTCGGTTTAGAAAGATTTTTTGACATTACACTTATATTTGCAAAAAAATTTCTAAAGGGCATAGTAAAAACTATAACAGAAATTTCCGAGCATTGGTACATTTATTAGCTAAATATGATCGTTAAAAAATTTGGTGGAAGACAAAAAGTGGATAACAAATAAAATTTTGCACAAGGAAAATTAACCATTCAGAAATCCTTTCTAGGACCTTGTATGCCGCAGATTCCGATGCTATTTCCATCTTAATTGGAAAGATTATGATGAGGTCTTGATAATGAGTATACACGGGTGTGCAAACGAGACCGAAAAAATTGAAAAAAGCACTGTGCAGCACACTATTAACTTGGTTGTCAATGATGCTGTTCCTTTGTTCCCAGTATTAACAGAAGAGACGTATTAAACGAATCTGATATGAATCAATTTTGTCACTGTCTCCTGAAAATATTGCATTTAGGAACATTTCACTGCAAAATCAAGATAAGGTTTTTTAAGCAAACAGACTTAAGTATAAAACTTATTGACTGTTTCATGTTCACATTACTGAAGAAACTAAAGAACAAAGATTTCAAGACGACACAGCTAGACAAAAGAAAACACCTCAATAACTATGGTGATGAGAAAACCATCTTCATGATTAAGGTTTTCTATACTCTTTTACTCGTAATAAATCCCCAGATTGTTGAACGGTACATAGCCTTGGAAAACGTAGTTGAACTTTTTAACGTTTATTCTCTTTTTAAGCTAACAGAAGATGAAATTTAATAGTGTCTGAGTATAGAGCGTTGCAGTTATTTTTTAACAATTATTTTTTTAACACTTTTTACAAAAAATAAGTATAGCACAATATATATTGCTGAATTCAGAAAAAAATACTTTTTTAAACTACATAAAAAAACTGAAACTTTATCTTATAAAAAAAATGAGTGGCGCCATTTTAGCTTATACCGGAAGTGACCTCATCAAAAGTAATATAAGCATTTTCGTCCTTGGCCGGAATGCAATCGATTGGCGAAAACCGCATTTCGATAACTGTAATAGTTTCTGAGTATAGAGCGTTGCCAAAAATGTGTACGGGCAGACTACTACATACTACAGACGACAGACGGATTTTTTTTTTCATTTTTTGAATCTACGTATTCAGAAACGCAAAGATATGTAAAAATTTGCATTGGTTAATTTTATTTTTTGGAACACTAATACAATAAGTAGGTAAAGTTTGATTTTCGAGAAGGTGCGTGTACGTCATAGAGATTTTACATAGTTACAATTGTTGTCAACAATATAATAACAATAGTAACTAAGAAAAATGCCTATGACGTACACGCACCTTCTCAAAAATCAAACTTTACTTTAATTTTATTTAAAATTTAAAGTATTATGAATACGTACCATAAACATCTATGAATATTTGGTGTACCGTGCATTGATATAAGTTGTCATATTTTCTGTGACTTTTTTTGCGATAACCTATTTGCGTACATTACTAAGTGACCTTGCATCCAATATTAGAAGAACGTAATCTCAGAAGATATGGAAGTTTATAACGTAAGGGCATCGTCTTTCATTTGGTAGTAACAAGCTGCACAAACTTTGTCCCTAAAAAGTTTTCTGCATTTTTTAAAACTGGTAATCTTGAAGAAACGGAAGATCTGACTTTTCACAGCAACGGTATTTTCACGATAAGACATTTTTAGGTGGACGAATTTGAGTGCCAAATAACAACTAGACACAATAAAAAAATACCATTTTTTTGCATCCACTTTGCAAACATAACTCGAAAACTACAAACTTAACTTATTGTTGAAAGATTGTCGACCTTTAATGGGCAGAGTGCGGTAAGCGTTATCAGTGCATTAAGCGAACACCCTGTATAACTATTAAAAGATATATGGCAAATATTTTTTATTTATATACCCCAGGATTATTTTTGATCGTAATCCTATTTAAAAACGTTTAATAGCCGAAGGGCAACAGGCATGTTATAAGTCATCAACAGTGATCAGAGGAACAATATTTCTGCTCAACTACTCTTGAGAGTTGTTGTAGTTTAAATTACTCGGGTATTACATAATTATAAATATACTCTTCTAGCTCTATGGCATCTATGGCAAGTTTTGGTAAAATGAAGAAGCGAATGTAAAGCCGATGGGAAGTTTAACAAAACTTTACCCGTATAATCCCTACTTTATAATTCCATTAATTAAATTGCGCAAAGATTATATTAATAACCTTAGGGATACCCCTTCTACATTTTACTCTTTTGCAATGTAAGGTTCGCTTTGGGAAAGGCGATTAATCGAGATTTTTATTTAATAAACCGACACAAAAAGTGATTACTCTTTCTTATTTTTATTTAATTAACTTATTTCATAATGTTTACAATATTAAATGTCGTTTTTCTATGATAAATTACATTAGCAGTTGATAGTAGGTAGATATCCTATACTAGTTACACTTTTCAATTAAATTCGTTTTGGTAACAGCTAATAGTTTACCATAAGTCTATACATTTTGTATAACACAAAGGCTTTTTGAGTATTTATTTTCTAATACGTAATATTTAACTACCACACAATACTGTATAGTTGTACAAGCTATTTATTTTTTAATATATTCGAAACAAAGAGTTTTACTAATGCTTATCACGTTTTAGTAGCATTTACTTACATATTAATACTAATGAAAGAATACAAACCTTATTCAGTATACACAATACAAAAATTAAAACGGTAACGTAGGCCTAATTTTAGGAAACGATTGGCATAAATTACGTTGGAAAATGAAATATAGAAAAATGTGCGTTAAATTTGTAAAATAAATAGGCTAGACAAATACTAGACTTTCTATATTTTAAATACTGGAATGTAATTTAGCCAGCCCAAGGATTTTAAAAGGAAATTATGGAACAGATAACGTGACATATTTAAATATTTTATAAAGAAGCTTTTCATGAAAGTCTTTTAAATACTTAATTGATGCGGATTATAGCTGCAAACATAGAAATTGAGGTGGGTTAAAAAAAAACATAAACAACCATCTCGCTTTTTTGGAAAGCGCTACTGAATATGGTTAATTAATCGTAAGCAAGCGTAAATAGATCAAAATATCACTCAATTATCGTGTTGATCAATTTATAATTTACGTATTTATTAATTTTATTACATATTCATTTATGTTATATACAATGTTATGCAAACATTTGGTTCTTTAAGAAGGGGGATAGTATAAATATATTTTTCGAGACCAATCGCTATTGATTGGCTTCTATGGTACAGACGATTTCAGTTTAAAGCAACAAGTACTTACAAAATTTCGAATGCCTCTTTTTCGTTAAATATTTCTTAATTACACGCATACTTTTCGTGTGAAAAGTAAGTTGCGATAATATTTATTTATACAATCCCGTTGTTACTATAAATATATGCCTCTTTAGATAAATATTTAACAATTTTTTTTTTGGATAATAGTTACGATAAGTTCTAATTTACGCAATTATGTAATTATGCGATATGAAAGTAGGTTTAAAAATTTGGTCGAATTTCACTATTCTCGCACAAACACAAATTCGTTATAATGATTCCAACGATTTTCTTCAGCATCTACCCCCGGCTTTAATTCCGTTACACTTCCAGCTGTTCCGGACCCACAACTACCCACCATTTTGAAGCCTTGCTCTAATAACATATCAAAAGCTTGTTCTAAGAAAGAATGTTTAAGGAAGAAACGGGAAGTGTAACGTTCAGACTGACCGTGATCGGGGTCGCGACTTTCGTTTAAAGTTTCCCCAAAAACATCTCTACATAGCGCGACCCTACCACATACTAAAATTCTGGACAATTTTCTAAATTTAACGTCGGCTAAACCATCTTTACCAAACTGGAAGCTGCCACGATATCCAACTGTTATAATTCCGGGCGGCCGCGATCTTGATCCTTCAGCGACGGCTTCCACCAAACCTGGAAGATTGTATTTCTCGGCTTCTTTTTTTAACCTTTCACGTTCTCTAAAACACTCGGGAAGCACCAAACCACCATCTCTTAAATAATCTAGCACATATCGGAAGAGCACACCGTCACGATCCAAAAAATATCGACCTTTTGTATCTTTTGTAGCCGGTTCGCGAGATGTAAATATCGCCCCTAATTGAGAATCCGGCTCTCTTGTAAGGGTTTGTAAAGATGTAGAATAATAGACGCCACCGACGTTAAGGTCCACGATGTCGGGAAAAGCGGGTTCGCCCGACATGTCTTCCTGCTTGCGTGGGCCACACTGGGGGCCCCCAGACTCAGCAGAGCTTTCCCCGCCCGCGCGCCTGAGCTTTCACAGCCCTCCGGTTCATTAGTCCTTTTATTAGATTCCCTTCTACTATATCATATTTACACATAGTGTTGATTATATTAATACCAAATATAAATATTTCCTCATTAGTCTTAAATAAATTACATGTGATCATCTTAGTCGCGCGTGTTTTGTAATCAATACACTTTCCTAGTTTCAGCGTTAGGCGCGCGCAGCATTTCTCCCTAAAATGCACTATAAATAATCCCTACTCTTTTCTCAAAACTCTGTTGCTTTTCTATGCCACTACGATGTCACGTTTCACACATTATGATTATTACGTCTTAAATCGGCTCATGTAAGCAGTAACTAGGTCAAAGCCGTTAAAATTATATTAGAAAAACTCAATATTTGAATTGAGGAACTGGCGCAATCTCTTACAATTTAAATAAGTTCGGGGAAGTTTCCTCTAGAAAGTTTTTCCCCCGATATCCTTAAACATCATTAGGCTACCTACGCAGAATGTATTCCAGCTTTAAAATACGAGATAAGAAAAGGATCAGTACGAAACTCTTCTAAGTGAAAACTACCGAACCACCCTATTCTGTGTGCTCTTCCACATCCAATATTACAAGACAAAATTACAGTTAAGTACGGTACAGTTCTTCATTATTTAACACCGTTGGGTAGCTAAACAATTTCTTCGGCAAAGAAAAATTATCTGAATAACCACAGCGTATAAATTTATATGAGTTTCAAAAGTTAGCGCGGGATTATTAATGTTGGAAATGAATACGTTGGGAAAACTTTTGGAAATTGTTTGTTCCCTAATTTTCCTGTCGCCAGTCTTAAATTGCTAGAGCAAGGCCGGTCTAATAACCCTTTTTGCCATTTAAAATCGACTAGGTACGAGGTTCACGTATATTTTATATGTGCTTCATTTGCACTTTTAAACACTGAGTAAAGATAAACCTCATTATCTCGGCATTAACCACATACCCACAGACATTTCCCTCTAACTTTGCTAGATTCTTTGTTCATATCTGTACCTACCTACTTTGTTTCAAAGGAAAACGATGAATTTCTCTTAAATTTCAGAACTAAGATGTTTTTTAGCGCATTAACGGTTATTGTGATACTACATATTCTGTGGAAATGGAATTGTTCTCTGAAATCAAGATCCCAACCCTCTGACGGTAGGAATGCTTAATTTTTTTTGCAATACGAGCTACTGTAAAACACTTTGGAGATATTTAATCAAATTAGAACATTCCACCTTCATACAAATACAAAGTTTATCATACTTTCCAAATCATGAAACTTATGCTACACCATGCTTCAGAGCAAAATTGACTCGCTTAGAATTTGCAATGACAGTATGTTGTACAACCATTTACACTACAGTAGTGGTTCTTACGTATTTTTAACCAGAGAGACATAGTCAATACACCACCAAAAACCAGTCATTACGTACAGGACATTTAATTTCCTGTAAACATTATTAATACCAAATTTTTGTGCTTTGTACTAACTTGCTTAATCAACTGTAACCTTCTTGGAAAAATACGAACTATTGATGAGCTCCATGCATGTAGTCGATATTCGCCCCTTTATTAAAATTACTGCAAGAAAACCCCTTCTCACATAAGAAAATGTCGTGAGGTATTCCAAAACTTCTCAAAATTTCCTAAGAGAGATGCTATTTGATTACATATTCTTTGGACCACTCTGGTCATAGTGTCCACGTGCAGTTCCCAAATAGCCCCATTTACTAAACGAATAAACACAATTCTTGATGACATTCTGGCTTTTGATATTTAGGTTAATTGTGTGAGGAATAAATGAACGTTCTTTGTCACCAAATGTTTGCCATTTTAATATGGTACGACATTCTATAATATTTCAATTATGACTTTCTACACAAAACGTTGGCCTACTTGCTTTTGAAAATGCCAGAATTAGGATTTTGTTGCTAACAAAGCGTTCAACCCCTTCAATAATATTTTTTAATAAATTTTTTTGTGGTCTTTGGTGTTTGCAGTGTAGTGTTCAACGACCACATGGATTTCAGTTCTTCTAAATAAAGTGTTGCACATTTCAAACCAAACTAGAAACTGTACAACACTATTTATTTGTATCACTAGGCTAGAAACTGCACTTTTGTAAGTGCGAGTAATATTGGGGCAGAGGTGAAGCTGGCTGTGTAATGCACGAAACTTTTTCGGTTGATAAATTTGGAAATTAAAACAAATTATTATTTATTGTTAAAATATCTTCCGCTAGGGAATTTATTTTCTTCTATTGGGGGCCCTCACTCCATGGTGTAATGATTTATCGATCGAAAAAGTTTTGTGCACGACCAGAAACTGTTTTGCAAGTGCTCGCATCATCTTTGTAGCTTACCTACGCCTCAATTACGTGATATCATTTACGATTTATTAAACTGATAGAAACGGTCAGCTATATAATTGTTTAAAAACAGTGAAACAGAATTATTTATTCCTGAATTTGTAAAAGTTTTGACATTTCAACAATTAGCGTCAGCGTCGGTGAGTCAGTGGTACAAATCCAAAATCTTTCAAAATCCCTTTTTCATTTTCTTGCCTAGACAGGAAAATGACATTTTCTAGACGATTTAGGCGAACGGAAAATTCGTTTTTCTAGAGTAGATTCTAGACGGAAGCCAAAAATTATATTTATGTTATGAAGTATTAGAGTTTACTGAAGCTACAAAATTGATTACGTCCTGTTTTGTACTGAGAAATAGTAAAATATTGACAAAAATTAATTTTTTTAAATTGGTAATTGTAATGTAATGTAATTTTATTTATCATAGGAAATCGACAAATTTTACCGCGACCGCAAACACGGCTTTAAAAACAATTAATAATATAACGAAACTCGACGATAGTAAATTATCCAGAATTGGTTACAGTAATTGGATTGTACCTATTATCTATATCCAATTTATTACTTACTATTCGTTTAAATGACAAAAGTATGTAAGCTGCAAAAAATTCATTCAAATATTCATTTCCTTGCTGAAATGTAATCGGACTTAAAAAATGCGGATAAATGTGCAGAATATAGTTTAGTAGAAGTAAAATTGCTGCAGTTGAATCCAGCAATAAAGTAGAGTAGCTAATAAAAAATTGAAGCAATATAAAGTTAACAGCATGATATCAACGTATAAAATTAAACAGAAAGTAAATATAGGCCTTTTATCAAGTTTAAATAAAGTTCTTCTCCTGTGCTTTAGAAAGCGATGCAGAAATAAATTAGAATCGATCTGTCGTAAATGTAATATGAGTATAAAAGTAGATTGAAAAGTACAGGAGGAAGAGTGTAATTTAAGTTATAGCAAAGAGTATACTCTTTGGTTATAGGAGACGGAACTAAAATAGGACCACGCTATTATTTGGATATAAAAACCAAAGCAAAATACCAAAATTGCTCAAAGTGGAAACTGGATCAGTCATAAATAAAGACGAAAATGATTATAAGAAATTGGACTTTGTGGTAGTGGCATTGAACTCAATACCCAGGAAATTTAAGGAAAAGTGCTGTTAATCCATTTTCTAAGCAACCGACGTTAAAAGTGTTTGAACTTGGTGATTGAATGCTATTTAACACATTAGATGTGTTGAATGACAGGTCAACAATAAGTCTACCATATTCTATATTGTGTTTAGTTCACAAAATTACAATAGTGATATTAATAATCAACAAAAAAACCAATTATAGCAAAGCGATGTGCAAAGCTAATCATTTGGTTTATGAGCATGTGTATAATTAGATTAGACAAAATTAATCAATTTGTCCTGTAATTAAGGCTTTAGGACAAAAGCAAACAAGGCAAAAAAGGAAAAGTAAGTGTTTTCGATTGATTTTCATAACAATTTCAATACAAGGCCGAGAATGATATAGTAGGTAATAGTGTCTGTGGTAATAGTAACGATAATCAATAAGTATGTTACGTTTCCTTAAGAACAACTCGCTGCGAATTTTATGGCATACATTTTTCAAGTAATTCCCATATACCTACTTATATAAAAATATATTGTTTAGATTGAATCTAAGTGGTGCATTCAATATAAATATAAAAAGATCAGAATCTTCATTGCAAAAATTTATTTCGCACCTTGTAATAAAAGATTGACTGCGGAAGCATTTTTGGTTATGAAAGTCGGAAGATTTTAAATAACGTGAATAATTTGCAAATAAACTGACAGAAGATAAAATTTAAGGTACTTACTGTAAACCTGACCGCTTTTATGTAATCTAAATTATCGCTATATGAAGATGGCTTACTAAGGAAAGGAACAAAATTAAAATTGTTGAAAAAAGTTCATTCGCCTGTAATTCTTAAGAATAAATCTAAGGAACATACGAATTTGTAATTCATGGACGTTGATTTCGGCATAAAATATTTGGCACAACATCCCAGTTTTCATCAAATTTGCATTTTTATACGTTCATATGCTGAAACGAAGGGTGGTGTACTTATTTTGATGGCTAAGACGGAAACATATCGACAGAAGAACCTTTTCAGCGAAAGAGTGTCATTGTCACCGTCAACGTCACCGAAATCAGTTTTTCGCTTATATCGTACTTGTGGTTGTACAAAACTTGTTTCGTAATAAAAAATGTAGAGCGGAAAATTGTCTAAAAAAATGGTAACTTACACTTTCTACGTACCACCGTCCGTTTTTAATGCGTCAACATCAGGAAATCGGGCTGTACATGGTGGATCCATTCGTTTCTTCACCACCTTTCAGGTAGAATGCACATCGCGTTTTTTTTACATGGTCTCCCCCACAGACCTAATCCATGTCCCTCTCAAAATCAAAAAATCAAACTTCCTCCTCATCGTCTTCTAGAAGAATGATTAAAGTCTTCATCATCAGCGACTAATGAGTCGTGTTGTGATCCTTCGCCGCTCTCGTGCACGAGGTCTATGAAGACGTTGTCTATCTCATCGTCCTCTTTCAACGTATTTTCGGATTCGAATGGACTTGCGTTAAGACAAGATTGACCATGACAACTGAGCATGGCAATCCAAGCTTCCTGCAACAAAGTCTTTACTGGTTCTAACACATTTTGTTTCATTACCTTACCCGACTGTAATAAACTCGAAGTAGATGTTGTTGGGCGGCTTCAGTTGTCGGAGGAAGGGTTGGTAATTTAATGGGTTTATTCAAGGTAACGGAAGTTATCAAGTAACTGCCCCTTAAGAGGTGCTCCATATATAGCCAATCAAAATGTGATTCCACTTTGTGGAGAACAATTCTTTTGATGAAACACTTCCGCTGAGCGCTGTAAATCTTAACTATTTTGGATCAACTTCAAACCTTTTTTTACCGCGATTGAAAAGCGCAGATGTAACGTGTGCAAATAAAACGTGTTGTTTAAACAAAAATTCGTTGATCTGTAGTAGCACGTGCCATAAGGATAACAAGCAAATTTACATCTTCTGCTATAACAACAGTTGTATTTGTAAGTGATAATTTAAGTGCAGTCTTTAATATGAGAACGTCGACATCGTCCCGAGCTTGCTTTGTTCCGCTTTGTTCTACATTTTTGATTCAGAAAAAATTTGTGTGCAGTAAGCGATATATAAGCGAAAAACTGATTTCGAGGACCTTTGACCCCGTATAACTTTGTTAGGGGTCACGATATCGATGGGAACTTTTCAGATGTTATTTATAATGTCAAAATGAAGGTGTATGCAAAAATTCAGCTTGATCCTAAATTTAAGAAATAATACCTCTTGTTCGTCTTAAGTTAGTGGGCTACAAGCCCATGACGAGGAAAAGGGATCAATGGAGGCAAAGGCACCCAATGACAAGAAAAATTAGAACGGTAAAAAATCTTTTCTCATAGACACTATATCAGGACGCGACACTGCATCTTCCTTGTTTAACAAATTAGAAAAACCGTTCCCTCGTCATTTTCAAAAGAATCCTTTAAAGGACGAAACTGTTCGCAGGAGCCAGATCAAAATGTTGAAAGAAGCATGTGCTTGCACCAAAGTGTATAAATATATACTCTTTGCTTATACTGTCTGCAATGATTGCAACCATTTGTTATAACCCTTTTGATCCACGTTATCCTTATAGTAAATGTTTTAAATTGAGATATGTTCCTGGAAAGGAAACTTAATTAAAAAGGAGAATTGTTCTTCAAAGATCAATGGTATATGATAAGAGTAGTGTAATGCTCTCTTGACAAGGGGGAACCTTCGTATTGTAGATCAAGTTCCACTGAATGAAATAAAGGAGGACCCGCGTTGATCCTAATCGAAGGATAACTTTTGCTACACGTTAAATTAAATTCATCGTTGTGTACGGTTTAAGCTTGGCCGTCCCGGACCAGTTGAAATTAATATACGTTTTTATACGAGTAGAGAACATAGAAGAAATTATAATTTAGTTTTATGTATAGAATGTTAAAAAAATTAATATTTTTTTCAAAAATCTTACACTCTTAACTTTACCTTTCCGATATTTGCAATGTATAAGTGGGAATTTCATTAGTAAATTGGTAAAAACCGTCCCTGCCATTTTCTCATTTTCTTAATTATTTGTATGCAATTTTTTTATTATAGCAACTAATTAGTAGAGTGCTGTTACTCAAAAAACTAAAAAGTAGCGACTTTTTGAAATATTTTTTATTGTGGAATAGTCGGTATACTTTTGCGTATGTTGAAAGCATGTTAAATTCTGAATAGATCGCCATTCTTCACGTACAAGCATAGGTCTAATAACAAAAAATAATTTGGCCCAAGATGTTTCTGAATAAACAACACAACCAAAAAGGCTAGTGGTTTGGAGTGTCGTCACTGGAAAATGTTAGTTTGCGACCAAACCAGTGTGTCTTTCGCCTGTTTTTAAGAGGTACAAAATCAAACCATTTAAAATACAGCTGCAGTACAGTACAGTACTAAATACAGGCAGCATGCAGTACTTTGACTGACAAGTCAAATTTACACCGAAATGGAGTTTTCAATATAAAAGTATTGTCTGTACCTATAGGACAAGTGAAACCATCGTTTGTTAATAAAATTACAATATAACAACAATTTTTGATGCAACATTAAAGGTACAGAAATAATTACGTGAAGGGTTGAGATCTCAATTATCTACCGAACAAAATTATTAATATTGCGAATATGAGCATAATCAAAATAGCAGAGACCGAAGTTGAACTAAACAAAGTATAATAGGTAGTTACTTGTCAAGGTTTATTAAGTGAATAATAAACCTTGGTTACTTGTATAGTATAGGTATATACCTACGTCATCTTCCTAATAGTAATGTTGATTTATTCATGTCACAACTGGAGTTACATCGTTGAGTGAAAACGGTTACATGTTCTTTGTATTGATTTGAAACCTCTGAATGCTTAAAATCGAAAAAGAGAAATATTAATAATACATTTTTTAAATACTTCTTATAAGGAGACGTATCCTAGTGTTTGATCACTTTACCTTACTGTAGTACCTGCAAGCAAATAAAATAAGCCTAATACTGGTGAATTACGAATGCAAAATTTTTCTTTATTGCTTAACGTTAGAGGAGATCAAATTAACAAATCACATCACCTATAAAATAGAACAGTTTCGTAAATATTTTTGTTTATTTGTCTTGAGATTAGAAGCAAAGCGAACAAAAAGGTCGTATGGAATTTTTCAGCAAGGGGAGATGAAAAAAATTGTTTAATTTCTACGTGTTAACATCAATGAATGAGTTAAAAGAACATCCCTTGCGTTATTAAAGTCTCATATTCATTGAAAAGACGCGAAAACTACGTGTGCCCTTCTTGAGAACAAAATGAACAGTTATTTCTATTTTCCTTCCGAGGTATCTCGATTAGTTTTTGTGATTTCTGTATAGAATCAAAGGTTAGGTACAATGAAAAACTGAAACATCTTTTATTTTTTATAACGGTTGTAGAACATACATGTAAAGTAAAAGATGTTATGAAGTGCAATAATTAAATATTATATCCATTTTATTACGTAATTGTTTTTTAATTAATTCTCCCGTTTTCCATTTAAAGAGCAAAGCTGTGTTTTTTAAATGGAAGCGTTCAATATGTATTATCTCTGCAAACATAGATTCTAGAACATCCTTTTTTCAGTTTTCATTCAAAATAAATAATTTATAGGTGACTACGTTTCAAAATAATACAAAATGCTTGAAATTAGGAGGTATGTATAATATTTCATACGGTTTCACGAATATTGCATACATTTTTTTATACGCTTAACCAGGTACGTTTACATTTACGTACACAGCCAACATTTCAGAAATTAAATTTCATTTAATGGGTGAAATGATCCCATTATTATAATGCAAAAATGATGAATAACATAGTGACATACAGATTAAAATAAATTCAAATTGATCGGAAATCAATTCACTGGCTTATTGGTGATCCTCAAAATGTTCAACAGAGGAACTATGGTAGTCAAAACTAAGTAGATAAATGAGTATTACCTATTACAGCCAGACGATTACTGCATCGGTTGAAACTGAAACGTGTTATATTTTTAACTTCAACTATACAATATTGGAGAGGTATTGATTTGCCTACATAAATTTAGACGATAATATTTATGTCATTCTGACAAATTGGTTTTTGTGTAAAGGACAGTTTATGATACTCTGCTCAGAAAAGTTATTGAAAACACGTACAAATAGGTAGGAGATAGCAGCTGTAGGATTTGATGTTTAATTTACTCTTGTATAGTTTTAGGGTTTTCTTTATCACACATAAACTGGCTATTCCTTTGCCAATTGCACCAAAATCCCCGCTAATCAATTAGCACCTTGACAGCATGTGCTGTATTTTTATTTTTCAAAGAAAATACCTTGAAATTCGCTTTTTCATCATTATTCAAATGACAAATTTAACTTAATTTAATTTAATAAGTATGCATTGATAATGTTTCCGACAAATGATTTTGATGTAGGCGGAAATTAACCCGAACATCATCTGCGATAGTGCGATGACGCCGCGCCGCGCCGCCGCGTCGCCAGGACTATATTTAAAAATAAAGTTTATCCTTAGTCTCCGCAATTCGCAAATAAATTGATCAAATATTGCCATTGATTTCTAACAAAAACCTCGGCCATTTTCACGTTTATCTCGAGTATATTTTTAAGTCACTTCACACGCTCACACATTCATTCACAATTGCCCACGTTGTCATTGTAATGTCCCGAAGGATTCATTCTCTACTTATTTTAATGTAAATTAAAATAAGAATAACCCACGTCTCTTTATGATGCGACCTTCCGTTTGCAACAGGTGTATTTAAAGATATACGTATTTTAATAATTTTACAATAAAACGAAACTTAAACACTAGGTACATATTTAATCCTCTGGAAAAGTTTTGGATACCAAGGGTGATTTTTTGCCGAATACCGAAATATTTTACAGCAATTAATGGAGAAATACTAATCTGCCCCTTATCCACTTTATCTGCTCCAACCAAGAGGTGATTGCTGCCATTGCACTGAACTTGAAAGGATTTATGGTAAAACTAAAGTGATTCTTTATGCAATATTCTGTTGATGCCTTGCTCTTGCATGTTTAAAATACACCGGTTGGCCCTCAAGTTTATTTATAGAAAACGAAACGTCACCTCAAGATTATCAACTGACATTTTTGAATAAATCATTTTTATGCTAAAATAAGTCCATTCATTGTTATTTCCGTACGTAGTAAAAGAAACGAAAGAGAATTAATTCAAATATTAACATTTTTACTTTCGCAGGAAACAAATTCCTTATCATTTTCTCGTTCTTGATTTTCTTTAGTGGCTTATTTCCTCTTGTAACTTATGCTCTATTGATTAAAGCAACTTTCATCAACGGGTTTGTATATGTACTTCCATTCGTTGTAATACCAATAACTCAGTTTCAAAATTCAATCGTCAATGCCTTTTTTGTGTTTATACAATTCGGTAATAGCTCTTCGATTCGCTTCGATCATCTGCGGACAACGCAGAAGTTATTAAACTAACGTTTAATTTTTAACTGACGCTGGCGCGACGTTTGTGCAAATAGCTTTTAGTTGAGCAGCAGTAGATTTGAAAGCAACGTTATTGTACAATCACCATATCGGAGAGGATATTCCTTAAAGCACTGTTTAAACATTATTACCATAGCAGTAATACTAGTACAGTCAATTTAAACACAAAAATATACAAACATTGCAAAAAATCCTATGTTAGGTTTGCTTTTTTTATGGTGTTAGGTTCGGTCCCAGTAGTAAATACTCAATTTTGCAACTTCGAAAAACTTGTGGAAACTGGGGGGGGGGCACCAAAAACCGCGATTTTTTCGGACTTTTTTCAGTTTTAGCCTAGTAGCTCAAAAACTATGAGTTGTAGTGCAAAGAATATGATAATCTTTTTTAAACTGGACTAAATTTTCTACCATTTGAGCCTAACCGGAAGTCTGTAACTACATATAATAGTTTCCGAGATACAGCTCTTCAAAAATAGGCATTTTCCCTAAATCTGTTTTTAACGTATCATCCATGATTCGACCCAGATTGCCACAACTACGTGCCCTACGACCGTTGTCATGGAGGAAAAAATTGTAGGACATTTTATCACCTTTTATTTAAGCATAGATGCATTCCTGTAGGCCTAACAGTTCTCGAGAAAAAGACGGAAAACCGGAAAACGGTGAAATCGCTACGACTCCACATAATATGTAATAGCATTAATATGATTAGAAGACATTTTGTGATTATTCTTATTTAGCCTAGCGAACGAACGCTCAAAAAGGGATTGTAGACAGACTTTTTGATCCTAAAGATTTTATTTCTGGGATGTGTTTGGAGGTGTTTGGTAATGATTATACGAAAAGTAGCGTAACAAAATGTGCGGATTTGTTTGGTTTTCCGTTTACATCTCTTGAACAGGCCATCGCAGTGGGAAATGGCCAATTATAAAAAAAGCTTATTAAATTTTCTACAAGTTTGCTTCTATGCGTTTTTTCTCTATCTCTATCCGTTGAAGAGATATTCGCTATCAAGAATTGACTTTTTTTTTAAATCGGTTTTACACGACGTTTTTCGGCAAATGTTGTGTCCTAGCTCTCAAAGTATTGGGTTTATAGGAAAAACTGCTGAAATAAAAGTTGTAGACCATAAAATTTCCTATAAAATACATATACCGTTTAATATTTTATCTCAAATAGATTAGATGTTATAGTTATTTAAAAAAAACGTTGAGTTCAAGATGGAATAGAGGGCACTAGAGAACAACTAATTTTGTGGGAGGTTTGGAGCTAAATCTGATATGTGAGTATTAAATACAGATTACCTGCACCCTTAGCCAAACAATTTCAGTCTTATGCGCCACCATGTTTAATGGTTTCTAGTCTTTTCTTAATACATTTATGATAGGGTTAATGTTTGACGAAAAGAACAAAAGTATTTTCTCAAGGCAGCTTTTATTTTATAATTGGCCATTTCCCACTACGATCGCCTATTCAAGAGATACAAAGGGAAAACCAAACAAATCCGCAAATTTTGTTACGCTACGAAGTTAGCTCATACGGTAGGACCGGGGATTTTTCGTATAATTATCACCAAACACCTCCAAACACATCCCAGAAATAAAATCAGTAGGATCAAAAAGTCTGTTTACGCCCCTTTTTGAGCGTTTGTTCGCTAGGCTAAATAAGAATAATCAGAAAATGTCTTCTAATCATACTAATGCTATTACATATATGTGGAGGATTTCACTGTTTTCCGGTTTTCCGTCTTTTTCTCGGGAACTGTTAGGCCCACAGGAATGCATCTATGCGTAAATAAAAGGTGATAAAATGTCCTACAATTTTTTTCTGCATGACAAGAGTCGTAGGGCACGTCGTTGTGGCAATATCTGGCTCGAAACATGGATGATACGTTGAAAAAAGATTTTGGGAAAAATTGCCTATTTTTGATGAGCTGTATCTCGGAAACTATTATACTTACAGGCTTCCAGTTAGGCTCAAATTGTAACAAATTTAGTCTAGTTTAAAATAGATAATCTAATCATATTCTTTGCACTATAACTCGTAGTTTTTGAGCTACGAGGCTAAAACTGAAAAAAGTCCGAAAAAATCGCGGTTTTTGGCCCCCCCCCCCCCCCCCAGTTTCCACAAGTTTTTTGAAGTTGCAAAATTGAGTATTTACTACTGGGACTGAACCTAACAACATAAAAAAGTCAAACCTAACATAGGATTTTTTGCAATGTTCATGTTTAAAATGACTGCACTATACAGATTACTTGATACCCAACAATTTGGTAAAATCTTCAAACCTTTTTTTGCCCCACAAATAGTTGCTTATTCCCATTTTCTCAGGTTTTACTATCTTGAAATCCATTACAAGAGTAAAATAAACGCATAATGGTTTTATTTAAAGGGCCGTTCAAATATTATAGTATAAAACCCTACTCAAACGCACTTAGGTTGTTCGCGCACGTTTCAGGTAGGTACGTAGTTTTACCAACCCTTCACAAAAACGTATAACTTGTTACACTGTAGGAGAATGGAATAGTTATTTGCACGTGTGGTGACATAATGTTATTGAATTATACTATTAATTCGGTACATAATGTAGATTATACCTATGCTCGCTAACAAAATCAATTTGGAAATCACGGTCACGTATTTCATAAATTAATGTTGTGTTTATGTTACAATTTGAAAGTGGATATTACAAAAACAGGCCTAAAATTACATAATCTGAGGATACGCTTTGAATGACTATTTCGTTTCCCTCTATCAGAGAATAGGTTCTGAAATTATATCTATAGCGTTCAAAATGTTCTAAATTTAATAAACGATTGTTAATAATCGCTTAGTTTAACAGAATATCTGGTGATGATATTTAGATTAATTTCTTAATTACGAGTGGAGCAAAAAAGAGCGGTCAGTATTTTGTATTATGTATTTACATTTTCATGTATTCGCTTCCGAACAACTGTTAAAATTTAAGTGTAATTAACCGTCTGCAACTATGCCATTTTCGTAGTTCAATATATTTGGATTCATACTACAATTAGGAAATGTGGCAAAATATAAATTAATTGTATTATTATAGCTATTAATTATATAATTAATTAATCAAAATTTTATTAATAAATTTGGAAGTTTTGCCAATACATTCGACCCGTGAATAAATATTTGCATTCTATCGTCATTTGCAAATTTTCTACTTCTCTAAGCGGTCCAAACAAATCATGTTTCTGATGGATTACTTTCGTTTTTTTGATTGAAACACTTACTGAGAGAAGTTGGAAATAATAAGGAGCATTAATAGTACACCTTTCCTTAAAAAATCAACCAAAATAAGGCATTAAAAGTTCAAAAACACGGTAGTCATATTTTGCCCCTTGAGGTCATGTTTTTTCCTTCGACGCTTGTGTGTCTTCATTTCATGCTTGACCTTTTGCGTTCAGCAACAAAGTCGTGAACCCCAGGTTCACTGCTATAGCCACGCTGCAAAAATACTTCCTCTTTACATTCATAACGGAGCAGAGGTGGAGTTGACATGTTAATCCGCCCTTACGCGTTGATAAGTTTCGGTATCCATTTTGTACACTCTTTACGGAACTGTAACTCTTTATGAACAATGTGTTTGACACTTTCCATACTTATCTAAAGAGATCTTGCCATTTTTCGTATAGAAATCTCTCGATCATTGAGGATTAGCTCACTAATTCGTCGAATGTTTTCCGGACTTTTCTATACGTTCTTACTTTTCACGGAATTGTTTACACCAGGAAAAGTTTTCTCCAAACTGCAAAAAAGTCTCCGTATGATTTTTACTTGGATTCAATTCTTGTTCCGCAAGAAGACTGATATATTGTTTTTCGCGACTGTTTTTCCGAACATAGCAGAAATTGTTGAACAAAATCTATAACAACCGCAGTGAAACATCGCAAGGTTGATTACAAATGTAATATTTCTTTGGTTTTTAAAATTTCTTCTGTTTGCTGCTATTCGTAAGGGTTGTAAGTATCTTTTTCTCTAAATGCGGAACTGTCCCCTCCGTATCCTACGGGGCTCCTCTCATTTTTGGAAGTGTGGATTTCTACCCGGAAATTGTCTGTTTGCGGCGAATTTTTGACGCTTTAGTTTTATTTTACGTGAGCTAGGATGCTAGTCTAGCCCCCCCCCCCCCCCCCCCCCCCCATCCTGCTTCAGGCGGAGTAGTAAGAGAAAAACTGTGGAAAATCATGCACAAAAGAGGAAACCTTGCACATTTGATAGAAATAACTCAACAATCACTATTGTCAGACAGGAAAACAAAACTAGTACGGTTAATTTTGGAATAAGACAAAGGTGTGGTTTATCACCTACGCTTTTTAATATACAAACTGTTTCAAATTAACTCGGCACTATTGTTATCTTTGTTATTATTGATTTTACAAAGTAGGTTAAATTAGAGCTGATTACTATGCAATTAATACCTTAATTAATTAATACATTAAATAATATAGTTGTCATTATCTTAAGTATTTTGATGTAAGAATGTATACAGAATTTTTGTCCAGAATTCATTTCTCTTTCGTTTACAATAAAAATATACGGGGCGTTCCATTAAAAAAAGTACTAAATTTGTGATTTTCTCGAAAATGCGTTATTCAATTGTTGTTTTATTAATTTGCATATTAATCAACGCTAAAAACTATTACTATTACTTTGTTAATTTCTCCTACTTTGTGAAATCAGTAATAACAAAGATAGCAATAGTGCCGATTAATTTGAAACAGTCTGTCCATATACATATATGTATTGACGATATGTTAAGACAATGGATGTATAGCATCAACTCATATACCTACAACTTGAACAGCCCGAAATATTTACTAACATTGATTTTTGCGAACGACCAAATATATTAATCGCAAGTGACGAGAACACACTCCAAAAAGCCGTATACCAA
The DNA here is from genome assembly GCA_036250285.1 of Pyrocoelia pectoralis. Lineage (NCBI taxonomy): Eukaryota > Metazoa > Arthropoda > Insecta > Coleoptera > Lampyridae > Pyrocoelia > Pyrocoelia pectoralis. The sequence goes on from CM070074.1 coordinate 69,704,075, forward strand.
TTAAACAAAATAACAAAAGAATATAACCTAAAAATACCCTTAGAGAAAACCAGGGAATGGCATTTGTTGATAATGAATCAGGTAAAACAAAGATAGTAATCAACGATAACATAATAGAACAAGTCGCAACATTTAATTTCCTCGGGTCACAAATATCATACAACCAAGAAGGAAAAGACATACACTACAAGATAATAAAATTTAATTACATAAATGGTACAATATACAGATCGTTAAGAAACAAAATAATAAAGAACACGCTAATAACATTTTACAAAACAATGGCAATCCCGTGGGGGATATATGGAGGTGAAACATGGATAATCACAAAAGGAAATGTGGTTTCTGAGTTTCTGAGCTTACCCACGAAGAAATAGGAAAACGAAGCTTTAAGTTCAAATTATAAACCTTTCCCCATAGACATTTTTATTAAATTTAAATTGAATGATAAAGGTGGCTACATGTTTCGACAAGACAAATATTACGCTAAGAATAATGAGTACCGGTTAATATATACCGGGTGAGTCATTTAACCTGGAATTTGAAATATCTCGAAAAATACGCATTGTATAGAAAAATGTGCCGAATCAAAACTTGAATATCTTCGAAGGGGAAATTCGTTAGTACTAAATTACACCCTCACCTCCACCCCCCTGTAGGCGGGGCGGGGGGCAAATTTGAAATCTTAAATAGGAACCCCTATTTTTTATCGCAGATTCGGATTTTACGTCGAAAGTTAGGTACGATTTGTTCGAAACATTTTTTTCGATTCGCGACAGGGGGCGGTGTAATCACAAGAAATGGAGCACAAGTCAAAAACATATAAACACGTATTTAGTAAGATTCGACAGACGAACGCTTGTGTCCAGGTTGTTCAAGTTCAAAGTCACCATTTCGAGCATTGACTTGATTAGTGAGGGGCAAGGGGATTCACGTTAATGAAGCACTGCAAATGCAACATAAAACTATTACGTCCTCGTCGTTGTTCTTGTTCCTGGGTTACGTTAAAAACGGTTTATTCACCAAACAACCCCTCCCGACACACACCTGCAGGAGAGGGGAGGGCAACCCTAACATCATTGAATAGCCTCTCGAATTTTACAAAATACGTGTTTATGTGTTTTTTGACTTCTGCTCCATTTATTGCGATTACAGCGCCCCCTGTCGCGAATCGAAAAAAATGTTTCGGACAAATCGTACGTAACTTTCGACGTAAAATCCGAATCTACGATAAAAAATAGGAGTTCCTATTTCAGATTTCTAATTTGCCCCCCGCCCCGCCTACAGGGGGTGGGGGTGAGGGTGTAATTTAGTACTAACGAATTTCCCCCTCGAAGATATTCACGTTTTGATTCGGCACATTTTTCAATAAAATGCGTATTTTTCGAGATATTTCAAATTCCAGGTTAAATGACTCACCCGGTATATACTTACACTAAAGTTTAAGTTTAAATTAAATTAAAGTTAAATGGCTTAACATCGCCAAAGTAGTTCGTGAAATTGTACTGTAAATATTTCATCACTGAAAGGAGGAATACAAGTTATAAAATTAATTGAAACCAAATAACAACAAACAATATTTGGTTTCAATTAATGTTATTTGTTGTAGTTATTGTTGTGATGAAATATCTACAGTAGAATTTCACGAACTACTACAAACTCTTGTCGAAACATGTAGCCACCTTTATCATTCAATTTAAATTTAATAAAAAAGTCTATGGGGAAAGGTTTATAATTTGAACTTAAAGCATTATCAGTTTCCCATTTGGAGTTATATTACGTATCAGATATGGACACCATTAATAGGAAAACGAACACGGTTGTAAGAAGAGAATTAGGAGTAGGAAGTAAGAGTACGCAGCGTTAACGAAATAATAAAGAAATATCGACATAATTGGAAGGAACATATCGGGAGAACGCACCAAAACAGAGTAAGGGTCGTACCAGGAAATGAACCTAGGGCATGAAGTAAGAAGAAGAAGATTTCTTTGGATGGTGCCGGTTTTCCAGACGCTCGGTCCTGTCTTTACTTAATCGAGATTTTTCTGCACCGTAAGTCAATACCGAAAGCGCCACCCCATTGAATATCTTTACTGTACTTTCTTATGCATATATTTGTTACGCCTTTCCAAAAACCCAGAAAACAGATTTACATGTATTATACGATGGCAATATCAGACCTCACGCCCTGCAAGTTCAGGTGCAAGTAGACTTTTTTTTATTAATCCGTGTCTAGTCTTTCTATTATTGAGCCCAATGAAAAAGAGAAGGCTAAAAGTGTGTTAGGTATAAGAGGGGTGTGTGAACTGATGCGATGGGGTATGTATGGGTATTTGAAGTTTGTGATAACGCTAGTAAGAATTTGAACCACGTGCAAAAAATATTCACGCAATAATTAAATGGGAGGTTTAATTAGCCAGTTGACACGTGTATAAGTTTTCTTTTTAAAATTAACACCGTCCTTGTTATAAGAGGAGAAACATGTGACGTTTGTCTCTATTTTTGTAAAAGGTCAGAGTCGTTATATATAAGAAAAGAAACGTTGCAAATTTAAAATTGTGAAAACGTATAAAATCCATTTAAATCCGTCTAAAGTTCGAAATGGCGTAAATTCTGATTTGTATTACCTGAATTTATTACGCGAATTTTATGATTCAAGTTATCGCTACCTACAGCATATATTTTATTTTATTATTTACTGGAAAGGTTTTGGAAGTACCTCATGTTTATACAAATTGCATAAGCAATAAAAAATAATTTATTACATAATTCAGTTAAGAACATAAGTTTGTGCAACCCTCGTTTTTCATCTTTTAAAATATGTAAACAGCGTTGCTGGTGTTCATTATGAGATGTACATAACATCAAGGGGATGATATATGTTTAAACTTAATTTCCACCAAATTTTCTTACATCTAGTGTCCCACCTACAGTGATATTATATAAATTCAAAATAAAATTTACTTATTTGAATTTATGACGGGAGGTAATGAACAAGTCGTTAATTAAATGATAAACTTTGTGGATGAGACGAATAAGTTTAATATATGGTGATAAAGGCAGTGGCACTTCGATGAAGTATTTCCCTCGAGATAATGAATAAAGCGCACATATATTTACTTAGACTAATTTACTTGTTCTCTCTTTATTGTGATTAGTTACATTATTATCTATTCTATGGTTCGCACATTATTTCTTACGATAAAGAAATTAGTTTCTCTTTATATGCTAACGGAGGACATTTATTCCACTAAATTCATTTGCTATTACACGTTACTATTTCAGTAATAATTTATAATTAAATTTCTGGTGTTTGTGTGGTGGACCCCAAAGAAGTGACCGATGGATCTTTATCTTGAAACAATATAATCACGGCGGTCACTCTTTTACAAAGAAAACAGTAAACAATGATTAATAAACTTGCTTACCTAGGTACATACTTACAGTTTGCAAATTTTTGTTTTCTGTTTGGTTGTTGTACGACACAGAAAATACTTTACTATCAAAAGGTGATTTGAAATTAAGTATTTATACTTCCATATACGAGAGAGAATGGCAATATTATCGACAAAAAAATTACAAAATATAAATATGTACTGTATTTCTTCAATTCCAAAGAGAAATGGTAGAGGAAAAGTCATCCAAAAAAATTTAGGAATTGATTGCACGTCAAAAATTCTAATTTCTCATGAATCGTATGTTTTATTTTTATTTATCTGCTCCTGCTCCAGAACCATTGATTTATTGGGAAGATATTAATCGCTTTCTTCTTTGAGAAAGGCAATCAATCGCTTGAAAATGCACACAAAACACTAGCAAAACTTTGTATTTCTATGAATCAAATCCAAATATAGACTTTCAACATTCACACGACCAAATAAAATCAACTGTAAACATTTCGACGTTTTTATGAATCTAAAATTGACTACGATATGCTACTAACAGGAAATTAAAATGAGAAATTCGTTATGTTAGAAATAGATACCGGGAAAGTCAATAACTTCTATTGTCCTTTTTGTTTAATAATAAACTGACATATTGACAAATCGAACCCATAAATTGTAGAAAGGAATAGATTGGAAACGGTAATAATGAAAATTATTTACTCACTTTGGCAATAAACACTCCTAGTATGTGGTTTACTTTTAAAGTTTTTTTGTACTACGTAATTGTGGACTGTGGTATAGTATCTAGACGGTCAGGTTAGGTTAAAATAATTTTTGCATATACAGTAGAACTCGGTTATAGCGTCATCGTCGGGACCAGCGATTTTTTGACGTTATAGCAGAGTGACGCTATTCGCGATTTAAGTGATTTTTGGGTAAAATATAATAATTCAAAACAATTAAAGTTTATTTTTGGAAATAGTTTGTTTTTATTAAATTTAATGTTAATTTTCAAACGTATGAGCTAAACTTTAACACGCAAATAAACTAAAACACCAACCAGGCACTAAGAAACGTAACCTGATCTAATAAACACACTGAAATATAAGCAACCTGGAACGCTTACGCTTAACTTACAGCCGAGCCGACAGAAAGGGAATTAATGTAGGGTCATTCGGTCTCTGTCTTGCTGATTATGTTATTGTATCGTATAAGTAATTTTCCGACAAACGCGAAACTAAATATGTAGGGAGTCAATGAACCCTCCTATGTACGAATTGCATACAAGGCTTTATGTCACACTGCGAGAGAAACCTTAATAGTTGCTTACTAACAATAAGTAATCAATTGAATTGCTTACCGTCAATTTTTAATTAACTCCATCGTCACTATGAAAGGCGGCAATTTTACTTTGTTTTTATTGTTTATTGATTGTAAAACAACAATATTTAACCATCGTATAACACGATTGTTTTTCAAAGTGTAGGACAAAAACTAATTTGATTAATCGTAAAACAATCAAAATGCTTCAACAGCTTAACTGTGAATGAGTACAACAAGGACAAAATGACCCTTCGTTATTGCTATCGCACGCTCGGTTTATTTCCTACAGGTTAAATGCACCGTGCGCGTTCCAGGTTGCTTATATTTCAGTGAATAAACATTACCTAACCTCCTTTTGTACAACTTACGTCGCGCGCGTTGATACAGTAATGTCATTGTTCTCTCCTTTTTAGTTTTTATGCTTACTCGTACTACTCGGAGGATTTAAGATAACCTTTATAAATCCTTAAACAACGAAAACATCTTATTATGCATTCTAAGAATATGGTCAAAAGTTCACAAACCTCGACTAAAAATGACGTTAAAACCGAGTATAGTGCTAATATTTGGTCGTTAAATGAAATGTTTTTACGTTGCAAACTATAGGAAGTTCTAGGGACCACGACTATTATGACGTTATATCCGAGTTGACGCAATATCCGATGATGTTATAACCAAGTTCTACTGTATATGTATAATAAAATAATAAGGAGCAACTATAAATCCAATAAAAACAATTGAATAATTACCTAATTATACAATGGTCAACGAAAAACACACCGCCATCTTCAGTTTAATTTGGGAGACAACTACGGCATAATAAGTGTCAAAAATAATAAATGTTATAAGCCCCTTGTAAACATCTCTAATTTGTAAATGTATGGACCTCAGGCGCAAACGCTTTCTTTATTTAACCCAAATAACTGTTTAGATTTTCTATGTGCAATCGTTTTATAACTCGTACCCCTGCAGGAATTTGCACTAATCGCTTCGTGGTGGCTACATTGTTGACAATGATGATGGTCATCTTACAATGATTATTTGCATTGGATATGCAATATTATCGATACGCGATAGTGAAACAACTAAAAGATGAATAACATTAGAAGTACGTATATCACATAGTAGTTTTTTGATGATAAATTATAGTGACTTAATTTATTACCAAAGGAAATGTAAGCCCATTGAATGTCAGTCATTTAAATTTTTATGTTTATCGATTTTCATTTGCACGAAATAGAAGTAAGTAATTAATGTTTTTTTTCGATACAGAAAATTAAAATTAGCGGCATTTGAATTTATTATTAGGTATCACGATAAAGTTTATTATCCTTTTATTAATTGCTCGGTTATGAGTTATGAGTATATAAAAACTGGCGCAAATGAGAATTAGTGAATTTGTAGTATCAATTTCGTAATAACGTTAGATATATTTTATTACTTGCGCTCATATTACGGAATTATGGCTATTTATACACCTATTGAAACCAAATACGTGCGTTACGTACAAGTTTAGGAGTAATTAAAAGTTATAAACCTGTTAGTGGTTACTTTTTCCAAAGGAGTCGTTTTCGGTTTTTTGAAAGTCTATCTAATGTCTTTTCAAGTAGGGTTAAGAGACAAAAAAAAACTTTGTAATGAATTTTCCGTTTGAATTAGGTACAGTATTTTTCATTCCAAAAAAGTTCAACATTTGGTCATGATATTGTACTCCATTTATTGATTGATTGATTAATTATTTATTCATTTATTCTTTTTTTTATTGATCGATTATTTATTCATTTTGTTTAAATTTGAAAATTAGCCATAAGGGTAATTTATTGCAGGAGGAAGGAAGAAATTTATTACGGCTAACAATTTTTGCTATTTATATAAATACCTTTTTTATTATGTTATAATATTTATGACGTTTCGCCTATCGTTGTACGAAGGAGGAAACATAATAAAAAAGGTATTTATATAAATACCAAAAATTGTTAGCCCTAATAAATTTCTTCCTTCCTCCTGCAATTTATTCATTTATTCATATTTACAGGAGTGCATATAAAATTTGTATTATATAACATCTAATATACACAAAATAAAGCAAAATATATAGATTCAATTAAATTAATTGAAGTAAGCTTAAGCTTGTATCTAAGAGCATCCACCTCAACAGAAGCACTTATATCTCTCAAATACTATTTTATATCTAGTCCTAATATAGATTAAAAAAGCATTATTAGGTAGTTTTATTAATCATTTACAAATTTCCAGCAATTTTTTCATATACAATTTTTTTAAACTGTTGCAAAATTATCAGGATTCAAATGATAATTTCTTAGAAAAATTAGACTCACTATGACTGCTTGTCTAGCCATATCTAGGAATTGTAATACTGGTTTTGTACAGTTTACAGTTAAAGCTTGATCGAATACTTTCTCAAAAAATAAGGGCGCAATTACACCTCCCGTCCATAATCCAAGTTAAGCAGCGACTTTTTGAGGGTACATCGGTTTATCATAAACTTGAAGAATCACTTAAAAAAAATGACATTCACTGTTTTATTTTGGGGTGTGGGCGGAGGTTGTTCATAGTAGAAGCTCGAAATTTTGAATGAAACTTTGAACGGTATATTCAATAAGTGACATATGGATGGCGAATATTCCAACAAGTTTTCGAAGGATCATGCAGGGTTATCACGTTATTCGACACGCAACATTACTGTAAAACGGTTTTGTTGCAGAGGTAAATAAGGGCTGAATATTTTCATACTGCACAGAGTGTCCCAAAGAAAGGAAAACGTATTAAAGTTGTATTTTTTTAAATAGAAAGTGCCATATATACTATTTCATTTTTGGTTCACACTGATAAAATAAATGCTACTTCCATTAAGCTATAGGTACCTCTGCACTTAAATCTTAGAAACAATATTTACCTGCAGTGTACCAATTGTTTAAATTTTAGGACGCACTTGTATACCTAACCTAACATCTGCTAGGTAACTTATACATGATGTCCAAAAATTGGTACTAAATTATTTTATGTTAACTAAATTAGTAATTAATTAATAAACTACTAAATTTCATATCTGCAATTGATATAAAATGAGGTTGCCTATTGAATACTATTATACTTTCCTATATCTAACTTGTCAAATTTTCATATTGCATATTGACATTGAAAATAATAATGGGTGATTTGAATAGCAAAAACCTGAACTTTAGGTGTTGCTGAAAGTTTAATTAATAATAGTTGGGCAAGCTTCTAATTTTAATGAGGTTTACAGTCTCCGTTATTTTGAAGTCTACGCTGAAGAAAGATTTACTGTATTAGGAATTACTTTGGAAGATAAAATAAATAATAACATCTGCTACAATACTTTGAATCAAATACAAAAGTTAGATCCGTTGTTATTATTAATCGCAAATAATTTTCCCAAATTGGGATGAGTTATTGATAAAAATTCCATCCATTAATAAAGTTACTAAAAAAACCCATAACTGGCACGAGGTTTTCTAAGTAGTTACGTTTGGCATATTACCTACATTTAAAATCTTTCTGAAACGGACTTTGTACAACTTGCTAATGTTCAAATAACGTGAAGGAGATGAGGAAAAGTGCAAAAAGGGCAATGAGAAAGCCGTCAAATTGAACATACGCACGAACAAGCAAACACATGTACCTAATAATCATTTTCGCAATAATACTTACTCTTATTACATTCAGGCAGGCAACCAATTCTAATAATCCAAACAATCAAATAACTTAGTGAAATTAATGTACTATTAATACTATACTACTAATACAGTCGCGAGACTCCACAATCTAAACTCTAATGAAATTAATAGGCTTTGAATGCGTGATAGAAGGACTCTCTATAATCAGCAAAAACCGTATTAAAAATTATTTTTGCATATAATTATTGTATTCACGTTATCGGATACTATAGATGACGCTGACGACGGGAACTTCAATTTCTCACACGAATGCGGCAAAGCGCACTGCAATTTTTCTGCGCTAATAACCCTTTCAGAGTAGTATAGAAAAAGTGTAGCTATGTAACACGAAATGCAATTTATTGTGAGTTAATTGTTATTAACATAATTCTTATACCTTTCTCTATAATTCTTTCAGTTAGGTATTCGTTTGCATTTTGTGTTTTGTACTATTTATCAACTATTGCGGTGTCTGATAAAGACACAGACGCGTAAGAAACAGAAACATGAAGATTATGTGTTGTAACGGAAGTTACATTTGTTGATAAAAAGTTCTTCAGGTTCGTGGTTAAAATGTTCTGTAAGTTTTCTATCTTGGCAGTACGCTTGGACCTACCTTTCGTACTTTTTTCTTCCCAGGCTAGCTCAGTATGGGTAAAAAGGATTAATTCTAAATTTGGTGAAACTTTAATGGTTCATTAAGGTTCAATGTTATTAAAAGTCATCAATACTCAGTTAATTTGGAAAAGATGAATTTATCTAACTAAAATTGCTTATTTATGACTACTCCAGTAAGTTGGAAGAGGTCCTTAACCTTTCATTTAGCGTCGCTTTTACGCAAATTACGTTTTTACTTTCCTTCCACTTAGGTAACAAATCAGTGAAAATTCTATCAATTCAAATCCAATAATTCATTTATTACAAAGTTATTCAAAATAAAACAAAATGTACGATTCCTAAAAAAAATAAGCTTACTTTATACCTACACAAAATATTAAATGGCTAAATTTTATCGCTTGCTAGCAAGACTTGACATTAAGATAAAAAAAAACGCTGCGTTACATCCGCTTATAGTTTAATCTAATTCAAATGCAACTAGTAAAAATATACATAAATTTCAGTTTTTAGTTCACTATCAGTTTAAATCAATAATAGTGTAGAACGGTACCTGATTGTCTTTGTAATTGTACCTCGGTACGATTACGTTGTGGTTAAAGTGGGGCAGGAGCGGCAGCTCCTTCAAGTGGTCGCAACTCGTGCTTCGCTCCCAGCCGAGTTTCTTCAAATTTCTTCTTTTAACGGTGTAAAGTTTTTCTATGTTACACACTACACTGCGAGTTTTGGGTTTTCTAACGAACAAGGCGAAAGTTTATTATACGACACAGCTGTTAATTATACCTTGGGCTAGGTAAAACAACAAAGCGATCAGCTGATTTCTGTTTCCCTCTGATAATGTTCGTATTAATTTATTAGGATACTCACACGTTTTACTTTGTGAGGTTCCTTTTCTTGTTGCTACTAATGCTAATAATAGCCTTACTTGAGTTCATTCGCACTTAAACACCTTAAATGCACATCTGTTAGTACACGTAGATAAAATATTGTTTATTAAAAAAGTATTTACGCGTTTATTTCACTGTAGTGACACTATTAAACGCACTTACTTGGTACCTTTTAATACCTAACGCAGTTTTGTTCACGTAATTCGCTTAATAAATTCGCAAATTTTGGTACCGAGCGGACAAGTACCTCACGCCGAAACGGAATTCAACACTTTAATCTTACGGCCTTACTCAGACCCTTGTCCAACTAAGACTAAAAACAGTGTTGCCGCGGCATATTTTCATGAGGTACCACATGTTAAACTAAAAACGTACCAACTTGTACCAAGTAGGGGGGCGGGGTGAATTTCGTGGCGCCACGAAAATTTTTTTTGTATAAATGGTACATTTGTACCACATTTTAGAATTCAAAGTACATATGTACCACATACATTATAAATTAAAATATGAAAATAAAAACTTTTATTGAACACATTGCACAGTAATTGACAATAATTAATAAAAATGGAGGTACCTATATACTATATGTGAAAATATAAGAAAAAGTACCAAAATAGGCTATTTTTTCGAAAGTAGTACCACCGTACGATTAATTTTGAAAAGTACCACATTTGGTACAATTGTACCACCGCGGCAACACTGACTAAAAACTCCCCGCCTTATAACCAACTTTTATAAAATGTTATCTTAAGCCGCGTCCACATTATGCCGAATGGTGTCGATCGACACGGTCGATCGACAATGTTGAACAAATGTGTACGCGTCGCCCGGCTTTGTTGAACCATACTTGTCGAGTCGAACGCAACCCGAATCAAGTCGGTACGGATCAAAGGAAGTCGAATCGACAGCTGTAGTGGGGACGTGTCGAACATGTTGCTCTACATTTCTGCTAATCGTAAACTAAAAGAATTACGAAATATTTACATATTATACTGTTCAGTTCTGTTTGTGCATTTAAATATTGTAGTTCATGATCAATCAAGCAATAAATCTTTCATAAATTCCTCTATACTGTACTTTTTTCTGTCTCGGACAAGACTGGGCCTTACCCAAAACCTCCTTGGGCGGCGGCGACGGCGACGATCTTCCTGCATTTCAACAACTGCAATAATAATTGCAGCAGTCGCCAAGCAGTCTCTTCTGAATCACTTATTTATACTAAACCTTTATATTTAAATTCAATTCATAATTGGGTGTGTCGCTCGACTAGTCCACATATACTGAGATAATGTGGACGTTAACAAAAGTCGACCATGTCGAGCGACAGGGTCGATCGACTTTGTCGATCGGCATAATGTGGACACGGCTTAATTACATGAATGTCTGGCCGATAAGGAAATACTCGGCTTGCACTTTTATATTTTATACTATCCGTCCTGCCCTCGATTTCGCTTAAATTGTTTTATATCTTTATACTAACCCAAACTAAAAACATACACTTCTTTCTATACAAAACTTAAAAAGTAAAAAGTAAATAAATTTGATTAGTCAAAATAACGCCCGTTACAGTGTAAGTCATCTAAAACGTTTATAAATAACTGAAGGTAGGGTTACTAAAATTTGAGATGTTGGACATATCTACCAAATGTACATCTTGTACATGTGGAGAAGACTCCCCGCTTGCCGTTCAAGTACCTAGGTACTGTTTGAAAACCTTTACAATCTAACGTTGGTTCTGGTGGATATACAACTACAAAGGGTAAGGCAAGTTGTGGGGTAAATCAAATTTAAACTAGTTATAAATAAACAAAGAAGAATATGAAATCAACGATTAGAAACCGCTACCTTATCGCACCATAAAGCCCATTGAATGCATGTAATCGATTAATATATTATTCAAGATTTCCCGTAGCTGATTGATTTTGAGCACAATGTGCAAAAATCATGGGTGAAAAATAGTTGGGCACATCGGTTAATTTGTGTTTTTGTGACCGTTCGTTTTATCCTATACATATAATAATAAATTACGAATGAACGGGTGTCCTGTCCGTCCGCAACAAATTCGCATTAAAGTAGATATACTTTAATCTCATGCATTAAAGTAGATATGAGATTAAAGTAGATATACATGTACTACATGTGTATCTACTTTAATGCATGCGCTTCGAAATTGTGTACAGCAAAGACAGCTCAGTCACTACAGTAGCAGATGTTTACTGATACCAAGGCGAGAAACGCCAAAGAACCGCCGGCGCGTATACGCGCGCGAAGCCTTCTGGTTAACTTATACAAATACCTTTCTTTAGTGATCTCTGAGATCTGTTTCCAACTAAATAGGTAGAAAGTGATAACCATATCGATACCTGACCTAAGGCTTTAGACTATTAGTCAACCAATTTTATATTGCTATTTATGTAAAATGCGTAGATGTTTCTCAATTTGCGCGCATGTTTTAAAATGTCCCATACCAAAAAATGCGAAGAGCACATTTTTACAGAATAAGAAATGATGGTCGAGCAATATGTACACAGTGAACATTTTCCGCTTGAATTTCTCTTTTTAACTATACATTTTTGTTTTCGCAGTGTCTATAACAATATGCAGTAGTTAAGCAAAACCCAAAGCTCGGGTATTATTATACATTTGATTTGATGATATTTTGAAAACTTAATTGTAATAATAAATACAAGTAATTCCACTAGTTTTATATATTGTTAAAAATCATTTTTTAAAATTTTAAAATAGTGTATTTTTGAAATGAAAAAAGAAAATAAAAGCTGGGGATAATATTTAGGGGGAGCACAAACAAAACCCCAACATGTTCATTGCCAGCGTTACACTTACGATACATCACTTTTAACGGCTCAACAGCATCCATTTATAGAATTTCAACTAATGCAAGAAAATTCATTAATTGAATTTAAACAAATATCCATAATACCTAACACGTTTACTGTCCACTGTACATTTTAAAATAATACTCGTCACGTCCACGTTTAAAATGTTATGCCCCACATATGGGTCATTTAAATAGTCATAAGTTCGTTTATTGTAAACATAACTCAATAAAATTTATATCAAAATATAGGTTTTTTTTCCTCTAACGTCCTATTAAGAAACAATAATTCATACTGCCACGTCCTACGTTTAATCGAGCTATTTCTATCCGAAGATTTGTGACCCATATGTGGTTCATGGGCGTGCCAGTAAATGGTTCATGACCCACATGTGGGTCATAGGACTGTGAACGTGTTTTAAAGTAAATGCTCATAATGCTTGCCGTTGTTTTCTAAAAATAATATACCTTGTTCACAAACTAAGATAAACAAATTTTTCAAATGTTTGTATAGAAATAATGCCGCATTCGTGAATTATTCTTCATTAGGTATAGTTCTCAAATAGATATCGGTTGCGTTTTACAAACAACCGATTTAAGGTTTCCCCATAAAAGTAGTCGAGCGGGGTAAGAGATCTAGCGATGGTGATTGCCATTTAATAGGCCCTATTCCTATTCTTTTAATCCACTATATTGTTGTAAGTGATAATCCTTCTTGTCATGATTTCACAAAAATCAAATCGTTTCTGGAAATCATCTTCATTTAGTTGTTGAGTAATATCCATTTTGAAGGGATGAAACTCATAAAATTGTTATACTCTTCTAACTAAAAACTGGCCAAGAAGGTTTAGTTTACTTTTTTTAACTAATGAGTTTTCTGGAATAAAATAAAATTTTTTAAGTAAACTGCAGTTCTAAGTGATACTCCTGAAAATCATTTTTCGAATCGTTTGAATTTAAAATGCATCTAATTATATAAAGTTGAATGTCACAAATCGGTTTCTTGCGGATTATGATCCTTGGCCCAAAGGAATATTTTTGGCTATAATGAAAATTGTGCACGTGCATGTCGGTCCGTCCGTCTGCCGGCACTTTTCTATGACGCGAATAGACTTGAAAACCGTATGAGCTGGGGGGCTGAAATATTGCATGAGTATCACACATGACCCTGGGGTGGTTTATGGACCCGCCCAAGGTCATTTTCGGTTTTCAAGGAGTCAAAGGTCACCATGTTAACACATGGACTTGGGGCGATATAGAAACAGAGCCTATTTGATAGAGCTCGACGAGTTGAACATTTTTCATATATTATGTGTAAACTGGCTTCAGTGAAAGCTTTGGGCACAATATAGCCGAGAAGTTTTCATACAGTGAAAGCCGCATGACCGCGGGCTTGGACCCTTCATTGCGACCATTTCCGTATGAGCGAACATAATGTCCTACTAAGAATACTTTTTCTGCCGTCGTTTCAACCATTTTCAAATTCAACTGCAGTATAACATTGGCATGTGAACTAATGAGAATATTAGCATCTCCATAGCACCCTAAGTTTCTGTACTGCCTATTCTGGTGGATACCGTATGTAAACCATAGAGTGGATGATTTATTTATTTATGTTATGGGCCGAGATCGAGGAACAGCGAATTTCCAAGCACGTCTACACGCATCAACTGCTTTGGTTATTAGCACTACCCGATATAATTCATTTAACGCGGCTTATAAAAATTCTCTTTAAAATAATGGTAGGTACAAAGAAAAGACAAATCCCGGTTAAAACAGTCATATTATGCTGCTTTATATCGACTTAGAAGGTTAAGGCTTCTAAGGAGAGCTCTGCAATTTATATTGCTAAAATGGTTATAAAATGACCATTTTGGACGTAATCATCTTATAAAAATCCAAAAATTATGCATAGGACAAATTCTATGTAGTGTAGTGATCAATTAAGTAATGCAAACCTTCTGGATTCAAATTAAATATTTAAGTTACAAAACGGTCGAAAGTGCCGTAAATGTAGTTGCTCTCCTTATGAACGTTCGATCAATATTAAATATTTAATTTGAAACCAGAAGGTTTGCATTAATTGATCACTGCACTACTTGTCCTATGCATAGTTTTTCTTTTTTTATTAGATGATTACGTCCAAAATGGCCATTTTACCAATATGAACTGCAGAGATCTCCTTAGGAGCCTTCTAGTTGAAACAGGTTTCGCGCAGTGAAAGTGTTAGAAAGAGAAGAAAGGACAAATAGAAGTGTGCAAGGAACATAGAATTTTGGTCGGATAAAGTTATTTAACGATTCTAAATTTTATTTTGAAGCCATTAAAAAATATTTCAAGAAAATTACATGTAACAATCTCCGAGTCTATAAGCTTCTATTACAGCACTGTTGACATTTCTATGTACCTAAAAGGATGCACAAAAAACGATAAAAGCGATAAAAAGGTGACTTAATTGAGGAGAAGATCTTTCAGTAAGTACCTGTTAAAGAATTGAAATGATGTAAATGCAAAAACTACCGGAAACCGAGTGGTAGCGGACTCTGGAAATTGGTTAACGCTTAATAGATATTTGTCTATTGCATTAAAGTGTGGCAATTTGTTTTTTGCTTGATTATGGTCCACATTTTTATAATCACTTAAGTGCAAATATATTTATTAGACCCTTAATGCTCTAGACTTTCTATGGATTTTAAAGGGGGGAAACGATCACTTTCGGTATTTGTCCCATAATGATGAGTGAATGTGGCATTCTGTCATGGCAAGGTATTGTACAAAAAAATCTTTTTAAAGAGTAATCATCGGAGTAACTGCATAAATAGAGGTTTCAATCTAAGTTTCAATTATGGGGCCATAATTGTCCCAGTTTACTGAAATACACGTTTAGCTTTATGTGAGGAAGGTTGTTTTTAACTAATTATGAAGAACTAAGAACGTCCTTTGGGTACACTTCAATCAAAGGTTGTAAGGTTTGACTGCATGTATTCTTACAACCTTGATAAGGGATTTTCTGTTTTGTTTACTGTGTGACAGTGTTTCCAGGAAACGTGTCTGATATTTAAAAACATCACTTATTTGTTAAACATAAAATTAAAAACATAATACATAATTATCAAAACCCATTAAACCAATTGTAATCCTCCCAATTTACGTCCTCTTTCCATGATTCTCCTCCACCTCCTCCAACCACCCCACTCCCTCCCCACTTTCTCATAGGGTATGTCCTTGAAGTTCGAGGATTTTAACTATGGAGAAGTAATTTCACTAAAATTATGCTTGATACTCATTTCCATCAACAAAGACTTGCGTTCAAACTAAATTTTCTTATGCAAAAATTCTGAACATCAATGTATTACAATGTGTTGAGTACTGAACAATAACTGAATAATCTATGAAGCTTTGCAATTACTAAGCCTATCACATTAGAGCTTTCGATTACTCTACTGGTATGTCAATAAAAAAGTAAAATAATCACTCTTTATAGGAAACAAATATAATTTGCGTTAACTCGAAATGAAAAAAATTCTTTTCGATAAGTTCTCATTCGACTTTAAAATTTCAAGTCGCATTTTATAAATTTATACACTCACGTAACGTATTTGCTCGGTTATATTCAAATCCGAGTTACGCAATTCATCAATCAAAAAAGAGATACATTCATTTTCGTTCTGTTTTGATTTATGTGCAGCTTGCCGTTGTTTTGATGATTAAAAATCGTTATTTCCAAAACCCCCTAACGGTCAAGCTATACCTACGTATTATTATTTCTAAGTATAAATACACAATAACGATTGATTCTAAATTTGATTTTCCGGCTCCCGAACGAATAGCTTTAAAATAAAGAATCAATCGTCAAGGTATGTACTGACGTCAACTGTAAAACATGTAGAGCAATATTAAAAATATTTATATACGGTAACGTGTGTGTTTTTTGAATAAATAATCTATATTTACTTCCAATTTATTTTTATGTCATAAACACCTTCGGGAATTATAAGGATTAGATCAAGGATAATTCACATGTAACAATCACAAACCGTAAACGAACTTCTCCGTTTCTTACTTTAATTTATGTAAACTGAATACCGTGGAGGATATATTTAAGAATCAGTCAACGTAAAAGACAGTGATTGTGATTTATTACAATTTATAAAAGGTGACAGGCTTAATTTGGGTTTGCATGGGAAATTTTGCGTGAAAGTGTCACGTAGTTGATGATATAATATTATTAAATCGTCCTTCTTGCAGGGATCGGACTACCATTTAAATGAACTTAAACGTTATTGGTATATCACAATAAAAAAGTGGGGTAGGTTATATCACATTTAGTGAAATTTGCGGTTACATTTTTCAGATTTTCATGACATGACATTTAGGAAAGAAAAGTTTTCTTTTAATTTGCGTAACAAATTCCGTTTTAAAATAAAATTCGTGCTTCTGAAATTTATTTCGAAGTAACACTCAAATTAATTATCTTGACTTGTGAAAAACGTACGTTTGCAATGATAACTTAATTTACAAATTAGTAATTTATCAAAACTTTCTGAAACATATTTTAAGAAAATTTGATTGTAATATGTGTAATTGTGTACATATAATATTTAGTTAGCTGTTAGATTCATATTTTTTGTCCTCAATATTATTGGGTCAACTGAATTTAGCACGTAGTGGAGGCATTTTAAATTTATTGTCAATTAGTTATCAGTTTCAATTCCAATTTTCAAATTCTCATACGCAAATTGTGCATTATAAAATTACATTAAAATTAAATTAAATTACAAAGATGTTAGGTACCTGTTAAAAATTTTCATGAAAAGTAGATGGTTTGTGGTGATTCAATCGTTCACATGTGTTAACCAAAGGTTTATAATGCACTGCAATATTTTGGAATGTGACATGTTAAAAGTGAAATGGTGTTGGCATCTGTAGTGTCCTTAACGTCTTGTACAGTTTCATGAGTGTTTCAGTAAAGTTGACGCATTCAAAGAATATATGATCTAAAGTGCCTCGTATGCCACACGATTCATATGTGTCATTTTTCAGAACCTTTCCCACTGCTTAAATGCCAGAAATTGATAGATGTCGATGGAGATCTTTTAAGCTTTTAGATGGGCTAAAGTAAGCAACAGCTGCTCCACTGGACGTGAGCCATCAGTGCAATACCTACTTTTACATTTATCGTTGTCGTATTTTAGTTTAACAAAACTAATTTGCTTGAACGGGAGGATTGCCAAGTTTTGTATGTGTCATTGAGACGACATTGTTGAAAGGACCTGCATAGAGTCCTTATTCTTCCAGCATTTATTTAACTAGGTCTAATATGTATGTGTAATTTCAATTCATTTTGAATAATTCCTTGCGTCTTTGCCAGGAAATTTTTGCTATAGTGAAGAAAAAGCAACTTCAGCCAGCATGTAGGGGATAAATAGGGGTTGAATTCTGGAATAGGTCAAATTTTTTTAACAAACTGTTTTTAGCGGTTCTGTGAGGTATGAAATCATAATCGAAGATCAAGGGGAGATATACTTAATAGAAAAGCAACGCAATTTTGATGTTGGTACTCCACCATGTTTTGGCAACGCTACTACCATCGCTATCCAAAAGCTGCGCTTTCTCTGGCAGTGACAAACATAACACCGGTAGGTATCTATCCACCGTCAAAAATTATTCTAAAGCTGAGGATGCATTTTCTCTACCTCTAAACACATTACTTTTTATTATGGGCGCAATCTACCACGATCTTCATTAACTTGTCACAGTTTTCCGGATGATAATTACGATACTAATGTGAAAACAGCATGTAATAAGAACATATTTAAAAGAAAAAAGTCATTACGCAAAATTTTACTCACTGCGCTGGAACTCTCCTCCAACATGCTAGAAGAAGATATCTTGTCAGTTCCAATAAGGTGGAAAAAGGTGAACACATCTTCTGTGCCCAATTGGTGGTTTCTACCAGCTGTATAGGTAGAATGTCACAAATTGGATACACTGTACTCATGGAAGAAAACTTTATTGCCACATGTACACCAGCACGTGTAAAATGCCAAAAAAATTGCACTAACAAACCGTTGTAGTAAGTAAAACATTATTTGCGTATTCGGGCCAACACTGTTAAAGTGATAAATAAATTGAGAGATGCAGAATTAATAGATGCTTAACTCATCGAAATGTACTATAGCGTTTGGGTTTAATTTGATGCTTTGAAGTTTCTTGTTCAAGCCAAGAAGAGAACCTTAAAACTAGACACACGTATTTAAGTTACATACTTGGAAATAATGGGTCGAGCCATATGCGTAATTTATCATCTTTTAAACAATTTTTCAAACTCACAAAGCTTATATTTTTATTAAAGATTTATTTTTATGTATATGTCAAGTTGACAGTCCAATTTACGTTAGTTTTATAAAATCGTTCAATAAGATGCTACTTTATGGACTGAAAACATTATTATACAATAACCACTAAAGTGGCAATAAAATATGGAATCTTTCAACCACTACCTAAGTTAACATCAGAAACCTTTCTGATGTTAAATTTTTAAGTTTGAAAGTTTTTATCGAACGATGTTACGTTCGAAGTTTGTCATATTTACTAACAGGATGGAGGATTTCCACACAATTAACGACTTATTACAAGATTTGTGACAACAGTATTCCTGACTGACTCCTCATCTTAACTTTTTATAAAGAACAACCTAATTATCTCTGAAACAAATAAAAATCGGATTTGAACATATGAGCTTATTTTGTTTACCTTAGCTTCCTGGGCATGTCTTTAAAATATTTCCATTTCCTCCCGAATCACCATGTATATCGACGCTACTGTTAACACTCCGAATCCGAAGTATTTAAAGAGGCTTCTACAAGAGGTTCTTGATGAGACACCAGCCATATATCGGAGTGCCTTATTGCATGACCACTTTGGACCCAAAATAAAATACTATAAGTTATGTAGTAACAACATTTGCAATTTTTTAAACAAATTTCATAATTGTTTTATATTTGTATTAGTGTGGTAAATTTTCGTAATAAATTTAAATTATGGGTTTACATTAGTAATAAACCAATGAAATATAGATATGTTGTAAATAATGATTGGTTTTTGTTATCCATATCCTTCAGTACTTTGAAATGATGTATAATTTTGTG
This sequence comes from Pyrocoelia pectoralis, assembly GCA_036250285.1. NCBI lineage: Eukaryota > Metazoa > Arthropoda > Insecta > Coleoptera > Lampyridae > Pyrocoelia > Pyrocoelia pectoralis. Next base: position 69,723,971 of record CM070074.1, read on the forward strand.
GGAAAGTATCATAATTTTTGTATCTCAATGATTAAATAAATTAATTTGTGGGTGGCGTCCACAAACAGGGTTTTATAAACCCTCGACATGGCTTCCTCACGGTTGTAACGTTTTGGGTCCGTCCCAGTATGTATAGAGTTCACTATTAATATTAGTAACAACTTGGAGATGTGGATCTACCTGTAAAATGCAATAAAAGTATAAATGGCATTAATACCGAACAGACTTAGAACTTTAAGGATAATTATGTAAGGTGAAAGAATTAATGGTTTTTAAAGAATAAGTCAATCTTGCAAAGGTAATTTGTGCATAAATTTTCATGATTAACATAACAATTACTGATTTAAATAAATCCTGTAAAACGACCTAAACTAGAACTAAAAAAATGTAATAGTAATTTAGCGGATGGACATAATTTTTTGAATGGTTTAGAATTGAAATCGACGAAAACATTATTAAATTTAATTACTTACAAAAATTTGGAAAACAGTGCAGGCTAATTGTATGTTCAATACTAACTTTTGCCATGTTACGAAGCTTCGTTTTCTGATGTCAATTATAAATACTTACTACCTATCTGCTAATTCTAAAAATCCACCACATCAAAAAATTGATTGTTCTGTTGTAAGTCAAAGCCATATAGGATAGACTATTGTAACGAACAGATAGTTCATGAAAAATGAGATTTGAAAGAAAATTGTCTTTGTTTTAGATGGAATACTATATTTCAAAGCAAGGCAATAAAAAAACATGAGATGTGCAAAATGTTAAGGAACGCACGAATTTAAAAAACGAAACATCAAGTAGAAGAAGAGAAATTTCATCAAAACGAAAAGTCGAAGTATGAATAAGGTTTGTTATTTACGGCGGGGATGTACTCAACACTAATGAAAGAGTTAAAATTCCTTATCATAGGAACGCACAAGCTAAGGATTCTATCCTTTGGCGTTTGGCCAAACAAACATTATCTTGCTTGTTTATGTAACAACGTCGGTAATATTCAAAAGTGGACTCGGTAACGGGACTGCTGTATTAACAGCTGTAAAACTTTCCGAAATTTGCATAGATACATTTAAAGTTCTGTTGACTTCTGAAATGTGTCGGTTTCAGATAGTGGACGCAATTTAAACGTAACAGGATCCTTAAATGTATCCATATTCACAGAAATTAATTGCAATAAATATATTTCCTTAACCTTTTTTGTTGAAACACCTTGAAACATTTTGTAAAAATTAAGTAGAATTAGTTGTTATTATAGGTAGGTATAATTTTTTGCCGCGTAAATCGAATAGAAGAATTTGTACGGAACGTTATTAACGCCTTAAAAAATTCTTCGTATGCAGATGGTTTCATAACCAGTAGATTACGAGACAATACTGTGGCAATAAGTTGTCTTGATTTAAGTTTGTAGAGTTTCTGCCTTGTAAGCGAATGGTACCATGTCAACAAATACGCCTGAAAAAAATTAGTCGGACGCTACAAATTTATATCGTTACAAGATCTTTCAGCTAACATCCGCAGTCAATATCTCAGCAAAAATTCGGTCTATATGTTATTGATAGAAACTTACACAATTTTTACCCTATAAAATATATTAAAAATAAAATTATACCTCGGCCTTAACCGTATTTTTTAATTAAATGGAGCGGCATACTTTTCATATTAAAAAATTCGTCAGCGATTAAAGTAGTAAAAAATGTAACAATATACAGGGTGTCCCACTGCTCCGTAATCGGTCGATAACTCAATGTGGGTTGAAGATACAGAAAAAAGTTTCAAATAAAAGTTGCTTTGATTTGAATTGCGCATTTTTTAAAAATATTCTCATATCTACAGTATGTTGCATTTTCACGTGGCAGGAAAATGTCACTTTTTTTTAAATGGCACACCCTGTATTTTTTTCTCTTAATGTATCGACCAACCATATTTATATCACGCCTGAAATTTTTTTTAAGATTGGATGTGCGGTTGCCACGTTATTAATTATTTTGTTAAAATTTGGTACAATTCAAGGTCGGACTATAATATTCATAACTAAGTTATTCTTCAAAAAAGGAAAAATTTATTTGACGAATAATATTACTCTAATGTCGTGTTACTCTACAAAAAAAAACTAATCGATTAATTTTATACCGAGTGTTTAAAATGAGAATTCAAACTTTGTGAACTTTAAATAGAATTTATACGAATATTTTAAATGGAACACCCTGTATTTTTATTTACCATCAAATTCTCGACAAAAAACCCTATTCAACGGTGTATTATTTCCTGGTATTATTTTTTGTACTATTGTTAATATTTACGATTTTTAAAGTTTCACGTAAAAAAAGTTTGTTAAAAGTAATTTTTATTTAATTATTATTACAAAATACCGTTTAAATAGTTGTTATCAACGCAAAAAAACAAAACTCAAGTCCAATGACTATCTTAATTTCTAAATAATTAAAACAAAATTTTTAGTAAACGGTATTTCTCGAATTTTTAATAAACGGTGTTTCTCGAAAATTAAAATAGAAAATAAATACAATATCTCTCATTAAAGTAAATGTTCAAAATGTCTTCCACTTTGATCAATGCACTTTTGAAGCCTAACCCTAAATAATCTCACATTGTTTATTTATAGGAGTAATCGGTTGAAATTGCAACGCCTCTCGAATTCAAATTTTCATGTCATCTCGTGTTGTGGCAGCTGTTGATATATTTGAGATTTAACAGTTCCTCAAAGATAGTAATCCATAAAGGTAAGGTCCGGTGACTTTGGCGGCCAAGGAACAGGGCCTCCTCTACTTTATTAGGGTACAATAAATCGAATTCTCGCGCGCATCTCTGACTGTTGTTTTGCTTGAATTATTTAGAACTTAAGATAGTCACAGGACTTGAGTTTTGTTTTTTTGCGTTGATAACAACTATTTAAACGGTATTTTGTAATATTAATTAAATAAAAATTACTTTTAACAAACTTTTTTTACGTGAAACTTTAAAAATCGTAAATATTAACAAAAGTACAAAAAATAATACCAGGAAATAATACACCGTTGAATAGGGTTTTTTGTCGAGAATTTGATGGTAAATAAAAATACAGGGTGTTCCATTTAAAATATTCGTATAAATTCTATTTAAAGTTCACAAAGTTTGAATTCTCATTTTAAACACTCGGTATAAAATTAATCACTTAGTTTTTTTTTGTAGAGTAACACGACATTAGAGTAATATTATTCGTCAATTAAATTTTTCCTTTTTTGAAGAATAACTTAGTTATGAATATTATAGTCCGACCTTGAATTGTACCAAATTTTAACAAAATAATTAATAACTTGGCAACCGCACATCCAATCTTAAAAAAAATTTCAGGCGTGATATAAATATGGTTGGTCGATACATTAAGAGAAAAAAATACAGGGTGTGCCATTTAAAAAAAAGTGACATTTTCCTGCCACGTGAAAATGCAACATACTGTAGATATAAGAATATTTTTAAAAAATGCGCAATTCAAATCAAAGCAACTTTTATTTGAAACTTTTTTCTGTATCTTCAACCCATATTGAGTTATCGACCGATTACGGAGCAGTGGGACACCCTGTATACATTCCAAGCTAGGAACAAAAATTATTTTAGGTAGGTACATTCAAGAAAAGCTAATAACATAATATAAATCAAAAACGAATATTGCTCAGGCTGCCAACCCTCTTCATGCTGGCGCAATTGTGCACGTTGCAACTGTTCCTTGCTACACTTGTTTTGGACAAACACTCCCGCATGCGTTTCGAATTTTTGTTATTAGTTGTTGGAAATAATAAAACGCAGTTGTGTGAACTACATCTTTTAAGATACCCCACAAAAAGTAGTCTAATAATAATAATCATCTATGAGGAAAACTGTTGTTAAGAAGTCTTTTAATCAATCGCTATTACGTGACAGCAACTTGCTGGTAAATAAGATTTTGGTGAATTTCGATGATAAAAATAGTGCCCTGCCAAACAAGATCCTATCACGCCACATCACAAATTTCCACCTCCTCTTATATCTTCATGAATTGTGTCACTAAAGAAATTAATTATGGAGGTTAATAATACCATTATTAGTGAAACGAGATTCACTAGTTTAGTTCACATAATTTCTTTACAATACTTCCATCATCCTAATATGCAACAAAAATCTATGTTATAAATTCTAAACGGCGAGCTTCGTCTTCAATATACAGGTTATGTTTAAAAAAGATAAGTCAATAATCAAGGGGGTGATTCCTGAGGTCATGTTAAGAAATAAATTTCCTATAAATATGAGTCCGGAAACAGTTCGTTCAGAAGATACAGGAAGTTGAAGTTTTATTATTTTTCTAGTTTTTCTTAAACAACTCCTACAAGATCTCCATTTGACATTTGGAACGCTTATTATATTACTCTTTAGGAGATCAATATTTTCCAGTTTCCAGTTTCACATATCGATTTCGGTGATACGCCTATAATTGTGAGGTTTTTTTTGTAAATGTCGGTACATTGCATTAAATTGTTTTTTATTTTTTTTTCGGAAAATGAGCATGGTTCGATTTTATCTCGAAATCTACGCATTTCTCGGAAAAATACAAGAGACAACCAAAGTTTCTAAATCGAACGAGGAACACACATCTTGGATCGCTGAAGATCAATGGCGTAACCAAACAACATTGCAGCGGGGGGGGGGGGGGCAGAAAGTGAACCTGGCCCACCCCCCACCCCCAAATGTATGATCCTGTAGATATTCAATAGCGGTAACATAATCAAAATAACAAACAACCCGTATAAGTGTTGCCCAAAATTGATTTTGTGGGGATTATATTTGTGCGTTTTAGAATGCGGTACACCGACGAATCAGAAATACCCGTTTCTTCAGCGACCCGTTTGATTGAAAAACTTTCCCCCTTGATTTCTTGAGGTTTATTTCTTTAGCCGTACGTTATATATTCAATGGGTTGGAAGAAGCAAAAGGCTACTATTTATTAAGTGGCATTTATATAAATGCCAGATTTATTTAATATAACATTTTGACGTTTCGCCCTGTGCAATGCAGGCTTTTTCAAATTAATAAATACAGTGTGACTCATTTAGAATGGAAACACCCATGTAAAATCTGAAGTTATTTACCGATTTTAACCATTTTTTTTTTAAATGTCAATTAACGAAACGTCTACCTCGGGACAAAATTTTAAATGTTTATTCCAATTTTCAGGGCATACTACGATAACTTTTTCGTGCTCAAAATGGAGAATTCTTATTAGCGATTTGTTTATAAAAAAAATATCTACGCCACTGGATTCAGAATGCTTCCAAATAGCTTTCACCAAAATTTTACAAAAATATATTTATTAATAACAAAGTTATGACAACTTAAAGTTCGAAAACTTTCTACGCTAACAGTTACAAAACAACACCCTGTATCAATAGATGGCCATTGAAATTATGTTAATAATTCTTAAATTAAACTATTTAAACCATCAGTGGAGAAAAAAATATTGAAAGTAACGTAATATTTAATAAAAGTAACGGAATCGCGCGATTGAGTAAATAAAGACCTAACATTTCCATTTAAATCTTAGTTACCATGGAAATTATGTTACTGTTTAACTTAACAGTTATGATAGATTTTTATTAAATATTACGTTAATTTAAATATTTTTTTCTCCACTGATGGTTTAAATAGTTTAATTTAAGAATTATTAACATAATTTCAATGGCCATCTATTGATACAGGGTGTTGTTTTGTAACTGTTAGCGTAGAAAGTTTTCGAAATTTAAGTTGTCATAACTTTGTTATTAATAAATATATTTTTGTAAAATTTTGGTGACAGCTATTTGGAAGCATTCTGAATCCAGTGGCGTAGATATTTTTTTTATAAACAAATCGCTAATAAGAATTCTCCATTTTGAGCACGAAAAAGTTATCGTAGTATGCCCTGAAAATTGGAATAAACATTTAAAATTTTGTCCCGAGGTAGACGTTTCGTTAATTGAAATTTTAAAAAAAATATGGTTAAAATCGGTAAATAACTTCAGATTTTACATGGGTGTTTCCATTCTAAATGAGTCACACTGTATGTGTAATAAATCAAAATCAAACTTCTAACAATTTAAGTGGACTTCTAGTTGCCATTTTGTCAATTGGCCTACTTATAAATTTTAATTAACGAATTTTTATTACATTTACATAAATTAAATCCCTCCATAATTTCCACTTAAATTGTTAGAAATTTGATTTTGATTTATTACACATATTTATTAATTTGAAAAAGCCCTGCATTGCACAGGGCGAAACGTCAAAATGTTGTATTAAACAAATCTGGCATTTATATAAATGCCACTTAATAAATAGTAGCCTTTTGCTTCTTCCAACCCATTTCCCCCTTGAGTTTCTTAAACACCCACCATACACTGATAGCATATTAATTTTTCATTGAATTTTATTGTAATAAATAATTCATTCTTGCTAATGATAAATTTGTTGCACATCATAATTAACGCTTTTGACAATAATTATCTTGATTTCGTTTGTTACTTAAAGCCCACTAGATTAAATTCAAATTTCTGATGAATTGTGTATTATTAAGGTACACTTGCATTGTACCGTTGTAATAAGAAAAAAATGGTCTACATATTTTGAGAAAAAGGTACACCATTCCATTAAATTAAAAAAAAAGGGGAGAAAATTTCTATTTTTAGTGTCTAACTGTTATAGACTCCAAAATTGTATACAATAAAGCTCCTATTGAACAATACACCTAACCCAAATACCATTGACTGCGCCATGTTAGCTGGAAGGCTCTGCATAGGTACTAATGACCACGGAAAGAAAATGCACTGTATATGAAGGAACTGTTGATAGAGATACAGTGTTGTCTCTATTTTGCAATCGTTCAACATAACACATGTTTAAAGCAGGCGGAAATATAAAAAGCGTCACTAGGAAAAAACGCTATTGTTACATTTCTTAAATATGGATAACTTTATTAATAATAATCGTTTTCTCCTTGTCAAATTAAATAAAGGGGATAATGTAGTTTTTTAACTGTTGTGTGAGATAAAGGATAGAAAAAGATTTACTCTCAAAATTGAATAGATTACTATTATATACAGCCGATATTTCAACGAACAGTTACGAGGTATGTCTGAAATTCAATGTCCAACTCCATAACTCGAGAACAGTTTAGCTACAAAATGCAATTTTGCAATGTAATCGTCGCCGTCGCCCGCAGGATCTGTACAATGCTCCCAACGTTCGACTCCTTTCCGCAGTCTAGCGTCCTTAAGGCGCTTTTCCAACAATGGAAAAATAAAGAAATTGCAGAGAGCGAGCATGTAGAATCGTAGAGTGAACAAGAACGTCAAATTCAGGCTGTTGATTACCTGCAGTGTGCATGGGTTGATACACAGACAAAGTGTAACCTCTCCTTTATACAATACGGAAATTGGCTCAGGTGAGTTAAAATTGTGCTTACGGAAATATGCTCAAGGTTATTACCCTGATTGCATCAAAAATAAAAAGAAAAAATACATTTCGGTGAAAATTTTAATATACTTTTAGGTATAGGTCTTAGCTTAGACTATACAGTGTGTTCATTTTAAAACTTACCACCCCTGTAACTTAAAAACCGCAATAACTTTCAACATTCGCGGGGACACTTCGATTTTTATTTTAGGGGGGAACGTTTTTGACAGTCAAGTGGTCTTGATATGTTCATCCCTCTAACTCCTAGCAACCCCAATTTTAAAATCTCAAATGCAACTACCCCACTTGTTATACATCATTTGAAAGCCCCTTTCAATACCAATACAACAGTGTATTCCATTTGAAAATTGGGTGAGATTTGATAAAGTTATGGATCATATAATGTGATATTCAACCAATCACGTACAGGTCTAGCGTAGTGCGCGGGTGCACCACCTTGTTGAAAGTGTAGTAGGTCTTCTTGCAGTAAAGAATTTCCGTGATGATCCACTTAATTTTCTAAAGATTCAGTGATTAGTCCATCAACTGTGTCCCGAAGCATATCTAAGTACACCTCCCCGGTTAGATAATCATTTATAAATAAGGGACCTATTATGGCGTTTCCTAAAATTCCTGCCCAAACATTTATTTTCTGGGGGTATTGTGTATTACCTTCCCGGAATAGATGGGGATTTTCATTATTAACTATTAAAGAAAATAAATAAATAAGTTTTTGTCAAATGATTGCTTTTTGACCCATAACTTTATCAAATCTCACCCAATTTTCAAATGGAATACACTGTTGTATTGGTATTGAAAGGGGCTTTCAAATGATGTATAACAAGTGGGGTAGTTGCATTTGAGATTTTAAAATTGGGGTAGCTATTACGTTCCCCCTAAAATAAAAATCGACGTGTCCCCGCGAATGTTGAAAGTTATTGCGGTTTTTAAGTTACAGGGGTGGTAAGTTTTAAAATGAACACATTGTGTACACTTATGAATCTAAAGTACAGGTATATTCAATTGTAAAGTATCTTGGAAAAGTGAATCTAATAATAAACCAATGATTTTTGGCGAAGCCACCACTTTTCATAAATTCTTCTTTATTATTATTTCGCAGAATCCCTTTCATTTAACAAGCTATAAAGAGCTCTTTTATTGTTTTAGTGATTCACCGTATAAGACAATCGAGGACAAAAGAACAAACGCGGAAATTAAAGCGGCAGAGCTTAGCATTTGGCGAATGTGTAAGTAATTGAAGCAACTGTACACAAGTCGCAAATGTGAGATTATTAGGCCCGATATTATAAAGCATAGTTAACTATGTGATCAGCTGACAATGTGGTTAAGTACCTAATGCGATAAGCTAATACCACAGAATAAATACGATCAACGACCACACCTATGTAACCCGTATTAGCAAATCATGTTACATTATTCAAACTTAATCACGTCGTTAGCTGATCACGTATTTAAGTATGCTTTATAAAACTGCGTCTTTTAGACTGTTAGTAAGAATTTAAAAGAAGATTGTGTGGCACTGAAGACAATATAAATTTAATTTAGATCGTATTAACGAGATGTTACAAATGAATTTTTGATTATATAAGCAAGGTAGTTAGGAGGTCATAATGTTAAGGAATGTAAAAAAACTAATTATTATAGTTTAATAAAGTAATCAAATAAATGAGCTTTTCATTATTAACTACTAACCAGTAACATCACATTTTACTCATGACGTATTGAAAAGATAATCAATAACGTATAAATTAATCTGGCTTTCTTGTAATAGGTCTATAATGTACCATTCTGCATTTGTGTCATAAAATTAAGTTTAATAGTTCCAAAAGTAGTGATATATTGTATTCAGAAATACGATGGGAATCTTTAGATAAAGGAACTTACCTACAACCTTCCCTAAAGAAGTTTTGCTAATTACTAAATATGATTGTCAAAACTATCAATTAACAACAAAATACCTGAAAGGCATTTCTCATCTTCGATAAATTTCAAGTTTTATTGGTGTAAGTGCTAAATTTTGGGAATTACAACTTTAACTCAACAGGTAATTTATATTATCAAGTTTAAGGGGTAATTTAAATTTTCCTTCATTAAATTTAAGTAGATACACCGTTTTACCTTTTATATTTATTGCAACCGTTTGTGTCACGTTGCGTGTAAGTATGACATGAAATTTATTTATACATCACCTTATTGTTATTTCTGAGAACCACATGAAATTGCATGTCACGTTGTATTTAGATCAAACCAAAACTTAATGTCACATGTAAGTGCCCGTTTCTCTAGTACCAAGCATGTCAAAACCAAGAGCATAGATAAATAATACAGATTCGTAAGTTCAACTGTCACTCACAATGAAAATGAACGACTGAAAATCAGCAGAATAAATACACGAAATATATTAATCGATAAATTATAGCCTTATGGTGCGGGCACATAAAAAGAGTCTAATATTTCTTCGGATTAATGATCTTTTTATCAGTCTGAATCTTTGCAACTATATCCGCAAATTGGCAAGGGTCCATAAGATTTGAAATGTTGATTCAATGATCTTACAGTATATTTTATTCGGCTAGGTCGCACTCAAAACATTATATTTACTTGCTGATTGTGACGTTTAGTGCGAATTTATGCATTTTCAAACATAAATGACCTTATTAGTAAGTATATTCAATTAATTCGGCGTATTAAAATATAAATAAAAAATAATATCGGAGATTCGTAACAAAAGAGTCAAATTGAAACTTAATCCCTGAATTATAGAAATTGTATCTAAAAGGTTGAGAAAAGATTTTATTTATTTAGTTATGAAAACTAAGCTTCACGCTGTGCCATTTCGCTCCAAAACGATGTCCTGTCCCATGTCACCAACGTAGTAAGAGAAAATTTTCAGCAGAAAAGTTTTAGGATTTTAGAGCATCCACTCTATTGCCCAGATTCCTTGTGATTTACATATCTTTGTGCCACTGGAAAGATTGAAAGGGCAACCGTTTTAGTCAGACGCAGAAGTACAAAACGCTGTGAAAGGATTCTTCAAGCAGCAGCCACAATAGTTCTGTGCACAAGATATAACGTTGGTTGGTGACAACGGTGGTAATTATTTGGAATTATCCTTATAGGTATATCCATCGTTTTTTTGCTACATTTCAATTGAACACACCTCGTACCAGCCTCATTACATTTACAAATAGATCATTATCTTCAGTATTGACTCTATGTCCTTATTTTGACATGTGAATGAATAACAAACCGGTGAGCATATAACATTATTACGCAGACAGCCGCATTTCTTTGGGATTTTTAACGATTAAATTTTTATTTTATTTTTATTTACATTGCAATTTTATTCGGTATGGCAATGCTACAGATGATGGGCCGAACGGTTAATTCAGACCGCATGGATTTAATAAGCATAAATACCCAAAGCGTTGATTGAAATTCAATCAACGGCCAAAGAGTGAACATGTATCCACGCTGAGCTAAAATTATGCTTATGTTTTTCGTTTGATAGGTTTCAGTTATAGTAGTGTTCTTTTATTTAGCAGCTAACAAATGATCAAAGGAAATAAATTTTTTTACCAATTTTAAGTTTGTGCTCTGGTGATATTTTTGTCGAAATTTATCGAAAGTTCCAATGGAATGCTTTTTGTTATCCTAAATGTAGAAAAATGGTTTTATGGAGGTATTGAGAAACTTGTTACAAACGTCCCGATTATGTATTATGATGCCTTCTTCTTGAATGTTTTTTTCGTATGATTTGTTGTTTATTTTATTGTCAATAAATCCCAAGTAGTACACGTACCTACAATACGTTGTTATAACGTTTGTTACAGGTCTGGATAGTTAGGAAGTTTAAGCAGGAGATCTAAATTGCAGATGATCTTTCGAAAATGCCTAATGGCCAATTGCACCGTAAAAATTAAGTAATGCTTAAAGTTAAGCAGAACTTAAATGCCATGATTGCTATGGCATTTAAGCTGTACTTAACTTAAGCATGCCTTAATTTGTACTGTGCAACTGGCCAGGTATGCTTAAGTTAAGTATAGCTACGGACTCTAAAAATTGAAACTTGAGTAATTTCACCCATACATTGAAATGAAGACAAAGTTGTAGTCCTCCAGACAAGTCCTATGACTTGTCTGTAATGGCGAAAAGTCTTCCCTTCTATTGTTACCATTTCATGCTATTATTACTGATAAATAGAACAGAATAAAGTCATTTGCGCGATTCCCCAGTAAATGTGGAACTGTTCCAACTTTGTGGTAGCTAGAAGGAGTCCTAAAATGCACAATTTTATAGAAGAATCGCATCAAGCGTTTGAGACTCAAGTTTCGGCAGACTCTGCCAGTGTGTGGAATATGGAACAAAGTTAACGTGAACTTCAGATAGAGCAATGGAGCCCGATTTGCCTTGTAAACCAATACGGACATACTCTAGCTACATTTTGTCCAAACTCCTAGTTGTTGGCTAGGAAACTGCAACCATTACAAATACGACGTTTGAAACAACATGTACACCCCCACTTACATTAATGACTCAATAGAAAAATCTCATTTGCAATCCAATACCTGTGTACCTTTACCTTTCTATACAATGTATATACAAGGAAGCAACAAAAAGCTAGTCGGCCCTACCTGTATAACGCTACGATGTGACAACTGAGAATTTGCACACACATACACACACACACACTAAGTCGTTCAGAAACTATAATGCGCTATACTGATCTCTCTGTTTATGGTTAGATGCTATTTATATTATTATTTTGTATCTTTACTTTACTATACTACACATAGCAGATTTATTTTTAGTGCACTTTTATTTCTTTATTTCTTTTGTATTATGATATGGTATTATCCTATTATTGGAAGTTTCTTCTGTTGGGTAATAAAGTTGTATTATTATTATTATTATTTACATCGAACCTAATACTTAGTAATCTGCATTTTATTAGAAAGAATGTTCCTCCTGCCAATACAAAGCAGTTTTCATTGCTCAATATCTTTGTAAGTCGTCATTTTGCTTCCTCGACGTAAACAAAACTAAAATGCTACAATCAATGGTGGTAAAACATAAATATAAACTGCTTTCGATTCGTATTACATTACGTCGCTCTGGATACGATTTGTGGAAGAAAGTGTTTCAGTTCGAATCGAAAGAGTCCATGGGCAATTACTATTGTATCTTCAGTTTTACGTGTCAGTCGGTATTATTATAAGCTGTAAATTGCGAGAAAATGAAATCAATATCCACAATCCAAACGAAGCGGATATAATTTATTTAAAAAGAAATGAACGACGACGATACCGCACAATCATATAACCAGCTCACTTTTGTACGTTTGAATATGTACTAATTTCGTCCGATTTAAAAAAGGGAAAGAGGTTGAATAAACTTTTCCATTACTGCTTTAGAAATTTATTCGTAATTAACCCTTTCGTATAATACGTGGAAAAGCAGCACTTTCTTGTTCGTAATATCTAACTCCACGCACTATTGCACCGGAAGAGGGGTATTAAGATGAACTTTTTACAGAATCTGAGTTTTAAATTAGATTTTTATTGAAAACTTCTGAATTTCAAATATATCTACTAAAGACCTGAAAAGGTTAATTTTGAGACGGTAGAATACACTTATTTCTTTATTTAGTATAGCAGTGTAGTGTAGTGTAATATGTGTATCAAAGTGAATTTGAAGTTTATACTTAGGTATGAGTTACCCTCATCACCGTCAATGTGATAAACTATAAATAAAATTTCAGTGATGCTTCAAACATATAACGACGAGAAAATCAATAGGTAGTAACAATCAAAAGGACAAAAGACGTCAAAGCTGCTTTGTAATCCAGTTAAGAAATAAACTTTTATAAGGAATTGCAGTAAACTCACATTACACTCAAATACTTAGTGTTCAAACTTGTACCCTTGAACCAACCTATCTGCATAAACAAATTAACATTCACTGAAATAAAAAAACATGGAACGCTTACTATTGAAAAAAAAAGTGTATGGGCGTGTTAGAAAGAGAGAAAATATAGTCTTTCGGTATCTTTGTCTTTGCTTTTCCAATACCACTAAATGTGAGATTATAAGGGTTGTTGGGTAAATAGATCTTACCGGGACAATTAAATGTGTTTATTATTCAATATTTCGCTAATGATATATTAGCTTCATCAGGAATTCATATAAACTTAGGTAATTGACTATAGGCATATTGGATAACAATGAACTGAACATATCTAACATACGACGGTAATTAATTCTTCGTTTAATGTGTGTCACATTTCCTTATTAAATTTTTTCATAATGGAAATGTATGAGATTATGAATTCATTATTATGTTTCAAGAGAATAATAATATAGTGTTTAAGAATAGAAAAAAGAGAAGCCTCGCCATGCCATGCCATGCTATGTGTTTTTAAAAAAATACCCTTAGCCGGAAAATGCCATGTGAACAATTTGTATATGTTTTTAAGTTTCCGCATATAAGTGATATGGTGCAACGTCAAAAAAACCCGTGACTAAAAAGCGCCGACGAAAAAGCCTACATCCAAAACAGCTCCCGTTAAAATCACCACGCCAGAGTGACAATCTACGCTTAAGTTAGCATTTTTTTTAGTTTCACACGTTGTTTAGCGTCATATTCCCGTTTTTGTATCAATTGAAAAAAATATATACTAAACCTAGGTACCTCTAACCTAAGCGCCTGAGTAAGACACACATGTAATTGCCTCATTTTTCGCAGGATTTGGTGCATGACTGTGTTTAGTAAAAGGTATTGTATTATCATCTAATACACTCAAACGGCCTTTACATGCTGGTACGAGGCATCTCCATGAGGTACTTCCTTGAACGTTTTCCTTCTCTCTTGCTTTTCGATAACGATAACCATCTCTCAATAACAATTCTTTACTTTTTTGTGAAACTATTTTATCAATATTTAGACACACAAAAGCAAAGATATTTGCGTGCTAAAACTGAATGTCTAAATAAAATCTATCCCAAAGTCAACTTGAACTGTAACGTATTTGGATTGTTAGTCTAACCAGCCCTACTACGTATGCAACAAAATTTCCAAATATTCCAAATGATTTTTAGAGCATTTAAATACCCCTATAAGGGGGAAAAAGTATTGCAATGGTTTTTCTGGGAGTTGCAATAATTCCAAATATAAACTAGGAGAACTTAATCGATTTAAAAGCAATTCAATTGCAGAGGTGTTGCATTTGTATCTGAAAATAGATGCATTGTAACAAATTATTTCTTTAATTCCGCTAGTAATTATTTTTAAACCTAACAGTAACGAAGGGACGTGCAGTGTCTGATACTTCTTTTAAACCTTTAGTAAATGTAAATCTAGGATCCATAACTCTGATGGATTTAATAGACGAATCGCAGTGTTTGGCATTGATGCAGAAAATCAAGAGCATCTGCAACACTTTCTACTAAACAATTAAGCAGTTAAGGTCATTTTGTTTCTTTTTGAATAAAGTATATGCGCTTCACCAAATTTATTGCACAAATTAAAATCAATGTTTTATTGCAAACGACGCGGTGCATCAATATAACGAAATTAATACTTCACTACCAATACTTCTGGAGACAGATCTTCTTTTGAATTACTCATTCTCCCCAATTCACAATACCAGAGTATTTTCCATTTTTTTAGCGCCATATATCAGGTCCTTTTCTTTTACTACATGGCTTAAATAAGAAAATTTTGATTGTAAAGCTAACTCTTTCAGAAATTTTAAAACCATCAAACAAAACATCAGGATTACATTCACGCGAGTACATAACCATCGACGGACGGTAGATAGACTAGAAAATGTGAAAATAGACTTTCAGTTGAGTTGATTTTGATGTAATGAGATTTTCAAAAGTGTTCGCTGCAAGTTTTTAAGCTTTTGAAGTTTTAAAACTTTTCCTTCGCAGAGCACAATATGTGGCCGTTCCTTGCGTCAAAGAAGTGGATGTTGAACAAAAGAAGGAAAATGATTTTACTGAATATTATAACCCAATTATATTTCGAATACGGCACTTGGTTGAGTAATAACTTGGGTAAAGGGGTGATTGATTGCTAAATTTCTGCTTATTTATTTATTGATAATACATGTTACGACGTTTCGCCAAATGTAATGGCTTTTCAAGCACAGATTAATGGATTTATATTAATTTATTAACAATTGAAACAAAAATTTATATAAAGCGTGTTAAAACATTTGATAAACTTTACCAAATGTTTTAACACGCTTTATATAAATTCTTGTCTATATATTATCAATAAATAAATAAGAAGAAATTTGGCAATCAATAACCCCTTTACCCAAGTTATTATAACCCAACATTGTAATAAAAATAATTTAAACAATGTGATACTAAAGTATTAACAATCTCTAAACTGGAGATAACACTCAAATATATCTACCGAGTAAGCCTAATATGCCTGGATTTCGGATTTGTAGCTTATTTTGACGTTTTTCTTATAGGACGCTAGCTACACTCAAAATTTAGTTAGTTAAAACTTAAATGACATATTTTTCCCTATTTTCTAACGATTTAACTTCATCCATACATGAAAATAATTCCCTTGTTTAATTTCAACAAACCTAATGTTTTTCAAGTGCGTACATATATGTATTTTACGTCATAACATCATTAATACGACAACTTAATGTATTTTACGTCATAACATCATTAATACGACAACTTACGTAAATACAATAAATTCAACATACTGTTTAGTTCAGAAAATAAATTACAGCGAATAAATTCTAGGATGTTTTATTATTAGAAGTTACCTACATCTTCATATTCCGAATGTTATATTTTTAGGGTAGGTACTCATGATTATCGTAATGGATTAGGATTATTTGTTTATAAAATAAATTAAATGCTTTTGTAAATATCACGCTTTAAGTGAAAAACTGACTGGTATGCAATGTTGTATAAAATAAAAAAGAAGAAAAATACCAGTAACAAATAAACGTTAGATCGTTGTAATATTAGTTTCAAGTTTTGTTTGAAAGCAATCCTCCTTACAGGTGGAAATATCTGTACATTTTCCATTTGTAAGCCTCGTTTGTTTCTCCGAGTAAATAATGTGAATGCATTGTTTTACTACTACAAATTATTACGGAAACAGTACGTTCTTATTTAAATAAAATACATAAAAGGGGGCGATAAATTTAATGAATTACAGTTTGCAAACTTCCCTTAAGGTAATTTATAACACAATAAACACTTTGAGCTGTTATGAAATGAATCCTAGCTTTTTACTTGCATATTTGCTATATGAAGTGTTGCTAACCGTAATTAAGACATGAAATATTTTTTTCCTGTTTGCCGATGTCAACAGGTCTTACTGATTTGGACTTTAGGATCGTCGATGGTACAATTCAATTTTATTGAAGTTAAAACATTGTTTACATTTAAATTAAACATTACCTAGTTTAACTTTATACCCTTCAATAATCTTCTACTGCGATGAGACGATGACGCTTAGTAGCTTTTTCAGATTTATTTGGAGGCAATTTAATAATGAAAAAGCTAGATTATAATTATAAAAAATTATCTGTTAATTTCAGTTTTATTTGATGGTAATTGGTAGCACAGTTTCAACTACTCCTTTCTCAATTCTTGTAAGGGCGGGAAAATATAGAATGAACACAACTCTTTCACTTTATTTAATTTAAGTATGTACACGTAAAAACTAACTTAATATAACAACGTTTTTACTTAAATTAAGAATACAAAATCACTCTTGATAATATTTTAAATTTAATTAATGTAGCTCTGCTTCCGTAAATTAAGCACATGAGAGCATATTATCAATGAATTAGACCCTTATTAGGTATACCGAATAAGATGTTTGGTTTTCCCTTACCCTAACCATTAGTAGAGTTATGGGACAAATTACTACATACAGACCGTGTATTGAACGCGAATGTTTCGAGCGTTTCTAAACCGTAAAATACTGATTTCTATAATTCTCTATTAAGTACTACATTTGATTGTTAACGCTTCTAGCTTTTAGAATACCAAATATGCATTATAGAAAAGGGGATATTGTCTATAATCGACTAACATACTAAATATTCCACTTTCCACTAGGACCGTTGTGTTCTTGACAAGGGTAAAGATAAATGAGTACAAGCCGACGTTGTTATTTTTCTTCATATTTCACCAGCGTTGTAGTGAAAATTACATCATTTTCTAAAATGTTCTCATTAAATATCCAAGATGTACATTTTCAGTAGCTGAGAAAACCGACAATCTGATGGCAGTTTTCTATTGTTTTAGGAATGAGGATAACAGTTATTTATGTAAAACTATAAAGGAAAGTAAGCAAACAATATTTTATGTACAGCCGTTTATGACGTAATGATTAAAAATTCTTCATTTCATAATTTAACAAGTTCAGAGATTTCGAAATGAATTTTTTGTGCAGGTCGGTAATTCGTAAATAGGTTTATTTAACTTTCTCAAGGCCGCGTTAGAGTTGTAATTTATATTTTTCTCAATGTTATATATTAAACCACTCATTAAAATGTAATGAAGAAAATTAAAGTTATTCGTGAAAACGATATCATAAATATGAATAAATGTGACGAAAACTCAAATGGAGACTTCCATAGCATGTATTGTTAGCTAGCAAAAGAGTGTCAGCATATTATATACCAGAAAAAACTAATTACGTCAAATAGATATTAAACGCGTTGAGGCTGAATGGGTTCCATTGCAAATATGTCATCATCCACAGTTGCCATTAACCGTCAACGATAGAAACAAGTGTTCAAATATTTAAAAAAAGAAAGAGAAATTAAAACTCGCACACAAATTTCCAAATTATGAATTGCAAAGAGATGGTAAATTTGTCGAAAATTTGCGAAAGATGTAATAAATGGAAGTGGAAGGAAAAACGTGTACAACAATGCAATTAAATAAGTAAAAAATCAAAGTGTAACCTTAGGTAAAGGCAAAAGAGTGATAAAAGATATTGCAAAGTTAAAATCGGAAAAACCAAGTGAAATGTTTAAAATATACATCAGGCGAATTTTGTGGCCATTTTTGGGAATTATGTAGGCTATACAGTGAATATGCCATGCTTCTGTTATAAAATATCGAAAAACCTTGCAAGTGCAAGGTTGTATACACGGTATGTGAATACAAAGCGTATTTTTGCAAAACACTTACTTAATATGGCATAAAAATAAAAAGATTCGTCCATGTAGGGGAGTTTATTGAATACTAATTCAAAACCACAGAACTGGGTCCAGATGGATTGATACCTAAGCAATAGCACATTCTTTTTCAGCTTATCACAAAAAACGCTTTTGAAAAGTTTTGGAAATAAACACTGTAAATTTATGGAGCATGCTAGGAGATAAATGGATGAAGAGGATAACTTTTAACGTTATCAAATTGATTTCCAACGATTAAATATACTTATTAGTAATACCATAGGCGAATAAATACATACACGTCTGACCAATGTATTAATTTTTTTGGTAAGTTGTGGGGTGCGGACTATGTATGTCGCTACCGTCGATCACAATATTGTAACCATCAACGCGCTACGTCATCCTAGGGTGACTAACTGAGTGAGAACGCTACTGTGTTAGTAGGTCTTTTCTCAGTACGGTATCCTTGCCAACAGTCAGTGCCTTCTACAAGGGCCTTCTCTACCTGGTTAATCTATTGTGGCCCAGTTAATTGATGTCGTAATTTATATTCAAAAGGCGTTTGGCCGACTATAGACAGTGAAAATGATAACTTGTGACGCCATCTGTAGTTGCCACCCCAGCAGATTAAAATTGAAACAACTTTCTCGTTTCATCAGACGTCTATGTATTTATTCGCCTATGGTATTCCACTACAAGGCAATGGATTGGTTTCCCCGCAGATAAGTAATATCACCTACTTCATAATACATACCATTCAAATTGGCATCATTGAGGAAAGGCAAGACCACAATATCTAAGATAACGATTTCATGTATTCTCGATGATTCCTGCAGAGGACAGCGGTAACTTTTTAGATTTAGAAAAACCATTCAGCAAGGTAGCTTAAATGCTCAAAACGACCAAATCTGAATTACTGGTATAGTAGAGCACGAAGGCAATTGGGATCGCTCCAGGCTGTGGACAACGTTAATTATTAGGCGAGTCGTAAAGGATTTTCAAAGCCGGGCCTAGCCTACGACGATCTCAATTGCTTTCGTGCCCTACTATAGAAGAAGAAATTAATTAATAAAAGGCAAACAATCATGTGGGTAAACGGCTCACAAATAAGGGTAAAGTATTCCAAATGTAGTGATAGCATTAAATGTAAATAATGAAAATTTTTTAGCTTCATCTTTAAAATGCAAAAGCACCCAAAAGCTAATAAATAGCACGTAATTTGGAACTTTATTTTTAGGGTAGGAAATAAATGGTGTTCAGGCTTAAATCTGTCGTTACATAAATTCTTTTACAGCTATAGTAATTCTTTTTTTACAAAATCATCAATTCCACATCTATGTTATTAAAATGTTTCAGTAAAGAGAACAGCAATACGTGGTTCCATAGAAAAGGAAATCAATTTCAGATAATGTCAGTGAGAAGATCAATGATCAAGAAAATCATTAGATAGCGAAAAGAAAAGAAGGGAAGAAAACGCGAATCAATAGAAATAAATGACAACTTTATAAGAAGTGGAGTGTCAGTGGATCAGAAGTTACGTTTCATGGTATAAAAAAAAGACCTCCATATTGTAATTAGAATGGTGCAAAAGGAGCTTTATTGAATTGAATATTTTTATTAAAAATTTTGTGTGTAGGTAATGATTATTTCGAATTTGCCGAATGTTTTCAAGGTATGGTTTGTATCCCCCTTTACAGTTCAAACTGATTCTGAAAAATAAATATTGCTGTATTATTGTAAGGTCTCGAAAAGCTCTTGTATATATCTATTTCCTATATCAGGACGAGTTAACTTTTGCTACGCGTAGTGCGTCTAGTACGATAGGAACAAATATTATACTACCAGCGCATGGTTAAATAATAATTTAATAAGACAGGTTTTCACTTAAGAGGGTCACAGCGAGGACGAAATCTAGACACTACTATAGTGAACGAGATAACCGTTTTCCAAGGCAATATCTTGCCAAGGCTCTGGCAAAGAACCAAACCGATATTATTTCTAACCTACAATAAAACTATTGCTTACCTATATAGTAACAAGATTACGTTTTGCCAAACATGATAAAAATTGGAAGTTAATGATTGGATGAAAGAATCAGTCTTAATGTTTTTGATGGCTGTGCACGTGATTAGTGTAAAGAAGACGAAAGATTTGCAAGATATATTATTTCTACGTCTGGAGGTGTTTACTGGTTAAATAGAAAAGGTTCAGCTTTGGGTTTAATTATGTTTAATGAAATGTTTTTGCCGTTGGTGGGTGGCTAATATAACAAATTATTATATAATTGTAATTAAATGAATTCCATTTTGACTGATGTCAATACAGAAGCGTACCCAGAATATTCCCATATTAAATTTCCTTTACCGCTGACCTTCATTAGACAAAATTAACACAAAGAAATAAGTTGAACAAACAATTTACCTTTTTAAGCGAACATTTTTTACCAACTGTTCTAATTGAATAGAATAGGAGGTTTCCTAATCCACTTCTTAGTAAATGTGATGATTACTACATTATGTAAATGTAGAATTTAGCCCATGGTTACAAGAGTTTGAATTAATTATCAAGAAGCAAAGTTTTATAAAATTACATCAACAGTATTATTTTCTTTATTTATGTTTAAGATAAGTTTACTTGACTTTGCCAAGACAAAAAGAATGTGAGAATTTTATATCTCCCAAGTCGTATATACATAACAACACCCACCAATTTAATATAGGTAGTCATTTTAGAAAATTGAGTTAATTACTAGAAAATATTGTATGTGAACTTTACTAGATAATTCCTTTTGTATCCCTTAGCCTCTATTTAAACTTAAACCATAATGTAGGGTTTTATACCAGTTTTATTAGCTACTAAAAGATGAAAATTAGCATAGGAGAATTACTATATAACTATATGCACACAACCCCTAAACCTCACGATTGTCGTAAATCTGTATTACATTAGATATCCCCTCCACTGATATGTAATGTATCATATAATATGTATGTACATATAATATATCCTTGTAACGAGATATGTAAACGATATTATTTAATTTTAAAACGCGAAACGAACGCGATGTGAACCTTAATAATTGTAAAACTTAATTTAATTCTAACATTTTGAAAAGTACATCCGTTGACATACCTTTGTTTCAAGTTTACAAGCAACATTCGAACTTTGGAGTTTGACTTGTCAACAAATTTTAACAGCGAAGTCGTATTGTTTCCTAAGTTGTTTTAGTACAAAAGCTTCTACTTCTATACAACCTTTGAAGTTAGGAAAAAGGTCATTATAGTTGAACGTAGTTTCGAATAATTACTGCGTTGTACTATACGTATGCAAAATGTTTTACGGCTCTTACATTAGCGTGCATTTTATTCTTGATATAAAATTCTTACACCCTCTGCTGTATGATGAAACTAGGACTAATTTTAGCAATTTTGTTTCATATTATTGATCCTGCATGTGTGAACAATTCCCCTTTTCACATGTCATATTATAAGACCATAAATCATAAGGGCGCTAATTTACTTTTGAATAGATGCTTGAAATGAATAATGTTCAAGTTGATATACCTCCTCGTGAGTGTAATCACTATACGGTTGAATCACTTCTTTTTGTAGTAAGGACAATTTTAGTTATTTCCATTTTTCCTATTGCATAGGAAGCAACTCTTTTACGATTATCGGTTCGATTAGAGACGTATCGAAATGTACTGCGCCCTGAAAACCTGAAATAGGGAGCTTTCCTTCCTTAACATTACTTTTCCACGTTTTCTTCTTTTACACATGCTTTACATTTGAGATTTGATGTAAGATTTCGTTCGTGTGTTATACATTTCGTATTATTGCTGAAGAGAATTGCCAGATATCAATATTAAAAAGGCGGAAGTTAAAAATTAATGAAATATAAATTTTATTAAAGAATCGCAAGTATTAGATATAATTATCAGTGACAAGATTTTTCTATATAAAAGGAAACGGCATCATTAATAGAAAAGGTTTCCTTTTTTTTTCTTTTTTATTCCAGATGATTTGTGTAATTATATCTTCGCTTTTCGTTTTTATATATTTAGTAAAGTCGGCACATCATTAATTTTGCCCCTACTGTCAGTATGTCTTAGGGGTTCCTACTCCTTTCTTTACACCTTTCAAAGATAGACTCATTTTTCATATCCTTTAACTATATACGAAACTTCTCGACCTTTTTCATTTTCAACTTGGATAAGCATTTCCATGTACGCAAAACGCAAAACCTTATACGCGGCGAGCGAATAAAATCCAACAAATACCAATAGTTTTCTGACGCGAATGTGAAGTTTTAATTGCTGGTTATAGTATGTCATGATTATACTGCTTATATGTGGCCCTCATCAGAATAGTTTTCATAGTTTCCACTCCACTCCACATTTTCTACACTGAAGATTCGGGACTTTTGACGAAAAATGTCCATGTTTAAATTCAAACGGAATACTGATTTCCTGAAGGATTACTTAACACCCTAACGTTGTCCCAAATCAATTAAGTTCTCAAATAATTTGACCACTTTTATTTACACAAATTAGGAAAATCGTTACGTAATAATTAAAACCAATAAGTAATTCTACAAATTTTTTATCTTAAGTGTAACCCGACGCCTTTCGACACGACGCCGACGTTAACAATCTGTTATCCTTGATGATTTATATAGTTCTAATGAAAACTGTTAGTTTATGTTGAGGAGTTTTGAACTATTTTATTAGGCTTAAATAAGTGTATCCAGAATATCAATTTGTTTTAATCGAGTACATGCCAAATTCTCCTCAGCAGTGTTATGAACTTCAATTTTCCGCCTATAAATGTATGTGCTGGTGAAATGCTCTGAAAAATTGATACATTTCTATAGTGAAATATTCCATTTATTGAGATCCTTCTTATTCTTTAATATTTTCTTTGGAAATATCGCGAATATTAGATGAAGTATGAGTTGCAGAAGTCATATGTTTGAACTCTTATGCAAACTCTTTGGGAAAATTTGTTACACTCATCTGGAACTATTCCAGTTGGTGTGTACTTTAAAAAATCTGACTTAACTCGAAATTTTGCTAATATTACTTTTCCCGTGCAATTTCCTACACCTCACTTAACCAACCATCACTTCCTTTTTCGTTACTTCTCCATATGTTATCATTTCGGCGAATTTCGATCCCTTCACATTTTCTGAAAAACCTCAGGAGAATTCTATACTATAACCTTAAAAACTTACAACTATATAGAGTGACAAACTTTCATTAAAAGTGTTTTCTATTAAAATCATATACAGTGTGGAACAGCCAAATGGAATAAATTCGTTACTTCAATCATTGTGCATATTTCTACAAAAATCCCGAAACACGTCAATTTTAGATTTTAAAATTATATCTTACTGTGTAAAAATTTCACCCGTAAATTTAACATCCTTAAAGTGAGGGTTGCAAATTTTGAAATGGAAAATAGGAGCTTCTGATGCATCATTTAAAAGGTCTCTTCATCGTCTATTCAAAAATCTTATTGTTTTCAAATCTATTAAAATCAATTAACATTTAAAAAAAGTAAAATCATCTGACTGACGAAATTCGCTACAGCGCTTCGGGAACTTAATAGGCAGTGCAGAGAATGCAAAAAACAAAAAAAGAACATAAAACTTAAGGTAGTAGATGTTCAAAATGCTCGCCTCGGACGTCTTGGCAACATCCTAATCTTAAATAAAACCGTCTTCTAACGTTATTCAGCATCTGTAGTGTGACTAATCTAATCGCAAGCGTTATGCTGTAGTTTAGTTTCGTATATCACACTTTTCACATAGGTGAGCGTGCTGGCCTATCACTCCTCCCCTCCCTGTCCACCTATTTGGAAATATTAGGTCGATAGGAACTGCCGGACATTGATTAGGTAATGTGGCGGTGCTCCATCTTGCCGAAACCATGTCGTATTCGCTGAATCTTGTAGGTTTGTTGGGTCAGGATATTAATTTGCCAAAGTTGCTACGACAACATTTTGGAGTATTGTAAAATAATGATGTCCGTTCCAATTGCGATCAATGAAAAAGGGACCAATGACAAGGTCTCCAGCAATCCCTACCCAAACATTAACCATTTCAAGGTTTCATGTTTTTCTGTATTTTTACATGATCTAGAACTACCTATTAAGTTCCAAATGCGGTGTTTCGTCAATAAGATGATCTTATTTTTCTTAAATTTAAAAATTTATGGATTGCATTCCTCACTCTAAGGGTGTATTTCGGGATTTGTCTTAAATTTCTACAATGATTGAAATAACCAATTTATTCATACACTGTATGACTAATCTCACTTCAGTTGCTGGAATAACTAATACAAATCATAGAACTGCCTTCCAATAGGTAGCAAAATACCTAACATGAGTGTCTGCGAAACTAAAAGGGTCAAATAGGGGTGAACAAAATTATGGCGCTCTGGAGACGACGCCAGTGAAATAAGTGATGCTAGAAAATGAATATAAATAAGGTAAGTAAAACCTAGAACAAATGAACATTCGTTAGAAATCAAAAAAACGTTACATTTTTTTGGGCTTATTGTGCATTTGTCAGAGGACGCAATTTTATTTTTTATATATCAAGGAGGGGTTAGTTTAAGGTTAAATCCAAGTTTGTGTGGTTGTAACCCTTGTCCCACGGCCGCCATCTTGGAAAAAAGGGTACAAATGGTTTTTACGGTTTATCTGACAAACTATAGGTCTCACACAAAAAATTTTGAATATTTTTTGTTGCAAATAAAATTATCTACAACTTTAATTGGTCCAGTAATTTTTAGTCGTAGAACCAAAAATAACAAAGTTATAAGCGAAAATCGATGAAAATCTGAGGAAAAATTTTCTATTGGTCGATATAACTTTTTTTGGATCATTTAAAAAAAAATGACATCAGAAAATTTTTATAGAGGGATTTTTAATGAATAATTTTCATTAAATACTTTTTTAATTTTATTCATTAGTTAAGGTTTTACAGCGCTGCGAAACGAATACTATTCTTCAGTATTCATGATTAATTATACAAAAATATTAATGATTCTCCATAATTTTTAATCATCTTCTCATTTTTTTAATCATAATCTTTTTAATTATTAATAATGCAATATTGTTATTGATTAAATATTGACTCTTTTCCCCACCACCTATGAGGTAGAGTCTGGAGGCGCGTTTTTCTTGGTATCCCAAGTAGGCATAATCCACGGTCATTTTTACTCTGCCCTCGGTCTTTTTGATGGACCAGGCTGCGGCTCAGGATCTGGTTGACCTTCTACATCAAATACTTGAGGGAGAACCAGAGAAGGAAGTGGCCACCATATAAAGAGATGAAAAAACGTTCACCCATGACAGCGAACAACGCTGTTCCACTTGCTAACTCTGGATGTTTCTCCAGCGTTTTCAGAAGTTTAAGGCGCGTGCGTAATTGACTTACTTATAGCATAGAGAATGTAATATATTATTACATGCTCTATGCTTATAGTTAAAAACCACTTAGTCTGGCAATTACTTTAAAACGTATTTGGAACTTTTTGGTCTGCTTTGTGCTGCGAACATTGCATGTGCACGGTAACTTAAAAACCTTACGTTTTACTATTTGGTGTAAATCTCGCCCGGCGCTTCTTTTCAGTATCGTATTTATCTAATTACTTATATTGTGTTTTGTAACTCGAGCGTCATAAACAGAATGACTTGTTAGAATCAGTTAATTATCTTTAAATATTAAATTTCAACACTAACCTCATTCCACGTCATTAACACAATCATAGACTAATCTATGACACAATGCTACCTCACCTATTTCTTGATAAGGAAGAATCTGTCTGAGTAGGTACAGTACTTATGTCAATCATGTTTAGTTTTCCATAGTTTTCGAAATGGAAAGAACAGTAATAAATAAACATAATTCTAGCAATTTATCGGAACAGATACTAAAGGTTTTTGGCTGTAATACTAGTGCTCACAAAAATGGCAACGTTCATGAAAACCGCATGAAATGTGTATATTATGCTTTCATATATTTTTGTTATTTTATTTTTCCAGGTTTCTGTACTTCGCAAAACAATAGTTTGATATAAAATTCAACTTGTTTTGTATTTTAAGACACGGCCAACTCCATTTGTTTACTTTTAAACAAAAACTGAAAAAAACCTTCCACCTTACATTTGCAGAAATATACGCATTAAATTTATATTTTCGGAAACTAGCAAAAATATCTTTGGATTCACATCACCACAGCCAAATTTAATTTAAAAAAAACACAACATTGCATTGCCGCCTACATTAAAAATGTAGGTACCTACCATCAATTAAAAAAAAACGTGGCGTGCTACACAAAAAATGTATAGGTACGCGTCGCTTCGTAACTTCTCAAAAATTAAATGACCAGTAAACTGGCACACAACTTTCCCGTGTTTACTATAATGAGAATGACGTATTAAATAAAATAGTTTTTTGCATAATAACTCAAAATGAAATAGTTTTTGCGTAATATCTCAAAAAATAAATATATAGCGTGTAGTATCCCACTGAACACAGTACATCCATGAAACGTTTCTAAATGTTGCATAAGGGTTACAAATGAAACATTCCTAAGAAACATCTAAGACACATTACTGGTACATTCCTGTCGAAAGCGAATAAGTGGTAATGTCTAATAAACGTTTCAATTGATATGTTACATAAAATACAAAACATACACATTACAACACGAACGTTTTAGATACGTATCCAAAAATACATCTCTGTGATGTATTTTTTGGAATGTGATAACGTATAACATTTTAGAAACGTTACAAATGTGATGTTTCGTTTGAAACAAAATAGTCATATCTCAAAGTTAACGTTACGGAGTTGTGTTTAGTAGTGTTGTACCAGAAACCTTATCAGTTGAAACATATCGTAAGAAACACATCATACACGTTTCGGTGTGAACGTTTTAGATATGTATCCAAAAATATATCTCTGTGATATATTTTTTGGAATGTGATAACTAAAGCTAGGATGCCTTTTTTTATAAATGGACAAACATAAGGCAGACCCTATTTAAAATCCGTTTTAGATGCAAACTTTATTCTGCCTTTTTTGGTTTCTGTTAGTTTTATTGCGTTTTTTATCTTTTTTTTTTTGATATTTTCGCGTAAGTATTTAGTACCTTTTCTGTAATTTTTTTTAAGTTTTTTGAAATGTAAGTAAGTATTTTTTAATTTTTAGATTTTATATAGGTATATTTTTCTGGGTAATTTCTAAGAAAGCAAATTGTTTGAAAGGGAAAGGAATTTGGTATACAAACTGAATACAAACTTTGTCTATAATATTTAAGCCTCTTACAATAATAACTCGGATGAGTCATTTTCCTTACTTTGAAATATTTCCCATTGTATTATTTCTACCTGCAAGCTGCACCTACATACAGTCTTTGTTGAAATTGCATCATTTAGTCATTATGCCGAGTTAAGCGTATTTTAATTAGCCCGAAAACTTTATTGAAAAAGAATAGGTACCAGCAGATAGCATTTATCAACTGTAATTACTTTTTCAAATAAATATTTGTTTGTCTATACTTAAATTGAATATGTATGTGTTGATTTTATCTCGACAGTTTTCGCTTTTCCGTGCCATTTTTCTCCTTTTTTGTCTTTTTAGATGCTTTTTTTAAATTATTTTTTATGCCTTTTTCCTGCTTTTTTGAAACTTTCGTTATGTCTAACTATCCCAACTTTAGTGATAACGTATAACATTTTAGAAACTTCATTAAAAATGTGATGTTTCGTTTGAAGTCATCTTTCAAAGTTAATGTTAGGTACTTGTATTTAGTAGCGTTGTACTAGAAACCTAATCACTTGAAACATATCATAAGCAACTAAAAATACACGTTTCAATGTGAGTGTTTTACATATTTATCCAAAATTACAATTCAAATTACAATAGATTTATTCATCATAAGTAGATGGGTAATATTGCACATCTAAATGGCTTATTTGCCAGCGAGTCTGTAGCTCAGGTAGTTAGTGGAGCTGTTTTCTGAATTCCTAAACAAGCGACCGGTGTTCGAATCCCACTTGAAGCAAAACGATTTTTCAGCATCACCGATCTCCTTCGAGTCTACACTAAGAGAATTTTGGGGGCCCTGGAGAACAAGCCACCGGAGTACATTGGGCCCTGCAGGGCGTGCGCACTGGGAAAAGAGCCCCTCAGAGTAGTTGGGGCTCTCGGTACCATAGTTTCTACCACATCTCAATTTTTTTATACTCAGGTATGTTTCAAATGAAACATATATGAGACATTTCAAATATTCACGTATGAAACATTTATAAGGACACATTTCTCCTACATTTCAATAAATTACTCTTCGATATGTTTCTTGAAACATATATAAAATACCAATAGGTTCACCAGCTCTGCTGGCAGCCTTCTAGCGGAGTCGCTGGGTAGTGAAGTTAAGCAAATCAAACGATTGTACTTCTATGAAATGCCCTTTTTTCTGTCTTTTTTTTTCATAGAAGTACAATCGTTTGATTTGCTTAACTTCACTACCCAGCGACTCCGCTAGAAGGCTGCCAGCAGAGCTGGTGAACCTATTGGTAATTCATATTATCGGAGTATACTCGCCATATATAAAATGTTTCGATGTAACGTTTCTGTGTTGTTTCAAATCTAGGTTTCTGAAGGCGGACATTAAACATCTATGTTATGTGTATGATACGTTTCTGTCGCTGTTTCGGAGATGTTTCATGTTTCAGAGATACGTTTCTAAAACATTTCAGAAACGTTTTTTTGCACTGTGGGATAGTTGTAATCAGAAAACGATTTCTGATTTTCTCCTGAAATAATATACAGGGTATGTCATAAATATTACTAACATTTTGTTAATTTCCGGCTAGGCCGGAAGTAAATTGGTATACTTATTATAGTCGATTAAAATAGTCTTATGTCCTCTACTTCACAGTACTATTTTACTTCTTCATCTTTGTTAGCAAAAAGGTTTGAATTTTTACAATTTTCAACTTCAAACATTCATCCCCCTTCCCAAATGGGAAATAAAGAAGTAAATGTAGTGCCAATAGTTTTTTATGAACTATACGTATAACATTTCAAAAAATAAAAAAATGCTTAAAGCAGATTTTGAGAAAATCGATTTTTAATTTTTGACCAATTTTGGGCACCAATAAATTGGTCAAAAATTAAAAATCAATTTTCTCAAAATCTGCTTTATAGCAATAAATTGGCCACGTTAAATTTTTGTTCTTTATCAATTATAAGTAATAGTTCTAGTCATCCTTTGGCTACAATTTTTAAACTTTAATTATGTTAAACGCACCCTAAAAAGTAAAAACTGGGAGAATTGTATATTGGCCATTTTAAATTTAGAAACAAACCAAAAGCGGCATTTTACTTGTAACCATGTCTACTAACTTTTCACCAAGGGAAATTAGTTTGAGTTAAAATTTGAATGTTTGCTACCAAAATAACGTCCCTAGTTTGGGCCCCTTAGGACCGATTTTGATGAGAAGCTTGTTTTACCGATGAAGTTTTTTTATAGGCCTTAGTTTTAAATTTCATCAGAATCGGTATAGTAGTTTAGGTTCCACAGCCGTCACGCACGCACCCACAGACAAACATTTTTCAAAGATGGTGGATTTGGACTCAGGGGGCTCAAAACCTTCCATCCCTCTATCACTTAAAATAACCGAGACTATTTTTTTTGTGTGATTTTAACTTTATTTGCAACTGATGTGTAAACTAATCATACATTACATTCCGTCCACCGCAAAAAGGAGGAATTACCTATGTGTTGTATGCTTCTTTCTATAAAAATAAAAGCGGGTGAGTGTTTTTTGAAAATCAGAAGAAAACTTCATCGTTTTCGTTGCCCAATCTGGTTACAGTTTAAAGTTAGCCAAGTATTTTATTATTGAACTTTTACACTTTCCTTGTGTTATTTTTTACGTGTGAAAATATAAATGTGTAGACTGTAGAATGTGATTTGAATAAGAAGGCAAATTATGTTTTCGGTATCGAATTAAGCGAGAGCGTTCACTAACAATGGGGTTAATGAACACCGAGAAACGTAGAAGCTTTTGTCTTTGTAGAAATTTTGCCCACAACTTTACATTACACATGTTTATTGTGTAATATACATTTCAATTAATTACCAAGCTCATATAATGAAAAGGAAATTAAGTTTACAGTAAGTACTTCATTTGTTACATTAATTAAAATTCGATACTTCAATCCTTTTAACGTTATTCACGTTGAAACGTGCTTTTGTCTGTATTGTGTAATGTTACCAGAATAAATATCTACTTGAATCTCTCGCAGAAGAAGAAGAGAAATAGTTCTCAGAGGACCGTAAATCAAAAAGTTTAATAAGCAATGAAGAGCAGGTGCCGTGTTTATTGTTCAAAATACAAGAAATCATCTAAAGCTCTGCGAAAATTTATGTATGAACTTGACTCGGTACAACACTTTTAGTGTTGAAAAATTAAATAATCTCCCCTTCTTATACGGAATACAGAATAACAATTCCTATGTGACAAATTCTACCTATAAATGAACATGTTGAATGCGTTGTCATTGTAAAAAAAAGCTTGTAAGCTGTAAAATCACAGGAAAGCTACAGCTTGTGTCCTCTTCAGGAAATCGGTGGCATAGTTAAGATGAATATTTTCCACCTAATTATTCAGTGTAAATTTATAAATATTTTATGTTTTCAGAGCTTTAAGCAGGGGAATGTATAGACTGATAGAGTAAATTTTATATTCGTTACATAAGTTAGTGAACGATAATTTCACCAGTGGAAGGAAGCAGGATGATATCAATAACTCATAAACAATAGCGTAACTTAAGAGCTTTCTGCCTTGTAGATATTGTTAAGACAACGTAATTCCCTAAAGCCCTTATGCATATAGATGTTCTTATCATATATACATACATAAAATACATACGCAAATAGGCAATGTGTTGTTATATAATTATTCAATGTTTGATCATACGTAGAAGTTACGTATTTGAGTCGTGCAATTAGGTTTATATTTCCTTAATTCTACAATATTTATCTAAATGAGAAAAGAAATAAGCGAGTGTATAACAATTTAATTTTAGCAGTAGGTACATGTACTTATTTACCTTCACGTGATTTAATTTGACATGAACACATAAACGTATATCGTGATGATATTTAAGTTGCGTGATTATTAATTATGAATAAAAGAGTCATTTTGGCTTTCGTCCGTTACACTAATCGAATTTAATTTTTTATACAGTAGAATGAAGTAACTGTCCTCATTAATTGAAGGTAATGTTTTTATTGAAGTTTTTTATTAAAGGTTTCTAAAAAATAAGATACAAACAGTTCTAAAAAAACAAGCGAACCAAAATTACGAATATTTGGCACTTTATTTTCTATGTGGAGATTAATTGACGTACCCTAACCAAATACAGAAGCAAATTCCAACTGATGATATTTCAAGCTTTGAATCAATGCTACTTAACACAATGCTTTTCTTTATACCTTTACCACCGTTAATTACTTTACTAACGTTTACAGTAAATAGGTCATCTTGACGTAGTAGATATCTACATTTTTATACTTTGGACGTTGTTATAAAATTGTACTTCTTGCAAACTTTAAATAGTATGTAGTGGCGTTCGTTTTTCCTCACTTCGTATTATTGCAAAACTGCAAGTGTGACATTTGATTAATCCTAGATTCAATTTTGATCTTTGTCATGGATGTCTGTAATCGACACTTTCGAATTACACAAAAAAATTCAAAGGACACGTGTCGTTTTTTGTTAAATCACCCCAAATGGGAGGAAACTCCATTCAGGGCATGTAGCCCTGAATATGGTTAGTAATGAAAAGGTGAGCAAATTATAAGAGATTACCTACAAGAGAAATAATTATGTAACAAAATGTCTCCTGTGTTCTATCTATATTTTTGTTGAGATCTAATGTACCTTTCAAACACACGACTGTTCCGCATTAACTTTATGGTAATAAGAAAACTGAACAACTTGAATTATAGAAAGAAATTAATAGAATATATCCTCAAAGAGGGTATATCTGCAACAGACTTCCATAATTGTATTATAATAAAAAACCTTTCGAGAAATGTTAAAAAGCCGGATTACATTTTGCTAGATTACAATCTGGTGTAAATTTTATCTATCTGTGCTATAACTAAAACTTTATTTATACAAAAACAATCACACAATTTTTATCCCTAATAAAAGGTTACATTTCTATTTCACAGCACAAGAATTAGTAGGTAATAAGGTTTTTTGATACAGGTATATGACCAAATCTCATAAATTATTTTGTCACTGTATAGAAACTGATGTTACGTAATTTACACCCTAATAGTAATGCTTATTAATCGATTTTGATGCGCCGGCAGATAATATTGTTCATTCTGCACATACTCATTTGGCTAAAATTATTTACGTCAGTACTTATTAAAGTGAAACCAATTTGGGGGTTAAATTAAACAATATTCTGTTGAAACGATGAAAATCCTGAACATTATTAAAATTACAGAGATTTATTTTAAGGTACACATTTTGGCACAGTGACTGCTAAATATTTATATAAAAAACCTTAAACTTAAACACTTTTTGTGTTAAGAAACAAATCTAATTATTAATGACTTTTTTGTTAAAAGCAGAGACAAAGAAAGAGTTTTCAATTCGGGATACTTTTTCTACAAAAGTAAACTTCTAACTAAATAGATACCTACTTTTACCTATTTAGATACTTTTTTGTCAAGTTAGTGTGTTAATCGCACAATTTAAAAACATTCTAGAACTTTTTTCCTAACGCGCAAATGGGTGTCAACAATTTTTGAAAAAAGAAGATTCATGTACCCAAAATTATTTACGAAAGAATGACAGCGAGTATAATAAAGAAAGAAATATTTTCAAATCAAATTTTGATCTAAACAACTTCGATGGGGATATTCCGAGATGTGGCCGACTCGCAAAACAGAATAAAGTGTGAAACAGGTGGAAGAAACAGTGCTCGGAGTGTCGTCGTGTAAAGCGCAGTCATTGCATATGAAGGCAAGATATCCGAACAGTCCACGGTATATATATGTTGCGGCCAAAGCCCGAAGTTCGGCCAGTTCCCGAATTGGCCGGCCATTTCGCACTTTGGCCGAAATGTGTGGCCAATGTCCGATGTACTGCAAATGGCCGGTGTATATGGTACTTTGGCCAGCCAGTACGCGAACTGGCGGGAATTCTCTGGCCAATATTCAATGTCCTGATACAAGACTCTCCGGTAGGCGGCACAGGTGTCGATTCCGGTGTGATGGCGGCTTGCACGTGGTAGTGTCTTACGCTGTGACGATAATTTTTCGTTCGTCTACTGCTTTTCGGAGATGATCCTGCCTCAATGAATCAACACATTGGGCTGAGAGCCTCAAATTCTTTTAATTCAGGAAAAACAGTTCTTTGATCCACGATCCACGAAGCGTTGTTGCAGTTGTTATGAACGTCGAGGGCGCTTCCTACAAGCTAGGAACAGAACATGATGTTCTAAAACAACTGTATTCCAGAAGTGAATTTACCATTCTGCACGAAAAACTGCTCACATTGGCATCCGTGGGCACAGAAGAAAAATCACTTCGAACCGTCGCGTCTTCACAATCACTGACCGGCGGTCAAGGCTACACTCGATGCAATTGCACTACCAAGTGCTCAACAAATCGCTGCAAATGTAAAAATAACAAACTGCTGTGTAACTCGAAATGTCATAAAAGTTCTTCTTGTTGTAACAAGTGATGATAGAGATTGGTCATTTACTGTAATAAACTAATTTTACTTTTTGGCAATTTAGTATAATTAATGATCAATATAATATGATTATCATTACAGTATACAAACACCCAAAATCTTTCATGACCTTTTTCTTCCGACTTTGGCCGATCGCCCCATGCCATTTCGCAAACTGGTTGGCCAAATCCCGAAACCTAGAAAAGATCGGACATTGGCCGGACAATGTGATGCGATATTGACCACTTCCCGATTTGGCCGGCCAGTTCCCACTTTGGCCGATTTCGGGCTTTGGCCGTAACATATACACCGCACCGCGAAACAGTCTTAACGATTTTTCACGATCATTTAGATATGAGGAATGTGTGTGCACGATGGATTCCCAGGCTGCTGACACCTGAACAGAAACTGTTCAGAAGATTTTGCAATGGCTACATAAGGGGCGCCCCTGCACCGAAAAAGGCAAGAACGCAATTCTCTTCGAGAAAATTGCTGCTGACGATTTTTTGGAACGTTGACGGAATTCTGTTTATTGAATATATAAAAAATGGTACAACAATAAATGAAGAAGCTTGTTGCCAAAGCGCGTAGATTATAGAAGATTATAGCCCTGACTTGCCCTGTGACATCTTTCTGTCAAAGCATCTAAACATCTTGCGATGATGAAGTGGGAGGAGCTGTGGAAGATTATTTTGAAAGGCAGACGAAAGCATTTTTTTCTGAAGGAATGAAACATGAATGAAAATAAATGTATAGCCGTGGAAGATTCTTACGTATTAGAAACAAATTTTTTCAAAGTGTTGTGTTCTTTCTTTCATGTCCAGGTTGATTACATATGATGTTGCCCATATAAGATGTATGGTGAAAAATATTTGCCCAAGAATATTTGACATACGAAGGTCATTCAATAAGTTGCTCTAGCTCAAAAACCGTTTACTATATCAATACAGGACGTTGTCTACTTTTCAACATAGGATTATTGGTATTGGAGTTTGCGTGTGAATTGGAAATCATACACGACTTTAATCTAGTCGGTTTTCACCACCAGCTTAAAGGTAAAAAAGATAACGAAATGGAAAAAGTTAAAGAGTAGTCGGCAACCTGGACATCCGAAGCTCTTATAATTTAGACAATAACATAGAGAACCGTACAACAAATCTTGGTCTGTGCTACGATGGAAACCATTGCTAGTCAGGCAAAACAAACAGATCACTCGGGATCCTGTGATCAAAAGACAGATTAATGCTAAATAAGCAGTACTCAAAACGGCCACCTAGGAGTACAATAACATCTCCTAGCACTTAGGAGTAGTAAAACCAAACACTCAACCTTCTCCTTCAAAACTTGTAATTCAATGCAATAAGTTAAAAATTAAACATTAAACAGCGACATGTTTCGGGAACTGACTGTTCCCATTTTCAAGCGAAAACGATGTAATTAAGTATCGATAACGCAAAAATTACAAACAATTAAATCTAAAACAATATAAGCATTAAGATAACACCTAAAAACTGCAAATAGCATACCTGAGGGGACTCGTCTACCGACCGTAACATTATTGGTAAAACTTTACAAATCACATTGTCCACATTTATAAAATTAAAAGGCTCTCACAAGAGAAACCCGTTTACAGCTTGAAGAGTCATGATTGAGGTGGAAAAAATGATCTAAAATAAAGGTAAAAAGCAGGTGCAGGATGAAATGACAGGCGAAACAACGCGACCTAAATCCAAAACGGACTAGGACAAAAGCAAAAGGAACAAAACAAATTTATATACAGTGGGAGCAAATTAGAACGTTCTGCAAATCAACAATCTCATTCAGCGAGCCCCGGTTTTGTTTATGGCGGGTGCTTTCAAACATTTCTAGGATATTCAATAGAGGGCCTTTATTGCATTTGTGTAAAATTTTGAAGTCCAGATTCGGGTCAAAAGAATGGCCAGTGGAAAGGATATGTTCAGCCATAAAATTAAAATAAAACGACTACCTCCCCTTAAGCGTTTATGTATTCATGAGGTGAAGCGAAGAAGTAAAGCTGTTAGCAATGCAAACTAACAGGATATAACAATTTTACGATGATACTCGAAAACACCAGGTAAATTAACCTTATAACCTTGGTGAACGAACAGTGATGTAAGATTGATTAAAATTGATTAACAAGGGAAAGGCTACATGTTTCGAAACATACTCGTTTCATTTTCAAGCGATTATAAAGATTATCGAAGAGACATGTGGGTAGATGTAGATGAAGCTAAAAAGGTGGAAATTAACCAAACATCTGGTTATTACAAAACTCACCTTGCAGGGAAAGATGAACTAACTTAATGACATAACATCAAACTGAACTAAGTCATATTAATTAACAAAACGACCCAAAAGGATCTCACATCTGTACTTAAATAATGAACGACATTAGTGATAAATTTAAAAAGACAAGTAAAATGGACGTCAACCTGTGCGCAGACAGGTGGCGCAATCAAAAGAATAAAAGTTAAACAGCTGATCAAGGTCGCAAAACAAGTGATACAGGGTGAAGCCCACAATAGGGACCAAATTCATAGAAATTGGTAACTAATTAAATTGTTATGTAGGTCTGTAATTTCGTTGACCAGGTCCGGATTATTTTTTTGTTTAGTAATGGCTACGGATTCAAGTACATTCATAAGGTGACCCTTATCGCAAATATGTAAAATTTCAAAGTCTTTGGAATGATTGAAAGGATGACCAGAGGAGAGGATGTGGTCCGCAAAGGCTGATTTATGGTCTAGGTTGTTGGTTTTTATGGCGCGGTGATGTTCCTTAAAGCGGGTAGCAAAGGAGCGGCCAGTTTGACCCAAATAAAAAGACGGGCAAGAAGGACATTGCAGTTTATAAATACCAGCCTTGTCTATGGTGTTAATAACATCTTTGTTTTTTACCAAAGAGTTGCCGAGGGTGTGGGAATTGGAAAAAGAAATGATTATATTATATTTTCTAAAAATATTTTTGATTTTATAGGAGAGGTTGGGGATCCCATAAAATCAAAAATATTTTTAGAAAATATAATATAATCATTTCTTTTTCCAATTCCCACACCCTCGGCAACTCTTTGGTAAAAAACAAAGATGTTATTAACACCATAGACAAGGCTGGTATTTATAAACTGCAATGTCCTTCTTGCCCGTCTTTTTATTTGGGTCAAACTGGCCGCTCCTTTGCTACCCGCTTTAAGGAACATCACCGCGCCATAAAAACCAACAACCTAGACCATAAATCAGCCTTTGCGGACCACATCCTCTCCTCTGGTCATCCTTTCAATCATTCCAAAGACTTTGAAATTTTACATATTTGCGATAAGGGTCACCTTATGAATGTACTTGAATCCGTAGCCATTACTAAACAAAAAAATAATCCGGACCTGGTCAACGAAATTACAGACCTACATAACAATTTAATTAGTTACCAATTTCTATGAATTTGGTCCCTATTGTGGGCTTCACCCTGTATCACTTGTTTTGCGACCTTGATCAGCTGTTTAACTTTTATTCTTTTGATTGCGCCACCTGTCTGCGCACAGGTTGACGTCCATTTTACTTGTCTTTTTAAATTTATCACTAATGTCGTTCATTATTTAAGTACAGATGTGAGATCCTTTTGGGTCGTTTTGTTAATTAATATGACTTAGTTCAGTTTGATGTTATGTCATTAAGTTAGTTCATCTTTCCCTGCAAGGTGAGTTTTGTAATAACCAGATGTTTGGTTAATTTCCACCTTTTTAGCTTCATCTACATCTACCCACATGTCTCTTCGATAATCTTTATAATCGCTTGAAAATGAAACGAGTATGTTTCGAAACATGTAGCCTTTCCCTTGTTAATCAATTTTAATCAATCTTACATCACTGTTCGTTCACCAAGGTTATAAGGTTAATTTACCTGGTGTTTTCGAGTATCATCGTAAAATTGTTATATCCTGTTAGTTTGCATTGCTAACAGCTTTACTTCTTCGCTTCACCTCATGAATACATAAACGCTTAAGGGGAGGTAGTCGTTTTATTTTAATTTTACCTCAAACCCCCTTTGTGATATTGACCCTAAATCATGGAAATGTTCAGCCATGGCTGACTTCTGATCCAGGTTATTATTTTTGAGGGCTTTGAAATGGTGAAATGGCGGAGAACAGCCTCCCTGTTTGACCTATGTAGAATGAGTGGCAAGAGTTGCAGTTAAGTTTATATACTATCTTTGTTTTTGACTAAGGAATAGCTCAGTGTGTACGTTCGAAAAAGAAATGTGGATGTTGTGGGATTTGAAAATGTTCTGAATAACGTGGGAAATTTGTGGGTAAAAGGGTAAGGATTTGTATATGACATTATTTTTCTGGGAGTTGATGGGCTTAAGTCTACTGGGGTGGAGGGAAGTTTTGATTTTGTGAAAAAACTTGTCCAGTGTACCGGAAAACTATTGTTCACAACCTAGGATGAGTATCCGGAAGAGACAATAAGCAATCTTTAAAGCTTTACAAGTTTCGCATAATACTTTTAACTATCAAACAGAAAGAGTTTTCCTCTCCTCTGAAAACGTAACATAAATTTACAACCGTCTGTCCATTAACCCGCTCTACCGAAAAAATTGCAATACCTCACTCACACTCCCTTATTCGTGCATTCCATTTCCTTTTCAGCGCTTCACAGGCTGAATGTGGTGCGGATCTATAGTATGTCTCCCAGTTGAAGTGGCGTGATCTTCTTCATTTAGAGATATTTTATAACTGAAAGAATGGCGTTTTTGTTTATGTTTACATACTGACATTTCAAGCTTGACAACTAGAAACGATACTAGGGGCCTTAGTATCGTTTCTGGTCTTCATGGAACCTTTATACTTGGCAGATGTTGGATTGACATTACCTATGATGACAAATTAGCAACCAAAATTAAAAATCTGTACCTATCTTGATATGTTTTACGTGGGTGTACTCCTTTTAATTGAAATATGTTGGTTTCTCCCAAATGGGAGACCTTCTTGGGGAGTTGGTTGTGGGGGACAGGTTAATGAAAACACATGTGCTTTAGAATGAAGCACATGTGTTTTCATTAACCTGTCCCCCACAACCAACTCCCCAAGAAGGTCTCCCATTTGGGAGAAACCAATATATTTGATATGTTTTGTATTATGGGCTACAAATATAAATAAGTAAGCACGTACTCAATTTACGTTCGCTAATGCTTAACTTGCCAACTGTTATTAATGCACTTAAGTACCATTTACTTTGGTAATAGGAAAAAAGATTATTGGTTCCAAATGTGGCAGGTAAATTTGCTTTCTCTGAAAAATGAAGAGAGTACATTAAACTGATGATATGGACCATTTCATCTTAAGACATATTCTAAGAATATTTACTACTACGGTACAATAGTACAAGTATACAATACGGTGTAAATGAGCAGATTGTTGCTTAGTATTAAATGTATCACTGGTTTTTTAGGTCGTCAATAATATTCTAACACTGATTGTCTATCACAACACAATAGATTATGAACTAAGAACACTATAACCTGAATAGACAAAAGGATAATGAAACGGAATGCAGAGAACAGTAATTAATTCAGAAATTCTCCCTTTAATACCAGGAACTAATTGCAAAGCTAAATTCGCATCAGGATTATTTCTGTTTATTTGTAATCGCTGAGCATGAAATTGCGTATGTTTAATGTATGTGTATATTTCGAGATGCAGGGAATGAATGCTAATGAGTAGGTTGTGAACGTAGGGGATTGTTCATTTTAATATCCTAAAAGATTTCACCAGAAAAAATCCATTAATACATAATATATTCTGTATTTGCTCCATAATTGTTTCCCAATTTTAAAATTGAAAGCTTGGTACATCTGTCAAGGAATTTGGTTATGATTAATTGTAGCTGATAAAATGAATCATTATTGTATATATAGGTACTTTACAAATAAATTGTGTGTTTCTCATTGTAACAATTTTCACAGAATCTTAACAGTCATAATTATTCAAAAATTTCATGCAACTTTCCTACAAAAACATGTACCTATCACATGGGAAATAAAGATATATAACCCAACAGTTTTTGGCCTTTGACTTCTATAAGAGTACATACTCTATTTGCATTTGTGGAGGGAACTGTATAGGATGTTCTGTCGTTTATCCTGAGGGAATGAAAAAGGGATACATTCAAGTAATATTCGAAGGATAGTAACGGGATAACGGTCAATCGAAAATAGAATAACCTTCTAATATATCACGTGCGTGCGTTACATAAAGGAGAAGCGGTCGGTTTTTAAATTTTTACCTTGAGGGAGAGTTGACATTTAATTTATACTAATTTCGTACGAAATATTTAAGTAATTAATTTCCATACTGGAGTGGAATGTAAAACAATTTTTAGAGCCAGATAATTTTGGTAGTTTCGCAATTTTAATGAAATATGTTTCGCGAATTTCCAAGTTAATTGAAAACCATTCCAAGCTGAAATTATTAATTTTGAAAAGGAACCAATTAAATTTACAATGAAGGTTTGTGTTTTGCTATCCTTCGAATCCATTTATGCTTTATAGATTTTAGAAGTTATTTTGAGCTTATTTTGTTCACGTAAATCCGTCTTAACCGAAGAGTTATGTGTACTATATGTATAGTAAACCTGTTGACCAGATAGACCAGATTTGACTACGTTTTAGCTTACATATTCGGAACTGATTCGACCTGAATATTCAAGAGGCAATTAATTTAAATGAAATTTTGAGAATCTCGGTTATTGTTGGCAACAAGTGTCGAGCCTAATTAATCACTACGCGATTAATGATGGTTTTCGCAGTTTGTTGGGGATAAGCAGCAGCATTACTGACTGACGACGCTTAGAAAAATTATCTACTGACAGTTCATTGTTTAAAGTTATTCGACGTCGAATAACTTCTGTTGTCCTTATCCTGAAATTATGTTTGACGCTATGAAAGATATGACGAGAAAATTGTTTATTGCTATATAATAAATACCCTTTAGTTGCATTTTACTTTAAACGATTGAAGCTATTTTGATTATGTTGTTGCATAGAAACTTTAAATGAAAAATTAATGATGGCTCACAAGCTGTTACAATTTCAAAATTTTGAGGAAGGAAATTAATTTTACATAGATACAGTATAATTAGCAGATCTCGTAATTTTGCCCATGAATAAAAAATTGGACTAAATGGTTATATCGAATATGGTATTACTGTAATTTCTGTAAGCGTAGGACAAAAAGCGGCCGTGTTACACGCCGAGGTATATGCAATCCTGACAGCGGGAGCGGATGCTCAGCTATTAAAAGAGAACCTTACCAAAAGGGAAAATCTTTACAGTTCCAGACAGTAAAGGAGCGATTTCCGCACGAGACGCATAGGTGGTAAATTCAGGGCTAGTCCTTCAATGCACACAAATGCTAAACGCACTAGGTAAGTGCAACTCAGTCACACTAGTGTGGGGACCTGGGCACGCGGGAATCGCAGGTAACCATGTTGCTGACGAGTTTGCGAGACTGGCAAGCGCAAAACCACTCATAGGACCCGAACCGGCGGCGGCCTGTGGGATTGCATATAACACAGCCAAAGAGGAGATTCAGGCAATACTCACGGAAGAGCAATGCAGACACTGGCCGAAAATTCCAGGACAAAGTCATTCCAAGATCTTTCTGGAAACCCCAAACGGGCACTTAGCAGCGTCCATCTCAAAGTTAAGCAGGCCGAAGACAAAACTTGCGACAGAGATGGTCACGGGCCGCTGTCGCCTGAACAAACATCTGCATAACATGGGACTGGCTGATAACCCGATATACAGGGCTTGTGGTGAGGCCGAAGAAACACCCTATCACGTTATTTGCCAAGGCAAGAGAACACCTACTTGGAAATGAAAAGCGGGGAGCATAATTTAGACCAAAACCAAAACCAAAAGGTCGCAGTCCAGGAACCAATTGGGACCACCCCTAGCAATAATAATAATAATAAATGGTATTACTGGAAAGGAAACTAAAAACTCTTTATAACGACACGTGGGTTTTCCCTCTATAGGTCTTAAACGAAACAAATTTTTAACTATCAACACGATTTCCTGTTCATCTTAATATACACTCAGTGGAAAGTTATGATCACTTGGTGTTTATGTCCACTAGAAAAAAAATCAACAATTTTCAGGTTATGTTAAACTTAATTTCATTTAGCCTTATGGAATTCCATTGATATGGTCCATTATAATAATCATTAAGCACTAACTGAATACAGATTTTAGTAGATTTACGTGTTAGTATTACAAAATACTTTACTTCATGAGTCATGACCATCTGATGCTTTTGATTATTTTTGTTTATTTACATTAAAATTTATGAAAAATGTAAATACGTTCCACTTCGGTGAGAAATCAGTTACACTAAATCTTCCCCATGATTTTTTATTTTTTTTTCAACGATCAACGAAAAATCCCCAAACCGAGCAATTATGGCCCATCAATTCAAGAAACTCACCATCAAATTAAAGAAAACTTCGTTAAAAATATGGTTTAATAAACCAATTTTAATGTAAGTTAATTTATTAAACAACATTAATATGAACCCAATCAATGTACGTTCCCCTTATTGGCTCCTAATTCTCTTAATTGAGATGACAGATGTCTTCACTGGTGTGCCAAGCCGTTCATGTTGCGGCGACTTGGGCAATTGCTAGTTCTACTATTTAAACACTGATGTAGCAGAAAAATGTGGTTACATTCTAAGAATGTGGTGTATCGTATGGATAAATACTATTCAATTGTTTCATTTTCATCTACATATGTAGATCTGAATGTCATATTTTATGGAAACTGCATTTTTCTTCCTTCCTGTTAACATTGCAGGAGCTCGAGCCTCCTCGATGGACGATAATGCTTCACTTGAATCTGCTTTGCTAACAATTTATGAGCACTGTAATATCTTTCACAAGGACTTCGGTTAAATATGTAACTTAGGTAATTTACGTATATTGTAGAGAAATGCAAAAAAACACCTACTAGAAAAGCCCTTCGTCGCAAATTTTGCTTAATACACAACACAATTCGAGATACGTTTTGATTGGGTGTTGTCGTATTAACTTATGCCAAGCTTCTGTGACATTTTCAAAGCGAATAATTAATTGATGCAAGTAATTCAAGTAGGTTATCAAATTAATTAGCGATGCCCCAAAGTCTAGAAAAACTTTAGAGTATAAATTGAAAAAATCTAGATTGTAGATTTTGTGTTGACTTTTTAAAGAAACCTGCTCAATGCCGAACAAAAACTGTGAGGGAAGAATTTGACTGCATTACCTCAAGATGCAGACATCTTCTCTATAATTGCAGGA
This sequence comes from Pyrocoelia pectoralis, assembly GCA_036250285.1. NCBI lineage: Eukaryota > Metazoa > Arthropoda > Insecta > Coleoptera > Lampyridae > Pyrocoelia > Pyrocoelia pectoralis. The sequence continues at coordinate 69,767,764 of CM070074.1, forward strand.
TGAAACCTAGTTACGCCACTAGGATCCTTTTACGAAACAAGAGTCTATGCAATGACATAATGAGTTTTCTAAGGACATTCCCAACATCCAAGGAAGCGAATAAGTACACAATTTCCCATATCGAAAGTTATGGCTACGCTACAATGTTCTGGAATAGAATATTCGAGGAAAAATACGCACCACTTGCATTAGCCAAAAATGCCACATTTTCAAACCACGATAATTCGGTCGCATTTGGCTAAAACGGACGAGTCTTTGCGTTCAAAAAACTTCAAAGCTTCATTGTGACGCCAAGTCCAACCCCACCCCCTGCAACAAAGCAATGAAAAAATAGGTTTTTGAAATGAAAAACTTTGACCACTTGTACAGTGTGTTAAAAAAATATGAGGCCCAATCGACCTCCAGTCCAACAAATTTCAATCATTTCTCTTTAAGCTTTTAAAAATTTGAAGCACGATGTTATAAACCTTTGAATTTAAAAAGTCTTGCTTTTTTGTGAGGCGGCAGAAAGAGTTTATATTGTTTCTTATGGATTTGGCATCACATTAACTTGCACTCCTTATAGAACATTTTTTTATTTATTAGGAGTCAAAGAATCACCCTTTCTTAAGAAGAAGTAAAACACACCTACCAATAAATTCTAGATCTTAATTTAAAAAAGGTGGGTAATAAGAATAATTAATCGCAACTAGAGAAAAAAAGGGCTTGCGTTTTGATCAAATTAATTAGCTTTCTCTACTTTTTTCTAAGAGTAATATTTATTCATTCCTGGGGGGAAATATTAGGTAGATGCTTTGGTAATCATTAATCAACATTACGGCTTGAAGCACAATCTGTATTGCTTATGTTTGAGATCTTAGATTAATCTCCGTATCTTCGAAGGACCAGGTTAATTTCGTTACCACCGAATTTATTCTTTTGAATTTTTAATAATAAGATTTAAACTACAGATTTACAATTTAACTTAATATTAATCGATTCAGTTTCAGTGAATGAGTTGCCAACCGCCAAGTTATACATTTAGATTTTTAGATTGAGTGATTGTTATAATTGGCTGACTACTACAAACTTCAACAAGCAAATAGCAACTGACTTCCTAGTGGATACGGAAGCCCTTTTATTAATTATGAAGGGGTTAGTGTACCTTGTCGGTACTGCAGTATAAAGATTTGCAGGCGTAGGCGGCTCTTTAGGATGCTCACTTAAAACCATAAATCTATAAATAAGGTGACAAGTATAATCCTTTAGACCCAGCTTAATTCTTGTCGTCAGCCTGGGGTCCGGAAGCTGTCAATAACAGTTGAACGGTACATTATTGCTAATTTTGGAATGTTAATGTAAAATGGTCTAACATAACACCCCCCATGGAAAATGATAAGTTCGTTTTTCTTAAAAAACTTAATAGTATAATATTTAACTAGGTACTAATAATAAAGTCCATAAAGCAAGTTATGTTCTAAATCTAAGTTACGTGCACTCACAAACAAAGAGTTCACTTCACGTATTTTCACTTTTCCTCGATCGGAAGGACGCACACCTTTGCCGTGGCTCGACGTAAAGTTTCATGGTGGCTCGTCTTCAAGGTGACCACACGGGTGACGTTGTCTCGGCCTGGATGCAGTTCGGTTATGCGACCCAACTTCCACTGAAGCGGTGGTTGATTATCGTCTCGTATAAGGACGAGCATGCCGATCTTGTAAATGAAGGTACGACTTGACGTCCACTTGTAGTTCGCTTGTAAATTGGTTAGATATTCTGTAGACCAGCGCTTCCAGAAGTCTTGCCGTAGTTTTTCGATGTGTTGCCATCTCGATAACCTATTTATGTTGAGATGGGAAAGATCTGGTTCCGGGAGCGCGTTAAGAGCGTCTCCGATTAAAAAATGGCCTGGAGTTAAGGCCTGGAAGTCATTTGGATCGTTCGATATAGGTATAAGAGGACGGGAGTTAAGGATGGCTTCAATGCCGGCTAATAGAGTGTACATCTCCTCGAAAGTCGTTAGCGCGTTCGCTAATATCCTTTTGAGAAGGTGTTTAGCGGATTTGATTCCCGCTTCCCAAATTCCTCCAAAGTGAGGAGCACGCGGTGGTGCAAAGTGCCATGTTAAGCCAAGATTAGCCGATTTAACAAGCATTTCATTATTTTTATTATAAAAAACAGACTGCAATTCATATAATTCACGTTGTGCGCCTTTGAAATTTGTGGCGTTATCACAATAAATGTCTGTTATCATTCCGCGCCTTGCTGTAAAGCGTTTTAGAGCGTTTATGAAGGCTGCCGTCGTAAGATCACCTACGAGCTCGATGTGCGTCGCCTTTGTCGCTAAGCAGACGAATAATGCCACATAAGCTTTTACCGTGCCCTTTGTACGACCGGGACCTCTTTTCACATAAATTGGACCCGCAAAGTCGATACCGCTTTTAAGAAATGGACGACTCTGTGAAATTCTCGTTAGGGGTAGTTGCCCCATGGGTTGTGTGGTTTTGATTGGGTTTGCGCGAAAGCATCGTATGCAACTGTGTAATATTTTTCGTACCACGCTACGTCCCGACAGTGGCCAATAGTTTTGACGCACGAATGCTAGTGTAGCTTGCTGTCCCGCGTGAAAATTTATTTCATGCACTTCTCGTATTATTATTTTTGTTACATGATGGTTCGCTGGTAGTAACGATGGGTGTTTGGTATTAAAGGGTAACAATGAATTCTTTAACCTGCCTCCTACACGTACTACTCCGTTTTCATCAATGAAGGGATTTAAGTTTTTAAGTTTGCTTGTGTTTTGTATGTTGCCCTTTTTACGCAAGGCATTGATTTCCTGTGCAAACTCGCGACCTTGAACGTATTTTATTATCACGGTTTTGGCATTATTAAGTTCGCGGCATGACAAGTGATCAACTTTTCTTGCATTTGCGTTTTTTAAATTATATGAAAATCTCAAGCAGTAAGCTATAATACGTTGCAGTTTGCTAAAACTTGAAAATTTTGCAAAAACAGGAATTTCCGCGTAGATTGCGCTAACGTGGGCCACTCTCGATTTAGCTGCTATTAAATTCGCGGATGTCGTACCGCCAGAGTTACGCACGCGAAGATAAACACACGCTCCGTACGCGACTTGCGAAGCATCGCAAAAACCGTGCAATTCATAGATAGAGTTCGTTTCGTAATTATCGATTAATTTTCTGTTAAGCTTTAGTTCCTTTAATGCTGGGAGCTGCGCTATGAACTCCTTCCATTTAACGTCGATTTCATTAGGAAGTGGAGCATCCCAGTCTACCTGTAGGGACCAAATCGTTTGTAACATAATTTTTGCGGTAACTATAACCGGTCCCATTAGTCCTAACGGATCGAATAGTTGAGCAGTTACCGAAAGTATATTCCGTTTGGTAACGGGTTTGTTTTCGCAATTCTTTATATAGTATCTTAACCTGTCGCTGTCAGAGTCTCAAATCAACCCTAATATTTTAGTTGCTACGTCTTTATTTAAATTTACCTGCGTTTTTGTGCTATCACCGATTTGTGAAGCCAATTTAATATCGTTTGATGCCCATTTTTGCAATTTAAAACCTCCCTTTGCTAATACCTTATTTATTTGTTGTTGCAATGCAATGGCTTCTGTCACGTCGTTCGCGCCTGATAGCAGGTCATCAACATAAAAATGATTTAGTATTGCGTTGTGTGCAAGGGGGTACTCTGATTGGTGATCAACAGCTAATTGTTTTAAGCTACGGATTGCTAAAAATGCGGCAGGCGATGTGCCATATGTAACAGTGTTTAATGTAAAGATTTGCACCGGGTCGTTTTGATTGTTTCGCCAAAGAATTCTTTGAAAGTTTCGGTCTTTGGGTGTGACTAGTATCATGCGGTACATTTTAATCACGTCAGCAGTAAATGCATACTTGAAAGTTCGAAAACGCGTTAAGATACAAAATAAATCGTCTTGAATATTAGGACCTACTAACAATGTGTCATTTAAACTTACTCCACTGCTAGTTTTCATAGATCCGTCAAATACCACCCTCAAGCGCGTAGTAGCACTTGATTCCTTTATTACCGCGTGATGTGGTAAGTAAAAACTCGCTTCTTGTGCAACGTCAAGGTCCTTAACGGGTACCTTGGACATGTGCCCTAACGTTATGTACAGTTTCATAAAATTATGGTATTCAGTTTTCATTTCGAGGGTTTTGTTTAATTTGCGTTCTAATGCATAGAATCGGTTTAAAGCTTGATCGTAGGAATTACCTAAGGGAATTGACTCGGACTTAAATGGTAGTGTGACGACAAATCGCCCTGAATGATCACGCGTATGGGTTGTCATGAATGATTGTTCACACAGTGATTGTTCAGAATTTGATTGAGCGTACAAATTGCAATCTTCAATCTCCCAAAATTTTTTAATCTGTTTGTCAATTGATTGAATAGACAAATGACAAAGTTTGTTTTCCGACTGCCTTGAGCTTTCATATGATAGATTTCCTCCAATTACCCATCCCAATTCGGTTTCATATAAGTACGGTGTATTGACACCAGTTTTGAATGGGGCGGTAATCATCAAGTCCCAAAACACCTGAGCACCAATTAAAAGATCTATAGGAGCACCTTTATTGAATAACGGATCTGCAAGTTGTATATTTTTAGGAATATTTATCCGTGTACTGTCAAACGTGTTTAGTGGTAAATTGTCCGTTATTGTGTTTATGACTAAGAAGGAACAGGTTGTACTGAAATCTTTGACGTGTGATTTTATGTTAAGATCAACGACATTGTTTATATGTGAGACCGAATTATTTATGCCCATAATTGGCATTGATATATGTCTACTTGATTGTAATTTAAGCCTTTTGAAAGCATCCGACGTTATGAAATTTGATTGGCTGCCCGTATCTAACAACGCTCGTAACAAATCGAATTCACCATCACCGCCCTGTATACGTACAAGTGCGGTTGAAAGGAGGATTTGTGAATGTTTGTGATTCCGTGCACAATTACTTACTGTGCTGGCTGGTACAATTTCAATGTTACAATTATCGCTTAATATTTGAGATCGGTGTATTAGAGTATGGTGTTTGCCTTTACACTCCTTGCATCGCGTTGTGGATTTGCATTGTTCTTGTGAATGATTGTCCCGTAAGCAATTTGTGCAAAGTTTTCGCTTTGTGATCTCACTAGCGCGCGATTCTAAAGGTAATTTTACAAATTCTTCGCATTGATTTGTGTAATGTTCTTGTTTGCAAATGAAACACGATATTTTACGATTAACCGTTAGATGCGTAGCGGATTTTTCAAGCTTTTGTGATTTGTATTTATGTGAAGACCTATCGTTTTTATTATTTATGTTGGACGTTAAGGGGTTAGATTTACCTAAGCTTAAAGCATCGAGAAGTTGACACCTATCGTTTAAGAAATCGGTTAACTCCTTGAACGTAGGAACGTCGCCGGCTATTTTATTGGTCTCCCAATCACGAATAACTTTGTGATCCAATTTATTTGTGAGATTTTCAATTAATAAAAGGTCCCAGTGTTCGACTGGCTGATTTAAATTTTTTAGCAGTTTTAGATTTAAATTGCATATGTTTATGATGTTTCTTAGCGACTCCGCAGAATCTTTTACAACCGTCGGCAAGTTACATAAAGCTCGTACGTGATTTTTTATGATTAGGCGTTTGTTTTCGTACCTCTCTTTTAATAACTCTACAGCAATTAAATAATTAGCATGCGACATTCCGAGGTCTTGTATCAAGGCAGCTGCTTCATTTTTTAGACAAGATTTCAAATAATGAAATTTTTGAATATTATTTAATTTACAGTCATTATGAATTAACGAATTGAAAGTTTCAAAAAACGAAATCCACTGTTGATATTGACCTGAAAATTGTGGTAAAGTTAATCGCGGTAATTGAATTGCTGATTGCGATTGTTCTGGTAATGAGGTTGTGGTACTAATATTTGAATCAGAATTTGTCGAACGCTGACCAATGAAGTCCTCACATTTAGCTGTGAGTTCAAAGTATTGTTGTTCGAATAAATCTCGCTCATTTATTTGAACGTCCGATTTATCTAAATCTTCAATTTTGTTTTGAATTATATTGAATTCGTCCCAATTTTTTTCGAATTTTGCTACTCGAAGGCGCGTTTCTGTTAAGTTACTATTTTCGCTCAACGAATCGCAGTATGTTTTAAATTTGGTGACTGCCGCTTTGATGTGGCCACGGGCCTTTACCAAAGCTTGTAATTGATCGGTCATCTTAGTTAAAAAGGCACTTTCGTTTACCAAATTAATTTGACTCGAATTGATTATGAATAGTTAATAGTTGATGTACACTCTACATGCAAGACAATGAGGAAATTATCATAGGAGAAATTATAAATAAGGAATATCTGACCTTAACTCCGATGCCACGATGTCTTGGATTCCTGTAGATGTAGATTAGATGTGTTGGAATTGTTGTCCATAGATTTCTGGATCATCCGTTGCTCGAATTGACCAATGTTTGAGATCTTAGATTAATCTCCGTATCTTCGAAGGACCAGGTTAATTTCGTTACCACCGAATTTATTCTTTTGAATTTTTAATAATAAGATTTAAACTACAGATTTACAATTTAACTTAATATTAATCGATTCAGTTTCAGTGAATGAGTTGCCAACCGCCAAGTTATACATTTAGATTTTTAGATTGAGTGATTGTTATAATTGGCTGACTACTACAAACTTCAACAAGCAAATAGCAACTGACTTCCTAGTGGATACGGAAGCCCTTTTATTAATTATGAAGGGGTTAGTGTACCTTGTCGGTACTGCAGTATAAAGATTTGCAGGCGTAGGCGGCTCTTTAGGATGCTCACTTAAAACCATAAATCTATAAATAAGGTGACAAGTATAATCCTTTAGACCCAGCTTAATTCTTGTCGTCAGCCTGGGGTCCGGAAGCTGTCAATAACAGTTGAACGGTACATTATTGCTAATTTTGGAATGTTAATGTAAAATGGTCTAACAGCTTATATTCTTAATCTTCGCCATTTTCTTCTTATTTATTTACCTATCGCGTAAAGTCTATAATGTTGAAGACTTTGCAATTAATATTGCTGAGATAAAAATAAAAAAAAGGCAAATTATAATGTTACGTTTACCGTACTTTTCAATTTGAATTCACCAATGCTGCTTGGTAATTTCCTAACTTTCTTACTTTTAAATAAAGTTTAGCACTATTTATTCTTCTTGGATTGTCTGAAGTAAATAACATGAAACTAATTAAAGTTGGATAAAGTATATTTACAGTTCAGGTGAAACCTATTCAAAAACAGTCAATTGAAGTTTGAGTTAAGTATGGTTCAATTATAAAGCAGAAAGCTCCATCCAGCCTACGTCTACATTTCTAACAAGGCGTTAATTGGTAACTTGATATTATTACTGTTTGTCCTTACGTGCGGAATTATAATTCCTAAACGCGGCTCACTGAAGTTTAGTTAAAAGGTTCAATTAACAACTCAGAGTAGCTTTTATAACTTCTGAAATGAAATATTGCGGCTCAAAATATAGAAGTTGTAACTTAGTTTCCAGAGCATAAAATTTTTTCTATTAAAACAAAGTGAAATTTTTCAGATTAGGCAGGCATAAATCACACTATGTCAGCATTTAGAAAAATGTGGTGTGTTTAGTAATCCGTTGTCCTTTCATTATACAGGGTGGGCCAACGAAAAGGTAACACGCCTGTTTTGGGACACTTAGACCAATTTCTTAAAAAAACGCTCGGACACGTCGATTTTCTATTTTTGGGCGACAACTTTTGATGTCAAGTTTGACTTTGTCAGGTCAACCCCCTAGCCCCAGCAACCCCTAACTCAAGAATTTAAATAGGGAAAAGGAGTCGAGCGACCCCTCATTTGAAGCGTCTTTTAATTCTCTATTCGACAGTACAAATGAAAATTAGTTTTATTTAATTTTTTTTTCGCCCCGATGAAAAGCACCCTCCAGATTAACTAATGTGGGGGTGTTGTTTAGGAAAAAATCCTGAAACACGTCACCTTTGGCCTTTTGAACGGCACATTTTGATGTCAAATTTAACTTTGTCAGGTCAACCCCCTAGCCCCAGCAACAACTAACTCAAGAATTTAAATAGGGAAGGGTGTCGAGCGACCCCTTATTTGAAGCGTCTTTTAATTCTCTATTCGACAGTATGAATGAAAATTAGTTTTATTCAATTATTTTTCCGCCCCCATGAAAATCACCCTCCAGATTAACTAAGGTGGGGGTGTTGCTTAGGAAAAATCCTGAAACACGTCACCTTTGACCTTTTGAACGGCACATTTCAGGATTTTTCTTAACACCCTCACCTTACTTTAAAGCTTTAAAAGCATTTACCGAACCCAATAACTCAATAATATTTTTTCCTTTTCCTTGTAATTGTAAATTAAGCAAGTTGTAACCGCCCATAAAATCCGTAAGAAATGCTAATTTTTTTACCCATACTGGATCTTCCAATTGTTAATATTTTTCTTCCAATGTGTCCAAAAATGCAATAATTTCAGGCAAAAGATTGAGAAATCTTTCCAAAAAGCTTCCTCGGCTTAACCACCTAAAGAAGTAAATCTTCATATTCCGAGTCATTGTCTTCAAGTTGACTACGGAACAGACGCCTCCTTAAACTTCGCGCTCTTATCGAATTAGCAATTTTCACTGCCACATCCATAATATCATTAACATCCAATATTTTTATTTAAAATGTCTGCGTCTGCGATCGACTGTCGAACTGTTCGCGATCGACCGGTCGATCGCGATCGACTGTTTGCCCACCCCTGTCTAGAGTCTAGCTCTCTAGACCGTTCGAAGAGCTTATTAGGACTACAGGTAAATTATTAACGCCAAAAAACTTTATCGTGACTGGTTTATTATATACAAAAAATATGAATTGATAACTTGTTATGACAAAAGATTTAACTAACAAAATATTCAATTTATTTACAAGCAAAATAATCAATGAGCTAGGCAAATGCAAGTTGATAATTGATAAAACTTTATTTAATTTTTTCATCAAACTTCAAAACGATATGTTGTTAAGCATGAAACCAATAAATGTAATATAATTCAAACAACTGTTCGCCAACCTACGTTAATTAGTATTTTAATTCCTGTTAGTTTTATTTAGTGTTAATTAGTATAGATATAGTTTTTTTATTAGTTTTTTTAGTTTTTATTAGTTAGACCGTTTGGTAAGTTGCATCACGTACTCGTTGTAATACAAATTGTTTGTTAACTTTACTGGTATGTATTTAAATATAATATTATTGAGTGCAACTCAATTCCAACGTGGCAATTATCCTATTTACACCGCCTGAACAATTTTTTTTATTGTGGTTATTTTTGTTTTTATAATTAATGTTTGTAAATTCTTAATTCTTTAGTGACTTTAACGGTATGTGGATGATGGATGAACAGTGTAAAATGAGGATGTAATTATATGTTGAACACGTAGCGAAATTTATAAGGTATGGAAAACAGCATGACCTTACATTTATTTTTATACGATAAATAATTCTGACTTCTGACCTTTGTAAGTGATTGCTGGGATAAGTTCCAGCGTGGACGTTGGAAGAAACCGAGCTGTCTAATCAGCATAAGAACAGGAGCGTTTCACTTTCCATTTGCTTTTGTAGCCTCAAAAAAATTATAACCAAAAGGCTGTTCTCAATAATTGCTCGGAATAACCAAAGTCCCAATGACCAGTATATTTTTTATTAACTGGACGGGTGACCTTTCTCGTTATCAACTGGCTCCCAGAAATTACTCTGTTGTAGGTAAATCGAATAAGGATTACAGAATGCTATAAATACTCTATCTAGTAGGTACTCACCGATGCCTTCAGCTACCGAGAAATTTTCTTTAAATTAATGCACAAAAGAAAGCTACGTGCTTGCTCGAAAAAAAAATCATTCATTGTTTGGTCAAAGGTGTTTTTGATAACAAATTTAAATTGAATACAGGTAAATAAAACGTTGAAAAATTAAAAGGAAGTTTGGTTGCCTATAATGCATCAAATTATAATTTACTTCTATCGATTTTACTAAATAAAAATGTTTTAGGCTGCGCCTCGTTAAAAAAATCAGTTCTCGATCACTAAAGTGGCATTTCGCGCACTAGATACAAAAAATAACTAATTTAAGTTTTATTGTACATACATTGTACACTACTATTAGCAATAAGTACTTAGCTATGAAACGACGGATAAAGAACCCAAGTAAACTAATGCAACATATTAAAACAGTGAAGTGAGTGAAGTGTATTTCACTGAAAACGCAAAAAGTAATTTTATTTACATTGCGGTAGAACACTTAAAAAGTAGCGTCATACTTACGTTACTACAAATTCTAATGGAAAGGTACCTAAACCAGAAAGCTTTTTACGTAATCCACATGAAAATTTAATTAGCATATTTATCCATATTTCCTAGAGTACTAAACCTCATAATAAGACACACAGACAACGTTTCTTAGCAATAATTTTGTAGTAATTTTTCAACGACGAATTACTTACTTCTACTTACTAAGTTGTATCCACCATTAAATGTCGTTTATTGATCAGTTGCTGGTTTAGAAAACACACCCTCTCATTTACAACCCACCACTGTGTGTTTTTATTTTGTGATGCAAAACAAATAATACTTAGATCAAAATGGGTTGTTCCAATGAAGGAAACAGTTGCAATTTACTTTCGTAATAATGATTGTGCCAACATTGCGGCAAGAGTTTTTAATCACAATTATCCAAACAGAAATGTATACGTACAATACTTAATTGACAAGTTTCACACTACGGGTTCTGTCAATAACATCAAACGTGTAATGTAATGTAATCCAGGACGTTTACTTGACAAGTTTTAGGGGCGTACAAATTTTCTTGAGACATTGTATATATGTATCTTAAAGATATAAATAATCTACATCTTTCACACAATAACATATTTGGCCATATTAGCCAAATAAAACTAAACCTCCACGTGCAATAGAAATAATAGAGATACAAAATGTTAACGTTTTAACATCACTATGTTTTCCTTACAAAAGTGTGAAAATATGTATGTACGTAGGGTAAGAATTTGAAGTTAAATATTTCAGTAGAAATTACATAGGCATGAAATGCGGATTCGTTTTCCAAAAAAAAGCACGTTAAATTGAGAAGAATAATAAAAAGTAATTTATTAAAAGTATGCTCCATTGCTAGTTTTACATTTTTTCCATCTTTCGGGTAATTTGTGGATAATTAGTACCACGCTAGTAAAAATATTCCCTTTTTGCCGCGAGATATTTTTTCACATCTTCGTGCAATGCGAAGTGCGACCCAACCAACGATGCAAACAAGTTGTAATTTGAAGGAGCCAAGTCTGGTGACTAAGCCGCATATGGGGCTGGCAGTTTCCAGCTGAGTGAAGAAAAATGATCTTGTATTACTTTTTTTGATATTCTGGTCGTTTTTCGAGTAGCGAACGGTTCAAATCGATCAATTGTTGTTGGCAGCGTATGGTATTAATCGTTTCACTAGGCTTTAACAGCTCATAATAGAACTCACTATTCTGGTTTCATCAAACACAGAGCATCGTGTTGCTGCCAAAACGATTCGGTCTTGCAGTTGATGTGGATGATGCGCCTTTGTCTACCGATGATTTTTTGCGCTTGGGATTTTTAAAATACAGGCTTATTCCAAATGATGGATCCAATTTTAAAAATGAACAATCTTTATATCAATGAAAAGAGGAAGTTTCAAACTTTTTTTTTAACCTATACATGTGCGGGATTCCTTTAGTCAACTTCGGCGGGCGGCGATGGTTCCAGAAGCGGCCGCTATAGTACTCGCGGCAATAGGCCGCCATTGTGTTTCATTGTGAGTTGTGAGTGAAATGGCAATTGTGGAGCACAGGGTTTTCTGCGTTATTGAGTTTGCAAAAAGTGAGTGCCCAATTACAGTGCAGCGGGCATTTCGTACGAAATTCGATATTGAACCACCAATTAGAAAAGCATAAGCCGTTGGTTTACGCAATTTAAAGAAGTGTGTGTAAAGGAAAAAGCACAGGCCGCTTGCGTGTATCAGTGGATGATGTCAGACAGATTGAAGACAGTGTTGTTCGCAGAGCTAGTAGAGAACTTGGAATACCCCAACCAACTGTATGGAAACTTCTGAGACGGCGTTTGCTGTACAAGCCCTGCCAATTGCAACTTGTGCAGGTTCTCAGCCCTAATGACAAGAGAAGCGTCTCGAATTATGTGGCTATGTGCTAGGAATGATGGAGGGTGACGTGTTTCTACAGCATATAATTTTTAGCGATGAAGCGACTTTCCACCTTAGTGGAAAAACTCAACAGACACAATGTTCGCATATGGAGTTTACAAAATTCACATGCAACATTGTAACACGAAAGAGACTCACTGAAGATATACGTGTTCTGCACCTTATCTCATACAATGGTTTATGGACCATTCTTTTTTGCGGAAAGAGCCGTAACTGGAATGACATACCTACCTGGATATGTTGGAACAATGCCTGTTCCCTCAAGTTATGAAAGATTCACAAGACTTTATTTTCCAACAGGATGGAGCTCGGGGTACCACGCTTTTTGAATGAATTCCTTCCTCAGCGCTGGATAAGTCGCAGCGGAAATGAAGACCTCCTGATCTCTCCCCATGTGGCTATTTCTTATGGGGTTACGTTAAGGAAGCTGTTTACGTCCCGTCCCTACCAACAACTCTGAACGATCTGCGGAACCGTATCACTACTGCCGTGCACTAAGTAACAGAATATATGCTTTCTTATGTGGGACGAGTTCGGCTACCGCGTAGATGTTTGCGGTGCATCAAACCGTGGACACATTGAACATTTATAACGTGTTAAAAAAAACTTTGAAACCGCCTCTTTTCATTGGTATAAAGATTGTTCATTTGTACTTTAATAAATACAAATTTTTAAAATTGGGTTCATCATTTAGAAGAACCCTGTATATCCACTATTAACCCCAGTAAACGATACGATGCAAAAACGACTTTCTTTTGTATCATTTGGGCAAAATTTCACATGTGTTTTTGCTCCTCTCCATCTGCATCTCGTTCAACTCATGTGGTAGGTACCCATGGCCATAACCCATCGCCGACCTCCTGAATCTTTCCCATTTCTCGTAGGCGATTAGAAACAGCTTGTTGACTAACGCACAGTTGCTCTGCGAGTCGTTTTTGTGTTTGTGAATCCTCTTTGTCCAACAATGCTAGCAATTCTGCATCTTCGTATCTATTTGGTGGATTTCCGTGTTCCTTGTTTGCAACATCGAAATCGCTACTTTGGATACGCCGAAACTATCGTTCAGGTTCACGTTCAGCTTCTCGAAGTAATCGGTATGATTCAGCAGCAGTTTTCTTCAAATGAAAACAGAAAATGAAGAATATTGTGCGCGTTCACTCTTGTTCACCCAGTATATTGTACGCCACATACCCACAACGTTATTTGTATAATTAGGTTTAACTAAACGCATATTTTAAGAAATTGTAGTCTGTGTACAACCGAAAGATATTTAAAGAGATTAATAAGTTCTTTATTTCGTTCTTGATGTGAATAGTAATGGCAGTACACTATTTTCATCTAAAGAACGCTAAACGTCACTCTATCAGCCGGTTTTATTAAAGGAAAAGCTTTTGAAGCTTAAATATTCTTATTCACATTAACCAGGTTAATACTTTTGTGGGCAGTAGATTTCAAATATCAATCTCAGTTAGAAAATGAATTCATGTCACCTAGTAGTTCAAGGATAAGTAAAAGCTGATTATTAGACTAAATGATCGACACTTAAAGGGGAAGCTATATCAGCAGGGCAAGAAAATGAAAATATTTGAAAAAATAAATGACAGATGTCTTCATTAGATTACAGTATACCGAAGAACAAAGGTGCAGATGCAAACCGAAAGATGCGGGATAACCAAAGAGGAAAAATAAAGATCATAAACACAAAGCAACAGTAATGGATTAAAGTTGTTCCTATCAAACCAAAAAGGAATAAAAATTTATTAGAAATAAATAAATAACGAACAATTTTAATGTATGACAACAGTAGCAGTGCATTTGTTCAATTTCACGAATGAAATACACAGCTCGACGCGAGTACTTATTGCAGAAAAAAATGTCATGCGGAGCCGGAGGCTGTAGTATAGGAATTATATCTTTGTATCCGGTAACAAATTAAAAAGCAGCGCACTGATCCTTTCAGAATGAACTGTTTGATAATAATTACTTCATGTCTATCCAATAAGAATGGAATACGAAGCTCGACTAAATGACTCTACTGTTTGAAATAAAATCACATTTCGAAAGTGCATTGAAAAGCAGGAAAGCTATAAAATATTTCATGAAATGTAACGTTCTAAATAAAAAAGATTCAACTACACTAAGAGTTTCAAATTAAATGGTCATTTAATTACTGTGATGATATGCAGAGCGGGACACGCAAAGCTCAGATATTAACTCGCAGTTACAACTAAAGCTTACTAACTAAAGGCACGTCACATCCTACGTTGTAACATAAATTTTGTAAAACAAAGAAACGTAACAAAATAAAAATTAAAAGCATAAATTAACAAAGTCTAATCTCAAAATTTATTGTTGCTGTGGCGTTTAAAGCTTTTGTGTGCTACACATATAGCTTTTGTTACTAGGATCGTTTGCTATTTAGAGGTGTGAAAAATTATAAAAATGACAAGTGTTGCAAAATATTAGTCCGAAGAGCGTGAAGAATATAAAAATACCGTATATCAAAAATTATTCCTGCTATGGATACATTATACGTTTATCTGATACATAAATTTAAAAAGCTGAACAAAGCTACATTAACTTTTATTTATGTATGAGCCAAAAGTAAGCATCTGGCTCAGGTCCAATTCAACTAGAAATACATTGCTCTAACGACAGCAGCGATATAAATGCTTTATTGATAATAAATAACGCTAAAATAAATACCTTCCATTAATAACAATAATATAGCAAACAAAAGAATTCCAATTATGATCTTACAAGATTTGAGATTGGTATCGACACAAAGCCGTATACCTATAGAATTTTGCGTGAGGATTGTTTTTACATGTAAAGAAACAATATTTGAACATTGCATCTCCGGATTATGTCTTTTATCGATTAGAAGGCGATGGTTATCGAACAACGTAACTGAGTACCTTAATTATTATTTAAGTTATTCATTAAATTTAATCAAGTTGATTTCTTTGCCTCCCGAAACTAACATTTTTCCCATCTTCACCACTTTCTTTGAAAGCCAAGGTTTACCAATAAACTTTTCAAGTTCCACGATTGTTATCGTCCAAACTGCTGTAGTTCAATGTTAGGTTACAAGTAATACGACAAAACCACATTTCCTGTTTAACTGATTGCTCAGTGCTTACCTTCTCTTATCTCATTTCATGCTTATTACCTCAGTGTAACTTACTTCAATAGGTGAAAAGGATCCAGTTTGTATTAAATAAATCCCAAATGACAAAACATAATTTTTAACGGCACCGTATTATTGGTGTTATTTCCCTTTTGCTTCTCTCTCGAGGCTCTACGCTGATATTTAAACTAATGCAACCATAGAATAACTCGTGTAATAAACTGGTAAAACCTAAATTTTTGTGAGATATAAAACAGGTTCAGGTATTTTACGTACATTTATTAGTAGCGATTCGAAGTTTACTTTAGTTTATAAGCTTCTTCGTCGGCAAAGGATTTAATAATTTAATATATTGTAGCTTTGAAATCAACGTTGATATTCATTAAAAATATACATTGAAAGTAAACTTTCTTCCTTAACAACTTGTGAGCTTTCTTGAGCACGAAAATTTGAATTACTGCTATTAAAAATAAATACATTTGTAAATGAATAATCATGCTTTCCATGCAGTTGCCTTGAAAGGAAAGTAGTAGAAAATATTGATGTAGAGATACTATTTAGTACAGTCAATTTAAACACAAAAATATACAAACATTGCAAAAAATCCTATGTTAGGTTTGCTTTTTTCATGGTGTTAGGTTCGGTCCCAGTAGTAAATACTCAATTTTGCAACTTCGAAAAACTTGTGGGTACTGGGGGGGGGCACCAAAAACCGCGATTTTTTCGGACTTTTTTCAGTTTTAGCCTCGTAGATCAAAAACTATGAGTTGTAGTGCAAAGAATATGATTATCTTTTTTAAACTGGACTAAATTTTCTACCATTTGAGCCTAACCGGAAGTTTGTAAGTATAATAGTTTCCAAGATACAGCTCTTCAAAAATAGGCATTTTCCCTAAGTCTGTTTTTAACGTATCATCCATGATTCGAGCCAGATATTGCCACAACGACGTGCCCTACGACCGTTGTCATGGAGAAAAAAATTGTAGGACATTTTATCACCTTTTATTTAAGCATAGATGCATTCCTGTAGACCTAACAGTTCTCGAGAAAAAGACGGAAAACCGGAAAACGGTGAAATCGCTACGACTCCACATATATGTAATAGCATTAATATGATTAGAAGACATTTTGTGATTATTCTTATTTAGCCTAGCGAACGAACGCTCAAAAAGTGCTTGTAGACAGACTTTTTGATCGTAATGATTTTATTTCTGGGATGTGTTTGGTGATGATTATACGAAAAGTAGCGTAACAAAATGTGCGGATGTGTTTGGTTTTCCGTTTACATCTCTTGAACAGGCCATCGTAGGGGGAAATGGCCAATTATAAAAAAAAGCTGATTAAATTTTCTACAAGTTTTCTTCTATGCGTTTTTTCTCTATCTCTATCCGTTGAAGAGATATTCGCTGTCAAGAATTGACATTTTTTTTTAAAATCGCTTTTACACGACGTTTTTCGGGAAATATTGTGTCCTAGCTCCTAAAGTATTGGGTTTATAGCAAAAACTGCTGAAATAAAAGTTGTAGACCATAAAATTTCCTATAAAATACATATACCGTTTAATATTTTATCTCAAATAGATTAGATGTTATAGTTATTTAAAAAAAACGTTGAGTTCAAGATGGAATAGAGGGCACTAGAGAACAACTAATTTTGTGGGAGGTGAGCTAAATCTGATATGTGAGTATTAAATACAGATACCTGCCTCCTTAGCCAAACAATTTCACTCTTATGCGCCACCATGTTTAATGGTCTCTAGTCTTTTCTAAATACATTTATGATAGGGTTAATGTTTGACGAAAAGAACAAAAGTATTTTCTCGAGGCAGCTTTTATTTTATAATTGGCCATTTCCCACTACGATCGCCTATTCAAGAGATACAAAGGGAAAACTTAATAAATCCGCAAATTTTGTTACGCTACGGAGTTAGCTCATACGGTAGGGCCGGGGACTTTTCGTATAATTATCACCAAACACCTCCAAACACATCCCAGAAATAAAATCATTAGGATCAAAAAATCTGTCTACAAGCCCTTTTTGAGCGTTCGTTCGCTAGGCTAAATAAGAATAATCAGAAAATGTCTTCTAATCATATTAATGCTATTACATATATGTGGAGGATTTCACTGTTTTCCGGTTTTCCGTCTTTTTCTCGAGAACTGTTAGGCCCACAGGAATGCATCTATGCTTAAATAAAAGGTGATAAAATGTCCTACAATTTTTTTCTCCATGATAAGAGTCGTAGGGCACGTCGTTATGGCAATATCTGGCTCGAAACATGGATGATACGTTGAAAAAAGATTTTGGGAAAAATTGCCTATTTTTGAAGAGCTGTATCTCGGAAACTATTATACTTACAGACTTCCGGTTAGACTCAAATTGTAGCAAATTTAATCTACTTTAAAAAAGATAATCGTATTCTTTGCACTATAACTCGTAGTTTTTGAGCTACGAGGCTAAAACTGAAAAAAGTCCGAAAAATCGCGGTTTTTGGTGCCCCCCCCCAGTTTCCACAAGTTTTTTCGAAGTTGCAAAATTGAGTATTTACTACTGGGACTGAACCTAACAACATAAAAAAGTCAAACCTAATATAGGATTTTTTGCAATGTTCATGTTTAAAATGACTGGACTAATTGATCGCAGATTGAACAGAAAGTTAATTATATCTTAAACTATACATTTTTTCAATACAATTCCATTTAAACTAAAGAAATCGAATTTAAATTCGGGTGGGATTTCTAGGTTTTATTACTTAAGTTTCACAGCCTCTTTCATATAAGACAATTTTGAAGGTAAAATAACTTTTCGTTCTCAAGATACTGTCAATATAAGACACACACACAAGCGGGATCCCTTGGAAGTTGCGCAAAACTTCCAAATGTTGTTTGTACATTACTCTATTTCATTTCACTCTTTTGATTTAATACATTTCTCATTTTTAACCGCCAGTGCCAGACATAATCAATATTACATCAAATTTTATTTCCAAGGTGACAGATAAGTTTGCTACCTACGTAGAAGTTGCTTGCACGAATATACCTTATATACTTATGAATTTAAATGTCGATACATATTTCCTTTTTAGTACGACCATTAGAGTTTAGAGTAGAAAGCTACGATTGTGGAATGCACTCATAATCGAGGTAATTGCTGCGTTCATGGAGTTTTATACAGGGTGTCCATTTAGTAGCCCGTTCTTCAAGTACGGCTTTATTGTTAAATTTACTAAAAAATAAATATACGGGATTGCAATTAGGTTGGATGAAGCACATTTGCAAATTATTTAGACACATACAGGGTGTCTCCAAAAAGTATGGCGCATAAACGTATATTTTTTTAAATGGAATGACCCACTTTTTTAAGCGCAAATGTAGGGGCCTTGGGTGAACTTTTCAGTCGTACATTATTTTTGTATTAATACAGGGCGTTGCCAAGTTATTAATTAATACATATTTTTTTACTAAATATCAACCCTTCCATTATACGCTTGTATTTTTTAACGTCTTGTTTTTGTTTTTACGTAAGTTCTGTGGTGGACTTGGGTTGAATCAGAGTATTCAACCGTGACGAAACATTAAATTATTTCATACAGGATGTTCACTTTTTCTTGCTCCAAACATCGACATTTTCAAACTAATTTTTCTTCATTTTTTTAAATGGCACACCCTATTTATTATTGCATATTTGGAATCCCCGATCAATTTTAGTGCAACTTTATTAAGCTTACCCTATACCTAAGTGCGATAGTTTTTTCGTAAATTGAGATTTTCTATTCCTTAGGGCAGTAGATGGTGGCGCGATGGACGAGGCAACGCATAGGCCGGACACTCGAATCGAGGATACCGTTCAAAATGTTTGCCGTCTTGTACTAAGCACGAGTCTACTCTTTTGGTGAAAGATTTCATCACTTCATTCAACATAGCTGGAGTAATGTGGTGAAAAGACTGTTGAATCCTCTCCATCATGTTCTATCTAGTAGTGGCACCATTACGATAAACGTATTCACTAATTTGTTGTCTGACTTGTATGGAAAAGTGAGTCGGAGTTCCGTTCAGTTGCAACCACATTATCTCCGTAGGTAATGTAGTTAGGAAGATGCTGAGTTAAATATTGAAAGTCTTCTGTCAAGAAATTTAAAAAGATTTGTCCTGTTAGTGGATTTTCAAAAAAATAAGGACCAAGTACATAGGTGGTTATGCACGATTCCTCCCCAAACGTTGAGACTCCAGTTATGTTGGAAATGGTTGACGCGGATAATGTGCGGGTTTTGCGTGCCATAAAAGTGAAAGTTGTGTCTGTTTAGAAAACCATTTCTATGGAACGTGCATTCGTCCGTAAACAGCACATATTTATAAAAATAAATAGAACCTTATTTCATCGCATCCTCGATTCGAGTGTCCAGCGTATGCATTGCCTCGTCCACGCGCCTTAACCATCGCGCCACTATCTACTGCCGTAAGGAATAGAAAATCTCAATTTACGAAAAAACTATCGCACTTAAGTATAGGGTAAGCTTAATAAAGTTGCACTAAAATTGACCGGGGATTCCAAATATGCAATAATAAATAGGGTGTGCCATTTAAAAAAATGAAGAAAAATTAGTTTGAAAATGTCGATGTTTGGAGCAAGAAAAAGTGAACATCCTGTATGAACTAATTTAATGTTTCGTCACGGTTGAATACTCTGATTCAACCCAAGTCCACCACAGAACTTACGTAAAAACAAAAACAAGACGTTAAAAAATACAAGCGTATAATGGAAGGGTTGATATTTAGCAAAAAATATGTATTAATTAATAACTTGGCAACGCCCTGTATTAATACAAAAATAATGTACGACTGAAAAGTTCACCCAAGGCCCCTACATTTGCGCTTAAAAAAAGTGGGTCATTCCATTTAAAAAAATATACGTTTTATGCGCCATACTTTTTGGAGACACCCTGTATGTGTCTAAATAATTTGCAAATGTGCTTCATCCAACCTAATTGCAATCCCGTATATTTATTTTTTAGTAAATTTAACAATAAAGCCGTACTTGAAGAACGGGCTACTAAATGGACACCCTGTATATTATTCTGGATAATTACTCCGCTATTAGTGAACATTTATGATAAAAAAGCGCACATTTTGAAGCTCATAAAATCGGATAATCTTTTAGTGCTGAAACGTAACAATGCAGTACCTACTCAAAGCCTACAATAAAATTATTATCAAACGATCAAACTACATTGACTAATGGTATCAGAGTATTCTATAATATTTCCTATGTAGGTATATCTATAAAAGCGATATTGTTAAGGTGTGAGTAATCTCCACTTCCATTACATTCACTACCTTTCGGAATAATTTGAGACATAATTTATTTTCTTTTTGGGATTTACCGCTCAAGTAACGTAATAACGTAAATGAAGGAGTACCTACTTAAAATTTTCAATGCAGTCACTTGAATTCACATAGTTATGTGGATTAAAATAAAGACGAATTCAAAAAGTGTTTATTGTAGTTAGTATAATGAAAAACGGTTCAAATATAAATCCGAATTTTTCAACACATTTAGGTAGTACAGATGCTCCTCTGCAGACTGCAGAATATAGTGGCACTTCATATTACGATTAATTGAATATGGGAACATTTGCTTGAAATAACATTCAATGATTATTGAAAGTCGTATATTGACAAACTCTCGTTAGGTCAGAGCTTTAAAAGTTTATCTATTTATCGAGAGTTTTATAGTGGATGTATATTGAATTTATTGCTTGTGTCTTTAAGGGTGTCCGTAGGAAAGTCTTCGTCTTGGTTAGGTGCAGCATGCTAAAAGGTAAAAAATGTATAAACTATGTCAAGTTAGTCAATTCATTTGACAAGGTATCACTATTAGCGTTGTAAGCACAATTATTAGTAAAATGGGATACCTAACCGCATCATAACTATTGCTGCTGAAAATATCATACACACTACTTAGTTTTAGAGCATGGATATGATCTTGTATTCACAAACGCTTTTACATGTTTGCCATATCAAAAGCAGTTCTACAAATAATGGAAATCGAGCAGCAACGAGCAGATAATCTATCCTACCCCGGAAGTGTCTTTATCTTACTGACTGTGACCGTGGAAGCCTCCGCTCTGACAGATTATCTATCTACAAGGTGGCGCAAAAGTCACGCATTATTTTGAATCAGCTATAACTTTAACATTGAATAAATTGTTTTTTTTTTTTCAGAAATTTGCAGATAAAACATTGACAATTGATCATGGAAAAGTTTAGTACTGAGCAACGAACCAAAATTATTGAGCTTTATTTCGAAAATCGTCGTTCCATAATCTTGACTCAAAGAGCCTATCGTCGACATTATAATGGCAGACAAGCTCCCAATCAGAGCACAATTGATTGTCTTGTGAAACAGTTCCGGCAGCAGGGTTCAGTCAGCGATCTTCCACGAACTGGCAGACCACGTTCAGTATGTACAGCTGAAAATGTACAACATAGCACTCGTAGAGGACAGCATTGCTGAAAACCCAGACTCTTCAACTCGAAGACGGGCCACCCAGATTGGGATGTCCAGAAGGTCACTTCAAAGAATTCTGAGGAAATTGCACCTCTTTCCATACAAAATTCAAATAGTACAGGCACTGCAACCCACAGATTTGCAGTCACGCTTAGCCTATGCTGTTTACATTCAGCAATTAGCCAGAGAAGAAAATGAGTTCATCCATAAGCTCATCATGAGCGACGAAGCCCATTTTCATCTGAACGGGTTCGTGAATAAGCAAAACTGCCGAATATGGGCAATTGAAAATCCAAGAACCGTTCATCAGCGTGAATTGCATCCGATGAAATGTACCGTATGGTGTGGTGTTACCTCTGAAAGATTGATAGGTCCTTATTTCTTCGAAGACGAAGACGGTGTTGCGGTGACGGTAACTGCACGGCGCTATCAACAAATGATTGAGAATTGTATAAGGTCAGCTATTCAGGACAACCCGGAAATGTGGTTCCAACAAGATGGAGCGAGGTTCCCCACACTGCCCGTCAAAGTGTGGTGCTCCTAAGGGGATTGTTTGGCGAGCGTTTAATTAGCAGATTTTCTGATTTTAACAAACCAATGCGCGAGTTTTGCGCCACCTTGTATATAACATAGAACATGTATGTATGTATGTATATATGTACCTATGTACACTGTGGCCCGAAATAAAGGAGTACATTTTTTAATCTGAAATAACTTTTTTGTTTTTAGGGCGATTTATTTTCTTTTTACAGGGTTAATACCTCAGCATGTCCCCAATATGAGTGCAAATTTTGGTACAAATAAAATGTACAGGGTCGGACTTACAAATTTTTTTCTTTAATGGTGCATTTGTGATCGTTGCAAATGAAACATGTTTTAGCTAAATTTGAACTGATATGCTCTTTCGGTAAGGTAAGTACCCAGAACACTTCCGTACAAACGAAATTCTCCGAAATTGTAGGATTTGCGAAATATTATTTTTTTATTGAAATAAGGAAATAATACATTTTATTAAATAACACAAATTATAACTAAGAAAATTAGCTACATAATTTATAACTTAAAGTAAAATATTATGAATGTGGCCACCATGATTGTTCACCACTTCTTGTAGCCTTCTTCGCCATAAATTGATGGCCCCATTTATTGTACGCTGTTCAAAGTTGTTCCATACAAACTGCATTCGTTCGAAGAAATGGCAGGAAAGATGTAATTTAGTGCTAAGGAGCTTCCGTTTTAGTGAAGATATTAGAAAAACATTTAAATTTACATAAATATTAAAATTCGATATTTTTCTTTAGTTTATAGCTAATGCGCGTACCTACTTAGTACCATTTAAATAAAAAAATGATATTTCGCAAATCCTACAATTTCGGAGAATTTCGTTTGTACGGAAGTGTTCTGGGTACTTACCTTACCGAAAGAGCATATCAGTTCAAATTTAGCTAAAACATGTTTCATTTGCAACGATCACAAATGCACCATTAAAGAAAAAAATTTGTAAGTCCGACCCTGTACATTTTATTTATACCAAAATTTGCACTCATATTGGGGACATGCTGAGGTATTAACCCTGTAAAAAGAAAATAAATCGCCCTAAAAACAAAAAAGTTATTTCAGATTAAAAAATGTACTCCTTTATTTCGGGCCACAGTGTATGTATGGTAATGCAACAAAATTTAAAAATAAACAAAAGATCAGCCAGCGATTAGGTAATCTTTATAAAGTCACTGTAGGTAATCTATATTATTTTATTACATAAAAATGCCACCCGCCACCATTGAATGACACAGTGATATTCATTCTCTTTTAATTAATGTTGACATTAAGAATACTTTTTTGTGCTTTTGTCTGAAGCTTAATTAGGAATTAACTTATTCTTATCATTACTTAATTCAAATTTGTACACAAAAAATGTTTTTTTGCCTTTTTACAACTTGTACTTCTTTAATTATACAGTAATAGATACATAATTTAGGAATCATACCTTTTAAAATTCTCTTCGGAATCTTCAAATTTAGCGCCTTTATTTTCAACCATTTCATTTATAATGTGCTAATGTTAGATCAGGTAACTGTGTACACTGTATGTTATTGCGTTAAGTACAAATAGACACCTGCTGTTGTACACATATTTTGCACCATTTACATTTTTTTGTTTCCTTCAATTAATTATGAACTGTTTATTCACCAGTATTAGTAAAGTCTTAAGTATTTTAATTAGTAATGCATATTCTAATATTTTTAATTGTTTTAGTAATTCTGATGAAGGCTTTAAATAAGCCAAAATATTGATTACCGCTATATTTCTTTACTAATTTGATCTAGCTTTTTGAAGAGCGACGTTTGACTCCGAAAAAAAATTCATTTCCAGCTTAAAACATGTTTGAATCCTAACTACGGTCGTAATAAACCAGATGTTACTTATGTTTGGTTCAGCCCCGTATCGACGATTTTTTCGAACCGCGGCAGAAACTTAATAATGGCGCCCCCTATCCCTCAACGTTTGAGATAGATTGTTAAAAAAACTCACAAATATATAATGGAGCGTGGCATTTTTTGTACCGAGAGAATAAGAACCCTTTCATAAATTGTGCGACATACAACTAAATACTTATAGGATTCTTCATTCTTTAGATTCCAGCATTTTTTCTTTACGTCTTGGTAGTAGAGTGTACTTTACTTTCTGCGAAAGAATCTATTAGCTCATTAAAGTCCGCCTCATACGCAGTTTTACTTTCAATAGCCTAGGATCACGAGGCCAGATAAACGTTCCTGACTCATTGTTGAACGCAGATACGTTTTAATTATTTTCAGTTTGCTGAAGCTTCGCTCACAGCTTGCAGATATCGTTCGCGATGTGCAGTATATTCTTAAAGTTACTAACATTAGGAAACGCTTCCTCCAAGTCATGCTTGCACAGATGCTGTAACAAATCGAATGCACTTGATTTTTCGTTAATTTCGGTTACCAGCACTTTGAATACGACAAGTTCCTAGATAATTCAACTGCGTTCAAGTCTTTTAAATATTTTCGTGCTAAATCGGCTCCATTTTTCTGCAGGAAGGTGAAATTTTCATGTAGATTGTTTGTGCTCTCTATCCTAGTTTCAATTTCTGGTAAAATTTAGTCATGTTGCCTTTTCTTTTTGAAAATGTGTTTGATTTGAAGGACTGGCGCGATTTCCAACTTTTCTGATACGGATGGAGCTTCTTTTGATTCAATGTTCTATTGGTTTTTCTCTCATTCCTTGCAAGATTTCAACAAATTGACCTTGCATTATCGTCACAGAACGGGAAATGATAATGTTCTCTTTTAGTATTTCAACGTTCACTCTGTTAATCTCTCGAAGAATATTATTCCAAATTAACAAATTGGGATAATATTCTCCTCCATCGCGCAGTAATCTCTCGAAATCGGTAATGAATTTTGCGCCCGCATTACACACAAGATTTTTTCTACAACCAGAGAATTTGTATAATAATTAAAAACGTCATACTTTTACAATACATTTAATTTACTAAGAATAGCTATTATTTCATGAAAGATTAATTATTATTATCGTTGTTATTAAAATTAAAGACACAGTTTATACAATTTTTTATAATTCCTGACGACGAAAGTCTTGAAGAGTTTGAAATAGAATATTTGGAAAACCTTCCAAGTTTAAACTCAGCATTCAGCAGACCACTTTTTCATCCTTGCATACGATGTACCAGGATATACCCATCGTTTCCTGCATGTCTTGCAGTCTTCTGTAGAAATTTTGCGCCCTCGCAGACTATATAAACCATTGTAAGCAATTTGTAAAATATACACCTCCCTTGAAATGTTCTTCGAAGTACTTTATTATGGTGTCATTTTTGTTTTGAACACAATCTTATATAATCTGTGTTTTCATTTTAGTTTAAAAATGATACATTGTGTACTTGCTAGGTTAAATCCATTTGATTAATTCAAGATTCTTAAAATATATCGGTGTTTTTTTTTGAGAAATTGTCTATTACTTGACTATATTGTTCAACCTTTTACTTTAATCAATTTACGTGGTCTTCAGTTCCTTTTTTAAATTATTAAATTAGTAAAACAAACATTAATTTGTCATCACTGCTACGACTTTTCGGGAAAGTGATTTACGTAGTCGAATTTTTTAAACCCCATATTGATTTCGAAGCTGCGTTCAGTTCCTATTGAAAACATTGCCGCTAACCTATTTTGAGTTTATACGTTCTACTTGTCAATGTTCAGAATAACTTATGGAAGTGAAGAAATAAAGTGACTATGTTTTATACTTTCATATTTATCCTAATAGCAAAGATTAATTTGTAAGGATTTTATTGCAAGAAGTTACACAAATAACAAACTGAAAAGGGTCTAGCTATAATGCAAATACGAGGATTTCAAACTTACTACAAAAAAGTAATGTAAATAGTAATTTGTAGTAACGTAAACGTAAACGAAAAAGATAATGAAGTTCGAGGATTGCCGAGATACTCTTGGAAAAGAACAAAAATAATAAAAGCAAGTCAAATCTCATCCCGTACAATAAGGAAAATATACTGTTCAGTGTTGAATATTCGCACTCGCAACGATAATATAGTAACGAAACTTAATCCCTTCTCGAAATGGAGTGCTTAATATGACTATAAAGATGGTAACCCCCAGGAATGTGTAGACATATAAATACCTAATGTCAGCAGGAAATGGGCGAATGTACGTGTTAAACCCAAAAGCGAAACAAAAATAGGGGAAGCTACGTCGAGTGTTTATATTTTCAATAGACCACCTTTTGCCTTTTCTCCTTTTTTCCTTGAAGTGGGTTTGTTTACACTTACCTCCTTTATATTATCTCCTACTGGATAAGAAACAAACGGAATAGGACTCTGTTTTAGGAGAGCTTGAAATAAAACGTCAGTAAAGTATAATTTCAACATAGTCACACGCAGTAACGTCTTCTTTTCTATAGCAAAAAATTTGAAATTTGTACACATTTATTTTGCTTTCGATATTTTCAACGGCTGAAAAATAGTTAACGGATGTGCGGTTCGTACAGTTGAAATATACGGCAATTGATTGACGGCTTCCTTTTTCCAATTTACTTTGATCTCAAACGCTCGTTTAATTTCATTTTCGAGCGAAAGATGTGTCCATCCATTTATGTATGTTTGTGCTTTGTCGATTTTATTATACCTATATGCTCAAGCAAGTGTACAAATCGTGTATCTCTGTTATTCTCTAGAATTAAAAAACTGTAAAGTAGTCAAAGTTTTTATTTCATACCAAAGTTGTTCAAAAATGTCCGAATCAGAAACGAAGAAAATTAATTTGAAATCTTAATCGACTAAATAGTGTATTATTATTTATGATAGCTCTCTTACAACAATGTTTATTCGACATTCCCAAGTTTTGCATGAATACAAAACTACCCAAGAAAGATACTTCATAAGTGGTTAGTTGGAAGTTCACTCAACATCCTTATGGTTTCTCTTCAAATAATCCGAGCTACTAAATGAGCAGAAAATATACAAAATGAAATTGCGACGTATTTAGTGGTTTTCCTTTGCCGTTATAAATTTAGGCAAATTAACGACCCATAAATTTAAACTTAATTCTCCAAGCGTAAAACAGTAAATGCCGAAAAAATTTGTTATTAAATTCCTAATACGATTTTTTAGGGTAATTACGTAACTTCTAAAACCAAGATTATATCATGCGAACCGGATCTAACTAAATTAGATTTACTGAGGCATTTTATGGCTATCCATGTATGCGAGAATGAAGGATTAAATATTTATTTATGAACCGCTACAATAGGAAAAATTGTAAGTAGGTAATCAAATGCATTTGTGTTTAATTTATTTATTATAAATATTTTCCTGATAATAAACACAATCTAACATGAGTGATTTCAAAAATTGTCAAAGCAGGCGACATCCATTCTTCTAAAACGCGTATTTCTGTACTATATGAACTACTGTCGGCGCAAAAAGTATATATACTCGAGTTTGAAGCTGAATAAAAAAATAACCATTGGGCTGATTCGAATGAGCTTGGTATCAAATGAAAGCCTATTTATTTCTACGTTATTTAGAAGTAACAACTTTTTTAAAATGCACTTTAAGGGCCATTTCTACGCCCGAACGATGCAAAGTGCCCGTTTTCGGGGTTTGCGACGCACTAGCTAAGTTTAGAGTTACATAAAAACAAAACTACTCGCTCAAATGGAACGAAATTTTAGTATGTTGTAGATTCAACCTTTGTTAATATGATTGTAAAATTGTATTATCAAAATTTGATTTTTATAGACGCTACAGACGATATTGTAGCACATTGCATTCTCGGGAATGGTAGGTCCGAGGACCGTTAGACTTACACGAACGTCTTCGTTGTAATATGAATAATAAAATGAGACCCATTTAGAAACCAAAATTATGTCAGATTTTTTGAAAACAATTTTTAATTAATTGAAGTTTTTACATCGCCGCTCCGGCTACAAACAGCGAGCGTGTCGCTTGCCAGTCCATTAGATTGTTAAGCTTCTTTCTCTAAGCGCCGGTGTATGCATGTATCTCTAATTTTATAATTTTCTTTACTATAATCAATACTGAAATTTGGTTAACTTTCCTGTTTCGTTTTCAAGGACAATCTTTTCTGGTAGTTGATAATTTTTATAATCGTGATAATAACTTAGTAGCAAAGAAAATTATAAAATTAGAGATACATACATACACCGGCGCTTAGAGAGAGAACCGTAACAATCTAATGGACTGGCAAGCCACACGCTCACTGTTTGTAGCCGAAGCGGCGGTGTAAAATCTTCAATTAATTAAAAATTGATTTCCAAAAACGTGACACAAGTTGGTTTCTGAATGAGTCTCATTTTATTATTCATATGACAACGAAGACGTTCGTGTAAGTCTAATGCTCCTACGACCTACCGTTCCCGAGAATACAATGTGCTACAATATCGCCTGTAGCGTCTATAAAAATCAAATTTTGATAATACAATTTTGCAATCATATTAACAAAGGTTGAATCTACAACATACTAAAATTTCGTTCTATTTGAGCGAGTAGTTTTGTTTTTATGTAACTCTAAACTTAGCTAGCGCGTCGCAAACCCCGAAAACGGGCATTTTGCATCGTTCGGGCGTAGAAATGGCCCTTAAAGTGCATTTTAAAAAAAGTTATTACTTCTAAATAACGTAGAAATAAAGAGGCTTTAATTTGATACCAACCTCATTCGAATCAGCCCAATGGCTATTTTTTTATTCAGCTTCAAACTCGAGTTTTTTGCGTCGACAGTCGGTATTAAGTGCTTCCCTTATGCAAACTTATAGCGTTTTCATTTCAGTGCCCTCGGTTGTTCTGAGGGCAAATGTTATGTTAGACTGATAGATGGTCATTTTTGTATTCTATTAAGACTGTTACTGTCAAAGTGCTCTAAGAGCTCTCTAGTGTATTCTTACAATCGTTGTTGAGAGCAATTAAGTGACACCTAGACAGGGCTGGGCAAAATACATGCACTAACGTATTTCAAATACAAATTACAAAATATTCCTAGAAAACTATTTGAAATACAAAATACAAGGTACTTTTATATATTTTTTAAAAATGCAAAATACAAATACAATACATATTTGAAATACAAAAATACCTTTTTGCAATTCAGTTACGAAATGTCACAATTTTGACAGTCATATTTCAGTGACAAAATGTTGTTCATTTTGTCACTGAGTAACAAAATGAGATTTCATTTTTAAATTCATTGTTGTGATGGTTTATCTCCATAGCAACAAACAAGGATGGCTTTGAAAATATCCGACGTTAAATAATTACCAAGTCAAATAAATTCAAAATGCAGATGAATTTTACTGAATTGCAAAACATCTTGTATATAAACACGTTGCAAAACTCCGTGTTTTTTGCACACGATGTGTTGAATCACTCGCTACGCTCGTGATTCAACTTCACATCTAGTGCAAAAAACACGTTCATTTTGCAACTTGTTATATAAATAGCTATTTTATAATTCAGTTACGAAATGTCATAATTTTGACAGTCATTTTAGTGACAAAATGTTGGCCATTTTGTAAATAGTTTTCATTTCTCCACTTGAAAAACTTTTTTTTCCTCATAATTACAAAAAATCTTACGATACAAAACACCATGTTTTTTTGCACACGCGAGTGATCCAAACTTCACATCTAGTGCAAAAAATACGTTCATTGTGCAACTAGTTACATAAATAGCTATTATTTCTGACAGTGATATTATAAGCTTATATTGTCATAGTTACGATACCAATAAAGAGTGTCATAACTCCCTTGGGATAAAAGATGCTATAATTCCCTCTACGGCTCTTTTATGAACCAGTAACCTAGCAACAACCAAAACTGCAATCGACGATGCCTGAATCAAATATACCGGAAATGAACAAATTTTATTAAACTCGGTCAGAAATAAAATTATCTATGTATCACGGGAATTAATAGGTCTCAATTATCTAGGGTAATTGCTGTCCCTCGGGCGCAAGGCCCTCGGGACGCAAACTTTACCCTCGGTAATTAAGACCCTTATAATTCCCTTGATACATAAATAACTATTTTCTACAACCGATTTAGAAAGGCATTTTGCGCTTGCACTTGATAACACAAAAGTGAGCTTTTCCGAGGAATGTCCCTTTGTCGCTCACCCGCGACAAAATATGTAAAACGCTCGTTGCTCACTCCATGACACCAAATAAACAAATTTTTGTTTATATTCATTTTAAGTTTTGTGCACGAAGGTTTTGTGTTTTCAAAGTGTTCAAAGACAGAAATGGAAGGAGAAATTGAGTTCAGTGATTTATCGTATACACCGTCCGAAATTGCAGACGCCGCTAAAAAAGTCACGTTGAATTTGATGTCCGAAAAGTCGCGACAAAAATATAAAAGTAGTACGACCTCTTTATCGCATGGTGCAATTTGAAGAAGGTTAAAAAATACACGGAAAATGTGTTGATGGCTTACTTTAGTGAGAAAGCAAAAACCATGAAGTCTTCCACTCTTTGGTCTATGTACTCGATGCTCAGATCTGTGTTATCTGTGAAGAATAATATCGAAATCAGTCAATATAAGAAATTGATCGCATTCTTAAAACGACAATCCGTAGGGTATACGGCAAAAAATCGACATCTTTTACAAAAGAAGAAATCTTGAAATTTCTTTGGGAAGCACCAGAAGAAATATTTCTAATGAAAAGGGTAAATAATATTAATTTTATGAATATGTTAGTGACATGTTTTTGACAGGTAGTCCTAATTATGGAATTTTTCGGTGCATCTAGGCCTGACGAACTTGTGAAAATGAACATAAGAGATACTGAAGACACAGATTCCTTATTAATAGTACCTGACATAAAAACAAGTAAGAGTCGTGTCTTCACTGCACTGAAATATAAGCAACCTGGAACGCTTACGCTTAACTTACAGCCGAGCCGACAGAAAGGGAATTATTGTAGGGACATTCGGTCAGTGTCTTACTCATTATGTTATTGTATCGTATACGTAATAAAAAACTAGTTTGATTAATCGTAAAACAATGAAAATGCTGAACTGTGAATGAGTACAACAAGGACACAATGTCCCTTCGTTTTGCTATCGCACGCTCGGTTTATTTCCTACAGGTTAAATGCACCGTGCGCGTTCCAGGTTGCTTATATTTCAGTGCTTCACTGTTACCAACAAAACGAGTCAGTTGATTTTTTATCAATTTTCAGAAGATATATTGCGTTAAGACCACCAGATCATGACACCCCATGTCGTCTTTTTTTACGTTATTCCTAAGCAAAATGTTTTAAACAAGTGGTAGGCTTGAATATTATTGGAAAAGTCCCCAGCGAAATCTCACAGTATTTGAATTTACCAAAATATCAACTGGTCATAATCTGCGTCGAACATCAGTCACACTTTTGGTTAATGGGGGAGACAATATCGTGCATCGTGTCATGGAGGCTGGGAAAGTATGACGTTTTTAATTATTGTTATACAAATTCTCCGGTTGTAGAAAAAATCTTGTGTGTAATGCGGGCGCAAAATTCATTGCCGATTTCGAGAGATTACTGCGCGATGGAGGAGAATATTATCCCAAATTAACAAATTGGGATAATATTCCCAAAACGGAAATCCACCATTGCTGGGAGACGCTAGAATCAGATGATGGAAGCCATAGAAGTTGTTAAAAGTCGTTTGTAGCGGTATTGACCAATAAGCAAAATCTACCTAAAGGATGACCATGAAACAACAATTCGATTTTCTACTAAACAAGATTTGTTAGTTTGGGGGGCTTTTCATTTTTCAAGTAGAAATTAGAATTTTTACCGATTTTTAAATTAGTAAATCAATAGGCTATGCAGAGTCACCGATGGGAAGAACATTATATTCCAAAAGTGGATGTGTACTGACTTTATTGTGAAATAATTCCATCTTCAGACAGTTTTTTTCTGATTTGGCGACAGACAAACGAGGGGAATATCACGTTGCTTTTTTGCATCACGTTAATATGTTATTCAAAATGAGTGACAAAGATTTTTCTATGTCTTATTGAACCTTTACATAAAAAGAAAGAAACAAATGACCAAGTAAGAGTCCCCTTTACATATAGAAAATTCTTTACACGAAATACATCTATTTTTATTTTTAAAAATAATAATGAACAATGAAGTGATATACGAGGCTCGTTCAATTACAATGTATCTTTGGCCCATAAAACATTTAAGTATTAAGAAATGTATTACAAATTACAACTACAAGTAATTATCACCAAAATTAGGTCACAAGTTTCACTATTTGAACAACCGATGTATACCTTGCTCGTAAAATTCTTGTGGCTGCTGTTTCAAGGTTTCTTTCACATCGTTGCACTTTTGCGTTTGGCTGAAAACGGTTACTCTTTAACACTTTTTCGGTGGCCAAAAGATGTGGAATTCACAAGATGATAAACATGGGCTATAGGGTGGATGCTCCAAAATCCTTCATTTCTCCTGTTGCAGATTTTCTCTTATTACATTGGCGACACGAGGACGAACATAGTCGTGAAGTAAAACGACATCGCCTAAAAAATTGCCTGAACGTTATCGTCCTATTGCTTGATGAAGCTTGTTCAAAGTTTGATTTTAAGATCTTTAACTTTATCAGCAAAATGATGCAACAATTGTTTATTTTTGTTTTCTGTACAAAGAATTTTACATATGGAGTGAGTTATTTGTCCTGCTCACCATTGGAAGTGACGGTGATGGTTAAATAGAAATAAAGGTCTCTTTGCAATAATAAAATTCTTTAATTCTAACTCACATTTTATTTCGTATTAATTAAAGTGAGGATTTTTCGATCTTTTCGATAACATAAGAGTTATCGAACACTACGAGTTCTTAAAATGAGAAACAAATTTACTCTAATGTACCGTACCAATAAGGTACTCGCAGAAATGTGATATAAAAGCTCGTTGTTAGGTTGAATCATATTAGAGCGGCCTCCAACCAAGGCCTCCTATAGTAGAGGCCTGGAACTGCATAACGTGACGTCACAGCTGACGATCCATTCTATACCCTGTTCAAGTCACCAGCCGTTGCACGTCATAGCTTAAAACTTACTAAATCAATGACGTGTAATCAGCGTTGTCAAATGTACGTGTTGTCAGACTGACGTTTTTAGGTTAGGAACAAATAGATACTGTATACCTATGTAATAATAAAATACAACAACTAATGTAGACATAAACAATATAAGAGTACTGATAAGTACTGTTTTTAGTAAAGCAATTTAAAAAAAATAGGTTAAGTGCGTACCGGTGAATTTAACAAAGTAAACAAAACTTGACGTGACAACATCGAGATATTTTATGAGTTTATATTCGCACTACGTTTTAAGTTGTAAGTACGAACTGCAAAGTGTGCGACAAGGATAAAATATGGTCGCTAACCCTACACGATTAATGACTTTTAATACCAACTGTACTTACAATGACATTTTGGCTTTAATGCAAATTTTATTAAAGTTGCTTAGTAAATTATAATTATAGCATTGGTACACGAATAATGACGTGCAACGGCTGGTCACTTGAACAGGGTATAGTAAAGTTGTGCATGGGGAAAGTGCGTGTT
The DNA here is from genome assembly GCA_036250285.1 of Pyrocoelia pectoralis. Lineage (NCBI taxonomy): Eukaryota > Metazoa > Arthropoda > Insecta > Coleoptera > Lampyridae > Pyrocoelia > Pyrocoelia pectoralis. Next base: position 69,801,815 of record CM070074.1, read on the forward strand.
CAAGCAAAATACGGCAATTTCTAACTGAAACCGACAATCTATATGTGTTTTAAAAAGGGATACAAAGTCTTTAACAATTTTTACGTGAAAATCTGTAATGCCGATTGACGCAAGTTGTTCCCTGTAGGGTTGCAGTATATTTTAAAACAATCTAAATCTTTAATTGAACCCTTTTCTTTTGCCAAGCGGTCAGTTTATTTCTTCCTTTTGGAAATTTCCTTGGTTCTAATGTTAGGATCTTACGTTTTTTGGCAAATTAACAGTCATATAATGGGGACGATTTTTAAAATCTTTGGATGCATCGTCGCTTAATTTTAATTGCGCTCGTGGAACAATTAAAACGGTACCATCCTCTCCAACTGCCCGATCCTCGCAAATTACAAGTTTATCTACAAAATGTTTAATGCATATTCTTGAAGATTCTGTAAGTACAATATTTTTGCGATGAATTGCGTGTATCCACTTATTTCTCTTCTCCACATCTTTAAGAAATCTAAATGCCAAAACCTTCTCAGAATTTCTGTAATTGCTTCGGTAGCAAGGTACGCATATAAAATGTTACAAGTACGTTTTACCAACTGTTAGTTAAGGCCGCGAACTTTTGAACATTTGTGAATTAAGTGAATTAAGCGCCCCATACACAGAGATACAAGTGTTAAAACTTGCCTGCACAGATATAGATGCGCGTGCAAATACGATTGTCAGTGGGCAAAATATTGGCAAAACTGTTCAGTTCCAGGCGCGGCTCGATGGGAATCAATTGAGGGTTGATTTTTAGAGCAAATGCAAAGTCAAACCCTTGTGTGTGTATGTGCCTGTTCACGCCAAGCCATTGGCCACGTGGTAAAGTGAAATAATTAAGGTTATTTACACAATTCTTCAACTTCAATTGCGTTAAAGCCCACACGACTGACTGAAACAGCTATAAACACTCAAATTAAGCACGTAGCAATATTGCTGTTATATCGAAATGGATCGGCAATCGTGACGTCACAGCAGGAGAGGGGATGCAGTTACCGGCCTTCTATTTTAGGTGGCCTTGCTCCAACTCCATAAAACAATATTGACGAAATTAACAACGCTATTTCAGGCACCCAAGTTACACAGAGATATAGTAACAGAACATTCAATAAACGAAGGAAAATGCTTTTGTTATGTAAACTTTAAAAATGAATGAATTAAGAATCGGCAAGGAAGGAAAATTCTCAGAAAACACAACTTTAATCTTTGTAAATATAGATTATTTTATCATACCCGGAATAAGAATCGTCAATTTTAATATTAATAATAAATAATAATAAATTTATTTATGCCTTGTAACAAAAATGTAAACAGGTAAATATAAATATTAGAAGGTACAGTTAGAATTTGAAAATGAGAATAAGATTGTTTACGATCTTCCCTATAACCAAGATTTGCTATAATTCTTACGGCCTTTCTTTTATACCTACCTAAATATTGTTTTCCAAATAGCAGAATGTCCCCATACCATTATCAAAGAGTATATAATTCTCTTTGCCATTATTGCGTAAGAGGCATGACAGTGAATTAGAGCAAAATAATCTGATCTTAGAACATAGTCGGCATGAGCCGAAAAATTTAATTTATTTCATCCTGTGTCACATTCTTTGATTTTCCGGACTCATTTCAGTCCGGAAAATGAAACTTTACCGTACTATACCGTACTAGAAATTTTGTACCCGAATACAAAGGTTGCCATAGCAACATAAAGTGACATAACTTTGGAAACGTCAAATTTTATATAAAGTTAATAGAAAATTAAGAAATGAATGTATGGCCAGTATGAAATAAAATGTTTTACATTATTTGTACGTTAAACCAGATTACGTTACCTACTCATCGTTTCGAAATTCCTGCCTCAGCTGTAAACTTCTCACTCGTTAACGTAAACCTTGATTTGCCGTACTCATATGTAAATAACTATTAGCGTAAGCCGTAAAGGAATGATTCTTGGGTTCTGATATCTGAGCGATAAAGTAATTTTCCCTGTCTTATTTAGATTAATATTAAGTTGATTAATATGACACCAGTTGTTAGCTCAACAGTTGTTCAGATTCTTTTATAGCATCATCAATGCTCTTTGCGGCAACCAATAGTGTAGCATCGTCTGCGTACAGTAGACAATTTTTTCCTAGGCATATCATTGATGTGATCAAAAACAAATAAGGGCCGAGGATGCTACCTTGGGGTACACCTTTGGTTAACGACAGTTTACTTGAGTATTCATTATTTATTCTTATACATTGTCGTCGATTTGATAAATAAGATTTTATCAGTGGTATGCTTCTACTTGCTTAAACTTATGGACTATATGTTTCCAAATTGTATGGTCGGACAAACGTAAATTCAGCTGCAGTGGTGTTTTTAACGCGAATGTACATTTCCGATTGTGTACCTACCGAACATTTTCGTAATAGAAGGGCAACAAATGTTCAAGATCGATTTATAATTAGTGCCTGATTGGAACTCTGAAGCAGAAAAGTTGTTGAGCCATACTTTTGTGAAGGTATGCTAGCAGCTGAACGGTAGGTACCTCAATTTTCTTGAAGAGGATTTATGCACTCATTTCGATGATTAAGCTAGAAAGTCGAAGAAATTTTGCATATTTTCAGTACCGGCTCATTTAAGAATTTGTTAAAGTTATTTGAAGGGTATTACCTCGAATAGGTGAACCAAGACAGGTGGCTCAGTCAAAACGTGCTGGGAAACGTGGACTCTTCAACACACATGAAGTCCCTCCATATCTATATTTGATGTTCACAAAGTGTTTAACAACTTCCTCTTTACGGGTGCTTTGCGTCATTCTTGATGCTCACTTGTGATGCGAATTGGGAAATAAATAAAAGAACATGATCGCGCTCCAAATATTCAAATCGGTCCACACTTTTTTATTGATTCATAGTTTGATAAAACTCATCACCAAAATTGATACCTTTTTATTTACTGTACAGTTTACCATTTAAGCTACTTACTGTTACTTCATGCAGTAGGTAATTCTGTCGTACCTACATGTCAACCAATATAAAACTTGCTCAGTGGGATTTTTTAGTTTGAGGATAGAACTAGTAGGTAAGCAAAATTACTCTCGCCACGGTTAAAAAAGGTTGGTGAGCAGCTAAGCAAGGCCTAAATTTCTGCATAAATTAAATTTGTCTTCCTTTAAAATTGGTTAAATTGTTAAATGAATAGCGCTGTTTATCTGTTTTTGTTTTTTTTATTTTTTTACAAGTAAAACCGCATTGTTCTTTGCCAAATTTGTCATTAAGTATAAAAAAGGAGTACTGCAACCCTTAGGTTACTGAAGGGAATTTAGTAAATACGAAGATATAACATTTGCATTAAAAAAATTCTTGTCCAAAACTGTGAAGCAATAAGAAAAGTTGTTCTACGCTTATGATTTCTAACTAGAAATGTACAAAACCGTTTCCTTTAAATTTGTTATAATAATCCAATGTAGCCTTTAAATATACTGATCAAATTCCATCCCAGAGTAGGCCATTTTCGATTATAATATTTCGATGACTTTAAACGTGGAACTCCTAAAGACTACAATCAAATGCCAAATGGTAGACGTATACGAGTAGAGTATATTGTTCTATATCGTGGTTACCCCATAATATTGTATCTAAGTTGGGCTATCTTTTTTTAGGCAATGTTGCACAAATTTTGAAAACAATAGGTCTCATAAGGTAAATATGTGCTCCAGCATGAGGAGATGGAAGGTTAGGTACGTTTTTATGTGTCAGATTATGCGAATTACTGGGATTCAGTACAGAGTATGTGGCACACCAAGCAAAATGGGAGATATAGTGTTTATTTTAATAATTGTATTATATTTCAATGGGTATTACTAAAGAAATTACTGAATTTTTTTATGATATAGCCTTGCTTCTATTATTTATCTAGTAGATGACATTAAAAACAATAAATATTCATTTTAGAAAGTCTTTTAATGGTTCGAAAGGGAGGCAATTTTGAATAACAGAACACAATAATGACCAGTGTTAGAATTGTTGAAATACCAGTGGCAAATGTTTTAACTTGTTTCCTACCTCGAATTCACTTTAATATTAATAGCTGAAAACTTGTTATGAACACGTGTTCACTTATGTCAACGTTAATAGCCGTGTAATATCATACGGTACAGAAATTTGGAATTTGAAATTTGAACAAACAAAATAATTTAAAATTTGGTCATATGTACAGTTCGAAGATTTAAATTACATCTGCGTGAATCCACTAATTCCGGCAATAAAAGCTTACAGTAAAATTCTTCTCTAATTATTACTTTCCCGTGCATATACACACATGTATACAGGGTGGTTTGGCTTGCAATGTCCAGACGATATTTCCTAAACTAACAACATTAGGAAAAAACATTTAAATTGAAAGTTATTGAGTATTACGTATTCTATATTATAGGGCAAAAAAGACTGTTTTTGTTGAGCTATTTCTTGTGAACAAAAAATTTTTTTTTTAAATAACGGGAACATTTTTTTTTATAATTTCAAAAAGAGAAAATTTTTCTACATTCAACAACGTATAAATTTCAAATTTTGATATGGAATTTATTTACATAAACAATAATAAATACAATGGTAATACTCAATACCTAACTTTCAATTTAAATGTTTTTCCCTAATGTTATTAGTTTAGGAAATATTGTCTGGACATTGCAAGCCAAACCACCCTGAATACATAGGGAAAGTAATGTAATCGAAAAAAAATTGAACTCGAGGTTTTGATGAATCTCTACGTTTTGGGTCCTCCCGAGTCCAAAATCACCATCTTTGAAAAATGTTTGTCTGTGGAGCCTAAACTACTAGACCGATTTTGATGAAATTTAAGACTAAGGCCTATAAAAATACTTCATCGGTAAAACAAGCTTTTCATCAATATCAACCCAAAGGGGCCCAAACTAGCGGCGTTATTTTGGGAGCAAACATTAAAATTTTAACCCAAACTAATTTCCCTTGGTGTAAAACGCCAGAACTTTTACTTATAATTGATAAAGATGAAAAATTTAACGTGACCAATTTATTGGTGCCCAAAATTGGTCAAAAATTAAAATGATATCAGATTTTTAATTGAACGAATTATTTCAAAATGGCGGCTTTCAATTTTTTTTAATGGAATGCCATAATTTTTTTTTATTATTGGGATCCTAAAAACATTCTTTTTACGATAGTATTTCGTTTTTCTTAAAAATTCATTTCTTTTCCTATCAAAAAGCAAACTAACATTTGAATCTAGTAGGGCATGAATGTTTACACTCGATGTTATTTTTGTCCAAACATCAAGTAACGGTAGAGTCGGTAAACACAAAACAAACAATTAAACTTTATTTTGCAATAACCATCTACTTTTTGAAACTCAAAATTAAAAATTTACATCAAATAATAATTAGGCACATATTTACAAAAAATGCTCGAAGTGGTTTCCTTCTTTTTCAATACATAAATTTAAACGTCGCGTCGTCCAATGGAGCCGATAGATCGAAGGATCTACCGCTACTTGATATTTGGACAAAAATAACATCGGGTGTAAAACATTCATGCGCTACTAGATTAAAATGTTAGTTTACTTTTTGATAGGGAAAGAAATGAATATTTAACAAAAACGAAATATTATCGTAAAAAGAATGCTTTTAGGATCCCAATAATAACAAAATGATATCATTCCATTAAAAAAAAATTGAAAGTCGCCATTTTGAAATAAATCGTTCAATTAAAAATCTGATATGTATCACCATCGTGTAGAAAATGTCCTGAAACATATTAGTGCCAAATATTTTGAAAGTAGTACCCATAGTGCGGCTTAAAAAATAAGGCGCTTACTCTGAAACAGGCTGTATATTTCTTTTTTTTTTTGTTCGGAAATTAACAAAACATTGAAAGTATTTATGACATACCTTGTACATTATTTAGCCATTTTCAGTGATTTTCTACACCTAATTATATTACCTATATCTCTTTAAATTTGGGTAATGAACTAATTAGAAAATAATAGGAATTTGTTGTTATACAATTTATTTAAATAACAGTTTATGTTGATTACGTGTAATTAAAGAAAAGGATGTAGTAGAGGTATTTAGGTAATAAAATAAAAGTGACAGTTTTAAAAATTTTTATAAAAAATAAAAAAATTCAATTTTATTGCAAGTTACTTTAGTGTTCATATCTTCTGTAAATTAGTGAAATAATAATAAAAGGTTTGCATAAATTTTTTTGAATATTGATTTAATCCCTCATCTTGCCTGTGGCAAAGTATTCAGGTAAAACTTTCAAAAACTTTCACTCAGCTACACTAGGGAGCGCTGCGGTCGGTATATATTTCGTCAAGCTATCTAGAGGGGCCTTAAGCGTATTTTTTAGAAAACCCTATTGCCCTTCCTCGTGAAAGCTTTTTTGAATGATTTTGTTATTTGAAAAATAAAAGGAGACAAATATCGTATTGAAATTAACAAATGTGTTGGATTGTTAAGGTCAACAGCATACGCCATTTTAAAAAATGAGGGACGGATTCTGTTAAAAATTCTATTAAAAAATAAAAAAGTATTAACGAAGTAGACTTTTTACACCACCAAAAACAAGGTTAGAGGTTAGGTATATTAAAATAGCTTGCATATGACTCATGTTCTCATGATGTTTTCAAATTTTGAAAAAAACGGTGCATCGACTGTAATTGATAAGCTCACAGGAAAGAAACTTCTGCGCAGTGTGATATTTCATTACAGTTTTACATCGTGCTCAAAGCCGTCTAAAAAACGGTGGTATATTTTGTTAAATGAAGATTTTAGGGAAATGAGTATGGAGAGCAAACTTAAAATTAAGAAGTATTAAAGAAAAATACGAAGGAAATTTAAACTGTAACTTGAACAAAAGTCATTGAATGTTTCATTTTTCATTTACGTTTGGTTCACTTTTGACTCTACAGGTATATTAATTTTACCGTAAATCCAATTTCAGTTTGAATCTAAATCAGGTTAATGGGAAAAATATTTATGATACATATCCTAGTTTCATTAAGGGAGATCAAGCTGCATGAAATGTTCCTTAAGTTATATAGATTTCGACGTATACTATCAATAAATATCGACATCTCATCTGTTCTATGGTAGAAGGACGTAAACTTTAACATTACTTAAAATCACCAGAAAACGCAAAAGTGGAAAATTCATTCAAATTGTGCGCTCGTAATCTCCGCCAACTGTAACAAAATTGTGAAATAATTCAAAGATTTCCACATGTATATCAATTTGAAGTTTTGCTAACCTCTCAATTAACATACTTACTGTAGCTATTATTTACACCACTTCGTATAAACACCACACGACAGATAAGTCTATTAGGTTTTCATTAACTTTCTACTAAATACCTCACACACAGCCAATGTTTGGGAGGTAGTTAAAAGATCGTAAACTATTTATTGAAGGTAATAATAACTTAACTTGTGGCTTATTAGACGAGATGAGATTTTTTGGCACTTGAGCGATAGTCCCAAAGTATTCTAGGAATTCATTACAGTGGTGATATTTGAAGTATGTGCTTGCAAATTACATCAGCGCACTAGAGCTGTAACAACACAGAAACTCGTCTTAAATGCCAATTTAAAAGTTGTTAGCTTGCTTGTAAACGTAACAAAACAATTTTCTTCTAATCTTATACTGTACTAATTGATGCTGAATAATGAAACAGTTGAACAAAGTACACAAAAAGCGAATAAAACGAGGTTAAGCATTATAGTTCTGCAATCCTTTACGTTTACATATACACAGAAATTTAATTTTCCTAAGTAAATTTTGTCTAAAATGAAACATAAATTAGTTTTCGTAATGATGGAAACAGAGCAACACAATATAACGTTTATTCATTATTAATGAAAGGCCGCTGGGTGCGGTTTTAATATAGATACATCCATGATTTATTTTGCTGCGTTATCAAAAGGTCTGTAGAGAGATGTAATTTATCACGTTTTTTTTATTAATTTAATGTCATAAAAGTAGTCTTGACATTTACTCTTTTTCGCAATTGTCTAAAATTCGGCATTCATAAAACTTTATCCTCATAAATCATGTGTTCTTTGGGTACTCTCCAATTTTTTGCCACCAAATTATACTAAAAAAATATCGAACATCTTTCAGGCACACGAAATTGAAATTTGTAGAATGGAAACAGAATTTCCTATAAGATAAATAAATCATTTTTGTCGAGTGTGATTTCAACGTTTTATACTCCTTTCGATAAAATGCATAATGCATTACGGAATAGAAACTTTTGTTTGAATAGCCTTTCTATCATTCTTTTTTTCGTTGTTGCACCTTCCTTTCTGTGTTGAAAGGTACTATATAAGTTGCAAACCAAGGTTTTATTAAAGAACTTCTGTCATCGTACACAGCCACCTTCTTGCCTATTGTGATATTCTCCTTGAGAATTTTCATAGCGAAAATTGGGACTACTTGAAAGGGGAAGGGTGCGTTAGTCATTGTAGTAAACTTCAGATTGTTTGTAGGGGAGATGTACGAAAATGTAATAACGTATATCCGGTTTTCATTTTATCACTTGAGCGAACTTTTATATAAATATATAAAGTAATTACGCTTTCACATTCTTTCCCATGTTTTCCAATCATAACCCTCTCCAAAAGCTGCTGCAATGTGGCTAACTTTTTAATACTAATGAAAAATAAGCAACAATACCTAATTTACTTGGATTTATGAAACAAGGTTCTATGTTGGGCTTCTAATTCGGTTTTTGTTGCACTTAATTGTATCGTTGATTGAAGATTCAATCAACGATTGTATCCTCTTATCGATATTTTACGATGATGCTTCGTGAACTTCCAACAACTGTTTTCGCTGCTCCTTTGTCCTGCCACTTCTTTCTGGGCCTTTTTTATTGCTTCCTATTATGTCTCGTAATAAACTTGGAAAAATATCAGTAAAGAATCCTAATAATGATTTAGCTATGCAAAGATATAAATCTTACAGAAGACTTTTAAAACAAATCAATACACAAAAGTAAAAATGCTTACTTTAGAAAACAAATTGTTAAAGCAGAAGGGAATAATAAAAAACTGTGGCAATCTGTAAAGCAGACTTACAATGAAAAATCGCAGAATGGCACAATAATAACTTCTACAAGAAATGAGAAAAATGACATAGTAAAGGATACCAAAGAAATTGTGAATATATTTAATAATTACTTTTGTGACTACCTCCATCTCAAATAATCATCAGGTGAACACAATACCAGCCAAGAGTTGTGTCAAATCCATATACCTCCTTCCAGTTTCCGATTACGAAAATAGCTTCAAGAGCTTTTAAAACCGGTGGTCACGATAATATAAGTGCAAAAATTATCAAAATGTTGTATAAATATATTATTGAACCACTAAAATATATCATTAAAATGATTATGTTTACTAGTGTTTAAATTAGTAAAAAGAAAAAGTGCATAGGAATTTTCCTGGATTTGACAAAGGATTTCGACACGATATCACATCCGTGATTACTTAGAAAGGTGGAAGGGTTGGAAATTAGTCTATTTAAGTCATATCTAGATGGCCGTCAACAAAGGGTGCGTATTGGCAGAAATTACAGAGACTACAAATTATTGATTAGGAGCACCTCAGGGTACTGTCCTTGGACCAATTCTTTTTCAATCTATATTAACGAAATCGCTAACGTAGGTATCGATGACGAAGTTATATGCTATACAGATAATACTGTTTTACTTTTTGAGTCTGACATTCGCAGAAATGCCTCGTTAGGTGTCACTAGAATTAAACATTGGTTAGACTGCATATTTATTAACACTGAATTTAAAAAATCTACCTTTGTTACATTTGCTCCGTATAAAATTATACAACAGCTGTGATGGAATCGAATGTGATTGTATTGATTTCATCTACGAAATACTTGGGTGCTATATTAGATTGGCATTGGAAGTGGGACTCACATATTTGTTATGTTAATAAGTTAATAAGGAAAACTATTTTTAAGTTTAGATCACTCGAGCATATTTTGTCACTTGACATAACTTAAGGTAGTATGCATATCATTAATAGAATCAATACTAAACTATGGGATCATGGGGTACAACGTATAACCCAGAAATGGATAATAAAGGTAATTATGGGCAAAAGTAAACTGTATATTGTATAACTCTGTACCGGTTTTCAAGGAAAATATGATTCTTAGCATACAAGAATTATTATTTATGTTAGCGGCTACAAAATTCTTGTACAAAAATACTAGTAGATAAATAATTTATCTACTCGTACTTTTGTACAAGAATTTTATAGCATATTAATATAAAACAAACTTATAACACAAGATTTGCCTCTAAAAATCGTTTAGCAGTGGGATTTAAATGTTTGTCTTTGTGTCAGCAACACATCCCATTTTAGGGCCAAAATGATATAATCAGGTACCGTCATCTATAAAAGCCCTAAATAAGTAGTCTTTTCATAAATAAGTAAATCTCTTTATTAGAAAGAGTATAACTTCATGGATTTAATTTCAATCGCTATAGTGGAAATATTGTTATCAGGTTATCACTCTAAGAGTCTGTTTCTTTCCCTTGTTCATCACATTTAACATTTAAGAGTAGTTTATGTAGTTGCTAATGTGTACACATACACACAAACCCTTACACGGGTTTACACTACTCACTAGTCACTACGCAGTTAGTCAGTTGGTTAGTTTAACAATGTAATCTTAAATTATAGTCATTCTAAATTTGTTTTTCTTGGACAATTAAATTATTATTACTTCGATATCTATCGATGCTCAGGCACGAATCGAAATCAAATAACTATTAGTCCTATAAAATAAAAATTTAAAGTTGTAATGAACATAAAATGTGTTTTGAAATAGTATTAAGTTTATTGTGCAAGTGTTTGTTGTTTAACTCGGCGCATAGGTTGCATTCGAGTGGGCAATGTATTGTTTGTGTCTTGTGTTAATTGTGTGTTCAGATGTGAGTGTATTGTCTGTTTGCATTTGGGTGTATGTGGACGAGTTAGAGGTGTTACATGAGTGGGTATTAAAGTGTTTTGTGTTTGTAATTGACTTTTTGTAATGTTATGTTGTGTATGTAAGATAGTTTCAGTTTGTGTTTTTGTTTCTATTTCTTGAGTTGTTTGCCGTGTTTTGTACTATTCTTCCTTTCCTTGCACCTTTTCATTACCTCCATATATTGGTTACGAAATATTTACTTTGTTTAGCTTTATTTTACAAGCAGTATTATTTGTTTTCTCTTCTATTACATCTTTTAAATTGTTCGCGTCTAATATTGACCTTACACCACGTTTGGCTTTTTCCTCATTTCCTATACCCTACCAAACAAGCCAATATCCTTTGTGTCCTGTTGTTTTTCCACCTTGTCCGTATGATCCTTTCCGAATTTCTTTAGTGCTAGTTTTTTGAGGCGTTTTTTTAAACTCAATAATATTAGCTTGTTTTGTTATTTATACCATTTCCATTCCTCTTATTATTTGTAATAATAAAAACAAGTATTCTCACAAAATTCTATTTTCCATAACCCATCATTTATATTAAAAAATGTAGTGGAATTATTTGTTTTTTTTATTATTATTACAATTGCTTATGGAGTTCCCCAAAATAATTTTAAAGAAATTAATTATACGTCTTCTTAATATTTATTAGGCGTAGATAGTTTCTACCGAGTTCGTTTTATTTCTGCGTTTGCTTTGGTATTTATTATTTTGTGTATTTCGTATTCTTCTTTAATCGTCCTCTATTTTACTTATATTCTGCAATTTGTATGATTTCTATGTTAATACCATTACTTTGTTATTGATTCTGTTTCGATTAACTCCGTGTATTTGTTTATCTATCCTGCGCCCCTTAATATAATTGTTAGTTGTAACTCTTCTTATATGAAACTTTCATTTTCTCTTATAGTACTTTATCATCCTTGCTTTCAATGTTCAGTGATTGTGCCACAAAGATGTTTTAATCCTATTCGGCGTTAACTATTTTTTTTATATTACAAATCCAACAAGGAGAAGGTACAGTAAAATCTGAATTCATAATTCAAACTTTTAGTTTAGTAAATTAGGCCTTCTTTAAAGGATACCTTGATTTATTTTGTAATAATTAGATCCATTTTTCGTATTGAAGTACCTAATACCGATTTTGAAGACTTTTTTAGCAAAATAATTTTTTTTTGTCTATTTGTCTCTAAATTGTACAAGTTGAAAGACACAAATACATGTCTGTAAATACCATCCGAAACCAAAAGACATTAAATTTATTTTATTTATTTAATCAAATCTAATAAATATTTTCCTAGCCTCAGTCTTTATAATTGCTTTAAACAATTTCTACCCTTAGGCATAACAAATTATATCGTTATTACGAAATTGAACATTTCCATACTGTTCTCTAAATTATACACGTAAGTTACATAAAATTTGCGAAATGAAACACTCATTTTTTGCTGATACATTACAGAACTTAATCTCAGTATATCTGTATCTAAGAAATAAATTACGTCATCCAGGAAGTTATCCAGAAAAGACAAAAGGACTTTCAGAAAGTCATCCTGAAAAGTCAAAAGGGTATCCAGAAAGGCGTCCAGGAAAACCACAAGGTCAAATTACGTCCTCCACGTGGGCCTTCAGGAACATCTAGAAAGTAACTCAGGAAATCCCCAAGGTCAAATTATGAAGCCCACGTGGCCTTTGTGACGTCAAAATCCCAGATGGCGGAAGGTGCCCGTGTTCTACTTCCACACATTATATTCAATTCGAGGTGCTACTGTAGTATGCGGTCTACCGTCACATTTACGCTGTTATATGTGGGGTTAGGTAAAAAACCCCGGAAAAATCCCCGGTAAAAAAAACCGGGAAAAAAACCCTAGGAAAAAAGACCCCCGGAAGAAAAACGTAGATTGCCACTAAAGCGCCTAGGTTATTTGCAGGTTCAGTATATTTTTTTCCAATTGATACTTTTTCATTCTTTGATACCTTGTATATTACTTATGTATGATTTTGTAATATTGCAGTATGCAGTATAAATTTAAAGTATATGTTATTATATCATTTATTCAGCGTTTATGTTTCATTGGGCGCAAATGACAATCTTCATCAACAACAAAATTTATTCACAGCCATTACAGGTTTAAGGTGGTGGTAGATCACGCGCGTATCGGTAGACCGCATACTACAGTAGCACCCAATTCGATTATTTTTTTATATTTTGAAAATTCTCATCTCTTTTCTTACACAGACAAAAGTTTGAACGTCGAAAGTGGTTTGAGCAATAAAACATTGTATTCATTATGAGCTCGCGTGACTACAATAGTATATTATGCAACGAGCATGTAATGATAGCTATTAATACACGAGCACGAGGTAAGTTATGACACGAGCCTTGGCGAGTGTCATAAATCTTGTGCGAGTGTATTAATAGCCATTACATGAGAGTTGCATACACTATTTTTTCTACGACCTGTGTTAATTAAACAAAAATTATTATAAAAGAACGAACAAAATTTTTGACAAATATCAAAAACTCCTGTAACTATGGCAATCAAGTAAAATGCTTGACAGCTATTGGCTAATTGACTCGTTTTATAATGAAAATCTGTATCGAAATGAATATCATTTCGATACAATCTAATGACACTTAATAAGTCGATTAAAGTATGGGAGTAGAAAAAGTATTTTATCTAATGTTATTTTTTGACCGAATTAAGTTAACGGGGAGAACTGAGACGCATTGTGAAAACGCTAGACAGCGGATAATTTTACAGAAATCAAGGTGAGAAGTAAAAGTATTCAAAGTTGGAACTATCTACCTGCAAGACTTTGGATATTCTCATGCAGCTTATAGAATGTTACTACCACCACCAGCAGAGTCGGATTTACCATAAGGCTAAAAAGGCTATAGCCTAGGGCGGCAAATTTTAGGGGGCCGCAAATGTTGGTGTTAAAAAGATTATAGTAATTAAGGTAACTAGGGCGTTATGAACTAAATAACGCCTAAGGTCGACAGTGTATAGCCCGAGGGCCGAGGGCCCGAGGGATATACGTCGACCGTAGGCGTTATGTTCATAACGCCCGTGGTGCCTTCGTTACTTTATGTCATACTTGAAAGAAGTTGATTATGATGATTAAAACAGATGATAACAATAAAATCAGTATAGACTGACATTTAATATCCTTGACCGTATCTATAGTGATGAGGGATAATTTTACATTTGCGGGCAGGGATTCACCAAGCCAAGTAGCTTGACTTGAAATACAACGTGTCCAAAATAAGAATGCACAGCATGGGGATCTTGAAAACGGTAGAAGATACAGGGTGGCTTAAATTAGAAAAAAGTTGCGCTATTTAGAGTATGTTCACATGCTGGCCGCAAAAGTTCATTATTGTTTATCGTTTTCAAAATTCTCAAAAAAATGTGATTTTTTGGATTTTCGTTTCTTTTCATTTATTTATTTATTTTAACTGATATTAAAAAACTACCGGCACTTTCTCATTGCTACTTTTTAAGCTCTACAAAATGGCGTGTTCAAATTTTTAATCCGACGTTTCGTATCCGAGAAACCATCATCAACTTTATTTTTTTATATGGCCTCAAACAAAGAGACACTCTGTATTCGGTAGCATTATTCATTACAAATTCAACGATGTATCACACATGATGGTTTTGAAGCCAAAAAATGGGAAAAACGTGAGTTATAAGGTTTTTTATTTTTTAAATTAGTAGGAGCTGGAACAATAACAGAAACACAATGTCAAAAAATTATAATAATTGCTCAAATAGGTTGCCATTATTTTCTAGACACAAGTATGCTCTGTCTACAGAAGAATTCAAAACATGGTCTAACATTTCTGGTGTGATTGTATTAACTGCTGCTAAAACCAATGCCAATAACTGTTCTTCATTTTCAAAAATGGCGTCATACACTTGGTTTTTTAAATAACCCCACAGGAAAAAATCCAATGGGGTTAAGTCAGACGATCGGGCTGGCCAGGCTACTTCACTGTGAGTTCCAATGCATTTTCCAGGAAACCTCTGGGACAAATATTCTCGCACATTTCTTGAATTATGCGCTGGGGCACCATCTTGCTGAAACCAGCAGTTGTTAACCATAAGTAATGGTAATTCATCCAAGGCATTCTCCAAATCAATCTGCAGTAGGTCGAGATATCGTTCGGAATTTAAATTGTTGTGATAAATAAAAGGTCCTATTATTCTGCCACCCAAAATGCCTACCCACAGATTAAATCCAAATCGATGTTGATGCCTTGCTTCTTTTATTAAATGAGGATTGTCTGTTGCCCAATAATGTTTGTTACGCCGGTTGAAAATGCCATTGTTGGTTATCATGCTCTCATCAGACCAAATTACTTTAAAAGGAAAATTTTGATCTTCTTCACATTTTCTGGTATACCATTCACAAAAACTTGCTCGCCTTCTCTCGTCACCAGGTCTAAGACCCTGGCAAATTCTAAATTTATAGGGATGAAATTTATTCTTTTGTAAAACGAAATGGGCTGTAGATCTAGCTACTCCAGTTCGACGTTCAATTAGTCTTGTTGATATTTCAGGATTTCGACAACCATTTGTAAAACAGTAGTCGCCTTTTCTTCGTTGGATTGTTTTTTACGAGATACAACAGGTTTTTTAAATGAGCCAAATTCCTTTAAATTAGATACCAAACGTCTAAAAATGGATTTTTCAGGTTGTCTTCGTTCAGGATAATTATCAGAGTACATATGTTCAGCAGCTACACAATTTTTGCGGCACAAGATGTAACACGTCAACATATCAAATTTTTCTTCGTTTGTGAAACGTTCTCTTTCCATGGTAACACTTGTAAATAAATTAAAGGCACGAAGCAACAAACTAATGAATAAGTAACTTTAACAAGAACAAAAATTAAAACACTTCAAATTCCCGTAAAAACAACTTACACAACACCAAATTACGTTTTCAACAATAATGTGACAGATAAAACATAAATATTGCGATTATTCCAATGCCTACTAATTTAAAAAATAAAAAACCTTATAACTCACGTTTTTCCCATTTTTTGGCTTCAAAACGATAATGTGTGATACATCGTTGAATTTGTAATGAATAATGCTACCGAATACAGAGTGTCTCTTTGTTTGAGGCCATATAAAAAAATAAAGTTGATGATGGTTTCTCGGATACGAAACGTCGGATTAAAAATTTGAACACGCCATTTTGTAGAGCTTAAAAAGTGGCAATGAGAAAGTGCCGGTAGTTTTTTAATATCAGTTAAAATAAATAAAAAAATGAAAAGAAACGAAAATCCAAAAAATCACATTTTTTTGAGAATTTTGAAAACGATAAACAATAATGAACTTTTGCGGCCAGCATGTGAACATACTCTAAATAGCGCAACTTTTTTCTAATTTAAGCCACCCTGTATCTTCTACCGTTTTCAAGATCCCCATGCTGTGCATTCTTATCTTGGACACGGTGTATAATAGCTTGGCTTGGGCTTGAAAGGCAAGCTTTTTAAGAAGAAAAGCTTGGCTTGGCTTGATGTTTGCGAGTGCAGACTTGGCTTGGTTATCAAGCTTTCCCAAGCTTTATCAAGCCTTTTTTAGTCACCATTTAGTGCTTAAGTAAGCGATTGTTAACTATGAGTTCTAACAAATTATCTGAAAATTCCGAAGAACCGTTATTTAGACATTTTCCAGAATATCTATGCATTCACATTTTCTAATTTATAGTTTTTATGATTTCGGAGTTCGTACAAATAAAAAACCGTTGCAGGACATCATCTGATAGCCGTATCATTTTACAATTAAGAACTAGTGTTACAGCGTGACGTGAAACAGATTTTGTACAAGGTACCTTTGCGCCCATTGTGATTTTGAGAAATATATATATGTCATTTTTTTTACAATGATTTTATGTAAAATATTCTTTTCTTACTAAATCGAATCAACATACCTACCTACTAATGGTATATTTTGTTTGAGTAGAGCACAGACTATCTCAAATATACTCTGAATTACACGTGAGTACTTCTTTTATACCGAATGAATATATTTTATGGTAGAATTCAAAATCATCAGCTGGATCTTCTAAGAATTATGTTCCATGGAAGAGTAAAAAAATGCTTAGAAGTATAAGCTTGAAAGCTTGGGAAAAGCTTGAAAGCTTGACTTGGAAAAGCTTGAAAACTCAAGCTTTTCCACAAATAAGCTTGGCTTGGATAATACTTAAGCTTGGCTTGGTTTTTTGTAGACTTGACTTGATTTTATGTGAAGCTTTAAAAATTCAAGCCAAGCCCGTGAATCCCTATTTGCTGGCGTTATAAGTTAGCTTTATAAAAAATAACGCCCGTTTCTATGTAAAATCAGGTTGTCATGTAAAGGGACGTTATTTAGTCATTAATGTCATTAATTCGTAAATCCGCTTCTGACCACCAGATACGAAAAAGTTGGAGTAGGGACCTACTTCCATACAAACTTTTTAGATTTCAAGATTAACTCCCAAAAGTTTGGCAGATATTTTAATAAATAATACTTTGTAAAGTGTAGATCTTTTTATAACATTACTAAACACTGACACATAACTTGGTTTTGGTATTCAAAACGAATTGAATAAAAGTAATTCAGTAACAAACTTTAAGATACACGATTAAATGTTCGTAAATGTGTTTCGTTAAACCCTTATATAAAATTAGTACAAGTACCACAAAGTAAATCATCTTGTAATTCAGGTCCAGCCGTTACTAATTCTCTTAAGTTAAATATGATAAATACTGATTTCACAACGCAAACCTTGTAACCTAAAATTCCTGCGTACGGAAATTTGAAATTCCACTTGTTTGCTTTTAATATAACAGAGTCCTTTGTATTAAAAATGAGGCAAATTCATACTTCCTATTATTATAAAAGATTGTATGGCAAAATGTTTAATATATGCATGCGTAAGTTCATCAAGGTAATGACTACTTACATCAAAAACTAATCCCGCCACAAGCCCGTGACGTTGAAAGACTGATTGAACTTCTATGTCAACAATCTATAAACAAACAGGCCTGACATATTCAGTCATTAGCACAGTACTTATCAAATTTCACGATCGCAATGTCATTACTCAAATTGACAGTATTATATTCAGGATGTAATACACACCTAACGCGTGTTTTAGTACCTCTTCTACCAAATTGTACGTCAAAAGCATCTGGATGAAGCATAATTACAGAATATTTGGTCGCTACACAATGTCCAGCTGTTACAACGTGCGTTAATGGTATTAAAGTGGCCAAACATATTCTCTTCACGCTAGAAAACCCGTTTTGAGATACACGAAAACGTTCCATGAAAATTCTACGCTTTTATTATCGAGAGCTTTTGGGATTACACCACAACAACGAGCAAATTTTTTGTTTCTCATTTTTTCATTCAAGGGCATTTATTATTTAAAGTCGCCCAAATAGCTGTTCCGTATTCTCTATATCTATTTATAAATCAGATATTTCATAGTAGTTAAATATTTATGACGGTTATGAGTAAAATGTGAGAAATATAAGAAAAAAATGGCAGAGAAACACAATTTGACGTTAACATATGTATGTATATTTGAGAGTTCAGCAAGAGTCAATAAAAAGAAATTTTACGGAAAAAAAGTATAAATAAAGAACGTATAAATATAATCTCTGTTAGAATCGAGAATCAGAGGAAACTAAAAGGACTGTAAAAGTGTGAACATATATCTTATCTTACATTTCCTTTGTGAAGACTGGCATCTATTCTAAGCTCAAATTCTCTTTGTTGAGGCTTTTAGACGCCCAAGAAAAATTAATATGCGATTTACTAAGGGAACGTCATGTAACCACTTAGCATCGACGACGGTGGTTGGTGATTTAGACAATTGTTGAGAGCTGCAGTGGTGCACACAGAAGATATAATTTAAAACGTGATTATTGATTAATGATGTGCCCAGGACCTTTCTTCTTCTGTACTTTACGTAAAATTTTTATGAATAATTAATGCATCAATACTATTTATAGGTGATTTGTTGCTTCTTAATTATGCAACGCGTATAAAAATTAAAAATCAAAATCGAAAGTTACGTTTGTACCGAGATGCGCTACAAAAGCGGAAATAGTTGCTTAAATCCTTTTTAGATTTAATATTTTTTGTATATTGAACTTAATCGTTCCCGTGTAGGGGTGGGGTAGGTTTATTCTAGCACAAGGGCACTGGGTCTCGTAATAGGCGATTAATTAATGACAGTGAAGAGGGGGGGGGGGGGGGAGAATGTAAGTGTGTTATAGAGTGAGAGACTTTTCGAATACCTACTCCCCGTGTGGATCAATTCATTTGCGGTACTTAATCGTTAAAGCTTTCAATAGGGTGCATTATTTCGCAGAGCCTGTGACGTCAATCGTTAATTGGACATGAAATCTATAGTCGTACAGATGTCGCTGGAGTAGCAAGGTTGCAATTAATTAGGGGTTGTACTGGCTTTTGAGGTACATGCTTAACAGTAGCTACTTTTGTACGGAAAAATGTTATGTAGTTATGTCAGGTAAATCTCACACTTTAACTCACTTTTACACATTACCGCACAATTTTCCGTTCATCATCAAACCATTATTGTTTGACTATTGGCCTGTTCTTAATCTTAAGCTCTTCTCTTCCTTAGACGTCCTGATTTTCTCTGGTCAATGTTACCGCTAGTAAATTGTCCAATACAGTGTTTCAAGGATTCTTGATTTTCGGTGTTAGTATCCCGGATTCCGTAAAAAAATACGTTGTTACACCTTCGGAAATTTTGAAATGTCTTTTTTATTGATAAACAATTTTCCATTTTCTTTTATTTCTTCGTACTTCTGTTTCTTTTGTTCTAGTAGAACAGGAATATTTAATTGACTTATTTCATTTCTATTTTAAAGCTTTCAAATATCTTCAATAACTCACTACTGTCGTTTCCCATATTTCGTTTCCTCGAAGCGATAGTCCTTATACGAGGTGCAGCCGAGTTAAAAAAATAGTCAAGATCACCAAAATAGATTTTTTCTACAAACGTGAAAAAATTGACAATTATTTTAACGTTAAAATACACTCTCATATAGTTTACATGCAGTGCGCGAAGTACGGCGTCGTCATTTCGCGCACGGTGTCATGGTAACGTAGGAAAGTGATAAAAATTTATTCAAGAAAAATATTTAATAAATATAGAATGATACAAGCAAATACACATTATAACATCATCATGGGGTTGCAGTACTAGTACCGAAAGTGTTGATTTAGTGAGTAGCAAAAGGAACACATATTCAGTGTCGAAGATGAGTACCATAAGCACCTCATCGAGACATCTTACTTTATTTTTCAACAATTTGGCATATTCACAATTCCTCGACAAACCTAAATGTAAATCACCTAAAGGCACATCAGTGCTTCCCCATTTAAAAATCCACGTTGCACAAAAATGATTTTACACTGTCGCCGTAATTGGTATAGACATATTCAACACGGGCCAGGATTCTCGTTAAATTTATTGTCAGACAATTGCACAAGTGACCATTAAATATTCCATACGTCCCCCTTGAGCCGGTGCTCTAAGGCAAGTGAATGTAAGTTTGACGAGAAAGTGGTAAGATGAGACCACTCGCCTTGGATGTGGACGATACTTGGCCTTTACCAGTATGACCTTATGTGGTGGAGTAACACTCTGAAATCCACCCCACAGCCCACTGGTGTTGAGACAAAGGTTATACCTTCGCTTCTAATAAATTTGAATAGAGTTTTAGAATTGTTTAATATACAGTGTGACTCATTTAGAATGGAAACACCCATGTAAAATCTGAAGTTATTTACCAATTTTAACCATTTTTTTTTAAAATGTCAATTAACGAAACGTCTACCTCGGGACAAAATTTTAAATGTTTATTCCAATTTTCTACGATAACTTTTTCGTGCTCAAAATGGAGAATTCTTATTAGCGATTTGTTTATAAAAAAAATATCTACGCCACTGGATTCAAAATGCTTCCAAATAGCTGTCACCAAAATTTTACAAAAATATATTTATTAATAACAAAGTTATGACAACTTAAAGTTCGAAAACTTTCTACGCTAACAGTTACAAAACAACACCCTGTATCAATAGATGGCCATTGAAATTATGTTAATAATTCTTAAATTAAACTATTTAAACCATCAGTGGAGAAAAAAATATTTAAAGTAACGTAATATTTAATAAAAATCTATCATAACTGTTAAGTTAAACAGTAACATAATTTCCATGGTAACTAAGATTTAAATGGAAATGTTAGGTCTTTATTTACTCAATCGCGCGATTCCGTTACTTTTATTAAATATTACGTTACTTTCAATATTTTTTTCTCCACTGATGGTTTAAATAGTTTAATTTAAGAATTATTAACATAATTTCAATGGCCATCTATTGATACAGGGTGTTGTTTTGTAACTGTTAGCGTAGAAAGTTTTCGAACTTTAAGTTGTCATAACTTTGTTATTAATAAATATATTTTTGTAAAATTTTGGTGAAAGCTATTTGGAAGCATTCTGAATCCAGTGGCGTAGATATTTTTTTTATAAACAAATCGCTAATAAGAATTCTCCATTTTGAGCACGAAAAAGTTATCGTAGTATGCCCTGAAAATTGGAATAAACATTTAAAATTTTGTCCCGAGGTAGACGTTTCGTTAATTGACATTTAAAAAAAAAAATGGTTAAAATCGGTAAATAACTTCAGATTTTACATGGGTGTTTCCATTCTAAATGAGTCACACTGTATGTATAGAAGTATTTTTGTTATGCATGTTGTCAATTTTAAATTGGTATTTTAGTCGACAGATTCTGCATGGTTCTACTACAATTTTCTATCACAAACCGTAGTATCCGTCGTATTTACATCAAATTTATTACTAGGTAGGTATTCTAATAAATAATTCAGATTTCACATTCATATTCTTCATTTCCGAATGACAGCTTATTTTTACAAAAGAAATGTTATTGAAAATGAAATATAGCGAGCGAGTCTTTTCCTCCGTTACCTCATTCATTATCGTTGAAAACAGGTACTTAGGAAGTTCTAAGTAGTTTTATATACAAAGACATTGCATGAAATTTTTTTGGCAAAGCACCATTTATAGAAACCCAAAACATCGCCACAGCGTGCTTTGTAGTTAACTTAATTTTTTTGCCATTTCATCAGATGATTTTTTTTTTAATTTTAAGTTTTGCATTGGATTTGAAAACAACAAAATTTTTGAATAGATGCTAAAGGGAGCTTTTAAACGATGTATTACAAGCCACTACTTCCCATTAAAAAATTTAGGGGTTACAACCCTCACTCTAAGCGGGTTAAATTTAGGTATGAAATTTTTACACATTACAACGTAATTTTAAAATCTAAAATTGCGTGTTTCGGAATTTGTTGAATATGCACAATGATTGAAATAACGAATTTATTCCAATTCCATTTCGCTGTCCCACACTGTATACCTATAAGTTTCAGATAACGTACTGTCTGTTATACCGTTCTTGAGGTATGTATTACAAAATGGTGCAGTAATGAAAAGCTTTGATCGTCATATTCAGTTTACATACTTTGTATTCTAGACAGTCGAGATTTAGGAGTATTTGACGATACTTATTCGACCCCTCGACCAATGGTGCATGTTTAGGATGCCCTCGACGTAAATTTTTACACTTTATTCGTTGATACTAACAGAATAGTGTGATAAACGCATTAAAAGTCGCACTAAATATGAAATTTAAGGATTTCTTTTCATATAATCTGTAAAAGTTCTCGATTTATGTAAGAAGGTCTATCTAAATTGTTCTTAAGTTGCCAACATAATATGATAAAATAAAATTTCAGTCCTTGACGAAATTTGATTTAAAGCATTCTATCGATCGTATTTAAATATATTTGTGTGGGAATAAATTCGCAGTGCGATAAAAATATTTACGTATTTGCATAATGCAAAAATTTACATTGCAAATGAAATTACAAATTACTTACCCGCCATGTTCTGGGCACCCAGTCTAGCATTTAATCGAAAACCAATCAAGTTTTGTGCTTTATTACCGTCATATTTGAGAGAAATTGGAACTTTTAAGTAATTCGTCGCTCATTAAAACAAAATCCTTACTCCTTAATGTTCAGAACGCCCAGTTTTTAAAATTGTACCCAATCTTCGAATAAAGACCCAATCCATTCTGAAACTCTATTAAACTTTATAACAACGCAAAATTTTGCAGGAAAATTAATTATCATTTCGGGACAATGAAAAGTTTATATGGAAAATTTAACTTTCAACAGTTGTTCCTTTCTCATTATGATTAAATTTTGTGTCGACAACAGCTTGATTTTAATACATAATTAATGACGGATTCGATAAAGAAAAAGGAGACGTCATGTTTTCACAGTATTGACGTTCTTCAGATTTCAGTTGAATGAAATCTATTCACAATATGTAATTACTTTTTCAAATTTAACCTTCTGTTAGCAATGAAGTAATGGTTCATTAACTCATATATTATTTATATATTCTATCTCACGAACTTCTACCTTGTTTTCTCGATAAGGTAAATTATCGATTTACAAATATTTGCTTCATATAACTTTGCAAAATTAATTTTCTGTTTAATCAAAAGCAACGTGCAAAATTTTCACGCCTTAAAACTTTTCAGATGCTTTCTTTGGTAACGAAAAGATATTACTTGTTAGTTATCCGATAATTTAATTAAAATATTTTAATTAATTTTCCAAACTAATACAATTAAAATCTTAATTAAACCCCTCTCGTAGAATTATAACGACAACTATCACGTTTTTCTATATTGCAAGATTAAAATATGAAGCATTAAAAATGTTACCTTGTAGACGGAGATTTCTGTACAGGTTCTTCTACAAAGAAACATCGAAAATGCAATGAAAAGAACGTTCTAGTATATTGACTTCTGTTGATTGTAAAGGGCACGCTACAAGGAGCAGACATTTTTTGTTGTTGTTTTTCTCTTTTGGTTGCTTTCGAAACAAGAGGCACTGCGTATTGAAAAGGCGACTAGTCAATGACCGTGGTCCGTTTTTAATTTTAATGCTTCTCTTTTACGGTATCTAAAATAATCGGCGGATAACAAAGTGATAACCACATCAATGACTTGAAGTTGTATTAAAATAAAACACAATTATCCTTTTCCACAGGTCTCCTAAAAGCAATAACGACTTTACTTTATAAACTTCGTCGGTACTGCGGTGAGCACACCTGTGTATGTGCTAATTAGAGAGTAATATAATCGGTCAGACAAGCCAGCACCAATTACACTGCGACAATTACAAGGAGCTTTTAATTATTTGTGATCTGGGAACTGTTTCTCCTTATTACAAGTAATACAAGTGTATAAAGAAAACTTACTCCAAATTATTATGTAACTCACAATCTAAGGGTTGTGGACTGCACCACACTGGACAACGTAGTTAACTGTATTTATGTATTATTACAATTAATAAAAGTCAGATTTCGGCCTGAAGTTAGGATGGGAGTTTTCAGGTATTCTCAGGTACCTTAAGCGGGAATTGCTAAAGGTAACAGATACAAAGATCCTCTGGGGCCTTATTCTTCAATTTTTTTCGCATACGACATATTAACTTGTCGAATAGAAGTTTCAGTTTCATATTCTTCAAATTCGTATGCGAAATTGTGCTCGATTTTAAGTCGATCGCATGTTGGCTGGCGACTTTTCCATTTTCGCATGCGTCATTTTCGGTTAACATAAGCAAAGTTTTCGTGAAAAAAAAATTTATACAGTCAAACATGAACCGAGTCTTGTTTGTTGCGACTAATAATTTACGACGAAAACGAAAATGCTGTAAGACGTAATCGATTTTACAGAAGAATGGACGCTTTTGATATGCCCGAAAATCAGTTTATTAGACATTTTCGACCAGGGCCGGCGTGACCTTTTGCGGGGCCGAGTTAAAACATTTTGCGGGGTCTAAATACACATTCAAATACCACACTTAAATTTTATAAAGAAGAATTATTTATTTACAAATACTGTTACATATACATACCTATATTTTTTATAAGATACTACTTACAATTCAATATCTAATAATATTAAATAATTTTTCGCGCTTTTTTCGATGCCAAATCTTTCATAACATAATCAAAATCGATCGAATTTGCTACTTCACTTTCGTCTTTCTATTGACAGAATAGAGAGAGATGAAAATCTCTCTTGGGTTATCGATGATCGTAGATGTTTTTTTTATTAAGTTCAACCGCGAGAAACTATGTTCTACTGATGGCAGGGTTACTGGGCGTCGTCGTTAACATAATCTGTAATGCGATTAATAAATGTGGATGTGCCTCCATCCATAATTCGCTTTCGGCGGGAAAAAATTCAATGAAAACACAAAATTGTAGATACATGTATGGCTTTCGCAAAAAACTATTGATGTACTTAGATTAATTTCTATAAAGTTCATTTCTCTGAAAGCGCTTGGATTTTTTTATTTAAAGTAAATTTCCAGGATATGAGGACTTTATGGAGGTACACTGAACTTTGATGATTTTTGTCATTCCTTTAAACTGAATCATCGCTGCTACAAAAATATCTTGCATCTCTTAATGGTATTGTCATTATGTAAAAAGTTATTCAAAATGTGCGTTTTGTAATTGGATAATTTTCGTAGACCGCGGGGTCTCTCAAAACGCGGGGCCGGGTTCCGGCGAACGCGCTGAACCTGCCTTGTGCCGGCCCTGTTTTCGACTATCAAAACCTTTAGTCAAGCAGTGTGTTTTGGAAAGAAAACTTTAAACCTTCCCCATAAAGTTTAATAAACTTGAAGTAAAATGGTGATGAAAACTCGTAAAGCGATGTTGACTGTGATTAATAAGAGTTAAAGGGGTGGGATTATCGTTACACGTTTGGGCAGTATGCCATCTTCAGACGATTATACATATTATATCTACAAGTATAAGTATTAACATCAAAGTAATTGTCACACCGAGACAGTGGGTACTTACAATATTAATTACATTAATTAATTAAATAAATTCTTGGTTATTTACACATCACCAAGTTACAGTTTGTTTAAATTACATTGACCTGATGATGGTGATTGATTACATTACATGACGATTCATTATCTATGCTAAATACAATTTGTATTTCTATTTAATTTAAACAAACTGTAACTTGGTCACGTGTAAATAACCAAAATCTTAACGAAATTAATGTAATTAATATTGTAAGTACCCACTGTCTCGGTGTGACAATTACTTTGGTGTTAATACTTACACTTGTAGATATATGTATAATCGTCTAAAGATGGCATACTGCTGAAACATGTAACGATAATCCCACCCGTTAACTCTTATTAATCACATTGAACATCGCTTCACGAATTATTATCATCATTTAACTTCAACTTTATTAAACTTTATGGGGCAGTGGCATTCACACTTCTCTCCAAACGTTTTGGGGGTAACGCATATTTCATTATCTTTGGTGGCTTAGGGGTTGAAAAGCTCCATACTTCTATTTTTTTGCTATCTGTGTGGTTGTTGGTAACAGTTTCCTCAGTTGCATCACTAACAGCTGTATCAACATTCACTAACAAAAATGCTGCTTCATCATCAAATGAAAATTCCACTAGCGATTCTTCAGTATCAGGGTGGCCTGTCACACTAGTAGGACATATTATGTCTAAAATATGCTCATCGGCGGACGGTGGTATTCATGTCATCGGAACAAGGAGGTCCTCCACCAGTGCCACACTCATATCGTTTCACAGCAGTCTAAAACCAAATATTTATATCACTATTAACACAATTTAAGAAAATTGATCCCATAAAAGCGTGAACGTAATGGTATAATGAAATGCATCTATGTATATAGCATCTAGTTATCGCACAAAGACGACAATGATGGGTTAAAACTTACTTTTCGCCAATGGTTCCATTCCTTTTGTACTCCTGGAATTGAATTTAATGTGGCTCCTATTTCAATCCATTTCTTTTGAGCGGTTTTATAGGTAAAGGTGGAGGAAAATTTTGCACATGCACGTACCTTTTCCTTTGTTTTCCGCCATTAAAACGTGCGTAGGTATATAGACGATTTTTAATGGCTTTTATCGAGCTTAATTGACTGCCGATCTTAGGTTGTGATGCCCATAACATAACACAACATATGCAATGTTGCCAAAAATGTAGAATACGAAACATAACGTCAATGCCACTGAAGAATACCTATTTTTGATACCATGCGTAAATATACCCCTCGTAATATGTCGTGTGCGATTTTTTTCGCATGACTTGAAGAATAGGCCCCCTGGTCGGTCAGTCGTCCCGCTAAATTTTAAAATTTGTTCCTCAGGTGGTCGGTGTATATAAACTGGTAGGAGGGTAAACGTAAATTTGATAATTTTATACCTTTTATCAGGCTTACTTTACGTCCCTGTTCGTTTCCTTACAAAATTTGTTTCAAAAGTAATATCTACTTAGAAAATAGTTTCGAACGACATATTTTGTATCACAATTAAAGATGCTCCTTGAACATTGCACCCCTTTGTTTTCATACTAAACAAACATAAAACGTTAGGTCGTTATAGCCTAACCGTAAAGTTTATATTTGTGGAGGTATTAGAAAAGCTTTAGTTTAGGGCGCATTTTAGTTACTTATCGGTTCAATTTTAGCATGATTAAAAAGAAAGGGTTTACTGTTAAGAAGTTTGCCAATCTCGCAAGTATCCTATACGATGATAGCACTCATGCATTGTTTCTACATACAGTTTTTACCTACATTTTTTAAATCATGCAATTATGTGTGCAGGTGCCATATAACTACATTATGACGAATTTATATACTTAATTAGTGGAACAGTAATAAACGTTATTACGAGATAAATAAAAAATTTACTTTTATGGAGAGACCGAACGACATTGTCAAAAATTAAGCTTGACCTAGTTTCCATGTACCTAATTGCGATTCCGATCGTAATGTAATATCAACGTCCTATTGTGCGGGCTTTGTAACACGTACTGGAAAAGGTCCGGACATGGTGAATGAGCTTCTACGTTAATGGACATCATTGGGAAGGCAAGCGTAACCAAATAATGAAGTAACATCTAAAAAAAGAAATAAAAATCCATTGTTAAAATCATTACATTGTGAAGTAAATCTAGCGCTTTTTCTATCATTTAGGGGAATAATTAAGTTCGTGAAACATAATTAGCTTATTCCAATGTATGAAATATAATACGACAATAACGAAACTTAAAAAGTTTAGGGAGTTCTAGCTTTTCTATTTTATATGCTCGGAGCCCGGAGGGCAATTATACATAATAACCAACTACATTTTGTTGAGCTTGTGCCAATTATATGAAGGCCAAAGAAATACTTGACTGGTAATTTGTCCACAGGATTTTGTGTTCTGTTTTTATATGTGTACATGTTACATTTTTACAACTGACAAGTAACCTTTTTATATTCTACTGTTCTGGCAGGGTTTCATGGCGCAATAATTTAACAAATATGAATAGTAATAGGAAAAGTCCGTTTAGATCATAAGAGAGAATTACAAAACTTATTTCATTAGATATGTATATGTCAGATGGTGACTTATGTTGGGAGCTTAATTATATTTTGGGTGTAGTAATTTATGCTATAACTAATATCCACATCAGTGAGAAATGTGGATAAGGGGACAAGTAGAGTATTTTCATTAATATAAATCTGTAATTACCTCTGTGTTATGTTTTGCATTTATATCCTATTGGGAAATAATGTATAGTAAGTAATGACCAACTACGCAGGTGGATTGAAATAAAAAAATTAAACATACACTCAAAGCACTGTCTGTCTTCCTCTAACTATATCGTCTTTTTATAAAATACTCTCTCATTTCCCAAGTGGTTTAAGATTGATGGTGATTTGTGTAAATTTCAGTCCTTCTAAAGATTGAAAACAGATAAGAGTCGAGTCCGATGGGAAGATGCAAGCAATTGCAATTCGCAGTAAATTTGTGATGTGTGCGCGCACACACAATGAGTCATGTAATTTTCATTTTGTGTCACATACCGTTACCTTCTTTAGTAAAGCTATTATTACTATAGCTTTGTGATCCTAAGTGTTAATCTTACTTGCTGATTGTATTGTATTTGGTTTATTGCTGTAGGATAGTTTCGCTTTCATCGTTTGGGCATTTACTTTAAATAAGAAGTATAACTTAGGTAAATGGAATGACCATTAGACTCTGATCTATAAAAATACCGCTTATTTACATAAATATACCATTCCTTGTATTTCATATGGAATATCCATTTGCATAATCGAGTATAAGTAATATGTATACCAATTTACTTCCGGTCTATACGGAAATGAACAAAATATTAAAAATATTTATGACATACCCCGGTATATTATTTCAGGAGACAATCAGAAATCGTTTTTTGATTACAACAAGACTACGCCACTCTACATTAATTTTTTTATTTTTTTGAGTTATTACGCAAAAACTATTTTATTTTGAGTTATTACGCAAAAAAAAACTATTTTCTTTAATACCTACGTCATTTATAGTAAACACGGGAAAGTTTTGCGCCAATTTATTACTGGTCATTTAATTTGTTATAACGTAATTAAGTGCAGTGCCTGAAAAAAATATTCAATAGATTGCCTCGTCTGCTAATGAATCTACATGTGACAATGATTGCATCTATGGTCAGCTCGCTCACTAATTCTAAATGTGTTGTCTATGCCTTTACTCGCATTTCCCATGCATATAAAATAAACACACATAAACTTTAAAGGTTTTTCAATTCTTACATTTTCTATCCTTAACATTAAATGTACTGGAAAGATAGCACGATTTGAGCACTAGTGTGTAATAACCGTTCATGCTCGTGCTTGATGATAAGCCCGGTAAGTATGGATTAATTTGCTTAGAATTACAAAATGTCCCGTCTACTCTAATTAAATTATATTCAAATATGAATTTAAACTTTTTGCTACTACAACTGTACTTTTGTACAACTTTTATTAAACTATGAACCGCATATATGGAAAAGTTATGTACTTCGTTACCTACAGCGCTTCACAATAATTGGAGTTTGAAGTTTGTTCATTTCGCTACACGATAGTTATCCTTGTTTCCTTTAGTAGAGAGTAACGTTGGTAACGTAAATCAAAATGCCGGTGACGTTGTTTACTTCCCGCGTGATAAAAATCAAATATTTACACAAATTTATCACATATTTTATGTTAAAAAAACACGGACTGATGTGATACACAAATATAGCGCAAATCCGAAAACTACAATATATCATCTATTTAATACATGACATAACAGAAGCGAACCAAATTATACACAATGGAATTTGTGTATATAATATAACGATGTCCTTTGACCTAGTTATATTAAATAAACTAATATATGTATAACAATTATTATACCAACCATTAAAAAGATGCGTCGTTTAATAATGCGGATCTTGTAATTAAAGAAAACACAATAACTTCAAGGGAACCGTCCAGTCAGCTTTATTCAAGGTAAGACTTTTACATTTCCCTTATCTTTCAAGTAATTTGGGGATACTATCTGGTTAGAACTTTTCGTATTTTGAAATAAATTAATCAAACCGATTTGTTTTCAGCGCTTCGTGACCCAATTATGGGGAGGAAAGGATCGCCTGAACAAGGGGGTCAACCTTGAAATTTCACCAATTCATTCCATCATCAACAAAAACTGTTCGAATAAACCACCTATACATGAACATGAATGTAATGTCAACGCTTTTCTTGTGCGTTGCTTTTCCCAACCACTGCAGAAAACGAGAAAGCTGTGAAAATTGATCAAAAATCGAAAGAACTACTTTATATTTCTTCTTTTTTTCAAAAATCACATTTGGACGACTTTTCTAAAGCCCAAAGAATGGTCGAAATGTTTTAAGCACGCACTGAAGGACCTTCCCGACAAAGTCTTCAGCAAATGCCTTCAATAGTAACTTACATGTATGAAACATAGTATACAGGTGGAAAACACTTTGAAATGTCTTTATTTCGTCCTGTATCCGACTCTTTTTTGGTACCTTTAATTTTACTAATATTTGGAAAAATATAGTTTATACCTTAACTTTCCACCCTATTGGCTATAATAATTTTATCATGCTGCTATTTTGTAATGTTACAGTTACAATTTCAATCTTCGTATCGCATCATCTACTTTTTATTCATTTGTCGCACCAATCGGGGTAACAAACGAATTCCATCAATTATAATCAAAGCATGGTTCAAATGAATTATTTGTTGCTGGTAACGATCAGTGTTGACAATTTTTTATTATGGGAACAGTTCAGTCGTTTTAAACCGGGGTAATATAACTTTCGGACTGCCCTGCATATTGTAATTGAGAGCAGGGTGGGGTGGTTATCGATCTGGGTCCAGGATCGGACTGTAACGGTACACAAGGTGCAAGGAACGGTATAGATACTGAAGGCAAAAGGATGCTGATCGGTTTGTAGTGGTTCTATTTAAATACGAGGGCTATCTTTTTTCAACCTCCGATTGGCTATAAAGGAAAGACGGGTGAGTATAAAAAAGTGATTTTATTACCAAAAGTAAAACACTGTAGTCTGCACCTCCTTTATGCTATTCAAACTCAGAGCGTTGTCTTCTTTGCGAAACAATTTGAAAATGTTCTTGGGGTTGAATGTTGCTTTGGATCAACCCATAATTTCTTCTCAAATTAAATCCTTTTTCAGTTGTAATTTGGGGCTAAAAAATTTTACTTTTTAGTTTTCCGTTTGATTTTCATGCAATCGATTGGTAATTTACTAAACAACGTTTGTTTCTTTTGCATGTTGTTTTTGACACACGTGTGGATCCAATCGTTGATCATCTAAGCTTTTCGGTTGTTGATCTCGACTTTCTTTGCCTGTCACATTGACAACATTGCAAGCAAGGTTTACAACAGTATGTTCACCAAAACTTTTTTATGATATACGATTATTTCTAGCTGCATTTGTCGCCAAAAAATAAACTTGCATTAAATCTTCTTCGAAATACTCTTTTCATAGTGAAAAATTCCCCCATTTGGAAGCGTGAGAAATATCTATAACGCGTCTTCCAATAAAGAAAATTCATAATTTTTGGTTTTCAATTTCCCTCCTTGTTCGTTAATTATTTTCTGGAAATACATTCCAATTGTTTCTATGGTGTCTTACTACCTTGATTTCCAGTGATTTGTAAACCAAGTTACTCAATTATAATAACATTTACAAATTTTCCTTACAGGATTTTAATTCCATCGTGAATTTTACAAGAAAATATATATTTCCATTCGAGGTTGCTTAAAATATATTTCTTCATATACGAATATTGATTCTGCAGATGTCTAAATGTATTTTTTTATTCATTCATTTTTCCATTTCCTCAAAATAATTTGACTTCCAGAAATTGTTGATTTTAAATAAAAATGCTATGTGTGCTTTTATAACAAGGAGTAAAACATATTTCATTCGAGATGAAATGGATTCCTACAATCTCTATAAACGGAAATCATTGTAATCTGCAGCTGGTTTCTATTCGAACAATAAAACAGATTCACTTCGCAATAAAACTTTGATAGGCTATTTATAAAACGACTGATTTTATAATTTTCTTTCGATATATATCTACATATATACCTCAAAATAATAATTTAAATTGCGAATTTATCTAAAGAACAAAGCGAGTGATTTAAATTTTCAATACTATAGTAAATTTAATACAATTTTCGTTAGATGTTGTCAACCATTCGCAGCTTTAATATTAATTTGCCTTTAACTATGATTGAAATAAATTGAAAAGTGTTTCGGTTGATGCATAAAGTGATTGTACTTACTTAGAGAGATTAATTAATTTAACTCCTCACAGATTTGGCTTTAAGGGGAAATAAATGTGGCTAATATTGGAGAACAACTTGTACATTTTTTTTTACTAAAAAATGACATTTTCTTGGTGAACAATTTCTCTCTTTCTTTAAATTCTCTAAAAATGTTATTGCTCAACATTCCAGCGGCTTTTTCTGTTTTCCTTCTTTTCATGCAACTCTTCAATGCTCGTCTGTATTTCGTTATTTTCTGCACTGGCGGTCTTAGGTTCGAATCCCCACAGAGTGGTGTAAACTACTTCTGGACATAGATGTTAGGTACTAAGTCTGTAAGGCGAATCACCGTTGCAAGATTAGCGAATAAGTATAAATAAAACTATACAAAAAATAAATACTATATATTTCCGTAACTGGTAACAAAATACAATTAAAGTAGCAAATAAGTAGGTAACAAAGAAAAATATAATACCTAAAATTTACTTAAAAAAAAATTCTTCGGATAATTTAGAAATCGCGAAGCTAAAGATGCAGCAGATGCAGATTCCACAACTTTCAGCTAAGCTTGTCCGTTATTGAATTGTTTCATCTGTTACCAATGTTATTTTGAACTACTCCCGCAGTGAAAGTGGAGCATGTATGTATTAGGAAAATTGTAATTTAATCGTAGTAACCGAACCTTTAATAAATTATCTACAATTCTACAACATTAAAATTGACAAATTGCGCTTACCAGAACCTGCGTTTCCCATAAAAAAAAACCGGTGCGGGCGACATATTGATAAAGATGTTCAAAATAAGTGATGTTTTATGATTTCGGGTAGAATCACTGATATGTAACAATTATAAATTACAATTTATAATTGTTACATATCGTCACCTGGTTTAGGTACGGTTTGTTTTGGTTCTATGGTTCTGTTAACAACGTGAATATTCTGCGAGTGTTTGTCCTTTTCTAGTGTTTTCCAAGCGGTACTCTTATTCTACACACACATAAATTTGTGATCCCTATTCATTGGTTAGCGGAGTCACGAAATCTTTAGATGAACATATTATATTTACTACTCTGTCACGTAGGTATAAGGAATATCTTCTAGTAGATAATAATAAGTAAAGAAAAATGTTTCATTATCATAGTTGGTAATGCTTAAATTATAAGTAAAGATGTACATATTTCTAAATCTAACGTCCGTTAATTATGTTTTTGCATTTCATCGCTCACAGAACATAATTACGTTATAACCCTGAAATGTTTACAGAGAGTACTACGCCACTGTAGTTGCCCACCATGTGATTTTAAACGGTTTCAATTGCTCCTAAGTGTCTTACAACAGCCCACTTGGCTTACTGCGCATACATCGTTTTCGGCACAACTAAGTGAACAAGCTATATCTAACTATAATTATAAATACATGTAATTCGACTAATTTTTTGTTTTAAAATTTTCATCAAGTTTTGTACAATACATTGAATTGGAAATTTCACGCCAGTAACAAAGGCAAATTGGATAGTTAAAGGGGATTATGCAAATCTTAAAGAGTCAAAAGCTTTACAAGCTGTTAGAGTTTACAAACCAAGAAACAAAAAAAACAAAGGGAATTAATTGAATGTATTAAGTTGATTGCTCGAAATGGGGATAATAGATGAAATAAATGAAGAAAACTATACCTTCCCCATAGATCGTTTCTAATTGACATCCAAAAATAAATAATGACAAGGTTAAAAGCGACAAGTTTCGACAAACGGTGTTATCATGATCAGGCTTATGTAATTAATTAATTATAAATGGTAAAATAATTTAAAGTTATCGTTGGTTTAAATTTGTATTCAAAATTGAAACCGAAAATCCAAGATACATCACAATACTGAAGAAGACCACCCACTCGTTAAGGGAGGTTAGGGAAAATAAGAATCCATTATTGGCAAGAAATTTATTTTTAAACAAATAAAGGGATTATGTATGAAGGCAATGGTATAACTACAAAGGTATTATAGCACGGTCATTTTAGGTTTTAATCCGGAAGTAATTATGGTAGTTCTGAAAATTGTCACAGGTGTTCTATTGGATGTCCTTAACAACATACTAAAAGTCCCCTAACCTCCGACGCCGGCTTCCTTGAATTCCAGGGCCTTGAACTCCTGGAACGCCGGAACGCCCTTGAGCGCGTGCTGTATGAGAACCGTTTCACTTACATTTGCAAATGAGGTGTCAAATGAAAGCCTAATAACAGGGCTACAGTTTAAAGTATAAACCATAATTACTTCCGGGTTTGGGCCCTTTTTGAGCTAAAATGACCGTGCTATTACGGTGCAGGGACTAGACTCTTGCACTCGGATTTGCTCTACTCCACATTATTGTTGGGATTTTAAATGCCATTTTCTTGTTCTTCGTTCCAATTAATATAATATTTACGAAAAAATGCATATTGTTGTAAAAACATAACAATTTTCCTGTCTATCTCAACTTTCAGCCGGATATAGTATAATTAACGAATCATAACACTCAGCAGTCTATATCAGATCTAACAGCACTATGTTAATGAATTACTGTTTGCGAAAGCAAAAAAAGAATTCATTATTGGTGAGGAAGTTGAAGTAAATGTTATGGCATATTTCGAAGTTTAGTATCTATTGAAACTGTGCATATTTTGCTGAAAAATAAATACCAATCCTATAATTACTGAAATATTGCATACTGCCAACCAAGAAAGGCATGCGCAGCTTTACCAGTGGCTAATTGGCGTGTCAGAGAAAAGCTAAATATCTTCAGCTTAATTTTGTATAGTGATGAAGCCAACTGTTGTGGATTCTGTATTTTACACACGAACTTTCACACCTAAGCGTTGCATAGAATTATTGAGCAATACCATTGTGCATTTTTCGATAGCAGCTTGTATTACCGGCTGCCGATTATCTGTCCATAACATAAACCTGTTCGAAAACCGTTAGATAGCTACAGGTAACTTTCAATATTTTATGACTTGTAGCAAGAGTGGTTATAATGTTGCACATTTTTTGATAAGAATTTCATTTTCTTTTAAAATATGCAAAAATGATACAGGCTGCTCCATTAAAATAAAACTGATGTGCAATTGTTTTTCCATATAGATACCATTGCAATCATAAGAAAAAATGCTTTATATTTGGTAATTTACGCTGTAACATTGAATTATAATAATAAAAAAGTTTGCGATAGTGCTGACTTCACTTTGAGTACACTGTATAAGTGTATATGTACTCACTATTTTGTTATTATTTAAGCTTTTGCGAGCAATGAAATAAAAATACATCTTGGGAATTACACCCCCGTAATAATAAGTTTCAAGTCGTAGATCAGATTAAAGGCACGTTACTCGGATCATATATTTTTACTACGGTTTAGCTTACAAAACTTAATTCGCTTGTAGTAAAGAAAATATTCATTAATTTGGATTTTAATAATGAGTTAACTGACACTTTTTAGCATTTTCCAAAATGAATTTTCTCTTATTTATTATGCGAGTGTAGAATATAAGTGTACGTCATTAAAAGGTGTACTAAAGCAGATGCAAAAATGTCGTTCTTTACATCTCTGCGAGTACAAAAATAAATACCTTTAGGGGCTTTATAGACAAATAAAAGTTGTTTGTAACGATGTTATTCGTTAAACATCCTTTCCTTTGTTATGTAAAATATCAGTAGGTCCTTATTTTCTGCAAAAAATCACATTGATATAAAATACTGAAAGTGTATTAAATCTTCTGGATAACAAACTAAACGAATATTATGTAACAAAATATTTTATTTACAAAGTTAAATGTATAAATTAAACGTAGAAGAAAAAGGAATAAAATTGGAAATAATTTTCGACGACAAGCATTCGAAATTCTTTTTCACTTTGACTGCCTTCCTAAACCGAATTTCGTTAGTTATTTCAACTCTATTCAAGCCCCCCCCCCCCCCCCCCCCGATACTCCAGGGGGTTAAAATCATTCGGTTTCATCCAGCACGATTATTTTAATTTTTGGTAGCATAAGATGCAATTTTCAAATTGAGGATTACTTTAACACAGATCTAAATTTTTTTTAAATGTTATCGGCAACTATGTATTCGCTGAGGTGGTAGACAATTTTTCTTAAAATTTATTTTTTAATAATTTTTTGACTTTGACAATAAAAGTAAATATGTACTACTGTGTACAATTACCACTGAATTATGTTGTAGTATAATTCAGTGACAATAAATTACACATTTGTTAATTTTTGTTTTATGTACTACTTTTTTATTAAAATAAATTATGAACATTTTCGAACACTTTCTAAGGCAATTTTTTTAATTTAAAAAGCTTTGTTTGCGTTTTATCCGTCCATCTGGACCCATTTCTGTAGTTTTGAAGTACCCAACGCGCGTAGAATTATGCTCGTGAACTGAAACTTTTCAAAAAAAGAGAAGTTTTCCCCCGGAAAGCTGTTTGATAACTGAAACGTTTATAACAGCCACACATTTACCGATTAAATTTAATCTGTCTGCATGTATGTCTTTTGTCGTAATCAGTAACTCTGATTATACCTTGACTTGAAACTTTGTCGTAATTTTGAAAATTTATATGAAGATATATTTTTTCCAAAATCATTGCCCCGATAGACAAGAACGCATTTTTAAGGCATTACGTAAGTCATGGTTTACTGGTCCAAACCTATAGATGGTCCAAACTTGTTACTTATATGCAGATTTCTGTGAGGACTGAGGACACAATCCAAGACGTTGTGGAGATAGATATAGATATTTTAAAAATTATTTTTCTTGATTGTTTTGGCGAAAGTCTTAAAATATTAAAACTAAATGTCCTATCGCTTCGTTTGTCCGTCAGAATCTATTTTATGTTTCATCTTTGACATTTCATTGGCGACAGAGCAATCTCTGCAGAGAAACAAATAACTACACGACACAAATTCTTCAAGCTTCTGATGCGGCTCCCTTTAAGGGAGCGCGAATGTCTAATGACAATTTGAAACTTTTTAACAAAAATTCAGTTGACTTTTTGAAAAACATGCAAACAAGTCAAAAGGGCAGCCACGAACAAAAGAATCATTAACAACGTCAAAGATTTGTTGTTGACTCACCTCCGAGTAAAAGTGTCAAAAAACTAGATGTATTAGAAATGAATGCTTTTACATACATATTTGAGAAGGAAACAAAGAGAAGAAGCTAGGGAAGGTGTTGTCCACCGTTTTCTGAGGTGCGGAGGGGTTCTGTCCACTACCTAAGTGTACGTAACCAATCTCTCCAAGTACAGTAAAATTTGGTCAAGCCCTATGGGTAACAAATGAGAAAATTGAGTTACGATAATCAAATTTTGTTGAAATTTATATGAAAAGACAATTATTTAGAATCGTGAAGTAAAAGTAAA
This sequence comes from Pyrocoelia pectoralis, assembly GCA_036250285.1. NCBI lineage: Eukaryota > Metazoa > Arthropoda > Insecta > Coleoptera > Lampyridae > Pyrocoelia > Pyrocoelia pectoralis. Next base: position 69,840,109 of record CM070074.1, read on the forward strand.
GTAATTTGTTTCATATACGTACTCACTTGTGCTTCATTGTGTTAAATGTATATGTATTGTAACCGATTCTTCAATGTATGAGAAAATTTATAAAACTCAAAAACGGTGTTGCTTTCATAATTATGTATAGAATCAAAGTTGTAGGAAAGGGCCATATGTAAAAGCTTATGGAGCTGGGCTAAGACCAGGCCGTAAAGAGACCGATGCCATTTGATAGATATTTTAGCATAGATTGAAAGTGTTGCTGGCGACAAAGCTCGATTTCATTTGCTTAGGTGACTTTTCGGCCTCCAACTAAACAGTAAGTATTGCTAACGCCATTTACCTAACTAGAAGAACAAAGAATTCATTAAATTTTCAACATTTACACTTTGTTATAATTGGAAATTTCATGGATCTTTTTTAATTACCTATATTCAAATTTTGTGTATAGTACGAGAAGGAACTGTTTTTTTTCATTTCTCTCTCATTTAATACACGAGCCTAGCGGACCTAGTTGTACAAATAACTATTATTACAAGGATTTTTTTTCTAAAGTGAAGAAAGGATGTTAATGTTACGCAGCACCTATAGTAAGTCAAAAATAAACAAAATGGATTAGATGTAGTATTCTACTAACTGATTGTGTGATTCTTTTAATTATTACTTTTCACCTTTATTGCTTGAATTCCTTTCCTTGTTTCCTTTTAAGTAAATTAAACATCATTTTCATTTCGGCTGTAGGTATAGACAGTGAAAGGTCAAGCAATGAAAAACCTTTAACATCCATTTATTTATCATGCTTTCAAGAGAACATTAATCAAATTTGGAAAGACAATGATCTAAAATTCACGACGACATAATGAAAAGTTGACTTTTGGATAGTGATTTTCAAGTTTCAAACTTCGTAATGTTGAGGGAACGCCACACATTGTGTGTAGTCGTTACCGCCGCCGTACAGTTCCTCTCAACTCAACCCTGTTTAATCATGAGATTTGACTATTACCCATTTATGTAAACCTGTCATTATACTAGTAGTTACGTAAATCTTTAATTAGGCATATTCCCATTACGGTGATTAACTACTACTAATCGTAATTGTATTGACATTAGGGAAAATTCGAAGAATACAAATTATAGGTACATATGTATATCTAAATTTATTACTGGCTTCGGAGTTCTAATTATTTATCTTTCTGAAATTTGGGTGCATTCTATAGGTACCTACACCTATTGTTAGATACCTATCAAGTTTACTTTCACAAAGGTGTCGAATTTGAAAAGAATAAGCAAGCGTTCAGTTATCACTTTTTTCGTATTTCGTAGCTATTCGCACAATTTAGGAGAAAAAATGGTAGATAAATATGAATTATTACATTGTACGATGCTTTGTTGGCAAAAATTTCATGCATTCGTTATGAATTTAATTTGGAACAAACTGCAGCTTTATTGATTTTATTTGTGCAACAGTTCATGAAAGAGTGCTTAATATCGATCAGACTACGGCTCCACAAATAACTTTTCAGAATGTATTCGAGAATCGCACGCCGCGCCGCAACTATGTATGTACAGTTAAATTGTCTGTGAAAGATCAGACTCATTAACACACTAACGGAGTGGAAATTATTTCAGCTCAGTTTAGAAATATATATTGCACTTGCAGCTTTTACCACAAAACATTAATTATATCCTTCTCGTCGCATAATCTGCCATAAAATGTAAACTAAGCGTATATTGATCCAAGCGTAACTCTTTGTCAAGAAAGCGTACTGGTGTTTTAATTACCATGGCTCTTCTCTGGTAATGAAAAAACACCATTTGTACGAAACACATTCTAGTCGCACTAACGTGTATATAAAGAGAATAGAAGCATTTTGTGAAAATATAAAACGTTGATTGATTTACAGCAAACATTTCGAACCGTTTTGTATACCTACCAGCATTTCATCCTATTATGATGATTAATTACTAAACGTCGAGCTTTGTAAATTGACGTAAATAGCTAATCGATAAGACTAATGAATATAATGCCCGTTGTGTGTAGGTATCTATACGAAATTCTATAATAACATCCATTTCTGTTAGAGCCAAACATCGAATTGTTTCCAAAATAATTCTTAATTACACATTCATATTCTGACATTTTCTCTCATATACAACAGTTTATTATCATCCGAAATATTTAACCGTCCACATTAATTTCCGTAAGCTTTAGGAGCGTTTCTTTTTATACACTCGCTATACATTGTTTATTTTCGTACTTTCTCACGACCCTCCGTAATTTCACTAAAAGAATACTTTATTTCTATTGTTCGCAATAACGAACCCATCATTCTTCAGCTCTTATCAACATTTTATTTTTTATGTGAAAAAGGGTTCGTGATTTATGTTTCACGCGTATAGTACCTACCTAATGTTAATTTAACACTGGGAATACTGGGATAATTACATTTCGGTATTCTAAGATAACCTCATTTTTCCTCATCATTTTGAGCATATCCATGATGCATGTGCAAAAGCATTAAACGTATATTTTAGTAGGTACCTACTAAATTTCTAAATAAGAGTGTAAAGAGAGTAAAATTATTTCTGGATATCGTTCATTATAGTCGATTCCGCTTTGAGGCGACACAAATAATAATTTTAAGTAGCTACAAAAACTAAGAAAGAAAAATATTTTTTTAACATTAAACATTTAAACGAACTTTTGTAGAATTCGATTTATCTTGAACGCCCAAACAGCGGATTGTTACTTAGTGTACGGTTCACACGAGTATCTCCAAAAGTTTCATCACCTGCCATAATTTTCTAGACGGATTTTGCAGTTTTCCGGTCGATTTTGTGAATATTTCCATACACCAATTAACACGAGTCTGTTTTTGAGCTTCAGATAAATTATGCGGAATCCAATGGAAGTAGATCTATCTGACAGCCAATTGTTGATGCAAATTCGAAGGTATTTCCATCTGTGATATGCCAAGTGATATCTCTACCTCGAGGTATGTCACATGCCGATCTTCCAAGATCATGGTGCGGCATCGATGTTTTTTGGAATCACAACCGATTTTTTTCATCACTGACGGACGTACGACCCAAACGATATTCTGCAAACAGTTTTTTTATAGTGCTTCATTACCAAAAGTTAAACAAAACGATTCTATACATTTTTGTTGAGTTATGAAGGTCAACGGAAACCTTCACGAGTATTTTTCAAAAAAGTTGAAATATTACGAATATAGCGATAACACATTTCAATAGCGCCATTATTTGTTAATATTAATTTAAAAGGTAACTTAATTGAGATACAGTTTGGAAACCATTACAACTTTTCCCTCAATCTATTTTATTATCCTTATACTTAAATAGACGACATCCCCAAGAAACAAGTTATATGTAATGGTAATACAATCATCAACGCGCTTTAGTTTAACTACATGATTATTCAGATTTCTCAACCGATACGAATTTAGAGACGTTACTTTCAAAGAAAATGAAATAAAAAAATACTTCTTTATCTAACGGCTTAAAATAGTATAATGCGTTCTTAATAACATTCGAAACCCTAATACTATTATTTGTACACATTCTCACCCATATTTCAATATTCTTAGCCAGCTAGCCTGATCGCTATGGTTCTAGTTATAATAGGATCTGAAAAAATATGCACCTAGCTCCCTTATCGCTTCTACTCCTTCCGCTTTCTCCTGGGTGGTATACTGAACTCATTATATAAAACGAAATTGTCAACTACTTTCTTTAGAAGTGTTTGTGTACTTACTTTCTTCACACAGGGTAGGTACCCATAGTTTTACGTATAACATGACAAATATAATATTCTACTCCTCCATTCCCCTGGGTAACGCGTCAAAGATATCTTACTGACATGATTTCTAATGATCCCCCAATCCATACATTTTTCATAAATCTTTCTTTTTCACTTTTTTTCCAAATCTGATAATACACAGTCTATTTTTCTTCAATCGCTGTCGTTATCTTTTGCGTTCTAAAGCTAGCGTTCGGATATTCGTTCTCTGCTAATATTCTCGATTAAATTTTTCTTCAATTCCGTTTTGTTTGTCGACTGAATTCTAATTCTAATTCAATTAATGTGTTTGTCTGACTCTTTCTTGGCTACTAATCCTCCGGCCAAAACTCTTAGCTTACCATAAGAGCTATTGAAATATATATTTTTTTAAATACTCCCTTATTAATTTTCCTTCCAGTAGCAAACCGGAGGAAACATTTGGTACCATTTGAATTTTTTTGGAAAAGTCGACCGTTTTGTTCTTTCAACATTTTGCGCCCTCTATTGGTAGACGGAGATAAGAAATTGTTATGGTTTTGCATTTTTTTGGTAATATCAAGTATTCTCTTAACATCGAGACCAATCTTCACGAATTCAAGCAACCCGTTTCGAAGTTACACGATTTTTTCCAGTAACATGTTATTTTGACAGCAATCTTAAAAACTCATTAAACACAAAGTTTTACATATTGATCACTAGTTTACAATGAAAATATTTTTTTCAATACATTACTAAGGAAAATTGCCCAAAAAATGGAAATTTCAATTTGAAAAGTGAAACTCCCTCTGGCAACAATGATAGGGAATTAAAAATAATTTCCAGCATTTTCTCTTGGCCATAATTATTGTAAGATTTTTTATTTCACTGCTCAATCTCAAATGGTTTCTAAATTATGACCGACCGCTTTTCTTAGTTGTACGTCCGGTACGTAAATATAAATAGTTCGAGAAAAGTGTAGGTATAATATAGATTCAAATTGTAGGTTAAGGATAAAGCGGTGACTAATTAATCGAAGTTGAAAGCAACCGATTCTTATCTAGAATTCCACAAAGAACAAAGGAAACGGAACAATAGCCAAGTGAAAAAATGTAGATACGTGCTTAGAACCCCAGCGTGAAAATAAAGGGATGGAGTGATTACCAAATGTATGTATGTAAATTGAATATTCTTGTCTGCGGCTGAAACGATAATATTAAGAACAAGTGAAAACTTAATATGGCATAGAAATAGAAAGTTTCATCTTTGTAGGAATTCGCTACATATTAGTTCAAAACTACAGAAATAGCCCTGAAGGACAAAGGGATGGATACGCAAAGACTGACATATTCTGTTTTACTTTTAAAAAAAACCCAAAATTCAACAGAATAATTTGGAACAAACGTTTGAGTTTAATTAGCAATGTTAGGAGACGGGATGTCGAGAAGATCCCAAATGATTCAAAACCGTTAAATTTCCTTATTTCTCTTCCCCACAATGCATTTTATTGTTTTCCGATAGAAATATAGTATGTATAAATAAAGATTTTGGACAAAACGTCGTTAACGTAGTAGTATAACCTACGTTCTTGCTTTTGGTACTATTTTTCGCGCGCGAAATAGTTCAAACAACAGCCGTTCATTGACATAATTAACTAAACTTAAATTAAATAATGTTATTGTTTACTTAAATGTTCACAACTTCTATATTTTGTATAAAATCTATTATAAATTAAAATTAAGATTTCTGCTAGATGGGATTTCCCAAAATATAAAGCTATAAAAATTTATTAATAAAATAACACACAAATAAATGGGAGATCGTACCGTGTATAACAAATTACATGCATTTCAAGCAGAAAATACGGGCATTAGTAAAAGAGATTCGTAACAACTCAAATGATCCAATAGACGGGTATAGATAACTAACATTAATTATAACTTATAAGGAACGTAAGGAGCACACATGCTTTTGACATGGAGTTAGAGAAGCTGATTGCGACGAAAAGTATTTCCTTCGGTCGATGTACGTATATCTTCTTACTGATAATTTGTTGGTAAGAGAGTTAATACATTAATAAAAAATGTATTGGAAAATTTAATTAGGGCCAAGCACTTCTAGCAGAATTTTTCCCGCATCCTCAATTTATATATAACTTGAAATCTATAAATCACACAAAATGTAATCTTCAGGCTCAAAATTGAAATAGGAATAGGTACCTACTAGCTGTAAATACAGATTGATTGGCTAATGTATAATAAAAGCAAAGAAATGAAATTTAAATTAAAAAAATGTATGTTCAGTATCGACAAAAGGTGTACCCTTAGAATCTAAGGGTGTAGCATTATAGTAATACAAGTGCATTAAACCACAATAATCGCATTGATATTGATATTTAGTAGATACAATATGAGTTTAACGCAAGCAACGAAACAGTGCAGACGCTTCGCGTGTGTTCTGTTATCACGGTGCAACGTTTGACCTTACCTATAGATAGCAGATTACGCTGTGAGTAGATAGGCGATTTACATTACCGTTGGTGGCGCCACTGTGGTCAACAATGTGGCGGCGCAGAGTAGTATACCCATGAGGTGTTTATGTAATTATACACATGAAGAGTAGGACTTGTCGTTAGTTTTACAGTCTGTCTTTATGTTAAATACAAGTTCATTACTATCATTTAATATTAAACGTGTTTAAATGACGCTCTCTTCCTTTGTTTGTATGACATCCATACACCCAAAAAATTCACATTAGACTTATTACTACTCATAATAGGTACAAAATAAAAGAAATGTCAATGTAAGAAACACAAACTAACGTTTACATTAACGTTTTAGCGTGATATTTAACTGTCGAAGGCAATGCGAAGCGAGGGTATACTACTTACAGTAGTTGCATATGCTGCCACTGACTGGCGCTTCAGTTAATGTAAATCGCCTATATATACCGTGATTTATTCTCTAAACGTTATTAAAAAACGTTAAAACACGAGCCAGGCAGAATATTCGCCCAATAATGAAACCCAAGTGCAAAATAAAGCCACTAAGCGCAAAGCAGACAATTTAACACCACCCATAAACGAAGTTCAAAAAAGTTATCTCTGGTCAACTGACGAGTTACTAAAACAAAATCAGTTTTTCAACTCTTATCGAGTAATGTCGACGATGGAAACGCCAGTCAACAAACCGAGAGCGAAACAACTCAGCAATCAACAACAACAAACAACATTAAAATCCCACCAATTTACCTACCAAACCAAATAAACCACACTGCGCTGGTCGCAGATATTCAAACAATGACAAAGGCACACATAACCAAAGTACAATCCGAATTAACCTAACCCAAGAGGACGACTACCGTGCCCTCACGGAGTTCTACAAAAGTAATGAAATTCCTTACTACACCTTCCGTAACCCAAACAGCAAACCCTTGTCAGTAGTTAACAAAAACGTACCGCTGTCCTTAAAAAAAGAAGAAATTAGCGAAGCCCTAAAAAATGCACCTGTTATTAGCATTGCCCGTCTACTGACCAAGGATAAAAAACCACTACCTATATGTGCAATGGAACTAGTGAACAATGACGAAGGCAAACGAATATTCACTCTTAAACATTTGTATCACTCCATTGTTACAGTGGAATTGAGGAAAAGTGCCACAAATATACCGCAATGTCACAGGTGCCAAAAATACGGCCATACCAAAAATTATTGCACCCTCCCGCACAAATGTGTGAAGTGTGCCGGAGCTCATAACCATACTGCATGCAACAAGAAAGTTAACGAAAAACCTACATGTGCAAACTGCGGAGGAGACCACGCAGCCAGTTACCGAGGATGTACCCATTACAAGGCACTTCAACAAAAACGCATAAATACCAGGACCACGAATAGAGCCAATCTCAACAACACCAATGTAAATGAAAATCAAACATACGCTAACCGCGTACAAGGCCTCTTAAACAACATTGCAAACCCTACAGGAAACGTTACCCATCAAACACCTGAACCCGCTGTCACTAGCAATCTCATCAAAATATTAATTGACTTGATAACCCCATACCTTCCCCAAATCAAAACCTTTCTAGTCAACACCATATTGCCCGTATTCCTAAATGGACCCTAACCCGCAAAGAACTGTCGAAGTATCAACAATCCTTAACTGGAATGCCAATGGTATAGCCAGCCAACGATCTACGTTTATAGCCTTCCTAGCTATATATCAAGTAGATATTGCCTGTATTACAGAAACTCATCTCACCGAAGGTGAAATATTTAAAATCCCAGGATATCGAGTGTATCGCAAAGACAGAAACGCCCTAAAAGCGTCAGGCGGAGTAGCTATCATCATTAAACAAAAGCTATACCACAATCCAATCGCTGATCCTATTAATGTCATATTAGAAACTATAGGAATAGAAGTTAAACTAAAAGACACAAGTAAACTTACTATTATAAGTACCTACAGGCAACCTAATAAAAAACTAAACGAAGCCGACTTGAAAACTCTATTTAATACAAGTCAACCAACCCTGATGATAGGAGACCTAAACAGCAAACTGGTAGCTTGGGGATGTAGAGCCACCAACCCTGCAGGTGTAAAACTTGAACAATTCTCAACAACGCTTGGCCTCCAAGTTCTAATACCAAACGAGCACACCCATTATCCCTATAGATGCGATCATCAACCGGACATATTGGATATTGTTATCCAAAAAAATTTCACTAAGCCTATTGTCCAAAGGGTAATATCCGAGTTAAATTCTGACCATTTGCCCGTTCTTATCTCCTTCGACAGCTCTCCTAAGCCCAAACCCCTTTGTGCACGACTAACTAATGGACCAATAAATTGGGACGCCTTCCAAGAAGCAGTGAGTAACAACCTTGTAAAAATGAAAACCCTTAACAGACCTGAGGACATTGACGTCGCTCTCGCAAACGTCCATAGTCGATGCTGCCAAAACAGCATCCATAAATAAACCCAGACACTGCAAACCTGATTATAATCTTCCTCCTCGCTATATACTAGACCTGATTAAGTATAGAAGTCAAACTCGAAGACTATGGCAATGTACAAGAAGCCCCGAAACTAAGAGGCTATTGAATAACCTCACACATCGACTAAAACGTGAACTGGACCAGTACAGAATACAATCCTACCGTAAGCACATCGCGGACATCGGTCCCGGGGACCCAGGGATGTGGAAAACTACCAACAAAATATTAAACGTGCTAATGTTTGCCAAACCAGGAAAGAACAAAGAACTCATGACTAGTTACAGACCAATTAGTCTATTGCCTACACTCTCTAAGCTTCTCGAAAAGGTAATACACGCACGCCTTGACAAAATAGTTAACGCACTACACATTTTACCGCCCTTTCAGTTTGGGTTTAGAAAAGGACACTCGACCTATCATCAATTACAACGACTCAGCGAATTAGTCGAAAAAGGATTCGAAAATAAATGCTACACTACCGCAATCTTCTTAGATGTCGCTGCGGCTTTCGATAAGGTATGGATCGAAGGTCTCAAGAAAAAACTTTTAGACTACGACATACCAAGCTACCTCCAAGCTGTCCTTTTCTCATTCTTACAAAATTGAACCTTCGCCGTTAAAATCAACGCAACAATTTCCGAAACCAAACCAATACGGGCGGGAGTACCACAAGGCAGCATCTTAGGGCCGCTCCTCTTCAATATTAATTTACACTTCAGATATCCCTAATATCCCTGCAACAATAGCAACATTTGCCGACGAGTGACGACACGGCCATAGTGACTCAAAACTCAAAAATGGACATAGCAATCAAACAATTACAGACCGCCACAGATAAATTCATTACATGGCTCAAAAATTGGAACATCCAAATAAACCCTTCCAAATTCGAATGTAAAATCTTCACGCTGAAGAAAATGGTTGATCCCACTCATATTCTCATCAATGGAGCCCCAGTACCCTGGAACCCCAGAGATTCTACTGTCAAATATCTTGGAGTACATTTGGAAACAAGACTAAATTGGAGTTACCACGTCAATCAAAAACTGACTCAATGCCATAATAGATTAAGACAGCTCTATCCTATCATCAATCGTAAATCTCCACTCAGACCTGAATGCACAATCCTATTGTACAAATCCTTATTAAGACCACTAGCGCTTTATGCCTCTCCAGTCTGGAGTAACACCTCAAAAAATAACATCATAAAACTCCAAAGATTTCAGAATAAAATACTACGAATCGCGGTGAATGCCTCATGGTACATTCGCAATGCACAACTGCACCATGAGCTAGGAGTATCATCAATCCAAAACTATCTCATCACGAGCACCAGGAACTTCTTCTTAAATATTAACAAATGCTAAGGAGCAATATATTATAACCTTGGTCAGGTCAACATTCACCAAACACTGAAGAAAAAGCTTCCCCAAGATATAATCCAAGACGAGGAAAATTAATTAAGACCATTTCCTTAAACCCATTGAGGCCACCACTACCGGCCTCTACGTATCAAGCACAAGTTAATATGTCTTCATGTGTATGTTCAGAATACGGTATATATATATGTGTGTAAATGTGTTAACTTAATTCTTCACAACAAACAATGTTAATATTATGTACCCTAATTATCTAAATCAAAAATGTCATGTATAACACCTGAAATGTTGAACTGACAAATTGTACATATTTAAAAAAAAAGAGTAGACACAATATAAAAAATTCGTTTCTATTTCAACATAATCTAACAAGATTCACATTCCTCAATCTTTTAGTAAGTAGCTACATCAACAGTGGATGAAAATAATTACCTTCAACAAAAGTACGTATTTTTATAGACGTGATGGTTTACTAAGCTGTTACTAATGAAAGTGTTGAGTGAAAATAAATTGAAAATAAGGCAAAAAACTTTATAGGGTTTACATTCGTAATTAGTATTCTACGCGTAATCCGGTTCATAATGAAATTGGGGAGCAAAATTGTTATGTTAATCGGGAGAATCAGATTGCCGTTCATTCAAAATAAATTTTAACAATGCACGTTTTTCAGCATATTATTTACTACCGTTCTTTGAAATCAGAAACTTTTTGATGATACAAGAAATACAATTGGATAGAAATACAAGTATGTATCTCAAATCAAAATCTGAATTTAGGTAATATCATTTTATAGATTTATCTTTCTTTCCGTTTAATGACACCGATTAATTTAACTTTCAAGCAATACGTCTAAATTGTTCAACTTCTCTTCTCAAACCCACATTTCTCATATTTCGATTTTAAGAAGGATAGTGAATGTTTTGAAATGTGTTTCCTTAAACAGAGATACAAACTAAAAGCCCGAACTGGTAAAAATATGATACAATTTTTAGAAATGGAAACATAATATTATCACAGAATAAAGCACTGCTTTATTCTGTGATATTATAATCCGTGCTGCTTCATTTCGCAATTTTCAAACAGCGTAAAATTCAACTTTCGCCACAAAATTCAACTTCATCATCTTCGCCGGCTCTCTTGCCTCGTCCGTTAACATCCCTTCGAGATGTATTAATTCCCTTTTGTGTATCTAGTCTAATTATGGATAAAGCGAATGAAGAAGCCCATTTCTCTTCGAAAGGCGCTGTATAGGTTTTTGGGTTAAGACTCCTCTATAGTCAATCTTCCATATTGAAAAAATAACAAAACTTTCTTATGATATACTGTCTTTATAGTTGAAATCTAACAAATTATCGGGCTTAGTTTTTTAATCAACCGCAATAATAGAAAAATCGTTTTTGGTCAATGACATCCGTTGTAGTTTGTATAGAAAAAAAATAAACAGTGGTATGGAATTATTTTCTATTTTCTTATTAATTGTAAAGGAATACAAAAGAAATTACCAAAAAAGGGAAAAATTTAGTGACAGTTAACTTCTCATTTGTTCCACCCTAATTGTTACTTACCCTAATTTAGTGTAGGTAATAAAATAACAAAATTCCCTTTTTGTAACAATATGTAATAGGCCTTGGACTTGATAATACTAGTTTTTCTAAGAAACCATTGGAAAGAATTTTTTGTTTTCAAAAACCTATTCTGTTCTATCAAAATTCTTCAAGAAATTGTTTAGGTACATAATATGAGTTCATGTTTTTATCTATTTTGCAAAAACTATACTTTTACCTAGCGTTTTTTCTTAGAAGAACAATTAGTGTTATGGATCGATAAATTACAGCACAAGGCCAGGGACCAGAACCTTTTTAAAATAAAGGTTTCGGTTACAGTTATAATTTCACCACTTCCAAAATATGGATTTCTGTTCCGGTTCTGGTTCTAAACAAATATATAAAAAAAGGTTCCAGTTAGGGTTCCTAAATTTTTGAGTTCTAAAGGGTGTTTCAATTTGAGGGTAATTTTTAAATTTGACGCCATTGATATTTTTTGTACTAGAATGTCATACTTATGTCATTTGATAGATGACAAGTCGAAATATTACGGTTATTAAAAATGGGGAGATATACGATTGAACAACGCATGTTTATTATTAAAAAATATTTTAAATCTTGGGATAGTTGGAAGAAAATTTCGTAACGATATGGAAGAAAAAATTGTCCGTCAAGTGTTAGCATTTGAAAAATTGTTCAAAAATTTGTGGAAACTGGTTCAGTAAAAGTTTTCGGTTTTGGTTCTGGTCCCTGAGCACAACTAGCATTTTCTAGAAAACAAAATGATGAAGCTAATGCTTATATGTTTTCAAATGACAAGTAAGTATTTCTTGGGAACTTTGTAACATGCCTATCTGATTTACATCAATAAATTTCATGACAACTACGGTTTCTAAAAACAAGGTGAACGCGCTAAATCTGAATTTGAAAAGATTGATGAAAATCTTCCGGTGTTACACTTTTTATTGTTTGTAGCACAATATACATGTTTATGGTCATTTTTAATTTTTTTAAACATTATGCAGACATTTGTAATAAGAATTACAAAAATATACAATATCATTTGATCAGATGTATTGTTTAGAATAACAAATAACAAGAGGAAACAATGGGATAATTGCAATGATAAGTGCTACATTATTTACTACATTAATTATCCCATTTCCAGGGAGGTAATTACACTGCAATAGAAAGCGGACAGTTCTACATTCAAAGATTGACTATATTCTTGCAATAAACTGGTTTACAAAATTAGTCCATAATTTTTACCTGCCTTATTGTACTTCACAATAAATAAACGTATTCTATATTAAGTATGGGGGGAGCAATGAAGACGTATTGTTGGTGGCCTAATAATTGCAATAAGAGTTGAAATCGAAATTGACTACACAGGAGCAAGTTTTTTATATCAAAGCCAAGGTGGCTGCTGGTAGTTTTTAGATAGATTGTGATACTTCTCATCAATCCAGTGTCAACCGAAGGGCAGGTTGCGTTCGTTCACCTTTTTCAGTTCGGGGCTCTCTTCCAACTAATGGGATTTAAATTAATATATTGATGTGTAATATTTGAGAAGGTTTTTGATTGGTTCCACTCATTCTGGTAGTTTTATGATATACGCCTATTTGGTTAGTGGAAAATTTTTAAAATATTTAAAAAAGATTAAGGTAGTAGAGAGCATTCCTTTAGTGGTCAATTAATACAGGCGTGCAGCAGTAATTTTGCAGTAAAGCTTTGGAAGAGCGAATTCGTTCCTTCACGAGTGCTGTATAGCATTTTGTTCAATCCTGCTACTGAAACGTTAATAAATTATATGTACTAAAAATTATAAATTTTATTAATAAACGTTATTATAATGTAATGTAAATCAGTATAGGCGGTATGGATTGCGTTGCTATGGTTTGTATAATAATACTTTCGCCTTCGAACATATAACAAATCGAAGACTTTCGCCCAATCGTTACCGTAGAAATAATTTGAGTGAGTAAAACAAAGGGTTTCTATAAATAGGTTATCCAAGTATGAAACAACACATTTCAATATAGAATTGAACAAAATTAGTTGCACCATTCAATTTAAAAGAGTGGTTTCCGCGCGAACTCGTTTACAAATTATTGCCGTGCGACGGGGAATGAGAAACGCACTGATTTGAACTATCTATTCTGCGAATGACATTTCACAGCTGTTATAGTGAAATGCCGTGAAAAAGCCCGAGGGAAACAACTAGATTGTTTCCCTCGGGCTGCATGATTTGCGAGTTTGTGAATAACAAAATGCTTTCGCATAATAACCGGTGACCACATATTAATGAAATTACTCTTTTTTATCCTTAAGACTGATCGAATGATACAAATAAATCCAAAGAATGAATCTGTGAAACTAGTGTGGAAAAAAAAACGACATCCGGGGTACGACCGTTTCGATGTTGAAATAGTATATTACAATAAAAGTGACTGATTTTTCAACGAGCAATACATTATATATTCACGAGCGATAGCGAGTGAGGATAGTTGAAAAATGCACTTTCATCACGAATGGTGTACCTATACTATTTTTTCCAACATCGCAAAAATGAGTCTCAATTTTAAATTTCTTTATAATTATTTTACTCTTCCATTTTTTCAAGAATTTAGTTGCTGATTTTGTATTCTAACGTTGCTATGTAAATGAACTTTCCTCACTAGAGATGCAAACGCCTATTTTCCTCACTTCATTGAGTGATGAAAGTGTCATTTTCATAAGCGATGTTGGAAAAAGCAGCTTTTCAACATTGACGCGGTCCTACCCCATTTCTTCCACAACGGCTGTAATCTTGGCCATCTTTTTTCACCTTTAATTGGAGAATCGTACCCATTACACTACACACGCCACTCACACGTAAGTTCAGAGGGTTTAAATTTAACTATCGTGCGAGCCATCTGGTAGGTCCTCATTTTCGTATCCATTTGTTTGGAAATTGTTTATTTAGAACAGCTCTAGCCTACCATCGAAGAGCGTACAGATGCACCATCACGTTGGGTCCACGTCCGCTACCGTAGGTAAATAGATCCTACAAAAATCAACTCGCCAATAAGCGATTGTGTGGTTCAATAAGTTGATTAGCAATGGATCGCATCTATATGGTTCGAGAAATAGTTTCTTTGGTAATACCTGAAACAATCGGCGAATAATCCAAAAAGTGTCTTACAGCGCTAAAAATACAAGGAAAAACAAAATTTGCTCATAATACTTCATTTAATACAATAAAAAACCTTTGTGCAAGATTCGTGGTGCCATTTTTGAAATATTACGTAATAAAGTTTTTATATCAGCCCCATTTTGTTATTACATATTTTGGAAAAAAAGAATCATTTCACATTTCCTTCGAAAGCAAAAGAAGCTCGGTCAAAGCTCAAACGAGAAAACGTTAGTGAAAACATATGGGGTCTAGGACAAGTCAGCACCGCCGACTCATCGCGGCCGATTCATCGCGGCCATCTCATCGCCGAGCCAACTCATCGCCGGCCAACTCATCGCTGGCCAACTCATCGCCGACCCAACTCTTTAAAATTAAAAATTGTTAGTAGTGGAACAGAATAGCTTACAAAAAGCCATCAATATCCGTTAATTACTTATAACTAATAATCTATAATCATATACGATACAAAAGTACCGCGTAGTGGCAAACTACGTTTAAGTTTAGCATTTTTTTTACTTCCAAATTTTGTTTAGTGTCATGTTGCCATTTTGTATCAATTTAAAAAAAATATACTAAACCTGCAAATAACCTAGGCGCTTTAATGGCAATCTACGTTTAAGTTTAGCATTACTTTTATTTCCAAACTTTTTAAATATATAAATGTTAATATCAGGTAAGTATGATTCATTGTCTATTAACGTTATCATTATCGATTTAAAGCTCTGTAAAGATGATTATCAATTGATTAAGGTTTACGGGAATGTTAATGTCATATTATGTCAATGTAATATCTTGATGATCGGTATCGGTATTTATACAACCAAGTAAAAGAGGATAGGTAAGAATGTGCTGAATTTATCGAAAATAAAATCGGCGATGAGTTGGGCGGCGCTGAGATGGCTCGGCGATGAGATTGCCGCGATGAATTGGCCGCGATGAGTCGGCGGCGCTGACTTGTCCCATTCCGAACATAATGATAGTTCTGACAAGATCTACACAACGTATTGTCAGTAGATACACCCTGTATATAGTAACTGTCATATTACCACCATAATGAAGGCATTTAGCAAGAGTGAGACATTTTTTAACTAACAGCAGAGTACTATGACAGCAAGTACATATAAATAAACACTCATGGATGTAAAATGAACCTCAGTCGATCTTAGATTTACAGTATCTTATTCCACGTTTTCATCTGAAAAGCAAGCAATAGTGTACAATGAATGAATAATATGTATTACATATTCCTCACAGTAAAAGAAAATAGGTATGTACTTAATTATAATTTAGTGTTTACTTACCACAATGCAATTTACATACCTAAACTTTTTCAGATAATTGCAAAGATGAAAGAAAAATAAAATCGATAAATAATGAATTATTATTTATATTAACTACTGTTTTATTTTAGGTTAATTATTTATCAATGTTTTATCTGGTGTTAAGTTAAATTAAAGGTGAAACGATCACCGATCTTTAATTATGAACGTAATTACGTAATACAAACAAATTTTAAAGTGAAATATGATTACATTTTTAAATTTAAATACCTTGGCTACGGTCAAGGTTTAACAATACTTGTCACTTTTCATCCTTGAGATTGAAAAATATCTAAACCTTACATTAATAAACACTTGTTATTTCTCATCCTTAACATTCGTCGTCCATTAAATAAGGGAGATATTACGACTTGTCGAATTATGACAAGCGTAAAATTTATTACTTAATTTCCGTAATTGATGAATAGAACATTTTTGTATTTACATATTTCATTGTCCAATGTACAGTAAAATTAAATAGTAAACTTGCATTCGGTAAAGTATAATTGATAATACAATTGGTAGGTTCCTGTTTTACGTAAGTCACCCTATTTTCACTTATAATTGCACAAGAGGTTTGTATTTTACCGAGTAAATTTGGGTTGTTTAATAAGAATCTGTTGCCTAGCAATTAGACGAGAAAAACTGTCAACTAATAAAAATGCGACACCGAAGGTGGAGCATTTTTAGGTTGACAGTTTTTCGAGTCAAATTGCTAAAGGAAACAGATTAGAATTTAAACAACACAAATTTACTTGGTATAAATACAAATCTCGAGTGTAATTCGGCAGGACAATTTAACGAACAAGAAATTTAGAAATCCGTTCGTAAATGGACTCATTCTTAAAATAACACAAACATTATGCAATAAATTATTCGCAAATGTCAAACTATG
The DNA here is from genome assembly GCA_036250285.1 of Pyrocoelia pectoralis. Classification (NCBI taxonomy): domain Eukaryota; kingdom Metazoa; phylum Arthropoda; class Insecta; order Coleoptera; family Lampyridae; genus Pyrocoelia; species Pyrocoelia pectoralis. The sequence continues at coordinate 69,857,178 of CM070074.1, forward strand.
TATTTATACGGCGGGCACGGATACTGCGATAGTTGATTAGAATTTGAAAGTGAAAAAACCACTAGTGTAATTGTCAGTGTAATTCATTCCTAATTGGTCGAATGATTCAAAATTGTGCAAACTAATTGGTTGAAATTTTCTGAGTGGAATTGTCAGTATAATTCGTTCCTAATTGGTCGAATGATTCAAAATTGTGCAAACTAATTGGTTGAAATTTTCTGAGTTGAATTGTCACTTAAATTCAATACGGAAATCGATTCTGGAAACAATTAAATTGCGTCAAAGTGTTGGTATTTAACATAATTTCAATGAGGGTTTGAGAAGCTTTTCTCAATTTGAAATCCATACGATCAAATGAGGTATAAAAGTAAAATGATTATTATGAAATGGGACCAGTAATAGCAAAATTATGATTATTTTATGGCAGATTAATATTATATTAGTAAGTTGAATTAAGCGAATAGCATAGCATATACAGTAAGATTTAGGGTTACTTCACCTTGTTTTGCGTTACATTATGTCCACTTAATGACTTAATAAACGGAAAGTATTCTCAATTATAAAAAGATGATTGGTGAAATACAGCAAGTAAACTACCATTATTTTGATAAACAGTATATCCTGCATTCTCTTCTAATAGATTGATTGCAAAAGAGAACACTTTTGTGTAATTTCCCGACGGAATCTCATTAAAGTCTCAAGTAACCTGATTTGGCAAAACCTGTTATGGGTGTTCCACCCCCTACTTGTTCATTTTTTAACTTCAAGGCAGAGTCAGTAGATTACCAGAGTACCGCAACCTCCGCCATTTTTAGTCCTTTCCGTGCTTCACTCACTACACGCTCAGTAAAGTAGATGATGTTTCTGACTAAATTTTTCGGAATATAATAAAACAAATACACTTAACGGCACAATAACACGGCATTTCATTAAAAATTACGCACTTCGTAAGTATATTTTATATATATGGACTAAAAATGGCCGCCAGGGCGGCATTTGTCGCGTCAAAGGCTTGCGGTACTCTGGTAATCTACTGACTCTGCTTCAAGGTAGATTACAGCGCTCTTTAGCTTGCATTATCCTTTACAATTACAGATCCTTCTGAGATAAACGATATCATCTATTCAAAATATTCCGCAAATACATCGGCACTTATGCCTTCGTGATAATCGCCTGTATGCTTAGATCCAAGCACAAGCAGACCATTAGTGTTGAATTAATCGTTGTATCATGGATATACGATATACGTATTCTACATAGTTGACCAACCTTCTGAACGACTTGAAAGAAAGAAGAGAAAAGAAAGGATTTCAATTAACATCGATTTCCTATTTAATTTTTCTCACGGAATATTAAGTTGCTGCAATGGCGTGTGCAATTGCGATCGGGCGGCGCAATGGTGGTGCATCAACGTCGCCTTTTGGTGCTGCCACTATTTTATCAAGACCAAGGATCCCTCTATTGAAATTAAAGGAATGAACTTATCTTGTTATGTGGGCTTTTTCTTTTTCAATTAATTCCCGTTTTTCCTCTACCTGTGGAGCAACCCGGTTCTTTTATAAGGCACTCCTTTTGGTCTCTTAACAGTCTATACACTGTTTTTCAAACGTTTTGTTAGAGAAAAATCAGATGCCTTTATTTCAACCGTCTTCAACAATAATTTGAAAATAACTGAATATTTAAACCAATGATTTTGAAGTAACGACAAAAATAATTACCTTGCAATATAGCCTCTTCATTGAGTCATTATCAAGAGTAATTTCTTTATAAATGGCTAGCAATTGAACTAGAATTTATCTAACATATTGTTGGTATTATGCTGAAAATAAAAGATGATATGCAAGCATAATATTTTTCTAAAATATTTTATAAAAAGCCCAAATATTAAGTTAAAAAATTTACGTTTTATGGACACCTCTGTAGGTAACGCCATTGGTTTGCCGCTGTCAACATAATTTTCTACTTCTCATTCTGGGATACAGTATAAATGTTTTATTTTTTCTAAAACTGCCTTGAAAAGTAGTTGTGTTGTTTTACACAAATTTTTTTCTAAAACTGCATATACATAATTAAAAAAATATCCACGAAATTTGCTTTTATAACATTAAGATGTACATCTTGACAATACCATTCACTTTCATCTCTAGAGAGGAAAATGTAACTTTCTTCACTAATTTGATTAAAATCTAAAAAAGAAGGCATTGTTAAGGTTCGCTTGAGATTGTAACCTTAATCAATTGGATTAGTTACGAATCATTCTCAAAGGGGCGAAAATCATTGTCCACGCAATTTATTCTTGACATTCGGGAATAAGAAGAGTCATTGGGTTCGTAATTACTTGAGCATTTGTGTGCATCAATGGACGCGAGCATCTTTTGAGATTTCGTCAAATTATGTGGGATCTAACGAGAACAAACCTTTTTCATGGCTGATCATGTCATATTATACATATGCAGGTGGAACTAATGCCTAGAGTTGCCTCAATCTCACAGTATGTCGCATGGCGACCTTGCATTATTAGTTTTTGTAAAGTATCAATGTTTTCTTCAATGGCAACTGATTTTGGACGACCTTCGCAAGAGAAAAGCGGCCACGATTAAAATCGTTATACCAGCGTTTCACAGTGGCAAAGGATGGAGCTTCATCGCTAGACGTGGACGTAAATTGATCGATGCACTCTTGTCATAATAATCCACGTCCAAAATCGGAATAAATCGTCGCACGAAAATGTTCACGACTTAATTCCATTTTATTGCTGACACGTAATCTTCAAGCAACCGTAAATAACACAAATAACGCTATTGACAAAACGTATAAAGTTAACAATGTCAGACGTTTCTAAAATGGTGCTCACTGCAATCAGTGTTGCTAAGGTTTTAAAATATAAATAGTGGCCCTCATATGTTTGTTCAAATGAGCTACAAATGTGGCAATTGAGAACCCCTACATACATTTCAATAGCAGAAAATGACATAAACAGCACGTTAACATGGTTTTAAACCACAATCTGATATAAATTAGACTCGACTAGACAACCTGCACTAATTAATGTTTCCACGCGATCATTTTAATTACTTATATACTGTAATATATTATGAAATTATAACACACACGCAGAATGTATTAACAAAGAATTAATTCATATTGTAGGATTCATAAATACTAAAGCAACATAAAGAGATGGGGGTATAATTACATTACATTTTTATAATTTCAACCCTTATATACTTTAGCAATCGTAATACGTAGACTTTCTCTAGAATACAATCTTTTACAATACTTGTTATAATAATTTAACACCTACTTTCTGCTGGAAATCATAATTCACATTATTAACCCAATATTGGCTTTAGCGAAATTGTATTACCCAATTAATTGAGAATGAATGGGTATTGAACAATTCATCATGCAGGTATTACGGTGTTATTTGACAAATCCAAACAGTTGGCAATGTCTTTAATTACATTTGCTTTTACTCTCTCTGGATATTTTTTCTATAAATATTGATTGAGCTGTACGTGCAAACATTTTCAGTATTCGTTTTTGCTCATTTCGGTCATGCATTTTTTTTATTTAACCTTCTATTGCTTGATACGTGCAGTTATATAAAAACATTATAAAATGAACGCCAACTGTTCCTCGTAAACGTTTTTATTTGGGGAAAGTGAAAAAATTCTCTATTTTACCGATAGTGATTTAATGTGTCTAACACTTAGATTATAGAATATTATAAGGTCTAACACAATTTTTTTACATTTTCTAGCGTTTGATTTATTCATAAGTTTATCTGAATATGATCGACAAAGTGACGCATAGCACCCCTTTAACATTTAGAGCATTAGACAGTTATTAAAAAAGTGTAACGATGACGCATTCGAATAATATTATACATATACAGGGTGGCCCAACGAAAAGGTAACAGACGGGCTTCTGGCCAGAGGGAATTTTTTTTTTGGGAAACGCAAAAACACGTCAATTTTTATATCAAGGGGGACAACTTTCGCCATGATTTTCAACCTGAAGTGATTTCATCCCTTAGCGCTGTGAGAACAACCCCTAAAATTTAAATAGGGATGATGGGGCAAGTGATACGTCATTTGAAAGGTCTTTCTTTTCTGATTTCAGTGCACTAGTTTTTTTTATTTTTTTTTTATTTTTAAACAAAAAAATAGAAGTTCCAAAATGGAAACTGAGGAAAGAGATTGAGGCATTTAAAAACTCAAAAAAGCTCAGACAGGTCAATTGTTTTTTTCTTAGAGAAGCTAGGTACTTTTACTGATATTTGACAACATTGTTTCACCCCTTGGGTACAGGGTAAACAACCCTTAAATTTTTAAATAAAAACAAGGGTTAATTTTTTCTTGTGCTAATTAATAAAACCAGTTTATGCAAATTCAACCCTTATTTTAATAAATGTTCGAAGTTCCTGCCTTCATGTTACTAACCAACGCATAGTGCAAGTAACAACTCCTTTCCGTGAAGCTGATATGGTTAGTTCTCCTTCCATTCTACCCTTGTTCTGTACCGGTAGCGGTATCGAGTCAATTTTGTTGAAGATTCGGATCCAGATTAGATTTTCAGTGCCGTAATTTGACATTGTCCTTTTTGTTTCTTCGACGACATTTCGTTTCAGCTCCAGTTTTTTGTGCCTTAAATTTACCTATTTATTACCTAAATATTATGTTGAAGTGGTTTCATTTCAAAGCATTCAATGTTCATAATGCCCTCGACTGAAATTAGGGTATATTTACATATTTACATTGGTCGTTGTGGTTTTATAAAGACTAATTCCAAATCTGCTCCGTATTATAAGCTGCGTTTTGTAACTAGGAAATTTAAGTTCCAATATGTGCTGGCCATTGAAAGGTTTTTTGTTAATGATCTAAGACAAGATAAATTATAGTCTTTTTATAATTGCAAACCGAAATGTGAAATCACATTAGGTATATCGTAAGTGTCATAAAAAAGGGGGGATATCATTACATTTTGGCGCACGAATTTCCAAGCCAAATGGACGCCTTCAAGATTTTGGTTGAATTTCATGACTCAAGTTGGTAACGTTATCGTCACAATTTAGAAAAGTCAAAGGTCAATGACCAACACCGAAGAATGTTTAAGATCAAGAGAAGCGAACATGCAAAGTAGGAGAATAACCAACTGAGTCAGGTAAGGGCTTTTAAGCAGAAGCTCTAACAGAAGAACTCGGAATGACTCGTCTAATAGTGTTGATGAGCGAAATGAATAATGATGTCAGAGTTAATAACCAAAAGCGAAGCCGAAAAGGACACAAAAAGTGCACGTCTAAGAATTAATGGTACGAAGAAGAAAATCAAGGTCCAAATACAGACAATTTAAACAAAGATACCAAATTTGAGAGAGAAATCTGAAGAATACATTCGATCTTTTATCAATGTACCAATAGACCGAGAGCCAGCAACGTATTTTGAGTTGTCATTTCAAAAGTCATGAAAAGTCACTCAGTGAATCTCTAATATCTGCTGAAAAATAAAAGTTACTTCTGCCAACCCACTCCGGTCGGGTTGTACTACCCTAAATTTTCAAAAGGGGTAAGAAATAAGGCTCAATGTAGTTATAGTATCAGTCATGTCATGAAATTTCAGGAGGTTATTCTCACTTATATTCTGGATTTATCAGCATGTTGACAGAACATTTCCCCCCTCACCTAATTGCTGACGGAACGCCCTAAAGTCTAAGTGTAAGTATATAAAACTACATTTACAAAGAGGGTAACAAATAAAGGTTCAATATGGTTAAAGTATCAGTCATGAAATTTCAGGAGGTTATTCTCACTTAAATTCTGGATTTATCAGCATGTTGACAGAACATTTCCTCCCTCACCTAATTGCTGACAGAACGCCCTAAAGTCTAAGTATAAGTACATAAAACTACATTTACAAAGAGGGTAACAAATAAAGGTTCAATATGGTTAAAGTATCAGTCATGAAATTTCAGGAGGTTATTCTCACTTAAATTCTGGATTTATGAGAATGTTGACAGAACATTCCCCCCCCCCCCCCCCTCTTAATTGCTGACAGAACGCTGTAATCTCTAGGTATACGTATATAAAGCTAAAAGTCCTGATTGACATATCAACGCCCAGCCCATACCCCTGGACCTAGATGGCTGAAATTTGACACAGAGGTTGGTTTTATGATGTAGACAAGGGATAAGTCCGGATATTTCAAAATTCAACCCTTAAGGGGGGTAAAATAAGGGACGAAAGTTTATATGGAACTTCGTCATTCTTTAAGTTAAATCCATAAAAAATTAGTATATGGCCTTTCGGTTAGAAATTGAAAGACGTGTTAGGATTTTTTGAAATTCAACCCCTAAGGGGGTAAAATGGGGATGAATTTATTTCTACTTTTCTACGAAGCGTGGTATTTCGACAATCAATTGCAACAAATGAACAAACTCCCCTCAGTTACAATTTATTTCTGCCAAACCGTGACGTTACTATTTTTGTGGTAATTTTCTGTAGGTAATTGCAGAAAAATTTGAGCCAACAACGTATTTCGAGAAATCCTAAAATACGTCTTTCTTAACTTGTAACAGAAGGTCCAAATTCCAATTTTTATGTATGTACCTTAAAAAATGACGAATTTCCATGTAAAGCTTTATCCCCATTTTACCCCCTTAGGTGTTGAATTTCAAAAAATCCTGAAACACGTCTTTCAATTTCTAATCGAAAGGCCATATACCAATTTTTTATGGATTTAACTTAAAGAATGACGAAGTTCCATATAAACTTTCATCCCCTATTTTACCCCCTTAGGGGTTGAATTTCGAAAATTCCTGAATCACGCCTGTCTTAATTTCTAACCGAAAGGTCATATACCAATTTTTATGGATTTAACTTAAAATACAAACTTTCATCCCCTATTTTAACCCCTTAGGGGTTGAATTTTGAAATATCCGGCCTTATCCCTTGTCTACATCATAAAACCAACCTCTGTGTCAAATTTCAGCCATCTAGATCCAGGGGTATGGGCTGGGCGTTGATATGTCAGTCAGGACTTTTAGTTTTATATACGTATACCTAGAGATTACAGCGTTCTGTCAGCAATTAAGAGGGGGGGGGGGGGGGAATGTTCTGTCAACATTCTCATAAATCCAGAATTTAAGTGAGAATAACCTCCTGAAATTTCATGACTGATACTTTAACCATATCGAACCTTTATTTGTTACCCTCTTTGTAAATGTAGTTTTATATACGTATACTTAGAGTTTAGGGCGTTCTGTCAGCAATTAGGTGAGGGGGGAAATGTTCTGTCAACGTGCTGATAAATCCAGAATTTAAGTGAGAATAACCTCCTGAAATTTCATGACTGATACTTTAACCATATTGAACCTTTATTTGTTACCCTCTTTGTAAATGTAGTTTTATATACTTACACTTAGACTTTAGGGCGTTCTGTCAGCAATTAGGTGAGGGGGGAAATGTTCTGTTAACATGCTGATAAATCCAGAATATAAGTGAGAATAACCTCCTGAAATTTCATGACTGATACTATAACTACATTGAGCCTTATTTCTTACCCCTTTTGAAAATTTAGGGTAGTACAACCCGACCGGAGTGGGTTGGCAGAAGTAACTTTTATTTTTCAGCAGATATTAGAGATTCACTGAGTGACTTTTCATGACTTTTGAAATGACAACTCAAAATACGTTGCTGGCTCTCCGTCTACAACTTCTGACCAACATTAGAAGTACGAAAAGAGGTTGTAGCAGAAGTGTTGAAAGGGAGATCAAAGTTTTCTCGTTGATTCTCGCAATTACATCAGTAGAGTAGCTAAATAAATGATTAACTACGTGAGAGTGGGGGTGGAGAAACTGCATGTTATCAAGGCCATGACGGACAGTAAAGTTTTACATGAAGCCTTACTGAATGAACAAATATAATTAAATAAGTAGATCCATGTGTGGTTATTTGTCAACGAAATCCATTCATAGGTCATATTGGATATGGTATGGATTGGATGTGCTAGCTAAGTGAACGTAAATATTGATGATAAATTTCACTCGGAAAGAACTCCTAGGGTGGGTCGAAAAAATAAAATTTTCGAGTATCGTATTCTAATAGCGCGCAAAAGTTGCGTATTCGCATGCTATTAAACGGAAAAATAAAGAAAAAATTCCAATGTTATATCTTCAGTTCGCGCATAGGGCCTAAAGTTTGAAAAAATGACAAAAAACACTAAATATTACATTAATGCTCAAATTTTACAGTTTAAGTTTTTCGACTTCTAATAGCGTGGAAGTACTTCATTATAGTGGCCTATTAAACGGAAAAATAAAGAAGACATTTCTATGTTTAATCTTCAGTTCGCGCATAGGGCCTAAAGTTTGAAGAAAACGACCGAAAACTCTAAATATTACCTTAACAATCAGACAACAGACATGCACCTGCGCTACGTCGAATAGACCAGATTAGAACACGTCTGCCATATGTGACTTGTCGCAAGTCATTGACAAAAGCAAGATAAGAAGAGAAAAACAGAAGACACGAGAGCCTGTAGTACAAGAATTGCGCCAGATTACAGTAACAAAGGGAATCTACTTTGACGGTAGACAAAATAATACTATCTTTCAAGAAAGAATAGGAATTAAAATGTACCGAAAAGTGAGAAAGGAGGAACATATTAGCGTGATTCGTGAGCCTGGTGGGCAATATATCGGCCACCTTACACCGGCAAATGGAACTGGAAAGGAAATAGCCCATTGCATCCTAAACCACCTAAAGAAGTGTAATTTCGATTGTAAAAAACTGAAAACCATCGGTTGCGATGGCACAGCGACAAACACAGCGGTGAGAAATGGTGCAATTCGAAATACGGAGGTCATACTTCAGCGCCCGTTCCAATGGTTCATTTGCTTACTCCACTTATCTTTAAGGTCGTACAAATGACGAGACATTTGCCGGACGACATTAAAATAATCATCGACCCTGTAATACAGAGAAATGCGTTCTAGTGTCATCCAGAGAACATGTTGTTGGCTATGATAGTGGATGAGAGACAACACATACGAGAGTTGGGCCGAAGGAGAAATCTGTTAGAACTTTTATGCTTCCCTCAATAAATTTTGGTGCTAAGGACTACTATATGAGTACTATGAGCTGACTGATTGGACGAAATGTCAGCTGTCGCCCCCTGGAAAGCTTGACAACAGAGACTATTACATCATTTTTGCAAAGTAAAACTCTGTCTGAGTTTGAATTTGTAAACTTTCCCTGGCATACCCAAGGAGTGGAAAGGTGCGTAAAACTAGTGACAGAGTCCGCCGGAAAAGTGTGCGGACAAGATAACAGAGATGGTTACATCACAGCAATTTTGCACTCAAGAGCATCGATGCCAAAATGCAACCAGAAATCCGATTTCAAGATAACGCCCTTAGGCTTATTATAGTGGCACAAGAGCTGCAAGAGTGCAAGGTGATGTATTCGAATCGAAGTGGAATAAAATAAAACATTGCGCAAAGTCAAAACTTAGTGTTTTTTTCTCATTTTTTTTTCAAACTTTAGGCCCTATGCGCGAACTGAAGATTGAACATAGAAATTTCTTCTTTATTTTTCCGTTTAATAGGCCACTATAATGAAGTACTTCCACGCTATTAGAAGTCGAAAAACTTAAATTGTAAAATTTGACCATTAATGTAATATTTAGTGTTTTTTGTCATTTTTTCAAACTTTAGGCCCTATGCGCGAACTGAAGATAAAACATTGGAATTTTTTCTTTATTTTTCCGTTTAATAGCATGCGAATACGCAACTTTTGCGCACTATTAGAATACGATACTCGAAAATTTTATTTTTTCGACCCACCCGCATAATATTTCATTCGAACTTCCACAGTTCCAATAATCTCAATTTGTATGCAATTGGCACAAAATTGATGTAATATTATTATTTATTCAATGGTAATATGATTTTTCCATGTACTTTACGTTAATAAATACCCTAGAAAAACGATATGTTCAATAAGCACATGTTACAGAGAATTGTATCATGTATTCAATATACCTATTTTCAATTAATATACCTACCATTTATTACCACTTTTGGTTGACTCTTTTGTAGCTGCTACCTCTTCTGGTAAGTACCTACAACTGTATTTTAGTTTAAAAAATTATCTATAACTGTCTATTATTTACCGATGTTAACATTATACTTTTTCCAATAAAGAGCCTTGATAAAGACTGGGTCACTACCAGTCGAAACGTCGGCAATACATTTATTGAAGAACTTGAGTCTGCATTAAGTAATCCACTTGACACCTCCTTTGAAGGTCCCCGAATTGGGGAAAACACTACAATTGTAGTACGAGGAGTTTCCAAAACTATAAAGTGTAAAGAGAGAAATAAATCTAGCATTCTCATTTATATAATTAAATGTTACGTAATTAAATTTTAAACCTAAAAATTTTCTGAAATGTAGAACCAGTAGGTAAGCAGTAAGGTAGCACTTAATGAACGGAAATTGAGAATTGTAAGTGTAAAGTAAACTTGAGAATCCCATAGAGTGGGAACGTAAGCCTGTTTATCGAATTAAAAATTAGGCCATACGTTTAGAATTAAACGAACAACGGAGGTCGTTTAACTTTATTTTTGAAGTTCGTAAACATTGACATTGTAGAGGCCGTTCACTAGCGGTTGGCGAGACTACCTGACTGTTGTGATCCTAATTACTCATTGTTATGCTTCTTAGGATAATTGACATTAACGTAAAAGTGCAAGTTGAGGAAATCCAGTGGCGTGATAGTGATTAGACTGATTACACCAAATTTTTAAATTAACAGATTTTTTACTTTTTACTTTTACTTTTTGTAGTTTGTATAATAGCATCTAATAAAAAGTAAAAAATCTGTTAATTTAAAAATTTGGTATAATCGCTATGACGCCGCTGGATTTCCTCAACTTTCACTTTTACGTTAATTATCCTAAGAAGCATAACAATGAGTAATTAGGATCACAACAGTCAGGTAGTCTCGCCAACCGCTAGTGAACGGCCTCTATTACAAAAAGAGACCTTGCGATTACTGATATTGCCTACTTATGGCGTAAATATGTAATATTCTATAAAATTTCAACAATTCTCAAATTACCTCTACCATGGAAGTCCGATTCCTTTTGTATTTTAAAAAATACAGGATTTAGATAGAAATTTAACCTCAGTATCATTTGATTTCCATTCGTCTGCTCTTTTCTATTTGCTTATTTGTAAACATTTGTCACCTTCGGAATTATTTTCAGTACCAACTTTTTGTAATATCTAAATTAAAATAATTATGGGAATTTTCCTAACAGATGGTACGATACAAACGTTTTGACGTATCGGACAAAGACAACACTCAATCACAATTGGCGAAAGTATTAAATGTGACTCAAAAAAGTGTTCTAAAAGAAGGAAAATGGATGCCACAGGATTTAACTGAAAGACCGATGGAGATTCGAGATGTGACCGGCAAACTCTGGCTGAAAAGATATCAACTGAAGAGTTTTCTGTATATTGGTTGAGGATCCCATGTGAAGAAAACAATGGGTTAATTCAGAGTAGCCATCAATATCGATTGCAAGGTCAAATCCCTTTGAAAAGAAAATAATGCTCTATGTTTCGTGCAATCAAAAGTGTGTTGTTTATTATGAACATCTCAAATCTGGTCTGATGGTGTGCAGTATTCTATGGATATATTAATGAGCTACGGATGACCAATGACCAATACCGTTTGGAAGTAATCGGTAAAGTCGTTTACATCGATTTTGATAAAGTACGATGTGTTATAACTTATAATGTAGAACGTATCCACTTTAATTACACCAATTGCCCATTTGTTTCCAATCACGAACTTCTTTTTTAACTTGAATGAATCTTTAGTGAAAGATATACTTTTGAAACATTGATGTAGTCCAACCTCCATTACAAAAAGGAATTTAAAAACAATTAGGTGCATTACACATGCGGTGACCTTATTTTTAATGTAATGTTCCTCTCACTTTCACACAAGCTCTCTAGTTAAAATAGGCTAACGGATAACACTAATGTTCAGTGAGTCGATAGGACATTATTCGTGCCTCCACATTAATAACTCATGTTCATTATATAATTATTACACGTAAGTAATTAACAGCTGTACAAAATATAGATATTTCATAGTAAAGCTCGAAATGTTTCAACGTATCAATAATGTTGACATATTATATATTGTTGACGTTTCCATTTTCCCGTGGAATTAATTATACTTATTATAGAATTGATCCGAGGCGAATACAAATAAAACTGTTATAACCGAGAGATAGATTACTATCAAATATGTATGAATAATTAAATAAATTAGAAAGCCGATAATGGACAAAATTCTAAAACAATGCAAAGGACGCCATAGGCCTTTTAGCATATTCGAAATTATATTTGTTCTTGAAATTGGTTTTATAAATCCATTGTTTGTACGAGCGCCCGTTAATAATAAATGGTACAACTTGTGGCACACTCATTTACGATATAAAATTTTTGCGGTTTTTTTGCTGGAAACGAATTTTACAGAAAGTAAGTAATGCATGTGAGAGAATTCTCATGTGTATCTTTTACCTTTACCTATATAAGTATATGAAGTCAATTTAATGATATTATGCTATCCTTGATAGACCTATATTCTCACGAAACTTAATTATTCAGTCGATGCTATTTAATCGATATAACCAATCATGAAGGTACTATAAAAGTTTGTCCGACGTTATATTTCAAATTGAAATGAGTTGAATTCTTATAATGTACTTCACTTCCTATCATCGCGGTTAACCCAAATGACCGCAACTGTTTCTTTGAGTGCGATGAGAAGCGTCTTTGTGCAATTTACTGATACTGATAAGATTAGGGGTGCTATACAGACCAGTGTGCTAAAAAAAGTGTGTCTTAACATTTCGGATAAATTTCACTTTAGGCTTCATCATTGGCCTTTCTTTATGTGCCTTTGGTTTCTACTTACTTTAATTGTAACGTAAGTTTTACTTTATAACGTGGCACGAATACGATACGTACACGCTCATCTCACAATAGTGCACGCATTTCCAATTCACTTTTTCATTAAAAGTATTGCTCCGTCTCTAATAATAATTTATACATATAAGAATAAACCTTCCCCTCATACATTTTATTTGTAATAATAGTAGATATTATTATGTGTAATAAAATGAGCTGTTTTGTTGGGTTCTTCGATTAACACACTGATAAATATTGTGATTTATGAAAACTCACTTATCTTATAAACATTTTACTAAACCGACATCTAAGATAGATAGTGTATGCTTTTAAAGAATTACACCTGTCTAATTCTTGCAAAAAGAGTTTAATTTGTAAATTGGCTGGTAATAATTAACTAAGTATGAACTTTTTTAAGAATGTCACGTAGAGCAAGGATAGTTATGCATAAATGCATATTATTGACGTTTTTAAAGCTAAGTGCATATTTAGCAAAAGTGGGTATAATACAGCATATTACATGGTTTTATTTATACATTTTGTGGATTGTGTATCGAACTTGCGGAAATACCTTTTACAGAGTTTTACCTAAAACAAGCTGCTGAAAACGAAAGTTCTAAGAGGATTTAAATGCAGTTTTACTTGGAATAAGTTTCTTATAAACAGTTATGCCCCATAATGATGTATTGTAAAGAAACCTAGTGGACTTAGTGGTATTTCCCAGATTACACTCTTTTGTATGTGTAGGATTTCAGGGTTGTTTACTTAAAAATAAGCTGTAAGATATAGTTACCCAAGATGTTGAAACTCTGTATGATGGGAAAAGAAAAGCGATCATTGGAAGTAGCTCTACGTTTATACGCGACGTAATACAATGAAGATTTTACCACCGACGCGCCGGGAGTATTTTATTTTGCAAAGTATGCGATGTTCCTGTTGCTGCCACAAAAAAGTTGACCAATACGTTAAAACGGTTAAATATACAAAACTAAAGACCCTAAAGACTAAGTAATATGGGAAGAAGTGTAGTGGACTTAATGTGGGGAAACATGTGGGCAATAAACGATATTTTGGAATTAAGTGTCGTTCACCAAATATACTCGGATCGCTCTATATGCATTGTAACTTTAAAAAATCAAGTGGGGGAAACAACAATAAATGACAGTACTCAAAGTATATTTACAAATTAATTTGGAGTGAAGAACAAGGAAAAAAAATTCTGGCAAGTTGCCATGAGACTTCCCTCGTATTAACACTTTTTTCAAAAAATAAATATAGCACAATATATATTGCTGAATTCAGAAAAAAATACTCTTAAACTACATTAAAAAATTGCAATTTTATCTTATAAAAAAACGAGTGCCGCCATTTTAGTTTATACCGGAAGTGGCCTCATCAAAGGTGTAATATTAGCATTTTCGTCCTTGACCCGAATGCAATCGATTGGCGAAAACCGCATTTCGATAACTTTAATAGTTTCTGAGTATACAATGTAGAGCGTTGCAGTCATTTTTTAAAAATGATTTTTTTAAACACTTTTTTCAAAAAATAAGTATAGCACATTGCTGAATTCAGAAAAAAATACTCCTTTAAACTACATAAAAAACTGCAACTTTATCTTATAAAAAAATGAGTGCCGCCATGATAAACGGCTCCGCATTGCACATAAAAAGCAATGAAGCAAATATTTCATGAAGATGATTCCTAAAAAATTTAGGAAAAGAATTAATGCATCGCCAAATTATGAAGAGAATTCAAAACCAAAGTTTGCCTAAAATGATTCCTCAAAAGGAAATTAATTAAAATGTAAAGGCACAACTTCTGAAGAGGCCAAAAAGGAGAAAGTGGGAAGAGGACGTTACCATACTTGTCCTCGTCATGTGGACAAAAAAACACCCATTGATAATATGTAAAACTGATCTAGAACAAATAGTTTACGATGCCGGTTCTGTAAGGAGACGATATTTCTACATGCAAGGCAAAAATACTGTAGAAGATTTCTAAATTCCCTGTATATGATAAAATGCACTAGGGGTGAGAACGTGTACACGCGTACACGTGTACACGTATATTTTTTAAGATACGTGTATAAAAACTATTACACGTTACATAAAAAGTTAGGTGAATCTCTGACTCTACTTTTTAAGAACCCAATTAAGTCCAAAAAATGTAGACATTACTTAAAAGTTGCGTTCTTTTTGATTAAAAATAAATGTTAATGCTTACTTAAAGTAACCAAAGGTATGCACCAAATGTTCAAATGAAGAAAATAAGTTGTATATATTTTAAGGCGCGTGTACACGGCTACACGCGTGTACAAGTGTCGTTTACACGTGTATAGAAAATGCGTGAAAATCCCACCCCTAAAATGCACAATCCTTTGGAATAATTTGTCGAAAACGGATGTATAATTAAACGATCAGCCCATTTGGTTGTAATATACACCCATTCCATTAACCGAAGATAAGTACTAACTGCTTATTTGATCATCCTTAATCCCAATTACTTATGTAGAAGCCTCCCAGAGTTCAACTTTGCACGGCATTCCTCAAATGTGCAATTCCTAACTGTTCCATTTTGTCTTCATCTAGCTTATGTAAGGCATTCTCTCATAATTGCTTTATTCGAAAGCAGTCATTCCTTCCCGTGTTAAGTGCTTTTAGTACCTATACTATTTTGAGCGGCGAACGACAGACATCTATTTGATTTTGATTGCGAAACATAATGTTCCGGGAGCCGGTCACCTTTTTGGTAATCAATTAATATACTTTTTATACTTCGTGAGCGGCTTTATTTTAACGAGACGCCAAACTTTTGCTCTGCAAAAATTTTCGCAAATGGGTCCTACAGGGTGCGCAGGGGTAAAACACGTTGATGTGGTAATTACAAAAAATTGATTAATATCACTTAATTTTTTAGCTAACTGTTAAGTTTTTTTGTAAGTAATTCAAAATAACATTTGTCCTACAACAAAAATGAGTCCATCAAGAGTGTCCCCATCTGAAGACATGTAGGTTTAACAGTAACAAAAATAATGAATATCGAGCTGATTTTTTTTCTGTAGCTTAGGTTAAGCGGTTCTCAACCACCGGTGTCGCAAGTGACTGTCAGCTGTGTCGCGAGATTTACCATATTTTTATGTTATCCTTTTATACCTGTCGAATTTTTGAAAAAAGAAAATATATCCATTTGCGTTATCAATAGTTGCATAAATTTCAGCCGGAACACGCCGGAATGCAGTACCGCCACCTCACAGAAATTTTTTTGCACAATGTTTTTTATAAATCAATAATGACTCTTGAAAGAGCAAAAATAGTGTTAAACTGCTGTTTTCAGGGGTAGATTTTCAAATATTATCCCGGAGTACGCTCCCCTCACTTGCCCCCCCCCCCCGGGGCTTCAAACATTACATAGATATAGAGGTGTCGCAAATTTCTAAGAAGTATTTTTGTGCGTCACCGAGTTAAAAAGGTTGAGAACCGCTAGCCCTTAGTAAATATTTGCCTACTATCGGAGTAAAAATGCAAGGCCTCTGACTTTAGAAGCTTGTATCTCAGTAATTAGCAATCATAATTTAATGAAATAAAGTGCACTTAAAAAACCATTTATTTCTACAAAAAGGTGTACAGTTTTAGATTTTTACAATACATCGTTAATTTTCTGTATCAGTGTATGTGCGAAAAAGCGCTAATTATGGCTCAAATCGCACAAGCGCTCCACTTTAAAAATTAATTACGGCTATATTAGTGAAACTGAGTGGTAGATACTTATATGTTTCAAAAATGTATACTTTTTTGTCGATGTGATATGCTTTTCAGGCCAATTGGTTTATTAGTCTTAAAGCTATAATGAAAAAACGACATCTTGTGTAACTCAGTACCTGAACGTTCGATATTAATAATATTGACAGTAACATAACAAGGGTAAAGCAATTATATTGTGGTCTAACACTATTCACAAAAATAATGTCATTATTCATTATACATCGTTTTTTTTTAAAAGAAATTTTGAAAAAAGGATGGTTGCTTCGGTTGGAGAGGTGGAGCGCAGCGCGCGGGGTAGCTGTTGTCGTACACTATTGCTATAAAGCGCATGGTTTTGTACAATGCAAAAGAATAATCATATTGTTGTGGGTTGCCGCTCGCTGCTTACGATGTGGTAGATTACCTCTCGCGGGAATATGTGCGTCTTTCTTTCGCGATAAACATAACATTTACTTTGAATTACAAGAAAACAAATTTTATTTTCAATAAGGGAATAATGCAGTTGGATTTCAATAATACAGATTTAGCATTTAAAACAAGAATTTTTTCTTTAACTTCCATATATTGCGAAATAGCACATTTTCGGTTAGGGCTTACAAAACCAGTTAATTATATGAATAATCAATATTTATTGGCTGTCGACTTTTCAGAAGTATGTGTGCTACAACATTTGTAAATTTGGTAACAATTTATGAAACAATGACAATTTTATGATAAGTTAAATCTGACCGTCAGCCAGGAAAATACTAAATACAGCGTTTTTATTGCTGTTAATTAAAATAAAAGTTAAACAACTGATTCTACCATTTTGATTTTTACACATATTAAACATATATAAATGACTAATGTACTGCCCAAAAATGAAGAAATTTCACCCTTCAGTTTTTTCGTTATGACCACTTAAAGTCAGAGGCCTTGCATTTTTACTCCGATAGTAATTAAATGCCCACTTTGTCCCACAAATTAATTGGACCGTTTTCCCATTATATTCATCCATTTTTTGTCATTTCCAAATCAAAGTGTTTTTCTCTGCACACCCCCGTAGGACCCATTTGTACCCAAAAGTATATTAATTGATTGCAAAAAAGGTGGCGGCTCCCGGACTATAAGGGAAGAACACATTTGAATTTTTACAATGTACCGGGATGTGGTTTGAAATTAGAGAGAGACGTGAATGAATTTGATTTAAAAGTATTCATCACATCTGTAAGATATGCCGAACCATCAACGATACAAGCACTTTTATGAAATCAAACGCTGCAAAAAAGCTGCAGCGAAAAAGACCGATTTCTTCAACGCATAGCAATTCTATCTTTGAACATCCGCAATTGATTATAAGAAATGATTTGCCGCATAATATGTACGAAAAATAGTGAAAGTATTATAATCCATCTTTATTTCCTGTAAGAAGTAGAACGTATTTTGAGAATACGTCTGAATTTATCAAACAATACCATTGATTATATACTTCGTGTATAATCAATGACAATACCTAAAAATAAATAGAACTCTAGCGCGTGTGGGAAAGATCTTTATCCATGGATACAATGTTGGTTGCCTAAGCCTCATTAGTTTAATTTTATGACATTTAGCATTTTGATTCAATTTTTTTTTAGTTTATAGTATCGTTTGGAGAACCTTCAGAACGGTTGGTGTTTCCTTATAAGCAAAGGTATCCACCTGAATGTTTTCTAAAAAACAGTAGATTATGAGTATCAATACCCTAGTTAGATAAAGGTAATGCAATAATGGTCAGACCCTCATCCATCGTAAACTATTAGGTAAGTTAAGTAATATGAAAATCTTGTAATAATTAACCAAATGCAACAACTTCTAAAGTGACTTTTTTATTGCTATTTTATTCTATTTAATTCTACCCAACAATTCGTTAACCTTTCACCGTTAAGTAACAACGTAGTCAGCCAACGATTATTTAAATGTCTGCAACATTTTATTACCTACATTAAAAGTACCTAATTACATTATTGTAACAGGTGAACAAAGTTTATTTATGGTGTGAAATACCTATTATAGCTGCTTTATAACGAAGAAGCACTGCACGCACTTCTTCATACCTTAATTTACATCATTGTGATTTATTAAAAGGGTTCTAATTACGAAATAAGACAAGGAAACACATGTAAAGAATGATAAGTAATCACGCACAATATTGCTTTTAGGTAGGTAATCTTCAATGGGCTCGGCAATGACAGTTACAAGGGTTTAGGCTTTAGGTTAATCGCACTTAAACTTAATTTTCAGGTGGCGCTTAACGTGAATTATTTATTAATGCGAATATTTCCAAGTGTTGATTTTGGGGTCACCAGAGTTCTTAGATAACTTATGTCTCATTTACTCTCATGTAATTGACCGTATATAGTAATAAACAAAATTAAAATTTCAAATTTAAATCTATGTAGGTATGTAACTTTAAAGTCATCATAGAATTCTCCACTATTTTTGTTACCATAGCTTATTAACCACTAAACAATTATTGTACCTACGATTATACGCAAATTTTGCAACCAAATTTAGAAAATTGTTATCTGTACAAGAGAAGAAAGTTATGTTTTTTTCGAAATAGTTATTTGTACAACTAGAGACGAAAGTTATGCATTTTCCAACTCTAGCCCAATGTTTAACACACGAGCGTAGCGAGTGCGTCAATTGAGCGAGAATTGAAAAAAACATTTTCTTCTCGTGTTTTACACAAAAATGTTTCTAAAACTGCATTATACTTAAAAAAGCATCCATGAAATTTGCATTTATAACATTAAGTTGTAACCAGTTTATTGAATTTATTTGTTTTTCTGCAATAGATAAGTGGCGTCGGTAATACTGTTTACTTTCATCACAAGTGACGAAAATGTAACTTTCCTCACTCATTTTACAAAAGAAAACACTATTTTCTAAGGCGTTTTAGAAAAAAATCTATCTACCTTAGAAGGTTTACTATGCTTATTTCATTATACACACACGTGTGATGAATAATACAGAAACGTAGGAACGTAGAACATTCTATTTAAAAAATAGAAAGACCGAAAAACATCCCAGGGACAAGCAATTATTATTGAGAATAAAATTTTATTTCAGATATGTTACCTTCTGTTCTGCTATAATTACATTTGCTATTCTTTCCTTCCACTACTTAAATGCTCCAAGCCAAGCACCTTTAGCAATACTGTTAAAATAACACCGAAAAGCAGCATCGATTTCTTCCTCTGAAAAAAGTTTCTTCCTCGTAAGTTCTTTTTTAGCCCAATGAACACCCAAAAGTCACGCATTGCCAGATCCAGTGAGTAGGGAGTAGATTAATCTTGTTTGCAGCCAAATACTATCAAGTTAGCTCTGCAGGATGCAGGGAAGGAGCATTATCGTGATTCCCTTCTTTGGCACTTTATTAAACACTTCCGGCAAACAGTGTTCGACGTGCCATTTAGCTGTGACAGTCTACTAAATTAGGTACGTCTAAAGAACACAGTGTACACTACTTTCTTCATTGCTCACTGCTTTCTGATTAGATTATTGTTAGGATCCAATCCCCAGTTGAGCTTCTATCACAGCAGCAATGTCGTCCTCTGTCACAGTCATAATGAGAGGGCCTGAGCCTTTTTGGTTCTGTTCTGTAGTTCTCCACGTCCATCTGTAAATAGTTGCCAAGGAAAAGGCCTGACCTTCGCAGTCATACTTTTATTTTCGACAATATAATGTATGTAATGATAATTTATAATTATATTTACAGAAAGCATACATAAAAAATATGTAATACTTCTTACATATAAGATTTTACATATAACGTACATAAATCTAATTATATAAATATGACAGCACATAAATTTCATGGGTAATATGTAATTATCTATATGTATATATTATATGAATTTCTGTATACAGAATATCCGTAAGTTTATATACTATTATGTAAAATATACGTAATCTGTGACATACGGTTTATATAACTTTATTAAAGAACACTTACATACTTGATAAAAAAGCATATGTAGGGGTATTTACTTCAATCTTATATAATATGTTGTATGTATATTTTATATGTGTGTTTGCTGGGTTACAACTCAAAAGAATAGTAGTTTACGTAACAAAAAGTCCCGAAAGTGATCTTTTACTGGACAAGTAGGCAAGGCGAGTCCTGCAAGCCTGCGAGTCCAGTAAAAGCCCTTTTGGGACGTATTACGTACAATATTTTTTTAAAAATCGGCCAGAAACGGGCAGAACGATTGACCATTCTAGGCCGGAAAGTAAAAATGAGTCCGGTAATGTAAAAATGAGTCCGGTAAAACTTTTACCGGACTATCACAATAACTTTCCGGCTCGGTCCGACAAAATGACATTTTCTGGCCTAAAAATAATCCGGAAAGTACTACTTTCTGGCCGATTAAAAAAAAATACTTACATTGGGGAAAATTGTTTACGCTACTTTAATGAAGGCATGTTTGAAATTCAAAATTATTAAGCCACATATTTTAATTTGTTAGAATCTATTTAAATTTTTTATTGTAAATTGTAATATATCGATACGATTAACACTAATGGTGGATTAATCAACAACAATTGAATAAAAATTGTCTCTATTAACTAACGTCCTTGCTTCCAGCTTTGCCTAGAAATTAAAGTTGTATAGTTTACTGCAATATGTAATTACATTGAACAGCATCGTCCTCATAGATCGTGGAGAAAATAATGAAATAGTTGCAAAAGCACGGATAGATTTATTGTATTTTCCCTCGAAGTTGTGAAAACGAAAACAATTTCTATGTATGGGTAGAATATTAGATGTAATGCTTTTTTTCATTCTCAGAATCTTCCAAAAGGCCTTCATCGTGAGACTACTTCACAAAATATTAAAACTGGTTAAGTAAATTTGTACGATACCTTTTTGAGAAACTTTTTAATTGTAAAAAAGACAGAAAGAGCTTTGATAAATTATAAATGACAGTAATTAACGTACAACTTTATAGTTAACTTGTTTAAAGTTACAAGTTTTCAAGTCTTTGACCGAGTTGACAGTTTAAATTAAAGATCCTTATCAACAGCTTGATTTTATTTCCTAATTTTAAACAAAACCCTTTGATTAATTTGATTAATGAGCCACTTTATAATGCTTTGCAATTTCTAATTATTGGGCTTTTAATATATTACTTTATATGTTGCAGGTACAGCATATCGGTGGGGAAGAAACATGCATACAAAATTTTTCCATATATAAGCGACACGGGAACGTATCCACCTGAAAGTTGCATATTTGGCCAGCTTATTAATTTAGGAACGCTTTTAAGTAAGTATGCATGTGTTGAAGTGTCAACTGCAGACATGCTTGCGGTTTACTTCTTGCCGCTTTATTAAAATCAATTTAAACTTTTGTAACGGTAAGTTTCTTATCTATAATACATGTCTACATATAACAATTTGATAGTTTACAAATGTCATCGGCAGATCTAATTAATTTACCTATTCATCTTGTCGCGACGTTTGCAATCGATACACTTTTTACTAATTTATAATTATATAATTACTAATTTATGAGAGTATAAGAACAGCATGGATTTCATCTTCAAAAACATCGAAGTGAACGTAGAGTTCAACAGATTATTACTTTACTAAATAAATGGAAGCAAGCTAATATTGAAGACTGGAACCACTTATTTGTCTTGGTCAAAAACTATGTGGTAGTCTAAAATAGATGAAATTCGCTTATTGGATAAGATGCAATGAGTTGGATATTTTTCCGACGAAATTGATGCATAAATAACAATTTTGACAAGTTTTGGTAAAATCCATCGAATGAAATTTCCTTATTTGGCACCGATCTAAACGGTTTTAGATATTTTATTAACGTACCTGATCCACAAATAACAATTTTGACATGTTTTAGTCAAATGCATTCGCATTGTAAGGGTGAACGCCGTCAAAGGGAAGGACTAAATATCAAAGTGCCTCTCATGCAACGAACATGTTACTATGGTCTTAAGTTTTATTATAGCAATACGCTTTTTCGTTCCCAAAACATAGCTGTCATAAGCTTCTTGTTTGGAAGAAGATTAGAAAATTTATTTGATCTGTTTGAAAATTGATATTAAGTAATTTTTGATCTTAACCATGTTTTCTGAGCCAGATTTTCTTGGAACGGAGTCTTCATCCCAGGTTACAATTTTGTTTAAAAAATCATTAATCTCCACAATGGAACTTTTAGTGCTGACCATGTGCCTTCTGTTAAGGATAATTCAGTAATGTAAAAACATACTGATCAAGTCAGTAAAGTTAAAATAATTGGGGTTGTAGTTAGAGATGGTTGTGTGTATAAATAAGTTCATGAAAGTTTTTCAAATAAAGTATTTCCAAAATAGTTTAACAGTTTAATAGGTTATGGGCCCAGAAGATTAAAGCGCTTTATAATATAAAAAAAACGTGTTGGTGTAACAGTCAACAAAAAAGTTAAAAAGGCTTTATCTACTTGGGTAATAAAAAATCACGTGTTGGTGTAACAATCAAACGGGAGGAATAAAACTTTAAAAAAGGATAGGTAAAATAAAATAAAATGAATCGATTGGACGAAGATCTAAAAAACGTGGAAATACTGAAGAATGGAGAAAATTTTGATCTATGGAAAAGGGAAATAGACATTATATTAAAATCAGAAGGATTATACAGTTTAGTGGATGGTACGGAAGAAGAGGAATTGAATGAATCTGCTGATGATAAACATGGTATACAGTTTAAAACTACTTAAAAATGAGATACCTGAAGTAATGGTCATTTCAAAGATTATGAATTCGATGCCTGAAAAATTTAATTATTTTCGAACTGCATGGGAATCCGCACCCGATAATAAAAAAACTTTGGACAATTTGATTAGTAGATTGCTAGATGAAGAAAATCGAATGAAGAGTGAAAACAGAAATGAACATGATAATGTAGCTATGAAAACAGATGCGAGAACATGCTGGTTATGCAAAAAGGTAGGACATATCTCTAGAGATTGTAGAACAAAAACATCTCGCGAGTATGATCGTAACAAGATTATAAAATGTGAAGTGTGCAAAAAAAACTAATCACAGTAGGTACAAAAAACTGTTACTTTAATAAAGACAAAGGTGAACCTGAAAATAAAGATACCAAGAAGATTGCCTTGTTGTCAGAAAATAAAAAACTACAGAAAACTTTGTCATGCAAAGATGAATACTGGGTTGTAGATACTGGCTCTACGTCTCACTTGACAAACAATAAAAATTTAATGGAAAATGTGTCCAAACATAAATTAGATATTGGAGTTGCAATGGAAAAAGTGAAATTGTCCGCAGAATTAGAAGGAACAGTAGAAACTGAACATTTTGTGCTAAGTAATGTTTATTTTGCATCAAACCTAAGTAAGAATTTACTTTCTGTTAATAGTATAACTGAAAATGATGGTGAAGTAGTTTTTGATAAATGTGGAGTTAAAATTTATAAAGAAAATAAACTTGTGTTACAAGGAAAAAAGAACCAGAGCAATGGATTATACATAGTAGACTTAGATTCAAGGGATGTCAATGTCAAAAATGTTGAAGCGAATTTAATCACAAAAAAACAGAAAATTATAATCTGGCATAAAAAACTTGGTCATTTAGGTGTCAATGATATGAAACGACTTCAAAGTATGGCAGACGGCATGGATGTTGACTTTAGTGAAGACATAAAATTTTGTGAAACCTGTGTAAAAGCAAAACAAGTAAGAAATGCCTTTAAAACGGAGCGTGAAAAAGCAAAACGTCCTTTGGAATTGGTTCATACAGATGTATGTGGACCATTTGAAGAGACTTGGGATGGTTTCAAATATTTTGCGACATTTCTCGATGACAATACACATTTTACGTCTATTAACCTGATAAAAGTTAAGAATGACGCGTTCTCCTCATTAAGAGAATTTGTTTATAGAGCACAAGCGAAATGGAACTTAAAAGTAAGTCGGATACGTTGTGACAATGGTGGCGAGTATAAAAGCAATGCCTTGAAAGAATGGACAAAATAGGAAGGAATTGAAATGGAGTATACAGTACTGTATACACCTCAACTCAATGGGAAGGCAGAGAGGCTTAATAGAACTCTTCTCAACAAGGTTAGGGCTTTATTAATTGACTCAACGCTCGATAATGAAATGTGGGGGGAAGCATTACTGGTAGCAGTATATTTACTACATAGAAGTCCAACAGCTGGTTTGTCAAAAACTCCTGCCGAATACTGGTTTCAACGCAGACCAGATTTGTCAAAATTACAAGAATTTGGTTCAGTAGCATATGCTAAAAATTTAAATATTACAAAAAAACTAGATGACAGAAGTTCCAAATATACAGTGCTCGCCAAAAAGTCGGCACCAAATGGATTTCTTTTTTATTTTTGATTTTTTTAAAAAACTTTTTACGGCAATAATTTGTGCTTGTCTGAAAACCTATTTAGTCCCTATCAGATATACCGAGTGATTTTCACTTAGCTAGAAAATGGCGTTTTTCGAAATTGTCTAAATTCAAAGTGTGCTATTTTTCGTAAATTAAGCAAGATTTCAATGAAATTTTTTCCTCGTCTGTCAGTTTTAGCTTACCGAACAATCTCAAGACCAGAAAAAAAATTTTTTTTCTTTAACTTCCGCTAAAACTAAATTTTTAATTTTTTGGACTATTTTGAAATTTTCACATGCCAAGACAAGATTTCAAAATTCAATTATACTTCGTTAAAATCGTTGAAGATTTATAATTGGAAAAAACATTAGAAATTGCTAATTATCCCTTTAGGTTTGTTATTTATTTACAGAAAAGTAATGTTGTTGCATAATCTTTACGTTTTTGGTGCAACATACTTTATGGAAGAAGAAGAAATATGTTTCAATGAAAATTAATATCTATTTACGTGGCTTCTAAAAACTCTAATTTATCCATGCTGATGAATTACTTTCACAAAAATCCTGTAAATGTTCTTTTACAGTTGCATAAACGAGGAGGTTTTTCTTTATTCAGTTTACATGTCAATTAAGTAGGCAGAATATGAGACGGCTGTGGATTGTTTTACTATTGACTGAATCATGTAAACTGAATAAAGAAAATTCTCCTTGTTTAGGCAGTTGTAAAAGAACATTTACTGGATTTTTGTGAAAGTAATTAATCGACAAGGGTAAATTAGAGTTTTTAGAAGCCACGTAAATAGATATTAATTTTCATTGAAAAATATTTCTCCCATAAAGTATGTTGCACCAAAAACGTAAAGATTATGCAACAATAATACTTTTCTGTAAATAAATAACAAACCTAAAGGAATAATTAGCAATTTCTATTGTTTTTCCCAATTATAAACCATTAACTTTTTAACGAAATCAAATTGAATTTTGAAATCTTGTCTTGGTATGTGAAAATTTGAAAATGTTGCAAAAAATTGAAACTTTAGTTTTAGCGGAAGTTAATGAAAAAAAAAATGTTTTCTGGCCTTGAGATTGTTCGGTAAGCTAAAACTGACAGACGATAAAAAAATCTCATTGAAATCTTGCTTAATTTACGAAAATTAGCACACTTTGAATTTACACAATTTCGAAAAACGCCATTTTCTAGCTAAGTGAAAATCACTCGGTATATCTGATAGGGGCTAAATAGGTTTTCAGACTAGCACAAATTATTGCCGTAAAAAGTTTTTTAAAAAAATCAAAAATAAAAAAAAATCCATTTGGTGCCGACTTTTTGGCGAGCACTGTATATTCATAGGATATGGCATAAACTGTTACCGTTTATGGGATTGTACTGGAAGGAAAGTGATTCTCTCTCGTGATGTGATTTTTGACTATGTAATGAAAGAAAATGCAGATCTATATATGAGATTAGAATGCAGCGATGGTGAAGAAGTAGAAGAAAATTTAAAGGTACAAGATGAATTTTTGGGAAATGAACATCTAAACCAAGGTGAAATTCAAGAAGACCAACATTTAGGTGATGATGAAACGACAAGTTGTGCCAACCAAAGAGAAGAACAACCTGTAACTGAAGAGATACGAACAAGAAGTGGAAGAGTTAGTAAACGACCAGACTATTTGCAAGAATTTATAATGTTGACTTATGAAGAAGCACTAAAAGGTGACGATAGAGATAAGTGGCTGAAAGCAATTGAGGCTGAAAAAGAATCATTAATCAAAAATGATACCTGGGAGATAGTTGAGAGATCAGAAGCAAGTAATTTAAAGGTTTTGAAAAATAAATGGATATTTAAAATCAAGGATGAAGGAATCTACAAAGCTAGGTTAGTAGTTTGTGGATATGGCCAAGAGTATGGAATAAATTATACAGAAACATTTAGTCCTGTTATGAGTACAACCTCTTTGCGTGTACTAATAGCAATTGCTGCGGCAAGGAAATTGAAAATGATTAGTTTTGATGTAAAAACTGCATTTCTAAATGGAGAAATTAATGAAACAATTTATATGGAATTACCCAATGGCATGAAAATTGACAATAAAATATGTAAACTAAAAAAATCACTTTATGGTTTAAAACAAGCACCATTAAATTGGAATGAATGCTTTACTCGATTCTTGAAAAAGTATGGTTTAATGGAATGTGCAGCAGAGTTCCTGCACTGTTCCTGCACATAAAACTGAATTTTTTAAACGTTCTTTCTCTTACAGCATCGTAAGTTTATATAATTTGTTACCTCTGCATTTCAAAAATAGCTCTAAATTATCATTTAAAGTCAATGTTGAGTCGTGGTTGTCTGAAAGCAACATCTAGTTTTAAATCCCTCGCAAATGTTCTGTTGGTTCATTGATTACTGTCACCTACATACTTGTATGTTTTTTATTTGCTGCTTATTCTTGGATGTAATTTATTTTTCGTATTCTGCTTTCATTGTCATTTATTAGTTCTCGTTCTTCATTTTTCATTTCATGTTCTTGAATGCGGTAACGTGGAAGAGCAGAAGGTTCCACCAAGGGAACATTCTGAACGTCATCGCGTTTCCAAATCTATTTGTATGTTCTTACTTTTAGCAATATGCGGTTTTTTTTTTTCTTGTAAGATTTGGAAATAAAAGTTATTATTATTATAAAAAGTCTTGTGTATTTAAGAATAAAATGTCGACGGTGATATTGGGGATATATGTGGATGATGGAATACTGGTGGGATCTGATGAAAAAGAAATGAAAAGATTTACTGAAGCATTAGTTAAGGAGTTCGAAGTTAAAGTAAGTGAGAAATTTAATCGATTTTTAGGTCTAGAAATCTTAGGTAGTGAAAATGGATGCATGATTAAACAAACAGATTACTTGGAAAATATGCTTCTTAAATATGGTATGCAGAATTCTAAGCCAAAACCTACACCAATAGAGAAGTCTAATGAAATCTTAGAAGAAGTAAGTGAAATGGATAAAGATTTTCCTTATAGAAAGATTATTGGTAGCTTGTTGTTTGCATCAAATCGAACTCGACCGGATATAGCATTTGCAGTGAACTATGAAAGTAGACATGTGGGCAAAGTAAATGCTGTGGATATACAAAATGTGAAACGGACATTAAGGTATTTGAACGGAACTTTAAATTATGGCTTGAAATACTATGCAGATAGTGATGTAAATTTTTTGGAAGCATATAGTGACTCTGATTATGCTGAAGATATTGAAACTAGACGAAGTACAACAGGTTATATAATCATGTATTGTGGAGGACCAATTGCATGGTGTTCAAGAAGACAAGCAATTGTGTCTACATCAGTATGCGAAGCAGAATATATTGCTGCTGCAGAGTGTGTGAAAGAACTAATGTTTTTGAAATCTCTAGTGAGTGAACTTACGGATGAAGTTGTGCGTGTAGAACTCAATGTGGACAACCAAAGCGCAATTAGTTTAGCAAAAAATGGGATAATGAACAAGCGTAGTAAACAGATTGATGTAAAATACAAGTATAGGTAAGTATATCTGAAAAAATTAAAAATAAGGAAATTAAAATTCAATATGTGCTAGCAGATGTATTTACTAAAGCTTTATCCCATATTAAATTTAAGAGATGTGTTGAACAATTGCTGAATTAGGGAGGAATGTTAAGGATAATTCAGTAATGTAAAAACATACTGATCAAGTCAGTAAAGTTAAAATAATTGGTGTTGTAGTTAGAGATGGTTGTGTGTATAAATAAGTTCATGAAAGTTTTTCAAATAAAGTATTTCCAAAATAGTTTAACAGTTTAACACCTTCAACTTCGTTTTTCCCATTTTACTATAATCGAGATTATCCAATACGGTAAAATTCTAGAAAGTGTTTATGAAAGCTGATAAATTGTAATTGACGGAAATTTCTAATTTCTATTGTTTATTTAATGCGTTACTTTGTGTCATATTTTACTCGACCCTTATCAAAAATAGCCCTCGTATTTAAAACAGTACACGCACGGTAACAAAATGGGATGGTGACACTTTTCGAAAGGCTTCAATTACTTAGGTGGATTCCAAAAAATGACACATGTTTATTGCTTACCATTTCTTCTCAAATAAGTACCTACATTTACCAAGCTTATTGAATTGGAAATGAAATCAAAAGTTGAAGTTTGTTTGAAAAATCTTCTTGTATTTTAATTGCTTCTGATCAGAAGTGGACTTTCCACGCAATGACTTAGAAACATGCGCTAATTAGTAGTGGTAAATTAATACTCAAAGCAGGTCATGAGTTCTTGATAGTACCACCAAGAGAAAGAAGATGATATGAATTCAAATACCTAAGGCTTCGCGCCAACCAGAAAAACAGTGAGAATATTGGCGTTTAATTTAGCAAAAAGCATGGGACTAACTGGCAGATTTAATGAAGAAAAAAGAGTGCTGGTAATGATTGGCTCCAGTTATTTTTAAAAAGAAACCCGAGTCTGTCTGTTAGAAAAGCAGAAGGTGTATCTTTAGCCCGAGTTGAAGGAATGAATAAAATTGAGGTAGAAAAATATTTTGAACTACTGACGACTATCTTAATAGATAATAACCTATAGTTCGGCCGCTGGATCTTTACCGATGTATGTTCACATACAACGACGTGGGTATCTGTCATTCGACTACTTCATTACTAAAAACAAACAAGGACAAACTGACTGAGATTTGCAGTTTGTCTTTGTTTATTTTTGGTAATAAAGTAGTCGAATGACAGATACGCACGTCGTTGTATGTGAACATATAGATCGGTAAAGATCCAGCGGCCGAACTATACTTAATAGTCCCTAAAGATATTCAACATGGGTGAGTTGGGTCTCCAATTAAATAATGATCCAGGAAAGGTATTGGCGGCAAAAGGTAGTAAGGACGTTCACGTTTTAAAAGCTCAGGAATGAGGTGAAACTATAACTGTAGTTGCATGCTGCAATGCAGAAGGAAACTTTCTGCCACCATACTGCATTTTTAAAGGTGTTCATAAGCAACAAATTTGGGAGGAGAATATGTCACCAGGAGCTGTTATTAAAATGAGAAGGGAATCATTTATCTCTACAGCCAACCAAAGTTCCTGAACATGCATTCATCTCATCCGTAAGGTCCAGTGTTTGTGATACAGAAGCAAATATTTCCAGGAGACCAACTTCACTCGTTCATCACCCATCATTTTCATTTTTCACCAACACAGTAATCGATCCTAATGATCTTTCGACACCTGGCCCATCTACTAGTTTGGACAATACCTACACCAACAAAAAGTTGGGACCATATTTCGCCAGTGGCAATCATAACGGTTTCTGATAAATCGAAAAGAAGGAAGCAGTCTGCTCAGAACCTAACTACGTCTGCGTATATCGCCGAAAAGAATTTGAAAAGGGACAAAAAAGAGGAAGCTGAAAAAAAGAAACAAACAAAAAAGATAATTTCGTCAAACAAAAATTTGTCTTCCAACGTTAAATTAAATGCTGCAAAACGTCGAATAGTGCCTCACGATTCTTCTTAAGAAAGTGAAGATGGTTACTTCTTGAACGACTCGAGTGATAACGAAGATTTGGATTCAAATGAGTGTGTTGGGTGTATGGAAAAGTTCGAAGAAACACAATCTTTAGACGACTGGATTCAGTGAATAAAGTGTAATAGGTGACTCCATGATAACTGCACTCCATTTAAAAATTATCGCATGTTATGTGGCAAGAAAGTCGCCATGTAAAACATTTTTTGCTTTAGTTTACATAGAAATATCATAAGCCATCTCTCCCTTACATGGTGCGTCGTCTCACCCAAGCGTTACATGAGAGAGTGCCAAATGCAGGGTTTTCTTAATTTTCGTTTATTGAGAATATATTTTTGTTATTTTGATTCTCATAGTATTTAGTAAACTTTTCATATTATAACTGTTACATTACTTTTTCCCTAACAAATAAAAAATACCCATTAATAAAAAATTTTTGGAAACGTGCATCGTCTGTCCCTGGTTTACCTTATTCTCTAACCACAGTACCCTGTAACAATAGATTCACTAGGCTGACTTAAGGCACAAGTTTGAGCTAGTGTAGAAAGCATTTCCACACAAACACACAATTACCATTAACTACCCCCATTTTCAACGTTGGCCGTAACAGTAGGTAAATGGCGTGTTAATAACCTATATGAACACTAGCACAAGAAAACTCTTTGAAATATTAAAGCTGAAAGTTTATACTAAATCTTTAAAGCACGAAACCATATTACTTATTACTGGACTATTTTCTCTTCTATACTTCAGAAAGGTCAGTAATTTTGAGAGACCTGAAAACTAAATGATCAAGAAAATTAACTTAACTTTGTGGTTCTTGTTAAGATCAAAAATCCTACAAGGTAAACCTAAGCCATCATTGGAAGCAAACGAGTTTTTTTGATACTCCAATGTTTACATAAAATTTTAAGAACATTAATACTTAAGAGATCCAACCAGACAAGTGCGAGAAGTCTCGTAAATTCTTGTATGTACCTATATTTTTTTGTTGTTTAGGCTTCCACGAGTTGAATTATTTAAATTATTATTCATGTCTGGATTTTCTCGTGTAATATTTTTAAATAACGTTCTACGTTTCGGGAACTACTTCGTTCTCTTTTTCAAGATAAATGTCAGTAATGAAACATGCCATCTAATTTTTAATAATTGATGTATCGATGCGTGTTCTACTTCGTGTCATGGGTCCCTTAAATGTTATATTTTTTTTCGTATACATAATAAGATGGAATATTTGGAAAATGATGTGCAGTATGAAGCAAGATACGGATAAAATATGGCGAAAAGAAGGCAAAAAGTGCAGTAATTATTGCCAAACTGTTTCTGTGAATAAAGTTATAAAAACAATGTTGTGATGCACGCATGGCATTTTAAAGGAACATATCAATTATTATTAAGTTCATTCAGTGCAAATGCGCTATTTTTTTATATGACAACCACCTATTCTATATTAACACAACAGTGTGTTAGTATTGAATGAAAATCAAGAAAAATACGAGGTGCTGTTAGTGCTAATAAGACAATTTTCAATCAATCGATCAAAAAACGTTTATTGTGGAAAACCCACAAAAGGTAGAAGTTCAACTTAAAGTTGGTCTTCCACTCTACCTTACAAGAACAATAAATAAAATATAAATTCTTATGTGAAAAGAGATTACATTATAAAAAAGAGGAAAGTAAACAACAATTTGAAAATGAATGGGGTGGATATAGTTATAACGAATACGAAATTCAGATTACGTTCCATATTTCGAATATAATTAATTTTCAAGTTGCTTTGAGATCACTGAAATTGGTTAAATGATAAACTAATTTGCAATTTATAACTCCACATAAACGTAATATAAAGCTTAATTTTCAGTTTGAGATAATTTAATTATATTTAAAACAGTATTCATTCTGTAAGACATAATTAAATTCTGATTCTTTTAGTGCTGCTTAATATGTATCTGCGATATCGACAAGTGGATTTAATTATTCAGTTACACGACATTGACTGTTCTAAGTCAAATAAGATAGCTATGTGGTTTGCTGGTATTGGATGTTTGGGCATGAGTATTGTCGCAAATTTTCAAAAAATGAACATGCGAGGAATACACTTCCTTGGGGCCGACATGGTTCTTGGTGGAGGAGTCGTGTACACTGTTGTTCAAGTAAGTCAACTAATTTTAAAGGCTTTTGTGGTTTTTGCTATATTAATTGTTGCACTAAATTTTTCTAATCCTTTTCCACTTTTCACCCTTTTTGAACATCTTTGGTACTTACATTAGTTTAGTCATACCGGACTTATGTACATTCCCAACTTCAGCTGTGACACGACAATTTTTTTGGTACACAACACACTTCCACATTGTCTTATAATATGAATTTTTAGGAATTGCATAGGTACTTTATGGCATTTTGGACAAGTTCTGTCATACACCCCACTTTATTTGTAATGTTATTGCAACAGGGTTCCCTATGGATCGCTTAATAAAATACAGGACCTACTACTGTCGAAAGAGCGCGACCCATTTTCTCTTTAGCAATGCCATATTTGCAACAATATCGAAGGTATAACAAAATAAGACATTTTTTATTTTATTTAAATTTCATAACCAAATCGAATTTGGGTTGCTTAAGAAAACTAAAGACACTCCAGGGGCGCCGGAAGAAAATTTGTTAGGGGGGGGGGGGCCTTACATTTTTTCAAGTAGAAATTAGAATGCTTGAAAATTTTTACCTATTTTTAAATTAGTAACTCAATAGGCTACGCAGAGTCACCGATGGGATAGAACATTATATTCCAAAAGTGGTTATATTGTGAGCTTTTAACATTTTCTAAAATGGATTTACGCGTTTTATGAAATTCCAGGGGGGGGGGGCCTACCTTGCCCTTTAGTAGCGGCGCCCATGAGACACTCTGAAGCTTGGTACATCCTGAATCAATAGTAATGCAAAGAAGTGTACATACAACAGTATTTGGAGGTTATGCCAATATTGCTGCAACAAATAGGTACATTATTTTGACATTCATAGCGGACCTAAGGTTTATGTGGTCTCTGATTAGGTTAAAATTGACAATTTCCTATTAGCTAACATTCAGTTAGTACATAAAACGTTGATATTTTGAGAAATTGTAGGTGACAATTTGGCAATCTTTTTCTTGCCTTGACATTTTCAAATGTAGATTAATTCTTTCGCATTCTCCTATGAAATATGAAAGGATACGTGTTTCTGGTAGGAGATAAATTTGACCAGACGAGAGATTTACATTAAATTTCTAATCAAACATAAAAATTTGTCAATTCGCTTATGTATTTTGATCTACAAAAGCAAATACCGTAAGATATTAATTGCAGCGCGCTTCTGAGAAACTAAATAAATAAGTTAATGAATAGACTGCCAAAATAAGAGAACTTAACTTTGAAATGCTAATTTCGGAAGAATATGAATATTTATAAGGAAGTAAATTTACAGCCGGATATGATAAAGATTCTCTAATTGCCAAATTGCTTCAGAAGATGGCAATCTTTGTAAATACGAATTTTTGTAGTAGGAGGATTTTTAATTCGAAATTTGGTGAAATTAACTTTTGATTAGCTGAAACTGAAATTCAATTGCAACTGAGATTGCAAACAAAGTAAACAAGTAATAGTTATGTTGTAAAGGAATATTAGTACGCAAGTATGAGTCTGAAAACATAAAGCAATAAATACTAGGGGTTTGAGACGGTTCCGGATCCAAAACAAGATCCGGTATGGATCCGGATCTTCTCCGGATCTCCAGCTACGACATATCCGGATCCGGATTTCTCCGGATCTCATACACAATTCGGATCCTTAAGATCCGGATACGCCTATCCGGATCCGAAATTCGATCACACGTGAATTCTGTTGTTGATGTATGGAATGAACTTTGTGATTCTTTGTCATACCTATAAAATTTATCCATCGGAATCTTAAAATGGAGGAATCTGGATCAGTAAATGAAATTTATTGTAGCCTAGTATAATCTCCTCCACGAGATATTGCCGTAATTAAACGTTTTGCTACTTTTTCTCGCTTATGGTGGCACAAATTTTGTAATAATGCTTTATACTTAGTGCCACAATTGTACCGTATGATCTTAAAAACTTTAGCGGGATAGATCGTGCCAACTTCGCATACCTATGATAGTACAACCACATTTGTGCCGTCATTAGTGTCAGAAGTTAGGTAGCGCGGCCAGATTACGGCCAGATTTCAAGAACGTCTTGTTTTGCTAACCATTTATTTTTTAAGCATCATCATCAGGATCGTAGTTTTTCATATGAAAAATGTATTGTTGTCGGTGCACTGTTCATGCGTTGAGTGAAAAGTATAAAGAGGCGAAACTATAATGCAAAATTGCGTACCAGCTATTGCTGTGTCACTCTTACTCGTATCGGTACTGAACCGTCGAGTGAGTCAAATATCAGACCCAACTCTCAGACCCATCAGGAGCGACGTTAAAACGACTGTAGTATCGCCTCTTTATAACTTTTCACTCAACGGTTCATGACTCCAGTGCGCGCATCTTGTACACTTGATCCATGTTTCGCCTGGAAGTGGGTTTGAATGAGGTTTCCAGCATATTAAACACAGAACGTCTTCTTTATCAGAGCTTGATTGGGCTTGCTGTTCCATTTTTTGGCTTGTTTTTTATTCTTAGGTTGCTTGTTATAGGCATTACCAAATGAGTGTTCCTTTAGAGCTGACTGGCGTAGCTTTGCTAGACGCGTCTTTTCTTCAGCTGAAAGTTCGTCTTTGTTTGGGGTGCATTTCCTGCCTTTGTTTGTAAGTTGACAGCTTTCTGCTTTTGGGATTTTAATATTATTTTTAACGGCAATTTCATACACTACCACTCTCACTTCTTTAGTTGAAGGCCCAAAATACATTTTCAAACATTCTAAGTATTGAACAAGATCCTGTTCAGTGTTATCAGGTAAAGTTTGGCGGCTAAGGACGAAATCAATATTAGGCAATGGATCTGCAGCACCTTGACAACAAAAATATACCTTTTTTACGTAAATTTTTCTACCTTACTTCTGTCTTTCATTTTTTGCAAAACCTTTGTAGATTCATGAAGTTTATGCCATATTCAGAAGCCCCAGTTCGCTATTTTCCAAAACTTCTGTCACAGCTGTAACAAATATGTCTTGCAGTATGTTTCCGCCTTAGAATATAAATGAACTGCAGAAACGCTTGTTTACATTGGTTTGTGAAGCCAGGACAAGGATAGCGTAATTGCAGTCTATTTATTGTAGTTTGCAATGCAATGTTGTCCAATTGTCAACATCACAACTAATATAGTAATTATTAAAGTCTATCATATCTATAATATTATGTGTTATTGAAAATGATAAACTAAAATCGACTAATGCGAGTATTAAATGTGTACACTCTCTCGTCAGTGTTGGCGTCATATTTTAATAACGTTCGTATATGGAAAGGCGTATCTGTACCTTTTTATAATTTAAGGTTTCCGCGGTCAGTATTTCCTTTAAAGGTTCTCATAGCTCTTCTATAAATGCATAAGTACAAACAAATCATTGTTTATAAAAAAAATTTATAAATGGGTACTCACTTTGAATTTTAATAAATTTGGCAATTTGGGATTAGTTGTTACAGTCTTAGTATTTAACCTAAGGTTACAGTAACAATTAACCCCAAACGTCCATTTTACGTTCAAAGTATTGCAACAAAAAAACCTCAAATTTTACGACAACTAGATACATAATAAAATATACTCTATCAATTTACTACCTTCCATAAAAAACACACAAATGTTGCGGTTAACAAACGGCCGTAGTAAAACCAAATGTTAAAATAAATAAAATTGGTGAAGGCTGTGAAAAACCACAAAAGCACATTTACGCACACACGCATCAACCGATGGCGTCTACACTCTATACTACAACCACAGTATGGTGTTTATTCGCTGAATTCCAATGGTACTATCAACCAACCCCTGTAACAACTAACCCCAATCTCCCCTACTTCAGAAATATTATAATTCACATTTAAATATTTATTCCTTCATTTAGCTATAATAGAAGTTCACGATATACAGGGTGGTTTGGCTTGCAATGTACAGACGATATTTCCTAAAGTAATAACAATAGGAAAAACCATTGAAATTGAAAGTTATTGAGTATTACGTATTCTATATTCTAGGGCAAACAAAAATTTTTTGTTGAGCCATTTTTGGTGAACATGAATGCTGATGTAGAATATTCATGCACGGCAGACCTAATCAAAATACATTATTGTAAGTTCTTCTTGTATGTGTTCTTGTATAATTTGGGTAAATTTACAGTTGTTTATGCGATTTAATAATTAATATTGTAGTGCTGTACGTTCAGTTTTATTATTACTCAAAAAACCACAAGAAAGAATAGATAGAAAAAAATTTTGTTGATAAGTCGACCATGTTTAGTTTGTACAACGCTGTCCTTATGTAGTAGTAAGTTTTTTGTGGTTTTTAAAAAATCAAGTAACTTTGATTGTATTTACGTTTTAGTCTTTTGCCTGATGATGTGGTGTAAGCATAGACCACGAAACCGGTAGCAAATAATTAAATAAAAAGATTGTGGAAAGTCAGACCTTCATTTACCCTCTCCTGGTGAGGTTTTAATAATAATGGACCCACATGGTGTTATATTGAAGTCGTTTAAATCAACTTATTATGTTTTTGTTACTTAAAACATGAAAAATTTGTTGACAAATGATGTGCCATTTTGTTTTTATAGCATCCTATGTTAATGAAATCAAATATTTCTTCTATTGCTATTTAAATAAATTCATGTCAAAATTTGAAATTTACACATTGTTGAATTCAGAAAAATTTTCTCTTTTTGAAATTATAAAAGAAATTTTTGTTGCTATTTTGAAAAAAAATTTTGTTTTTCACCAAAAATGGCTCAACAAAAAAAATGTTTTTTTGCCCTAGAATATCGAATACGTAATACTCAATAACTTTCAATTTAAATGTTTTTCCTAATGTTAGTAGTTTAAGAAATATCGTCTGGACATTGCAAGCCAAACCACCCTGTATAGTAATTTACCTAATCTTCATCAATCATCTACATCTTATACAATATACATCCTTGCCATATTTAATTAATTCCTATTTATTCATAGGTTAGATTAATTGATTTTCAAGTAAGCGAATTCGATGGTTACTTTTTACTCATTTGGTTACATTTTAAAATGCTGTAATACTTTTAACTTTAACTTCACTTTTTGAGCATTCATGTTGTTCTAAAACTACAATACTTAATAAGAGTTTATTTGGTGTTGGTGTATACCTATTACATAACTCTAAGTGCTTTGTAGCTTGATAAAAGTTTTATTCGAAATTCAAAATATATGAACGTCCGCTACATAACAGGTAATTATTATATGGACTTATTGGTTCCCCAAATTATTTTACAACTCACATCAACGATATTAGTTTTAATCATATACTTCAATCTGAAAACCTAGAACTCACACTTTTGCCATGGAATGTTATCAATACATATTATTATTCCCCCTCATACCTACATTGTATTTGAAATGCATAAATTATAATTTATACAAGAAATATATTCCTGGTACAATACCTACTCAACGTAAATTATATTGATGTAGGGACGTAAAAATAAAACGCCGCACCAGAGTACGTAGGTACAGTACGTACAGCAAATTATCATCATTTAGATGCTTAATTAACTCAACGAAAAGAACCAGTATTGCTCATAATTAAAAAATTGCTTGTTAAATTTTCATCCATTTTGTTCGTAAAAGCAAAAGGTTTTACATTTAATTTAATTAACTATAATAAAATGACAAAGAAGCAAATTCCATCCCAACCCCTTTGTCGATACTCCTAGAGCCGCTTTTGCAATTTTCCGTTATGCACACGCTTTTGTGTTATTTTCAATTACAGCAACTTTCAACGTGGAATAAAAACAAGAAAACACTTTCAAAATAATGTGAGATTTAACTGAATGAATTTTTAGGCTCAAATATCTTATGCATTTCGTAATTTGGAAACAAAGCCGAATTCCTGCGGAATCACAAAGAAGACTGTAATAGCGAGAATTATTATAAGCGTAACTTGTGTGATACTATTTTTTTTATTAGTCGGGTTTGGTTATGCATCCGAAAAGGATTTCGAAGGTAAGTTAATTAATTTTAAAGTTGTTAATAACCGTGTTGTTGTGTAGGTGACTTGATATGGTGGACACCTGACGATTCCGGATATGTAAGTCATGTGATCGCTACCATTTCTGAGTGGATAATTATTATTTTAATATCAATATTTATACTGACGTATACCACAGAGTTTCAAGAGATCAAGTTTACTGGAATAGGATTTACGTTTGAATGATTTATTATTTGTATTTTTAAATATCAATTTATTGACAATCATATGTATATGTGTAAAGTTGTAAGACATGAATGAACAATTTCTTTACGTTAGGTCCCCATCGGCCATAGTTCTAATATAAGCATTACCTATACCTTATCATAGCCAGTTGATTTCTTCCACCCGAAGGCAGCAATGCATAGAAGACTGTATGTTACGAATGGGTAACACATTATGAATAGGAGAACTTTCTTTTATGATAGAATATCTTTCAGGAAGGGCAAATCCTATGACGAAGGAGTTTATGCGACGAAAGTTCATAATTTCTGAAGAAATTGGGATTTAGTTAAGACCAAAAAGCAGACAGTAAATAATGGGGGAGGGGGGGGGGGGTACGGATACGGAAGGAAACAGCCTAAGTTAATGAGCCTACGTGTAATTATAATTATACACTGTGTTCATTTTAAAACTTACCACCCCTGTAACTTAAAAACCACAATAACTTTCAACATTCGCGGGGGCACGTCGATTTTTATTTTAGGGGGAACGTTTTTGACAGTCAAGTGGTCTTGATATGTTCATCCCTTTAACCCCTAGCAACCCCAATTTTAAAATCTCAAATGCAACTACCCCACTTGTTATACATCATTTGAAAGCCCCTTTCAATACCAATACAACAGTGTATTCCATTTGAAAATTGGGTGAGATTTGATAAAGTTATGGGTCAACAACCAATCATTGTATGTATTTCGTTTGGCATTGCATACTGATCCAGATTCTTTAAACTTTTGCACAAGTTGTAACACGTAAACATGCGAAATATTTTTATTTGGATGCCTCTCGTTAAATATTTGCGCTGTCTGTCGTGCACATTCATTACTAGCACCGTCAAAAAAAATAAAAAATAAAAAATAAAAATAAAAAAAATTAAATCTCACCCAATTTTCAAATAGAATACACTGTTGCATTGGTATTGAAAGGGGCTTTCAAATGATGTATAACAAGTGGGGTAGTTGCATTTGAGATTTTAAAATTGGGGTTGCTAGGGGTTAGAGGGATGAACATATCAAGACCACTTGACTGTCAAAAACGTTCCCCCCTAAAATAAAAATCGACGTGTCCCCGCGAATGTTGAAAGTTATTGCGGTTTTTAAGTTACAGGGGTGGTAAGTTTTAAAATGAACACAGTGTATATGTATTTATAATTAATAATTACAACAATTATGATAATGTAAAATAATGTAAGTAATTAAGTTAATGGTCGGTGTAAAGGTGCCCATCACTTATGAACAGTAACTCGTGAAAATACAGCATTGCCATCTGCCAC
Source organism: Pyrocoelia pectoralis (assembly GCA_036250285.1). Lineage (NCBI taxonomy): Eukaryota > Metazoa > Arthropoda > Insecta > Coleoptera > Lampyridae > Pyrocoelia > Pyrocoelia pectoralis. The sequence continues at coordinate 69,897,553 of CM070074.1, forward strand.
TATGTCCAGCTGTCGTGTTGCAGGCAACTGCTTGCACGGGGTTCGCCGATATTATGTGTTTGATGTAAGCAAACCATGTCAATAAACTATGCACGGATCTGGAGTGTTCAGGTTTATGCGAGGAGTCTTGCTTTACCGTCCGAACGAAGAGAAGACAACCTCAGTAGATGTCCTAAATGCCGAGAATCAGAAGGCCGGACCTAAGGTATGCGTGGCTGAATAATTGACCAGCAGTTACCGAATACAACCTAGTAGCACCGGGCACCACTGCGAACTCTTACGAAAGTGAAACAAGAAGAAACTAATAAAACAATGAGCCAACCAACCACTTTAGGTACAGTTATGGTACTGGGGAGATTAGAAAATATTCTGGGGTAGCGTGCCGCAATTTGAGAAAGGTAAAGCAGGGAGCAGAGGGCATTAGGCAACCGGACTATTCATTACTTAAATTGGGGAAATCAAAAGCCTTTCCTACTAAGGCTGTGTACTCCTAAGGGACCAAAAAGGGCACCGGAACATTCCATTAGGTCACTACAGGCGTCAAACGAATGTGCGAATGCTACGGTCACTTTATTTATTTAATTAAAAACATGACATAAACATTGTAACTATACAGGGTGGGCCATTGAAAAGAACACGTCTGTTTTGGGACACTTAGACCAGTTTCTTAACAAAACGCTCGGAGACGTCGATTTTCTATTTTTGGGGGACAACTTTTGATGTCAAATTTGACTTTGTCAGGTCAACCCCCTAGCCCCAGCAATCCCTAACTCAAGAATTTAAATAGAGAAAGGGAGTCGAGCGACCCCTCGTTTGAAGTTGAAGCGTCTTTTAATTGTCTATTCGACACTACAAATGAAAATTAGTTTTATTCAATTTTTTTTTCGCCTCGATGAAAATCACTCTCCAGATTAACTAAGGTGGGGGTGTTGTTTAGGAAAAATCCCGAAACACACCACCTTAGACCTTTTGAACGGCACATTTTGATGTCAAATTTAACCTTATCAGGTCAACCCCCTAACCCCAGCAACCCCTAACTCAAGAATTTAAATAGCGAAAGGGTGTCGAGCGACCCCTCATTTGAAGCGCCTTGTAATTCTCTATTAGACAGTATGGGGTCGCTCGACTCCCTTTCCCTATTTAAATTCTTGAGTTAGGGATTGCTGGGGCTAGGGGGTTGACCTGACATAGTCAAATTTGACATCAAAAGTTGTCCCCCAAAAATAGAAAATCGACGTCTCCGAGCGTTTTTTTAAGAAACTTGAGAAACGTGAGTGTCCCGAAACAGGCGTGTTACCTTTTCAATGGCCCACCCTGTATACCAGATTTAATACGGAAATTTCGTGACACTGGGTCCTTAGCCAATAGGAAACGTGTGGAAGAAAACCGCGTGCAAACTGAATTAGTGGAAACAGCAATTCTGAGTCACGTCTCTATAAATCCCACGAAAATTAGGCAATGAATAAGGTATTCAAGAACACCCATCCAACGTATTTTAAAACGTTACAACTTTCATCCTTACAAAATTAGTTTACTTCATGGAGCTCGCTGAAGGTGATTTTGATCGGTTTTTACAAGTTTTCGAGCAGATGAGCGAATTAAGTCGTGTTGATCCAGATATTCTTTTTAAAATTTCTTTTTCTCATAGATTTTCTCCCAACGGTGCCGATGATCGTCGTCACAATTGCCGATATTGGTCAGACTCAAATCCACGAGACACACATTCGATATTCCAAAAAAGTGAAGGTTTGGATACGTATTTATGGCAACCATATTGTTGGACTCGTGAAAATTTGATTGATGAAAATTTAAGTTTGTGAATTGGTAGAAGAAGACCCATAGCATGGTTGGCAAGATCGCAGATTTTTCCCCATTAGATTTCTTTTTGTGAAGTAAAGATTAAGTAAAGTTTGACGTATACATGCTGGTAAGTAATGTTGGACGACTGTCGTTTGTAGAGACCGTTGTGAATACCCAGAAATTTCAGCAATTGATGAAAATAAGTCCCACAGAAAGAAATGGTTATACAATGCTCGCCAAAAAGTCGGCACCAAATGGATCTTTTTTTTATTTTTGATTTTTTAAAAAAACTTTTTACGGCCATAATTTGTGCTAGTCTGAAAACCTATTTAGCCCCTATCAGATATACCGAGTGATTTTTACTTAGCTAGGAAATGGCGTTTTTCGAAATTGTCTCAATTCTAAAAGTGCTGTTTTTCGTAAATTAAGCAAGATTTCAATGAGATTTTTTCATCGTTTGTCAGTTTTAGCTTACCGAACAATCTCAGTACCAGAAAAAATGTCTTTTTCTTTAACTTCCGCTAAAACTAAAGTTTTAATTTTTTGCAACATTTTCAAATTTTCACATACCAAGACATGATTTCAAAATTCAATTTGATTTCTTTAAAAACGTTAAAGATTTATAATTGGAAAAAACAATGGAAATTGTTAATTATTCCTTTAGGTTTGTTATTATGTATTTACAGAAAAGTAATATTGTTGCATAATCTGTACGTTTTTGGTGCAATATACTTTATGTTTTTCGATGATAATGAATATCTATTTACGTGGCTTCTAAAAACTCTAATTTACCCTTACCGATTAATTACTTTCACAAAAATCCTATAAATGTTCTTTTACAGTTGCCTAAACGAGGAGATTTTTCTTTATTCAGTTTACATGATTCAGTCAATTAAATAAGTAGTAAAACAATCCACAGCCGTCTAATATTCCGCCCAGTGCCGGATTAACCACGTATCAAGAGTCAGCAAATGCCACGGGCCGTGCGGGGCCCCGCCAAAAAAATAAATTTTGGGAGAATTTATGCAAAGAATTGCATCGATAACAGAAGTTTATGGTAATAAAATATCCGTAGTACCTAAATAAAGTTTTGTATTGGTAAAAGGTGATAAATTCATATTGTTAGCATTTTACGAAACTCGTCTCTACTGTAGTGCAATAAGAATTTAATTACTTGTAATTAGGCTTTCTGAAAACTAAGTCAAAGCGGTTCTTATTTGAAATATTTATTAAGCTATGTAGATAATATGTATATACTTACTCGTGTGATAAATCACGAAAAGTTTTTTTGTAAATGTGTTGTTTTATTATATCCTAAACTTTAACACCTAAAGCAAACCAAGGGCCCCTTGTTCACATTTTGCTACGGCCCCGCGCTGGCTTAATCCGGCGCTGATTCCGCCTACTTCATTGACTGAAACATGTAAACTGAATAAAGAAAAATCTCCTCGTTTAGGCAACTGTAGGTAATAGAACATTTACAGGATTTTTGTGAATAAATTAGAGTTTTTAGAAGCCACGTAAATAGATATTCATTATCATTGAAAAACATTTCTCGCATAAAGTATGTTGCACCAAAAACGTACAGATTATGCAACAATATTACTTTTCTGTAAATAATAACAAACCTAAAGGAATAATTAACAATTTCTATCGTTTTTTCCAATTATAAATCTTTAAAGTTTTTAACGAAATCAAATTGAATTTTGAAATCATGTCTTGGTATGTGAAAATTTGAAAATGTTGCAAAAAATTAAAACTTTAGTTTTAGCGGAAGTTAAAGAAAAAAACATTTTTTTCTGGTCTTGAGATTGTTCAGTAAGCTAAAACTGACAGACGATGAAAAAATCTCATTGAAATCTTGCTTAATTTACGAAAAACAGCACTTTTAGAATTGAGACAATTTCGAAAAACGCCATTTCCTAGCTAAGTAAAAATCACTCGGTATATCTGATAGGGGCTAAATAGGTTTTCAGACTAGCACAAATTATGGCCGTAAAAAGTTTTTTTAAAAATCAAAAATAAAAAAAAATCCATTTGGTGCCGACTTTTTGGTGAGCACTGATCGCCAGATTGTCACAGTAAACTAAACGTTATCGAAACGAAACAGTATGACGTGGAAAAAGCAATTACGCACCGATCCAGTACGTACACTGCTTAAATTACTGCAAACAATAAAATAATGGTGAATGTTGAATTTTCACCTGAAATTAGTATAAAACTTATCGTCCGGGAGACGGCCACCTTTTTTACAATCAATTAGTATACTTTTTATACTTCGTGAGTGGCTTTATTTCAACGAGACGCCAAACTTTTTCCTCTGCGAAAATTTTCGCAAATGGGTCCTACGGGGTGCGCAGGGGTAAAACACGTTGATGTGGTAATTACAAAAAATTGATTAATATCACTTTTTTTAGCTAATTGTTAAGTTTTTTTGTAAGTAATTCAAAATAACATTTGTCCTACAACAAAAATGAGTCCCTCAAGAGTGTCCCCATGTCAGATACTTATATGTAGATATTACTACATTAACAAAAATAATGAATATCAAGCTGATTTTTTTTCTGTAGCTTAGTAAATATTTGCATAATTAAATGCCTACTTTGTCCTATAAATTAATTGGCCCGTTTTCCCATGATATTCATCAATTTTTTGTAATTTTCAAATCAACGTGTTTTTCCCCTGTGCACCCCCGTAGGACCCATTTGCGAACATTTTCGCAGAGGAAAAAGTTTACCGTCTCGTTAAAATAAAGCCGCTCACGAAGTATAAAAAGTATACTAATTGATTGCAAAAAAGGCGGCCGGCTCCCGGACTATTATTATTCAGGGTGGCCCAACGAAAAGGTAACAGACGGGTTTCTGGCCAGAGGGAATTTTTTTTTGGGAAACGCAAAAACACGTCAATTTTTATATCAAGGGGGACAACTTTCGCCATGATTTTCAACCTGAAATGATTTCATCCCTTAGCGCTGTGAGAACAAGCCCTAAAATTTAAATAGGGATGATGGGGCAAGTGATACGTCATTTGAAAGGTCTTTCTGTCCTGAATTCAGTGCACTAGTTTTTTTTATATTTTTTTTATTTTTAACCAAAAAAATGAAAGTTCCAAAATGGAAAATGAGGAAAGAGATTGAGGCATTTAAAAACTCAAAAAAGCTCGGACAGGTCAATTGTTTTTTTCTTAGAGAAGCTAGGTACTTTTACTGCTATTTGACAACATTGTTTCACCCCTTGGGTACAGGGTAAACAACCCTTAAATTTTTAAATAAAAACAAGGGTTAATTTTTTCTTGTGCTAATTAATAAAACCAGTTTATGCAAATTCAGCCCTTATTTTAATAAATGTTCGAAGTGTCTGCCTTCAGCTTCCATGTAATAATACAGATTTTGATTAAATCGTTCCTCCTGATCTCACCCCATTAGATTTTTTTATGGGGTCATGTAAAGAGTAAAGTTTTTTCCACTGGTCCGGAATCTTTGAAGGAGTTACATGACCTTATAGTACATGAATGCCGCCTGATCACTCCTCAAATGTTGCAAAATGTACGGGAACGATTTAATGAAAATTTGTACTATTGCATGGAAGCTGAAGGCAGGCACTTCGAACATTTATTAAATTAAGATTGAATTTTCATAAACTTGTTTTATTAATTAGTACAAGAAAAAATTAACCCTTGTTTTTATTTAAAAATTTAAGGGTTGTTTACCCTGTACCCAAGGGGTGAAACAATGTTGTCAAATAGCAGTAAAAGTACCTAGCTTCTCTAAGAAAAAAACAATTGACCTGTCCGAGCTTTTTTGAGTTTTTAAATGCCTCAATCTCTTTCCTCATTTTCCATTTTGGAACTTTCATTTTTTTGGTTAAAAATAAAAAAAATATAAAAAAAACTAGTGCACTGAATTCAGGACAGAAAGACCTTTCAAATGACGTATCACTTGCCCCATCATCCCTATTTAAATTTTAGGGCTTGTTCTCACAGCGCTAAGGGATGAAATCACTTCAGGTTGAAAATCATGGCGAAAGTTGTCCCCCTTGATATAAAAATTGACGTGTTTTTGCGTTTCCCAAAAAAAAATTCCCTCTGGCCAGAAACCCGTCTGTTACCTTTTCGTTGGGCCACTCTGTATGTGTAATACATTGCGTGAAAATGTGTTCCCATGTTTCTTTATTAGTATTTGCAGTGAAACAAGTGTTTCGTTACGATTGTAATTAATTTTATAGTTATGTAATATATCCATCTATGACAACCTACTATTAGCATAATAAATTTCTAAATTCTAACTAATACAAGTCTACAAATAATCTGTGTTTGCGTAAATCGTTATTTTTATAACCAAACTAGTTACGCCAGTTTTTAGGTCGAGAACTATCATAAGATGTCATTTCCTTGTACTTTGTAAAGCCATTGATAAAACAAACGGAGGTGAAAGTTTTTATACAGATTGAACTATCACACGCACAATATTATTTTATATAAACGAAAATAGAATGAAAAGATGACTTCCCAGTTTTATGTTACAAACGACTATTGGCTCATTGAAGAGTGTATTTAGAGAAACTGTTTCTGACCCATCAAACTTAACCTTTAATACAATAAATTGCATTTACTACCATTTACAATTTTATTGCTATCTCAGTAGGTTAATTTTCTTCACTTTCGATTTTATTACTCTGTGCTAAAAACTACTAAAGTTTCGTTGCAGCCTCCGAATATTAAAGTAGGTATCTATTATTCAGTTCAATTCCATTTTTGGATTGAAATAATCTGCCGTTTTTTTCCGTAATTAAATTACCACTGTTGTATTTGGTAGCGTAAATAACTATTCGAATATGAAGGGAACGCCTACACTTTTTTAACATTTTGAAATATGATTTTCTCTTCACATTTCGTGACTGTTGGCAACTACTATAGTATTTGTCTTGCTCTACTAAATAGTTCCGATCATGCTTTCGATGAAAGTAAATGCATATTAGAAAACGACGGTGAAGATAAAACCTAAGATTTTGGTCTAATCATAGAAATGATACCGATTAGATCTGATTAAATATAGATGTCAGTGTAATTGCTGCTTATTGTTGTAATATAACTCGTTAAGCAATAAGTCTAGATAAAATTAACAAAGATATCCTGATATAGTGTAGTCACATAATATTTTTGTTGAATTTGCGAAAATAATTTAATTAAACCATTAATAAAGTCACTAAAAAATATTAGTCCAAGCGAGTTAGTAATTCTTGTTTTACGTTTTAATATTCACACGAGCACAACGAACTCAGCTAATATCATTATTATGATGCCCGTAATGGTATTGATTGATTATAAATAAAGTAACAACAAAAGCCGTTCTTGCTTATAACTTATAACAAATTTATTATGGATTGATAGAGGTGATCTACTGTAAGATAAATTAATGTAGTGACACAGAATAAAGCACAAGTGATTGATAATTTATAAAATATCAAAAAATGTACTTAATACCTAATCTAGGTAAAAAGTTTAGGTAAACCTTGATAGTCTTTTCACTTCTATACAGGGTGTTTTTTGGGAGCTTTAGTTAGACGTTTCTGGGAAAGTTTTATAGGTATAGGTTTCTGAAAATGTGTACTTGGGGGTTACTCTGAAAGCCGAATCGATCTAAAATATTTTCAAAAGAGCAGCACTTGCGGAAATTCCGGAAGTAGCTAGTAACTTCGTTATTTTAAATGGCAACCCCTATTTTTTATTTCATTTTTGGATTCTACGTGAAATTTCAGTTCTTTTTATACCACATATCAATATCTACACGTTATGGTTTTTAAGTTATTTTCACTTATTTAAAAAAACTGACGGATGCACACGGTACTTTAAGAATTCATTACTTGAAAACCGTTGTAGCTATGATAACCGAGTTTTCACCAGCGCATAGAGGAGGAATAGGGCTTTCTTTTGGTTTACTTAAAAAAAGGTTAAGTTGCGTACGACCTCATCTATGGGGTTACAAACTTAGGAAAATTCAAAGACTGAAAATTCAGATTTTTTAAATTCACTGACCATTTTCTTACTATTGCATTTATTTTGATAGAGAATCAAAATGGCCATATTTTGGTATTACATATTCCTATCCCTATCTTTAATAGTTTCTGACTTATTCTCATTTCATCGCACTAATACCATTTTTTTCGAATTTTTTGTGGTAGTCGACCATGACATAGAACATGGCAATCGAATTTTGAACAATTGTGAAATCAAGTGATACTAATCCGTCACCTGTTAGGTCAACATAAGTTTTTCGATAATCGAAAAAAATGGCTCGCAATGATTTTACATATTAAGATTTTTGGAATCTAATTGTTGTTTACGATGAAATGAACAGAATCGCGTCACATGCTTGTCATACGTTCATTGAGAGATATCCAGAAAGACCGCGTCCTAGTGAACGTACCATCCGAACACTGGAATGTAATTGTTTAAATTTTGGAAGCTTTATATCACCAAAACAATTACCTAGAGCTAGACGTTGAGTAAGAGTTTTACGAATAGCTAATGTTAAGGAACCATGAAGATTTTTTGGGGAACATTACTTGGTCAGACGAGGCCAAATTTAGTAAAAATTTAATCGTCATAATTCGCATTGATGGTGCTATTAAAATTCTTGTTTGAATGGAGATGTACACTTTCAAGAGTGTTGGAGTTTTATTGTACTTTGTGCGTTTAAAAATAACAATATTTTGTGTTTCCAAATTTATCCAGAAAATTTGAATGCAGAACGTTATTTGGAAATTTTATGTAATATTGTTTTTCCTGCAACAGAAATCTACCTCTGCAGAAATATGCTGAATACTGAATCACAAGTCATACGATACTCCACACAAGAACATTTACGAAAAAGAGTTTGTGTTTGGAACATGAAGGCGCTCATTTTGAGCGTATGTTGAAGAAGACAAGGTTTTAAATTGATTTGAAACTTATAACAGGTGACGGATTAATATCACTTGATTGGTTTAAAATTCGTTTGGCATAAGGTCACGGTCAACTACGAAAAAATCCGAAAAAAATGGTATCACTGCAATGAAATGAGAATAAGTCAGAAACTATTAAAGATAGGTAGGAATGCTCTTTTTGATTCTCTATCACATGCAATAGTAAAAGTTTATTTTTCTGTTTGGTCATTTCGTTTAAAAAAACTGAGTTTTTAGTCTTTGAATTTTCCCAAATTTGGAGCCTCATAGGTGACGTCGTACGCAACATAACTTTTTTTACTTCCCGAGTACGAAGTAAAAGGGAAGTATTGTATTAGTGTTGCAAAGTTGACCTAGGTATGCACATTTTTTTAAGTACACCAAAAGAAAACCCTATTCTTCCTCTATGCGCTAATATATTATTTTCTCTATAGGAATTACTAATACTTGTTTATGTATAAAAACAAGTCTTTCTTGCCATTTTGGCTTGCACTTGTCGTTATTTGTTTAATTTTACTTAATCTTGCCAATCAATGAATTTGTTATTTTATGTGAGCCCCACTTGGGATTATTTGAGATAATGCCATACCCTACTCTAGTTATAATGTAATATTTAAGTATTTTTCCCCTCAGTAATATCACCCTATCGTTAATTTCATAAGCTTGAAAATGAAACTAGTAGAGTTTCGAAACATGTCGCACAACTCCGTAATTTAAACTTTGATTGATTTTTCATTGCTATTGCGGTCGTTTTCACCACAGTCTCTAGCTACAACTTCAACATTTTACCCCCTACTAATTTTGCATTGTTAGTAGTTTAAGTACAATTTAAAAAAATAACCACCATCATCATCATCGTTTCATCGTCGTCATTAAAATTTGTTAAGGGGAGGTTTCGACTTGTTTCATTTCCTGAAATTACTACTCCCTTTGTGAGTATGAACCTATCCACGACTGGAAATAGATTTGAATTAAAATGACATACATATAACGACTGCAGTTAATAAATGGTAAAACGGCTTGTCATACTTTGCTGTGAATGAAACTACAGATAGTTGTTAATAGTCGGTCTTTTAAATGACGATAAAAGGATACATGGCTTTGGCTAGTTTTAAAGAGTTGCCAAAAATGAGAAGCAATACAATTACACAATATGAAAACGCAAGCTTTAAATCAATGTTTCTTCCAAATGTTGTACCCGCCAATAAACTTTTATAGCCTCTGCCTAAGTAATACAAGAATTTAGTATGACAACGTGATTCATCGTCCCACACGGAGTAAACAGAATTTTATAGACTAATATAAATTAATAGAATTAATTGTCTCCAAACTTACTTTGTAGAAACAATTTAATTATGGAGTCGCACAAAGTAAGTTTAGAGACAATTAATTGTATTACAATTAAATATATTAATATCTGATGATAAAAAGATTTTCGTTAAAGCACCACTAAGAGTGTAACAGTTTAAAGACCAGATCTAATTTTAACCATATTGGGAACAAAATTAGAGGCGACTTAGTGCTATAGTACCTATCTATGGGCATTCACGTGTTTCGTGTTTGAAGAATTGCTTACTGAATTTAACACAGATCTTACGTAAGCCATTAACAGTTGGACATTAACAATTTTAAAGGAAAGGTCCAAGCAGTGCCGGATGAAATTGAACGCGTTGTCTATAAAAAATTACATGATCTTTTAAACAAAATCACCATTTTAACGTTGTTTAAAATAGTTTAGGTGTTACAAGATGAACATGTCAAAGAATTAGATTGTTCCAAAATACAAATTTGCACCACAACTGTAAATGTAGAACGCAATTTCTTAAGCTTGAAGAATAAACTACTTAGCGATAGGAGAAAAATTTACAATGGAACATTTGGAACAAACTGCTGTCATTCATTGTTTCAAAGAAAAACATTAAAATACAATACCTTAATACCTAATATACTTTTTTATCTCATAGAAATAAAATTTTTGCCAATTTTCTTATGTTTCTTTATCCCCCTTTTTAAAGTTCTTTTTTTTTAATGTTTATTGCACTTTGCATTACAAGCTACCTTTTTTTGAATTAATTACAATTTTAATATCATAGATGGATCAATTGGTTATTCTGACCGATGGGGAACATTCATGATGACTAATTAGGATTCATGTTCTTCATTTAATGATCTTTTATAGAATTTTCGCGTTTTGTACTTGATTCCTCTTCTAGAATTTGAGAAGCTATTTTAGTTTTTCTAAGACCAGCAAGAAATAAAACCCTTAAGAAATAGAAAGAATTAGATTTTCGACCGATCGTAGTAAAAAATATTTTTTGCGTGCTGCTCCATTAATGACATTTGCTTCAAAACTTCAACTATAGATAAAACTTCTTATGATTCATTACTCTGCTGTGCGTTCTTTATTTATTTTTGAAAGCATTTCACGAATTTCTTGGTTAATTTGGGTGTGAATGTATACATTTTTCAGTGGTTTTGGCTTTTCAACTAAAGTCTAAAAAAATTTGTAGTTTCATTGGTGGTTCCAATTCCATGGTGATGAAAAATGAAACAAAATTGTTTAAGTAAACTATTTCCTCGTCGACTTTTAAACAAATTTAAGAGAATTAAGTTTCAAGCAATTTGCTTCAAAACTAATTACAAACTATGTAAATCATTACGAGACATTTCAGCTAATTATTATTGGTGTAGTATGAAGTGGAATAAATTAGTAACCTTACATGTTTACAAATAATTACATATTCTAACAATAAAAATGTAATTATACTTATTGGCTTTAGGATTGCAGAATTATAAATTACAAACATTTTTATTATTTGTCTTTTACAACAATCCTACTTGCTTTGAAGGGCATTATTACCAAACGGTAAATTATTAATTTATTTATAATCATTAGTAATTAATACTTTCACTTAATTTTTACGCAAATAACACGTTAAACTAATATAAAATGAATAAATTCCACAGGTGACATCATTTTATTTGTCTCTAAAACAACATATAACGAAAACACAAATAAAGATATACTCGTATGTACAACCTAAAGCAAAAATCTCCAAACTTAAAACTGCTCCCTAATGTTTATATTTCGGGAATGCAAATGACAATTACATGTCCGATGACAAATTGTGGCACTGCTCTTCCCAGCAAACACACATATAAAATATACATACAACATATATAAATTGAAGTAAATACCCCTACATATGCTTTTTTATATATCAAGTATGTAAGTATTCTTTAATAAAGTTATACAGTGTGACTCATTTAGATTGGAAACACACATGTAAAATTTGAAGTTATTTACCGATTTTAACCAATTTTTTTTTAAAATGTCAAACAATGACACATCTACTTTGGGACAAAATTTTAAATGTTTATTCCAATTTTCAGGGCATACTACGATAACTTTTTCGTACTCGGAATGGAGAATTGTTATTAGCGATTTGTTTATAAAAAAAATATTCACGCCACTGGATTCAGAATACTTCCAAATAGCTTTCAGCAAAATTTTACAAAAATATATTCATTAATAACAAAGTTGTGACAACTTAAAGTTCGAAAACTTTCTAAGCTAACAGTTACAAAACAACACCCTGTATCAATAGATGGCCATGGAAATTATGTTAATGATTCTTAAATTAAACTATTTAAACCATCAGTGGAGAAAAAAATATTTAAAATAACGTAATATTTAATAAAAATCTATCATAACTGTTAAACAGTAACATAATTTCCATGGTAACTAAGATTTAAATGGAAATGTTAGGTCTTATTATTTACTCAATTGTGCGATTCCGTTACTTTTATTAAATATTACGTTACTTTAAATATTTTTTGCTCCACTGATAATTTAATTTAAGAATTATTAACATAATTTCCATGGCCATCTATTGATACAGGATGTTGTTTTGTAACTGTTAGCTTAGAAAGTTTTTGAACTTTAAGTTGTCATAACTTTGTTATTAATAAATATATTTTTGTAAAATTTTGGTGACAGCTATTTGGAAGTATTCTGAATCCAGTGGCGTAGATATTTTTTTTATAAACAAATCGCTAATAACAATTCTCCATGCTGAGTACGAAAAAGTTATCGTAGTTTGCCCTGAAAATTGGAATAAACATTTAAAATTTTGTCCCAAAGTAGATGTTTCAGTATTTGACATTTAAAAAAAAAATTGTTTAAATCGGTAAATAACTTCAGATTTTACAGGTGTGTTTCCAATCTAAATGAGTCACACTATATAAACCGTATATCACACAATTACGTATATTTTACATAATAGTATAGAAACTTACAGATATTCTGTATACAGAAATTCATATAATCGTTTGAACACATTTTCTGGATACGATTCGTGTATTAACGTTTTTAGTAAACTATCTACGTTTCGGCAGCCTTTCTTTCCTGCCTTTTTCAAGATAAATTTATTTGATTGACACTAGATGTCATGTCACTTGATTTCAGTCTTTGCTCTTGTTCTACTGCGAGTTGCAGGTCCTATGTACGTCTCTGTGACTTTTGGTGGATTTTGAGGGATGCTGGGTGGTGTCACATTGTTATTGTGGGTTATTTCAATTTTCTTAATTATCGTTTTCCACATAGGAGATAATCTTGAACCATCGTCTCGTTTGTTTAAGGCCATAGGACGTTTCTCAATTTCAATTGCCTCTCTGGTTATCCGTTCTTGTATTGTACATGCCGAAGAAAGTAACTTTATTTTGTCAGTATTGATATTGTGACCGGTTTCTAATCGATGATTTGCTAAAGAGTTATATAATACGTTAATACACGAATCGTATCCAGAAAATGTGTTCAAATGATAATAAAGACATTCGTGGAAGCTTAAATAATAATATAAATTCATATAATATATACATATAGATAATTACATATCACTGATGAAATTCATGTGCTGTCATATTTACATGATTAGATTTATGTACGTTATATGTAAAATATTATATGTAATATTACTTATTTTTTATGTATGCCTTCTGTAAATATAATTAGAAATTATCATTACATTACATATATTGGATGGTCGAAAATAAAGTCCGTTTCTATTTGCGCCACATAAGTAATCGCACGCGCGTGTTTTCTGTAACGCCAAAAATTGTAGTTCACGTACCTTTAATATTAGATCCGTATCGACTAAAATGCGTCTAATTTATATAGAAAATAAATAATATAAAATAAATTAAATCCTGGTCATTTTTAACATAAAGTTAAAGATAGGTATAATTATTGAATAAGACGTCACTCAACGGTACAATCAAACAAAATTTAAACTAATAAAGCGAAACAGCGCAAAGTTACGAAGTACGAAATAATAAAAAGGGATGTTACAGATTAGCGCAGTGGTACAATGTCGGATTTCAGAATTTGCAACGCCCACCCGCAAACGTTCGAATCCGGTACTGGACACTTTTCAAGCAAGTATATCATAATAAACTGTCGGCTTTCAGTTCAGGTGAAAACGGGTTCGTGCAAGAATTAAGTTAAATATAATTAAAAGTACAGTTGCACGTAAAATGTAGTTTTTCCATTTTTTGTATGGAACTGCTTAAATAATTTTTTACATTGATAATAATTACATTATGCTCGAGTAGCTGCCATTTTGGTCATCGCAACGCTTTTACAACTAATATTTTTTATGTAAATATTACATAAAATATACATAAAACGTATATAAATTCGTGTAGAAGAATTTACATCTAATAGACATATTTTGAAAATTGCTGACATCCTGACATTAAATATCTCTTATTTTACTTCCAGTTTTATATAAATTTAAAAAGCTCTTACATAATTTATATGTATTTTATATATAAATGTGTTTGCTGGGTTCCTAATCTTAATATACGTACATAAATAATGTAAATGATTTATTTACAATTTCTATTAGATATTCATCAACTTCAGAATATTTCTTGGCGTGTAGATTTCCTTCAATTATTAAATATAACAGAACCAGTCAATGTAACTAGTTTTGGGCTTATACCGCGTCGTTATATTTGTTCCACAGCTTGCATTGAAAGGCTTGCTATGCCTTTTTCCGTGTGAGTCAATACAAGGATTTTTGAGATGGTTATCCATCCTCTTAGATCCCGATGATGGTGAGCTGTTAAGTCTAGGTTTGCCAGGCCTGAATGCTGAATGCGGTATTTCGAATCTTGATGGACTATTGAGGAAGGTTATTTTTGTTATTTAATGTAAAGAAACGATTGAACAAAAAATATAATTAACAGACGAATTTCCTGAAGAAAAGTTGAACTTGACCTTATTTACGGTAACGGGATATGGGATATTGATAGTTATTATTATTATTCTCTGTATATTTGCTTCACGTAATAAATATTGCAAGTAGAGTGAAATAGATTGTGTCCTCATCATTATTATTTCTCTGTTACTATAGAGGGGATTACACTATGCTATGATGATAAAGGTTTATATTATATCTTTAGTTAAGTCTCTCGTCTCCAAATTCGACTTCTCCGGTTTTTTCTCTAATTTTCTTCTATTTAACCTTATTATTATTATTCTTATTTAACCTTACGTTTCAGTTCCATGCGGCAAGTAGTTGATTATATGTTCAGCATTGATCACGATGATGTTGCACTTAAGTATGGATTTGCATCTTCCGCACATCTAAATGTTAGTATTCAAAATTGATATATAATTATACGTCGATGAACGATTAAGTAACTTTCGAATTTGCTCTCAAATTTTAACAGGAAGTAGGTATTTGTTACACAATGTCGTTAGTTTAAAGAATGTTTAGATTAGTACTACATATATGGATATAATTTTTTATACAATGTACGAGAAAAAATACCTGTATCAAATCAATTAAATACAGATCAAGTGTAGGTTTGTAAGCAAAAGAATTATGTAATGATCTCAAAAGTCGGTGCAAATACTTTCACAAACTTTAACAAAATCGTATGGATTTATCTTTTATTATATTGAACCTTTTAACTTTTAATAAAGAGTTTGTTGATTCTTCAAATTCTTTTGTGATGGATTACTCATTACCACACTTTAATTAATTTTTGCATTTCTTTCAATAAAATAAGAAGAACTTATAAATATATTTAATTACACTCCGCGCTCATAATGAAAGCAGAATGTCTTCCTTAATTGAATATCGTAAGAAAGTCCAAAAGGCTTACAATCGTCTAAATGGGATATCGTTAACGCTTTTCTCGAAAAAACATTACGTGGTTATCATTGGTTGGCGAAATGAGGAATTCCTGGTTGATGGATGCTAGAGTGTGTACGAAAAAAAATGACGAAGATAACGTCCCTATAGGATTTAAGTTATTGAAACTTTTGTATTGACGAGTTGCAATGTTATTAATTATTGGTAGGTGAGATGGGAATACATAAAGATGCAATAAAGTTATTTAACGACAAATCCTGTTTTTGCATACTTAAACCTGAAGGAACCGTTTTGAACATGAGGTATCATACCATTACAGACGGTTGTTCGAAAAATAAATTGTGTTTTACACATAGAAGTAGGTAAGTACTTCAGATTGACCAAACATTAGATGTTGGCTTTTTCAAGGAGCTAGTTGAACAATTGGTGACGCCATCAGTTACTCAAATAACTTCTTGTTGACCATCTAGAGCGCGGTATGTCTTTTATTGTTCTCAATAGTCCCAAATTTATAAATGTTGTTCTCATTCTAACTGATCCCAAAGAATCCTTAGTTAAACTAAAGGATCCTGATACTTGTAATGGTTATTCCCTCTCTGGATCCATGTTGGGAGAATCCTGGTCGGACATGGTTACAATTAGAGCCGTGTCCTCTTGCAGCATCCTTGGATTCATCTCACGTGTGGGATGGCTTGAGTGACGTTGCAGGGTCGTACGACTCTAATCAGGGAGGCAGCACAAAGGGCTCGAATAGATGGCCTATGTGCGCGTAGACTATGATAATGATAAAACTGCAGTTTAGAAGTATTTACATTTTTAAAGTACGGCAGTAGGTAGTATACGTGATGTCCTCAGGCGAATATTGAAGTCCTATATAAAAAACGTACTTATAGAACAATGACACCTAAAGAATGAAATTAAACTTCTCCGAATTCCAGTCTTATAGTTGGAACTGACTGATTTACAGAGAGGAAGGAGTTAATTTTAAAGTCGTCTCGATAACTACTATGAAATTGAACATATTTCACTCAAACGTGTATTTTAATCGCTCAAATTGGGTTTAGGTCAAATACACGGCAGTAACCACCTAATTAACAATTTATGACTTAACATACAACTCAATATTGCTCAAATAAAAAATTTCTAACCATTTCTATTGGAATGTAATTAAAAATTAGCAAAGTAGTTAAGCTAAGACCGTTTATCATAATCGTTTCGCTATGCCATATAAAACAGCTAGGGAACTTGTTTTCCCTATGAATCTTAAATTTACGTAAGCAACTTTTCTAATATTACAAAGATCCAATAATAAATAAATCTTTTTTAAAATGTTGTAAATGTAGGAAGTACCTATACTCGTAACAAAAAAATGTATGTACGTGAAACATTTTTAAAATAATTCACATGTAAGTACATCCAAATTTTTTGTAACGCTCTACTAATTGATTCAAATATACACAAGGGATCCCTTCCTACAAACGAAAAGTTATTAAAAAGTTGTAAAATACCGCGTAAAGTTGAAATTACATATCCAAGATTCAGTTGCATACAATATTTCACACAGTGAACTAAGATTTGTGTCACGTTGGGATACAATATATATGGGAAAAAAAGTAGATCGTAAGATCTCGGTATAAACCATTTTCATATTCTGAAAACGGATTAAATAATGAACCTATTTCATAAGTTTCGATTGCATTATCTCCCAAGTATTACATGTGGATGGTTTCTTTTAACCTTCATTATTACGTAAGTACCCTTTGACTGTGTTGTAGGTTGTAATAATCGTTTCAGGTACCTAATTTCTGTATTAAATGGTCATGTTTATCCAGTTGTGCCTTATATAAGTGATACAGGTACAAAACCTCCTGAAAGTTGCGTATTTGCACAAATGTTGAATATTGGAGCGGTTTTAAGTACGTAATATTTATTATACCTCAATCTTACAGATTTTTATAGAAAATTAGATCACAATCTGGTTTTGTTTAGTATTAATTAGTTTTCATTCATTAATCTGCGAAAAAAATATTCACTCTACAATTTCTCATGACTGATCCAGACAATGCCAATGGTGGAAATTCGGTACACACTTGTGAGCACTTATAATAGGGGGTATTACCGTTATGATGTCGCGACTGTTTCTTTACATAATTTTATTCCCTTTTCATTATGACATTAACACTATAAATTGAAGTAAAATTACATTCCACACGTGTAACATGGAAATTGCAATTTTATGCGAAAATAAAATTCCAACGTTTCATTCAAAACGTTACGTTTTGTAAACAGGAACCAGTCCGAAGTAAAATTATGCTATTTAAACCAGCCCACTCTAACTAATAAATAATAATTAATTATAATTAACATATACACATTTTAGTGGGAATTAACAGTTATATAAGATACCGCCAAGTCGATTTAGCAATCGCATCAAAAAATGTGAACTTGAGTAAAAGATGGAATACCGTTGGATTATGGTTTGGAATGTTAATATCATTAGGTATCAGTGTAGTAGGTAATTTTCAACAAAAACCATTATTTGCCATCCATATGATCGGGGCATTGATGTCATTTGGATTTTCCACAATATACTTTATCATTCAAGTAAGTGGTTAGGAATACGTTAGCTGTAATTGAGTAGGTAGTAATGACGGAAAATTACTTATCAAAAATGAATTTGAGATGTTTAAGGTGAAGTGAGTATCTAAATTACGGACCAAAATAATCCTGATAATATTCGTAATTACACGCTTTACAAAAATCACAATGAACTTATAAGAAACAATTGAATAAACATTTTTTGAAAATTTTCAAAGCCAACCATGTTTTGTAAAGTATGTACCTAATTATAAATTTAAATAGAAAAATGTAAATAACTCTGTAATCGTTGATTTTAGGTATAGGAACATGGTATATCAATTGAAAGGAAATTTATTTCTGCATCGAATGGGCTGATAATTAAATAGGCATTCCATTTAACAAAAGAGACTTTTTAAAGTTTTTCTTAAGTCTGGAAATAACGTCAAATAGATACGTAACCGCGGGCAATTTTTTATTATCCGTTACAGACAATTGTGTCTCAATCTTTTGACATTGAGAACCTAAAATCCCATTTCCGTAACTTTTACCACTTTCGACTTTCAATTTTATTTCCTAAACAAGATTTTCAAATTTTTCAGTGAAAAAAACTTTTTTTCTCAACAATCGAAATTGATACGTCGATTATTTTAAGCATACTTACTAAACGTTTTATGACACATCAGAATGTGAAAAAAAATTGCCGTGTTTGTATTTAAAATAAAGATGTTGATGCTCACTTCCGGTATTTGCGGAAGTGCTGCCATTTGAAAAATATTTTTATTTAATAGATTAAAGACGGCATGTCGCATGTGCAAAATTTCAAATTTCTAGCTTTTACCGTTCTTGATATACTTCTAACCGACGGTCACCGTGAGACACCCTGTATAAACTAAAATGCAGATCTTTTGAAGGAATGTCATATATGAGTCAATCTAAAACTTTTATTTTTGTCCCATTCGAAATGAACAACAGCACGAGATGATAATACTTTGAAATCAACAGGATAATTAAGTGAAAAAATTATGTACTTACTAATTTTTACTTCCTGAGTATAAAGTAAAAGAGAATAAGTATGTATTGTAATAATGGGGTTACAATAGGTTGGAGGAAGAAATAAACAGCTAAACTCTTATTGAGGCAATTAAGGCAAGAGTTTAGCTGTTTATTTCTTCCTCCAACCCATTGTAACCCTACTGCACAGCTAGAAAAATTATTCAAGATATTGTATCTAATAAAATAATGTTCCAAAAAAAAATTGACCTATGCAAATTTTTAAATATCTTTGCGTTTCTGAATACGTAGATTCAAAAAATGAAAAAAAAAATCCATCTGTCGTCAGTAGTCTGTTTATAGTTTTTATTGCACTTATTTTTCTGCAATCAATATCCTATAGGAACCATAAACTGAATTTTTTGCCTACATTAATTAATACCATTGAATACCTCTTACTTATTCAATGTTATCTAATAGGTACTTAAAATCTCTTCAAAAAATATTAGCCAATTTTAATTTTTTACCCATTATGATTTATCAGTATAAAAATTCCGGACATCCTATTATTTGGCTGAAACTAAACTTAACATTAACAGGAAAGATAAATCTGCCTTCGGTCGACATAGTATAACCACAAAATAAAACATTAAAGTCAACCAGAAGCGACACTCTCCGTTGGCACCTTTGAAGTTATGTTGCCGGCACAAGGCGGTCTCTTCGGCGAAACCACGCCCGTTTTAGTCAAACTTCCTTGTCTGTTGCATTAGCAAGGCCAGCAAAAAGAGGAGTGGTTTGTAGTTTTTCTCATTATTATCTAAATTTGAAATCGTATAAAAAAATGTGATAAACGAAAAATATTTGCCATACATTTTCGCATGTGATAAGCGGTTCACCGTAAAACTAATTCCGATAGAATTCTCGCAATAAGAGTTCAACGCATCGCGTACCGCTAGGTACATACGCTGAAATGTATAATGTATCAATGCGCGCACTATATTCTACAACAAAGAAGGCGGAGTTGTTAGTCCACGCGATAAGAAAATGTGCAACACGTATTTAGCAGAGTGTCGCTTCTGTATCACTTATGTTTTATTCTGTGGTATAACAATACCTACGGTCTCGAATCGCAAAACAAAGTTGCTTGTGTACTATAATTTATTATGTAGCTTACATCATGTTGCAGTATTAGTTACAATTTTATTCAGTTTATTACGTTTTCGAACGAAATTGTTAATAATGTTACCTACGTAGTTTTCCCATTTTAGGATTTTCACTTGCCCATCTAATGACGTTTTTTACATTGCATTTATTTGCCACCAAACTTTCTAATTTAGTAATTTACCAACCGAAAGACAGCTTTCTCGTACTCTCTTCTCTTGCATATACTTTACACTACAATTGCATTCCACCACAAAACATTACAGGCTGTCCATTAAGGAAGGTGAGCGTGAGAGGTACCATATTTCAGGAGGTAATGGAACTTTGGGGACACAAATTTTGTTAGAAAAACGTGACCGCGAGACATTTCTGAAAATAATTTTCAAGTTTTTAATTCTATTGATAGTGAGCGTATTTGCTAGGGTCATGTAATGGAAGGGTTGTCAAAAAATATTACTATCACAATGTAATGTTATTAAAATTTTGCAACTTTTTGATTTAAAGGGTTTTCTTTTAAGATGTAAAATAAAAGGAGAAGGAGAGAATGACACTCTAGCGATTAAAGGCACTATAATTTATGTTTTGCTTAACAGAATTTGGTAGAATAGGTCTGGTTTGAGAAAGGTAGCTTTAATAAGCCTCAAGAGAGGCTATCGAAATTCAAAAACGACCAAATTTATTAAACAAGCAGATTGATATTTCAAAACTTCCAGATAGGTATATGGAAGAATATTATTCAAGAAAAACGTGAACCTATTCGAACCCTTCCAAATTTACACCCTACAGATCAACCAAATTCATCGCGACCCAAGACAACTACCGTTAATCTTTCGAATAAATAATCCAAATCAGTCAGTTACTTATATTGGACCTACAACCAGAAGTTGATCTTCTAAAAATAGTTAATTTTTATTTGTTATTACCTTATTTCATATTTCATTTATACGTTGTCATTTTTATTTTATTGTTTACTTGAGAAAGGAAAAAGAGTCTTCACCGAAACGTTGTACATTGAAAATAAAAAAACACGAATAAACCAAAAATGAATATTGTTACAAATAAAATACTTCGTGGAAGCTTAAATAAAAATATTATATATCAATATATCAATATGGTTTCTATTATCCAACACCTATTACAAAAGACATCACTTCAACAATAAATAGAGAAGTAGATGTAGTACTAGATTACAAGAAGCCATCAATCCCAGGAACACCCCTATTTTTTATTGCATATTCAACTATAACGGTTATAATTTTAATTGGGAACTTTTTTTATTTGCAACAAGTGGTGCTGCAATCCTGCAATCGTTAAAATCGGTATTTTATTATTTATTTCGTATTTCGGTGACATTTTATCTTTCTGTTGCAAATAAAGAATAAGTTTCCAAATAAAACTTTCATAGTTTCTTTGCCTCTCTTTGAATCTGCAATAAAAAATAGGGGTTTCCATTTAAGTCACCCCCCTATCCACCCCCTCGAAACCATCAAACTTTTATTCGACAACTTTTTTTGTCGGATGTACTCATTTCGAAAAATTTCCCATGTAAGATTAAAATGAGACACCCCGTTTGTAGCGCCACCTGTTGCAAATAAGAAAAAAGTTTCCGAATAAAATCAACATAGTTTTTTTACGCTCTTTCCAAATCTGCAATAAAAAATAGGTGTTCCCATAGAATTTTAAGTTGAACCCCTTCCCGCCCCCTTGGGGGGGGGGGGGCATTTTGTCAGAATCCGATGTCCCCCTCAAAACTACGAAGGTTTTGATCCGGCATACTTTTTGTTAAGATGCATTTTTTTCGAGATATTTAAGAACCTAATGTTAAATGATACACCCGGTATACGTAACTAGCTGCTTATCCGGAGCTTTGCCCGCGGTCTTGGGAGATTCTATTTTTCGGGTGCCCCGGTGAAATTTTGGAACGGGACCTATTCTATGATCTTTTCCTGATCAAGTAAGGTATCTGTACCAAATTTGGTGGAGATTGGTCAAACGGTGTGGATTTGTATAAAGGACAAACACACACATAAACTTTCTACTTTATATATATTAGATTCCAGTAGATAGTTAATGTAATAACAAATGTTTAAATACCTAATATCGATCTACACATTACGATAACCTGCCACAAATTGACAAAACTAATTAAAATTGATTTCAGTTATTTAAAAAATAAATTACAATTATTGTATAAGTAGTAATTATTTAGGCAATTTTAAATCAATCACATTTGCAGGCAAGGATTTCGTTTGCATTTCGGCATCTCCACAGAAAATGCCCAAAGTACACTGTTGGAAACTGCATAATTTACTTTAGACTTGCTTTATCTATTTGTTATACAATTTTATTCTTTATGGTATTTTCATTTTCGCCTCTTGCTTTTAAACAATTTAAAGGTAAGTTGAGATTAGTGAGAAATAAATATGTAATTTAAAGTTTTGTAGGAGATGATATATTGTATTGGAGTACTAGTGATGGAGGATATGGTTACCACATAATTGCTACTTTGTCTGAATGGGGGTTGTTGTGCGTTATGATTCTATTTGTGCTGACGGGCACACCAGAATTTAGAACAATTGGATTTAAAGAAATATGCTTTAGAAGTAAATTGTTTGATATGACACTGGATACCTAGAAGAACCTAGAAGGTCAAGAACTGACTGTTACATGTATACCTAAACGCCAAAATTTAGAATCTGTATTAAATTTTGGATAACCTAACATAGGAACAAAAAGTAGAAAAAAAAAGTAGAGAAGAAGACAAATAAACAACGTTATCGTTTCTTGTAAGTCATAGACTGAACGTACGTTATGTTTAGTTTTCATGTTCATCAAACATTCCTACTATTATAGGTTGTAATTAAGCTACCTATTTCTTACCACAATTGAAAAGTGTACCTTGCTCGTTTTATTGTCTTTAGCTTTATATATTTTTACAATAAATTCAAGTAGCTAGTGAAATGTTGATATAGAGTTCTTTGTTTGCTGAAAAATGTTGTTATTTAAACAATAACATCATATTTAACTCTTTATGTAGAGAAAAGTGAAAATATTAATGTAAAACTCCTTTCATTCGGTACGCCTGAAATTTGACGGTGTTTGTAGTTATGTTTTTAATTAGGAACACAGTAACTCTGCGATGTTTAAGTTTTCTAATAGCCGCCATTTAATTATGGAAATCTCTTAGTTTTTTGACAAGCTGACGTTTCTGCGACTTCACCTTGGCAAAGACATGTCCGCATCAAAATCTGACCAAATTTTGTTACGAAACATTTTTTGTTACTGCTATTTACATAATATTTCTGGTTCTTGCTTTTTTGTATAATGCGATAACTATGTCTGTAAGAAAATATTGTAATGTATTATAGGTAGGTATAGTTAAAATGTAAAAGATAAAAGTCTGAAAAGAATGTTCATATTTGTACTAAAAGCTGCCAAATAATAAAAATTCCCACCCTCATTTTACAACGACACCTTTTGATTGTGGTACCAACACCTTTGCTCGGTTTTCCGGTTCTCCTACTATTGTACTTTTAATAAATTTTGTTTTGCGTTCGGCTAGAAAATCACTATTTCTATAATATTTTCGGGTTCCCCTAATCTGACATTTCACTTGAAATACTTTATATTATTAAAATTCTGAGGGCGCATCCTCATTTTCAGAAACGTTTTCCTGTTTTTAAGGTTTTTTCCATTTTTTCCAAATTGAAAAAGAAATGATTTCTATAAATGGATTGTATGTGTTACGCCCAATCTATGAAATCGCCTATTACGTGAAATGGGCAAAAATTTGCCTATTTTGTGCAATCGGCAACAGTGGCTCTGCCTAGTTCACGTACTCGGCAGAAGCGTTGCTTATTTCGTGAATCCGGCAACTTTAACGATGCCTAGTTCACGAAATGGACACATGCTATTCTGTATAACATGTTTAAACCATGAATGAACTCTTGAAAAATGAAATGAATACTATCATAGGCTATGTGTTTATTAGCCTATGATACTACCTATACTATAGTAAATGTTTTCATTATTATTGCAATACAGTTATTTTCATACTATTAATTGTAGTTTACTTTTCTTTTTATCTCTCACCATTGCACTAACAAGGTCTGCCTGTTTCCTGAAATAGGCAAAACAAAAAACAATTTTGCTTATTTCATAAAATCTGCAAACAGTCTGCCGATTTCACGAAATGGACAATTTTTTGCCCAATCCGCGAATTAGGCAATTTCCTTGATTGAGCGTAACATAAACTTACCGCTCTTACTCCAATAATGGTACAAATGTGCTAGGGTGTCATAAATCCTCGACTGAATTATCCACATATACCTTAAGCTATCAATAAGTTAAACATTTGAATTTAACACCATGATGCGCTATATCTTAAGGCAAAAAGGCATAAGTGAGTGCACCAAATCTTACCAGGCAAATGTAGAATGACCCAGAGATGTGTAAATATCTCATGAATTTTAATACAAGGTACCTATGTGCAGAAGTAACTTTACTTAGTACTAAGTATATGGAGCAATCCTTTTAGACAAATTGACAGTTACGTTGAATGTGAAAGCCTTTTAACCACAAACCAGAACTGGTTTGTGCTTTTGACAGTATTTCTGAAAGTAAGCAACCCGTAAGTATGAAATCGCTCGTATCTTTTTTATTTGTAACTTATGAGGAAAAACATGTGAATAAATATTATAGAAAATTATCTTTTGAGCATTTTATGTCGGTATGAAAATTTCTCAAAATTCAACCCTTAACGTGATATATCGAAAAAACCAGAAACTGTCAATTTTCACATAAAATCGAGCATAACTTTTCTATATTTTACTACAGTGACATTATTGTTATATAATTCGGTAGGTATATGGATGTCCCACTTTACGTCCACAATTTCCATGCTTTATAAATAGTATACGTGAGTTTGAATCGCAGATGACGTCAGCCGGTGCGCATTAGCATACCGTGTTTAAGTGTATCGTGGTGTGAACCAAGAAATGCATGCATCTTGATGCTGCAACTAAAAATGCAGCATGAAAAGACAACAAACAGAAGTAACGCAAATATGAGGTTATAAAACTACAATAAATATTATATACGATTTAGTAATGCGCGAAGTTTAAAACTGATCACGTGCTGGGTGTCAGAAGTTGATGAAACACCGTACTTTAAACGTTAGCGAATTTTTAATATTTAAAGATCAGAGGAAGTTCCATCACTACACCACAGTATAATACGTCTTACGTAAGACGTATACTGTGCTATAACGTTTTAAAAATTTAAGGCGTACATGCGATTGTTCCTCGTTGGAAACCTATTGTTTTCAATTTTTTATGTTTGGTGATCTATAGCCCTAAACGAAATATACAGGGTGGCCCAACGAAAAGGTAACAGACGGGTTTCTGGCCAGAGGGAATTTTTTTTGGGAAACGCAAAAACACGTCAATTTTTATATCAAGGGGGACAACTTTCGCCATGATTTTCAACCTGAAGTGATTTCATCCCTTAGCGCTGTGAGAACAACCCCTAAAATTTAAATAGGGATGATGGGGCAAGTGATACGTCATTTGAAAGGTCTTTCTTTTCTGATTTCAGTGCACTACATTTTTTATATTTTTTTAATTTTTAACCAAAAAAATTGAAGTTCCAAAATGGAAAATGAGGAAAGAGATTGAGGCATTTAAAAACTCAAAAAAGCTCGGACAGGTCAATTGTTTTTTTCTTAGAGAAGCTAGGTATTTTTACTGCTATTTGACAACATTGTTTCACCCCTTGGGTACAGGGTAAACAACCCTTACATTTTTAAATAAAAACAAGGGTTAATTTTTTCTTGTGCTAATTAATAAAACCAGTTTATGCAAATTCAACCCTTATTTTAATAAATGTTTGAAGTGTCTGCCTTCAGCTTTCATGTAATAATACAGATTTTGATTAAATCGTTCCTCCTCATCTCACCCCATTAGATTTTTTTTATGGGGTCATGTAAAGAGTAAAGTTTTTTCCACTGGTCCGGAATCTTTGGAGGAGTTACATAACCGTATAGTACATGAATGCCGCCTGATCACTCCTCAAATGTTGCAAAATGTACGGGAACGATTTAATGAAAATTTGTACTATTGCATGGAAGCTGAAGGCAGGCACTTCGAACATTTATTAAATTAAGGTTGAATGTTCATAAACTGGTTTTATTAATTAGCACAAGAAAAAATTAACCCTTGTTTTTATTTAAAAATGTAAGGGTTGTTTACCCTGTACCCAAGGGGTGAAACAATATTTTCAAATAGCAGTAAAAGTACCTAGCTTCTCTAAGAAAAAAACAATTGACCTGTCCGAGCTTTTTTGAGTTTTTAAATGCCTCAATCTCTTTCCTCATTTTCCATTTTGGAACTTCAATTTTTTTTGTTAAAAATAAAAAAAATATTAAAAAAACTAGTGCACTGAAATCAGAAAAGAAAGACCTTTCAAATGACGTGTCACTTACCCCATCATCCCTATTTAAATTTTAGGGGTTGTTCTCACAGCGCTCACGGATGAAATCACTTCAGGTTGAAAATCATGGCGAAAGTTGTCCCCCTTGATATAAAAATTGACGTGTTTTTGCGTTTCCCAAAAAAAATCCCTCTGGCCAGAAACCCGTCTGTTACCTTTTCGTTGTGCCACCCTGTATTTGGTAGGTATACTGTTTGTCATATAATGTGATTTGAATGTTTGTAACAAACTTTTTACATTGTGTTTTAGAATGCTTGTATAGATTTTGATATTGACAAGTGTAATTGCTCTAGACATATAAACAAAATTAAATAAATTATTAAACTTAAACTTTAGTTTTGGTCGTTGGTGACTCTACAGGTAAATTCAATTTAAAGTCAGTCACTAAATATTCTAAAGTACCGCAACGTTCGCCATTTTGGGGTTAAAATTTTGGCGGCAATTTCAAATATTGAAGACCTTAGTCACTAGAAAATTTAATGACTTTATGAAGTGTGTAAATTGAATTAAAGTCACTAATCAATTAATTCAATTGAAATAAGAGCTCCCTCTCACGTGATCTGTGCCCAATCTGCGCCAACGACGAATTTTAGAAAGGAGAGTCCATTATACGCGCCAATAAGGTGTAGTCGGTTTCTCCTGCTTTCTCAATCCTTGACGCTTAAAATTGAAGCCGTTACTGATTTGAAGGTTATTCAAATTGTTACGCCTCTGTGGTCACATGACAGGTAGTTTTTATTTCATTTTACCACTGAACTCAATAATATATGGAAGAGCAAAGCCGTTGAAATCAAATGAGATGCGCGTGAAAAAGTGTGCAAATTTGAAGAAAATAATAAGGTCGGAAATCGTTTAACTACGCGTTTGCGCAGTGGAAAATACCATGAAAATGCATCATGTGTTGAAGTCGGTTGAAGTCAATGAACTCTACCTAATAAATTGAAGTTGGGTTAGAAAATTTTACGTGGTTTGTCTTCGTGAACACGTGGATTGATTTGATTTATAAACGTTACAAGGGAGAAGGGTTTACAGTGGGTGTTATGGAGTTCATGATTAAAATACAGTTTTAGATAATACATAACAGCTGTTTTATTTGTATGAACTCTAATTTATTACGGCGCATGATCGGGATCCCCGTGCGCATTTTCAATTTGCATCACTTAAATTTACAACTTTGCTCTTCCATATATAATAGAGTTCAGTGCATTTTACCTATAAGTACCCTTGTTTAAAAATCATTTTTATAGGTATACAGGGTGTTTCAGACCACCCGTACCGCCCAAATATCTCGCGAAATACAAAACGCATTAAAAAAAGAAAAAATACGTCTAAAAATTTTTTTAAGACTCTATTGTTTTATAGTAATAGGATGTCCCCACTTCCACCCCCGGGGGTTGGAGAGGGGGGTAACTTCGTAATCTTAAATAGCACCCCCCAGTTTATTATGCAGATTTGAATTCTGCGTTAACAAATAGGTAGTTTTTGTTTGAAACATTTTTTGAAGTTCGTGACGGATGGCGCTATGATCGCCGAAAGAAGTATTTCCGATTGCCTATGCTAATATGATGTCAGTTTTGTTAAGTGACAATAAAAAATGTTAATGCTTTGTAAAATGGAAGAGGGGGAGTTTTATTAACCCCCCCCCTCCCCCACTTCACCACTAATTTTAGATTTAAACGTGTCTCGAATGTCAATGTGTTCTTTACTCGTGAAATCAAAGTACTATTTCAATTTTTTTTTCTATTTTCCATCAAAGACAAAAAAAATTTACAAAATTTAACTTTATCAATCGTGGTATTAAACAGTTGCTTAAATCTGAAATGGTTGCGTTTTCCCATCCTAGGTTATTGGCCGTAGGGGTGAAGTGGCAGTGTGGGGACGGGGGACGGGGTTAATAAAGCTCCCCCTCTTCCCTTTTACAAAGCATTAACATTTTTGATTATCACTTAACAAAACTGACATCAAATTAGCATAGGTAATCGGAAAAACTTTTTTCGGCGTTCATAGCGCCATCTGTCACGAACTTCAAAAAATGTTTCAAACAAAATGTTCCTATGTGTTAACGCAGAATTCAAATCTGCATAATAAACTGGGGGGTGCTATTTAAGATTACGAAGTTACCCCCCTCTCCACTCCCCGGGGGTGGGAGTGGGGACATCCTATTACTAGCAAACAATAGAGTCTTAACAAATTGTTTAGACGTATTTTTTATTTTTTCAATGCGTTTTGTATTTCGCGAGATATTTGGGCGGTACGGGTGGTCTGAAACACCCTGTATATATGCCTTAGATTATAGAAAGGTACAGATACGCCTTTCCATATATTAAAACATGAGAAGCCAACATGGACGAGAGAGTGCGCAGGAAAAAAAGAGAGAAGAAAAAACAACAAGACTACATGTTCAGTGGCGTACTGTATTTAAGAGCAATATAAATTATAACAATATTAAATACATTATTACACCATAAACATTGCACAAATACTGTATAATATGAATACGGGACATCTTCAGATACACACTTCTGCCGTTAAAATAGGCAATAATCTAAACTTCTCCTTCAAATTTTAAGTAAATAATCATTTCCCCCCTTAAAATTTCTTTCTACGTCTATGAACGTTGCTACCTATGTCAGCGTTGGTATTACATATATGGATTAATCAACGATTTAAGGTTATATTCTTATATTTTCTATTTGCCCTTGAACGTCCGTAAAAGGGTTCTTTTGCACATAAAGCACCATCGCGGCTTTATTTGTCTTTTACGTTTTAATAATTAAATGTAGAACAAAATAATTCTTCTTGTATTTAAACAACTAATTTACAATAATTGACAGCACGCAAAATTACCGCTGTTGTCAAATCGGATTCACTTTGTACCTATGAAAGATTTTATTTAAGAACGTAGATTAATAAAGGTTGTACACATTTAACAATCGCTTAATGTTTTAGTAGTTTATCATTTTTAATAACACATTATAGATATACCCTGTTCAAGTCACCAGCCGTTGCACGTCATAGCTTAAAACTTACTAAATCAATGACGTGTAATCAGCGTTGTCAAATGTACGTGTTGTCAGACTGACATTTTTAGGTTAGGAACAAATAGATACTGTATACCTATGTAATAATAAAATACAACAACTAATGTAGACATAAACAAAATAAGAGTACTGATAAGTACTGTTTTTAGTGAGGCAATTTAAAAAAAAATAGGTTAAGTGCGTACCGGTGAATTTAACAAAGTAAACAAAACTTGACGTGACAACATCGAGATATTTTATGAGTTTATATTCGCACTACTTTTTAAGTTGTAAGTACGAACTGCAAAGTGTGCGACAAGGATAAAATATGGTCGCTAACCCTACACGATTAATGACTTTTAATACCAACTGTACTTACGATGACATTTTGGCTTTAATGCAAATTTTATTAAAGTTGCTTAGTAAATTATAATTATAGTATGTACACGAATAATGACGTGCAACGGCTGGTCACTTGAACAGGGTATATTTGTAGATTTTAATTACTGTTTTATTTGTGATGTTGATAATTGGGCAACATTGCATTGCAAAGTACAATAAATAAGACTGAATTAGGCTATCCTTGTCCTGGCTTCACCAACCAATGTAAACAAACGTTTCTGTTGTTTTTTATACCTATTCTAAGGTATATGCACAAATTCTGTGGTATATGTATAGGATTTAGGATTCAAATGGTTTTGTAGCTACGCCACTGAAATTATGGATAATTCTAGAATATTTAGTGACTTTAGATATTCGAACGAGTTGCGCCAATCTGCAATCTTTCTTCGCGACGTTTATCTTATGTTATCAAAGTAAACAACAAAATGGTGACACATCGTGCATCTCTAAAAATGGATTTAAAACTCAGATTCCTTTTAAACTCTTTAATATGATTACATTGTAAGTAAGGCATTGTTTGTTATAGAAAATCTTGCAAAGAGCTGTTTATTTTACCAATCAAATCAAGTATATTCAACTCGACAAGTTAGTGTGTGTGCATCCGTACGCGGGGTACGCCACTGTATAGATGCATAATAATAGAAAATTTTACACCTGCGCTCTAATGAATGCATTTAATTTCAATTCCATTGTTGTTGACTACTTTATGTGTGAGTTCCTATTGCGACTATTTCCAAAAACTTTGCAATTTACTGTGCATGTGCAATATTTACATTACCTCTGATATAAGCAACAATGAAATTAAGGTAAATTTTATGAATTGTAATTTGAAATTAAGTTGTGCAATTGATTTGATTTTAGATTTCGTTTTAATAATGGATGATATTAAAAGATTGATTTTGAAAAAACAATGGGATAAAATAGTAAAAGATTTGGATGTCGAACATATTTTAGACGAACTTTATTCACTGCAAACAATAACCAATCTTGAATTAGAAATAATAAAGAATAAGGTAAGATCTTCTTTTTTATAGGTTATGTTGCATTGCAGTTGACTTTTAAACAAAAGATTAATGCCCACATTTCAAGTTATCCTTCCAGCGAAATTTACACTTTACTTACATTTAATCGTAATTATCGAATTATAGTTCATTTGCCACTATAAGTATATTTAAATTTTATTTTAACGTTGCATCTACTTGAAGTGCAAGTGACGACTAAGTGCAGAATAAATAAACCTTACATAGTTATTAATAATTAATCCACAATTCCATGTTTTAACACTAAAACAGTGGTTGCTAATGGTAGATGTACATACAATAATAACTAAAGGTTGTCTGGGTACAATGAGTACTTTATTTCAACTGGACGTAAATAGTTACCCAACTTTAGTAGAAAATGTATAAGTAATGTACATATTTTCTTACGATTTAAATGAATCTTGTGACACCATTTTTAAATTCAATAGGTGAGTCATCCAACCAAATTACAAGCGTTGGTACAAATAGAATTTGAACTGATTCATATTATGTATATTAGGTGCTACTAGGATAGTACCAAATATTTCTAGTTTTGCAAAATATTTGCTATTATACATTTACGCTCCATTAAACTTTCAGGTTTGTCTCACCAACAAGTTTTTC
Organism: Pyrocoelia pectoralis; assembly: GCA_036250285.1. Classification (NCBI taxonomy): domain Eukaryota; kingdom Metazoa; phylum Arthropoda; class Insecta; order Coleoptera; family Lampyridae; genus Pyrocoelia; species Pyrocoelia pectoralis. The sequence continues at coordinate 69,929,745 of CM070074.1, forward strand.
AAAACTTTCCCTGAAACTATCTGTATTTCAAAGAAATTATGATACAAAAAGTGCAGTGTGGAAGATATTTATGACCCTGGAGTGTTTTTTGTGAGGTGTGACCAGTGGTTAGCCTAGGCCTAGACCATAACCTCCAACGTAATGTTACATTCCTGCTCGATTCCTGCCATACATTTACACAGAGACCTTGGTATTGACCACAAGTCACATCCCCCACTTCTATTATGGTCATAACATGGAACTTGACCACAACTCCCAACAATGCTCATGTAGAAAATTCGTGTGTGGTGATATATTGATCGTAACTTGCATACTTATTCATGGTCTAATACAGCATCTACCATTTCCATGGCTATGCACCGGTCCATTCCATTGTAGTCTCGGATGTCCTTTCTTTCTTCTGCGTGGTTTCTATTTGCATCTTCAATGGTATTCATATCATCATTATATTCATCCTTTGCACCAAAGTGGTTTTCTTTTTTATTATTTCTCCATGTAGTGCCTCCTTTAAATTCACTAGTTCTTTTATGTTTTCGTTTTGAACTTTGTCTTTTAGTGTTAGTCTTCAATTCTCTCCAAAATATTTCCATTATCTTCTTCTCTTCTTGCCTTATGTATTTTTAAAAGTATTGACGGATAATGCTCTAGGCCCTAGAGGGCCTAGAGTATAGGTTCTAGGGTATATGTCTGTCTTGTGAGGTTTTCATCATGTCTTCCAGTCAAATGCAGTCAAAAGTTTTATCTAGGTCGATAAAAGACAGAAAGACTGATGCATTAAATTCAATTATACCGTGTGACAAGTTTCAAAGCGGGACATAGCCGAATAGCATGGGAAATCACATATTTGCAGTTTGTTGCTCACCAGTTTCATCTACAAGAACGGTAATGATGCCTACCGAAAGAGCATTATTTTCTGAGCCTGTTTACACCACATTGTTTGGTATATTTACTAATTCACTGCTTTTTTAATTAAAAAATAATTTTCAAAAGTTAAAAAGTATGAGCAGCCATGACATGTCAAATTCAAATAATGTTTAATATTAATTTTTAGACCTGTTGCCTATTTAAACACTTGTTCCTTGTTATAATAACTATTATTGTCTATCATTATTCATGGTTAAATTTTTCAGGAAAATGCCATATTACATAATTGAAAATGTTTGATTTGATAATATTCAAAATTATTCGAATTTGACATGTCATGGCTACTCAATACTCATATTTTTAACTTTTGAAAATTATATTTTCCTAATTAAAAAGCAGTGAATTAGTAAATAGGTAAAATATTTGGTATAAATAGGCTCAGAAAATAATGCTCTTTCGATAGACATCATTACCATTCTTGTAGATATAATTGGTGAGCAGCAAACTGCAATATGTGATTTCCCATGCTATTCGGCTATGTCCCGCTTTGAAACTTGTCACACGGTGTATTCAGTCTTAGTAGAAATACTGTGTCATTGCGAGATCTCCCTGCATAGAAAAACTGCTGGCTAATCTTTATTCCATTCCAATCCAGGATGTGCTGCCTCTTCTTCTGTTTGGTTCAGTTTCATTTCCAAGGTCTCGGATGATATTCATGCCTCATATGTACCAAAATTCATCTTTCTGTTAGTTCTTTTATATTTTTGTGCAGCTCTTCTTCAAAACAGTTCCATTGTCTTCTTTCTTATATCTAACCTTTGGTTTGTTATCTTCTAGCTGTTCATTCTTTTCTTTCACCTTTACCATGGTCTCTCGATATTTTTTGTCCTTTGGTATTCATAATCTAATGTTTTCCATTCTAGATATATGTGCGTTCGATCCTCCACAGTGGCTTGTGACCATTTCCGTTGCAAGTTTTATGTTCATCCTGCTTAATTTTAACATTGATGCTTCTAAATCACTGTGTAGGTTTTTCAGGAAGATCTTGAAATGGATCCGTTTTGCGGTTTTGCCAATTCTTTGTTGTTTATATTATATGTAATCCAACATGCTGATCCGAGTCCCACAGTCGTTTTTCACTGTAACACAACTCTCAATGCTCGGTTGCCTTTTGCATTTCAATATTTGTGTAGATTCCAGGACTAGCTCTGAATTTATCACATAAGAATCTATTGTTGTAATAGCTGCTTTGCTGTAACTTTATAACTGTAACTGCTCTGTAATTATTAAGTTTTACATTTATGTAAGCTTCTCTTTTAATAGTAGTGCAGCTACTATCGGAATTGCATATATTGCAATTTGCAATCACTTTTTGTCCCATGCTTGCAGAAAATGAATGGTCAAGGTCTCATCCATTGCTAATGTACATTCTAGAGCCGGTCCCCTTACCTCTTTGGAGTCATTTTGTGTAATACACAGTTCAATTGACCTTGCTGTAGTTATTCCCCCAGTCCCCATTCCCAGTTGAATGGGGATTGCTGTGTTAAACAGGTTAGTAGGGCAAACTGTTTTAGTTACAGTGCTGAGATTTTTATCTCTGACGATTTAATTGGAGATGAACAGATTGTCTTTCGATTATTCCATCCTTGCTGTTGACTTACACCTTGTTATTGGGCCATTCCTCCATAAGATAAGCCCTCGTCTCCACATCATGTTTCTCTAGATATAAAGCTCCCTGCATCACAACCGATACTCTCTTCAAATCTGCCATATACCACAATAACTATGTCATTGACATAGCCAAGTGATGTAGTCTGTCCTAATTGCCTCCTCCTCGTGCACCTTGGACTACTGCATAAGTTATTGAGTGAGGTCATGTATGTATCCATCTAATTACCCACAGCAATTTTAATTGATTGTATGAAGGTATTATCAAAAGCCCCTTCTATATCTAAAAGCGCCCTAGGACCACCTAGTCCCAGTCATCGCTCGTAATATCTCGTCCAGTAAGTTTTTCGTGTAGTTTCAGGCGAAACGTCATTAAACTGATGAGTTTAAATTACTTGGTTTGGGTGTATGGATTTAGTCCAGATATTTGTATAAATACGGCTATATGGTTCTCCGCACTATAAGTGGAAACTAAACAGATTGGCAGCTTGATGTATTAGAGCAGCGAAAATCTCATCCATCCTTGGTGATGTATACAGTTGGCAAATTTTCACATTCACTTTTACGTCTTAATATCTGAGGAGCTAGAACCAAATCCTTTCTGTTTTCTCCTTAACAGGGTTCCCAGAGTCTTTGCTTGGTTTTTGTCTTTGATGTTAGGAAGTGTGACTGAAGGGAGAGCTATAGGGTTTCATTTCAATTTTTTTAAGCAACTAACGCTCTTTGTAGTCTGGCACTTCCTGGAATATGCTCAAACTCCCCACTGTACCTTCTCCAAGAGTCTTAATTTTACACCTTCTGTCATAACCTGTGTGTTGTTTTGAGTTTGCCGTCATGTGCTTTTTTTACTTCTTTATATAATACACTAAAATATTCTACCCACTCTTGACTTATTTGTGTTGTTTCTATTATTTCTTTGAGTTCTTTGATTCCTGATATCAGATATGAATATTTCTATTTGATATGATATAATCAGTTATAAATTGTCTCTTCATTATCATTAGCGAGTGGTATCTGGTACTATATGGTCCGCTACTCTTGTATTGAGATCAAGTTTTAAACAATGATAACTTGCTTAACTTAATTACAACACCATAGGTGTTTTCTTTTTGCATTTTGTGGTAGCTTTGTCAGCTCTGTCAATACACACCATTCGTTTTATAAAAATAATTTGACTCAGTTCTCAATAACCCTATTCGTTTTAAAAGCTTTATTTAAGTTTTATATTAACCTGAGGCAGAAATGTCTTATGACGCAAGGCACTTTAATCACGTGATAATTGTGCATGTGCCCAACGCTGTGGCGATGCAAAACGAAAACACCTCATGTTTTCTAAATAAATTGAGGCTTTCGTGGTTCCTCGAACTGTCAAGATAACTAGTTTTTGGCTTATACCGCATCGTTATATTTGTTCCACAGCCTGCGTTGAAAGACTTGCCTTGCCTTTTTCCTTGTGAGCCAGAATTTTTGAGATGATTATCCATCCTCTTAGCTTCCGATGGTAGTGAGCTGTCAAGTTTAGGTTTTCCATGCCTGACTGCTGAATGGGAAACCAAAAGTTCTGACGTTTTGCAAGACATTGCAGCGTGCATCTTCAGAGTGATAGGAATAGTCAACCCTGACAAACCGAGATTTAACAGCTCACCACCATCAGTAGCTAAGAGGATGGATAATAATCATCCAAAAATCCTTATTTTGGCTCACAAGGAAACAAGCAAGGCAAACCTTTCAACGCAGGCTGTGGAACAAATATAACGACGCAGTATAAGCCGAAAACTAGTTATCTGGACACCCTGTATTCTTGGTCAAATGTAAAGTTTGATTGTCTATTGAATACTATTATACTTTCCTATGCCTACGTTTTCGCGTTTTCATGAAAAGTGCAAGTGTTCATATTCTATACTTAATAACAAATTTAATGTGTAGGTACTCGGTAGATTGGGAAATCTTGCAAGAAACTGATTTTCAGTAAATACAGTTAATTTACAATTATTCAAGTACATTGTTTATGACTTAGTTTAAAAGTAACGAAAAAATAGTTACTATAACAGGTGTTCGGTTCAAGATCTATTCTAATATGTCTGACCTTTAGCAACTCTTCCCAATGATTGTTCTTGTATTACTTAAGCTTTTTCTTCCATTTAAATGTCTTTGTGCTAAGATTATTTTAATATATCAATCGCCGTGTTTTGAATGATTATACAGGTATGGAAAAATATTATCGGTGGATTGACTTATAATAAGTAAAACAAAGACAGTGCAATGAATTCACTAGTGCTAAGTGAGATAGAATACACAACAAACTAAAAGCGCTGATGCCATACATGCGTCTATTGAGTAGGCTGGTATTAATAACTACATGCAAATATGTATGTACAAATGGCAACATCGGTAACGTTATGTCTCTCTCATATTCATATAATGCTTATTGGGTCTCTTTCTAGCTCATTATAAGTCAATCCACCGATAATATTTTTCCATATTACCTGATTAAAAAGCAATAAAATTAATGTAAACAAGTTGTGATTTTCAAATTGATTGTTTGTTTCTTCACTACGTAAGTTTGGCAAGGTGAAGGTAATTGATTTTAAGCAAACTGTATGAAGGAACACAACTTCACATGTTTTTTGTTTTTGTATACACCTCCTTTATTGCAGGCATAATCAATTGCTCACCGGTTTTTCATTATCTATTTTTTTTATCAATTTGAGCATGTTGTCAGTTTGACACCACTCATATATGACTCATATGTTGAGTGAGTAAATAACCTTAATATCAGCGAATGTTCCAATTTTTTCTTAAATTAGAGATTGTATTTTATTCAGACATTCACATCTAATTGATTCTTTCAAAAAAGTAAAATGTGCCACTCAAATTCTAATTTGAAGTCGCCTACATAAAATCAGAAGCCACCTCTTTACCATTTTGTTAAAAGCCTAAATGGATCTATCATTTTACACATGATGACTTACCTACATTAAAAACCTTAGTTACATTACATTATCCGGTGGATGGCTTCCTGTCCAGATTTAGAGGTTGAAGATACTGTTCTGAAATAGTCATACTAGTAAACACTTGTGCTATGTGTGTCTTTAAAAAGGAGAATGTTTGTTATTGTCACACTATTCTCATGAATGCACTTAGCTAGTGTTGAAGTTTGTTAATTTTAACTATCTATTTTAAATAAACGGTAACAGTTTAGTGTGCTGTCTGTCACTAATTTCGCGGAAAAATTTATATATGAATGATTGGGAAAGGGTCCCTTATTGAAAAAATGAATTAATTTTTTGGCGGAAACCGTTAATCGATAACTAAAGAAATTATACAATTCAAAATTGCTTTGAAAAAGCAGAATTAAAAATGTAAATGTAAAGTCGACCCTTTTTATGATAGCGCCACCTATAGACAAATCTGCCAAGTTTTTAACATTTTGCTATTATTTATTTATAGAATTTTTAAACAATTTAATGACTTGCGCTCATTTTGTTATAGCTTTTCTTAGTGGTCTGGTAATGCTCTCTCAAGTACTGTTCACACCATGACAGAAATCACGGCAGTTGCTGCCGCGACAGCGACTGTCGTAATTATTGTCACAATGTGAACGAAAAAACTGTCGTGATAGTACTGTCGTACTGTCCTGTCGCACTATCAGGTTGGGCTTGATATTGCGACAGTGCTGACATGACTCAACAGCAATTTGCCATCGTGTGAACGGCTTAACCACCTTTGGCAGTTCGCTATCATTTCATCAGCCGCACATTATTGTTGATTTTTGATGGATTTACGAAATTGTTAAAAATTTTCATAATATGGCCTTCGAAAAGTTTAATACCTACAAATTTTTGGAAGAATATTAAAAATATTCTTCTTGTGGCTGAAATGTATCCCAGAGTTTAAAATCCGTAACAAACGTGATGCCACCGAAGAGGCGCTTCTTCAAGCGCCAAGTCTTGAATCTCTTAAAATTTTACCTACGACGACAAGGCTTATATTCCTCCATGGCACAGCTGTCACGGTCGGGAGACCAATGTGAACGGTGGGTTGACAGAAAACTGTCACAATGTCATGAAAGTGAACTGCCATAGCAGTACTATCATGATAGTTACTATCATGGTGTGAACTTGACTTAATAGGGGAAAAGTTGAAACGGGTTGGTGCACCCGATAGGATACTAAATAATTACCAAATAAACATCACAGTTCTTGTGGTTATTCTGGAATAATGACAGGAGGCACTGCCATAAATGAACTGGTCATGTGCATGAAGAAATGAATGAGTTTGCTTATCTTACCATCAGGTAAAATAGAGATATGAGCTTAAATGTCCCAGTTCTTTAGAAAATTTACATCTACATTCTGTTTTCCACCATTAGACAAGATTCTGTATTAGGTGTAGCATGACATAGATTGGGTATTTGGTAATATGGTATCAAGTAACATTTTACACGATTTCTGCGCAGTGCTTCACAGAGACCAACTTTAACTGCAATTGATTGAAATTTATTTTATCATCTGTCTAGCCAGTGCAGTTCTGCACTTGTTATAAACTCGTAGCACACCGACAATAGGTTTGTCATGTCGCATTTACAATATGAGTTTAACTGCTCTGAGTAGGCATTGTTAATAACAATTGCAGGGAAGGTTGGAGATATCACTAGGTATTTTCTTTTTGCATGTTGTGGGACACTTAAGTCAGCTCTGTCAATAACACACCATTCGTTTTATAAAATAATTTGACTCAGTTCTCAATAACCCTATTCGTTTTAAAAGCTTTATTTAGGTTTTATATTAACCTGAGGCAGAAATGTCTACATGACGCAAGGCGCTTTAATCACGTGATGATTGTAACTTTACCTAACCCTGTGGCGGTGCAAAAAGAAAACACCTACTATTTCGTCTTTTAGTTCAAAAATGTTCCATTGAAATCTTGAAACACCTTTTTTTGGAAGTGAAGGTTCATGACATAAGGAACATAATGTTGTGATACTTTCAAGAAATGTTCTTCGTCCACTATAGATATAGAGCGTTCTGAAAGTGTGGCCTAAAATTTTAGGTTGTATTTTTCTCAAACTATCAAATACAGAAGCACCACTCAATGTTGTTGACTCGTCCAAATTTAATGTACAGTTCTCAGTGGCATTTGGCAATAATGTCAGCGATGATATGTTATTTGACTTTGTTAGTAGTAATAAAGTTTACTGCATTCTTCTTAAAAATAAGTACAAGATTCTTATTTAATTAACAAAACATATCATATTTCTAACCCCCTATACCTTCTTCCCCCAACCGTCTGACTTTCCACCTTTTCCCTCCTTTTCCCTCCTAGTATCACCCTTCTTTCCATTCTCTCTTGTCTCAACTCCTCGCATTCCCGCATCATATGCCCATGCTTTCCCTCCCTTCCCTGCACATTCTACAAACCCTTTTCTCATCCTCCCACCAATACCTATTTTCATTCTCCTCATTTCCGCATCTAAAGCTCGCCACAATTCTTTTCTCTTTCAATCCCATCTCCCCCAACTTGACCTTGCCATGTAGCACATTCTCTCCGTATCCCTCATTATACCTCCCCCCAGCTATCCTCTCTCCTTTCCTGACCTTGCACATCCTTATCCCTCCTACCCACCTCTACCATCTCTCTTCCTTCCTCCCTTCTTCTTTCCACCTCCTCCCTCGCATACCCCACCCTCTTATAATGTAATCTCCTGCCCTCTTATCCATACTTTATCCGTTTCCTCCTCATTTCCTTCATACATTCGTTCACCATTATTTCAGTCTTCTTCCTGATCTCCTCCTCGTACTTCACCGCTCTCCTTCCCGCATGCACCCTTACTTTTTCACCTTCGCCTCTTCCCCCACTATGTACCCCGATGTATCTCTGTTCATCCCCAGCGTCCATCTCCAATATTTCTCCTGAACCTTCTCCAAACTCTCCCACTCCCTCCACCCCCATATCTCCGCCCCGTATCCCATCACGCTCCTCACCAACTTATCAAGAATCCATCTCCTCTTTTCCATATCCTTCCCGAACACTCTTTCCCCCACCCCCCACACACTCCCCACTATCGTTTTCCCTTTCTTCACCAGTTCCCTTATGTGCCCATCGTCCTTATTGTCATACCTCATTATATATCCCAAATACTTCTACTCATTTACACTTCTCTCTCGTTCTCTCCCCACCACCATTTTTCCGTCCCTCTTCTCCCTTTTCTCTTCTGGAATACCATTATTTTCGTCTTTGCCACATTCACCCTTAGGTCCTTTTTCTCCAAATACCTCTTCACCACTCCCATTGCCCCCTTGATTTCTTTTCCACTGTCCGCCACTACCACTACATCATCAGCGTACGCAAGTGCCCACACTTTTACCCTCCCCATCACCAACCCTCCCCTGTTAAGTATAAATAAGGTAAGGTGTCATTTTTTTGTAAGGTAAGTGTAAGTAAAGTGAAATTTTACTAAAGTGATGACTATGAATGAATGCAGTAGAGCCTCATTTTTTTAGGGAATTAGATCGGAGGCAGTGGAGAGTTTGTTAAAAATTATTCTCAAAAAGGGCAATCAAGCTTTTGACAATTTAAAGGATGTGCTCAGAAAGGATTACGAGTGGCTGTCACAGGGCCTACAAGATTCGCACGATGAGAATGATATGCACGTGAACACCGAGCAACTTGCATTTCAAGATTCATTGGTTTTAGGGAATGTCCCTCGACAACCTCCCTACTATGTGAAAAGAACTATTCCTGTAAGTATGTCTTAACTCTATAAGAGAGCAAAACTTATTAGGTAATCAATCTCATGTTTATTACTACATATTTCAATAAAATGTATTCTTTGATATTATTATTGAACCATTTACATGCCTATGTATAATTTGTGTTTCTGTTTCTTATTTCATTTACTTTACTTTGTGTTTTTGTGCTGCTTTGTATCAGAATTGGATTAAAATGGTTGGTCTCTAAATTTGATTGTGAATTTCCTAATGCTTGTTATTTCAGCATCATGGTCTAGTGGTAATCTACAATGTAATAAGTATAGCACTACTGCTTCGTTGTTCTGGGATTCAAATCCCTAACTGGATATAAAATTTTGTTTGAAGTAGACGTGTAAGTGCATAAAGATAATCACTGTTAGTACCCCTAGTACCCCTTATTTTAGGGCGGTAGAGTTTTGCTCTTTTTGTAATTTAAGGTAGTTCCTCCGCGACAATCTCAACCAAAAGTTTCGTCCCATGTAACCATAGTAACTTCTATTATTAACCATTTTTGTCACGCCAGTGGAAGTACACTTTTTGTTCGGACTGTCCGCGTTGTCATGGAACAGATTGCATATACAATCATTCGCTTGCCTAAACATATCTAATAATACCAAAAACGTCATGTTTCTCAAGGCTATATCTTCAAAGTAGACGGTAAACAATTCTCAAATGTTTTCACAATATTCGTATAATCCCTCTCTAGCATTCTTTAGTTTTTCATTAAATTCTGACATTTAGTTTTGACAGTACAATTGATAATGTGTCAGTGCCCACATAACACGAGATCTGCAAGGGATGTCCTGTGGCCTTATGCGGACATTCAGAAGTTCTCAGAATGTCTTTCGGATGTCCTGGGGACTTATGTTGACATATAGAAGTCCTTAGAATGTCTTTGGGACGCCTTTGAAAGATATGTGCTACGTGGGCGGTGTTTTTTGTATATGGGTTATATGTCAATCATGCCAATTTTAAGTGTAAATATCTCGACTTAGGGACGGTAAACCTCATTTAAACTCCACAGATGTTTGGATAACGTATTTAATAACGTATACGCCAAGTTTGAACAAATTCTGTCGCAAATCGTTCCGCGGAGGAACTACCTTAAAAGGTTCTATAATATCTGTATTGTAATGAACACAGATCATACACAATATTAAAACATAGAATCTTGCTCTCATCTGTAAATGGTTCAAAGTTACAAGGGCATTATTATATTATTATGTCCTTCGATTTCTTAAACATCATCTCAAGTCAGCTAAAAGAAGTTTGATAAAAAATACCTCAAACATTTGTTTTTAATAATTTTTAAGTTTATTTCGATTGTTGACATTACATACCAGTGTTTCACATTTTTGCTCTAATTGTTATCTTCTAGTAAAGATGACAACTTATTTCTAGACTCGTTTGTTCCGAGTATTACAGACAGTCGTGCGATTAAAAGTGCAGTGACATAGAAAATAATGGTAGTACACATATAATCTGTGAAATCCGCATTACTCCATTATGGAAATCGGCAAATAAATACTATTGAGCAACATAAATATGACAAACATCACATTAATTATCTCAAGAGATTACAATCAGGGTGTAATATCACATTTAGCAGTGTGGAAGCGCTAAATTCAAATTCATTTTAAAGTTTATCTCCTATTTCTTTACTTATTCAACTTTTCGGAAGTATTACTGCACTTCATTTATCAAGAGACGTAAAAATTGTTTTTTACAACAACAGATGTCAGAAGAAGATCCCACTTCAAAGGCCGTGTGGAAGTGCCACTCCCGCACTACTACATCTTTGATCTTAACTGAAAACAATCTCCAAAGTCATGTTTGGGCAGTAAATTTGTGAAACTTTAAAGTACGATAGAAATATACAATCTATCTTCTTTTTTTACCACTAGTAAAACGTAAACAAAACAAAAAATAAAAACTAAAATATATTCTACTTTATTCTACTCCCCACATGATCGACTTATCTTCTAAGCACTACCCCAACCAATAACCAAAAATTACTCTAGAACACTGCTCTCCTTTTCCTTCTTCTCCTCTCTAGTACCTCTTCCATCCATTTTCCCTGTATTTTTCGTTGTACTTACCACCACTTTTTCATAGTATAGCCTTCCTATACCACATTTCCTCAAACGCCATGGCTCTCCCCCTTTTCCAACTTTAACTCCACCACATACCTCAGGCCTACTTCAATTCCCAACTGCCAACTCATTTTCTGTATATCCCCCCTCTCATCCACATTTTCCCCAGGCTCCATACCTGCCCCACAATTCCATTTCCCTTCCTTACCATTAACATTCCTTATTCTGTATCCTAAATCTTCATCTACACTTTCTATATCTGAAAACTTTGTTGTATAAGATGATAATAAAATTGATTCACCGTTTTATAATTTCTTTGAGTATTTATTTACATTCCAGTTACAAAATCTTCAATTACGCATAGAGGAATTAGAACCATGTCAAAGAATTGTCCTTTATGGGATGACAGGCAGTGGAAAATCTTGTTTGGCTGCAGCCGCAGTAAAGGATCCCGATTTATTACATCGTTATTTTAAAAATAGAGTATTTTGGATTAATCTAGGTGAAGTTAAAGAAGTTGATCAGTTACCCGTTCATATGACACTGTGAGTATTGTAAACTAATGTATGAGAAAGTAATCAATTTTTTTAGACTACTGGAAAGATTACAAAGTGATTCTAGAGAAAAGACCCTGAAAATTAGACCCGTCTCAGTTACTCTGAATCAGGATGATATCTCATTTGAAATTGAAATGTTGAAACATTCACTTAAAAATATGTTCACCAATTTCCGTGAAGCTTTATTAATACTTGATAATGTTTCGTTACGTGAAGCGACTGAGGCATTTGATGTTGGTTGTAAGACACTAATAACAACACAAGTTAAGGACATAATTGTTGGCAATAATAGTATATACGTTAAGGTTGAAGGTGGTTTTACTCAAAAAGAGACACTCGAGTTGTTTGCAAAGTCTTTGAACACTGAAGTACAAAATTTACCAATTTTAGCTGAAAAGCTTCACAATTTATGTAAAGGTGAACCTATTCTTATTTCCTTGATTGGTTCTTTACTTGAGCCATACAAAGAAGATCTACTTAACAGTTTGAAACTTTGGCAATATTACATAAAAAAATTAACAAATAAAGACTATAAGTAAGTTAGTGTAATCACACACACACATCTATAACTTCAACTACTCTTTTTTTTAGTTTGAAAAGGCAACTATTTAACACAATATCTATCTGCATCGAGCGTTTAAGTCCAGAAATGCAAGAATTGTATTATAATTTTTCTGTATTCGTTGAAGATGTAAATATAACACCTCAAGTAATGCAAATCATATGGGGTTTGGATGACTTAATCGATGTTCATAAAAAAATGCAAAAATTACAAAATAAATCTCTCATTGTATCTTATTATAACCAGGAGTTAAAGACTTATGTATATGGAGTGCATGATTTGTTCCTCGCTTATTTGAAGGAAAAACTTAATTCTGACGCTTTAATATCTCAACATAAAAAATTGATCTCAGCGTATAAGCGGGTTTCCAACGATAATTTTGCTAATTTACCTAACGATAATTATATATACCAATATTTAGGTTATCATTTAAAGCAAGCTCAATGTTTCAACGAATTTTCCGTATATTTTGATTTGAAGTTTATCGGCGCTAAAATTAGAGCGATTGGCACCGCCGATTTATTAAGAGATTATCAAGTTTATAAGACTTATATTACACGAAATGTGAGTATTTATTTGGTTTCATTTACATTGTTAAATATTTTGTATTTTAAGGACGAAGCTCTTCTTAAAAAGTTAGGCGAGTATATTAATTTTGTAAAGGCAAGGGGACATGACCTATACAAATATTCCGACGCAGACATAATTCAGTGTGGCTTGGGACAACCAAAAGACAGTTCTATCTATAATTCTGCTTTATTGCTTGCAAAAGAACAACCTCAGTTATTATATCTTCAACTCCAGTAGGTATCACCATTGATAGACTGTAAACTTTATTTCAAATGGTTTTTAATATACGTCTCTTAATAAATTGTTCCATTCGTCATACAACATCCATTTCAGTTAAGCACTAGAAATATTTTGCCTCCCCCTTATAAAATTTATTAAATCGATATAATTATCCTTTTACCTTTCCTTTCATCCAACACAATAAAATATCGTATTCCTTTTCATACCGCAATTGTGATTTTTCTGGTAACAAACTTAAATTCATTAATTTAACCTTTTCCATAATATCTGCAGGAAGCGAATTTGCACCATTCTCAAATCGAATGTTTGTTATTCTGCAACCTTTGTTACAATCATAAAAACCACTTACATGCTAGGTTCCGGTTTTATTGTCACTTTTTCAAAACTCTTAGATGTTTTATAGAGGTGTTTGAAAAAAATCATATGTATTACACTTAGTGTCTTTTCCTCTCTTGTGCATTTGCTTGCATGTGAGAGGAAAAGCCTCACTTTCCTCCCTAGTAATTCAAATAGCTATTGTTTCTTTATTTTTTCTGTCGATATGTAGAAGAAAAATAAAATATTACGTTTGTTTTAAATCCAAGTTTGTGTTTGTTAACATTTTCTTTCTTCTATCTTGGTGTGTAATATCAAAAAACTGTTTCAGATGGTAAGGTTAATAATTTATCACAGAGAATGTGCTATATGAACATAATTTCATTTTTTTTCACACTGGAAAGAGTTGAGAACAATTGATTGATTGACGTAAATGGTATATAATATGCCCCAGTCTTAAAATGTATTTTGTTGCTTAATATTTTATAAAGTTAATCATGATTTAATAAAAATTGGTAACAGTCTGACACTATAAATTAGTGTAAATTCTATGTTTTAGGTCACCCCAAGAAAGCGTGTACTTCACCCATACTCTAGATTTGCAACAAGACGTTTCGGCTGCATGCTTTACATGTGATGTTGACCAAATATTAGTTGGCATGAAAAATGGAGATATAAACGTACGCCCTTAAAATTTGTATAAAAACTATTAATGCCGTTTTAGTTGTGGGAACAGTCACGTAACCATAAATTATACGTGTTTTCTGGCCATACCGATAGCATTACACATCTTTGCCTAAGTCCCGATGGGGATGGGTTTCTTTCAGTATCTAACGATGGATGTGTAAAAATTTGGAATATGGATGGAGTTATTTTGCGTAGTAGCAATGGTGATATTTATGACGAAAATGGATTTAGTGACAATATACCGTCGCCTCGTACGAAACAAAGTTATTGGAGAAATTTTTACGAAAACAATAGGCAAGATCGTATTGATCGTAGTAAAACGTGCCGGTTAGTTGACAAAATAGATAGAATAATATCGGCCGCTTACGCTAATCATTCAAAATACGACATAGTAACAGGATGCTTTAGCGGAAATGTTTTTATTTGGAATGTAGAAGAGGATCCCACTGTTGTGTGTACCATTCAGGGACGTGGAACTCCTGTTAGTTGTGTTACCTTTTCGGGTGATGATAGTCTAATTATATTTTGCTGTGATGCTACGATATTTTTATATAATGCCAAAAATGGAGAATTTGTGTCTCATTTACTGAATAGAGTTACTATCAATTCTTTACTAATCGTCCCCGAATTAGATAGTACACTAATTGCGATAAATAAAAGTACCATAACAATGTGGACATGGAGTCAAGTCGGATGTAATATAACAGAACCAACTATGAAAGAGTTGGATAACAGACAGACTAATTACTTATGTGGGGCCATAACTGATGATGGAATGTATTTGGTTGCAGGATCGACGGATCATTACATTCGTATATGGCATATCGGTACAGCAAAAATTGTCCAAGAAATTTTAAACAATAAAGGGTAAATCGTTAACTCGGAAAGGCTAATTTGAATCTTCTCTTTTTTTTTCAGATTAGTAGTATGTCTCGACACATTTTATGATGATTCAAAAAAGGCTGTCCATATATTATTATCGGGGTCGGATGATAAAACAGTAAAACAGTGGCACATACAGCCGACAACACCGACAAAGGATACTCCAAAATTATTGCCCATTTTTGACTGCTATTGGAATTTTTCATCTGGAGTTCCTAGAATAGCCGTAGTTAATTCGTCAAATAAAGTCCAAATTATGAACGGTTTCAATGTTATAATCGAATCTGAAAAACTACCCGCATTAATAAGTGTTGTCCGTTTTTCACTTTGCGGAAATAAAGTTGCAATCGGTTTGATAACCGGAGATATAATCGAATTTGATTATAAAAATCGACATTCTGAAACGTTAATGAAGTTGCACGATTCTGTTGTGCATCTCAAATATTTTAGTACAGTGAATCCAGGAATCTATGACAAACTTACTAGGAGTGTGTCATCCACATTTTACGTATTGGTTGGTGCTGCAAAGAATGGTTGGATAACAATGTATATGAATAATCGTGCTGTGTGCTTAATACAACCACCAGTTAGCAATAGTGTGAAACATATACCTGTGATTCCAATTGTACAGTGCTTTTTCTTGAAGAATTTCAACAAACTTCTTAGTGTAGCTAAAAATCGTGTCATGAAATTATGGGACGAAGATGCTTCGTGTACTATTTTATGCGGAGAGAAAATGCAAGTAGATGATGCAACTAATGGTGTGGTAACTATGGCTACGTTATCATTAGACGAAACACAATTAGCCATAACCTTTGACAATGGTTGTTTTGAAATTTATTCAATAGAAGCAGGTGATAATAGTTTTACTTTAAATGAAGAAAGAACGTGGGATTTTCCATTAAGGTGTTGCCGTTTTTCTTATAATGGAAAAATTTTAGCATTGGGAGATGACAATGGAAATATTGTGGTAAGCAAAGCTTCAATTTGAAATCCCTATATTTTAAATCGCTTTATACATTATTATACCTTAACGTTTACTAGCCCTCATGTATCTGTTTTGTTTTCAATGAGTTGGTTGGCTTTTCAGTAAACTGCAGAATTAATCGTTTTATTACTTCCTGTTTCCTAGTTTTAATGATTTTTTTAATAAATTTACTAATTTTATTCCATTTTCAAACATCTGTAGTACAACTTTTTCGGTCTATTATCACTCTCCTTTTTACTGACGAGAATATGTGTGGTCTAGCACACTCTAGTATCGCATGTGTTCTTCTGTAATCAGTTTAAGAGATGTAGTACCCAGTTCCACCAACAAATACAGTATGCTGATGACCATGAGGTCAATGCTTTCTTCTTTTTCTCATATGGATCTCCACATATTTAACGAAGGTCAGTGCCTTACCAAATATCAACTCTACAATTATTGATTTCTATAACTATACCGTTCAGTATCCTCACTGTTATTATCCTCTACAGCAATTTATCCTCAAGACCGATAAAGGTAGTTTTGATACTGTCTGGTGAGAGTTGGTGATAGGAGGCTATCTCAGCATTAATTTGTGGAAATCGGACTAATTGTTTTTTCTAGATCCATATCCTCAAGTTGTCGCATCTGCTTTATTCCAAGGTTCCCTTTTTTCCTCTTTGTGTAGGTCTCCATTTCCAAATCTTTGTGTGGTAATCTTTTTTTGTCCATTTGCCTCATGTGCCATACGATTTTAATGGGGAAAAATACGATTTTTTGGAAACCATTTTTTCTCATAGAGGAATCATAATGAATCATTCCCCCCCAAGAAATAGTCGTCTACGACCAGCCGTTCCTTAGCAATAGCGCTTTAAAGTCGCTTCGTTATCAGCTGGACCCGAGCACAGCCCGAACGTTTCCGACGATGCCCTAAGGTCCTGTGACGTCACGTCCCACACGGCAATGTACGGAGCGTATGGAGACCAGTGTTTTTAGTCGTTTTTATCTTGTATTTATGTAGTTTTTCGTTGTATTTTACCATTTTATAAACAATTATATTGTTGGTTTTAAAGGATGTTATTTAATGTCAAGTATATTTCTTTGGGTAGTGAGAAATCGTGACCGGGAGACACCCCTCCTAACCTTTCTTGCTCATCATAATGTCCAGTGGAACATCTTAGTAACATAATTTATTGTTTGATAACGTAATAAAGTAATTAACGCTCTAAACTACGATTAAAATATGTCTCCCAAAATACCATTGGGGAACTTTTATAAATTTCTCGAGGTTCTGGAACCGGCGTAGCTAAACGTAAACATTGCATCGGTTTGGTTAATACGTTTCTCATTACACTGTGTGGTTTTTATTTCTTGTACTTACGTTTTAGAAGAAAGTGGTAATAAAATATAATTATTGACTGTGTTATCGTATTTATCGTCTTATACCCTTCAAACAATAAAAACGAGTAAGAACGTAGTTTGTGGCATTTATAAGGTTTGATATTAAGCAAATTATCTGTAAATTTCCAGTTCCGAGGTATAGGTACCAAACACAAGAATTGTTTTGTTGAAGTGCAAAACAACTTTTCTTTCCTTAACCTGACCTAGTAAACAGCATCTACATTCTGTGATAAAACAGCATTAAGAAATCGGTGAACTTATTTTTCTAATTTTTAGGCATACCGACTTATGTTCTTAAAGTGATAAAACCGAATATGATGATGATAAACACAAGAAATAATTAATAATGATTTTGTATTAACCGGCGGCGTTGATCTGGTCTGCAAATCGACCACTTATATATGGCCACAGAAATAGTTTTATGTGCAAGATATTCAAGTGTCCTTTTGTTTTCAATTCACCAACAAATTATGTAATTAAAAAACCACTCACCTAGTGTTTATATTCCGTGAAAACAGTTGAAAATCGTAAAAAAACAACTCCGCAAGCCAGAATCAACAGGTCCTGTATGGGTTGTGACGTCATTGTGCCATCGGGAAACTCGGAAACGTTCGGCATGTGATCGGCTCTCGCCAATTTTAGGGCAACTTAATAATTTAATTACGGACAAACTACTATTCGGATCGCCGTAAAATTTTTCACGGCAAAACTTTTTGATGATGATGTGTACTACATTGATTTCTGAGATTTCGTATTGTTCCCCATTGTTTAATTTCTGTTTGATCTAATAGTGATGTTTCTACCTGCATTATTTCTCTGATTCTGCCTGTTCTGATGTGGTCTTGTAGCATAAATCAATGCAATACAATTGTATTTATTTGTCATTGATAAATAGGTAAGTATTTTGACAAAGAATCTTGTTCTTACAAAACATTTACTCCAGATTTGTAACATTTACATATTACACCTAACCCACCTCTCCTAACAGCATTCTTCTTCTCTCCCCTACCTCTTCCATCAAACCTATTCCTTCCCCTTTCTCCCACCACATATTTCCACAAATACTTATTTTCCCTTTCCTCGTTCCCCCATCTATATCTTACCGCCATCCTCTTCTTCTACTCAATACTCCCCTTGGTACTCCGGCACTCCTGCCTTGTGGCATAAATCTGCAGCATCTCCAGTACATCATCTCCTTTGAACTGAGTTCATTTTTTGTATTTTGGTTTAAGGACCATATTTCCACTCCGTAGGCAGTACAGCTTTCTACCATAGATTGAAACATGTGGTTCTTTGTTTTATTGGAAATACTGTTGCTCCATATCATCGTCTTTCCTTTGTTTACACTTTATTGACTACTGTTTTAATGTTTAATTTATACAAAGTCCTTCAAGAGTGCGTCTGGCTTCCATAGTACGAAGACCAAAAAAGTTAGAAGTTTCATTCAAACGCAGTTGATATTTATTGTTAAGCACACATTTCAGGAAAATATTTTGACATGTACAGGGTGCTCCAAGAACTTGTAGCAAGCAAAAAAAATGTTTCTTTAATACAACCCTCTGTATAATTTTACATTGTATAATTTTACATGTTGAGAACCTCCTTGAATCCCTTTAATTATTCCTAAAATATTACAGCTTTAAACGAATAGTTTAGCAGCAATAAATTATTTCTTTAAAAAAATTTAATTTTTATACTTCCTCTATAGGCGTGGCATTACCATAGGTATAACTTTAATGTCAAAGTTGGATTCGATTCTTGTTGTAGAAGGTTGTCAGATGTTCTGATTTCGTTTCATCTTATACAGGATGTTCAAATTTAACCTACATTTTTTTCAAAATTCAAAAAAGTTTTCTCAACTTTTTTAAATGGAACAACCTGTATGTCTTCTGCTTGATCATTAGAGAATTAAAATATGAAAATTTTTTGTAATCACGTTCAAATGTCTATTATTCGCATTGATTTATAAAATTGTTTCATACATAGGAGAACCGAAGTTTTACTGAAAATCAATCAGTAGACTTTGGAACAAAATCTTATTTATGGTTTTTAATTCGTCAATTCACTCAAATTGCATAGTTTTTGGCAGCTTGAAAGTTCATTTAGAACTTTTACTAATTTAATGATGAATTTGAAAAAGTGAGCTTGCTGATATGATATTCCTGCTAAGGTGCTAGGGGAAATGCTCTTAAACCTGGTTTTGCAAGCAAATACTGTGACTCATTGGGGCTTATCTTCATTGATTTCTTTGAAGGTCATAGGACAGTCAATGCCAAAAATTACATCAATTTGTTGAGAAATACATTTAGGCCAGCTTTTTTTCCTAAAATCGCAAAATTCTACAGTCCTGATGCCCTTTTGCTCAATGATGGCGCTTTGGTAACAATTTAAACTTTAGCGAGCTTCATTGGAAAGTTTTGTCGAATTCACTTTATTGTCCCGATTTGTTGTTTGACTATTTGATCTCCTAAGGAGCAAAAAATTTGATTCCAATAATGTTAATGGGGATGCTACATATAATAAGGCTGGTGCAAAACCAAAAAAGTTTCAAAATGAAAGATGGCAAACGTTTTCATTATATTATGTTGTTTAAAAAAATGAACATTCTGATTGTGTGTGAACATTAGCATTTGTTTTCAGATTTGGAGTGTAGAATCAAAAATGATACTGGGTACGTTGCAATTACATAAATCTTCTGTCCAATATTTATTATTTTCTCCTTCGCCTGCATTAATACTAATAAGTGTGGGTGATCAAATAGCATGGTGGGATTTAACAAAATTACCTGACAATAATTTAAATAGGTTAGTCGGTTTTTATTCCGTTATTCGTATAAAACTCTAATCAATTGTAGATATAGAAGACGTTCAAGTTCAATTAAGAAGAAAAATTTAACAATTGATTTAAATGGGCCCATGACAAATTTAAATTTAGGCGTATGGGGTAACAAAGAGGGGAAAACGGGGA
Organism: Pyrocoelia pectoralis; assembly: GCA_036250285.1. Lineage (NCBI taxonomy): Eukaryota > Metazoa > Arthropoda > Insecta > Coleoptera > Lampyridae > Pyrocoelia > Pyrocoelia pectoralis. Next base: position 69,950,270 of record CM070074.1, read on the forward strand.
AGCCACATCTTCTATCTGTTATAAAAGTTCGTGGAGTTTTTTCTACTTATATTTCTGCATCTTATGATTTTACTTCATTTTTTAGTATCGATAAAAATGGTTATCCATATATTATGGAAGTATTATAATCTTTAAAAAAAAGCATTGTGATTAAATTAATTATTTTTATAAGTATTTTTGTGTAATATGAAAATACGTCTTAGTGTAGACACATATATATTAATTTTAGGTTTATATTTATAGAGAATTATACCATTTTTACTTTTTTTTGTTTGAGGATGATTTAAGTTAGTGAAATTGAATGTAGGAAATTGTAGTCATTCTGTAGTATATTTTAAAGCGCGATCTCAAAATGGTTAAAACATTTCTCAAATTTATTTAAACTAATTTCATATTAATTGATTTACCATTTCAAATCTGTGCACATGACCCAACTGAAGTCTGACTACTAATACACTGCCAAGGTAACCCTCAAACTGTTATTAATGTTGTTGTATTTTAAATGAACGTAGGTTATCTTTAACAAGTTTTAACATTTTATTAATAATTGCATACGTTTATTAACATTTTATGGCTTTTAATCATTTATTTATCCGATTGTGTTATTTAAAAAAAATTGTATATTACATAAACATCTCTATTTATTGTATTTAAGTTTTGCAATATTTCACGTTCTTCCTTGTTAACATTAATTTCACAATTCTATCATAACCTTAATAATAAAACATAGCTAAGTTACATTAAAATAAAACTAGTCTTAATTCATTAACATTACTGAAATGAAAGACGACAATTGTTAACTATGAAAATAAAATTGCATCACATTTAAAATGTGAATTGTTTTTGTTTTGTTGCATTTTATATATGCATAAAAATATATTGTAATCTTAAAATGATGTGATGTGAATTTATTAGTCTTAGATGTATTAGATATATAAATTTTATTTTATAATAAATATATAGAGTTAAAATTAATTGTAAAATAATTCATATCATGTTTGTACTTTATTAAAAAAAAATTTACATTGTTTTGTATTGATGAGCATACAAAAGGTATGAATATTAGCAGTATTCAAAACCACACAAAATAGCGGAGAGTACACAGTTTATTACTTACATTGTTAAGTTACATGACAGGTATAACAAATTATGTTTTATTTGTTGAATACAAAGACTTACTTAAGAACAATTTCGATAGAAAGTAATCACTTAAAATTAACAAAATTAAAGTGTGGGAGATTGGATCACAATTGGTCCTGGGAACTCCCTCACACATTGAACCGACATGGATGCATGTTTGAGAGAATTAGCAATTCGTTGATACAACGGAAAGAAATATTTGGCGGGAATTAGTTGTGAATTATTTTTAGTTGTATGCGCATTGTAAATAGTCGTTTTATAAAAATTTCATTATCTACGCGTCTGTATAAGTTTTTGTGGGATATTTCAACGCTTTAGGGGAAAAAAGGTATGTAACATTTGATAGATCAATTTCGGGTAATGCTGGCCAGGCAAAATGGAAATGCCGGCCGTCCGTCACTGCCCGCCTCGAAACATATTTTCATATGTTATTCAGGCAACAACCAAAATCACCAAACCTAGACTTACGATCAAAAGAAATTGCAAGAAGTTGCAGGTAGTAGAAGAACATCAAGCGCTTCTGGAGACATAGATAGTGATGCAAGTGATAAGGTTGTCGGCGAAGACATCTGCATCATATGCGGTGACGTTGGAAAACATAGGGAATGGTGGCTTCAATGTGCCGTGTGCAGCCGCGGGTGGGCACATAAAGCATGTGCACACTTTGAAGGAGGAGGTTTTATATGTGATTTCTGCACATAAAAATCACATAGTGCCAGGGCGGTGAATGGCCGGTATTACCTTATCGTGGCGGGTAATGGCGGCCACGCAGCAATTTTTTTAAAAATTAATATTTTTGTAACTATTTCTTATTTTCCAATTTTATAATATACGTTTTGTTCAGTAAGTCTTAGGCTTTGATTTACCCGCTTTTTGACCATTTTTTGTAAGCAATAAAAATAATATCAATAAAAATGCTTAAGGGGCCGGCATTCCCCATCTTTACCCTATATACAATTCTAATATCAGGTACATTAGTTCTGGTAATATCGTTTCCCGCAACTCCCTCTTTAGTGTAATTGGGACCCAACCAATATTGTTTTATTTTATGGGGAAAACCAGACATTAAAATGCTATTACCTGCTAGTTCGCACATATGACAACTGGAACGTTTCCATACTTGCGCCGCAATACTATATTCCTCCATTAAAGTTTCGTTGGTAAAATGAAATTGTCAAGGATCGCCCGTTGATAATGAAACAATTAAACTGCGAGCTAAGTATTCCGATAATGGATTACGGTGGTAATTTAAAAATAAACCATTATTAGATAAAGGGCTGATTGCAATCGCAATATTTGTGCAAAATAATAGAGGTATTGTGCTACTGGAATTTTTCTAAGCAACAGGCCATGAGAAATGTTCTCGCAAAGTAAATACCCGGATATTTAATGTTCTATAGGGCCCGTTCCTCCACAATGGGGCTATAAAACAAAACATATTTAAACCACGTTCTTTTCTAGAGTGATTTACCACAGTCATGTTTGCGTAATTAAGTAGCGGATTCTCCTGTTTGCTTTCGTCATCTACCGAGTGAAAACCCGCAACGCAATGTACTGTAAAAATTTTTTAAGCTTTGGATGAGAAGGTGGTCTTGCCACTTCCAAAAGTGGAAGAAATATATTATCCAACATTTGTTGAAAATCTGGAATTACATTATTCAATTTACAGATCTGTAAAAGGACAATTAACAAACCTATTTTAATAATTAAGCAATGCGGTTACAATAGTCGTGAAATTTGTATCCGCCATCTAATATTATCCGAGTATACATCCGAATTTATTGCCCATTTCAGTAATTTATCCCATTCTTGTTTACTTTTGCCATAAATACTTATCCTCAGTTTCGGATTTTGATAGTTCGAAGTCACTGGCAATTTCTTTGATGATCATATCAAAAATTTTCCATTTTAGTAATTATCCGTCCAAGAATATTTCTCGTAATCTGCTTTCACCAAATGGTTTATATTTTGCATTAATTTTGCAAAACGATGAAAGGTATTTCTATCTGCATGAACATCGAGCATGTTCAATGTTAAATGGTATGGTGCCAGATTCATCGACTGCAAAAAATACAGAACATAAAACTTTACAACTGTTTACTAAATCAAGAAAATGTTTAGTGCTCAAAAACAATAATTGGAAATAAATCATTGGAATGGGAAAGAGGACGGAAAAAAGAACCTAGTAATAAAAGGAGTGGAAGATAAAGAAAACCAAGATAAGCTAAAATATAATAATAATAATAACAATACACTCACAACACTACATCTGATGTCATTAATAATAATAATAGTAATAATAAATGTTTTTTTACAGCTACCTCAAATTTATTTTGTAATATGTACCTATAATTACTAGGACTAACCGTTATTTGATTCCGATCCGTGCGGTTAGTTAATCAGACTTGGCCTGAGTATCGATAAGAATTGAAGTACAATAATAATAAATATAATAACTAAGCTAGTGAGAAGATTTGGAAGGAGTAGAGGCTAGGAAGGTACAACACCGGAAGAGTGAGGCCCGCCCTAATATCAAAATGATGAAAGGGAAACGAGAATAGTCATTCCGGAAAGCGTCAAAATGCCCAAAGGTTCTAACGTATCGATAGTTCATAATTGTCCAAGAATACAGAAAAATATTGATCGAGCACGTGAAGGAAGACAGAAAAAGGCATAACAAACTAGCAGTGGATATGGAACCAAAAAATATCGTAACAAGTAACGCATTAAAATGAACAGTAGCAGACATCAGATCATCGAAGGGAAGTTCATTGGAAGAGAGGGCACAAATTTGACGGCACAGAAAAAGATTTAAAGTTAGAGAATAAGAAAAGCTAGCCACATAGAACGTTAGCGGCACATATGTTGAAGGAGGTAATAAATGAATGGAAAGATACGAAATCTATATAAGAGAAGAAGAAACAAAGTAAAGAGGAGTACGAGTGTAACGGATGAGATGAATGATTTAGTACTCTTCCAGAATGTTCAGCCCAATATCAGAGTGGATGTGCCTAATAGCAATATCAATGACTAAAAGAAACGTGCGTATTCTTAATTCATGCGTAAAAAACGAGTTATTCGACTTTTGCGTTTCAGCACACCTGTATAGTGTGTGCATACATGGACCAAAAGTCGACTATTTATTAAAATTCCAAGTTATTCTAAAGTTTTCTGTGGCAAGGTTGTCGAAAAACATCCATGGCCTACTGAGCAGTGATCCGTCAAATATGAGCCTTTTTTCGAACAAAACGTTGAATAACGCCGAAACGGAGAGAGTTAGACCCATAGTGACCTATACAAAGTCTCATTATTTTTTCATGTAAAAACTAATAAGGTAGAAATATACAGGGTGTGCCATTTAAAAAACATAACTTTGATTTACCACCCTGTATAGGAACATTCTTTATATTGAGATGTTCCACTTTTTGGATACAGTTACTGAAGCCGGCAACTTGCAGCACAGTACCGCAATGAGGGCAACGTCACACCCCAAGAAGATCGTACTCTGTGGCAATGTCTATGATACTCTAACGTAGCATATTTCATATTCATATTAGCACAGTATAAAGATACATACAGTAAAACAACTCTAAGAGTGGGGGTAAGACTGCGCACATCATTGCGCACCTCAAGTCCGCCATGTTTTAAGTTTAAGTCATTAGCGTAGTCACAGTTTAATGCTTTTATACTGTGGCGTAGTAAAGATTTATTTCTGTGTAAGCATCGATTTAGGCAGTGGTAGAGTGGAAAACTATTACATGTAATTTTAACGTTATTTATATTTAAGTGTGTAATCTGTTTAGTTTATATATAAGTTAGTTAGTATTCGGTATTTAGTTATTAAAGTTCTTAATAGGTTAATATTGTTACAAAGATTGCATATTGTTTAAGGCGGGTATGACTCATCCGCCGGAAGTTTCGAGAAAGCCGCGCGCGATGACTTACCGTTCCTTCTAGAATTTTCGAGAACAAATGCGGACTTGTATAAATAATGCCGCTCAATTTTTACGAGTTAGTTCATAGTTCACAGTTTTACAGTTTAACGCGTTCGCGAAGTTTAAATGTGATTACCTTAAACGTTGATTAGGTTAGACTTTTTAGTGATTAAATATTAAGTGTGATTAAAATAATTAGTGAACCTCTAGTGTAAATAAATTGATTAATTCTTAAGTTAACAACTAAGTACCTATTCGTAATTGGAAATAAGTGATTAATAATTAGCGTGTAAATAAATAAATATTCGACTTGGTTTCTTAAATAAAGTTTCGTTACAATATAAAAAGACCATAGGTAACTATGATGCGTAAACCGGGCGGTGTTGTTTGTGCAGCAAAAAATTGTGTAAATAAAACTTATAATAGTGAAATGCGGTTTTTCAATTTTCCTAAGGACGAAGGAAGGTAAGATATAACTTTGCAGTATTTTTTTTCCTGCGTGCATTATAACCTTAAAGGCAGTCATGTGATTATACTAAGAAGCAAATAAGAATAAAGTAGATGACGCTTCGATCTAAGTTACATTATACAGTTTTAGTCACATAAGAAGGCGATCACCGGCGCAGCCCGATTCATGACTCCGAAAGCCGAGTACTGTAAAAATACAAGTCAGTTGCGTATCATAATAAATGCATTTAAACACGTGCATTTTTTTCAATAACTTATTCGAAATAAAATTATTTCGAATTTGATTATATATCACTAAAATATGTAATTATCCTGTAATTATAATTCAATAAATAACATTAATGTTCATATTTAGTGATGAATAAACATATCTACAACAACAACGTGAAACGACACTCACTTATAGATACGCGCAATTTTACAAGCAGCGTAAATTCGTCGTTTGCGCATTGCCGCGCTCGCCTTCTTACGTGACTACGCCTGTAGTCCCTTGTATTATATATAGAGTACGGTAATTGCTAATTTTTAAAATAATATTTTATAGGGCATGGACATGGCTAATGGCATGTGGGAGAGCAGACTTACTTCCGAAAATAAAGAATCTAGGTAGCTATAGGCTATGCTCGCTTCATTTTGAAAACAAAATGTTTACGAACATTGTTTATAAAAATCGTTTGCTACCAACAGCTACACCAACCAAGTTTCCTTCAATGGAAAGTTCAAGCAGCACAACAAGCAACGACCACGCTTACTGTCTTAATCCGCAAAGTCCGGGTAAGTTATGTTTGTGTGTTTTTTATGTACCTAGGTAGGTACCTATTTAAAATCCATAATAATGCATTACTTCAATAATTATGTGTAATTGCACAAATATAAATAGCCCTAGCTTTTACAGAAATGTTCTACCTTTGTTCCAGTTGCGATGGAGGTGGAGGAGGGTAGTCAAATAAAAATTTTGCAAAATATACTGCTTGAGGAGACTACTTCCACTTCAACAATCACAATGGATGCATCAACTTTCCCAACACCACCTACGGTTCATCTTCCACTTGTCTCTCCCGGTAGTACTCAGACTGAAACAACTTTATCAAATAGGTCACCGCGCAAAAACAAACTCAGGAAGACCATAAAAAAGTTAAGAAATGAAAATGACCGTTTGAAGAAGGAAAATGAAAAACTCCAATTGCATTTAAAAAAATTATCTGATGAGGATAATCTTAATGTAACTTTGGAACAATACCAATCCCTTACATATAAATTTTGTCCCAAAGATTTGGCAGATTTTATAAACACGCAAATTTTATTAATACAAAAACATTCTAAAGGCCGTCGATATTCTTTGGAATTTAAAAATAAGTGTTTGGAACTATATTTTGCTGGTCCCAACGTTTATAAAAAAAAACTAATGGAGCAATTTTGTTTACCTTCACCATCAACACTTCTTAAATTACTAAGAAATTTGAAGACTCTTCCAGGATTACAAAATGAGCAGTTATTCGAAATGCTGAAAATGAAAGTGCAAGGATACGCGCAAGAAGATAGAGTTTGTTTGCTTTGCCTTGACGAAGTTAGCATTAAGGCTAATTTATTTTACAGCATTGGTAATGACTATATAGTTGGTTTTGAAGATAATGGTGTAGACATAAGAAAATTTAAAGCTGCAAAAACAGCTATGGTATTTATGATTAGAGGGATAAAAAGTAATTGGAAACAACCACTCTCATTTACCTTCTATAATTCTACGTGTCCTGCAGTTGATCTGCATTCTTATATTTTCACATTAATTCAAAAATTGGAAGATATCCATTTAAAAGTTTGCCTTATTATAAGCGACATGGGTTCCAATAATATAGAATTCACTAAAAATTTGGGAATTACACCAGAAAATCCTTTCTTCTTGTTTGGTCAGAGAAAAATTGTATTCATGTTTGATACACCCCATCTTATCAAAACTGTCCGGAATAATTTGCTAAAACATAATTTCCAAAATGAATTAGGAGAAGTTATTTCTTTCAAATATTTAGAAGAGTTTTATGTTCACGATAAACAATATTCAGTGAGAGCGGCACCTAAACTAACAGACGTGCATATTAATCCGAACAATTTTGACAAGATGAAGGTGAAATATGCGACTAAACTTTTCAGTAACACTGTCGCTACAGGTTTAAGTCTGTACATACGATTTGGAGCTATAAGCTCAAGGGCTACTGCAACAGCACAATTTATTGAATTACTTGATAAACTTTTCGATATTCTAAATTCATCTAATATATATAGTTCTAAACAATTTCAACGATGTTTTAAAGGAGAAAAGTTTCAAATCGATTTTCTAAATGAATGTTTAAGTTTTTTTAAAAACCTTAAAGTCGTAAGCAAAAATAATTTGGATGTTACGAAAAGAATAAAGTTTATGAATTGTTTTCAAATTACAATAAACGGATTGATGCAATTATGGGAGATATTGTCGGTAGAAAATGGATTTAATTTTTTACTAACCAGAAGGTTGAACCAAGATTGTCTTGAAAACTTTTTTGGATCTGTCCGGCAACAGAATGGTAATTGTATAAATCCAACTCCTGTACAGTTCCAGAATAGCTTTAAAAAACTTTTATGCGTTAAATTATTAAATTACAATACAGGGAATTGTGAAGGTGATGCAATGTTACTGAAATTGGGTAACATTGTAGAAAAAGAAAATGCCGATTTAAGCATACAACAACCATCATTAATTAAAGAACCACCAATCGCAACTGATTACCAAAAAAATAATATTTTAGAAGAAAATTTTCAAAGATATGTTTGTGGTTATCTGATAAAGAAATGTTTGAACGTTCATTCTTGTGTAAGTTGCCAAAATTATTCCCACACAATTAAAGATTTACAAGATAGTAACTTATATTGCCATTTTAGAGCATATGATACGGCGGAAACCAATTTTGGCAGCTTATTAATGCCAGGAGACGATTTTGTTCATTTTGTTGCAAAATTGGAAATGTTATTTCAGCGCCATTTTTTGACTATATCAACACAAAATCGTTGTGTTCAAAATTTATTAGAATTAAGTACTTTTTTGGAATTTACTCACCCTTGTGAAAACTTTCCTCATTTGTATTTAAAGAAATTGTATTTTAGATTAAGAATTTTTTATACACTCAAAGACGTGAACCGTAATTTTAAGTCTCCCACAAATAAAAACAAAACAATTATTTGGAAAAACGAATAAAAATTTATATTATATAAACGTGTGTTTTATTTTTTTAAAATATCTAGTTCATCATAAAAAAAATATTAAAATTTTTAAAATACGTCTCTGTTTACATTTCTTCCTTTTATTACGGACCTGCAATTTTAAACTAAAAATATGGCTGCCACAGGTTGACCTTGTCTTTCTTAGAACAAAGGAAATATTGCCGAGTTGTTTTACTGTATGTATCTTTATACTGTGATATTAGTCTGTATATATAAAAACAGCTGGAGTGCCGAGTGGGTTTGAAAGGGATCTTTTTGCTTGAACGTTTGTAACTATTCTTAACATCGTGCAGCGTGTTAACTAGATTTGAATTTGTATTATTGTATTTGTATTTGCTTGTGTACCAACAGGTGTGCTTAATCCAGGTAATATCTCGTTATTCTAATATTTTTATTGCAACTATTTAACTATTTTAATATCCATAATTGTGTATCTGTAACAGTGTTGTAACAGATACATTTTTTTCAGCATCTAGATACAGATAGAGATACTTTAAATAAAATATATCTAGATACTTCTTCAGATACATTTTCTTATATGTATCTAGATATAAATACAAATACTAACAAAATGTATCTAGATACAACGAAGATACTTTACCCACATGAAAATAAAAAAAAAGTTGCATGTGCATTTTCATGCTGCATTTTTAGATGCGGCGTCACCTTGAACTTGCTGCAATCTTTCATGTAGCAACTCCCATGCATTCACATTAGTGCATTTTCAAATGTACAGGGAAAATCTCTGCAGGGATTTCATTTTCCACAAATTATAACTATGTTGGTGTTGAGAAGTGCACATTCCCACAGACAACTAACACATTGCACAAGTTGCAGAGCGGAAGTACCTACCAACTTAAAACAAAAATCAACTGACTATTGGCATAATATTGGTAAGGAATAAATCGCTGTAAAATCCTAGAAATGCACGATTAAACTGCTCGAAAATAGAACAAGTTACGAGTATCATGCATGTTGTGATGCTGTAACTTTTCCAGTGTGAATCAAGGAGATACCACTGATCGTTTTTACAATTTGTTTATATATTTATAATTTATAGTTTGTAAAAAATATTTGCAGTGCGAATGTATATCTTGTTTCAGATACCCCAAAAAAAATATCTAGATACAGATACAGATACAAAATTTTTCAAGTATCTCAATTGTATCTCGATACTCAAAAAAGCATCTAGATACTGTATCTAGATATTTGTATCTCGATACATTACAACACTGATCTGTAAAAGGTGTTGTACTGGTAGCGTTGCCGAAATATGATGATAATTGATAGCCCTGTAGCTTGGTGGACGTGGGTCTGTCGATTGTACTGCTAACTTTAATTTCAGTATGAAATCGAACCCCGGCATTACCAACAATTAACCGAGTCTGATTCTGAACTGCTGTGTATCTAACTAACCGCTTCGACCTCGAAGGCTTTGCATACGGTGAAAACTAATCATGCTAACTGTTATTAGGATTGCATTTTAATACTTTGTGCCGTGGTAGTCATGCTTTTGTCCCACGAATAGTTGGAGGCAGTTTCGATCCCCTAAATTTGTGATTGGTTAATCACCGTCTGGAGAGCTGAACTCCAACTTTAGTCTGCGTAACTCCCCGCACAAGGGGCCAGATATCCATGGGGGGGGCCCATTTACATTAATCTTTCTTACGTTTTAGAGCCTATGTTTGATAAGTAATGTATGCGAGGTAATTGGTGGAAATGCCAGGTGTCCTCCTTGTTGCGCCTTTGTTTCCCTTTTGTTTGTTGTACAAAGTGGGAGACCTATTGTCTTCCAGATTACGGTGACTAACTGTGTCCTTTGTGTATTTCTACCTGATGTTGAACCCTTTTGTAACTTGTGCACATTCTATCTTTTTAAACTCTCTTGAACCCTTTATTTTAATATGCAATGTATTTGATTTGATTTTCTGTGTTTAATTTGATTATTTATTGTGCTATTTACAACTGCTGCATAAAATATTTAAAGATGATCGAAAAGTATCCACCATGAAATTGTAAATGTTTTGTCTTGATATTATTTAACAGTCTGCTGCTATAATTTTGTATTTGAATTGATGTCATGTATGTAATTAGGTCAGAGGAGTTTTTTTAGTGTTCGCACTTTTTCTCCTCCGAATCGTCGAGTAACTGTCAATAAATGCATTATTTTGGTACAGTTAATGTTGGTTTTGTTTCTCCTTCCCGATCATAGTTCACGACCAGTGTATCCGTACCTATTACACGATAGAGTGCCTGTTAGACGATCACGACCATATGTCATTTTGAGGGTTGCTGTGTTTTGGAGGGAAAGTTTAAATTTTGTTGGCCATGTTTAGGTATTCCCGCTCACATTTGAAGTTTTTAACGTAATGGGTGAAGTTAGCTTTTCGACTTTTAATTTAAGTTAGTTAAGAGAGAACTAGGGGGGTACACTACAATATACTCAAAATATTTTTATAAGGTGCAGTATAAGTGTGCTTACTTGGCGGTGAAAACCGCATGTCAATATCTTGAATAGGAAAAAAGTTATGGATCAATCACACAGCCCTGGATCACCCTGTATATAGGGCGGCAGAACATTTTACCTAGTGATTTGAGCGTGTCTGCAAATCATACTAATATATTTTCTCCAAGATTATGTAAAATCATAAAAACACTGTATATTCAACCCCGTCTTCATGGTTGATTGCACACCTGAAACCGTAGCTGCAATTATGTATATTTTATGTCGATAAATAATCAACAACAATAACAATCAATTATTTAAATTGCAAACACGCTTAAGTCGCGATTCCTCGGAAAAAGAATAAGGTTGATAAAATTTGGGTTAATTCTATGATTTTGAAGCAGCCAATCACAAAACATTACCTGTATATCGCCATCGTCAGCATATACCTAAAAAATAGCTACAAACGTATGGATAATAATTTCAAGTATATACATATAAAATATACATACAACATACCTATATAAATTGAAGTAAATACCCCTACATATGCTTTTTTATATATCAAGTATGTAAGTATTCTTTACTAAAGTTATTTAAACCGTATGTCACACAATTACGTATATTTTACATAATAGTATAGACACTTACGGATATTCTGTATACAGAAATTCATATCAGTTCAACATCGGTTCTTTTGAGAACCGTGGGGGAGAATCTACGCGAAACCGAATCCGGAAGACTACCAACTTCAAATTCATATAATATATACATATAGATAATTACATATCACTCATGAAATTCATGTGCTGTCATATTTACATGATTAGATTTATGTAATGTAAAATATATGTAATATTACTTATTTTTTATGTATGCCTTCTGTAAATATAATTAGAAATTATCATTACATTACATATATTGTATGGTCGAAAATAAAGTCCGTTTCTATTTGCGCCACATAAGTAATCGTCGCACGCGCGTGTTTTCTATAACGCCAAAAATTGTAGTTCACGTACCTTTAATATTAGATCCGTATCGACTAAAATGCGTCTAATTTATACAGACTGTTTCTGTATCGCCGATGGTCCACTACCCGTTTTCCCGGCATATACTACTTGTAGGAATAAAGGAAATTCAAACTTTATTCCTCGGAAATTCAGCTTGTTTAATAAGGAAAAACACTTTTACAATAGATACAACAAAACGTTGTTATATTATATTTTTTCACTACCTAACAACTCCCTAACAACGACTAAACAAAAACACCCTTGCCACTAGGACACAAAAAATGAAAATTGGTTTCTAACATACTCCCACCTGAGAAACGATTTCAATTAAAGCGTTTTTCAATTTGCAACAAAAACAATTAACGTAAATAGATATTAACAAATATTACAAACACAATTTAAAGAAATCTTTTGGGTAATTTTGAAACCCGACCACTACGCGTAACTCTTTGAACGGGTGCTCTGCTTTTATTCACTCCCGCACTATTTTCAACAGCCTCCTCTTTACGTTCCAGCTGAACTTGGAATGTAGGTTGGCTAATTGCTAATTGTTCCTTTCTCGAAGATACTCTAGTTTTCAAACGAATTATGCCATCACTATCATAAAATGGACAAAGGCTACTTATTTTCTTATCTTCTAGGCCACAAAAGCATTCTTGTTGTACAAACTTAAAAATATTTATTTCTGCATTATTCAATTCTTCAACTGTCAATTCACCTTGACACTTAACAAGAGGATTCTTCATGTTGTGGATGCATCGAAAAATCCAAGCAAACATTCTTACTGTTTTGGTGAATTTACTAAAATATGACAGGTGCCAAAAATCGGTGTTTTCTACACTAACAAGAGTAGTAACAAGTTTTTTCTTTCTCTCTTTATATATTTCTTCCTCGTCAGTGTTTGGCTTTTCCACAGGCCAATTACATTCTTCCTGATACAGCCAGCACGGTCCCTCCCAGTATCTTGATTTTAAAAGTTCTTTAGGTGTACAACCACGTGAAGGGAGGTCCGCTGGATTACTTACACCAGGTACGTGTAACCATCTATCCGCTGAAGTTAATCGACGAATTTCACTTACCCGGTTCCACACAAAAGTTCCCCATTCTTCATTACGCTGTATCCACGATAATACGGTGGATGAGTCGCTCCAGAAAAAACTTTGAAATTTGTAACCAAGATTCTCCTTTACTTGGGTATAAAGTCTGGCTCCGATTGTTGCTGCAATGAGTTCCAGGCGAGGGATTGTCACTGTTTTCAATGGTGCTACCCTGGATTTAGCTGCCAACAAATGGACCGATACTTTATAATCTCTTTTTACTCTACAAAAGATAACAGCCGCGTATGAACTCTGACTGGCATCGCAAAATGTGTGTAGTCCTATATCTTGTACACCATCTCCGCCTGTAGAAATCCAACGAGCAATCCTAATATTTTCAAGATATCGCAACTCTATGAACCATTTTTTAAACAGTTCTGCAATTCCTTCATCTACTGGGGCATCCCAAGAAATATGTTTTTCCCACAATCTTTGTAACAACAATTTTGGCACCAAAGTGGTAGGGGCTGTAAAACCTATAGGATCGAAAACTCTTTGAGCTAATGATAATAACCTTCTCTTGGTTACTGGTGCTTCCTGGGTTTCCTTTTCAAAAAGGTCTTTATTGATGGTCAAGAAGTCTTGCTTTGGGTACCATCTTAACCAAAGAACTTGAACACTGTAATCTTCATCCTTAGAATTGTCAGAAAACTCCCACCCTCTTAGTTCAAATTTTCCTTCCATCATGGCGGTAGTTGATTCTTGTATAAATATATTCAAACTCTCAGAATCTGGTAAACTTGTTACGCAATTATCAACATAAAAGCTGCTAGCCAATTTTTTAATAGTTTCTACAGAATACTGACTTCCGGTAAGTGCCGAAATTTCTAAACATTTCTGCAAATGATAATCTATAGTTGCTCCAAGCAAGAATGGGCTACAGTTTACACCAAAAACAACACGTCTATGTCTAAAAACAATTTCTTGGCCATTTTTATCAACCCACAAGAACTTCAAATAATTTCTGTCTTTCTCACTAATACTTATTTGTAAAAAGGCTTTTTTAATATCCGATATAACACCCTTCTTGAATTCTCTAAAGCGAAGAAGTATTGATGGTATTTGTTCAATTAAGTTTAATCCCTTTTCGATACAATGATTTAGTGATGGTTTATCTTTTTCACAGGCAGAAGCATCAAACACAGGTCTCACCGCAGTTGTGGAACCTTCTTTCAATACAGGTCGATGTGGCAGAAAATAGCCATGACTATTGTCGTACTCAATTTGTTCTATGATATTTAAAGATAACCATTCTTTGAAGATTTCTTCGTACCTTTCTAACAGATTATCTCTTTTCAATTTTTCCAAGCTTGAATTTAATCTTTTCTTGGATATATGATAATTTGTAGGCAAAGCAGGGTGTCCATCCAACCACGGTAATCTCACTTCATATCTCCCCTCTGCGTTTTTAGAAATTGTCTGGAGAAAGATTTCTTTTGCTGCTAATGCCATTTCGTCTTTTGACTTCTTTTCTGTAGGTTCTCGGATACCAAGTACATCTAATTCCCATAGATCGGTAATTGATGGTTTTACAAACAAGGATAAAACGGTCATAGTAGCGCAAAGTTCAAATTTTTGTTTTTTAACTTTACCCATCACTGTCCAGCCAACATAAGTTTCTATCGCCACCAATCCACACTGCAACATATGTCGTCTTCCTGTGTATAGTATTTCCGCTACATCTGCACCGAGCAAAACTTCAATAGGTCCAGAATTACCATAGTCAGATACATCTATTTGTAAACCTTTCAATTCATGCATCCAAGGACCGTAAAGAAGGGAGCTAACATCGTTGCATATAAGGGGTTGATCTAAAACTTCAAAAGTGTATTTATAGTTTTGTGAACTTACTGTGACATCATAACAGTAATGAATGCTTATGGTCTCATTACCACCAAACAAACAATGAGTAATCTTTTCAGTTCGCTTCGCTTTCAAACCAAGTTTCCGTATTGTAGAATTTAAAATATAAGAGCGTTGTGAACCAGTATCTATTAAAGCTCTAACAACACTTGAACCATGAGCACCTTCCAAGGTAATTATCTGAAGGAAAACATGGGTGCTTGTTTGATTCATTAGCGTCGATTCCCTAACCATCTCATTCTGTTGCCCACCGCTCTGACTTTCTGGCTGTTTTTTAATATTCCCTTCTGTACACATTAACGGTACATGTGATTTTTTGCAAATAATGCAACTCAGTCTTATACGACACTTTCTTGACTGATGACCTACTCTGAGACAACGGAAACATGCTCTTTGATCTTTCACAATCTTTTGTCTCTCATCCATAGTCATTTTTTGTGCTTTAATACACTTATCACTGTCATGCATGTTCATACAAAAAATACATTTAACAAGATTCGTATTTACAAGGTCCACAGCCGTTCCTATCATATTACCCTGATTCTTTATAAGCCTTTTCTTTTGGTTTTCATCAGTGGATTTTAATTTAAAGGAATTAATATTTTCGGTTAAACCAAAACCTTCACTAGCTAGACTAATGCGTTGTTCGCTCTCTACCTCTGATCGTAAGAAACTAATAAGGTTAGCCAGCTTAACTTCAAGAGTGATATCGGCATTTAATGATTCACTAGAACCTATGTTCTTATTGACAGATAACCAATAATGTGAGCGCTGCCAAACCCTTAAAAGATCCTGGGGCAAGCTTGATTCTATGAGAGGGAACAAAATCGCTGCATATTTTTCCACAGTAATGCCTAAAGTTTCTAGAGCTCTCAATTGAGTTTCAATTTGATCGTATAATTTGCAAACATCTAATTTTTGTTGACTCAAAGCATTATTTAATACTAATTTTAATAGTTCTCGTACGTAAACTTCAACTTGAATATCTTCTCTACCAAATCTAAGCATCATAGAGTCAATAATATTTACATAACTTTCAGCTCTGGCAGGATAACTTTCCACAAGTTGACGTGCTCTACTTCCTGGAACTGTGGCTTGGATCAAATATTCCACTTTGTCACTATCATCGACTTCTGGATCCTCATGTATCTTCTTAAATTGTGACCAGAAAGATAGCCAATCTTTTATATTGCCATCATAGTGCTTAAACTCAATGCGAGGTAATTTAAACTTACGCTTACCTGCTTGGGTTTCTTCAAGAGGCTCAACATTACATACTTTAGTTTCGGTATTAACCACTACAGGTCTTACTTCTAGTACTTTGAAACATTTTAACTTTAATTCTGTGAATCTTTTAACATACATATCTTGTCCATCTATAAGCGCCATTAACTCCTCTTCTGAAGCATTTTCTAAAAGTTCCTTGTAAATTGCTCCATGACAAATATGTAGTTCATCGAATTTAAGTTTCAAGCATTCCCACAACATTTCAATACTACTATTTGATTGATTTTCATCTTTTAACAATACTTCCAACTCATTAGCCGCGTTAGTGAAACTGCATCTAATTATTTTTTGTTGCTTCTTCTGTATTTCCATACTAACTTCCATTATATTGCTGAACTGCCAACTTGTCCTGTCACGGTCGCCACTAAATGTATCGCCGATGGTCCACTACCCGTTTTCCCGGCATATACTACTTGTAGGAATAAAGGAAATTCAAACTTTATTCCTCGGAAATTCAGCTTGTTTAATAAGGAAAAACACTTTTACAATAGATACAACAAAACGTTGTTATATTATATTTTTTCACTACCTAACAACTCCCTAACAACGACTAAACAAAAACACCCTTGCCACTAGGACACAAAAAATGAAAATTGGTTTCTAACAGTTTCAAATTAACTCGGCACTATTGCTATCTTTGTTATTACTGATTTTACAAAGTAGGTTAAATTAGCAAAGTAATAGCGTTTTTAGCGTTGATTAATATGCAATTAATAAAAAAACAATTGAATAACGCATTTTCGAGAAAATCACAAATTTAGTACTTTTTTAATGGAACACCCTGTATATTTTTGTTGTAAACGAAAGAGAAATGAATTCTTGACAAAAATTCTTATACACTGTTACATCAAAAGACTTAAGAAAAAGTAGATATTGACAACTGTATTATTCAATCAATTTTTTCCAATTCTGGAATGTTTAATCGTAAAAACATGCATTACTGGTCCCGAGAAAATCCGATGTTAACTTATCCATCACATCCACAAACCAAGTTTAGTTTAAATTAATGTATGGTGTGGTTTGATTGGTAGTATAGTGTAGTTGGTCCTCTGTTTTATTCTGGATCGCTTACGGGAGCAAGATATATTACCACTATGGAAAAAGAAGAAGAAGAAGTTTTGGCAGAATATCTACATGATGTTAATTTAGAAGATCCCAAATCATTTATTTCCATCAAGATGGAGCCCCAGCTCATAATTTCCGTGAACTTGGAGCAATGCTGCAAAGCATGAAAAGACTTTTTGTAGACCGCTGGATGACTACAAAAGGTCCCATTAAGTGGCCACCTCGTTCACCCGACTTGTCGCCTTTGGATTTTTTCCTTTGCGGGTACGTTAAAAATAAGGTTTGTGAAAGAAGATACGCCAATGTAGCTGAATTAGATAATAGCATTCGTGTTATGTATTAATTCTACTGACGGTAGAAGTATATCGAATGCTACAAGGAGCTTTCATAGGAGACTTTTAATGTGCATACATGAAAATTGTGGTATTTTTGAACATTTAATGTAATTTTGAAAAGTTAAATAATTGATGTATTGGAAGGTCACGGTACAGTTGTCAATATCTACTTTATCTTCAGTATTTTGATGTAAGAGTGTATAAGAATTTTTGTCGAGAATTCATTTCTCTTTCGTTAGAATAAAAATATACAGGGTGTTCCATTAAAAAAGTACTAAATTTGTGATTTTCTCGAAAATGCGTTATTCAATTGTTTTTTTATTAATTGCATATTAATCAGCACTAAAAACACTACTACTTTACTAATTTAACCTACTTTGTAAAATCAGTAATAACAAAGATACCAATAGTGCCGAGTTAATTTGAAACAGTCTGTATAGAAAATAAATAATATAAAATAAATTAAATCGTGGTCATTTTTAACATAAAGTTAAAGATAGGTATAATTATTGAATAAGACTTCACTCAACGGTATAATCAAACAAAAAAGTTATGAAGTACGAAATAAAAAGAAGGGATGTTACAGATTAGCGCAGTGGTACAATGTCGGATTTCGTAATAAACTGTCGGCTTTCAGTTCAGGTAAAAACGGGTTCGTGCAAGAATTAAGTACCTACAGTTGCACGTAAAATGTAGTTTTTCCATTTTTGGTATGGAACTGCTTAAATAATTTTTTACATTGATAATAATTACATTATGCTCGAGTAGCTACCATTTTGGTCATCGCAACGCTTTTACAACGAATATTTTTTATGTAAATATTACATAAAATATACATAAAACGTATATAAATTCATTTAGAAGAATTTACATCTAATAGATATATATATTATTTTGAAAATTGCTGACATCCTGACATTAAATATCTCTTATTTTTCTTCCAGTTTTATATAAATCTAAAAAGCTCTTATATAATTTATATGTATTTTATATATAAATGTGTTTGCTGGGTAGGTGGACCGACTTTACTCTAGCTTCACAGCGTGAAAATGGTCCACGAGTCTCGTCAGTGTTCGAGGGAGAAGTAGGTACGAAAGGATGGAAATGAGGTTGATGAAAAATGAAAGCATAAATGTTGGTAAACATCGTCTATCAAATATCGTACATTCAAACTAAAAAAAAGAAATCGCGATCTTGGTATGGTTTTTTATTGATTGTTGTGGCTTCAAATTTCCATTCATGAATTTAGAGTTGATTACCAAAGCACAGATTTATGTAGATGCGTAGGTAATCTATACTTAATTAATATAATATCATATACTTCTATATATACATACATTCAACTATATTATTTATAAATAGATATTTCTTTTGATATACTTATTGAAGTAGGTAAGTACATTTAAGCGTATATACATTTAACACCAATCCAATTATGTATAGGTACCTAAGCGACACTTTAAAATCACGTCATCTCATATTGTTTCCTATGCAACGGGCTCACATCGTTTTGTTGGTTATGCATGACTATAGGAATATGGACACTGCTATGATAGCTTCTAGAAGACTGAAATCCTTGTTGTTGGAGTAACATTTGTTCTTTACTTTGTCGATATTGTTGATATTCTCGTGACTGTTGATATTGCATTTGTTGATTATAAATTTGTTGCTGTACAACAAGATCACCGTTTGTAAAACCGCTATTACTTTTTGGCACAGATCCATACACTTTATGACTTGGACTATAACTTAATTGTGATTGTTCAACAGGAATGTGTTTTACGTTATTGGTTTGGTAAACCATTTTTATTGGACTGCCGTGTTGGTTATAACTCGGATAAAGCTTAGAAGATGGTTGTTGGTAACCTGGCTGATTAATATACATGGGACTCAGCACTTGATACTGCATGGCTGGAGAATAGGCGTTTGAGGATGTCTGCTGATATACTGGGTTATAAACAGTTTGTCGGTAAGTCGGCTGTGTAACACCATATGATTGATGTATGACACTTGGCGGTATCTGCGAATGACTTCGTTCATTTAAGCGTATCGAATCATTCGGACGAGTATGTCCCTCGGCCAATTTATCTGGATTTCCTCGTACTTTGGTTTTTCGAATAGGGGTTGATGGTAGAGATCGTGAACCGGCACTTGCAGTTTCCCAGTTTTTTAATAATGACCTTAATCGTGAAGCTTCCGCCACTCTCTCTTCTTCGCAAGCGGCATCATAATCCGGGCCCTATAAATAATCGACACATAATAAATAAACCGTGGATGTAAAAGTGGATGGTAAACTTACGTTTTCAATTTTTTCATCCAACATTTTGAAAAAGTTTTGTTGGCTAGTCGATATTTCCCTAAAAAAAAGAAAACTTTTAGAACTCAGATATTATGCAGTGAAACATAATACAATATCATCGAATTATTATTTCCTGGTAGGTACAAATGTTCTTAGGTAGGTATTTAATATTTTACTCGGACCTTTGCATTTCAAATAAATGGTAACGCACTTACATTCTTTATGTGTGTCAAACTAGAACTGCAAGTAAAAAAATCGAAGTTCTGAAGGATTCGTTAAATCTTTTGTGATGAATGGAGAAATTAAGATAGGACTTGTTAGGAATTATAAGTGAAAAGGATCGATCCACGTTTTTGATCAAAAACATACAACTTTTGAAACCAAATAACCAGCGACCAAAATGTGAAAAAAACTAACTTTAGATGATGAAGTTTACATGCTTTTTAAGAAGGAAATTGTAGACGCATTTTCAAGGATTATCCTATTATATAAAAACTGAAGTACAGTGCAGTAAGAAAAAAATTTGCAAATTATATAGCACACCAAAATATGGACCAACAGCAAATAGGATTTTTTGCCGCACGAAGACCAGGTTTGCAGACCGAGTGAAAGTAGGTCTGCAAAGGGATGAGTGCGGCAAAAGTACGTAATTGTGACACGTGTTTTTCATACTATTTTTTTACTCTAAAATTTTTAATATTATACATATATGTAAATACATGATAAAATAGTTTTAGTGATTATTTTTAAAATTATGTTGGCAATGCTGACATTTAACAATTCAAATTTAAAATTTCAAGTTGTATAATAATCATTGAATAAAGCATAGAGAGGAAGGAGAGTATCGTATCATTGCTGCATAAAAATTAGTTACGGAAGTTCAGCCATTTGTACACCACTGTTGAGTCATCTTTGTTTACATTTTGGTCGTGTTGACAGTTGACCATAACCTGCAAAATTTGAAATATTCATTTGTTGATTGTTACAGTCACTGAACTCCAATTAGAGTTATTAATATGGCAGTTGTTTCTGTCAATTTCTATGTAACAGGAAACATGTTAGTAGCCATTTTGCCACCACTTTGACTTCAAGGTCGAGTTCATATACTCCTTCCTCTCTATTCTTTATTCAATGATAATAATGGTTTGGTTGACAGTTAGCCTTGAAAACTTACAAAAAAATTAAATCCCTGTAACAGTACGGAAACAGAGCTTCTTTCTTTTCGTTTTCAGTACGGGTATAAAGCTATAACAACAGATACTGTGCTATAACCGTCGCGAAATAGAAGAAAGATTAAAACGAACCGTTTTTGTATGGAAGAAAATATAAAGACGCATTTGAACCATCGACAAAAGAGTGAAATTTTGTAAATTGAAACGTGTTTATCAAAAGAAATTGGGAACTAATTTGTCGCGTTGTTGACGCAACTTTGTTTATTTTACATGAAAAGGATATATTTACACACGGGTATAAGAACATAAATATAAAATTAAATACATGAAATGAAACGAGAAATAAATAACAAAAATAACACAAATAAACGATTTACTCTAAACGCGAACGTAAAGTTATTGAGCGTATGTATGTAGCGCACTGCCTTCTAGAATCCAGCGGATGCAGGGTTTGCTTTGGAGGACTCGCATAACCTTGCCTGCTATCGAGCTCACACGGTACCATCTCCACGGCGGCCTCTTGGTAGGCTGTGCGGCAGCGGAGTGGGGTACTGGACTGTAACTGCTTATCCTAGCCGTGCTTTTATCAACGTCGGCGTCGGATAGTTGAGAGTTTACCCATTACCAGCGATTCATCCTAGCCGTGCTCTTAACAACGTCGGCGTCGGATAGTGGACCCTTTTGTCCGTGCTATAACAACGTCGGACTAGGGGTCTTAGTTCTTCCGTGCTATTAACAACGTCGGAAGAATAAGTAAGTTCCCACGGCGTGCGCACGCTTTTAAACCCATTTGAGCGGGCGTGTCTTCCCTACTTATCTTAGGAGAATTCTCATTGGCGCTTGACCTGGCGGGGGAAACCAATGTCAGCTAACCGCGCTTCGCGTGCCCGATGTGGTTTCGTGCATCCTCGCCATGCCCGATTCCTACAAATTGATACATCTTGTTTTTAATTGTAGAAACAAGCTTCAAATTGAACTGCTATTCTCCTTCCGGGTTTCTCCTCGCGTAAAAGCGTTTAATTGCCTTAATTGAACAAGGAAAATCGAGGCTTTATCAACAACAACGACATCACCGAAGAAAACACGCAGAAAGAAAGTAGAAAGGGAAAGGGGAAGTGAAAGGAGCAAAGTACTTAAACCACCGCCCTCAGCGGCCGACAGTAGTTTTGTTCGTGTGACCAGATCACACAACAAAAAGACCTGAAGATGGCTAGTGCGACCTGGCCGAAAGGTCGTCAATTAAACGCTTTTACGCGAGGAGAAACCCGGAAGGAGAATAGCAGTTCATACAGCACTCGCGGAAACCTCAAATTCAACAAGCTTCAAATTGTATCTACAGAATTATGTTTTTGTCTCAGGCGTGCAGTGGGCCATCAGGTTTCGTCGCCGGCCAGTCTTCACATTTCGCCATTTAATTGCCAACTGCCATCTTTTATTCAATAAATCTGATGTAGGTACCTACTGTACATCTTGGTGAAGTTTTGTCCCAAGTAAAACCACGTTTTCTCGCCGGCGCCGCCTCGACAAATTTCCGCGAGGATGAAATTCTGTAGACTTGCTGTTATTGGTCCGTAAGTTGTTTTAGAATCGACCTCGAACACAATTTGCGAAAACCAAGTGTGATTTTTGGAAACACTGCTCTAATTACGTCAAAAGTTATAATTGAAGGACACTCCCTTATTTGTTTATCATGAACATTCCAAACAATTAGAGATAGATTCTGTTAATGGCAGTGATTTTCTCATTAAAATTGAGCTCCACACACCTAGGTCTACTTTTTCTACCTCTTAAACTAAAGTGTGTTTCAATAAGAAATTGGTGAAAATAATACACGCAACCTTCCCCTTCAACGATGAATTTAAGTAAATGGTGAGATGTGGTTGACTGATTAGAAAACAAGGCGATATGTTTCAGGATAATCCAATCCAAGCCAAGATTACAAATTGTCTCAAGTAATTACAAATGAAGGAAATTAAAGCTGAGGGGAAAACTCAAGCGCAACCCGTGTTTCTCATTTAGAGAACTCTTTTTCCACTATCATTTTATATTGCAATTTTTAGTGTGTTGACAAAAGTTTCAATATGTTTATCATACAATTTTTTATGTGAATAGTTTTCCCCTCAGCTTTAATTTCCTTCATTTGTAATTACTTGAGACAATTTGTAATCTTGGCTTGGATTGGATTATCCTGAAACATGTCGCCTTGTTTTCTAATCAGTCAACCACATCTCACCACTTACTTTCCGATGGAATAGAAAACAACTAATTAAGATTATTTTGTCTATTCTATTATAAGAAAATCTACCACAATTTAACCCACAACGCATTAAAAATTGTTTTTCCGAATTTTTAAAGGGACAATTTCCTTTTCAATCAGGTTATCGTTATCTGAAGAAAAGATACATTAAATGAGTCTTACTCATAGGTATAGTGATGAACATTAATTTATAAGTTATGCAGCCCTTGCGCATTTCCCACACAATTATATGTTCATATGTTCATATCACGGAAACGTCACAAGGTCGTTAGACAAAACGGAAATTTATAAACCTAAAATATTTTAGTAAAATATCACACCAAAAAGTACATAACAGGTTCCGGCTGTGACTTGTACATGGGATATAAAACGCTGTGGGGTTTAAACTTAAAATTTGAGACTGTATTCTACAATGGGTGCTTCATTATTTAAGTCATTGCCAAAGCCTTTGCCATGACAGTCACATGGGTTCAAACCTATGTCATTTAGTTTAAAATAAGGCGCTATTATGAAAAATTTTCAGCTATACACCGTGTCCGTTTTTCGAGTGCCACTATGGGGATCTCGCTTATCTTAAGAGATACGAAGTTGGTTAAATTAGGGCAAAGTTGTGCATTTTCATGCCAAACAATAATCTGTTTTCAGATTTGACTTATCTTTGACAGTTTACGACATATCGCAAAAAAAACGAAAAATTACGATTTTCGTTTTTCTGTTTTAAATCAAAAACCAATTAAGATTGTCTTTTCTAACCAAGACATTCTTCAGGCACTTTTTTATGTAGAATTAGAATATGGCATCGACTTTTCGATACTCTTCAAGATGGCGGACTAACAACTGTCAACTTCATTTTTTCTTATGGGCACCATTTTGAATTTTTCCACTTTTAGATTACGTTTATTTTTCTCTTTACAACGATTTATCACACATGTTATTTCATTATTACATGTTTGAGCAAAACAAAGTTTTTTATTTTGTGTGCAGAGTGCTTTGAAGAAAATGTCAACGCTCTTTTGTTTTCAACAAAACTTTGATAGTTTGAATTCTGTATCAATTTTGTCTTTACGTTTATGATCGTTATATCGCGAAAATGCCCTTTTCATGTGAAGAACAAAGAGATATGCTACAAATTTATTACACATCGCATTTAAATAACCACTTAACTGCAGAGACATATTTGCAGCGTTATCCAGAGCGGCAACAACCTACTTTGAGGTATTTTGATTTACTGCACAGAAACTTGGGCCAATATGGTTCGTTTAAAAAACCTAGACGTGCATATGGCGATAGGCCCAATGAACATCAGCAAGAAATTTTGCAAGCGGTAAACATTTGTCATGATTTCGATATAAAAATATTCATAATAATTGTAAATTAGGTGCAAGACAATCCCTCTGTCTCGACAAGAGAAGTTGCAGCCCAGCTGGATTTGCCATCGCATCAAATTGTTTGGAGAACGTTAAAAAAACGAAAATATCGCCCTTGGAAAGTTCGTGTTTCTCAAACCCTGCATCTCGGAGATCACAAACGGCGGGTAGCCTTCTGCACGTTCGTGAATAATCAAATTCAAGAAAACCCACATTTCCTAAACGGCGTGATATGGTCCGATGAATGTAAATTCACAAATGCAGGAATGTTCAATCGTCACAACGAACATTACTGGTCGATTGAAAACCCCCATCGATTCCAAGAACGACAACCACAAATTCGTTTTGGACTGAATGTGTGGGTCGGATTATTGGGCGATACAATAATAGGTCCGTACATCTATGAAGAAAATTTGAGTGCAGATCGGTACCTCAATTATTTGAGGACATTTTTAACAGATTTTCTCGACGATAATGTACCTCTTAATCGTTTGAACACGATCTGGTTCCAGCAGGATGGGGCGCCGTCGCATAATGCTGGTAGGGTTAGGGAATGCTTGTCGGAAATGTTTCCCAACCGATTAATAGCAAATAATGGCGACGAACGCTGGCCAGCACGGTCGCCTGACTTGTCCCCCTTGGACTATTTCTTGTGGGGGACAATGAAAAACAAGATATACAAGACATTGCCAGCCGACGTTGAAGAACTTCGACACAGAATCGTTACCACTCTCAGGCACGACATTAGAAGGAGAGACGTGTTAAGAGCTGTAGCGAATCTGAGAAAAAGAGCCCAACTGTGCTTGCAATTACAAGGGGGGATTTTTGAACACATGTTGTGATGTAACCTATTGTTAAGCTCTTATCATCTTTGTTAAATATTATTGAATTATAGTTTAATTTGAAAATTGTATTTTCTCTTACACAAAACCAACGCAGACGACGGATCGAACTCTCAAATTTAGGTAAAACAAAAGAGCGTTGACATTTTCTTCAAAGCACTCTGCACACAAAATGAAAAACTTTATTTTGTTTAAACATGTAATAATGAAATAACATGTGTGATACATCGTTGTAAAGAGAAAAATAAACGTAATCTAAAAATGGAAAAGTTCAAAATGGTGCCCATAAGAAAAAATGAAGTTGACAGTTGTTAGTCCGCCATCTTGAAGAGTAATTGAAAAGTCGATGTCATATTCTAATTCTACATAAAAAAGTGCCTGAAGAATGTCTTGGTTAGAAAAGACAATCTTAATTGGTTTTTGATTTAAAACAGAAAAACGAAAATCGTAATTTTTCGTTTTTTTGCGATATGTCGTAAACTGTCAAAGATAAGTCAAATCTGAAAACAGATTATTGTTTGGCATGAAAATGCACAACTTTGCCCTAATTTAACCAACTTCGTATCTCTTAAGATAAGCGAGATCCCCATGGTGGCACTCGAAAAACGGACACGGTGTATATAAAAATACAATAAATTGTGGGTAAATTTGGATCAGCCTAATTCTTCTTATTGCTTGCACGAAGATGGTTGGAGATATTTTTCAAAGGTTCCCATTGCTGTTTTTCCAAGCTTTTCGAAAACAAGATTCGTATTTTTGGAACTTATCACGTTTACCTTAAAAATAAATCGCACCCGCATGCCGCGCCGGTTTAATAAGTTAAGATGACAGCCACAACCCTCAAGCAAAGACAAATAAATGACATTTTTTCTTCTTCAATCTTCGTCAAAGCCCGATAATTTAGTACCTATCTCACAGTAGTAAATCTTCACAAAGCCTATGTGAGCATGGACGAACTTCTAACAATTTACCATTTTGCCCACTCTATCACCATCACGATTCTTTAACGTAGAGCCTGGGGTGGTTGCCTCGCTCGACAGAAAAAAAGGGTCGTATTTCAATAATGGTTTAAAATCGGAGACGTGTCAAAGTCCAAAAAAAAGAGGAAGGAAAAATCAAAAGCAGATGCAATTGAAGCAGAAACCTTATTTCATATAGAGAATGCAAATGTAAAAAAAACAAAACATTATAGGTATCAAACAGATTTGGGAATTAGATTGACTCGTGTATATATTTTTATGTTTTTTTTCAGTTTTATGTTCAGGAACGTTACAGTAAATCATCAGCAATCATGAATATAAATCGAAGTTGAGAGACTTAAGTTGTATTAAAAGACTAAAGTCTTATTTATCGAAATGGAAACATAAGAAAACATTATAAGCGAACATAAATCATGTTATTAAGCTGTCTTACCCTGGTAGGCAAAACTTTTGAATGAAGCAAGTTAGCAACACAGAAATTATATTAGGTAATGTCAACAAAGTATGTTTTCATTTATCAATCATACAAAGGGAATGTCACTGTAAATAACAATTCTATGATTAATTTTTTCAATAATTAATCAACTCCTATTGCAAAAATTGGGTCAATAGGCTATAAGTGATTTACTATAATTTCATCATATATATTCAATAATTAATCAACTCCTATTGCGAAAATCTATGATTAATTGGGTCCATAATAGAATAAATCAATAATCAATAATAATAATTAAGTTGAAATATTGAAAGATAAATCTGATAAAAATTGTGAAATTGTTAAAAGTTAAGACTGATTATGTTGATTAAGTTCAAAATGGCGTAACGCATTAACGTTTAATTGGAATAAATCTTCAAACGTTCCCCATGCATAAATTTATTGCTGAATTAAATTAACACATTCTTATGAATATAGCGACATGTTTCGATAAGGCAAATAATCTAATATAAATGAATGAAATAGCACAAATTAATACTTACGAGAGATAAAGTTCAATAATGGAAGCCTTAATTATGATTATGAGGATGAAGTAAAAGGATGGGTCAACGATGGGTCACCTCATTTATCCATGGGGAAAGTTTTGAGATTTATTCCAACTAAACGTTAACAATTCTATGACTCCTTTTAAACATAAAATTGAAAAGGTTTCAGGAAAATTTACAAATTTATGCATTAGATTTTGTATCCACTAATAAAAACTTCGAGGAAAGTGATATACAGTCTCTAAAACTCTAAGTATGAGCGACAGGCCTGTTTTATCTTATAGATTTTATGTAGTAGGTAAGAAGTATCCAGTTTTGTCTGTGTAGTTTTTTCCAAATGTGAATTCAGGTCGAGAGGTATTTATATTAATATAGGTACATTGTTGTAGTGCATGATGTGGAATAACTGGGTCAAGTGAGGGATGGAGATGTAGCATAGGTATACTGTGACATTCATCCACTGATGTTTAATAAATTTGATTGGAAATCGTGATTTTACATGTAGGTTAAATAACCAAATGAATGTAGCAAAGGTAAGGCATTATTATTAGAACGTTAATTAATCCATAGGTATAGTCAACTAGTACGATCTTTAAACTATAGTGTAGTCGATAGTGTAAGATGACTGTGTTAATGCCATTGTTTTAATAAGTTATGCACTTGAAAGACATTTTTTAAATATTATTGCGTCCTGTATGAAATTGTGACAAATGTTTATATCTTTAATGTACGTATGCCATACCTAGCCTTGGTATATAACTGTAATGTAAAACTGTTCGCATGTACCTACAGCAAATGATAAATAGCACATACCTACAAATGGAAATTACTGCATTATTTTTAAGGGTTCGGTAAAAAATTGAAAATCCAATCTCTCTCAAGAAAATAAACCTCAAACCTTTTTTTTTCTTAGCTAACGAATTTTATGATGTATTGTGTTGGCATTCAATATCTTTTCAACATTTCCCCAATACACTAGAGAAAATCTCTAGAAACCTCTCCTTTTAGCAATTTTCTAGACTTTATTTAATAATAACAAGCTTTTCTCGTTTCATACGTATTTGATGGATTCTTTTGATCATTTCATTTAAACCAAACTGCTACATAAAGGTGTAGGATGCTTACACTTGTGCAAGTAATGGTCCTCCGAATGGTTTTACTTTAATTGTCTTCCTTGGGTCGCAATCCTCCAATTTTTCATTCAACTCAGATTCGTTTTCGGCACTTTCTTGTTCGGCAGGTTCCGAGGTGTTTACTGTTGCTGAAACAAAATAGAATTTTTAATATCTTATTAATAATAAAATAGTACCTACTTATTTATAACAAAAGTGTAAAATATTATCCATTACTCTGTCATCGATTTATTCGCTATTGAAATTGGCCACGACGGTGACATTGTAAATCATTAATTCATTACAAATGGAGGATACAAGATCTATTGCGTACTTTTGAATTTTATGTGTAGGTACCTATTAGCGTCATTCAGTGCAATGCAATTAAAATTAATTTAAAAACAATATACGCGACTACCTACTTACAGTAATGACGCAAATCTTTCACCCTACGCCTACGGCTTGGTTGATGGCTCCGGATGCATATTTACAGATGCTAGCGTGTGTTGACACCAGGATGTTGAAATCTGTGAGGTTTTGAAAAAACAGTACATTTACAAATACTAACAAATTTGGATGTGTTGAAACCAGTGAGCTTTCGTAGTGTGTATACATTTACAGATGCTAACGGATGTTGACACCGATTTTTAATAACTAGATAGGTACTTACGTGTGCGTAGTCATGGCCAAAATCAGTCTTGGTCTTGCAGTCTTGTCTTGGTCTCGCAAGACTTGCGAGACCAAGACCAAGATAGCAACACCAACAGCAAGACCAAGACCAAGACTCAAAGTTGCAAGACCAGTTCTGCAAGACATCGGCAAGAACAAGACTATCTCGCAAGACTCTTGCAGTTTTTTTCTTATTACGAACGATTATTTTTTTTATACCACTCACAAAAAAACATTTGTTTGCAAATGCAATACCTAGTGCATATTCTTTAATATTTGTGAATTATCTCCAGATGCAGTTGTAGATGACTTAAGTATTAAAAAAGCCGAAACATGCCGTGTCTATTATAATTTATAATAATGTGGTAGATAGAATTTTTTACTTATATCCATTAAAAAAAATTTTCTTAACAAGACATTGACTTTCATTGTGAAGTTTCAACATAAACATAGTTTTTTAATGTCATCGCAATACTGAAACATAAGTTAGTAAAAAAGTATTCTTGATCGTGAATTAAATAATTAGTTGGTATTTTATTTTAAAATAATTTAAGTTATTATAATTTACTTTGATCATTAAACCCAATACCAATTATTATTCTCTGCAATAATCTAATTTAGTAACATTTAGTGACACAAAATTTCGATTAATTTGATATCTTTCATAAGTACGGTGTACAAATGCAAGACTGCAGAGTCTTGCGTGCAAGACCAAGAACAAGACCAATTGGTGCAAGACCAAGACCAAGACCAAGACCGAGATTAAGGATATCAATGCGAGACCAAGAGCAAGACCAATTGATGCAAGACAAGACCAAGATCAAGACCTATGTGGTCTCGTCTTGGTCTTGCGTTTGGCCATCACTACCTGTGCGAAAAAAAATTTAAGTGATTTAGGTATTAATAAACAATAAAACGTTTTTTTTTTAAATCGGCTAGAAAGTAGTACTTTCCGGTTTATTTTTAGGTCAGAAAATCTCATTTTGTCGGACCGAGCCAGAAAGTTATTGTGATAGTCCGGTATTTTACTTTCCGGCCTAGAACGGTCAATTGTTCTGCCCGTTTTAAAAAAAATATTGTACGTAATACGTCCCAAAAATTGAAAAATGCTTTTACTGGACTCGCAGGCTTGCAGGACTCGCCTGCGGCTCGCCCTGTAATTTGCCTACTTGTCCAGTAAAAGATCACTTTCGGGACTTGTTACGTAAATGTAATGGATTTTCAATTTGAATAATTTACAAACACAAATGAGACTATTTTACACAAAGGGTCAATCGGTTATAAGCAAACATTATTTGTCATGCTTCTCTATTTTAAAAACTTATACTTAAAAGGAACACCTTACGTAATACACCCAGCAAATAAATTTGAACAGCAACAGCGAAAGCATAGATAAACTAACTATGGCGTTCTCATGGCGAAAGGAATGCGGACGACATCGACAACCGACAACATTCGATAATTATGTTGTCAAGTTTGCCAACTATAAAAACATGAAAATTGCTGGACATGAAGTACTTAATTTGGAATTGCTTTTATAAATGTATACTCACTACGCAAGCTCATGGGTTTCAACACTCTAGTGTCCAAATTTGCTAGAATTTGTAAATGTACTGTTTTTTCCAAACTTCGCAGATTCCAACACCCTGGTGTCAACACACGCTAATATCTGTAAATATGCGTCCCGGATTCTAAATAATTGCCATTTGAAGTTGTTTGCATATGATAAAATAATGCACGAGCACGATATAAATCATTTTTACATGAACATTATATATGAGAATGCTAAAATACAAGATTTTCAATGTTATGCCATTGTTGTTTGGACAAAGAAAAACTTATTTTACAAGTTGTATGAATATTTCAAATTTTAATTAGAAGAAAAAGGTGTAAAGGATGGCGAGATTAGTACGAAAAATGAGCATAACGGGTGAAAATCTTACTGAACGTATTAAATAATGAATTCATTTTTAATTGAGGAATTATGTTTGGGTACCACGACGTTCAGTACAATTCTTTTCAAACTCCCTAGATAATGTCTGCTAACTCACCATGTGAGTAAGACTTTGTGAAGAACTATGGACGAGTTGCATGAAAACTTGTTCTGTTATTCTAATAACTCTTTGTTATTATAAAAATGACACAAACGGTGTATATGTTTTGATAAATTCCGTGAGAATGTTTTAGTAGGAAGGGCTTGTTTATTAGTAACAAAATTCAAATTCACAAGAAAGTACATCGTTAAAATCTCTTTAATCAATTATTATTGTATCTATAGGTAACAGTAACAAACTTGAATTTTGTTAAACACGTTCGTGACATTGTGATCCATTGGTCAATTATAACAAGAATTGTGGAATATTGCAATGGGACGTAACGTCTTTTTACGGACTGTGTTGTTTTTTTTAATGTTAATGATAAAGAACAGTATCTGATCATTCACTATCACCAAGGCTTATAACGCAATTTTCTGTTCAGTCCAGCAAGATGTTTACAAAATACCGAGAGAGTTGAGGACGGTATCATAATGGAAGTACACAGAACTGAACTAAAGGAATTTACAAAGTTATATGAAATTCTACCATCTTAGGGGGGGGGGGGGGGGGGGGGTCAAGAACTTGTTTCGATCCAATATTGACCCTGATTTCTATCGCGTTGAAGGCCTCCAAAGCTCTCTTACGTCTGCCCAGTTTGGTGTTCTTCTTAGCCACGTTTCTTTCACCTGCGCGCACCGATCTTGGTTTACGTTGGCACATTCCTTTGAAGAAATCTCTACGCATTTGTTTGATGAATTCCGAAATTTTCGAATAATGAGAGCAAATTACGAGGAAATTTAGCATGAGGTAAAGAGTTGTGATGGAACGACAATTTTTCCTACTAGTACGCCGAAAGTTCACTCGCCATTGGAAAATACTCGGACTTCATTTTTTGGAAAACTCGCTGTGACCACTGTATTGGTCGGATTGTTGACTTTTATATCTGAAAATGACCCCAATGAACCCTCACGGCAGTTATGCCTATCGATATCGCATTGGGGTATGCTATTTCTATTGTAACTTTGAAAGAATCGCAAAATATCACAAGAAAACAGTATCTGTCTCACTTTGACACATCCTAGACAGCTTGAAACATTATACTTTTTGCTAAAACTAGGCATATGAGCCATAGCATGTTCGGGTCATTTTGAGACATAAAACTCCATGATCAGAGCAAAACTATGATCAGAGCGAGCTGTCCAGAAATGCATGCCAAAGTCCAATTTTAACATGGCTTTTACATGGGAGTGCGATTATGAAATTTTTATTACTTAGGACAATTGAACCCCTCCTTAACCACCTAAGGCAGTTTCAAATTTATAAATAGTTTCTTAGGGAAAAGTAGACACGATAATATTATAGGCTACTAGACATGCTTCTCATCTTATGTAGAACAAACCTTCTTCTCGGCGACCCTGTAATAAATAAAGTTTAACATTCGGAAATTGTTGCGCATCTCACTCATAATATGAAACTTTACACTAGTAGGAAAAAAATACAGATTTTATATCTACTTACGGGCCATTTAGGCCTTTTAGTAGTCTGTAGTTTTGTTAATTAGTATTCATCTGTCATCATGTGTCATTCTTAATTAAGGAAATAATTTTTGGCCCCTTCAGATTTTCATCCATTTGGATCTTGTATAATCATCTAGTTTCTTGTAATAAGCTTGAGAATGAGACCAGTGGGCCTCGAAACATGTCGCTAATATTTTTGCATTGTTTAATTAAGTCAAATTTTAATTGTCGGTCTGTGCACACCTAAGTTAAAGGTTAAATAACTAGGTGATAATGCCCCCTACTGATTAACTCAGGTTTCTGCTACGTTAATGAAAAACGAGGCTGATTCCGGTTATTCATTTCATTCACTATCGGCCAGTATTGCCAATTAATGGAGCTGGTCTTTCAGTACGTTAGTACTTTTATAAAAACATAAAACTAAACATTTCATCCCTCGCTTCATTAAATTTTGATTTCATTAAATATTCATTGTTTAAGGGAAGGTTTTAAGTTGTTTTATTAATTCAATTACTACCCCTTTGTGAGCCTCTGACTTTACCATGGATTTAATGGATTTAAAAATACGTACAGCCTATTAAAAAAAGACTCGTACCTGATTTCTTCTGCTGATGAGGTGAATTTCTTTACCTTTTTTAGCTGCCCCTTGACAGACTTTTCAAGATAAAAATATTTTGAAACTATGTTTCAGAAACAATGGATTTAAGCAATTTCGTGTGTCGATTTATCATTGTTGAGCAATGGCTTCAAAAGTGTTACTCGGACTCGGCTCCATGAAGAACAACAATCAAATGTTGCTTTGCTGATTTTAAACGTGATCGTACTGAACGTACTGAACCTCCAACTGAAGCTATCAATCCTGAAAACATCGAAAAAATCCTGAAAATCATTATTGGCAATCGTAAAGTGAAGTTGTAAGAGATAGCTGACACCCTAAAGTTATCAAAAGATAGTGTTTGCCTATTATACACAAACATTTGGGTATGAAAAAGCCTTTTCCAAACGGGCTGCGTTTGCCCACACCAGATAAAAACAACAACGAGTTGATGATTCAGAGCGCTGAATGGACACGTTTAAGCGGAATAAGCCTGGGTTTTTGTGTCGGTACATCACAACTGATGAAACATGAATCCACCATTTATTTCACTACAGAATCAAATCGACAGTCAGTTGAGTGACGAGCAGCCCATGAAAGCCGTCCGAAGTGACCAAAAACGCAACAATCAGCCGCCAAGGTTATGGCATTCGTATTTTGGGATGCGCAAGGCATCATTTTTATTAACTACCTTGAACACGGAAAAACAATCAACAGTGACTATTATATTGCATCATTGGAGTGTTTGAAGACCGAAATCGCCATAAAGGAATTTCAATTACTACACAACATCGTAACTCATTTTTAGATCGAAGTTCTTAATTTGTATGACAAACTTGATTTTTTATTATACTATTAAATCGGTTACTGGTCTGCCAAAACATATAATTGGATGTTGGTCTATTTTCATCATACATAATCACCGACAAGTGCTTACAAGATATTTAAATTATTTCATAGTAAACACGTTCGTCTGCTTCTTTGGCTAGCCCACACAATGTGCTTTTACTAATGTTTGTCACCCGCGACACCTATTCGTTCATTTGCTGTTAAATGGTAAATGCACACAGTAGCACAGCTGTATTTAGACGTTAAATGAGTTATCTTGGACTATTTCCAAAAATAATCATAATCTGTCAAAAATTTAATTCCCGCGGGGAAAGCAAAACATACAACAGTCCATAATATACCACGGACGATCTTTTTTCGAAGTATAATTTAGGCATCCTCGTTCTATTCTGGTCAATTTTTTGCAAACATTGAATTTCTATTTCAGTGAGCGGATTGGGAACCTTTCCAAAACGAGTGTGAATAGACTATTGTTTTTGGACATAAAGCACTTATTATAATGAAGAGTATAAAACCAAAATACAAACATTTAATTTACGAGAATAAATTGAGGAGAAACAATCGCCTTGCCTATATTTGCCATAAATTTAAAATTCAATAAACAAACTTGTATTGGCATTAGGAGTAGTAAATAAAGTAATGACAAAGTTTAATTTAAAAGTGTGTATTACTACGTAATTATTATAATTTTCCCGTTCTAATTTAAAATCTGCTTTTTACTTAATCGTTTGTCATTACTGCTGAATGAAGAAAAAATTAAATGTTGTAAGTGTTATTTGAAACTTTGTTTTAGCTTTTCATAATTACCTTTTTAGCATTAAACTAGGGAAACTTTACGCATTCTGGATGTAGGGTATTCAGTGAGGAACTTCGCTCGCTCCATTCCTTTCATGAAAATTTGTACGATAAAATGTAAGTTGCGAGTAAAATAATTTCTAAGAGGATTTGGTTAAATTTATGAATATTATTATCATAAATTTATAGACCAAAGACATATTTAACGAATAATTATGGAATTATATTTTTTCTACACTTCCTGTATAAAGTAGAAATTACAATAATTTGGAAAGTACTTTATCGCACGTTGCTAATAACAACTATATCCATCCCTATGTCCTCTGTCAATTTCCAGAAAGAACTCAATATTATCCGTCAGATTGAGGTGAACAATGGCTTCAATCCTTCTTATCAATAAACTTTTCTATCAAATAAAGAGATCCCTTAATCCCACCAACCTAACCCCTCAAAGAAAAGACGTTTCCATTACAGCTTAACGTTCTCTTACTTATATCCCACATTTATCTTATAAGATTAGTAACATATTTAAAAGTCACAATATCCAAATTTCCTTCTCCAATATTCACACCCTCAGCACATCCTTTGTCAGAAATAAAGACCAAACTAACAATCTGGAAAAATCCGGCATTTACAAATTACAGTGTCATTCGTGTCCATCTTTCTACATAGGACAAACCGGTAGATCTTTCCTGACCAGGTTCAGAGAGAACAGTTTCATTCAATAAAAACTAACAATCTTGATCACAGATCAGCTTTTGCCCATCACATCCTGATCACCGGCCATTCCTTCAACCCTAACATATTGATATTTTACATTATTGCAACAAAGGCCACCTTCTCAATGTTCTTGAATCAGTTGAAATTACCAAGCAAAAAAATAACCCTCTATTATTATTCATCTGTTTTTGGTCACGTTTAATTGTAATGTTTATTAAAATGTTTAATCTAAATCATCACTGGCCCTTTAGGCCTTATTTTGTTGTTGTTTCAGTACCTTAAAAAACATAACAACGTCACCCATCATTCATTAAAATTACTATATTAAAGTTCTATAAACATTTCACATAACGTTGGTTAACAAAAAAAAATTAAATAAATAAATAAGTAAATATCTTAGAGAATATAAAAAATTTCATTAATTCTTAAATAAAGTGACTGTCTAACACATTCACGGCATTCAAGTAGCAGGACGTAGTGGCAGTAGCATTAATGCTAGAAGAGTGAATTGTTATTTTATTTTAACGTTTAACAACAGGTAACTTTGACAGATAAATAATTAATTTGACCATCTGTCAAAGATGGTAAGATGGTAAAAGATCTAACTCACCCATCCGTAGGTGACGCGCCCTGTGTTCCTGTAGTTTCAAATTTTTGTACTAACCCATAATTTTGTGGATTGGTTTGAATGCTAAGCAAAGCACTTATTCAATGAATAGAGTGACAGATTGGTGTAGTTTTTGTTTTTAAATATTCCGTGACATCACAAACATTTGTAAAGTTATACAAAAAGATTTAATACAATTTTATTCTAAGATAACTTGTAGAACAAATAATCGTTTGTTACTAATTTGAGAATCAAAGTTTTTCCAAGTAAGTGGAAGGATGTCAAAATTTTTCCAATCTTCAAATCTGGGGATGAAACTACCGTCCGGTGTCACTACTAAATGGCTTTGCGAAGGTTTATGAGCATATTTTGTGCAAGTTCATGCTTGAAAATGTCAAAAATCAAATATCACAATATTGGCACGGTTTTTTCCCTGGTAGATCCACGGAGTCTAATTTGGTGGTTTTTTCAGATTTGGTTCAGTCTAGTCTTGACAAAGGAGGTCGAGTGGTTGTTCTTTATACAGATTTTCAAAAAGGCTTTCCATTCTGTCAATTATAACCTTTTGTTAACAAAACTGTTGAAATTTGGGTTTAATTCAGACTTTGTCAGACTTATGTGCTCCTATCTAAAGTCGAGATATGGATTTGTTAAATTTCAAATTAAAGTATACGTTCAGTTTTTGATTCCCTCAGGAATTCCTCAAGGATCAAAAATCGGCGTTTTTTTCTTTATTCTTTTTGTAAATGACATTGTTTTTAACTGAAGATCAGCAAATTTTACAAAATGACATTTTCAAATTGAATTCGTTTTGTATTAGTAATAAGATTAATTTTAACATTAAAAAATGTGGTATGTATTTTAGTCATTACAAGACAAAATGTAAATCTTTACCTAATCAAGTATTTAATTGGTGATAATGTGCTTCAAAATTTAAAATCTATGAAAGACCCGGGTGTTACCTTCGACAATAAATTTAATTTTAACATACCTACATGTAAATAAATTATCTAATGAATGCTACAAACTAATGGGTTTCATCAAAAGAAATTCCAGCAATTTCAAAAATGTAAAGTCAATTCTAATTCTTTATATCGCTTTAATAAGGAGTAAATTGGACTATTGCTCAATAGTTTGATGTAATGTAATAATGAGTCTGATAAATAGAAAAAAATTGTTGCTTATGATTTTTATCTACAAAATTATTCATAAAAAAATTGATTGGACGACTTAACAAGAATAATTTGCCTTAATTTACCAAGGAAACTCGTCTCAAAGACATCAAAAACTGTTCTTCATTTGACATGTGAATACGAATTTGTACGAGAAATCTCCTTTGATATTAGATTGCAAAGAATTAAACAATATGTTGGATAAATACAAAGAATATGCGACATTTTTTATAATAGCTTGTCTGTCTTTAAATCTTATTGTATCAAACTATCTTAGTCTTTAATTATATTTCAGTATCCTATTATTTCTTATTTGATTAATTAAAATGTTTATTTTTATTTTCATCCTGAATCGGATTTGATTACTAATTGTATAATTATATTTAAAGTGCAAATTTTGTACAACACAAACACATATCAAGCAGTAACTATTTAAATTAATTATTACTATCTTGTTAACCCTACATAGTCTTAAGGCGTAAAGTAAGTCGAGAGAATAATCTCAAGTTTGCTGTTGAATCGTTGAACATCCTTCGACTAGAAAAAGAGTTAGTTCCAAAATATAATAGTTGAATTTTTAAATTTATTTGGGTTAAGGCTATATTTTTAATAAGAAATTGACGATTAAAGCTCCTGCTCCTTTGATACATGGAATTCATTAGAAGCCCTAAAAAGCAGAACTAGGTATGTAGTAGGTAATAAATAAACTCAAAGCACGTAGTGCTTAAAGTACAGTATTCGGTGCTTCGAATCTTACCTCGCAAATGAATATTAAAGAAAGTGGATCCCCTCACTAAACGTAAGGGCACAGAATAAAGACGATTCTGTGGTAAGGGGATCTATAAGTATCACGCAACGTAATTTAGTCCCTAATACTTTGCTAAATCCAAAAATCTCAGACCTCATACAAGTATAATAGATATAGGTATTAAAATGCGTCACTGATATTTTCATTGGTAACTGTTGACAGTATATAAAGTTGCTAATTAATTATTGAGGATTCATTATATCTAATATTAACTTGCAAAATATTCTAATGAATACATAAATCTTTGCAAAGAAAGTTAACTAGGTGCTTTAGCACAGTTTTCTCCAATATGATGCACAGCTTGTATCGTTTTTAATACTTGCGTTAACAAGAGTACGCGTTTTCTGAAAATAATATGAAAAATTATGCATGTTTCTATAACAAGAAAATGCTGCGAATAATTATTTAATATGTATGTATTTCCTTTTAAATCACGTACATATATTTGTAACTGTCGTCGTTATCTTGGAAATAGTTACAAACGAGTAGTAGATGTTCTATTGTAGCACACAGAACACGCTAACAATATTGCAATTTGTATAAAGCTCTTAGTAATAAAGCCGCTCTTGGAAAGTTGTAGAGAAATATTTCATGTGTAAATTGGCATATGTACTAAATATCCGCAAAGTATCGACTAAAAGCTTTACTGGAAATAAAATGTTATTTCAATTGAGCAGTAACCACTTTACCACTAACGCTTTATTGTACCTACTCTTAATGTAAACGTCTTACTTTTATTCCTTGGAAACATTGATTGTTGATATAAATTTAGGAGAACTTCATCGAAATCTTGTGATAACAAGATATATTGGCGAAATAGCAAATAGAACAAAAAAATCACTTAGTTGTAAGAAACTTCTGTAGACTAATACAAGAGAATGCGTGTAAAAGGAAAACGATCTAACTTTGATATCTAACAAACCTCACATGTTATGAGCAATATAAGAAAAATTACTTTAATTTAAACTTACTTTGTGAAACCTCATCATATTACTATAACAAGTAATTTTATTAAATTTCTAAGTTCTTCCCTGTATCATTAAGGAGAAACTTTCTATATAAAATGTAATATTACCTACTTAGTCGTTTGAGCTTTCGTTTACTAATTATTTATTAAGGTTTTTTGTATTTCAAGAAAATAGAGCAAGCAATAGAGCAAGCTGAACTTCTCCTTGGGATTGAATATTCAATAAAGACGTTATTATATAATATTCCTCCCATGTATGTACAGATTCGAAAAGAAAATATCTTTAACACACCTTTAATAATTTACAACTTTTGTTTTTCAAATGTTTAATGACGAAGTGGCGGCGATATTATGTAATGTTATTTGAAAAAATACGATAATTAACTTTTTAACGTAAGCAGCACACTTATGACCAATTAGTAGGTACGAAGCATTCTTCCTCATTATAATTCATTCAAAACTGTACTCTTTATTAAAAAAAGAAACAAAAACATTAATAATATTAATAAAAAAAAGTCTTCTTGTATCACCTTGCACCTTCATATTATTGCACCATTTCATCATGTTAATCCGTTTCGACAAAAGTCTCATCGGAAGTTTTCATTTTGTGACGTTCAGCTTCAAATCTCGTGGGGTCGTGGGTATTACATTTTGTGGGCATAAATCTTCCAAATCTTTCCCTTGACCACTGATGCAAACACCTGCTTTTAATGAACATTTCCAGGATTCATTTTAACTTGGCCAAACTTGATCTTTTCACCAGATCGGTTCAATTTGGCAATACCCAATAAGTAATCATAAATTCTCTTCCAATTTTCCGAATTCCGAATGTAGTAGAAAGGTGTACAGCTGTCACAGTATAGAGATCATTTTCATGTATTGTAATTTGAGTTCTCTCTAGAGAGTAATAAAATAATAAATATGGTCACCATGTGGAGTACTTTTTTGAGTCTAAACTTGACATAAACAAATTACTCTTTGATAAGGGTTCTATTTGGTCATTTAAGAGCGTTTATTTCATTTAATTCTTTAATTCAAATTATTTGCATCAACCTGTCCCACACCAGTGATGGTGATGGCTCTTCAAAACCAACTAACACTGCAGCTCATCTGTATTAATATTATACGAGGGCACTTCTTCCGTAAAAGATCAATCATTGTAACTATCCTGTTCAGTCATTGCTTTATACGTAGTGAAAGTGGTATCTATAAAGGGTTGTATAATTTAATTAAAAAGAAGGGCGTATCCCACAGAAATACTGTTGAAAGTATAGGGTATATCCACTGAACTCAATAATATATGGAAGAGCAAAGCCGTTGAAATCAAATGGGATGCGCGTGAAAAAGTGTGCACATTTGAAGAAAATAAGAAGGTCGAAAATCGTTTAACTACGGGGCTTACGCGTTTGCGCAGTGGAAAATACCATGAAAATGCATCATGTGTTGAAGTCGGTTGAAGTCAATGAACTCTACCTAATAAATTGAAGTTGGGTTAGAAAATTTTACGTGGTTTGTCTTCGTGAACAAGTGGATTAATTTGATTTATAAACGTTACAAGGGAGACGGGTTTACAGTGGGTGTTATGGAGTTCATGATTAAAATACAGTTTTAGATAATATACAGTGTGTCCCCGGATAGGTGAAACGACTCTTGTGAAAGATAAAAAATTTTCGATATAAAATTTCATTGTTTGGGGTTCAGCCCTGCTTAGTTAAAGACTAATTTCTGGCATAATTTTAGTTTTCTAAAATCATGTATGCCTTGGATATTTTCAAAAATCTGATTTTTGGTTCTAGTAAACTACCTTTGTTAGTGAAGATATAACAAAATTTGATTAACAAAAGTTGTTTAGAATCATGAAAGAGTCCTACTTCTAGAATTTCAAGCACCTAGGCCAACGTTGATGTTTTGGCAAAGACGACTCTTGTGAAAAATAAAAAATTTTCGATATAAAATTTCATTGTTTGGGGTTCAGCCCTGCTTAGTTAAAGACTAATTTCTGGCATAATTTTAGTTTTCTAAAATCATGTATGCCTTGGATATTTTCAAAAATCTGATTTTTGGTTCTAGTAAACTACCTTTGTTAGTGAAGATATAACAAAATTTGATTAACAAAAGTTGTTTAGAATCATGAAAGAGTCCTACTTCTAGAATTTCAAGCACCTAGGCCAACGTTGATGTTTTGGCAAAGACGACTCTTGTGAAAAATAAAAAATTTTCGATATAAAATTTCATTGTTTGGGGTTCAGCCCTGCTTAGTTAAAGACTAATTTCTGGCATAATTTTAGTTTTCTAAAATCATGTATGCCTTGGATATTTTCAAAAATCTGATTTTTTGTTCTAGTAAACTACCTTTGTTAGTGAAGATATAACAAAATTTGATTAACAAAAGTTGTTTAGAATCATGAAAGAGTCCTACTTCTAGAATTTGAAGCGTTGATGTTTTGGCAATTTACAATAATTTAGGTGATATGACTCTTGTAAAAGCGATAAAATTCTAAATAAACAAAATAAATAAAAGAATTCCTTTAACAAGAGTCATATCACCTATCCGGGGATAAACAATATTAAACTATCAGATAAAAATTATTGTAAATTGCCAAAACATCAACGTTGGCCTAGGTGCTTGAAATTCTAGAAGTAGGACTCTTTCATGATTCTAAACAACTTTTGTTAATCAAATTTTGTTATATCTTCACTAACAAAGGTAGTTTACTAGAACCAAAAATCAGATTTTTGAAAATATCCAAGGCATACATGATTTTAGAAAACTAAAATTATGCCAGAAATTAGTCTTTAACTAAGCAGGGCTGAACCCCAAACAATGAAATTTTATATCGAAAATTTTTTATCTTTCACAAGAGTCGTTTCACCTATCCGGGGACACACTGTATAACAGCTGTTTTATTTGTTTGAACTCTAATTTATTACGGCGCATGATCGGGAGCCCCGTGCGCGTATTCAATTTGTATCACTTAAATTTACAACTTTGCTCTTCCATATATAATAGAGTTCAGTGGGTATATCGCATAAGAACGAAAGCGGAACCTTTTATTTAATTTACTTATTAATTTGATATTATATTATTCAGTCATCAGCTATGTCACAAAGTAACACTTTTTTTAAATGTTGGATGTCGCGTTGTTAACCCAAACAAATGGCTGCACGAATTGAAGAATTTATTTTTATTGCCTTAGCATAACATCACGTCTTCTTTTCTTTCCCGGTGTGTTGAATCGCTTTGGATTTAGCCATCTTCCTGTCTTTGTCCTCGGTCTTTTTTTCTATATCTGAGCTTCTCTTTCAAATTAAGTTTCACTAACAATAATCGTCCAAATGAATGAAAAATAGTCACCAGTACCTCAGTGGCAAGTATATCCACGTATTAAGGTAGGACCACACATATCCGCACCGCGCTCGCAATTTGCCACGGCCGTATGTAGCCCGTCACACGGCCAGAAACTAGTCTAACATGTACGTAGAGTTTGCAAGTCCACACTTGTCCGCACCGCGGCCGCACCGACACTTGATGAAATACAATAACCGTCTCAACAACGATCACCCACCCACGAAATAGTAGGTACAGAACTAAGGATTTTTTGAGAAACAAAAATCTACAATAAGACTATTTTTTGTAGTCGAAGGGTTTACGAGAAATACACGGAAGGTAACTTGTGATATTTCGTGCTGCGCAGAAAAATGGACGCATCGGTTTAGCTATGTCATTCGGGGAATGTAATTCAATCGTCTCCCGTAACGTTACTGCCGTCCAAATTGGCCGCTATCATAAAACATCCTCAGACTATGAAACACGTGATCGTAATTCGTTTTCTATGTACAAAAAAGGTGCAGTCTTTGCGCTTAATGAAACTGTAACAGTGGAGTGGTTTCAGACGTCAACGTGGAGAACAAAAACAGTATAGGAACACACTAGCTCACTTCGTCAAGCTATTATTCTTTGTGGGACAGAATTGTGTTTTTTATGGAAAGGAGCACTATAATAAATTTTGTAGTTTACTGTGAAATACTAAGGAAGCTCAGATAAACCATTCAGAACAAAAGCCCTGCGGATTGGAAAACCGTCCCTCAATATGGCAAGTGACTCTTAGTCATGTAGGAAAATAGTGAAAGTAGTAGCTTTTCTTGATTATTTTGTAACTGAACGAAACATGCCTTCGGAATAGGTTTCATATAAGTAAACGTTTTAATAGGTGCTATATTAATACATCTACAAGGTATATAATGCGAGGGATGAGAATATACGGAATTATTGAATTAAAAAGTTTATGTTACACTGAGCATTACAATATAGGTATACAAGGTGTCCGCGCGAAAACTTTAAATGGAATTATATCTGGTGTTTTAAAAGAGAACGACTTGAAATTTTGGAATGTCATTAAGAAATTTTTTGTTACTATCTGCTTTAATTAAAGTAAATACATTGGTCTACTATCCAAGGTTGTGTAATGTACCGCCTTTGGCAGCTCGATTTTAAACGTTTCCCGCCGTCATTTGTCCGTTTTTGAAATTGCTTCGAAGTGATGGTTACGCCCCACCGGTCATTATTTATAATTCTTTTTGTTGTTGATCATAACGGAATGTGCAGATGCTGAAGAATTAGGGTAGCAAGGGGAAAAGTAGTTAGTTCCCAGGACACAATGAAAAAAACGTGGAAGCGTGTTCAGTTGTTTCTTGAATGTGATTGGGGGTTCATAGAATGTAACTGTCCTAAACCGATCGGGTTCCTTATTTGTCTACCGCGGGACTAAAGTGTAAGAATATTGATAATCGTGTAGCAACGTGCACTTAGCTATGGAACCCAGTTCAAGGTGGGCCTTCGTTGGGCCCGGCAGCCAAACTTATGATTGAATGGTTTTTTTTGTCCCACTCGTCTCCCCTCTCTTTATCGGCGAGCACCAAATCATGTTGCGATTCTATGGGTTGCATTGTGGTTATACAAGGCGATGGTATTCTGCCACCATCTTATTCTGAAGCATTGAAGTTGATTACATTTTACATCTCATGTTTGTTATAACAAACATGCTGCAAAGTATCCCTCACAAATACAAAGGCCGTGGCAGGGTTTTAAGTTCAGCTGTGGGCTGGCGCTCTGAGTCAAATCCTAAGCAATCCTTACCATGTCAAAGACATGCTTCGCCCGTGAGTCCCTGAACGTTGGTGTGAATATTAGGATCCGTTACGTAACAGCCTTTCATCATACTACCACCTTGAAACGTGACGGCAGAAGCTACCAATTTATTAAAGGGGGATAAAATTCCTGACGAAAA
The DNA here is from genome assembly GCA_036250285.1 of Pyrocoelia pectoralis. Lineage (NCBI taxonomy): Eukaryota > Metazoa > Arthropoda > Insecta > Coleoptera > Lampyridae > Pyrocoelia > Pyrocoelia pectoralis. The sequence goes on from CM070074.1 coordinate 69,995,198, forward strand.
TCGCGCAAACTGAGCGCAAACTATAGTAACATTGAGTGTAATTTTTAATATTTAGATTGGAAGGCAGGTGGAAGGGTAAGCGATGCATTGATTGAATATCCTGGAGGGTTTTTCTGTAGCTCTTTTCCCTCCTTGTAATCAGTGAAGACTCAGAGCGAATCTCAAACACTGAGTGTGAGAGGGCAACCTTTGAAGTTAAGTTAAAGTTAATTCGTTCTCCCCATTTCTTGTGTTTTATTTATGTTTACCTAATCGATCCTTATAAGACTAGCACACACACATCTCGAGCAATTCGTTCACGACGTAGCATTTGACAGGTTCGTTATTGACGATCACGCGCCTTGGGGAGATTTGGTTTTTTTGGTTTTCGAGTTGCGCAGCCGTCTCTCGACGTTGCACCTGGATACTATACAGTTCCCACTTCTTTTTTTTAACGGTATCTGAACCTTTAGCTGTAATAATATCTTACAAAGTTTATCATGTAGGTAATTAAGTAATTTTTTCACATAGAGATACTAAAAAACTACGCCCTTCTCATACACTATTAAAGTTTTCGCGCCGACACCTTGTATAATAAAAATGATTTTCTATCCGAAACTCTCGAGAACACTTTACGTAAATGTGAGGTTGATTCAGACTCAGTCTATTGATAGAATATAAAGCTAAGTAAGCTCTTTTCAAATCATTTAAGTACGCTGTGAAATGCTTAATGTAGTAGAAAAACAGAAATTAAATTCATTCAATTAGAAATACAAACACAATTTAAAGAAAGTAAAATAAGTGCATAATCTAAGTAGTGTAATGTCGTGAACAAAATCCAACATTTTGTCTCATTCCAATACAGGGTGTCTCACGGTGACCGTCGGTTAGAAGTATATCAAGAACTGTAAAAGCTAGAAATTTGAAATTTTGCACATGCGACATGGAGTGTTTAATCTATTAAATAAAAATATTTTCCAAATGGCAGCACTTCCGGAAATATCGGAAGTGAGCATCAACTTCTTTATTTTAAATACAAACCAGGCATTTTTTTTCACATTCTGATGTGTCATAAAATATTCAGTAAGTATGCTTAAAATAATCCGCGTATCAATTTTGATTGTTGAGAAAAAAAATTTTTTTCACTGAAAAATGTCAAAATCTTGTTTAGGAAATAAAATTGAAAGTCGAAAGTGGTAAAAGTTAGGGAAATGGGATTTTAGGTTCTCAATGTCAAAAGATTGAGACACAATTGTCTGTCATGGATTATAAAAAATTGCCCGCGGTTACGTATCTATTTGACGTTATTTCCAGACTTAAGAAAAACTTTAAAAAGTCTCTTTTTTTAAATGGAATGCCTATTTAATTATCAGCCCATTCGATGCAGAAATAAATTTCCTTTAAATTGATATGCTCAATCCTTGGCCCTTTGCTGTATATTTTGTATACTTTTGATTTTGATAACTGTATTAAACATTGCAACTGGCACTATTACGCAGATGATACACAACTATATTATTCGTTTCTACCTAAAGACGTACATGATGCAAACACAATTATAAATAGCGACTTGACTAGTATTTTATCATTTGCCAAAAAGCATTCCTTAATTGTAAATGCATCTAAGTCTACGGTCATAACATTTGTTAACAGCTCCATTCAAACGTTGGCTGTAAGTAATTTAAATATTAATATTGATGGTGTTCGGTTGACTACTGTTGAGACTGCCCGTGATCTGGGCTTGATTATTGATAGTAAACTCAGATTTAAAGAACACGTTAATAATCTTATTAGAAAAGCCTACTTATCCTTAAAATTTCTATATACCAATAGACAACTTTTTAATATCAAAATTAAAAAATACTTATGTGACGTTCTGGTGCTTTCTCATTTTAATTTCTGTGATGTGGTATATGATGCATGCATTGACAAATACGATCAACGTCGAATTCAGTTGATACAAAACAACTGTATGCGCTTAATTTTCGGTATACGAAGGAGAGAACACATATCTCATAAACTCATGGAACTCGGATGGTTGAATATGGCTAACAGAAGATTTTTGCACTCTGCTTGCTTATTTCACAATATCATTAAATATAAATCGCCTCCGTACCTGTACAACAAAATACGTTTTAGAACAGACATCCACAACATTAATATAAGATTTAAGAACATCATTACCATTCCTCCACATAGAACAACGTTTTATAAACGCTCATTTTCATATAGGATCGCTAACGTACTAAACCCAATATCTACTAAGTACCCATCATCATCATCATCTTTCACATTTAAAGCCAAACTTAAGTCTTCATTACTATTAAGCCAGGTCTCATAATTTGAATTCTTGTTGTTACTTGTAAACAAGAACATAATAATTATAGTACTTACGCTTGTGCGCGAAAACTTGCTGAACTAGTGCATTTGTTTATTTTATTTATTTTACTTTATTTTTTTCTATTTTGTGTAACAGTAGTCAGTAGTTTAATTTTGTTTCATACTCTACACCAGTGATTTCATCGGGTTTAGGTGGAAGAACAGTCGTTGGTTCGCCAACTTTCTGAACCTCACCCCAAGGTTAACCATCCTTGTACTACCTGTACAGTATAATGGTTAATAAAGAATTTATTATTATTATTATTATTATATACCATGTTCCTATACCTAAAATCAATGATTACAGAGTTATTTACATTTTTCTAATTAAATTTATAATTACGTACTTTACAAAACATGGTTGGCTTTGTAAATTTTCAAAATTTTTATTCAATTGTTTCTTATGATGACAGTTGTCAGTTAGCTATCAGTTTGAAAGTTTACGCTACATTTACGTTTGTTATCAGTGTTATCTGTTTGAATTTTGATTTTTGCGCTTAATATTTGTTTTAAATTGGGAAATATGGAATACACAAACGCTGATATTCTAAATTTGTTTTACATTCATGGCAAGTCTGCTCGTATTACTTTCCGGACCTGCAGAACCTTTAACTATTGAATAAAGAATCACTCAACACTTTAACGAACGATATCCGCATTTACCTACAATGACAGAACGAAAAATCAGGATGATTGAAAAGAATTTTCTAAATTTGGACGAAGTAAATGCGCCACGAAATTTGGCAAAGCCAATGGGCCCCAATGACGCGGCAGAAACCAATGTATTGGGATATTTAAATGCTTTCCCTGAAAGTTCTGTTCGTTCGGCGGAAAGAGACCTTGGATAGTCAAGAAGTTGCATAGATAGAATTTTAAATAATCATAAAAGCATAAGAAACATTTGAATAAAAATGTTTTGAAAATTTTCAGAGCCAACCATGTTTTGTAAAGTATGTAATTATAAATTTAATTAGAAAAATGTAAATAACTCTGTAATCATTGATTTGAGGTATAGGAACATGGTATATCAATTTAAAGGAAATTTATTTCTGCATCGAATGGGCCGATAATTAAATAGGCATTCCATTTAAAAAAAGAGACTTTTAAAAGTTTTTCTTAAGTCTGGAAATAACGTCAAATAGATACGTAACCGCGGGCAATTTTTTATAATCCATGACAGACAATAATTGTGTCTCAATCTTTTGACATTGAGAACCTAAAATCCCATTTCCCTAACTTTTACCACTTTCGACTTTCAATTTTATTTCCTAAACAAGATTTTGACATTTTTCAGTCAAAAAAAATTTTTTTCTCACCAATCAAAATTGATACGCCGATTATTTTAAGTATACTTACTAAACATTTTATGACACATCAGAATGTGAAAAAAAATTGCCTGGTTTGTATTTAAAATAAAGAAGTTGATGCTCACTTCCGGTATTTCCGGAAGTGCTGCCATTTGGAAAACATTTTTATTTAATAGATTAAACACGGCATGTCGCATGTGCAAAATTTCAAATTTCTAGCTTTTACAGTTCTTGATATACCTCTAACCGACGGTCACCGTGAGACACCCTGTATTTGTGTATAAGCAAAGAACGTAATATATACGTTCTTTGGTATAAGTGTCAAAGTAACGTAGGTATTATACGTTAATGTTTTTTTATTCATTTGTAATTTAAATTTTAATTAAGACTGCCATGCTAATGAATAATATCAAGTGTTCACAAATTTGAAATGTTAGTCGTTTATAGGATAGCTAATAAATTACAACTTTATCTCATTTAAAATATTATAACTTCTTCAATAAATTAGATTGCTGTGGGCGACTCGTTAATTATTATACACTATCTAAAACAAAATAACAAAGTAGGTATAGCACAAAGCATTGTTTTAATAAAACCAATATGAACTTAAAACCGATTCTAAAGTTAAACCCGAGCCTTTAGATTAGATACAATTCTATTATTATTATACCAAAGGCAGGGATGAACAGCAATTATTGAGAGGGAAATTTCCAGTTTTGCTCCCTCGCGATTGCTATAGCAATGAATATAGTAGGTAGGTACTGTTTATAAAATCTGTTTTGTTTGTGTTGTTACTGAAAACATTCAACCTTCTACGACGCCCTTAAGCCTTTTTTTTTAATTTCACACTAAATTTTTAAGGTTGTGAATGGTTTTTCGCTTGCATCAACATTTTGTTGAGATTTAAATAATCCTGATTTTTAAATTGCTAACCTCGAATTGAAATCCTTTCAGTAAGGATTTCATTGTGAAATCGTGACCTACTTTATGAAATATGATTTCCGGATTAAGCTTTGTTTCTTTACCAAAATGAGTAATAAAAAAATGAAGGTTCAGTTATTTCAGTCTAAAAGACCATTCCTTACATAGATTGCACCGTAGGGAGAATAGCGACTAATAAATTTCCTACGAGTTTAGCTTGGTTATTACTATCATAACTAACCGTGTTATTACCTCTGCCTATATAATTATGTGTAGTAAATTGGAATCAAATATCTTTGTGTAGTTCTTCCTGTACTCTCCAAGCTTTCAAATTACGTTATCGAGGCAATTACAAGACCTTATGTCTTAATTCAGCGCAGATACGTTTGAATTATTTAACTATCAACCATAATTAGTTTTACAACATCTAGAGGGTTATTTTCATACATCATCTAAGTTTCCAGATAGATGCGAGCCGTTAAAATAAACACTTGAATTTAATTTATTGTAGTAATTATCAAACGTTAAACGATAAATGTTTTTCGACTTCTTTTTTTTGTACTCTTTAAAGTGTTTGACGCGAAATACTGTCATAGTTAAACAAATAATTTACAATACGTGCCTTTTTTAGCTTTTTTTACCCAAATAAATAGTTTTGCTATTTGCTAAATGTCCTAGAGAATTTTGAAATTACTAAATCAAAAAATGACCCGAATCTACTCAATGAAATTATTGACTTTCGTCAAGACTACATATTTTCAATTTGTTTGTAAACTTTTAAATATCTTTCGATTCACCCCGTATTTTGTAATTTTATTAAATTTAAGCGCCATCTAGTTATACCGTTTAGGTTTCATAACCTGTTGATTCTTTGTGTGACAGTCATTGTTCTTGTCTACTAATTTAAAATTTTAATTATCTGGTTTCATCCAGGTTATCAAAGATAGTATCTTTAATTTTTCCAATTCCCCTTAAGGGATTAGTGCAATTATTTAATTAATTTGTTATTGGTTTGTTTTTTCCCCTTCAGGTAAGTCAACAAAGAATAGCACGTTTTATAACCTAAACTATTATATTTTCAGAACTTTTTATGTAATTTACGACACCCAAAATCTAATGTATTCATTCATCAACATTTAATTTAACTTTTTACTCATGGTGAGTTACTTAGTGTTAATTATCTGTTTTTAATTCAAATTTTTTCAGCCCTTTTTAACTTTGTATCCGATAGTTGGCTTGATAATGACACCAGTAAGGCGTCGAAACATGTTACCATTTATTCCCATACTTTTTTTAATTTAAATTTTCATTCATTATTACTTCGATTGAGACGACTAGACACAGTAGGCTATCATTGGATAAGCTGTGTCAGCGCTCACCTTAACTTCAATATTTTACTCCTGACGTTTTGAATTGGCGTCAGTTTCAGTACGTCGGTACTTATACTTAAAAACATAAACCTTCATCTTCGTCCATCGTCATCAACTTTATTCAAATATATACTGTTTATGTATTACACCATAGGTAGTAGGGGATATTTATTTCATTAACTATTTCGGCGTCGGTAGTAATATTCTGCAATGCTCCCTCCATTTATTTCTAGTCTCATATGATTATGTATTAATTTCTGATTGAACTGCATTTACGAGTAGGTACCTATATTGGATTTTATATAACAAATGCAAGCAAGAATAAATAAGCAAGGTAACGTAAGGATCTTTAAATAATGAAAACTGTTCGTTCATAAATACCTTTGAGAACAAGGGAAGATAATAAGAATTTGTCACAAAGTTCTTGAGCGTATGTTATCGTGTAAATTAATCTATAATGTACTACAACTATCAATTAAATGATTACGTGTACAAATAATACATTGGAATGTTGGCATTTCTCCCTGTAGGGTGTAATTATTCCATCCCAAAATTCCCTTCCAGTCGTTTGTATGATTTGAACAGGAATCGATGAAAGTTGTTGAACTGCTAGGAATGTTGGCTTGCATAGTTTAACAGAGGTAATAATGCAGTTTCGAGAAGAATTATATTAGAATAATAACACTAAAATCTTTGTAGAAATTGAGGTTCAAATAACAAAATGAAAAAGAATAAGTCAACGCCACTACAGTACTGTGAACGTGGTTAAGCATTTATTCCGCAGTAAAAACACATCGAAGAGTAACATGTATTTTTGTTAGGATCAAGTGTGCGATCAAGAATATGAAGTACATAATGATGATTTGGTTATATAGTAAATGCTTGGCGTAGATTGACCTACGAATTCATGTAATAACATTAAATTCCTATATTTCCGTAATGTAAAACGTTCACACAACTAGTAGGTATGATGTCACAGAAAACTGGGCGTTATTATAATGCAGATTTACTGTTATACTGCCCCATTTACAGCTGCAGCACAGCAATTTGTCTTCTTCCTATGTAGATATAAGCGTTGCTTTCTGAACTACCGGTAAAACATGAAAAGGAAAGACATATTACTTTACATGAAGAGTTTAACGTCGAAGCTTACCGTAAAACAACCCTATAAAGTGAAAGACGTAAATGTACATAATTGAAATTTGAGCTGCAGGGACTCATTTTACTCAAGCAGACCCGGAGCTCGAGGTCTCTAATGTCATTATTTAAATTGTAAATTATGTAATCTCAACGGAAGCTTCTTACGAAATACTTGCTTACGTATTCTCATTGAACGTCCACAATCTATTGTATCGCTAAGTGAATTGTGTGTACAAATTTTATCTGTACGTCGTTTGAGTATCATAAAGACTTTCATTTGCAAGTCTCCACCACAGTTGCGGTGCTCTTGTAGAACCTTTATGTATTATAGACTATAGTCACGTTGATTAACTACTTAAAATTAATTTATGAATAAAGTAATTGTCAGTACATTTCCAAAGACTTGTAATGTACTTGTTCCTTACGTAAATTTGTTTCAGTTACATGGCACAATTAAGCTTAACATGATAGACATTGTGTGCATTGAACTCATTATGTCCACCTCTCAGCAATAATGCAACTTCGCTTACTACTCTCTGCTTATTATTTGCATAATTTTACATTTAAAATCATTAACAGTCGGATGAAAGGATAAAGACCATGCAGACCTCCTTTAAGCATATTTCTTACTCTTAAATTGCGTAGCTCCACAGTAAATTGCCTTCTTACTAGCTTAAGATAAAGATTGGAAGCATATAGCGATTTGTATAATAAGGGGCTCTAGTTATGCTCTAAAAGTCACTGTAGTAGCGATTGTAGCGATGTAGCAGTGGCGCCATCTATTGCTTTAGCTGTTTCCTGTATGTCAATCACATGTCAATTAATCTATTTTCTGACTTTTTTGTGCATTAAAAATTGTTTTGAAGAGTCACGACACATTTTGCATTGTTTTATGGTGTAACAACAATAAAAAGAATAATCCACATTTATCTTTTTTCAACCTGCCAAAGAATATGTAAATGTACGTTGTTGCAAAGTACATATAAGACAATTTTTCCGGTCTACCTAGTTACAATACTTAATGAGGGATAATGACAGGGACAAGCAAGGAGAGAAAAAAAGGAAAATATAACGAAAAATATGAAGGAATAATGGTAGACGGGATTCCAAGATATCTGAAGGGGGGATGGGCATGAAAGCAAAAAAAATAGTGGCGAAGTTTAGGTGCGGAAATGAACATAGAGTGAATAGGTATTGGAGGGAGGACGAAAGTAGAATGTGTAGACTGTGTAGGGAAGAGTGGGAGAGCTTGGAACATATAATGAGGGAATGTGGGGGATTTGAGAGAGGAGGAAGATGTAAGATGGAGATATTGGGTAATGGAGGAGAAGGGGTGGAGTGGATGAAGGAAGTGTTAGCTACTTACTTACGAGGTTTTGTCACGGTCTATTTTGGCAAATCGTCGCTATAATCTTTAATCGATGCAATCAATGGCTTTATAGGCATTGTTTTGCATTTAATTATGTATAGTTCTAGTGATAAGTCTTGTCCTCTTTTATAAAAGACATCTCGCGATACTTTTCAAGTTAATTACATATTTGAAACTTCTTTTCCGCATTAAGTTGTTCCATTCTTTTAGAAATAACCAATGCTTCGGAATTTCTATGTGGGCGGATGATTTTCACACAGTTGCCGATGTAACACCCACTTGTTATTGAAAGTTTAATGTCGATATTTTCCTCTCGTGTTCTAATTTCACATAATCTTTCACGTGTGCTGCTGTATATTCGATTACTACGGTGTCGCTAATTCTTGCTTCACGTAGGTACCTCTTTGATGCTCACGGGAATTTACTTATTTTATGTTATTTGGCTGAAGGGCTTGAAATTTAATGAGTTAGTTCTAAGAAAGTTGTATCTTAGCAACTCTTGCTTCATTTTAATCTATCACAATCTGATACACTTAATAATGACACATAGCGTCGAGACTCATTGAGTAACATTTAAAATAAACAGAGCCCGGTCTACTCTAAATTGCGCCCTGGGCAACGAGGTCTACTTGGGCCCCCTTTTCTTATTAAATTTCGTATTAATTCATGTATATACCAACTTTGCAATACTGTTCCTTACTTTCCTACTTTCCTAGGAATCCACAGTCACGTTTGTACATCAATGTTTGTACGTATAGCTTGTCTCAATTTATATCGTCTTGAAGCTTGTCTCATAAAAGGATTTATTTTCGGGTCTGCATTGTTAGTAGATAAACACGTTGTAAATGCCTACCTGATTGACATAACAAAGGGGACCTCTCGGTATTTTATGACAGGGCATCAGAGGCGGACTAAGGTAAAAATATTAATATAGCAATTTCTTTTCAAGGCATCCGTTTTATCTTAAATAAATTACGAGTTTTAAATTAAATTATACGATATACAAATTACTCGTATTATACTTACAACAACAAGGATTCTTAACGACTGATACTATAATTAGACATTATTAATTTGAATTGTTATAGCACTGGGTGACGCATAGCTAACCCAACCCTGAGTGGACAGGTAGGCATTTACAACATGTTTATCTACTAACAATGCAGATTTGAAAATGAATCCTTTTATGGGGTGGGTTTCGGGACGATATAAATTGAGACAAGCAATACTACTCTTTACCATTTGATTTCCACCAGATTAATTTCTAATAACTAACGTAATTCTGAAATTTAATATGATTTGTTCTCATGTTTGACTTAACTGTTTTGGCTACATCTGAAAAAAAGTTTACTTCGACTGAATTGTGCGCCCCTAAAAATTTTCCGCTCTGGGCAATTGCCCAGTGAGCCCATTTATAGACCGGGGCCTGAAAATAAAAAATTTATTATTACAATTAAAGTTGGAATTTTTATTTTGTTTATTTGTAAAAATGGTTGTTGGTAGTTTGTGGTTACCCCTAATTTTTGAAAGTTTATTCTACCCAATGATGCGTCAAAACGATCGTGCCATTCAAAAATTATGAAGTCAATTTGGCCTTTTACAGCTACTCCTACAGTAAGGAGTAAAATACGTTGAAGGTACTCGTTTACGGTTTGATTAAATTTATACTCTTAAATAATTTTTCGAAAAAGTAGTTTTTAAAATAAGTGTTTGGAACATTTCGGTTCATTATAGAGTGTGAAGCTCTGGAATCTATCAGAATTTTGAGATTGAACATGGAGATTGTTATGAAAAGTAATGCACTGTTGCTTGTGGTTATTGAATATAAATCTGAATTTGTTCATAGGTTCATAATTTAAAATTTTCAATACTTTTGGGAATAATTCCTTCTAACTATTAAGCTCGCTTGATAACTTTCTTCACCGGAGTGCCCTTATTGTGGATGACATTGATCGTCATATTCTTGATCGTTGTATTTTCTGGGACCTATCGACTAGACCCTATCCCAATTTTTCGTTGCCAGAAGAAATGGTAATTCATGTTAGTAATGAGCCAAAACCAGTATCAGACATCATTATTGGTTTTATTGTTCTAAGCGGTTCCTGACTTCACAGGCCAATGTCATTCAACCCCTTTACTAATTTTGAACTCACAACTTAGAGAAAGCCGTGAACTTGAAAAAGGGATCAACCCGCCCTTCGGTTAACACCGAATTCCCTGGAAGGGAGAACCTGAAATTTGAAAAATTCTTGGAAAGATCATTTAAAATATAACAATATAAAATACAAAAATTCCGCACACTTCAATACAGTGTAAATACACAAAAGAGCGATGGAGGCAATCACATTACCTGGTATCAATGCCTACATCTACGCATAAGTCATAATCTGTCTCAATAAGGAGATGATTAAATTCATGTTACGTCGAAACAACTACATCTCAAGGACTCGAGAAAAATTCGTAAATTCGTTGTAGCGTGTCCAGATATAGGGGTAAAATTGAAATTTTTAGAAATAAAGGTTACTCAAAGGAATACACAATTTTAAATTTTAACATTTATAAAAAAAAATAAATTTCTATTTCACAATGTGTTCCTTGTGTCTGAATATAAATGTCGTTTAGGATTGACAACTAAATGTTGGTATCCATTAAGATGTGTCAGAGTAAAATTATTTGTCTAGAACATGTAAACTTCGTTATAAATTCCAAACAAAATACTTGCGGCGCTTTTCATCAATGTTTCCACTTCAAAATTAAAGCATACTTTAACTTTAACGACTTTTTCCTCAATTTATTTTTAGTGTAAACGAAAATTAGTAAAATATTTTAAGTTTCTAACATGACGTATCCATTATTCGCTATTTATAACTTTGTTACCTTATAAATCACTCTTTATGACAGTACATACCTAATAAAAAAATGAATGAAATTTATAAACAGTTTTATCAAGATCTTGCCAGAATTTTAATGGAGCGTAACCGTAGCGATAATTTCAGTCGTGATGCAGCAGGTGGTTTCCTTTAATAATTGATTACATTTTTGCACTTACTTTAACTCGAAAGAAGCTCACCGATCACATATTAAAAAACCATAAATAAACAGTTTCAAAGTTGCCAAATTGGTAATTTATTATCCAATTTCAGGAGGAAGAATTATTTCCATAAACTCTTCGCCTTGTTCCATTCAAACGGAAATTCTATTACATACGATCGGGAATATTCTAAAACTAGAAACTAACCAGAGCGGAAATATGAGTGTGTTCCCATCGGATATTATGCTGTAATAATTCTTAAAGTTTAATCTAATATTAGAAGCAAACTGTATTAGTTTTGCTAGACTTCAGAGTTTAGTTAAGTTTGCATAATTTTTTTACATTCTCAATTTATGTACTTCCTTTTAAATATACGTATTCATTTACTTTAGAAAGACAGTTTGTTGAAACGCTCCCTTCTTTTTTGCATAAAACAGCAATTGGGTAAGCGCGAAAGCCACGAGTCTTTTACTATGTACTCTTCCTTCCGACCTTGTTAGAAATTAATTTTTCTGTTATAATAAATTTATACCAACAATAATCCTGGTAACAGTGGTTTACATTCCTTTCTGGTCTGTATGTAATTAGTTAGTCCTTTTATGAATTATTTATTATTATTTATGAATTTATCTTTCTAGTTTATTATTACAGAACCTACTTTATACCTATGGTCCCTTTTCCTTCTAGCTGAAATATCATCATCATTTAAAGAAACGCAACTTTAATTCTTACCTCACGAGTGACAAATTTTGCTTAGAAATAAATAAAACAATATCTATTATTTGTCGAATAATTACTATATTGTTTAACATTTCATTTTTTCCCATATTCATCAGTTCCAAATTTATTTTACTCAGTGTTTTTCTTGGTTCCAAAATATGCATCCACTGTAAGGGAATTAGATAATGATGATTCGTGTTCTTGTATCCTTTGATAAATGTATCTGAAATCGTCCATTCCTCCTAAATTCAAAATTGTTTTAGTGTGAACAAAAACCATGCAAACCATGCAAACCCAGAACTTCAAAAATATGTTCGATCAATATGAGAGCCTAACGTCGTATTTTGAAACAAAACCGACGCGACGTGCTAATTAAGGTGAATTAAGTTTAGCGTCAGAACTGGTCACAAATAAAATGGTATAGTCTTATTTGGAGTGACGAGTCAAGGTTTGAGGTATGTGTTGGAGATTACCGAAGCAGGGTACTAAGGACCAAAAATTCTAGTTTCTTATTCTAATTTGTTGTCAATCGTTTATTGGTTTTCTTTTTTGTCAATCCAAGTAATGGCACTGGCGTTGTGTTCTTTTGTTTCTTGATGATTATTTAAATATTTTAATATATTTGACCAACCAGAAAATCCTATTATAAATCTTGATCTTGATGAAGGCGAAAATAATTTACACGACAAACAATAGACACACCCTTTGCTAGGTGAATAACACAACCAAAGTCTATTTATCCTTTGTCCATTTTTTTAACTAAACTATTGACACTAAAATGACAGAAAAACAAAATGAAACAGGACAGAAATTAACGAAATCCTCAAAGCTTTTCTAATTGTTATTGTTTAAAAATAACAATAACAACGAATGCATGTAATTAAATGTGAAATGAGTCACTTCAGGGTTGTAACTACAATCATTATTCACTTTAAACAATAAACAATAATGATTAGAAACAAGACATCATCTCCTACGACTGTACTTGAAATTACGTTTGGTTGGGCCCAAAAAGTAATATTAACTACTTCACTTTGTAGCTTGTGGTAAAAAAATAGTTGGAAACGCAAAATGGAAAGGAATGTCGGCACGAAATGTTTCGAAAAGATGATACTGAACGTAAACAAAAAAAAGATATGGTTATATCGGAATAAATTGTACAGTGTATGTATGCGGTACTGCATTCTGAATTGAACAATGAATAAAACGTAGTTAAAAAAGTATTCCAACAAGGTGTTTGAATACTGTGAATGGAAGTGGTTATGAAAATGGTTGGATAATACATACGATAAGTCTATAGTCAAGTGTCTTCAAATAAGTTGGAATTCAGGAACTTTGTGACAAAAGATGCAGACGTATGTTCTGCGGGAGGAAGCTCGTTCAAGTGCGACGGCAGGATAATTTTGTTGATTTAACTATTGAAGGTACGAAATTACTTTTGAAAAGTGTATCTACTAGACGTTCTAACATTACGAAATAATTGAATATGTAAAAGAAAAACGGGTGGGCGGAAGTAAAAAAGGGAAAAAGGAGGAAAGATGGCACAATAACTTTAAGGTGTTACAGGACTTAATTTAATAAAACAGTTTTTCTAAAAAATCGTAGCTTCTTGCGAAAGAAACTTTTGGTGATGCAATATTTATAGGCGTACTACTCGTTTGTCGACGGCTGCGTGTTTTAAATATCTGCACTACTTAAACCATTTTCACGATGGTAACAAATCCATACTATGATTATTGAAATGTGCCATCACATCACCATATTCGTAAAATGTTAACTTTTTTTATTGTTAAATCAGCGGGGTTTAGAAATTGTTAGCATTTGACGAAAGTAATTTTGCGAACAAACGGAAATTGCAAGTTTTCGTTGGATGAGTTTATCGCTTCGTTCAACGTTTGGCCGCGAAGCACCATCAGAAAGGACTGTTTGTAATTGGTTTGCAGAATTTGGTTGTGGCTGTGCGTCCGTCAGCGATGAGTTTCGTGTAGGTCGACCAAAATAGATTGTGATTCCAAAAAACATCAATGCTGTGCACAACATGATTGAAGAAGGCCAGCATGTGATGTATCGCGAGATAGAGACATTCCGGACTACAATAGACTCGATTTTGCATAAATAATTGAATGTCAGGAAGATCTGTTCACTGTTCCCGATAGATTACCTACGCATAATTTGACTGACGCCCTAAAGTTTTTCGTTCACGAAAAAGATCGCTTGTTTCTTCGGCTGTACTGAATATGTCGCAACCATTCCTTTAAAAGACTGAATAAGAGTTAATGCTGCATAAGTATACAACAATTTGTTTGGCAGAGATAATCTCTTATTACCCGTACTCGCAAGATTTATGGCCTGTTTTCTTCCCAAATGTTAAAAAAATAGGAGGGCAGCGATTTACATCAGCTTAAAAGCTTTTGGAAACCATGTTTATGAGATTCCCACTTCAGAGTGTAAAGTGCGTAACAAATTGTTTATTGCTTATTGTAATTAATGTACCCCTACAACGTAAAGTTTGCATCATGCTGTGACCTCGTGGTAGAATGGTTAAATTTGCATTGGGGTTTATTCATGTAACTGTTTGTCACGTGCTTGAGATGTAATCGGAGATTAATAATTGCTATGAAGTCTCATTTTACATTTAATTGTAAATCTACAATGTGGTGGCTGCTCATTTATTAATCTTCACATGTGTCTGTCATTGATTATGGTTGCATTATCCATTAATGTGTAATTGAATATGGCATTTCCAACAATCAACAAAGTATGACTTTAACCTGGAATGCTTGTGTACCTACTAACATTTTCGTCCGCGTAGACGACTCTCGATACCGTGAAGCTAATAAACTAATTAAATTATGTCCGTATCGCCTGTCGCAATCTAACTTTAGCCCACGAATACCTCGAAACCAGAGGCGTGAACAGTGTACCTATGCGAGGGTTCGCATTAACTAACACAATTTATTTTGTTTTGATGTATGTATGTATGTATGATTTTCATTATGTAAATGATGGAGATCCCAGATCTAAATTTAACGTAAAATTCTATACTTTTTATGCACCGGTGTCTGCAACCGACATATTGAATTTGTCCCCCCTGAGCTGCAACACCTTGTACCTTTATTTATGCAGATAATCGTGATTGCCACTTATGACTTATAACTTTTGATGTCTCAAAACCCTAACACTTGTTTCCATGTACCGATGTTATTTTTGTATATTATAACTGTATTTGATATGATTTGTTCCTGTTGTTTTGTACCTGTAACATGTATTTGTAAATTGCAACATTTGGTATTAATATTGATTGAAGGCGTTCAACAATTTAAACTGTTATGCCTTAATATTTATCAATTGTCTGCAAGGCCGTAGCCAGGGGGGGGGGGGGGGGGTCAAGGGGGTCAGACCCCCCCCCAAAAACTCAGTGGAAAATAAAAATTTCTTAAACGAAATGTAACTTACATTACGTAGTTTGTAGTTATATAATTAGGTACCGCAAATGAGTGCCTTTTCTTGACTACCCGTCGCACGTCTAGTATACCGGTAAACGATTAAGTATTCGTATTCTATAAAAAGACATCGGGTGGCGTGTAATTGTTAAAATTTGGCCCCCCCCCCCCCCGAATATTTTTTCTGGCTACGACCATGATTTTCTGGTGCTTAACTTAATTGATATTTATGTAATTAATTGTGTAAACGGAAAGTTTTCTTCGCCAGTTCTTTCTTTTCGTTATTCGTCGATTGAACTGTGCGCTCTACGAAACAACTAAACTGGAGGAAAGTTAAATAAATGCCTTTTTGATGTTTGTTGTGTGTTTTGATACTTCTTCCCGATTATAGTTCACGTGCCAGTGTATTCTTGTCTTTTGCACAATAGGGGGACCTACCAGACGATTACGATCACGTGCCAGGTATGGGTGGGGTTTGACGGGCTGTTTCAATTGTGCCGCGTTTATTTAAATTTGAGGTAGGTTAGTTTTGGAGGGAAGGTTTAGTTTAGCTGCCTTTTTAAATATTTCCCTCCCAGGTTTGAATTTTTTAACTGTAATGCGAAGTTAGCGTAGGACCTTGGGGGTAAGAACAGGCTTGTACAACGAAGAGTCGTTCATATTAACAACCTTACTAACAGTTTTCGCTTTTGTAACATTTGTGGTAATTTATTGTTATCAGTTCCTAAAAACGGCGTAGCATATGTCCACTTCATACGACTAACAAACATACACCTAATTATATTACGATAATTAAACACCTTATCTTTAGTAGACTGTGGAACTATTATCAGTACTTGCACGCACATTTGTATTTATGACACTAAAATGAAGGGAGAGTAATTTAGTATGGGTAAAAACATCGGTCCAAATGGATATCTTAACATTATACTACTTGTTTTTGATTTGTGTCTCGGAGTCTAGCACACTAGTAAGTAGGTATATTAGATCATCCAATCGTTCACTTTCATAATAAGCAATTACCTATAATTACAAATATAAAAATTATCTTAGGTATAAAAACTGTATGTTAATATAACGTATGTGTTTCAGGTTTCGAATAAAATTGATAACATTGCCGAAAAATGTTATCATAAACCCTCACAGAACTATTGTCCCGAAGGATTTGAACTTCTCTCGCAGGTAAAAGGACTATGTTACGTTATAAAAAGAGCACAATCGTTCCCACCAAAATGCGACATACCAAATTCTCTTCCTTTTGGCTTTGTGAAATCATATCTACGTGGTTTAAATACTGACGTTGGATTTTGGATAAATGCATTTAAAAACGATTCGTCAGGTTTTCCACACTTAGAATGGTTCGAATCTGGTGATTACTATGGAACGACATTTGATTATAATTTACTCGCTAATCCTAACGAAAGTGATAAAAAATGTGTGATTTTTAAAAATGGGAATATAAAACTGGTATCTTGTACACACAAATTTGATACTGTGTGTTCTTATTCCTTATTTAGCTTTAAATATTCGGAAATGAACAAATTGTGTAATAATGGAAGTTACAATTGGTGTGTCATTTCAGATTATGATCTTAGAGGTCCAACGTGCTTTTGTGCAAATGTAAATAATACTTGCACCATGAAAACTTGCTTCTGTGATAAATTAGCTGAACCGCAACGTCCGTTTCAATCACACTTGCTAAATGAATACTTATCATCTTCAAATGTCACTCCAAATATGTGTTGGATAGGTTTACAAAAAACCAAACATGAATATAAATGGATATCATCGGGAAATTCCATAGGTTACACAGCATGGGCACAACCTGAAAATTGTAGCGCACGTGAGGGTGCATTTAAATTTACTGATGCACCTTACAGTGGGTGGCTAATGACAGAAAATCCCTTAACGTGCGCACTTTGTGAAATTCAAATTAAGGTGAATAAGTTATCGATGAAATTGTGGTATGATGAAGATATAAATGCACTGAAGTTAGTTATAAATAACGCAAAGGTTTTGAAACTGTTAATTTGCTTTCGAGATTCCAATCTTGAAGATTTTAAAGAAAAAATCGCATTCTCTAACCTTAACCAGTTGAAAAACTTAACTCATTATCCGAGTTACTATTGGTGTCATGCCTTTGTATACAACAGCGACGTACCAATTTCAAGTAATAGGATAATTGCATTCAACAAAGTAATTGGCTATGGAAACGAATTTTCCTTACTATTACAAGTAAAGGAAGAATCCCAAATGGATCCGTTCTTGAATAATTTCCATTCAGGTATAACCAGTAAAATTTACGAGATAATGCGTCAGTGTTATAAAGATTTGGACAATATACGACCAATGAGAGGAAAATTCTTCACATCGACACGAACCATTAAACTACTACTTCATATTACTACACTTCAACGATTCCGTCCGGTTTTTGAAGAATACCAAGAGTTGCAAAAGTGTTTGAAGGCAATACCGATCCACTATCCTATTGTAACTGTCACTTCATTAACAAGTAGCGAATTTTGCTTAGCATCAGAAACGTACACTGCCGATAATCTTACCTTAATGTGGCCCACGGTAAGAATAGGTGTTGTTACAATTCCCGAAAATAGATTATGTTTGAATGAAAAACAAAACATGCTTCCGGTTCGAAGAAAGTGTTCTGGCAACTTTTTAACCGGTGCCGAATGGGATGAAGTTATTGGGGACTGTTCGGCGACAACACCACCTCCCATTAACACTGCAAGTCTATTCCAGTTGCTTAATAACAACACTACCAATGATTTGTTCACGAAATTAAAGAAAATTACAGAGAATCACGAAGTTCAAACATCAATAGATGTGTTCCTAATATCGTCCATAGTGAAGAAGTTTTTAACGCATTTAGACAAAAGCTGCGTGACTGTATTTTCCAATATAATCGACGATCTAATGTCTTTTAAGAAAACAGTTTTGAGTGAATCACAGTCTCTCTTAAATTCAACTGACGAATTATTGTCGTCTATTGATAACCTTTTTTGTGATGTTTCAGCGATGTTGAGTAAAACCGATAAGCTCATTGTTCAAATTAGCAACTATAGCGATGGAGTAATCGGTCTAGCACTGTATAGAAACAGAAATAGTTCCGATGATAATTTTAAAGGGTACTACCCCGCAGCTCTGTATAGGAATACATCCGTAGATAACATATTAGCCGACGTAAATTTGGAATTGGCCGTATTTCTACCGTTCGCACTAAACTTTTCGCATCACCAGCTTGTGATTAAAATATTTCAGAATAATTTGCTTTTCAATGATCCAACGAATCACGATTATGAAGCAAATGGCATGATAATTAGTGTTATGATTCCAGGTTACAGGTTCTCTTTACACCATCCACTTACAATAGCAGTGAACCTACGACAGGGTTATGATGGGGTAACGA
Organism: Pyrocoelia pectoralis; assembly: GCA_036250285.1. Classification (NCBI taxonomy): domain Eukaryota; kingdom Metazoa; phylum Arthropoda; class Insecta; order Coleoptera; family Lampyridae; genus Pyrocoelia; species Pyrocoelia pectoralis. Next base: position 70,014,281 of record CM070074.1, read on the forward strand.
ATTGTTCTCACTGGATGTATGGAATTGATTCAAATCTCGTAAGCATCCACGGTAGTTGGAAAATGAACAACAAAGGTAATGGCAAAACAAATTTGGTAATATGTGAGTACAACCACATGACGCACTTCGCTATGCTTTTACAACATGCCGATAATGAAAACGTAAGAAATATTGGGCTGGAAATATTAATTGGCATTGGATCAGGGTTGTCTATTGTTTGCGTTGTTCCGATTTTTCTTTCGGCTCTTACATTTAAGAGTTGGATTAATCGTACTGGTAATATCATTCTTACTAATTTTTGCCTCGCCATTTTTGTGCAAAGTACGCTCACTTTTCTTTTATATGCTAATTACGAAAGTGACTCATTTTGTAGTGCTGTGGGAGCGTTTCTTCATTACGCCGACCTTTGTGAATTCTCTTGGATGCTGGTCATTGCGTTCTTGCAATATAAACGATTTGTAGTGGTATTTAATAAAGAAGAAAAATATATTTTACTAAAAAGTTTAGTTGTTGGTTGGGTAATACCTTTACTTCCAGTTGTAGTCACACTTTCAATATCGGTAAGAAATTATACGAAGAATGAGTACGGTTATTGTTACGTTACTGGTTCGTATTTATTTTACAGTAGCCTTTTCCCAATTTTTATTATATTAATTGCAAATTTAATTATATTCATTGCGATTATGTGGAATGTGTGGAAACGAAACGCAAATGAGTTTTGTCATAGTCCCAATTATAAACTGCAAATATTGCTCGCAATTTTTTTATTCTTCAGTCTCGGGCTTACCTGGTTCTTTGGAGTTGCGGGTGCGTTGAGCGGTGAGAGATGGTTAACGTATATATTTTGTACATTATCAAGTATACGAGGAGTTATAATTTTTTTATTTTTTGTTGCTGGTAATAAAGAGTTAAAGGAATTGTGGATGAAACGCTTTCGATACTATGTTGGCTTTGAACTACAAGAATCGTCTGTTCACAGAGCCTCAAACTCTGTTATCTCATCAAGAGATTAGGTGTCTAAAGTAAACATTTCCACAAATGTTCAATGAATTTTAGATTGAGGGATCTTTCTACGTGCCGAAATTAGTTTCCTCACCTAATTCTTTAGTTATTATTATGTATAATTATTTTCTTCATTACTTTTCCACAATCGTTAATGTACATTTAATACTTTCCACGAAAGTAGACGAACGATTTATAATTCTGCAAATCTCAATCTGTTAATCGTATTTATGGCAATTATCTACTCCGCCTCTAAGTGAAAGTAATTAACATTCTTTGGGAAGAGAAAGAAGAATGTATGTGTTAGCTACCAAAAAGAATTAAGGCCACTATTGCTTTGCCTCTAATGATATATTAAAGTAAACTTAAAATTAATCAAGATTGTTTCTTTGTGTAGATCTGAAGTAATTGAGAAGCTTAAAACTTCTAATATTCTAATAAAGTTGTCTGTATTTTTTTAATTACAAATAAAGGATTTTAGTGACGTTTCATTTTTTCCTAGAGTTACAATTTCGTCTGGCAGTTTACCATCATATACATAATTTAACACGTTGAGCGCCGCGTGCCCACCGGTGGACATTTGGATTTTTGTCCCTGGGACCAAGTTTTTTTTTTTTGTTATTTTTCGTTGTAGGTCGGTTATTTTATTATGCTTGATGCTTATTAACTGATTCTTTTACTTTTTTTGTGTTTGCGTTGTTTTTTATTTTGTGTCCACTGGTGGTCACGTTGTCCTGTCATGTAATTTTTCATGTTAGGACCATGTGACCACCCGTGGGCATGTTCTCAATTTCATTGGTTTTTGAACAGCTTTATCTTTTATTCTTTTATTATATTATTAACAATGATTATGAAGTTGTATCACATATAAATTACATTTATTTTGTCAAAATATGTCTTTCTTTCTGTACTACAGTCAACTGTCTGTCTAAACCCCCAAATCACTTAAACTGCTCGGTCCAAGCTCAACAAGTTTACTTCCTGGGACCATGCTTTAGAATAGTCCATATAAAGTTAATGTAAATCGTTCCCACCCGTGGGCACACGGTACTGAAATGAACATAACATCGTGACCACCGGTGGGCACGATGTCCATCGGTAAAATCACAAAATGCCCACCGGTGGGCACGCGGCGCTCAAAGTGTTAAGAATGTTTCATCAATTCATTTGATTACACTTCTTTTCATTATAATTCAAGTTATTTAAGTAAAAAACTAAAATAAGTGGATAAACAGGTCTTTAAAACACGCGCGAGTTTTCAAGCACGACGGCGCAGCCGGAGTGCTTGAAATACAGCAAGTGTTTTAAAGACCAGTTATCCACGAATACTTTACGCTATTTTTTTTTTATTGGTTCACTTTGAAATCTGGTATTAAAATGGAAATACGAACTAATAGTGTGAAATGGTTGAATTCGTAAAGTGAAATCAGTATACCTTTCGTTGTCATGGAAATGAGAAAAACGGAAATTAACTTGCAATCTGTCACTTTACTTGACGTAACAAAGTACTCCTGTCAGATCAATAACCAATAAACGGAAATTAATTTGCAATCTGTTATTTTATTTGACGTAACAAAGTACTCCTGTCAGATCAATAACCAATAGTATTTAATTTTTTCAAATTTGTTGATGTTAGCATGGCAACTTTAAAACACGCGCGTTTTAAAAAGAAACACGCTGGGGCGTGGTTCAAAAGGCTAAAATAGGACACCAATAAAAAAAAATTGTTTCTTTATTGCCATAGTTACTGTGGGTGGATCAGTAATATACAATGTGATGTAAATTATCACAGCTCATAATATTTGATGTTTGTTAAGAGGAATAGTTAATTTACCCTGTGTTAGTATTTACGTCATTTAGACAAAACCAAAATGTAAATTACCTTTTTCTTTTCAATTTACGCATATTATGTTTCATTTCTTTGCAGCTCAGGTATTGAGGTTGTGTTGAATACTTACTATTTTTCAATTATTTTTTTTTTATTTTAATTACAACAATGACAGGTAAGTCCACTTAAGTGTTAATTGTGTTTCATATTGTAACATTTAACTTTGTGAGTAAATTTTGGTAAAGGGAAAAACAAGATTGTTTACTACTGCAACGAATAGCGGTGAAATTTTTAGCCGTAGATAAATACCACCTTATTATCATTGTAAAAAAATATACAGGGCGTTTCACTTACAAAATTACAACTTTATGTAACACTCTGTATAAATAGCAGTATTTGGTTCCATAGTTTTAAACGACCCTGTGTAAAAAACTTTAATTATTATTTTGAAATGCATACACTTGAGGAAGTATCCTAAATACGGGCTTAGGAAATAGCATAATTCGCGCTATTACCTCTACCCTCTACGACGAAAATGTGATTTTCAAGAATAAAATTTTTAACTAAACTAACTAAAATTTGACGGGAAATTGGCGATTGATTCGGTGGTAAACCAATCAAGTACAATTGTTAAAGGTGTAAAAGAGCTTAAAATACCGTATGAAACTATCCGCGATCACATAAAGAAAAAAAGAGGAATGCTTTCGGGAGTTCGGGATCTAAACTTACGAATTAATATTCGAAATTATCGGAGTAGTATGAAATAATTAAAATTAAAACTAAATCATCCTTTCAACAAAACAGAAAAAAGCCGGATTGGATTTTTATTATAGCTTCATGAAAAGGAATGCCGATTTGTTACTTGCATTCCAGGAGCAACAAGTGTAAATCGTGTAGTGAGTTTTGATAAGTCGGCATAAACAGATATTTTGGAAATCTACAATTCATGTTTGAGCGACATCATTACTTTACTTGTGTACAATGTGGACAAAGACGCCCATGGTACGGTTCATAAATCTGGAGAAAGAGGCAAATTGCTTACGAGCGCTAAGAGAGGTAGTTATTTGTTGCTTTCGAGGGAAGCTATATACATTCCCTTCCTGTTTTCCCGCAAACATTGATTAATGATCAACAAGTGCGGTGCGCTCCCCACGCAAAGCAATTATGAGTGCGCATCTCGAGGACAGAGGACATGTTATAATCCTTTGATTATATAATCAAAGTTGTAATCCCTCAGGTAGAGTTAATTTTCTCTAAACTTACTTTGTGGAATTCCACAATTAATTGTGATAATAAAAACAAGTAATTCAAGAATTTTTTTAAATTGCCAGTTCAACCACAGTTTTTGGATTTTAATCTATCACTCTTTTTACCCTTGATAATGATACATAGTGTTGGACGCGTTGGGTTACATTAGAAAATTATATGTACTTAACATATTTTATATGCATGAAAAGGCAAATAAATTTGATGGAATATTTAGCAAATTTTTATGTATATTATTTAAATAAACATAATATCAAAGATAAAGAAATCAAATGAATCTATAGACGTAGAGGGTTTGGGGGCTGACACCTAAATGTACCTACTTTCTATAACATGTATCTATCATACAAAACAAAGCTTACTTTTAGAAATGAGCTTTAAATGAAACTGTTCACTGTCACTGTCTTAAAAGACCAAGCGACTTAATACAAATGGCTAGATTCGATTTACTTTAAACGAGTATTTAAAAATTTCGAAATCAGTAAAAATATAAAATTCAAATGTTATATTGTTTTGTAATCACTTGTGCAAAATTTTCAGCAGTCCAAAATGTCTTCAATGCCTCTACACCTAGAAACTTCGTCAATGGAATTATAGCTCTCCCGACAATTTCTCGCCGACAATTTAGCGCGCGACAATTCCTCGCGGACCGTTCCTCGCTGGACAATTTAGCGCGCGCTACAGTTCCTCGCGTGCGACAATTCCGCGCGAGGGGAATATTTTACAGAGGAATGCATTAAGATATTTTTCTTGCATTTTATTATGTTAAGAGCGTTATTAGGGGGAAAGGAATTTCCTATCATTTCACCTTAATTAATATGTTATTATTGTACATCTCATGTTAATTATAAATCAATTGGCATAATGCGCCCCCCTAATAGGGTTTGACTTTTGCTAATGGCTTTATCTTAATTTGAAACAATATAAGGGCTAACCTTTCCGAGTTCAAAATTCAGCCAGTTTGTTAGTTTCCTACTGTAACGATGGTGCTACAGTATATCGAGAGTGAGAAAGACCCCCAGTTATTGGTTATTAACGGTCACGTTCATATAAAAGAAAAAATTACTAATTCAAATCGAAGGTTAGAGGTAGGTTTAGTATATTTTTTTTCAATTGATACAAAAACGGGAATATGATACTAAACAGTAAGTATTTGAAACTAAAAAAAATGCCAACCGAAACGTATATTGCCACTCAGGCGCTTAGGTTAGAGGTAGGTTTAGTATATTTTTTTCAATTGATACAAAAACGGGAATATCATACTAAACAGTAAAATGAATAAAATCATGGGGTAAAATGAATAAAATCTTGGGGCCAAAAGAATAATTCTGTGGGTTAAAATAATAATTTTGGGGGCTAATATAATAATTCTTGGGATCCGAAATCTTGGGACCAAAATAATTAAAAAGCTGGGGTCGAAAAAATAATTCTTGGGGTAAAAATAATAATTCTTGGGCTTAGAGTGACAATTCTTGGGGCCGCGAAAATTACCACCCATTACAAAAAAATTAAGTTATAAGACCGTTTTTTCTGTAAAATATTTACCTAGCGCGCAATTGTCGCACGCGAGGAATTGTGCAAGCGCGAAATTGTCCCGCGCGAAATCGTCCGCGACGAATTGTCGCGCGTTAAACTGTCGGCGAGGAATTGTCGTAGAAGCGAATTAGTGACCTCTTTTGAATTATAACTTCTCTCATTTTGTCTGTCTAAATGTCACCCCATACACTAGCACAAGATTGAAGTCCCCTTTAGATTTTTCCACCGAATTGTCTTAATCTCCATAAACAGAGTAATTGATTGCTGGTTCTCTGAAACCGATCGTACAGGTTCTACTTTATAATTCAGACAAAATGAGAGAAGTTATAATTCAGTAAAGAGGTCACTGATTCACGCCTTCACAGACTTATCAGATAATTCATTGTGGGTACAAACTGGTGGTTGAACGAGGTAGAATTTCTTCTGAAGTAGTTCACAGCAGTTGCGGTCATTGACATTGTTTAAAACAACCTATTATGAAGCAATGAAACCAATAAAGAAAAGTTTTAATTTGTACCAAATTTTTACCAAAACTAATGGATAAAGTCACGTGGAGTTCTCAACAAATAATCCCGCAATCTCAACGTGGTTTCTGTGTAAGTAAATGGAGAATAACCAACCAAAAATTCGATAAAGTTAGTCATCTGGTGTTCTTAGAGAAGCTGATCTTGGTCGGTTTCAACGACAAGGTAGTTATCGTCGTTCTTAATGGGTCGTACACAGAGACTCCAGAATAAAAAAACTATATTTCGCCAGACATTACAATAACATCCACAGTACCACAAGGGTCATATTGTTGCCCGTTGCTATTCTAACTGTTTACCTGTTTCATCATTAACTTACGACCGATTTTTTTATGTTTGTAGATGATCTGAAACTATTTAGAATTATTGATAGTTATCAGAATAGGGTTTGTGTTCAAAAAGATTTGAACAGATTGCCGTCATGGTGTAATAATAATAAATTGTGTCTAAACATTGAGAAATGTTGTGTTATATCAGTGGAAGATACCATTTACTTCAATACACTTTATGATCCGTTTTCGCAAAGATCTCTTCATATCATTCATATCAAATAACCCTTGTCTATTATTTTTAATCACATTAATTAATTAATTAATTAATTGTTATTGCGAAAATCAAAATTCATATTTAAACTTTAAACACCCGGTATCTCGGAAACTAGCAATATTTGTATACAGGGCCGGATTTACCAACAAGCAAAACAAGCAACTGCTTGAGGCCCCCACGTTCAAGTGCCCCGCGCCGCCATAGCTTCGCGACAAAAGAATAAACGTAAAACTAAATGTTACTACAAGAATCGCAAAGCAATGGTTACTTAGAAAAGAGTAGCAGCGCTCTCGTGCGTGTGCGTGTTAAAATAGATAGTTTATTTATGTTCCAATTGTACTTAATTTTTTTTCTCATTAAGTAATTTGTCTTTTGGAAGGAAGGGGGGTCGTTTTAGAGGGGTCCCATCACGATGTTGTGCTTGTGGCCCCTCAATATGTTAATCCGGCACTGTTTGTATAAGATAAGGCATGTTGGGCAGAATCATCATATTTTGAGGTCTGGAATCTACAATTGGGTTAATTCACATAATTTTTTTATACGCTTAATAAATGCAAAGATGTCAGATGTCTTCGATATTGCAAAAATAAGCGGCGTTAGAATAATTTAAACAGCTTTTTTTCAAATTTTAAATCGCGAAGCGTCGAAACTGCACGACAACTCAGCGACAGGTGCCGACTACGGCATGACGTCATATACTGGTGTTTCAGCTAAACTGGTATTTACGAATGATTGTTTGGCGATCATGGAGCCGTCGAAAAGGTGTTACAAGTGGTGTTTTGTGCCTATGTGCACTAATACGACTTTTACAACACCTGAAAAGACATTTTTGACAATGCCTCGAGACGTAAAAATTCGAAAAATGTGGTTCAAAGCAGCTAGAAGAGATTATTCTAAAATAACTTCTTCGGATTTCTACTGCTGCGAGGATCACTTTGATGTAAGATGTAGTTACTTACTAAGCAAACCTAAATGTTTAAGTAATTGACAAAAATAAATATACATGAGACGTGGTAAACGAGTAAAGTAATGCAATATGCAAAATATCTGCGTAGTAAGAGTCTGTCAAGCAAACGAATTTCACATTGTTAGGTTTTATTCAAGCTTTTGCTCCACGAATTTCTGCAGTATTAAATCGATCATCCTTCTTTAAGAACTCGGCCAACATAAAAACATCTACTAGAGGAAGATTATCCCACATAGCTTTCAAATAACCTGCATCCACCATCGTAAGAATCAGTTTCAAAAACGCAACGATAGCCGACTGACAGTGGGCGTTTCCCAGTACGTGACGTCACTATCTGTTTAAAACTGATTTAGCGCGAACGCTCATGTTTGAACACTTCAATTCTTTTTTTCTCGGAAATGGTACGTTTTATTTAACTTTTTTGAACTGCAATAGTTTACAAACACGATTCAAAAGCAGAATCTTATGTTTATTTTGAAATTTATTTTTATGAACTAACCCAATTCAGAGATTGGACATTCTTAATGAATCACCCTATATAGTAACTTGAAGGTTGTGGGGTTCAATTTTTCATAATGCTGTTACCATCGTATCTAAGTCACATTTATTCGAGATTTATTACAGTTTCTTATTGCAATCGTAGTTTCCTAATATTAAAGGCGTTGTTTTTATAAAAATGGAACATCGCTTCATATGTTACGTGAGCCAAGTTCTGTTTATTGATCATCTATTCTAAATTCTTGTTCATTAAAAATATGTATTAAAAATAAGTTCCTTTCTGTAATAATACACTACCCAAGAACATCAAGAACACAAATTATATGTTAGTAGGAACAGTAGGTATCTATGTCATTTATGAACTAAATTCAATCTATAAACAGCACGTATTCATAGGGGTGCAAAAATTGTATCTTAACCTTTCCATCACAATGGAAGTAATATATCAAAGCTAATTCGACGCTAAATTTAAATGTCTCATATCTTATTTAAAAAAAAAGGGGGCAATTACCTTTTCTACTACAATTCCCAAGCCAATTTTCATGCCAACAGTTTACAATTTTACACACGCATTGCTTCAACTGTGGATTACTTATCTCTGCCAATGCTTAACAAAACGAAGACTAAGACCGTTACTGCCAGTATAACATCGATGTTTTGCTTAGCAAATGTACATCCAGCAGTTGAATAATAAACAAATTCGAAATGTGCGAATTCTTATAGAATTCTAATTTCAACCAACTTCAAAACTTATCGAAATTTTAATTTTAAGGGGCTCTCAACGGCGAAAGAGTGATCCGATTAAAAAATCTATCAGAGATTTGGAATCATCAGCAAAGAATTTCCTATAAGATGACAGACAGACCCCCACCAACTTTGTGAAGTTTGTTGAATACCGTATTATTCTCAAATGAGCATCGATTTTGTTTCAGAATGACGATAAAGGATCTGGCTGGCCTTTTAGAAAGGATTCAATGTGGTGTGTGCGTGTCTGCAGAGTATTTCACAAGAGAAATTTTAATAGTTAAAAAGAATAAAAATAATAAACCATTTGTAGAATACTGCAGTTGAGGTTATGAAACGTGGGTAAAGAAGAACGATTTTCTATGCCAATTTTATTCATGAAATATTCATTCATAAATAATATTAATTAGTGTTTTCAATATATAAATTTGGCACAGAACATCGTTCCTCTTTACCCACTACGTTTCATAAACCATAATTGATCTCAAGCGACACATACTAAATAAATGTGATTGAATTATTAAATTAACAACAGTACCCTAATATTTCTTTGCCTATCATTTTTCTCTAACCCTTCGATTCAGCGCCTTACACCTTAATATTTCTTAGTTTTAATTTTGGGCGTTATGAAAGCGATACAACAAATTTATAACGGAAATACTTCCTGTCTAATAATTAATCGACATACGCAACTAATACATAATATGTATCTATGTGTAAATGATTACATATTGTCAGATGGAATGTATCAAGCTTTAATAAATCTGTTGTAAGACGGTTACACAATGTGTAAGATGAAAGAATACTAAGATATTTATTAGCACTAATAAAAACAATAAAACGTGATAACTCTAAGAACAGGCTTAACGAAACTTATATTATGAACTAACATTACGACCTTGATAGGTGTCTAAGTTACAACTACTACATGTATATACAGGGTTGACAATTATTTGTTACAACACCCTACCTTAATTGACAATCCTGGCTACAAAAAAAGTAAACATAATCTCTAACTTAAACCATGATTAATAAAATTACTATACTGTATTAATCAAACCAAGACCTCGACAATGTTTATGGTGCAATTCTGAAGACAGCCCCTTTGTTAATATGTCCGCTGTCATTGTTTTAGAATCACAGTAATTCAATTGAACTCGCCCCGATTCCACGCACTCTTTCACAAAATGATGTTTAATATCAATGTGTTTTGTTCGGGCACTTAATTTCAGATTCTTGCCAATTTCAATTGCACCTTTACTATCACACATGATCACAAGTGGTTCTTCTGGTTTTGCCATTAATTCTGTTAAAAGACCTTGTATCCAAATTGCCTCCTGGGTAGCAGCACTAAGGGCCATGTACTCGGCCTCCGTAGAAGATAAAGCGACTGTTGGTTGTTTCTTTGTGTTCCAGGATACAGCGGCTCCGGAAAACATGAAAACGCATCCGGTAGTAGATCTACGATCGTCTTGGCAACCAGCCCAGTCTGAATCAGTATATGCATACGCTGCTTTTTCTTCCTTGGAATACTTTAAGCCCCAAGTAAGAGTTCCTTTTATATAACGGAGAAGTCTCTTTACAGCGGACCAATGAGCACGTCCAGGGTTTTCACTAAATCTGCTTAGCATACCAACAGCAAATGCTAAGTCAGGTCTTGTTCCATAAGCAGCATACATTATGCTTCCCAAAGCTTCACGATATGGAATCTTACTCATTTCTTCTATATCCTCTATTGTCGTTGGTTCCATATCCTTGGAAAGTTTTGTATTCGGGTCTAAAGGAGTTGGAGCTGATTTACAATCATTCATATTAAATCTTTCAAGAACATGTCTTAAATAGTTTTCCTGATCAAGGATTATGTCCCCATTTTGTTTTTGGATGACACGTATACCCAAACAGTGGTGCAGTGGTCCTAAATCTTTCATTGAAAAAATGTGCATTAACTTTTCTTTCAACCGGCATTTAACTTCTTGGCTGTTGCTAAGAATAATCAAGTCGTCTACATAGACTCCCACTATTAACATTTCTCCCACCTGGTGTCGAGTATATACGCAAGTATCATAACATGATGGTTTAAAATCGAGTTGCTTCAGTACTTTATCTAGTTCTAGATACCATACACGACTGGCTTGTTTAAGACCATAAACCGATTTTTGTAGTCGGCAAATCTCACCATCTGGAAGTTTTATATAAATTTCTTCAGCAAGTTTTGGATGTAAAAAGGCTGTGGTAACATCCATGTGGTCTATCGACAGTCCTAGATTTACAGCAAGTGCTATCAATACACGGATCGAGCTAGAGCGGATGACAGGAGAAAACGTCTCTTCATATTCTGTACCCTTCGTTTGAGAGCATCCTCTGGCTACCAATCTTGCTTTGTAGCGGATCACAGTTCCATCAGGACCAAGTTTGGGTTGGAAAACCCATCTCATGGTAATGGCTTTACGACCAGATGGAAGTTGAGCAGGAGTCCATGATTTATTCAGACGATGAGACTCCATTTCTTCCTCCATTGCCATTCGCCATTTTTCTGCATCTTCCCCTCCAAGTGCTTCTTGTTCTGTGGCGGGACTTGATGTACACAGCATGGCTTGATTACATACAAAATCATCATTATAAATTAGTTTATTCGGCTTGCTTACTCGTTTCGGATATCGATCCTCTTCGTTAACTTCCGCATTGTTTGGAACAGTTGGTAAACTGCTGTCATTCGTGGTTTCGTCTACCAAAGATGTTGATGAAGGAGTAGTAGGTGTTAAATCGGCAGATGTGGTCTGTAGCAAATCATCTGGTAATGCTTCTATTGTAGTCGAGCGAATTTCGTCAATTAGTGCAGGTTTTGACAAGTGACTACTAGTACTCGGTAACTGTGTCAACATTCCCATTTGGTCTTCGATGAAATTTACGTCACGGGCTAAATGATATTTTCCAGTTTTAGGGTCGTAAATTCTGTAGCCTTTGGTTTGATCACTGTACCCTAAGAAAATTCCTTCCCAGGCCTTCGGCTCGAGTTTATTTCTTTGTGCTTTTGGAATGTGAACGAAAACAGTACAACCAAATGTACGTAAGTGGTTGAGATTCGGTCGCTCACCGCTCCATGCTTCCTCCGGCGTTAAATTTTCCAAAGCTCGAGTAGGGCAACGATTACGGAGATAGGCGGCTGTGTTGATTGCTTCGGCCCAAAAATCTTTAGTTAAATTCGATGTAAACAGCATCGATCTGGCACACTCAAGAAGGGTGCGATTCATACGTTCTGCCACACCATTCTGTTGAGGAGCATCTGGCACAGTCCTTTCATGATGTATACCTTTTTGGCGTAAATAATTCAACATTGACCTATTGACATATTCGGTACCATTGTCGGTACGGAGACATTTTAATTTTCGTTCAGTTTGATTCTCCACAAAGTTAACAAAATCAATAAATTGTTCAAAGACTTCATTTTTGGATTTCAAAAAATACGTAAAACATCTGCGTGAATAATCATCGACGAAGGTTAATACATATTTGGCACCACCCTTAGATTCTATAGACATTGGTCCACATAAGTCAGAGTGAACTAAACCTAGTATGCGTGATGCTCTGCGATTGGCATGTTTAGGGAATGGGCTCCGGTGAGCTTTTCCCTGTATGCAATATTTGCAAGGAACATTGGATTTCTTATTGAAATACAGACCGTCACTTAAAGTTTGTAATTTACACATTGACAATGAGTTTAAATGACCCAATCGATTATGCCACAAATTAAAATTGTCTGATTCACAAGTAACCATACTCACAATTTCCCGATCTGGAGTACAATCTAACCGATACAGTCCATTAGTTGACGTTGCTGTTCCCAATACATTTGATTCACTAACATTAACGGTTCCTTTAACAATTCTACATTGTTTATTGTCAAAAATAATAGACAAGTCGAACGGTTTCTTAAGTATCTGACTAACACTTAACAAATTCAACTTTAAGTCCGGTACACAAGCAACATTTTCAGCAATCAATGTATGGTTGGTTGATAATGGTATTGCGATATCACCAGTTGCAGAGTTACTCACAGTTTGCCCGTTGGCCATGCGGATCAACTGTGTTTCATTCTTCTGAAATGTGTCGTATGAGTGTTTCGTAAGATGAACGGTGGCACCAGAGTCAAGATACCAATCATCATCATCTAAAACGGATTTATCACGAACAAGAAAACAAGATCCTGCAGTAGACGTTTGCGGAGTCTGCTTATTTTGATTTTTATTTCCCTGTTGGTTCTTTTTCTTTGGTTTCTTACAGTTACTAGACACATGACCACGACCATTGCAATTGTAACATCTTATACCCATAGGTGGCTTCTTGTTGTCACGGACTGACAGTGCAGTATTTTCTAAATGTTTTGCAGAATTCGCTTTAATATCTTGCTGGAGTAGTAAGCTCTTAACAAAGTCTACAGTGGTATCTTGGTTCGATCCCCTAATTCCAAGTACCAAGGGTTTGAATTCATCAGGCAATTTTGCTAAAATAAATCCTCCCACCACCGTGTCTTTTAGAGGTTCACCAGCATTTTCCAATTGTTCTGCTATACTTAGGAATTTATTGATAAAATCTTCCATTGAGTTACACTCTTCATACTTTAACTGCAAAATACTTGACAACAAACCTACAATTCTAACTGAACCTTTATCTTCATACATATTAATTAAAGCATCCCATGCTTCTTTTGCACTTGTTGCCTTCTTAGTAATTGATGCAACATGACTTTTTACGGACAAATTTATTTTAGCCAGAGCACGACGATCCAACTCAGCATCCACTACCTCGGTTTCATCGGATTCAATGCACATCCACAGACCTGAATCTACAAGAAAGTTTTTCATCCAAAATTTCCACTCACCAAAATTTGAATGTCCATCCAAGTGCTTAGCATCAGGTAATCCCCCGATTGAATGTGATGTTGTAGTGATGTTAGTTCGGCGGTTGCTTGCTAAATTTGCTAAACTATTTCTGAGCTGTTCTAACTGTTCACGGAGAAGTTCCAATTCTGTGTTTTCATCATGAGGAGTCGCCATTTTGTCTTCTTTTAATTTCAGTGTAGAAATAGGTATCTCGGTAGTTTCTCTCTATTATTTATGGTAGTACGCCTGGGCACATAACCTATTGTAAGACGGTTACACAATGTGTAAGATGAAAGAATACTAAGATATTTATTAGCACTAATAAAAACAATAAAACGTGATAACTCTAAGAACAGGCTTAACGAAACTTATATTAGGTGTTTTCTTTTTGCATTTTGTGGTAGCCTGTGGTAGCTTTAAGTCAACTCTGTCAATACACACCATTCGTTTTATAAAAATAACCCTATTCGTTTTAAAAGCTTTATTTAAGTTTTATATTAACCTGAGGCAGAAATGTCTTATGACGCAAGGCACTTTAATCACGTGATGATTGTGCATGTGCCCAAGCCTGTAGCGATGCAAAAAGAAAACACCTATTATGAACTAACATTACGACCTTGATAGGTGTCTAAGTTACAACTACTACATGTATATACAGGGTTGACAATTATTTGTTACAACAAAATCATTTGCAATCAGCAAATTTTGATGCTTATTAAACATGTAAATTACAATTAAACTTCAAGACACTGTGAATTACTATTTTTTTTATTAATACTTCATGGTAACTGAATCAATACTTAACCCGATCTGGTTGAAATGGGACATAAAACAAAGTAAGACGCAGATGATTTTCAGATAAAATTAGGTACTGTTCGCCCTTGAAAATAATTAATCACAATGATTCAATGAAGGATTACTTTTCCTTGGATTGTAATCATAAACCAATATCTGTTTATTAGCTTCATTTTCTTGCAATGCAATTTTCTGTAACTCCCATGACAAATAAATTTATTTTTGCTTCAATTAATTTTAAAGCAAGGTTTTATTTCCGTTCGTATTTCGTTATCTCAGAATTTTAATAACCGTAATTCTATTACTTTCTTAATGGATAAATGTGTAGTACCTATTTTTTAAGCTCGTTTACTGTGGTGCTTCAATTAATATGTAAAGACTAATGACTAATGAGTATGTTCGTTAACGATTCTGAATCGAAATGAGTAAAATTCTAATATACAAAGAGTGATTTTGTTGAGCAGTTGATCCTTGATCAATGAGAGACAGTGTTAATGTCATACGTTTTCCAATGCATTCACAAAAACATTACACTACACATATAAGGCGATTAAAAGAACATTTTTGGATATTTTTTCAGTTCCTGCAAAATAGGAAAGGAACTTCTTTAAAATAAGGTAGAACATCTCATACTTTATTATCCTATTTTAGCAATTCTTATTTATTTGGTGTTTTATAAATTTATTTGGAACAATAAGTCGAAATCGAATTGAAAATTATAATCAAATGATAATCGGTAAACAAATAAAAAAAAATTGCAATTATTGTTCCTTGTGATATATTCATTCACTCGTTCAATAGAGATCCACTTGATAATGATACATGATGGCGAAGCGTGTTGGACTATGTCAATCAAATGGTCACAGTCCACTGCCGTCTGAATAAACATCTACTGATCTACACATGGGACTGGCTAACGGGGGTTATGGCAAAGAACCACCTACTTGGAAATGAAAAAATTACACGACAGAAAGTAATAAAAATTCGCCCTACAAAAATCCTGAAGACTCATTTTCATACAACGCATTCCCCATCTGAAAGTTCAAACGTATCGTGCTTTGGTTATAATTTAATGATATAAATATAATATAAAATAATATAAACAAGTAATTATACTAATGTTTTATTTTACATGTAACCCAACGCGTTTCGATACTATCTGTTACTATGAAGGGTGGATCAAAATTTCTAAAGTTGGTTGCTGGGATATAGTTCTAAAACACTTTCACTTGAATCGCAAAGGTTACACAGGGTAATTTATATCAAAGTTGCATTTTTTTAATGGATCCCCTGTATATTATTGCATATTTGGATTCCGTGGTCACTAGCCGCAATTCGTCATTTTTACAAAAAGTATGTCTAAAAAAATCACAAAACTTAGAAGGCCGTGACTATGCGATGTTACTAAAACCTACTAGCGCAGACCGGACGCTGACGGTCAAATTCGAAGCCTTCTTGTGTAAGGTAATTTGATTTTTTCAAATGGCACGGCCAATTTTGCTTTGCTGCATCAAATGTAAAATTTTATTATACCTTTCTAACGAGTATATGAGTATCTCGCGATCTATCTCTGGTAGATTTCTTTTAATTTCACATTTTCTGATTAATTTGCAGTACTTTTTAAATACATAACATACAATATAAAAACCAAAATATTAAATAAAAAATTAAAATATTATTATTTTAATAAATGTTCAAAATGTCTACCACCTTGTTCTATACAAATTTGAATCCTTCAACCAAAATAGAATTTTTAACCCTTTGAACATTTCTAAATTCATAGTTGCAAAAAGGTTTCGGATCCTATTTTTAATATCTTCCGCTGTGGTTGGTTGTTACTTACACTTACAACATAATAATAATTTTTCGGCCGTAAATAAAAAAATTACCTTGTTTAAGCAATCGTACTGATAAAAATAACTAAGATCTTAATTCTTACATATGTCTTTATGAATGTTTCTAAGGAATGATGTTCCAAAAAATTAGCAAGTAAATTAGTTTTGAGATTTAAGTTTGTGCATCTTAGAAAACGTAGAGAACTTCGAGGTTTTGTTTTCAATTCATTGAAATAACAGAAAAACGAATGCTGGTAAAATTTTGAAATTTACACAAATTAACGACAAATTATCTATATGATTGGCCAAATTCCATAAATTCGAAAAATTTCGCAATTGTGCTGTGAAAGTATGGTCTTTTCAAATCAGAGATCAAAAGTTTTTACTCAGATAGTAAGTAATTAAATTCAAATCCAGTAAGATGTTTTTGAAAAGTTATACTGTTAATGCATTGCAAATTTGATTAGGGTATATTTAAAAAAAATCTATTTGCGCACGTATAAAATTTATTGAACATTTTTATTAATACAATTACTTATGGAGCTGCACAAAATAAGTTATTAATGTTATTTAATAACCAAAGTAACTAAATCTACTCCATTTCATGTGCATCAGTAAGTAATAATAATAATATTAAATAACAATACAGTCGTTTAAGCTCATACTCATACTATTCGAATAAAAAAGTTAAATGAAAGAGAAATAAGGATAATATTGAACCACGTTTACTGCAAGCTGTATGAATTGGTGGCAGTTCAATAATGATTTTAGAATAAGATATTTTTTATAATTATTATTAAATATCTATTCATTTTTTAATTATTATAATTACTACCGATACTTTGTATTAGGTTTAATGTAGTGGTAATAATACACACAACCTTCCCCTTCAACGATGAATGTAATTGAATAAACGATGAATTAATAAAATAAATAAAATGAAAGGGTTCTCAAATGAGAAACCCGGGTTTGCTTGAAGAGCCGCGGTTAAGGGGGATGAAATGGATAAAATATTGAAAATTTAAATGACGCAAGTGAACAGATGAAGTGAACGTTTGTATTTGGTTTCTAATTATTATGTTTAAGAATAATAACAATTAATAATTAATCAGTAACTACTTCCAGACTACGCAGAGTTAAATGCTGTGAAATAAATGATACAGATATAAGTTTTTAAAGATGTGTGAACATATTATTCCAAAAAGGATTTCTATCTTGTCGAAACATTCTGATCATATCATGCTAGTTGGTATAGTATGAAAAATTAACCGATTTACTTCGTGTTTTTATAATAATTTTTGCTATAAAGAGGAAATGACCATTTATCGACTATACGTTCTCCACTGTATATTATAAAAATCTATTCTGTGTAATAAGGCTTAATTGCCTTAATATTCCAACGGCCGTTTTAGATGCATTTCTATTTTCTAATCTCTACAAAATTGTTCAGTTTAAAATGTAAGAGATAGAGACTTAAAAAAACAACTGAAATACTTTGAAACAGTAGTTGAATAGTGTCTTGAGACAGTTTGTGTAATTTTGAAGGCAACAATATAAAAAAAAACGAGTAGAATACAATAAATTTCACCCTGTTTCTCGTCGTGTTGCGTTTCTGATCTTGCCATAAACTATTCAATAATATTATTTATTTTCATATAAAAAGTATGTATTTATAAGCTAAAGACACGTATCAAGGGCACACTTGTGCCACTTTTTGCAAATAATCGATGCTACGTTTACCTTGTGCCTTCAAAATTCGCCTAAAATTGTTTCGTTTTCCACTCATTATTTACATTTTTGCCTTCAAAATTGGAGAACCCCTTAAGTGTTTATTATCTTATTAAAGATTTGTTATTACCCACTAATTATTACAGTTAGTGGAACCTTTAAAAGCGTTGAAATACTTAAAATGGAAAACAGATGTTCAAACACTTACTTTAAATATAAATGTTGCCTCTTTAAATCTAGATTAACGATATCTGTTATAAATCAAACACTTTATATCTGTTAAACGTCAGATTTTCATACAGATTTGAAAATAAAAAATAAACAAAGCCATATTTTATATTAATGTTTTAAAAATAGATTTGATACAAGAGTTATTTTTAACATATTATGTATATTTTGAACTGGTGCTTGTGTTACTATGGGTTTGCAATCCGCTGAAACCTCACAAAGGGAAATCGACATCAAATAGGATTATTAAATCGATGTATTATTCACACTCACTTCACTCATCGGTTTAAAGGGATCATATTTATTTGTGAAATTAGTTTTCCTAAAGTTACATTTTACGTATTTCATATGTGGACACAAAAAATGTCTAAAACCTTCATATTTTACTATGCTTAAAATGTATAGTATGCCTTAGAAATAAATTATACACTCTGTTAAAATGAAATGAAATAAAATATATAGAAAGCTACCAGATAATTGACCCTTCAAGTCGGACGAATAATCCTGTGATTCAATGTCAATATAGTCAAAATATGTACTTTCGCCGCAATGTATGGATACCGAGCTATACGGCTTTATACGAAGCAGGACGTTTGGGCGCCGGCGGTTGGGCGCCGGCGATTGGGCGACGGCGTTTGGGCGCCGGGCGTTTTGGCGCCGGGCGTTTCGGCGCCGTAATTATGTTATGCAAGAAAATTTTACCAACGCACTTTCAAAACGCTACTTTACATCGGGACAGGACTTTTAAAACTAGAACGAATGCTAACCTAAGCGTAGATTGATGCGAGGTTAAAGGTAGGTTTAGTATATTTTTTTTCAATTGAAACAAAAACGGGAATGTGAAACTAAAGAACGTTTAAAACTAGAACGACTGCTAACCTAAGCGTAGATTGATGCGAGGTTAAAGGTAGGTTTAGTATATTATTTTTTTTTTAATTGAAACAAAAACGGGAATGTAAAACTAAAGATTTGGCGCCCAAACGTCCGGCGGTAAATAGTCTGGCGCCCAAACGCCCGGCGCCCAAACGCCCGGCGCCGAAACGCCTGGCGCCCAAACGCCGTCGCCCAATCGCCGGCGCCCAACCGCCGGCGCCCAAATGTCGCGTACCGGCTTTATAATACTCCATTTTCTTTTACACTAACTTGTAAATATTCCTAGAAAGATTTATTTGAAGCATTTTTTGTATACTTGTTAATTCTAATTCATCTTGTACAACTCCTATTAACATAATACATACATATTTTCAATTAAAGTAATAATACTAATAATATCAATAACAATAATGGCATTTATTCATTCTGCTGGCACAATTGAATACACACCATCAAAATAAATCCACTCCGACATTGAGAAAGTTGTTGAGCGAATAGTAAAGTGTTATTAATTTGGACTGTGTTGGGAACCCATGCCAGCTATTACTTTTGGAGTAACTCTCGTGCGCACTACAGAAAACGTTCATTTTGAGACACGCATTTAGATTAGCTTCGTTTAAATTTTATTAATGATTCATTATTTTTGAATTAATCGGATGTTGCTAAACATTTTCATTCATGAGTATGTTTTTCGATAACATAAAATTACTATTTGATCTGGTAGGATTGTTGCATAGGCCTCAAAAGATTTACTAAGCCCATATTATCAAATGGTCCCATGATTGACACAGTTTACTTGCCTTTGAGTTAGATTGGATTAAAACTCCAAAGGAATGAATTTGTATTTTCATTTACTACCTGTGAATCATTATCACAGTCAAAGAACAATATTTTTCATCATTTATTCCGGAAAAATGGTTTTCTCTTACTACAATTTATTTAGGAAACGTACCCTAAAAACAGGATTAATCTTCAATATTGGGAGAGCGGTCGTATCATTAAGACGGAGAAAGCCGCTCAAATATTAATATGAAAGTGAATGTATGGAGAAAGTTTTTTTCTCTTTTCTCGGATCTGAATGTATATAGACACTTATTCCATGTTGACATCACCTTATAAAAATCTATGAATATTTGTAAGTGGAAAGTGCACATTCAAACACGTTAAAGGTCTATCAGAAAGATAGCTGTATTTGACGAAATATAGTTAGATGATGAATGAAAACGTTGTGTGATGTACTGGCAAGCAAGGTTGCACCTTTCGCAGGTGCAAAATACAATTAAAGGTTTCCACAGTTACGTGAAACTAAAAATAAAACATAAAAGCTTCTAAAGTTGGGGCAAACCAAAAAGCGTTGCACGTCACGAGTTTTATATACATGTCAACAGTGTTGTCATATGGATTAAAACGAAATAGAATAAAATACGAAATGGAAGACAATAAATGACAGATGTCCTTGGTTGCACCATTGTAATTTTATTTATGATGCTGCCAACTTGTAGAATTATTTTACCCTAGAATATTACCTTTAATGACAATCCGAAAAATTAGTATCACATTGGTACTGTTTTTACGTCATATGTCACGTGCAACGCTTTTAGGATTGCCGTGACTTTATGGCGTATTTTACAAGTTTTTGTGCACTTATTATACATGTGCATCGCTAAATATAGTAATATAATCAATTATACAAGAGAAGATGCTAATGTATTAATTATTATTAAAACATACCTGTCAAACTATGCACAGAATAACAGTATTAGGACGAACATAGGTTTGAAGATTCAATGTTAAAGCATGCCCTTGCACTACTTCTAAAACACAGCTTAATATAACATAGATAGGGAGAGATTGAGCATTAAGGTCTCTATAGTTTAATTGGAAGTATGAACATCCTTACAAAAACGTAGTTCAAAGCTCCTGAATTTCCTCATAATTTGTTTAAAATTGCTAGCAAATTGTAACATGATTTTTTATAGGTATAAGTATATTTAAGTATTCATTTAGTAATTAGCGAATACATGCAGTCATGATGGGTTGCCTAACTTAAGTATTTATAAGCAAATTTTATTTTGTTAAGATGAGGTCAGGAGTCGAATGATAATCCTTTAATCATTACATTAAGGATAAGATTTGACGGGTCGAAGAGACAGGAAAAAGGCCATTTTGAAAATTCCGTGCTTTGACTAAGGTAGAACAATTATTTAATTCTCCATTTAGTGGGATCATCTTAGTTACAAAGTAAGAAAATATATCTTATTTAAGGAAGCAATTAGCAAGTGAATTTGTTGAGAAAGATATTTTACCCGAAAAGGGGATTTAAACGGAATTAATGTAATTAATGTAAATAAAAATTCATCCATTCAACAGGTGAGTGTTTGCTCATTAGCCATTCGTTAAGGCTCATGTTAATATAAATTTCAGATCGATTACTTATAAGTTAATTAGAAACATAGGATCATTAAGTTCGTCATAAGTTAATTAGAAACATAGGAGAAACAGGAATATATTAAAGGCTATAACACACTAGGTAAGGGGGGAATATTAAGTAGGATATACAGGTAATTCACCTATTTTAGCCAGTCACAAAATTCCGGGAACTAGGAATAATCGTTGCAGCCGGCCAATTAATTTAATCCCGTTATTCTTTGGCAATCTTGATTAGTCTTGGAAGTACCGAAGATACATCCGGCATGATCAACATCACGTTTCAGCCGTACCACCATCATCTGTAAACACACCTTCATCAATACGAGGTCAGATTTGTAAAATTATATATACATATATACTCACCTTATTGCTGAATATTATAACTTGGTATATTAGCCGATTGATCCCTTAATTACTCATTCTAATGTAAAGACATAATTCGAAGCGTTCTTTACTTATACTTTTAAACTTACGGAATATCTTTGGTGCCAATTCATTCATACATTGCACGTTACCGAAGTGAGGTTAGATATAACTACCGACACCAAGGTTATCCGACATAAACAATATAACATACGTACAGGGTGCGGCAAGGGGATCACAAACTAGTTGTAATAAAGTTTGTGATTACCTAATTACGTTGGCCAGGGTAATGACCAGAACCCTTTAACCCTTTGGCTGCGCATGTCACACATGTGTGACACAGTGGTCCTGGTTTGGGATGCGCATGTCACACATGTGTGACATCTGTAAACATGCATTTCAATGTGCCAGTGTTTCGTTAGCATTCCGGGGAAGAATGTGAATTGCAGGTAGCGTGTAGCTAAAGTTTCATTGAAAAAAACAAAGCCGCATATAGCTTAAATGGCTGATTCTGTGGTCGCAGTGAAAGGGTTACCCCAAATTCATATATAGGGATATAAAACAAAAATTAGCAAGCATTAGTAAGGTGCTATTCATAAAATAAAACCTCCGAATTACATCTATATTTTCATGTGATATTCTCCCAATTGAATTCGTAACATTATTTTCATAATTCATGGTTAGCCACCAAGGGTAATTGTAATAAAAGAATAGGTGAACAGATAATAAAGATTTATAGTTGATGCATACTTTTTACCATTGTTTTGTACATTCATAAGAAGTGGCCAGCCTGTGCCTGTTGACCACAGGAACGCTTATCCAAGGCTTGGTCTGGCGCCCTAGGAAAAATGAGGTATCGGTAGGTATCATAACTGTAATGGCAGAACAAACCTACTTCCCCGAGATTTACAGCTAACCGGTATATCTAATAAGTCGTCCACTTCTGTGTGGAACCCTTTATATATAGTTAGAGTAGATAACCTGTCTACTTGCGCTACATATAATTTGGCGCCCAACATTAAATCTGCATTACAGGTACATTTAACGTCAGATTGGTACATTTTCATTATGCTATCTTCATTGGGGGAATTGATTCCAGCAATTAATTAATTAGTTACAACTTCATCACTACACTAAAACGATAGGGTTAAGTTCACTTAGGTATTAAGGATTTTTTTTTACCTGTAGATTCGCAGGGAATCTTTTTTTGTTGTTTTCTTCACACCCCACGTGCTAACAAACATAAATTACAAGCTCAAAGGGGGGAGGTTAATTCATTTTTTTTAAATATATTAATCACCAATAAATTAGGATTAGGGTTAGTTAGAATACTATTTACAAACGGGTTAGGATTAGTTAGTTATCTAGTTATTTACAGTAGGATTAGGTAGTATACATATTTACAAATCACTATATACATTAATTGGTTAGTTATTTAGCTAGGTTAGTTCAATTTTGGAAAATTTACATAGGGCTAGCCGCCACTTTTACAAAACAAAATGTCGGCAGTTAAATTTAATGTAGACAGGCTGTCAGCGGAAGAGTTATCATATGAGCTGCACATTAGAGGAATAGTAGATGTAGGTACTGTAAATGAAATGCGTAAGGCTCTACGTACCCTCCTAAAACTCGAACGCGAAGGGCAAAGTCTGGATTACCCCAGTCACCCATTCTCAGTAGAGGAGGATTGCATAGCAGTAAACCAATGCATAGGCGAACTTCAAAATTTAATAACAGAATTCGATGGAGTAGATCAGAATAAACACAAAAAAATTATTAGTAAACAGGCACATATTTTGGGTAGGGTTAATAGGATAGTTACCACCACCGAAGAACAGAAAAAAGCAAAATCATCATTAATTCTCAAAATTTTAAATCAAAAATCCGACTTAGAGAGTAAATTAAAAGTTAAACGTCGCGCAAGCAGTGAACAGTCAACGATATTAGATTTAGATCTATTAGAAATAGGGAATAGCGAGTCAGAAGATAGTAATAGTGATAAAGACATCCCTCCACCAAAATTCGAAAGTACACGCATAGGTTACAAAGCAAAAGGTACACCAGTTTCTAAATGGAACCTGAAATTTACAGGGAAACCAAACGAGTTATCACTCAATGCATTTTTAGAAAGGGTACAAGAAATGAAAGTGGCACGTCATGTCTCAGATGAGGAACTATTTAGTTCTTCAATTGATTTATTTGCAGAGGTGGCATTAGTCTGGTATAGGGGTAACATCGATAAAGCAGACAATTGGGATTCACTAGTAGATCTACTTAGACAGGAATTCCTCCCTAAAAACTATAACGATAAGCTCTTTAAACAAATTAAAGAACGCACCCAACACCCTGAAGAGCCGATGGGAATATACATTGCGTATATGAGCAACCATTTTAAGCGGCTCACCTTAAAAATACCGGAGGCCACTCGGTTGAAAATACTTATAGAAAACATGGCACCGTTTTATAAAGTAGGGCTAGCACTACACATGTCACATATAAAATCAATCGATGACCTATTAAAAATAGCTCGGGAACTTGAGGATAATAGGGCTGCGGTAAATGAATATGCACCACCACCTCCTAAATCTAAACACATTCTAGAACGAGATCTAGCTTGCATCTATTCGGAAGCATCCACAAGCACTGTAGATGAAATCTCATCTGATAATACCAATAGGGTCAGATCTCATAGTGTCAAATGCTTTCGATGTAATAATTTCGGTCATATTGCGGCTAATTGTCGAAACCCTACAAAACTTTATTGTTATAGATGTAAGAGACCAAATTTTACTGTACGAACTTGTCCGTCATGTAATGCAAATTCAAAAAACTAGATAATAAGGCATTTTGCGGTCGGAAAATTGCCTTAACAACGACCAATAACTCTACGACCACATATTTCGCTAAAACAAAACCCATACTAGATTTTATCCTGTCACATTATAATAAAGACAATAGACCTTACCTCGAAGTATCAATCTTGGGGATAAACCTCCTAGGCTTATTGGATTCAGGCGCATCGAACACCATTGTTGGCAAGCCAGGATGGCAAATACTTCAGACACTGAATATGCCAATTGTTAATTCCGGCATTGGGGAAGTTAAGGTAGCCAATGGGGAAGCCTGTAAAGTGTTAGGTAGTATTAGCGTGCCCATTAAACTAAAAGATAGGGTAAAGATTATAGACATTCTGATCATTCCGAGTTTGAGTCATACCTTAATATTAGGGGCAGATTTTTGGAGGTTGATGGAAATCGTGCCGAATCTAACTGAGAACGAGTGGAAGTTCAGAATCGATAGTATAGAGACGAAGCCTTATTTGGAACCATACAATTCCTTAGAGAGTCAGCGACAGTTACAGTTGGATAAACTCCTCAACAACATTTTTTCTGATATGCCAGATAATATAGGATGCACACACTTAATAAAACACCGTATTGTGACTGATTCCACGCCGATAAAGCAACGCTATTACCCGGTCAGTCCGATAGTCCAGAAACACATCGACAGCGAACTGGATAAGCTGATACAGGAAGGAATAGTTGAACCCTCACAATCACCATGGGCCTCACCCATATTGCTGGTTAAGAAAAAAGATAATTCTTATAGGTTCTGTGTCGATTTCAGAAAACTCAATAAGGTCACTGTTAGCGACGCTTACCCGCTCCCACAAGTCACCGCAACTTTAGATAAACTTAGGAATGCCAAATATCTCACCAGCATTGATATTAAATCAGCATTTTACCAGATACCACTAGAGGAGGGATCCAAGCAGTTCACCGCCTTCACTGTACCTAATAGAGGTTTATTTCAATTTACGAGACTCCCATTCGGTTTATCCAATTCACCAGCAACTTGGCAAAGGTTTATAGACAGACTCATCACTCACGACCTCGAACCGTTCGTTTTTGTATACATGGACGATATCATTATTCTATCGGAAGAGTTCGATAAACACCTCTCATTAATCCAAGATGTAATCGACCGACTAAAATCTGCGGGTTTAACAATAAATAGAGACAAATGCATATTCTGTAGGCATGAACTAAAATACCTTGGTTACGTAGTAAACGCTAACGGCCTACATGTTGACCAGGAAAAAGTAGGTGCGATACTAAATATACCTCCTCCAAATAATGCAAAAGAATTGCGTCGTTTCCTAGGTATGGCGGGATGGTATAGGAGGTTTATACAAAATTTTGCGACCATCACTGCTCCCCTTACAAACCTCACAAAGAAAAAGGTCAAATTCGAATGGTCAAACGATGCTCAGGATGCCTTTCGCATTACAAAGGAATATTTAGTCTCGGCTCCAGTCTTGACTTGTCCAGATTTCACTCTGCCATTCGTGATACAATGCGATGCATCAAATGTGGGTCTAGGCGCCGTATTAGCCCAGACACATCAGAATGGAGAAAAAGTCATTTCCTTTATCAGCCGTTCATTGGCTAGAAACGAGCGAAATTTCAGTGTGACTGAAAAAGAATGCCTGGCAGTGCTATGGGCAATCGAACGTTTCCGTCCTTACATTGAAGGGGCGAAATTCACCGTAATAACAGACCATCATAGTCTAATATGGCTAAGTAATTTAAAAGACCCTCGGGGACGGCTAAGTAGATGGGCAGTCGCTCTACAACAATATAACTTTACAATTCAACATAGGAAAGGTCAAGAAAACGTAGTACCTGACTGTTTGTCACGGGCAGTCCCAGAAATTGATACCATCGACGATAATTCACAAGACACAGTCGACACAAAGGATAAATGGTTCGTAAATCTAAGAAATTCAATAGAGAAAAAGCCAGCGAAATTCTCAAACTGGAGAATATCCAATAAGAACATCTACAAATACATACCTGGTCGATATTCGAAACTAGCCGAACCAGAGATCGATTTTTGGAAGATAGTTGTACCAAAAAACGAAAGGGCAAAAATCATTTCTATGGCCCATGATACACCACTATCAGGACACCTGGGAGTATTTAAAACCTTCCATAAAATCCAAAACAGGTATTATTGGCCGAAGATGCACGCGGATGTTTCCCGTTACATAAGAAATTGTGAAACCTGTGCTAAGCACAAGTCGGAGAATAAGCCTCCAGCAGGGTTCATGACGGGTAGAACACATGTTAGCAAACCGTGGGAACTAATAGCGGCTGATATTGTAGGTCCGCTTCCAAAATCGGATGGATACAATTATATATTGGTGGTAGTGGACTACTTCTCTAAATTTCCATTATTTTTTCCACTTAGAACGGCAGTGGCATCTACAATTACAAAATTAATAGAAAATAACGTATTTTTATTATTTGGCGTACCAGCATCGATAATCGTAGATAATGGGGCACAGTTTAAGTCTCAACAATTTGTCAAATTGATGTCAGATTATAATGTTAAAATTAGATATACTTCCAATTACCACGCTCAAGCTAATCCTTCTGAAAGGGTAAACCGAGTTCTAAAAACAGCAATAGCTTGCTTTGTCGAAGATAATCAAAGAAAATGGCATTCATTATTACCTAAAATAGCAGCGGCCATTAGGTCGTCAAGACATGAAGTGACGAATAACTCACCTTACTTCATTAATTTTGGTGCAGAAATGAATTTAAATGGGGAAAATTCAAATTTTAAAGATGACATCGATAGAAATGTTGAAATTGATCAGCAATCACAACCGAATAAGCGGGTTGATGGGTTTAAGGATCTACGGGATGATGTAAAGAAATTATTAGCAAGAGCTGCTGAGAAAATGTCCTCTCAGTATAACCTGAGAAGAAGGGATGTTCAATATATTGTGGGTCAACCTGTCTTCAAAAGAAATTTCATGTTGTCAGACGCCTCTAAATTTTATACGGCAAAATTAGCTCCAAAATATGTGGGTCCATTTTTCATTCATAAACGTTTAAACCCATGGAACTATGAATTGAAAGATAAACATGGGGTGGGAAGGGGAATTTTCAATGTAAAGGATCTAAAGCCATATATTATAGACAAAGCAGATTAACCAGTTAGTTTAGGAAGAGTAGATTAGTTAGATAGGTTTAGTTTAGTTTAGGTAGGTTGTTCTGGGTTAGGAAAAAATTTCTTCAAAATTTTTTTTCCTTGGCAGAGGGGGATAGTTTGTAACATGATTTTTTATAGGTATAAGTATATTTAAGTATTCATTTAGTAATTAGCGAATACATGCAGTCATGATGGGTTGCCTAACTTAAGTATTTATAAGCAAATTTTATTTTGTTAAGATGAGGTCAGGAGTCGAATGATAATCCTTTAATCATTACATTAAGGATAAGATTTGACGGGTCGAAGAGACAGGAAAAAGGCCATTTTGAAAATTCCGTGCTTTGACTAAGGTAGAACAATTATTTAATTCTCCATTTAGTGGGATCATCTTAGTTACAAAGTAAGAAAATATATCTTATTTAAGGAAGCAATTAGCAAGTGAATTTGTTGAGAAAGATATTTTACCCGAAAAGGGGATTTAAACGGAATTAATGTAATTAATGTAAATAAAAATTCATCCATTCAACAGGTGAGTGTTTGCTCATTAGCCATTCGTTAAGGCTCATGTTAATATAAATTTCAGATCGATTACTTATAAGTTAATTAGAAACATAGGATCATTAAGTTCGTCATAAGTTAATTAGAAACATAGGAGAAACAGGAATATATTAAAGGCTATAACACACTAGGTAAGGGGGGAATATTAAGTAGGATATACAGGTAATTCACCTATTTTAGCCAGTCACAAAATTCCGGGAACTAGGAATAATCGTTGCAGCCGGCCAATTAATTTAATCCCGTTATTCTTTGGCAATCTTGATTAGTCTTGGAAGTACCGAAGATACATCCGGCATGATCAACATCACGTTTCAGCCGTACCACCATCATCTGTAAACACACCTTCATCAATACGAGGTCAGATTTGTAAAATTATATATACATATATACTCACCTTATTGCTGAATATTATAACTTGGTATATTAGCCGATTGATCCCTTAATTACTCATTCTAATGTAAAGACATAATTCGAAGCGTTCTTTACTTATACTTTTAAACTTACGGAATATCTTTGGTGCCAATTCATTCATACATTGCACGTTACCGAAGTGAGGTTAGATATAACTACCGACACCAAGGTTATCCGACATAAACAATATAACATACGTACAGGGTGCGGCAAGGGGATCACAAACTAGTTGTAATAAAGTTTGTGATTACCTAATTACGTTGGCCAGGGTAATGACCAGAACCCTTTACCCCAAATTCATATATAGGGATATAAAACAAAAATTAGCAAGCATTAGTAAGGTGCTATTCATAAAATAAAACCTCCGAATTACATCTATATTTTCATGTGATATTCTCCCAATTGAATTCGTAACATTATTTTCATAATTCATGGTTAGCCACCAAGGGTAATTGTAATAAAAGAATAGGTGAACAGATAATAAAGATTTATAGTTGATGCATACTTTTTACCATTGTTTTGTACATTCATAAGAAGTGGCCAGCCTGTGCCTGTTGACCACAGGAACGCTTATCCAAGGCTTGGTCTGGCGCCCTAGGAAAAATGAGGTATCGGTAGGTATCATAACTGTAATGGCAGAACAAACCTACTTCCCCGAGATTTACAGCTAACCGGTATATCTAATAAGTCGTCCACTTCTGTGTGGAACCCTTTATATATAGTTAGAGTAGATAACCTGTCTACTTGCGCTACAAAATGCCATAATGAAAACTATTAGATTTTAGGGTTATGAAGCATTTTATGATTTAAGCCGAATTTGGCTTAAAAGTACTTCTTCTTCGTCGTGAAAGTCTTGACATACATAATTATGTAACGTTACCAAAAATAAAAGCACAAAATTAAATTTTAGGTAACGATTATATTAGTCGGAAGTAATGAAAGATTCCATAAAAACAATTTTTACTATTGTTTAATTCATTCATTATCATTTAAGTAACAATTTTTCACAGACCTTACTACCTAATTACATTTATAATTTATGAAGTACTAATTAAAATAAAATCCTTCGTCCAAGTCGATTAAAAGAGATAATGTTCTTCTTATATTTCTATTATAAAGAAACAAAATTTGTCACTAAGCCAAAATTAATATTCATTAGGATTTTCGATTTTACTATTATACTGAGAGCTAGTGTCATTTTTTTTTCCATTGTTTGAACACGACTTGAAGATGATGACATTGTCCACCTATCCATGTCATCTCCAGCACTCTTTAAACAACTTAAAATGTAATCGCATTAACAATTTTGGAAAGCAATGAAGAGCAATTTCGTAGTATTTTTGTAACTTAGCAACCTCCTTCCGTCGGCTCTAAATGAGACTTGGTTCTGTAGCACCAACCACATTTTTTTAACGTTTGTGTATTTTGGGTTACTAATGACGTAGGTTCGACTAACTTTCGGTATCTTGCACCATTTATTTTTTTTTCAGATCAAATTTTCGTGAAAGTATTCTATGTATAAAGGCAGAAGTGCGGTACACACCCTGTCGCAAAATTTCGACAAACTTACATTACTTGTTCTGGTGAATTTTAGTACACAAGAAAGGAATGAAATCCACAGAAAATGATACAAGATGTAGTTCCTCTTCACCGCATTAACCTATTAAAGAATTTTAAAAAAATTCTGTAGAACCTTAGGTTAGTTTAGAGATTGCAGGTGGGTTATTTCTTAAATATGTATACGACCGAATTCTTAATAAAAGATCCAAGACCTATGCCAAGGAAAGCATGTGAAGACCTTGCGAAATACTTACAATAAAAGGTAATCGCCGTATATGCGCAGACCCTCTGAACATTTATAGCGGACACAATAAAAAAGATGCCGATTGTGTGCACCGTGGGTTGATCTTCAATGAAATCAAAGGTACACATTTCTTAACGTGGTAACAACGGAATTTTCTTGACAATGTTCTGAGCTGAGAACTACAAATTCAATTATTCTTACAGATAAGAAAATCTTTATAGTGATTGCAGTTCACGTCAGCTGGTAAGATCTATTCGTAGGATCCCACTGTTTGAATTACACTCCCCAGCTAAAGAGGAGAAACCTGCACACTGTAGGATTTGGCGAAATTTTGTGGAAGATCTTCTGGTGAACCAATAGCGTCAATTGTAATCTAATAACAGATACCGTTGGCGTGAACAAACACTTGCCCTTTATGAAACTGATTTCCTATGGAGAAGGTATGAGGTGGAAGATGAAACAACTTCACTGTGATAAGAAGATTTCCACTTGGAAAACTAAAGCTAATACATTCTCTCAGAATCCTGGACTTGGGTGTTTACCATATCAAGGAGCCCCCCCCCCCTCAATAAAAAAAACCTATATTGCGATCTGTCTTAAATTGGCCGTCTATTAGGTTATCATTTTAGTTATTGAAAATTTTTAAAACACAGTAGTAATAAATGGATCATGAAACTTATAGTATTCTATTGATAAAAAAGAAAATCTGCAAACAAAATAACAATCGAAATCGAAATTTGAATAGTCTGTCTAAATTTAATATTATAACATGAAATATTACTTGTATTGTTCAAACCATAATAGAATCTTCTGTTATGGTTCAAACTAATGTGTATTTATCAAATGAAAGACAGTACATGTACATTATACAGGCGATAATAAATAATTGCGATCCATAATTATTTCAATTGAGTGAAGTTTAAACTGTGTAAACAACCGTTTCAGTTTGTGTGTCGATGAACATTCTGTTATGTTTTGGTATGTAAACAGCCTTTGATGACAAAGACCGAATTTAACCGCAGAGAGTAATTGTGAACGTCAAAATGTAGCGTATCGACGATTTAAACAAGTAGGACATTTTGTTCACTGCCCCTTCGCCATTTTAGGAATTTATTACGTTTCACGTCACATTCGATTATTATAATATTTACATGTTTCTTAATTATAAAATTTGATTGTGATTTATGTGAAATATAAGATGTAAACGTATTTAAATATCCTTTCACTCAAATTTCTGTTGTAACGTGTGTGGATGTGGATTCACCCGTGTATGTGTTTATCTACGAGTATAACCACATTAACCACTTCAATTATCAAGCACCTATGAAATGTTCATGAATAACAGCCAAATTCGATTGAAACAATCACATTGAATAAACCTGTGGGGTGCTAAACGATTCGAAACAATTGAAACTGCTAACAAGGTTTCAGTGACTTCTTCCAGTGATTATGCGTGCATCCATTTGCAAGGAAGTAGTATCACTGACTTTATTCACTATTAAAGTCAATGGTTGTATATACGTATCTCCTTTAATTATTTATTGGATTTGTAGAAGTTTATTTTTAAATTCATTATTTTCACATCAGAATTACATCTAATTTTATATCTATTACGTCTATACTCCCATTTTATGCTTATTTTTGTATTTATTATCTTTTTCATCCCTTGGTGCTTGTTAAGCCCATGTAAATTTATTGGCACTGCGCAGGTTTACATTTATCCGGCAGAACACAAAGTAGAATTCGAAAGCACGTCCAAAATTCACCAATAAAGCAATAAGTTAAGAAAATTATTTATTAATTATATGTTTGTAGCCAACAAATTAGAGGAATGGTTAAACCAGTAACACGAAAACGGTGCTTTTATGGAACTTGTGGAAGAAATATTCGCAGAAATGCATATTCAACCTGCAATCCAACAACAAAATCAGTGAAGCTACAAATTCCTGAAAAGGTAGTACAATAGAAGTGGCAGTACGTACCTATACAAACACCTTTTAGCCGTTTATGCCAAAATTTTCTATTATACGATATTGATGACGATTTTTCTTTACATGTAAGTAATTAGAGCTTCACAAAATTTAGTAGGAAAACCAGTTGAAATCCGCGGGATTACAGAACAAACTTCGAATATCGCATGTGTGCGAAAAGTTAACAAATAACAGAAAACAATACAATTTCTATTATACGGTGTGACTCATTTAGATTGGAAACACACATGTAAAATCTGAAGGTATTTACCGATTTTAACCAATTTTTTTTTAATGTGAAATAATGAAACATCTACTTCGGGACAAAATTTGTAATCTTTATTCCAATTTTCAGGGCATACTACGATAACTTTTTCGTACTCGGAATGGAGAATTGTTATTAGCGATTTGTTTATAAAAAAAATATCTACGCCAGTGGATTCAGAATGCTTCCAAATAGCTGTCACCAAAATTTTACAAAAATATATTTATTAATAACAAAGTTATGACAAATTAAAGTTTGAAAACTTTCTAAGCTAACAGTTACAAAACAACACCCTGTATCAATAGATTTTACAGGTGTGTTTCCAATTTAAATCAGTCACACTGTATATACCTAGGTACATATTTGTTGGCACATTTGTTGATTGTGTTTGAATCGAGTTAAAAATCAAACGTTTAATATTTAATAAAAATAATAAACTAGTTTGTTAATGAAGACAATTAATAAATCGAAACTGTTTAAAACACCGACGAGCGACAGCGAGTCAAAAAAAGTTGTCATTGTGAAAAAGAAAATTATTATTGCAAATTATTTATCAAACACAAATAATAAATTTGTCAAATTAAGTACAAAATTAAAAATTTTTTTAATAGGTATTTTAATAGGTTACATTATATAAGACAATGGAAACATTTAATAAGCGATATTATATTATTAAATTCATCAACGAAAAATTAAAATTTGCCGAAATTTCCATTTTGTAGTAGATTATATCGAAATGTATAAGAGATATCGAAAGCCTGATTGCAGATCTGAAATCAGCGTAAAATTTCACATAAAATCCGTTTCTTAACTTTGCTCTATCACACAAAGAACCATGCGACGGACGCACGGAACGACCGACAGACGGACTGAATAATAAATGCAGTACCTAACGAACGAAGTTCGTTGATAAGTGCTTCTTAACACACGTTTATGATATTTTGGTATATTATAAATATATCTACTGTCTAAAATAGATAAATCATACATGCCGAAATTAGAAAACAATAAACAATTAAAAACGTTAGTGTCGTTAGTGATATAAATTTGTGAAGTCACTTTATTATTAAATAAAACTACTCAAAACCTCCCCTTAGACAATGAATTTAATATGTGAATTATGTCAGACTTAGATGATAAATGAGATGAGTGGTTATGTTATTCCAAAAAACATAACCACTCATCTCATTTATCATCTAAGTCTGACATAATTCACATATTAAATTCATTGTCTAAGGGGAGGTTTTGAGTAGTTTTATTTATTATCATTGATCCCCTTCGTGTATTACTGATATATCATGGATTACAAAGTCACTTTATCTTATAACCTGTAGGTAGAACCATACTACATTACATGGTTTGGCTTTTTTGTCTAATTTGTTATTTGTTAGCATACTTTGCTTTAAAATTCCTGAAGAAATTCTACAAATAACCCTGCTAATTGATACATTCCTTTTATTTCTTGTAGTGTGGGGATCAGTTACATTCGTAAGTTTTCCCCCTAGATACGCGTAAGGACTATCTTATAAAGTAAACTTTTCCTTTCGAATACGTATTGATTATATAATTTGAATTGCTGTTTCAACGTCTTTTGTCAGATTTAAATAGTTCACCGAAAGTAGCTTCATGAGCAGAGAACTGTCCAAAGTTAAAGAGATAGGTATCTTATCACTGTGGAACGATAAGTTCTTAAAAGAAACATACTTAAAAAACTTCGTTACATCGTTAGAAAGCTTTACAATGAACAAAATTCCAAAGTTATACTATAAAAGTCCTACTAGATTAGAATTATGTCTATTACGATGGCTCTACTCTACAAAGAAAGGTTTATTTTGAAAACATCGTCGGACGCAAGCATTAAATAAGTATGTCATCATGACAAGCGTTTTTTAAAGAGGAGCCTCGAAGAGATTTTATCGTACCCAGGGGCTTTTTTGGATTACTATCACTCAATCTCGCTAGTCGCTTCCATAGAGGCGAAAAATGTAAATGGCTTAGATGACGAGAAAGTAACCAACTTGTATTTTTTGTACATCATGTTAACTTATAAGTTATAAATATAATTTACATGGTGAAGTGTCCCACGTAAGCAGTATCGTCCATTTTGAGTATGTTCAATTGTATAATGGAATTGTATTTCATCGTTTCAGGCGCTTGATTATACAATTAGACTTTTGATGACCGTTTGAGAACGAAGCTGGTAGATTTAGTCGCAGGTTGTCGTCGAATAAATAAACTTTTACATGGAGAAGACTCAAATAATATTTTGAGCTTATATTCACATGAATTTCGGTTTAATTGTGAGATCATCATTAACAAGAACAATAAAAACTACCTACATTCTGATATGTGAATGTTTGGAAAAAAAGATTGACCATATAACTGATATTCTTAAAATATCGTATCTACATTTATATTACTTTTAACTACATGAGTTAATAACAATCAAACAGGAATTTAAAAAACTGTTTCGCATCAATTTTAAATTGATCTCATCAAGATTTTCCGTAGGGTAAATCTATATTTAAACTGTACTACAATGAGCAAGCTGCGTGAAAAATGAGGGTGGCAGTCTTGTACTTGGGTTACCTTCCCAAACAAATTTATTCCGGCCAAGATAATTAAATTTAACGAATTTAGCGTAAGGCGCTAGAGGAATTTTTATATTGGCAAGAGATGAAAGATATCAAGACAGACGTGCCGAATATTAATGCGATTACTAATATGTAGGGCTCGGATTTATATTTTTTTAAATATCGAAATATTTTTAAAAATATTTAAGTACAAAAAAATACACAAATATTTTAATAAATATTGGAAAGTAAAAAAAATATTTCGCACTTCTCATATTTTTCTTAAAATATTTTGCCGATTTTCAAATGCCCTATTGCATTGTGAACGGTTGTAAGAATTACATGAAAACAAGGTGCATTGGTAGAGCCCGGTTATCCCAATTAGTGGTGAGAACGTGGCACGTTTATTTTTTTAGATAGGTACGTGTATTGAACGTTACAGAAAATGTTTGGTGAATTTCTCTCTGACTCATAATTTATACGTATTTTTAAAATATCACCTGTAAAGGAGGATTTAAAATAAATGGTCAGTTGTTTGTTCAGTAAACAATGTAAGGATTAGGATGGATACCTGTTATACTTGCTAAGGGTTAGGTCTGCAGCAGGAGGTATAGCGCAAATTTCGATTTTTAAATAAAAATAAATGTTAATATTACACGTGTATAGAAAATGCGAAAAAATCTCACCCCTAATCCCAATGACGTCGTAAGCATACCTTGTAGGGTACTGTAGTTTAAAAAGTGGGGTCCGGTACAAGCGAGTGTTATTCGAAAAACGACTTACCTATTGCCCAAAAAACCACAAATTTCGTTCTCTCTAGATTAATTGATTATGAATATGATGATTTGATGAATAAATGTGTTTAACTTCTTGGTTTCAGTTTGAAATATTTAAAAAATATTACAGGTTTTTATGAAAATATTTGCCATTTTTTATAAAATATATATTTAAATATTACAGGTTTTAAAAAAAATATAAATCCGGGCCTTACTAATATGAAACATAAAAGAGATGTAAACATCCCATACAATACTAAATCTTTTATGAGCGAATGAAAATTGTCAAATTGCATCCATAAAAGTAAAAGGGATAATATCTTTCTGTATTACTGTTCCATTTTGTTATATAACACGTTTTCCATTTGAAGACACATACAAATAAAATGGAGATGTGTGGGTATACGGGGTGGATTAAATTAAAGCGTAGTTAAACGTAAGTATAACTGGAACATGTTATTAGATTTCGTATCATATACTGCAATACCTTTGCATAATATAATAAAAATAACATAAATCGACTTTGAAATTAAATAATTAAATAAATTCTGTAAATTAATTTAAGTAGCTTAAACACAAAAAAGCTCGTGGGAGTAATTTGAAATGCCTTGAGAGATATTAAATTTAATTGTATGATTTACTTTTCTTTTTATTTTCATTATTATTGTGTGCACGGATAATCATTTTACCATCTCTTAGTCCTAAATTTAATTTATATTCTAATGTTTTATTTGTTTTCCGATGTTGAATTTTTTTTACATCGCATTCTTGATGACCATCAAAGGAATATATACGACGGGAATTTTTTATGCTATAAGCACAACAAGCAAAATACGTTCTAATAACGCCATGCCTTCAAAAAAAACTTCTTTTAGCGATACTATCAAATGGGTGCTCTCTCAAGTGTTTTTTGAGTTTTGGCAAGAGATAATGATCACAGGGGGCGAGATCGAAACTGTAAGGTGGATGTTTAATTCCTCAAAAACGGATTTCGTTCACCACTTTTTTAACAATTCGTGACTGATGAGCATAACAGTTGTCCAAAAAAACATAGTTTTCTGAACAGCATTGTGGGGTTAAATTTGGTGTATATCCGATTTAAAGCACTTGTTATTGTAGTTCCTCGAGTTGATAAAGTTACAGAGAAGACCTTATTGTTTATTCAATTAGATGATAAATTTATTGGATTGTCCGACTAGTTTCGTGTTTCGTCATCATCAGGCTAAATAGAAAATAAGTTTTCTTGCAATAAAATACACAACATTAATTACTTTAAAACATGAAATTATATTACATTAATAATATAAGTCGATTATTTGCAACTTCTTTCCTTGTAAGTTTTTACTTTGAAGCTTAATAAATGTTAAACTGAGCCCGATGACCTATTTTTATAGTATTCCCTTGAAATTGTTTCTAGAATTCTATAATTTCATCAACAATTTATTTTACAAATTTTTGGAAAGGTTAAGATATGGCTTTGCTAAAGTGGATCTTAAAGGTGATATACACATTTTGTAATATACGACGTTTCAAGATAATCAATACATTACACAAGCTGGAGGAAATTTGAAACAGAAACTTATTCTAATCTTACACAGTGAAACAATCAACTACATAAATAACAAAATGTTAGTGGAAAAGTTCTACATTCTTAATGAACCACAAACCATTTTACCTTTTTGAAATTTCTTCCCATATACTTATACTTATCGTAAAACTTTGTAACTGAATAAGGAAAGAATATATTCAGAAAGCTCTCACTGAAGTACAAATAAATTATTTATAAGGAGACTGCTTCTCCTTTAAATATTTAACATCTTACCCAAAGTAACTGTACCATATCTACTAATTTATTATATGACAATACAACTTGATTTACATTGTTTATTAATATTTGAAATAAGGTTAAGATAGAAAATATTCATTACCAAATGTAAATAACTACGAAAATTCTTTTTAAAGGTACAGAGATTAGTAATATAACAAAGAACAATAGAAATTTATATTCACATTAGAATGAGAAGCCAACTTTCAGTATTCATTTTGTTACAGTATTCATTCGAACTTAACTCACGATTAAGCTGTTTTTTGATAAAACGCCATGACTGTAATTAACTGTTTTTAGATATCAATAATTTTATAATAACTGTATCTTTATCTCGAAGTCAAGATGAGGTGTCATACTACGCTTTTTACGATTAATTTGACAGCGTTTACTGATTTCTATTAAGTAATTGTAATTGTAATTGTAATATATATTGTGCTATCTGAATACAATAGTATTCTTACACTTGTCAATAAACAGAAAAAACAAAATAACAAATATGACTAGTATACATATTTAAGAAAAATATTTTTAGTACTAAAATACAATATTAAAACAAATAAATATTACTATCTAGGCCAGTCTAGTGGAGTTTAAGTAATCACCAACACTATAAAATGATTCATTAATTAAAAATGCTTTTAATGTTTTTTTGAACTGGTCCTTTGGTTTATTTCTAATTGAAACTGGTAGTTTATTAAATAAGTTTACTGATATGCAGTTTGGACCTCTTTGCGATTTGCTTAATCGGCAATACGGTGCTGAGTAGTTGTCATTGTATCTTGTTTCATAAGTGTGAACATCCTTTTGCTTAGTCCATAAGTGCAAGTTATGTTTAGCATATAACAAACTGTCCAAAATAAACATAGAAGGTAGAGTCAGAATTGACAATTCGCAGTATGCCTTTTTGCAGTCATCTCTATAGCCGAAATACGCTAATATTCGAACTGCTCGACGTTGAAGTTTAAATATCCGTTCCGCATGAGCGGAAGATCCCCATAATAGAATTGCGTAGGAAGCATGGGAGTGAAACAGAGCAAAATAAGCTGTTCGCAGCACAGTACTAGAAACTTCATTTTGAAGACTTTTTAAAAGATAGATGTTACGGGATAATTTTTTGCACAATGAGTTCACATGATGCTCCCATGTTAATTTGTGATCAATTATTACTCCTAGAAACTTCGTTGTATCTTCTGTATTAATTGTAGTTGAGCATTTTCTTAGTGATAATAACATTTTAAA
The DNA here is from genome assembly GCA_036250285.1 of Pyrocoelia pectoralis. Taxonomy (NCBI): domain Eukaryota; kingdom Metazoa; phylum Arthropoda; class Insecta; order Coleoptera; family Lampyridae; genus Pyrocoelia; species Pyrocoelia pectoralis. Next base: position 70,053,751 of record CM070074.1, read on the forward strand.
AGTCTTGTCATTATTTAAGCATAGTTCGTTTGTGGAAAACCAGTTATATGCTTTATTTTGAGCTTCTTCACAGTCATTAATTAGGTTATTAATCACACTGTTGCTTAGAGTAAGGGTAGTGTCATCCGCAAAGAGAATTGTATTTATGTTCTTCATGTTGCTCATATGCTCATATTAAGACCGTAATCGTAACAGGATTATTGAACATGAACTAGTTAAATTGAAAAATAAGAATTTGAGAGGATTTTATTTTTACATAATTGGAATAAGCAGAATAATACAAGACAGGACAGGGTTGATTGTTCATCAGAATCTCCAGTAACAGTAAAGCCGCTCTGCAGGCATTAGATCAACACAAAATCACCTCTCGACTGGTTTCCAAGTGTCACCAGGTACTAGAGCAAGTGACAAACATCAATATCCTCGAGCTCGTATGGGTTAAAGGGCATGCTGGAACAATAGGCAATGAAAAGCCGATAAGTTAGCCCAACAGGCCTCAAGGCAACAGTGCGCGTGGACTTTTTCACCCTCCTATCGAAATCCAGAATCCAGAATCCAGAGGGCTGATTGTTAAGTTTGGAATCGTTACTGCTTGTGCTGTAGAGGCGTTCAAGGGTATTCTTTGAAGTCATTTCCCCGTTTTGACCCCATCGTTAGTAGTACAGCAGCAGCACCCAAGCTTTTCATAGAAACGCCTGTTCTAGGGTTGCACTTTAAAGCTCTTTTCGAGGGTACTTAATCAACTTAATGTACGCAATCAACACGACCTACTCAAAAAAATATGGTTACTTGGGAATGCTACATCATAAATCCGAAAAATCTTTGTCTGAAAATGTTTCAATAAATCTGTACAGTGGGAATGTTTCTCGATAGTGCCGAATACATTTTTGTACTTTTTAATCCGTTAAATAGCAAAATTGCCGCCCGTGGGAAGCAAATAACTCTCAGTTACTTCATTAAAGACTACTCATGCCCTTAAATTAAAGATGTGATGAGCTATAAATTATATATACAGGGTGTCCCATTTTAATCTTACCAGCGGAATTTCTCGAAATGAGGACCCCTGACAAAAAAAGTTGCTAAATAAAAGTTTGATGGTTTGGAGGGGGACGTCCGATTCTGTAACAAATTTCACCCCCCGACACTCACGGGGGTGGGAAGCGGGGGTGACTTTAGAATGTTAAATGGAAACCCCTATTTTTTATTGCAGATTCAGAAAGAGCATACAAAAATATGAAGATTTTATTTGAGAACTTTTTATTTATTTGCAACAGGCGGCGCTCAAACGGGGTGTCCAGGTGTCCCATTTTAACCTTACCAGGGGAATTTCTCGAAATGAAGACCCCTGACAAAAAAAGTTGCTAAATAAAAGTTTGATGGTTTGGAGGGGGACGTCCGATTCTGTAACAAATTTTACCCCCCGACACTCAGGGGTGGATAGGGGGGGTGACTTACATGGAAACCCCTATTTTTATTGCATATTCAGAAAGCTCATACAAACCTATGACGGTTTTATTTGGAAACTTTTTTTTTCAGATGTACTCATTTCGAGAAATTCCCCTGGTAAGATTAAAATGGGACACCTGGACACCCCGTTTGCAGCGCCACCTGTTGCAAATAAATAAAAAGTGCTCAAATAAAATCTTCATATTTTTTTATGCTCTTTCTGAATCTGCAATAAAAAATAGGGGTTTCCATTTAACATTCTAAAGTCACCCCCGTTTCCCACCCCCGTGAGTGCCGGGGGGTGAAATTTGTTACAGAATCGGACGTCCCCCTCCAAACCATCAAACTTTTATTTAGCAACTTTTTTTGTCAGGGGCCCTCATTTCGAGAAATTCCGCTGGTAAGATTAAAATGGGACACCCAGTATATACAGACATTTATTAAATAATAATAAATGGCACCTTCTCAACATATTGAGTTGCATTAAATACAAAGGATACTAAACAAATGAACATCAACGTAAAAATAAAATGTAACAAAAATAATAGAAAATACTATAGATAAACACTAGGTAAATATAAATTTACAAAAAAAAAAAAATATGTATAATCAATTGTAAACGTGATTCCTTAAAATATAAACTGACTTTTTTATGGTCATAGCTGCTATCAATTTGTACAATTTTGAGGAAAGGCCAAAACTTTTGCAAAATTCTTTAAAAAAAATAGTAATTGTCCCACGCGCTCCAATCATTAAACCAATAACTTTTATGTCTATAAGATGGTATTTTTCTTTAAAAAAAGATTATAAATGAATTAGGGGTAATAGAGTCACTTATTTCTCAATGCCTCAAGATTAACTTTAGCCCAGATAGTAAGTCATGGTAGAAATACAAAACTTCTAGTTCCTACAAGATGGGGATAAAGCATGATACTCCATCAGGATTCCTGTTTCTTTAATCAATTTTTTAACTCTATATTACATAAATACTTCGTGGTGGTGACACTTTTGTAGTTCACGCTGCTTCTTTTCTATGTACCTACTTAATTGAAATTTACCATTCTTTCTACCACTGCAGTTCTTGAGTGTTCACTATATATTTCTATTAGGCACTTTTGATCGAAATCATATTTGAATTTCCGCTTTATTGGAATTCATCTTTGTATGCAGTGTAGAGTAGAGAGAATGAATCGTGTGACGCGAGCTATAAGTGATTTTAACATTGTTACTCCACAGTTCTTTCACACAATCATCAATAGCCCAGCTGAACATTAAATATTAGCACAAGTATATCATGTTTGAACACTAGTATACCTACCTATCTCAATAATTGTGAAATAACCTATCAACGTTAGATTAATTTAAATTTTATAGATACAACAACATTAACACGACATGGCCTATAACGGTATTTTTCTTTTACAGAATATTATGAGTAATGTAAATAGTAATATAAGCAATTCAAAAATTGGATGGTTTTACGAGTATTTAGTTTCCATTATTTAGTGTTACCATTCTCATTATAATCACTTTCATCGTTGACCTTCTACGTGTAATCTTGGATGCAATAACAAACGCTTTATAGCAGCCTTTATGGGGATAGCTAATGTGCGTGCACATAACGCGGGTAGTAAAACCTTTAAGAAAAGGATATAAACAGTTATATATGTAGTCAAGTCAAGTTTATAATAATGACAAAGTAAGCACTCTTACTTTAATCACACATTAAGATTCTCCTTATTATTTAAATACATTTGCAACAAAATTCTTTACAATTATCGCAGTTTTATACCTACATGTAAATCGTCCATGAAATAGCAATCAAATCGAAAATGGGGAGAACGGATCAGCAGGCACTTAAATAGACAATAGGTGTTTTCTTTTTGCATTTTGTGGTACACTTAAATCACCTCTGTCAATACACACCATTCGTTTTATAAAAATAATTTGACTCAGTTCTCAATAACCCTATTCGTTTTAAAAGCTTTATTTAAGTTTTATATTAACCTGAGGCAGAAATGTCTACATGACACAAGGCACTTTAATCATGTGATGATTGTAACTTTACCGAACCCTGTGGCGGTGCAAAAAGAAAACACCTAATGAAAGTTGAATTAGGTAGTAACTACGTTGCTTTGCTTATTATATAACCAGGTTACAATGTTACATTTGTGATAGTTACGCTCCTTGTAAATAAATGTAATTTAAAAATACTTTTTGGGTTAGGGATAAACAATACAGTATTTGGAATTCTTTACAACAATATCTACAGTGTGACTCATTTAGAATGGAAACACCCATGTAAAATCTGAAGTTATTTACCGATTTTAACCATTTTTTTTTTAAAATGTCAATTAACGAAACGTCTACCTCGGGACAAAATTTTAAATGTTTATTCCAATTTTCAGGGCATACTACGATAACTTTTTCGTGCTCAAAATGGAGAATTCTTATTAGCGATTTGTTTATAAAAAAAATATCTACGCCACTGGATTCAGAATGCTTCCAAATAGCTGTCACCAAAATTTTACAAAAATATATTTATTAATAACAAAGTTATGACAACTTAAAGTTCGAAAACTTTCTACGCTAACAGTTACAAAACAACACCCTGTATCAATAGATGGCCATTGAAATTATGTTAATAATTCTTAAATTAAACTATTTAAACCATCAGTGGAGAAAAAAATATTTAAAGTAACGTAATATTTAATAAAAATCTATCATAACTGTTAAGTTAAACAGTAACATAATTTCCATGGTAACTAAGATTTAAATGGAAATGTTAGGTCTTTATTTACTCAATCGCGCGATTCCGTTACTTTTATTAAATATTACGTTACTTTCAATATTTTTTTCTCCACTGATGGTTTAAATAGTTTAATTTAAGAATTATTAACATAATTTCAATGGCCATCTATTGATACAGGGTGTTGTTTTGTAACTGTTAGCGTAGAAAGTTTTCGAACTTTAAGTTGTCATAACTTTGTTATTAATAAATATATTTTTGTAAAATTTTGGTGAAAGCTATTTGGAAGCATTCTGAATCCAGTGGCGTAGATATTTTTTTATAAACAAATCGCTAATAAGAATTCTCCATTTTGAGCACGAAAAAGTTATCGTAGTATGCCCTGAAAATTGGAATAAACATTTAAAATTTTGTCCCGAGGTAGACGTTTCGTTAATTGACATTTTAAAAAAAAAATGGTTAAAATCGGTAAATAACTTCAGATTTTACATGGGTGTTTCCATTCTAAATGAGTCACACTGTATAAGTTCCTATTTACCTACTTAAAATGTTATGGCATCCTTTTTGCGCTACACGTTGAATTAATTTTTCGGTTTTAATCGAGTCGCCGTATTTAGAACATACAATATACTACATTTTTCAAGTATAAATTGGAAGCACTCTGTATAAAAATATGGAAAAGCATCGATTGACTCACGTGCAACAAACTTTAGAGTAATATTAATGTTTATTTTATAGACATAGAAAATATACCGCCAATAATTCAATATGCTGTGGATATTGTTTAAACGTACTTGAAATGAAATTTTGACCAATTTCAGAGATTGTCTTTAATTTATGTCAACGTTTTTTGCCCATTTATTCTCGATAATTTTTTTTCTGTGCGTATATATTGTATCGCAGTATTTCAATGAAGCTTTACAAATCCTGTAAGCAAGTGTGGAAATAAATACATAAACCAGCAAACAAACAACACAGGATCACATACGATTAATTATTGCTCCATCATCTACAAGAAAGAATCACAAGAGAGGCTATTGAAATAAATAAAAAAGGGTTTACGCACTAGAGGAAAATACTACAATTCTTAACAATTAAGAATTAAACAAACATTGATGATTCAAGACTTGCCCATATACATTCGGAACATTAGCCTTTAAAAAGGTTTTATTTTAATACCAGATATAGGGGCCGATTAGGGTACACTTATTAATGCGTATCAAAGTTGCATTTTAAACCAACTTCAAAAAGTTGGTTACTAAACTCGTCCGGATATCTGTGTGTCTGTGCGTTGATGGTCGATGTTACAGGGTGTAGAAAGCTGATAGTGGTGTCATCTTATAGGAAATTCTTCACTGATTCCAAATCGCCGGTAAATTTTTTGATCAGATCACCCGTTCGCAGTCGGGACGCCATTAAAATCAAAATATACACCCTTGAATATCTCGAGATCCAATTACAAAAAGGAAAAAACACGTTTCCTTAATTTTTGAAACCTATTGAGTCATGATACGTAAACATCACCCTCACCCCCCTGTGGGGTGGAGCGGGGCTGAGTTTTGAAAACTTAAATGAGAACACCTATTTTTTATTTCACTTTTGAATTCTCCTTAAAAAACTATTCTCAAATTGCAAATTTCACTCCCAACTGCAACTTATTGGGAGTGGAAGGAGGAGAAAAACGATCATTTTTTACTTTTTTTTCCTCCAACATTTTTTCGTAATTTACAAATTGTCCGTCACCCTCTCCGCTCCCATCACCCTTAAGGGGGGAACGAAAAACAATGACTCATTTGTGCACAATCCGGGGTGCTTGTGTCTGAGGTGGAGGGGGGGGGGGTAGTTATATACATACAGGGTTTTTCAACGAAAAGGAGCCACCCTTTATAACTTCTAACAGAATCAAAATTTGAAAAATCGGCGATACCCGTCTATAATAATATCGAGGGGGACACTTTTTGACATAAGTTTGAGATTTCATACCTTAACCCCCTGGGTCCCACAAACATACCCTTAATTTTTTTAAATGGCAACATGGGTCATGTGATACGTCATTTGAAAGGTCTTTTGATATCTTGCATTACTGCGTTTAAAATTTTAAAATCGTTCAATTCGTTTGTGAGATATTTTAATTTAAAGTTTTAGAGAACTGATATAATTTGTCGTTATAATAATGCAATATAAAAGTATTACTGACTTTTTAATTTATTTTAAGTTTTATTTCCATGTAAATAAAAAAAAGTTTAATACAATGAATTTCGTATCAATTTATCTTGACTATAAAAGCAAAAAAATAAATAAAAAACAACCATTTTGAAGAAAATTATATCAGTTCTCTAAAACTTTAAATTAAAATATCTCACAAACGAATTGAACGATTTTAAAATTTTAAACGCAGTAATGCAAGATATCAAAAGACCTTTCAAATGACGTATCACATGACCCATGTTGCCATTTAAAAAAATTAAGGGTATGTTTGTGGGACCCAGGGGGTTAAGGTATGAAATCTCAAACTTATGTCAAAAAGTGTCCCCCTCGATATTATTATAGACGGGTATCGCCGATTTTTCAAATTTTGATTCTGTTAGAAGTTATAAAGGGTGGCTCCTTTTCGTTGAAAAACCCTGTATAATAATTCTATGAGAATTCGCGTCTTTTGATACTTGTTTTAAATGGAAATTATCCGTTGGTACGAACAAACAAAATGAATGCGAGTTTCATTTAGGTTCACTTCATCACTCAAACCTTGCAATATTCTGTATTTTGTGAAAATTTGGCAACAATTTTAATGTTTAAATGCACAACAATCAATTTCATCTTTTATGTCTTCATAAAGTCAAAATTTGCTTATGTCGATATTTCGATTTTGAAGTCAATTATATCGAAAAGTATTAGAGATATAGAAAAGCTGATTGCAGATCTGAAATCAGTGTAAAATTTCACATAACATCCGCTGTTTGCTCTTTGCTCTATCACACTGGGAACCACGCGAGAGACGCACGGACCGAGCGACAGACGGAATATTAAATAAGATAAATAAAGATAAATAAGATAAGTTATTAAAAGCTTTAAAACGTGATAATTCGGTTAATTTAGATAGAACACTTGTGATATGAACTCCATTCTAATACAATATTAACATCGCCATTTTAACTTAAAATCTGGAACCATTGCAAATCATCTCAAATTGAAATACAAAAAAGGTAGCAATTAATAAATTTTTCTCTAGAATATTAATGATCTTATAAACGAGTGATGCGAGTTAACTTTTACGTTCTGAGATATTTTATATTATTGTAACTTGTTACATATTATTCTACATTAAAATATATCACTAAATTTAACAGAAATTAAGTCCTCGTTTATAATATATAGTCTTCTCTACCTTAGTGTATAATATACTATTTCATTGCTAAGTAAATTTCAATTGCGCAATATTATTTCACTTTACAAAGTTTAAAGTTTATTTGTGTGTGGCCGCTCACTCGCGGATCGCCAGGCAGGACAAGTAACGCAGCCACAAAACGTCTCTGCCCACTTCCATTGCTATTTCCCTCGCCACTTGTCGAGTGTTATAGTAGTTACATACTAAATAAAGCGGGAAATCGTACAATACTAAATTTAAAATGAGGCGAGTATTTGGTCCTACCACAGAGAATGTAATTATTATATTCTCTATGGTCCTACTAACGATTGATAAAGACCATATGTCTATGGTCTAACACCCAATAACCCGTCTTTATCTAAATTTAAAATACATCAAACCTATAGTTAAGGAAATAAAATAAAATATACTTAAATTTGCGGAATGCGACGATGCACCAACTTACACCTAAATCTAACTTACATCTTACACCATCTTTTTCATTCTATCACTGGGAACTAACCACCTCTCTCTCTCTCTTCGCTACCATAATTTTTGCATCATGTTTCCTATCATCGGCAAATTCCATTATACATTAATGCCTAAAGTCCAGTGGCGTAACTGTAGCTTCTATACAAAATTCAAATAGGACAAATTTACGGCGGGAAACATTTAAATTTAAGCTGCCAGAGGAGTTACATTACAAAATCAATGATTTTCGAGAGCGTATATCTCATTAACGGTTACAGATAGCAAAAAAACTATAGGAATAAAAAATGTAGAGAATATTCAGCTTTAATTTTGTATACGAATAAGTATATATTTTCTTTGGATCAACACCTATTGAGATATAGATGAAACACCAAAAAAAGAAACCTTTAACCCTACTTTCCTAGGCCCTTTTCCGCTTCCACCACAGTCAAGGGCTTTTGGTATGTGATACTACTAGATACCCCAAACAACGAACCATAGTTGGCCTTTCCGCCGCTTTTGGGCATTCGTTGACTAGACTAACAGTAGTTGAATATACCTAGAATTTCGGAAACTGCTAGTTAACTGTTGAGCGTTGTTACTTCCTTGCGTTACGACTAAGTATACGTCCTAGTAAAAAATAAATTCCATTTTTAAAAATAGCAAGTTATTGTAGATTATTACTACGAACATATTAACAAGAAAGAAAATGGGGGAGCATCATAAGTTAATAGCGGTACCTTTTATATAATAAACTTTCGCCGGGAATAATTTTCACGTTCAACCCAATTAAAATATGACGAAAACACGCAAAACATAATTTATTTCGGAACACCAACGCGTGTAAACATTACCATTAAATTGACACGTTATTGAATTACAGCTTAAATCAGATTAAACCATCCAACTAATCTTTATTGCAGTATTAAATTTGAGCGACAAAATTTACCATCTGCAATTATAACGCAATTTCCCAAGCTCAATATACCTACCTCCCCTCTTAATCAATCTTTTATTAGCGGTCGTATAATTTTCAGTTTCCAATCAAAATGAAATTCAATTAGATTCTAACTAAAAATAGAAACTCTATTACTAAATGAAATGTTACTATATTTTCTATTATTAGATGCAGTTTAACTAAAATAATACAAAGTACACCTTTAACGTTGTGTGACAGGAAAATGGCATTTGTACAAAATAATAAGTTATACTAAAATGTTGTCTGCACGCAACTACACCTTTGATTATATTTACTATATTGGATTAAATGTTTATTTTAAGAATAGATGAATACATTTCCTTTAATTTTATTAAACTACGGTTTTGGTTTAATTCGAACTTAGTATGTACTTACTTTGATTAACAAAGATATAATTGCACAGTTTCTTTGCTAATTAACTATAATTAGCTTAACATGCATTAATAAAATAATTGAACAAAACCCCGTTATTATTTTCCAAATTTGCGTTCTCTCTTGTGTCTAATAATTAATTTTCGTAAAGAAAGCGCAACTCCCCTCCCCAATGGTTTATTTTGTACCCCGAAACTTGCACATCGGTTGAAAAAATGGTTCTAATTCGATTTGCGATGTTTAACATCTTTTAAGAAATATTATGCAACACTACAATTTAGAATATAATGATCATCACCAAAATGCCAAAAAGTTGTTTTGATTGAGTATCAATTGATCGTAATTGTTATTATTATGTGTGTTGCTGATAATATTATGTGTGTTGCTCGTCGAGTGTAGACGCATTTGGTTAGTTCTCCAGCGTTTATTTATTTACTATAATAAAGCAATATGCCGTTCACTAGAGAACAAAAAAGTGAAATTTCTACTATTATCTCCGATACAATTACTGCACTGCTTGATAACGAAAAATTTATCGAGACTTTATCAAATAAAATCATGCAAGTTATTGAAATACAAGTATGTAAAATTACCGCGCCGTTGATTTCGGAAATCGAAGAAGTGAAAAAGAGCAATGTGACATTAACGCAGGAATTAGATAATCTACGACAATACACAAGACGCAATAGTTTGCGTATATTTGGCATTAAGGAAGATATTAACGAAGACGTGGAACGGAAAATTATCGAAACTTTTAATACATACTGCAACGTGAACATGAAGGCCGAATCTATTGATAGATGTCACAGAATTGGAAAACCCAGCGATAACATTAATAAACCAAGAGCTATTATCGTCAAGTTTACATCTTACCGATATAAAAATCTAATTTACAGAAGCAAAACTAAATTTAGGAATACCAAAATTGTAATTAAAGAAGACCTAACAAGAACACGGCTGGAACTATATAAAGAAGCATGCAGCAAATTTGGCTTTAAAAACGTATGGACCGTTGATGGAGTAATAAAAACGAAAATTAAGGGTAGAGCGGTGTCAATTAATAAAATGGACGATCTGGATGCTGAAGAACAACCAATGAATCATGCAAATTGATTTTGCCTATTTAAAAAGTCAAACAATTTGCCACTTGAGCACCTTTGTCTTTGTAATTTCTTATAAAATACTTATATTGCTACTTGTTATTTTTTGTTTGCTTATTATTTTTTGTTTTAGGACCTAAATGTCCAATCACATAAATCTATGCTACTTAAACGTGCGTTCGGTCTGTGCCTCATTGGACGAATTGAAGGAACTCATTGTAAATAATCATATCGACATTCTATGTATGGGAGAAACTTGGCTTGGGAATAAAATCAATAATCAATCGGTTGCAATCAATAATTACAACCTCATTCGTGAAGATAGAAATGGAAGGGGTGGTGGTGTTGGAATCTACATTCGAAATAACATATCATACAAAAAGCTGGAATACTCCTTAACAATTGAACAGTGTTGGATCGAAGTAATGGTGAATAATGATGTTCTCGCCATTGGGGTTGGCTACCGTGCGCCCAACGTCAATGGAAAAATATTTATCGATGAAATTGAGACAACTCTCTCATTAATAGTACCGAAGTTTAGCACTGTGATCTATGGAGGAGACTTCAATTTTAACCTTTTGGATACTACCGGTTTGCACACAGAATTACTGCTCGAGGTAAGCGATAGTTTCAATGCATCTCAACTTGTAAAAGAGCCGACTAGAATTTCACAATTCAATAGCAGCCTTCTGGATTGCGTTTTTACAACTAACCCTAATATAATTGCTAATGTTAAAGTTATTAATGCAGCAAATATCTCTGATCATCAATTGGTACAGATAGACTTAAAATTTAATAGAACGTCTCAAGAACAATTTTTTACTTTTAGATCATTCAAAAATATTGATCATCAGCAATTTACTACAGACTTAATCTCTATTAACTTAAATAGTCTATACCAGCTGCGTACTGTTGACGAAAAAGCTAACTTTTTATGTTTTAATATTGCTGAGTTAGTGAACAAACACGCTCCTCTTACGCGCAAGCGTTTTACCAGACCCCCTGCACCATGGATAACGCCGGTTGTACAAATTATGCAAAGGGAACGTGATAAATACTTTAATAAATTTAAAACTACCAAAAATCCTGCTTACTGGAATCTTTACAAAAATCTACGTAACCTGACAACCAGTTCCATTAGAAGAGAGAAGAAAGCATTTTTGGAATACAAAATTAGAAACTCCCCCTCAAGTGTGTGGAAACACTTCAAGAAGACAGAAATACTACCATCAAAAAACAGAAACATTCCTGATCATTTAAAAAATCCTACTGCAATCAACAAGTACTTTATTCAAAGTCGTAATCCAAATATTACCCCTTCTGACAATATGGTGGACTTTTACGATAACTTAGCAAAATTAAATTGTACTTTCGAGTTTACTCTTGTTTCTAATGATACAATTCTAAGGACGCTCTTGTCAATAAAATCAAACGCAGAGGGATTTGATGGAGTTAATTTAAGTGCTCTGAAAATGTGCTCTCCTTACATCATACCATTAGTTACAAACATTATAAACTCTTGCTTTCTTGAAGGCACTTTTCCAAGTCTCTGGAAGCATGCCTTAGTCATACCAATTCCAAAAACAAGCCAGCCTTTGGACCATAGTTCGTTAAGACCTATAAGCATTCTACCAACAATGTCGAAAATAATAGAAAAAGTTATGGATGAGCAAATTAGAGAATATCTTACAACGAATAACATTTTACCATGTACTCAGTCAGGTTTTCGAAAAAGATTTAGCTGCGAAACCGCTTTAAGTTGCATAATCGACGATATCCTTGAAGCATCTGACAGGCAGCAATTAACGCTTGTTGGCTTGTTGGACTTTTCGAAGGCGTTTGACACGCTGAATCACGGCATACTCCTAGCGATATTGAAACATATCGGGATAAAAGAAAATGCTTTACGAGTACTTGAATCATATCTTACTGGCCGATCACAAGCAGTGAAAGTCGATGACTTGATATCAGAACGGCATGATTTGCCATCTGGAGTTCCACAGGGCTCCTGCATCTCTCCTTTGCTTTTTTGTATTTACACCCATAGATTACAACGGATTATAAAATACTGCAATAGCCATTTTTATGCGGATGATACCCAAATCTATAAATCATTTAATCTAAACGAAGCCGATGAAGCCATTAATAAATTTCGAGAGGATCTAAACGCACTGAAGCTATTTGCTGAAAATCATTTCCTACAACTAAATCCATCAAAAACTGAACTGCTGATCTTTGGACCACGAAAACTTAGGGAACAATTTCTTGATATCTATCCAAGTATAGCACTCGAAAACGAAAATATTCAGATCAAAAAAGAGGCAAGGAACCTAGGTTTGATTCTGGATGCGGACTTGAAATTTCAATCCCATATAAACAAATGTACACGAAAAGCCTACCACTTTTTGCGATATATATTCCACCAACGCCACTTCCTATCCATAAAGTCCAAAACAGTCCTTTGCGAATCCCTAGTGCTTTCCCAGTTTAATTTTTGTGACTCAATTTACGCTCCCTTTATCAATGTTGAGACTAAACGCAGGATACAAAAAATACAAAATAGTTGTATAAGGCTGATCTTTGGAATTAAAAAATATGAGAGGGTCTCTCATAAACTTCAAGAATTAAACTGGTTAAATATGTTTAGTCGTCGTCATTATCATGCCGTCTGCTTTTACCACTCCATTGTATCTACCAAAACCCCCCCTTACCTATATAACAAAATTACATTTCGATCCGACGTCCATTCGCTGAACATCAGATTTAAGGGTACCCTAACACCGCCATATCATAAAACGAAACGCTATGAATGTGGATTCTCTTATCAGATTGCTCTAAACTATAATAAATTACCTGAAACATTCAAAACATTACCCTTAAATAAGTTCAAGCCAAAATACCGACGCTATTTACTGTTAAAGGAGACGACAGATTGAACGCATTGTTTGTTAGTTGGTGTCAAGAATTTAAATGTTCAAATCTTGCTCACTTTGTTCTCCTCGTTAAGCAATTCATTCATTTAATTTAATTTAATCTAATTTAATTTGATTTAACTTAGTTTAATTTAATTTAATTTAATTTAATTTAATTTAATTTAATCTAGATTGGAAGCAACATTATTACATATTAAATCTGTAATCAAGGTATAAGTGGAAGAGCAGCGCACCCTCTGGGGTACCCGCTGAACTTCGCCTTGAGAATTCCTAAAAAATACTATATTTAAGTTTGGTTTTGTAAAGTATTCTTTTCTTCTTTTCTCTTTTTTTTTTTTCTTTTTTTTTTTGGGAATTAAAGACATTATTATTATTATTATTATTATAAAATAAATAATGTTTATATAACTATGTATTTAGTTTCCAATGTTTAACATTTTGTAAGAAATATCTGTATCGTAATAATTTGGAATTCTTTGTATGGCGATTATTGTGAAGATTGTATCGCAATTGTTACGAAGTTTAATGTAACTTCATAGACATTTTACTAGTTTTAAAGATAAAAATAATTCATTTAATTTTGCCGAAAATTTCTTGTTGTTTTTAAATTCTATACGGGCTTAAGGTATCTGAATGATCTGCGAAGAGTCATCTGTTTTCATCAAGTCTCAACTCTCAATAAGCTGCTCATAAAAAATTTATAAAAGTTACTAAACCGATATTATGTAACTTATTCAATAGTAATGTTTGTTACTTTACTTGGGTTAATAATAAATATTATTATTATTACTCCAAAAATTTCTTTAATTGCACAACATGGATTAAATGGAATTTTATCAATATTTTATTTTATCGGTTTCTCGATATGCTTCAAAATAAGGAAACCTTATGACAAAATACTCGGAGCCATTTTTGTAATATTATGTACCTAATAACATTTTTGTATTGAGGCCATTTGTCGAAGAAAATGTTACAACAGGTGTAGATAATTAAAAACTAGTCTTTAAGACATATTTTGTTTTTGTAACACTCATATAAATAATGGAAATATGATATTTTCTTGGAAAACGAAAGAAAGTCAATAATAATAATAATCAATTCACAAAAACTCAAACTGGCGTAACCTTCTAATCTGTAAGGTGGTGCATTGCCTATTTGTTTTGTCCTTAATCTATACATCTTATCCGACTTAGGTACACTAAAATGTTAGCCTTTATCTATGCGGTAATGCTCTGAATGTGTGATTTCATCAATATCTGAATGCTTTCAACAGATTTCACTGAGGCTTGTATTCAATGGAATTAATTATAAATGAGACGCGATTACAATCAATATCTATCGTTAATATGCTTTTACAAAAACCGTATAAACTCACACTGAACATTACTTGTCTTTCCTGTACGAAATAACACATTTTCAACCATTTTTTATAGTGTTGCACGACAGCCATCAACAATTGATATGTTTGTCACAAATGTACACTTCATCTTGCTATCTTCTATACATTTCGTATTTAAAACGTGTTCTCTCACTTTTTACGTATCGAGAATAAGTTTAGTTTTTTAAGATAGCTAGAGAGTAATTCACCCCTCCATATTCCCTAGAGAATTAAATTATGCATCGATTTTATCCATGCCTTATTCGCATCCTACAGTTAAAGTCTTTTGGGATGAGTAAATGCCACGCGTATTTTTAAACACCAAATTTACAAATATAAAATGATTTGAAAAGAATGAATCCTTTAGGAATATTAAGGATATTTGAATTTTAAGGTTTCGGTGCGTTGGATTTTTAGTTAAAAGGAAATTTTTGCTACTTCTAGAATTATTATTTTACTTACAGACGCAAGGTTTCATAGTACGGTTAGTGCTTTTTTGGATTATTTCGCAAATACTCTTGTGTTTATGTTAACGAAATTCGAGCCTAAAAGGCACTTGCTGCCATACTCATTTTTACCACAGAAGACGAGCCAGAACTAATAAAATGAACAACAATCCCGCAACTCGTAGATTTCCAAGTAAGGACGAATATACAATGTGTTCATTTGAAAAGGGCCCCTTCTGTTATTCGTAAAACAGGCGCTGTTACACTTCCTCAAATCTTCGACCACTCGCTTGTTTCTGTATGCTTAGATTATGCGTGTAAAAAGAAGTCGTATAGGGATTTCAATAACATTAATCACTATAAATTTCAACGTGCTGCGGAGTGTAGTAACTGGTCATCTATAGAATCCTTAAACAATATTGATTCGATGATACGTAAATAGTTTATTCGATAGATTTGCACCACTACGAACAGCAGTAATTTCTAAGAAATGGATCACCGATATTCGCTAAATGATTTATTTGGGAGATAAAGCACTTCCAGACTATAAACGAAGCCTTAAGGAACATAACATGTAATTTTTAGAATTCTAAACAGAATTGGGAGGTGTACAAATCTTTTGTTACGGCCTCAATAAGAAGTTCGAGCACATCTTAAAAACTAATGTAAATAATTCTAAACAATTTTGGTCCATTCTCAGAAAATTGGATATCCATAATAAAACTAAAACTCAAACAATATCGACCGACCTTTGTAATCTTATACACTATCTCTCGAGTACATTAAAGGTTTTCGCGGACAAGATATACACAATTTTTTGGGCAACCAAATATGATTTCGCCGGGAAACCTGTTTTATTAGATTAAGACAAAATTTAAAATTTATATCAAAGTGGCTTTTACTTTAACGGCCGCTGCTATAGTAACGGCCGCTAAATTATATTTGGTTGCCCAAAATAGTAATTAAGGTGTCTTCATAACTTTATGTCATACTTGCAAGAAGTTGATTAAGATGATTAAATCAGATGATAACAATAAATCAGTATAGACTCACATTTAACATTTTTTAACATAATTTTACATCTGCGAGCGTTATAAGTAGGCGTTATAAAAAATAACGCCCGTTGCTATCGAAAATCCGGTTGTCATGTAAAGAGGCGTTATTTAGTCATTAATGTTTCTTGTTTCAGCAGTTGTTATGGTGAAATAATAAGGTAGTATGACATAAAGGAAATTATTGTATCACTTTTGATTTTATTATTTTGATTGTTATTCGGATTATTTCATTTATTGTCACTATAGAAACAACGTTTCTGTCTTTCTTTCCGGTTCTGCTGTTTCTGATTTTATCTACTCCTCTTGCACCTCACCCAGTTCTAATTGACGATTTTTTTTCTTTACTTAGGTAATTTAATTCATTAATTATTTAATATAAATTGTAAATTTTATTGTATTTCTCCGATGGTTGAGAAAAACAGCTTACAGCTAATCTCTGCTGGATAAAATAATGTTATTGCTGTTATTATTATTAAATTACCACACACTTCGATTCTGGAATATATTCTCGAGTTTTGTATTGTATTGTAAAGCAAACACGAATTTGATAGTATTTTTCATTTCAGGTAGAAAGTGCAAAGTAGGTAAACAATCTCGCACAACTGCTGTTTTAGTACATTTAACTCTCATCTCCACGAAAACAAGCTAATATGGGGTATATTTAGCAACGAATATACCTACAACAATACTCTGTTTAAGAAATTAGCTAAAGATTTTGAAGTTAAATTAAGTAATTTGGTAACCCTTTGTTTCTCTGCGTAATTAGAAATGCGTAGCTCAAACTGAATCTGTACTGTATTTTGTTACCGTTCGTAATGTTTAAATACCTAATTCGACAGACGTAGATTACAAATGAACCACTTAACTTTCACAAGCTTTCATTCCTAAAAAAAGGATTTCCTAAAGAAATTTGTTAGATTTTGTCGTTTAAACGCGGTTTTATATTACGAAATGAAAAAAACTACAAACGAAATTAGAAGAAACAAAGTTTTATGAGTTACTTCAGAGTTCGTATGGAACTTTAATAAATTTACTTAAAGTATTAAAACTTTTATGCATTAAAAAGGTCTAACTATTTGCATGTTTATTTAAACATGAAATTTAGTGCTCAAGTTAGAACCGACATCAAAGTGTTCTTTCGCATTTATATAGAGGAAATTTAATTTAATTTGTGGTATCAATTAAGGGCAACATCATAGACGTACTCGTATATTATATTATTATTTAAGCTTCCACGAATCTCTTTATTATCGTTTGAACACATTTTCTGGATACGATTCGTGTATTGACGTTTTTAGTAAACTATCTACTCGTATATTATTAGATATAACGTGTAATAGTGATCAATTTTAAGATATGAAAGTATTGTTTTCAGCAATTTGCCGATTTAAATGCGAATATAGATTGTAATTAGTGAATGTAGCGGGTTTTGTTTTCACAATACCTTTATAGGTGAGTTTCTATTTGGAATTTCGTATAAATTATTGTATTAGAGAAAGAAAATTACGCATTCAATATTTAAAAAGCATCTTTATTCAAGTACTTTTATTTTCGGTTATACTAAATGGATTAAATCCGTTTCTGTTTTAATGCATTGCAATGGTCTTGTCTTTGGCAATTACGTACCTAGTAGAAAAATCGCCTTTCATCTTTAATAAAACCTCCCTTGCCGATTTTGGAATATTATAGGTTAATTTCTTTCAGGTGTCCTAACCGGGGTTACGGCGACTCCTCTAAACATTTTGATGTCTTTACGAACACAATGACGTCATAAAGTCTTCTTTTACCTTCCTCTCTGCCCCGCATATGGTGTCAAGTGGTTTAAGCCCCTTAGTGATCTCTCAATCTTAAATATTACATCAATGATTCATTTCATAATTTTGCATGGCATTTATCACTTTGCCCATAGGCCTCGTCGTTTTTGAGGACGATACAGCCAAACTAAATCCCTGTTGGTCAGTTGCATTTTACTCCGAACTTTATCATGAATGGTATTTAGTGGAGGAAACGTTTAACATATTCGACGGTTGCTGCTTCCATCTGCCCAGGTCTCGTACCAAACATGTAATTAAAATATCAATCAATCAATCGTTAATCCTTAGCTGGATCTGTATCTACTAAGTTCAATAAATTTCGTATATGGGGAAGGTTTGGTGACATCCATTTATTTTAATTAATCAATTATCCCCATTTTGTGACACTTTTTCATGCAAAGTATGGATTTCAATTTATAAAACTATTATGATCTGAAAATTGTTTTTCCCTAAGTTACATAAAAGTTTATATTTAATTTGAATTACTGGTTGTAAACTGAAGCTCTAACTACAGTCGTTTATGTAGTATATAAAATTACAGGTGAATGATAATTTGATAATAAAAAAAATTTGCCCCACAAACAATTTAATATTCTCAAGATACCGTTTGCACAACACTTTGTAACAGATAGGGTAAAATATCCAATTAATTATGGACAGACTACGGGTGACTCAGATAAAATATTTAAAAGGGCAGAAGATGAAGTAATAAATGGTAACGGGTACAGGTGATTTACTAGGAAACTCAAAATATTCTAAAGGTACAAGAGTGCGAATATGCAAAAAGTGCCAATCTTATGCAAAAGATCCATTCTCCAATTCATCCTTTCAACCATGCCATCCGATTGGAGGTAATAGTTCTAGTTTTAATAATTGGCATACACCTTGAGACATCACTGACTCGAAGTTTCCTCCCCAATCAGGGTGTAGTTCTAATAGAACTCCATACCTACTAAAAAATTTTATGAGAAGTACATCGTCCACCATGGCCGCTTCTTTATTCAACTCATTTGCTAAAATTGGTTATGTTTGTAGGCTATGATGAAATGTATTCCACAATCTTCTTGTATCTGCATGTCCATTTCTTCAGCCAATCTCTAATATTTAAACTTTAAAGGCTTTGATTTTAGATACTACGAGAGGGACATCTAAAAGTCTATGAAACAGTGATGTCCAAAATCTTTATTTATACCCCAATTCCAAAAATAACCAATGCGTTCTGGCGATAAGAAATAAGTGAATTTGATCGTTTTGCATCATTTTTTATAACCCGCTTCACTCCATTGTCTCCTATGGTTAACCCTGCATTAGTGCGGCGGAGTGTACCAAACCCCAGCGCTCTAAATTTGGCTGTATCTTTTTAGTTTTTTAAAATTTAATCGTAAGCATCTGTGTACCTGTCAGTAACAGTTCATACTTGCATAAAGTGCTACGAAATTAGTCCTGATTGGTAAATTGATGTTCTACGTGTCCCAGAGGAAAAGATCGCAAAACGAAATACTGTTGTCAAACGTGTTATAAATATTTATGTTTGGAACATATTCATGCGAGGTGTAGTGATGGTGCGAATCCAAGACCAATAGAAAATGACAGTGAATAAATATCTTGTTCTTAATAGTTATTTGTAAGTTGTGAATTTATTTCTTTTACAAGATTGACGATTTCCTTTAAATGCGTTTTGTTCCATAATTATTTTATTTTTCACATCATATTGTGTTAATATTAAAAATATACATATAATAGAAGAAGCATAATATTGTGGTTATCATTCTTACATATGCTACCCAGAGGTAAATAAAATTGCGCCAAATTATGAGAAAAATAGTAATAATAGTACTGAGGTACCACACCCCACCGCGCTAACGGCGTTTGAACTAGGCTATTGTAGGGTTAACGGAATTACAATATTTACTATCGGAGTAAAAATGCAAGGCCTCTGACTTTAAGTGTTCATAACAAAAAAACTGAGGGGTGAAATTTCTTCATTTTTGGGCAGTACATTAGTCATTTATATATGTTTAACATGTGTAAAAACCAAAATGGTAGAATCAGTTGTTTAACTTTTATTTTAATTAACAGCAATAAAAACTCTGTATTTAGTATTTTCCTGGCTGACGGTAAGTTTTAACTTATCATAAAATTGTTATTGTTTCATAAATTGTTACCAAATTTACAAATGTTGTAGCACACATACTTCTGAAAAGTCGACAGCCAATAAATATTGATTATTCATATGATTAACTGGTTTTATAAGCCCTAACCGAAAATGTGCTATTTCGCAATTTACGGAAGTTAAAGAAAAAATTCTTGTTTTAAATGCTAAATTTGATATTACTTAAATCTAACTGCATTATTCTCTTATTGAAAATAAAATTTGTTTTCTTGTAATTCTAAATAAATGTTATGTTTATCGCGAAAGAAAGAGGCACATATTCCCGCGAGAGGTAATCTACCACATCGTAAGCAGCGAGCGGCAACCCACAACAATGTGATTATTCTTTTGCATTGTACAAAACCATGCGCTTTATAGCAATAGTGTACGACAACAGCTACCCCGCGCGCCGCGCTTCCCCCCTCCAACTGGTGCATGCATCCTTTTCTCAAAATTTCTTTTAAAAAAAACGATGTATAATGACATTATATCGTGTTAAACCACAATATAATTGCTTTAACCTTGTTATGTTACTGTCAAATTGTTAATATCGAACGTTCAGGTACTGAGTTACACAAGATGCCGTTTTTTCATTATAGCTTTAAGACTAATAAACCAATTGGCCTCAAAAGCATCTCACATTGACAAAAAAATATACATTTTTCAAATATGTAAGTATCTACCACTCAGTTTCAATAATATAGCCGTAATTAATTTTTAAAGTGGAGCGCTTGTGCGATTTGAGTCATAATTAGCGCTTTTTCTCACATACATTGATACAGAAAATTAACGATGTATTGTAAAAATCTAAAACTCTACAAGTCTACACCTTTTTGTAGGAATAAATGGTCTTTTAAGTGCACTTTATTTCATTAAATTATGATTGCTAATTACTGAGATACAAGCTTCTAAAGTCAGAGGCCTTGCATTTTTACTCCGATAGTAGTTCGCAAGTCTCTCTGCTGCGAAATTTTGTAGAAGTAAAAGAGAATTTACTATTGCATGAAAGTCCATATGTCTCCGTTACTTCAAGTCCATATTAAGTATGTGTAAAAAAATGCGGTGAGTCCGCATATGGCACGTGTACAATTTGTACTTGGTACTTTTAATTAAGATTATTAAGTAGAAATATCTGGTTAAAACTCGAAATGTCTCAAATATTTTTGCCAAAATTTTGTTTTTACTCCTGTAACAGCTGCGCACGAAAATCTAATGAAAACTTTTGAAATCAGTTCTGTTCTCCGAATACTAAATCAAGTAGACCAATTTTGAGTTATGTTATGCAGCTTGAATATTAATTCAAGCATTACCAATTTACACGAACTTTCACATAATTGTTTCCATCAATGGATCACATATACATAATAAACTTTTAAAACAGAATTGAGGTTAATTGAACTATCGCTTGTATTATCGATATTAGTTCTTCTCCATTCTGATATAACATACCTACAGCTCGTTTTGTAATGCAGGCTTTGTAAACACCAAATAAATACACCGTTGCATAAAAGTAATGAAAAGATGAATAACTTTATCGATTGAGTGCAATAGTATAGTGTAGCTCTTGTTGTTTCGCCTTCTTGCTTTACGCATTCAAATTTAAAAATATATGATAAAATTGCGTTACTCTACTTCAAAATACTATAAGTAAACACGTGCTAATCGTAAGCACCCAATTATTTATTTTGAAGGTTTGCCAAGTTTCCGCGTATGTAGTTTAAGTAGAAATTTATATGCATTTTCTCTTTCTTCGATATTATTGAGAGCAGCTATAAAACTTTAATACCTAGGCGAATAATTTCGAACAGATTTAAAAATACGTAAAGAAGTGTTAATACGTGTCCCAATAACAGTCGCATACCTACTTCATGTTTACATATTTTTATGATATATGATGGCGAATAAAGAAAAAAATAAGCACCTGTCGATGTTATTTTGATACAATTCGTTGCAAAATTCTTACGTTTTAAATAAAAATTCCACAAATGTTTACCTTCATAAAACGTTGCGTCGGAATTCATGAATTTGGAAACGCTGGTCGTTTCGCGTTATAATCATTTTATTATCGTCACTAAATTTCAGTATTTTCACAATTACACGTGCAGTTAAATGTCTTTTCATTCCCAATCAAGAAATTATTTAATGGGATTTAATGCTGAAAAATGACTGTAACTATACCATACCTAGATTTGGACGAACTGGGGCGCAATCCCCCTACATCCCTTCATCCGTTTTATCATTAGTTAGATGCTTACATTCGACTCAGTTCACTACTTAAAATAATACCTAATATCGAAAATATTTAAATTATGCACCAGGGTTCGCACTGGGGCTCGTAGGCTTGGGAGCTTTGGGACACTGTCTGGTTTTCGCCGGAAATAGGTCCTGCTTCCTATTCCTTTAAATTAAATCAAGAGCAATGGTTTCTAAATAATAATAATAATAATAATAATAGTTTATTGACCAACAGAAAGCTATTCCATTTAAAGGTCAACATACATAAAGAATACAATTTAAAATCGTGTGCCGTATAGCAAAATAACGAAAATAAAGTAATAAGTAACCATAAGAAAATAACATGAAATAACTGAACTATGATACAAAACTAACAGTAGGTAAGTTTAACGTACAAATTATACTAACTTCAATAATTCACTTAGACTAGACTCATGAACGTCACATAAACCACATATTTTATTGAAGTTCAAACACATGGTGTGTATGGGCGAGTTATGTAAAACGTTTGTCTACTTAAGGAAAAATAAATGCAGCAATTGAGGTACTATGTTATCTACGCAGTGTATTCCTATTGAGTTTTACCAAAGAGTATATAAATACTCTTTGGTTTTACTATACTCCTAAAGAGTAACTTTTTTAATGGAAATGATTGAAAGATTCTAAATTTAAGATGCAACGTTGATTTTGTTCATTGATGTAAAAAGTCTGGGATAAGAATAGTATCCGAATCTACGACATTGCCTTACTAAAATGTGCCGATTTATAATAATAAGTTCATGCTAATTAGTGTACTGATTTTGATCAGATGTTGTATTTTTTAAAGATAAAATAAACTTTTAATTTTTAAAAACCAGATTGAGTTTTGGTCATATTTTTATGTATAGGGAAAGCCAAACAAACTTGCGTGCACGTCATCAATGACGTATTTCCATGTCTTTTGTGGCTAAGTTTCCATCGCTAACTGTATCATAAAATTTGTAAAAAAAACAACTCTAAAGGCAATGCAATTAATATAAGACTTTTGAGATAAAGCACAAGCTTGTTTTTGTTGGGTTTAGACGCCTCTCAATGTAAAATTTTGTGATAAAATTTTAATCAACAGGCCAGTAAGTAATGACGTAAACCTAGCCACTGTCAGGGAATGGTGCTGTGTTGCCATCTTTTATTAATCGATTCATCGATATTACGGATGTCAGTAGGATTCTGACAGGCATATTTAATTGATTTTTGTCGTCAATATTTGTAATAGGTGACAAGTCATGTATTACCTATAAGGTACAGTGTAACAATTGCCCGAAAGTATACATAGGGCAAACGAAGCAAAAACTGGTCAGTAGAATTAACAACCATAAATATGATTGTAAACCGCTTAGCGAAAAAACGGGCCTGTCAATGCATCATGTCAAGGAAGGACATGTATTTCAATTTAATTCTCCCATTATCTTGGATAATAATAATAATAATAATAATAATATATTTTTTATTGTAAATTTATAAATTTTACATCGAAAAGAAATAGACGCTTAAACTGAAAGTTTGTCTGCGTCAGAAAGTACATTTATAGTAAATTTACTATTGGTGTCTTATTTAGAGAAATCAAAAATTCTTCTAAGTCTCGTAAAGTAATACAAAATAATAATTATAGTAATGGCAAAGTGCAGTAATTTTACGTAGGTATCCAACAAAATATAACTTGTTGTAGGGGAAAGAATATCTAAATCCCAAGGAGAAAGAAAGATTTTTGCGTAGTTTTTTACTAAAATAGTTTGTGGATATCTGATCTGGGGCAGCTTATTAACCACCTTGATACACTTTTTTTATATAAATTATATGACGAAATGGTCTTGATGTCGGCAGGCAAGATATTATAAATTCGTACCGTTAGGTACTCAAAATTTCTTTGACCCGCGCATTTCCTTACTTTGGGGAAGTTTATGATATCTCGTTCTTTGTTACGTGTACTGTACGCGTGCTTGGGATTGTTATGGTCAATTGAGTTTTTGTCTTTATAGACTTTTATAAGTACTATTTTAGAGAAAATTTGTCTAATATCTAACACACTGACCTCGTTATATAAGTCGTCGGAGTTGTATCTTAAAGGTTTACTGAATATAATTTTTAGAATTTTTTTTTGCACTATCTCTAATGGTTTGAGTACCGTCTTTAAGGCGCCTCCCCATGCAATTATTCCATACGCTATATGCGACTCAACTAATCCGTAGTAAATTTGTTTCAAATTATTAATTGGTAAAATATCTCTCAGTTGTTTAAAAATGTAATAAAAACCTCTTAACTTTTTAAGTAGCACCTGAATATGTTTATCCCATTTTAAAGCAGCGTCGATTGTAACTCCCAAGTATTTAATTGCTTCGGTTTGCTCAATAAAAATGTTACAGGTGCAATTCTTCGTATTGCAGTTATGTTCATGGCATGTTAATCGCTTGAAATTTGATAAGTTGTTTGAATACGATGAAAATGTTATGAACTTTGTTTTTTTTACGTTTAGCGTCAGCAGATTTTGATCAAACCATTTTTTTATTAATTGCAGGTTTTGGGTTGCCAAGGTCTTCAATTCTGACCAATTATTAGCATCATAAATTGCAACTGTATCATCCGCATATGCATATAGAGAACCCCCGAAATTGTTTAATAAAAAATCGTTAATATACAAATTAAAGAGGAGTGGCCCCAAGACTGTGCCTTGTGGTACACCAACGCTTACGAATTGTGGGTCACTGTGAACATCCCCAATTTTTACATATTGTTTCCTTTTGTAAAGGTATGATTGAACTAATCGATTTGCTACACCCCGAATGCCAACTTTATTTAACTTTTCTAAAAGCCTTGAATGACTGATAGTATCGAAGGCCTTGGCCAGATCGAGAAAAACAGCTAGGGTAGGTCTACTAATATCCATATTTTTATAAATCTTACTAGTCACTTGCGCGATTGCATCTTCTGTCCCAAAGTTTTTCCTAAACCCAAACTGGTTACCAGATAATAATTTATTAGCGTAATAGGATTATGAACATAATTTAAATAAACGCGCTTGATTGCTGAGATGATTTACATCAAGGTACATGACGACAAAAATGTGAATTTTAGGACCGATACTAACGGCCTTAGCAGTATGTATAATCATTTAATATCGACGATCAAAATCTAACACCAATTTCCCCAGTAGTCATGTCCATCGGCACTAGCTCGTGCCCTACAGGGAGGTCCATCGTTCATCCCCTAGTCCCAGCCCCTGTAATCCAATTTTATAGTTGTGACGTTAGTAATTACTATTCACATACCGGTTGATAATAAGTCCCTCACCTTTTGAACTCCCAGATTGTATAGCTTGTTTATACGTTGGGTTATCACTCAACTCTCAAGGACTTTCGTCCTGATTACCTGTCATTCCCTGTTTGTTCGTGCCACCAATCAGTCTGTCTTTTATCACTTTATATTTTAATTTGTTTTTTAATTGTCTGCTACCTAATTACTTGCTATGTGCCTACTTTATGGGGCTATATTTAATAATTACTTGCTATACTGGATCGAAATGATTGATATCTGTCTGTTGCTGAACTTTCTAATTCTTTAGGTAAGTTTGCTACAAAAGAATTGTCTATATGTCTAAATATCTGAGTAAGTTTACATGTACTAATTACATATTTAATAAAAAGAGCCTTGAGAAAGACTGGACTCTCCAGTCGAAAAGTCGGCAAGTTAGTGCGAGAAAGTTCTTTAACTACCTCCTGACAACTCCTCTAGAAGGTCCCCATCGTGGGAATAAATACGAAATCGATTCCGAGGAGCTTCACCTACTTAATTTGTAATAGTAATTAATATTTATTTGTGGTTGAATAAGAAATATTTGCTGGGAAATTAAATATTTCCTGATCAATGTGACAATACTGTAAATGTAAACGTCATCAAACGCCGATGACGTGCACGCAACTTTGTTTGGCTTTCCCTATATCTAAGCTTTATGCTCTGTTGATGAGCGGAATTTTCTGTACAGTTTAAAGTTAAAAATGTTACCAGTAAATAAAAAAATTAGAGATTAAACATTTATCAAAGGTTCTAGAACAAAATAACTCTTAACATTTGTAAATGACGAGATTAATAATGTTAGTCGGCTAACGAAGGATAAGTAAAATTTAATAAAATGCTTGTATTTTAGGAAAATATTTAAAGATTATTCGATTTTTGTCGAAATAATAGCTTCACCTCTTTCCAAATTTTCACGTTGATTGAAAAATATCCTAGTTCATTGTACAGGGTTCCCCATAACTAAATAAGTTTTTTAACATTTGAATAAAAATTTTTTGAAAATTTTCAAAGCCAACCACGTTTGGTAAAGTATGTAATTATAAATTTAATTAGAAAAATATAAATAACTCTGTAATCATTGATTTTAGGTATAGGAATATGGTATATCAATTTAAAGGAAATTTATTTCTGCATCGAATGGGCCGATAATTAAATAGGCATTCCATTTAAAAAAAGAGACTTTTTAAAGTTTTTCTTAAGTCTGGAAATAACGTCAAATAGATACGTAACCGCGGGCATTTTTTTATTATCCATTACAGATAATTGTGTCTCAATCTTTTGACATTGAGAACCTAAAATCCTATTTCCCTAACTTTTACCACTTTCGACTTTCAATTTTATTTCCTAAACAAGATTTTGACATTTTTCAGTGAAAAAAATTTTTTTTCTCAACAATAAAAATTGATACGCCGATTATTTTAAGCATACTTACTAAACATTTTATGACACATCAGAATGTGAAAAAAAATTGCCTGGTTTGTATTTAAAATAAAGAAGTTGATGCTCACTTCCGGTATTTCCGGAAGTGCTGCCATTTGGAAAATATTTTTATTTAATAGATTAAATACTCCATGTCGCATGTGGAAAATTTCAAATTTCTAGCTTTCACAGTTCTTGATATACTTCTAACCGACGGTCACCGTGATACACCCTGTATATGTAGGGTAGTTCGCCAGTAACGCCGTAGCCGCCTAAATACAAATAATCCTGCCGGAATAGTTATTCCCATGTCATATCAGTGACCAATAGAGCTACTATTTTAAATTATTCTTTACCATACAGTGTGTACCTACCAAAAAAGAGACAATCGCAGTAGTGTATATGAGCCACACAGTGTCAAGTTTATATTTACCATGTAGTTGATTATTTAGGTATACAATGTGTGAATAATGCTTATGATATTTACATTTAATGTATGTTTTTTTTTTATTTATAGTAATTGTGTCCTATGCTGAAAATTAGTTATATAGCAGTTGTTTAAAGTTTGGATAGCTAAATTACAAGATTCTTTATTACCCTTCATTACTAAGTACTTGTACTCCTGCAATGAGAGATAATTCTGACTTTCGTACTTTAGTTTGTCCAATATTACTGCTTAATGCTGCACACATATATAAACGACACCAGATAGAACAATTGATGGCCTGTTTCAAATCCAAATTTAAAATATGGACAATTAGTGCCAAACTTTAATTTGAGATTAAATATTAATATACTAAATTAGGAATTAAAATTACCATTAGTTACATTAATAAGTTAGAAAATGATATAAACCAATTATAACTTTCGCAAAGCTTTTGTTAGATTAAATTGAACGTCTCAAATTAATTTTTAATTCAAATATCCAAATAAATGATAATTCATTCAAGAAGTTAACTAATACCAACTTTTCAAAAGATGTAATTGATTTACTTCCTTTTGGACCTAAATTAAATTTACCTTCTACTAGATACGTTTAATTTATCTTTAAATAAACTACTTACTTCGCATTTCACACAGTAATGGGCTACATTGATAAATAACAAATCGATTAGTAATGAACCAACGATTTTGTAAAACCTTTCATTTGATTTTACGGGAGCAAGCAGCGCTCAAAATATTCTCAGAGCTGCTTTCTAATTGTTTTTCTTCTTCCAAATTGAGATTCATGTTTCCGAATACGATTTAGAAAGTATTGCGAAACTGAAATAGTACCTATATTAAAGTATAAGTGGATAAACGTCTTTAAAACACGCGTGAGTTTTCAAGCACGACGGCGCAGTGCTTGAAATAGAGCAATAGACCAATACTTTACGCTATTTTTTTATTGGTTCACTTTGAAATCTGGTATTAATATGGAAACAAGAAGTAATAATGTGAAATGGTTGAATTCCTAATGTGAAATCAGTATACCTTTCGTTGTCATAGAAATGAGAAAAGCGGAAATTAATTTGCAATCTGTCATTTTATTTGACCTAACAAAGTACTCCTTTCTGATCAATAATCAATAAGAATTCATGTTTTTCAAATTGATGATGATGCCATGGCAACTTTAAAACACGCACGTTTTTGAAAGCGCGATTTAAACACGCTGGGGTGTGGTTTAAAAGTCTAAAATAGGACACCAATAAAAAAAATAGTATACGCACTGCGTTAGAAAAGTGGTATTACTAGACTCTTGTGGCTTTTGAGTACTCGCTTCTCTCGTACACATAACGAGCCGCACTCGTCTTAGTAACAAGTAGAACAAGGAGCGCAGTAACATAATTAATTACACGTATACCTAATTATTGTGTTGTATTTTTACAACGGTGCGTATACGCAATGGACATTTTGCTTAGTTACTATTGTTATCATATCATATTGTTGACTATTACACAATGCAAATGCACGAATAATAAATATACATCCAACAAATTAATCATATCACAATGGTCATTGCATTGTTAATGAATTGGAACCGAGACCATGTTTGATTGGTTGCAATTATGGCGAGAATATATAAACATTGTAAAGAGATCCATCAGAAGATGGTTTTTGATATCACACCTGATCGCACTACTATGGATACTTCAGACACAAATTTGACGAATTGTAATCAAAGTCTGAATAGGAAAAGTTCCAAAAAGCGACAAATTTTTAGACAAAATGTCAAAGAAACATTCAATGCCTTTGCAAGATGACAAAGTCAAAAACGAAAACATTTCCAAAAAGAATTAAAAGTTTGAAACACCTCTAGTATTAAGCGTTTCCCTAATTTCCGTCAAGATAAATTGGAAATAAGTACATATTGTTATACTGGACGGGGGTTGTTCTTATGTAACCAAAATTGTGAACACAATAAAATTTTTAAAAAACAGGATAGTATGTTCCTAACAGCACATTTGTATAAAGCTTCCGGTAACATATTCAGTTTTCCATTTTTGTATTGCCATTGCACATGTTGTAAAACTTAATTTACTAATTTTCTCAAATTGTCTTAAAAGGCATTATTTCAATTATTACGTTCTAGTTTTGTACCATCCTGAATTTTCTAAAAAGCCAGATTTATTACATTCCACGAATGGTTCTAACCACCCTGGTGGCATAATTCTGTGTATTTCATTTGAATGGACAGTTATGTAAAAATACAACTTAAGATAACTTACCAGTCTTCTTAGGGCTATTTCTGTTTTTGTATTTCTTGGGATATATATTAATTTTGCTGTGTCCACAGCCCATCTCTAAGCACTGCACTTAAGTAAAGTAAATCACATCGTAGATGCGTCACAATGATTATAGCACATGCGATCACATTTTCTAGAAACATATTGCCACATCATCACCGTCGTGATGGTAACTTAAAATGCCCTCTGTTTATATTCCACCATCCATACATTTTTAACGGAGCAGCCATCTGTAACAAAAATCAGTTATTAATTATTGCAATAATAAATTACTCCACTAAAGTTAACATTTTTCTTTGAATAATCTTGTAATTAAAAGAAGCATAATATGTAGTAATTAGTTAATTGTAATAATTAGTTAGGATGAGTACCTACATAAGTTCTAACATTTACACATCTGCATATCATATAGCTTAATTGCTATAAAGCTGAGCTTTCGTCCGTTCGAAATTGCCCGGTATTTAACACATACAGTAGTAAAATAGGTCCTTTTTGATCAACCTTTAGATTTAAATCACAATTCAAAATTTTATCTAGCCTTTCTGTCAATTGATGAACACCGCTTGAATAATTATAACAGCTGCATTTTGTCTAAAATCGTAAGTTTACTTTGTTAAGAGAAAATTTAGTAACGCATTAGCCTGTAGACTATGGTTCGTAAAATGGAGCAGTTACACCACATTTACATTTCTATATTAATGTGGAGATTACTGTAATGAAAACTGGACAAAGAGTATCTTGGATTGAATGCGTTATAATGGCAATTTTAATACGTCTATAATATGTGGTAATGGTGGGGTTTCAAACACCATTTGTGAGATTTCAAAGTTATATATCTTGATTTGATACATATGTGGTCCAAGGGATTCTGAAACTTATGCAAACTTGAATGTTTGTGTTAGATTTAGGATTAGTTGTTGGAATATCACAATTTATCCTCACTGTAACTTAAGTTAACATAGCATAGTTGTTTGAGCTACATTTCGGTAAAGTTTAAAAACTAATGCAAAGACGAAATTAGAGTTATGTACGTTTGGAATCCTTCTATTATACTTTGTATAGAATTCTAAATTTCTTGCATATTTCTTAATTTGAATTTAGATTTATAAGATATTTTGTAGAAAGCACGACAAGGTTCTTTCAAAAATGAATTCAGTGATAATATCTTGCCAAGTTGCAAAGACACTGGGTTCATTTGTTTAAGCCGTTTTACACTTAACCCTTTCGCGACTAACGGGACCTATGTGTCCCAATATTGACAAATTAAAGTCTATCGGGATAAAATCGAACCGTTTTCAATGGAATATGTGCTATTCAGTCTATTATTGAATATATTTTTATGGGACTTATATGTCCCATTAGACATTTACCGTGGTTTATTTGGGTCCCAATAGTCTCGTATTGTTTTAGGGGTATTTGACTCAAGCAGAACTGGAGAAGGAGGTTGAAGCGTTTTTTGATATCGATAAGGAGTCTCTGGATGATCCTTACCATAATAGTGAAACCTCTGATGAAAACTGACTATAATAAAAAAATTATATTTAATTATTTATTTTTTTACATGTCTAGTGGGTTATTTATGTTCCACCAAAAATGTCTGACCGGGACACATATTATGTCCCTGACAAAAAGGCCGATCTCGAGAATAAAATTGATCTCAGTCATGTTTATTTTTATGTATCAACATTTTTGACACAAGAAAACTTCAAATGTGTGTAAAGTTTCTGAAAAATTTAATCCGCCTCGAAAGGGTTAAGGTAGGTATGTATTTATACAATGATTGTATTAAAAACAAAGGTAGTCGAGTATTCAACAAAAGACAAGTATCTACTTTTCGAATATTAGTTAAATAGGCGGAAGAAACTCAATTATTTGTATAAATTAATGATTTTTGTAATTTAATCTTGCACTACAGAATTGTAGGTATTTTCAAGTAAGTTGTAGATAACTCAACGCAAGCTATAATAGTATAAATATATCATTTAAAGAGATGTGCGGCCAAACTTATAAAAGTAAAAGAATATGTTGAACACATACATTACTTAATGCCTAGCCTAAAGCATAGACTGAGTATTTAGTCTATGCCTAAAAACAATAGATAAATTATTATTACAATAAACTATGAACAAGATGTAACTATAAAAGGCAATTCTGTACTCTCTTAATTTTTTAATTTTTTATTTGTAGTCATAGTGATCATTGAGTGAAGGCATACATTTAGGTAGTGTATAATAATAACAGGTTTCAGGTGCCGTTTGGCCCCCGACCGTTTCGTCCCCTGTTATACAGTAGGTACCTACCTATATTTTTGCATTAAGTAGGAATTGGAATAATAATAATATCAAGACGAACAATTACTTACCAATCAAATACCACATGTAGGTGTATTGACTGTTCAATATAGTTTTCACATATTTCTAAAAAAACCTATCACAGCTGTAACGGGAGTTACAAAGGTGGTTAAAGCCTTGAGGTTCGTCCTTAAGATTCAGTGATCCGTCTTTCAAACTTTCTCTTATAGGCAGTACATTTACCTTTCGTACTTTTTACTTCTCAGGTTACCTCAGTATAAAAAGGGTTAATTACGGAAAGGGTTAATAACTTTATAGGTTCACCAAGGTTAAAGCAATAATCATAATTACTATTCATCAATTAATTTGGAAAAATATGTTACCTATTGCGAATGATTGTTTTATCATTCATTTATACAAATTACGTTCTTACTTCCCTTACAATTGGATTATAAATTTGACAAGAAATCTATAAAATCAGTTTAAATTAAATACGTTTATTAAAGTTATTTACGAAATAGATTATTTTGAAAATCATGTGGCTTTAATGCTTTTCCAATTATTTTCATGATTACATATCGGGGGTCGAAACGGACGGGGGTTAAACGGTATAGGGGCGAAACATCTGGGGGCGAAACGGCGGGGACTCAATAGAGGGGGCTAAACAGCGGGAGCGAAACGTCACATAACCGGGTGATAATCGGTAATAAGGTGATAATTGGTAATCCGATGTTTTGTAAGGGATAGTACGGGGTTTAAGGGTTAACACCCTAATTGCAACCTTACGTTTTATCTATACATAGGAAAAGTGTAGTTTAATCGTAACATATACATCTCAATCTTGGATGTAAAATTGTAAACGATTTAATGTTAAAGAGAGCAAAGATTTATGGTGATCATTTATATTATAATGTTAATATTACATGAGAAAGACTGTTTCCTTAAATGGTATTTACGTTCGTAAACTTTCAGAGGTAAAACCACTGATTACGTGATTGCGTGCCCTGTTTCGCAATAAATTTGTTTTCTCGTGTAGAATATTTACATGGTTTGTACTTTGGAAAGTATTCAATTTAAAATGTTTTATAGGGTGTTAACGTAATTTCTTATTACATACCATTTAAATAACATTTTTATTTCAAATTCGAACGTGTCCAGCACGCAAGTCAGGGGCGGCTCTCTATAAAGAGCCAAGGAGCCATGGCACCACCTCAACAAATCAGCTAATTATCAATTCTTTAAATATAATTAACATCTTTAATTTTGTTCACTAGAACATATATTTTAAAACAAAAAAAAGTAATTGATTTGGTAATTTACTAAGAAGCCTTTGGTGGAATTAACGTGTCCCACCGTGCCAAATAGAAATTGGCTCGTTTTTCCAGCAAGTGTGGACTTCCGCGGAGAGTGGAAGGGTGGGAGGAGCTAACTGGTGTAGTGTTTTATACGTGCAACTTGAGCCATCAGAACTTTGGCACATTAGCACAATTTTCTGTTATTGTGTGATTGACTTTGCCATTTCCGTGTTTCATTCGTTATAAGTACAAACAAATTTTTCTATTTTACTTACACCGGACTAATTTCTACGTAAAATAAATACAATAAACAATCTTTTAAGTAAGTATGTACCTAACTAAACTAAACCTTTTTCCATGCATTTTACGTACTAAAGTTGGGTACATATGGAGTTTACGAGCCGCCACTGACGCAAGTTGTTCTACACAGAAGGCGCTTTCAATTGACTTGAGTTATAAGTGATATCCGCAAGATTTAACTCGAACATGCCGCGTTTTATAAAATAGACAGGTGTTTGTGTACAACTTTGCGTTAACTTTAAATGACGATTGTGTTTTCCACTAAAACGAAAACTACATAATAAGTTTTGAAACTACTAGCAGATCCCTATTCATTACATCTATGAAAAGTGTTAGCACACGAACTTTTTAAATCAGTTATTAATTTGAAATAATAGTAATAGTTTTACTAAGAGAAGGGGGGCATAAAGG
This sequence comes from Pyrocoelia pectoralis, assembly GCA_036250285.1. Classification (NCBI taxonomy): domain Eukaryota; kingdom Metazoa; phylum Arthropoda; class Insecta; order Coleoptera; family Lampyridae; genus Pyrocoelia; species Pyrocoelia pectoralis. The sequence continues at coordinate 70,088,014 of CM070074.1, forward strand.
CGGGGGGGGGGGGAGCAAACCACTAATTTTTTTACAGTCTAGTATCGATTCTTTGCTTTTAATAATGAATAGTTAATTTTGTATAAATTTATTTAGTGGAACAATGAGCAATTAAAGAAAGGGAAGGACATTGTCATTTCTGCACCAACACCGGGTGCAGAACTGTTATTAATGCAAAATAAAATAAAGGTAATTAATAAAAATCTGTTCAGTGGGACCTAATAAACATTATTAACGTTTTTGCCGTAACATATTAGTTACACTGTTGAATAAAAATTAAAGTTAGTAGGTACTGCAATGCTGGATAATTAACGTACTTTTTTACTTACCTGTTCTTTTATATAGCATAATGATTAAGTAATATAACAGTTACAAAAGGATTTAATAACAACTTTCTAATGTGGTACCTGTAAGTGTATTAACAGTAAGTACTAAAAATCTTCTTTAGCTTTTTTACAAATTTTTGACATTGTGTTGTGTGCCACTTAAAAAACATAAAGGCATTAAGAGCCCCTTCTAGATCAAACCAAAAAGAGATTCCTATACACACAAAATATCGCAAGGAGAATTCTGAACAGTTAGAAGGAAAATAAGTTAAATTACTAATGGATAGGGTTCGTATAATGAAATAAAATAAAATTGTTCTCAAATCTGGGATAAAATATGTTGAAATCAAGAACACGAAAAGAATCTTTTCTGGTTTTATTCTTCTTTGTTTCAATCACTAATAGATTTAAACGTTTATGTCGAATCCAAAGGAACAACACTTCTGGAGTTATACCAGGTATTCACTCAAGAGTGCAAATCAGGATTGAACCACTTAATCCAGAACCCTGTGCTAATCAGTTCCTAAATTTGTCTGGAGTTTTAGTTTGGAAGTGTCCCATTTTTTAGTGTATTGGAAAGCGTCTACCTACAGGACTTCTATTATCTCTAAAATAATTTTAGTGAATTCAAATTTCAACAAAAGTAGAAGCAAAATAACATTGCTGAAAAATATGATACCTTTTAACAGAATATTGTTCACTTTAAATAAATATACAGTGTGTTTCTCTTTACATGAAGACACCTAAATAACTCTTTTATTAATAGTGCAATTAGCATTACCACTGATAAAGGACACTAAGATGAGTCTTTTTGTAGGAATGATATTTTTTGTGGAGTCCAAATCTAGCCAACTATGATGAAAATAAAAACTAACGTTTCAAGTAAAGTCATAGTAGCGATGAAAATAGAGCAAAAAAGTATTAAACAAAATTGTTGCTAGTCACTAAAATAATACAAATACAAAATTTCGCTAAAAAATTTAAATTTTTTTTTCTGCATTTTTGTGTAGGTAAGTATAAGAAAATTTAAAAATTCTGGCAAGCTGCCACGAGACTTCCCTCGTATTAGCACTTTTTTCAAAAAATAAATATAGCACAATAGATATATATGGCTGAATTCACAAAACTACATAAAGAAACTGCCACTTCATCTTATAAAAAAATGAGTGCCGCCATTTACTTTATACCGGAAATGACCTCATCAAAGGTAATATTAGTATTTTCGCCCTTGGCCCGAATGCAATCGATTGGCGAAAACTGCATTTCGATCACTTTCCTGAGTATAGAGCGTTGCTATCATTTTTTAACAATTATTTTTTTTAACACTTTTTTCAAAAAATATTGTTGAATTCAGAAAAAAATACTCTTTTAAACTACCTACATAAAAAACTGCAACTTTATCTTATAAAAAAATGAGTGCCGCCATTTTGGCTTATACTGGAAGTGACGTCATCAAAGGTAATATCAGCATTTTCGCCCTTGGCCTGAATAGGTGGCCTTGCCTGAATGCAATCGATTGGCGAAAACCGCATTTCGATAACTTTAATAGTTTCTGAGTTTAGAGCGTTGCAAGGAATGGGTACGGACAGACTTACAGACTACAGACGACGAATTTTTGTTTCATTTTTTGAATCTATATATCAGAAACATAAAGATATGTAAAAATTTGCATAGGTCAATTTTTTTTGAAACACTAATACAATACTTCCATTTTACTTCGTACTCGGGAAGTAAAATAGTAGATTTCTTTGTTGCCATTCATCGCGATTATGACATTGACATGGTTGTAAATAGTAACTATGAATAATCAATTGATTATATTACCAGATAAGTGACGGATTTGGTTACGTTACAATGGACATACTTGGTAGGTGGTGGATTGCAACACATAAAAATAAGGGGGCACCCGGGTTTGAACCGGGGACCTCTCGATCTGCAGTCGAATGCTCTACCACTGAGCTATACCCCCATTGAGGCTATTTTAAACATCTGCTTATTGAAAAACCATTGCATAAAAGAAAAGTCAAAATGGGATTGCAAAAGATAAGTACAAGAATCGGTAGCGGAATTTCTAACATGTAACTAATCTCCATTAGATATAAACTAAAATCTGTTTCATTCTCAGTTTACAGTATGAAAGGTAATGGAAGTCATTATGAGAGTTTTTAGCACTGGGCTGTGTTGCTGGTTCTAAACTTCCCTCTAGACGACTTACTTAAATATGTAAATATTTCCCGAAACCACATCACAAATTATTTTAGGGCGAAGCACTTTAGAAATGTATAACATTTTAATTTTTATTGTACAGAAAAGTTTTCTTTTAATATTTCCTTGCCAAAGACTCGTATGTGTCAAAAGTCAATGAATAGATATACATATACATATTTAAATTATTTATTAACTTCTACAGGAAACCAATGAATCGGTATAGAAAATGATCATTGGACATTTTATTAACGAAATTAGTCGACAAAAAACAATTTTGACATATCATGATCAAAAATCATGTGGTAGCCGAAACTGAGTGGAATTGTAATGGGTTTTGACATTTTACTTGGTCCACACAAAAACAATTTTGATATATATCTTGGTCAAAAACCATATGGTAGCCTAAAATGTATGAAATTTTCTTTTTGGGCATCGTTACCAATGCGTTGGACGTGTTTTCCACGAAATTGGTGCATAGATAACGATTTTCGCTAAAGTTCGCGTGACAACTTTTGACATAGATCACAAATGAAATTTATGTTGAATACTTGCATACCTAAGGATGATACATTATAATCTAGTAAAATCTAGGGAATTATGTTTCTAAAATGTCCTCAGTGTATTTTTACCGTTCTCGATCCACACGAACCCCTAACACTTTTATCCCTCTTGGTCTAGAGAAGTGAAAATCAATAGCGTCCATTGTTAATCTATAAAGAACCCGTAAACAAAATTTCGAAAGTTTAAAAGTGGTATCGCGCTCACGTGCGGACGGACGGGCGGGCGAACAACAGTACAAAAGTATAAAGGATCTGAATCTAGTGCCACCAGGGGCGGATGGGCAAATAAAATTCTACCGGGAGAATAAACGTCGGCGGCCCAAAATTAACATATTATATTATATAGGGTGTCCAAATCCAAAAACAAAAAAAGATCACAGTTATTTTTCCATGACTATTTGATCAAAAATTAACAGTTTTATCGCCTTCATGGCACTCTGGATAGAAAATTAAGAATTAAAAATATTTGGAGGTTAGGTGTCGGAAAGTGGCAAATGGGTTGTCATTGTAGCTATTTTCTATTCAAGTGAGCAAAAATATACCGGGTGCCCCATTTTAAATAACAAAGTAAAGGTCATTTTTGATCAAACCGGAAGAACAATTGAATATATCAAAAAATGCACATTTATGTCGCGTATGTACGTGGCGAATTTCAATTATTTATCTTTAAAAACAAGAAAGTTATAGGGGCCACATGCTAGGGATAGGACACTGTGTCCAAGATAAGGAGGACCACTGTGGGGATTTCGGAAACGGTAAGAGATAGAGTTTCGGTTAAATAGGAGAAAAGTTGGGCAATTTTGAGTTTAGTAAAATGACATTTTTAAACTGACGAAATTCCGAACCGTTCCGAAGTTATGCAACAAAAAGCGAATTTTCAGGATGTCGTGTTTGCCAAATTGTTACTATGTCGTTGATGTTAAATAAAAAGTAAAAGAAGCTTCTACAGGTACGTTTTAACAAACTGTAACATGGCATACTGCAAAATGGAACGTGACGTTTCGTTTTCAAGTAACCATCATCAACCTTGTTTTTTTAAATACGGTCTTGATTTTTTTATACATAATATTTGGAGAGCTTTTTATTCTGCATTCAAGCATGTACCACACTTTATGGTTTAATTGCGATTGTGTTAAGAACGTCAATTAAGTCAACGTACCTACATCGTATCAGGTTCATTAAAATTACCACAAATTTTACTGAGCGCTGTTTCCTTTGACCACCAGCGAGTTTCTCCTATCAACTGGAGTTTCTTTGATCTAGAATTGTTGTCAATGTCCAACCAGTAACCCATGCGTTGATGAGATTCTTTAAAAAATGCTGCTATACAATTCAGTAATGAAGAAAACAATTATGCCTTATTGTGGGATTTGCAAATGTCTGCATTTTCCTGGAATTACTGTACATATTATCTGTACTGTTTACTTTTGGACATAATTTATGGTTCATGGTCGACTGGTCGAGGTAAAATGCCACGTCGAAACGAGAGCGCTAGATTAATGCTGTTTGCAGTAATGCAAAAATTAAACAAAGTTTTACCTATTGATCAACTAGTTCACAATGAATATATTTTTTTAAATACCATACTGAGGAAAATTGCCCAAAAATTGGGAATTTCAAATTGAAATCTGTGAAACGCCCTCTGGTGGCAATGGTATGAAATTGAAAATAATTTCCAGCATTTTCTCTTGGCCACATTTATTATAAGATTTTTTATTTCACTGTTCTATCTCAAATAGTTTCTGAGTTATTGCCGGTCTCCTTTCTTAGTTGTACACCCTGTACACAAAAAAATCAGCATCTGACATCCTAGACAGCCGCCCAAGATCAAATTAAATTACTTGCATTACTTTTTTAAAGAAAATATCAACCTTTTATGGTATTTATAATTTAATTTCTGTTTTTCAAGATACCCCATACCCGCCACTGTATCTCGGAAACCAGTCATAGGATCGCTTTGGGTCCATCAGACTTTTTGGTCAGAAAGTCGATATCTACAATATACTAAAATTTTATCAAATTTCGTCATTTTTGGAAATCTCATTAAAAGTGTGCATCCTCCTTTCTTTACTCTCCTATTTTTTCAAGAATCTAGTTGCGGATTTTGTATTTAACGTTGCTACGGAAATGAACTTTCATCACTAGTAATGCAATAGTTATTTACAGTAAGAGTGAGGAAGGTCTTTCGTTCACGCGAATTGCTTGTTCGACGATGCAATTTTAAGTGAACGAATATGACCCTCGAGTGCTGTATTTTTTATTCCTAAATAACCACTCTTCAAATTTTTGAGAATCACATACTCAGTCACAAACTCTGGTAATAAAATATTTTAACACCCATTGTAAACCATAGTCATTAAGTCATTAAGTGGATCAAACATGTTATTTTTATTTTTCGTTACAAACAGGTACCACGGTTTTATATTATGTATTTATTTACTAATGAAGTCTGGTACACATGTTGGCCATAAAATTCTAACTGATAGTAAGGCGCAGTAAAGATCGAAGGAATTGTGATTACTTGCAATCGAAATGTTGATTGCATTAGTGTTGAGCGCCATTCATGTGGTGAAACCGAAAACTGTAGGAAAGTGAACAAAAATTAGAATGATTTGTTGGAATTGAAAATACCCTTTCATTTATATTATTTGGCTTTATTGTTGAACACAATTATTTTGCTAATTATAAAAGATGAGGATCTTTGCTGTATTCTGCCAGGAATTATTTCCTGTGCAAACAAAGCTAGCTTTATTTTAATAATTACTAATGTTATGAATTTCAACTTTGTACCTATTTTATTTACATCATCTTTCTTATCTAATTATTATTACTTTATATTGAATTCATATTTACATTTGAAATATAATAACGTATTAGCATCATTGTTACCTACTCTAATGTACCTAATTAAAAATATAACGTCGTCTATTGATGGTGCGAATAATGAAATACGGTGTAAATGAAATTGGTATAATGCGACCAACACAAAGAAAATATTCGTTCACATAAGTTCACGTAAATCGATTTTATTACCGTAAAATCTTGATATGACACTAACACCCAAAATTACTTTGTGGTGACACAGTGTATCGAGCAAATTATCACTGTGCTTCACTATTTATTTTGTAGAAGTTGAAATAATAATAATATACAGTGAGCGGCTAAATTATGGAACAAATTCATTATTTTGCAAACAATTTATTTCAGACAAAAATCCTGAAATAGGTCGATTTTTAATTTTAAATGCCGATTTTTTAAATAATATGCGAACATGATGACGTCACCAGTTTTGACGTGGTGACGTAATTGTTAATTTTTTAAAATTGAAATGTAGGTCTTCTAATACCTCATTTGAAAGGTCTTTTAATACTGTATTCAGTAATGGCTTAGTTGGTCAATTTATTAAAGACCCACATTTCAATTAAAAAAATTTTAACAATTACGTCACCACGTCAAAACTGGTGACGTCACAATGTTGCCATATATGACCTGAAACGATTTCAGTTTATGTTTTTTGTAAGTATGAAATTGTGATCAAACAATTACTTTGTTTGCACTTTTGCAGTTAATTTTCAGTAAATACGTTGTGGAATGCGATAAACTAAGAAAATAATAACAAGTAATTCCATTTAAATTAAATTACATATATGAATTAAACACTTCAGCAGGATTAGGTACTTATTGTAATTACCTAATTATTTTGTTTCTTTGTACCAGGCTACCACTGGATATTTGTCTTTATATCAAAAAAACTTACATCATTAGATAGAGAATTGAAAGTCCTTTCACATTGGGAGCCACTCGACATCAGTCCCATTTAAAATTTTTGGCATGTGCTATAAGGGGTGGTCGTGAAAGGATTGATTTTCCGTCAAAATCCAAAATTTACATGTTTCTTGTTAGTTCTATCAAAGAGTAATACTCTTTGGTTCTATAATAAACAGAATATTGAATGCAGAAAGCTGCACAAGATAGGTAATTTAAGGACACAATACCACAGGTACAGCCACATCCTCCAATATAATCTACGGCAAAAGTTGTTCCAAGGTTTCAATTCTTATTAAAGTGACAACGAAGTTGATTGATTCATTAGCAAAAAAGCAATTGTAGAATTTCATACGCGTAAGTAATACCAAAGACCAATGGTCTTTGGTAATACCCATTGTTAAATAAAGTTTAATAATAGAGATCAAAAGTAAACGTATTTCTGTTCACTATAATAAGCAACTAGTTATTCACAGTAAAATACTGTGTTCGGACACTTTGTAATTTTATCCCGCATATATCTCATTGATTATGATCTGTACCTTACTCAATTTTCTCATTATATAATAAGTACACCGAATATCTATATCCGTCCGTCCCCAAAAGGTTGATTAATAATTTATATTAACGAAATTAACTTAAACAAGGTCAATAACTTACGAAGTAGATACCGTAATGCATCATTTTAAATAACAGACTCTAGTTATTTATACAAAGGTAAAGTACCGGAACGAGGTAGTCAGGGAATGGGCGGTTTTGGGTTCGCTCCCATGAGAGTACCTGGTGGATGAAAAGGTATAGCGTGAGTCCACGCCTGATCCATTAGTAAGTAATAGACTTAATATACACACACGATTAGGTATTAGGAAATTAATTGTAAAATTGTTTGCTTAATTAAATAATTATTGATAGTAAGCGAACTTCAAGTAAAATGTTCCCATTTTTTAATGAAGTAATAGAAATGGAACACCTTTAGTGGAAATGTATATTTTGCCATCACATTTCAATACAAAACGTAAACAGACAATGGCTGTAATCGATCAGAATTTGAACAAAACCAAAATTTGTAAAAGTTATATCATCCTACAATTTCTTAATATAGTTCTCTACAATTTTTTTCTTCCTATGACATTTGTATCGTATATACAACTGCCATTCTTGCTACTTTACAATTTCAAACATTTGTGTCTAATTATAAGTTATGTAAAACATGATGTATATTCGGATTGCAAGAATGAAACGTAGTACTATTATAAAGTGTTTCAGATCAAAATATTCATTGATTTATTACCGTCTCTGGATATGATGAACATTCCGCCCACATATGAAATAGGAATGAGACATTTTCTTCTATTACAAGAATCACATTTTTGGGTCCTGTTGATAAGAGTAGAAAGATTACAATACAAAATACAAAAAGTGCCATCAGATGAAAGAAATTGAATTAACACTCAACCTTCCCCATGAATATTTATTTTATTCTTTGATTGTAAGAAGTACTAATGTGATAAAATATCGTGATTATCGTTACATTTTTTGGCGAATAGACGATTAGATTAGATCTACTCTACAATATACAGGGTGGGCCAACGAAAAGGTAACAGACGAGTTTCTGGCTAGAGAAAATTTTTTTTTGAGAAACGAAAAAACACTTCAATTTTTACATCAAGGGGGACAACTTTTGCTATGAATTTCAACTTGAAGTGATTTCATCCCTTAGCGCTGTGAGAACAACCCCTAAAATTTAAATAGGGATGATGGGGCAAGTGATACATCATTTGAAAGGTCTTTCTTTTCTGATTTCAGTGCACTAATTTTTTTTATATTTTTTTTATTTTTAACCAAAAAAATTGAAGTTCCAAAATGGAAAATGAGGAAAGAAATTGGGGCATTTAAAAACTCAAAAAAGCTCGGACAGGTCAATTGTTTTTTTTTGGAGACGCTAGGTACTTTTCCTGCCATTTGACAACATTGATTCAACCCTTAAGTACAGGGTAAACAACCCTTAAATTTTTAAATAGGTACGGGTTAATTTTTTCTTGTGCTAATTAATAAAACCAGTTTATGCAAATTCAACCTTAGTTTAATAAATGTTCGAAGTGCCTGCCTTCAGCTTCCATGCAATAATACAAATTTTGAATAAATCGTCCCCGTACATTTTGCAACATTTCGGGAGTAATTAGACGGCATTTATGTATTATACGGCCACGTAACTGCTCCAAAGATTCCGGAGCAGTGGAATAAACTTTATTCTTTACATGGCCCCATAAAAAAATCTACTTTTGTTAGAAATTAGATGTCTTCACCTTTGATACTGTACTCCCGAAATGTTGCAAAATGTACGGGCACGATTTAATCAAAATTGGTATTATTGCATGAAAGCTGAAGAGAGCCACTTCGAACATTTATTAAACTAAGGTTGAATTTGCATAAACTTGTTTTATTGATTAGCACAAGAAAAAATTAACCCTTGTTTTTATTTAAAAATGTAAGGGTTGTTTACCCTGTACCCAAGGGGTGAAACAATGTTGTCAAATAGCAGTAAAAGTATCTAGCTTCTCTAAGAAAAAAACAATTGACCTATCCGAGCTTATTTGAGTTTTTAAATGCCCCAATCTCTTTCCTCATTTTCCATTTTGGAACTTCAATTTTTTTGGTTAAAAATAAAAAAAATGTAAAAAAAAACTAGTGCACTGAAATCAGAAAAGAAAGACCTTTCAAATGACGTATCACTTGCCTCATCATCCCTATTTAAATTTTAGGGGTTGTTCTCACAGCGCTAAGGGATGAAATCACTTCAAGTTGAAATTCATAGCAAAAGTTGTCCCTCTTGATGTAAAAATTGAAGTGTTTTTGCGTTTCTCAAAAAAAAAATTTCTCTAGCCAGAAACTCGTCTGTTACCTTTTCGTTGGCCCACCCTGTATGTGTGTTTTAACATAGAGGTTGAGTCACACTAAGATGAATACTTACAAGTGATTTATGATTAGAATTAAAATTTCGAATGTTCCAAAGTATTTATGTTTTGTTTATGTATTGTTGCGTTTTACCGATTATTTCGCAACATTGTTATTCCACGTTAACGCTTCTTTTGTGTTAGAATCCGTTAGAATCTTAGTTCCTTGAGCGATAAAAAATTATATTTATGTATTATAGTTAATTTACCAGTATTGATTTCTATTCTTTTTTGCAAATGCCAAAGTACAAGTTAGCTCAACAGGTGTATAGAAATGTTGGATATGCAAACTAAAATAGCGAGTATTATTAGGTCAATGGCACAGACAATAATATTGTTGAAGAAACTGTTTCTTCAAATTTTAACTGCATTGAACCATTTCATTGAACTCTTTATTGCACAAAGGTTTGATGCAAATTTTCCACTTGACTCTGACTCAGTTAAATACTTCTGGTCTTCTGGAACACGTAATATGAAATTAGTAAATATAATCACTTTGGGATCATTAATGCTGTTATTAAATTAATAAACGGGGGTACACGCGATTCTCGCGTTTTGCGTGCTTTGGGGGGAGGGGGTATCTGTGATTGTAGGTTGTAATAGCTTTTGTTTTAAAATATCACACCTTGTTGAGCTGGCTTAGTTGCTTGAAAAAAGAAAAAAAATTTACATTTTTGTACCTTTTCAGATTTTTGACCCTGTAGGTATCTGTAATTTAGCAAGTTATTAAAGTAACTAAAATAAAGGATTACATTTACTTACATTTGACGTAAAAATCACAAAAATGGGTTGATATTTGGTAAAGATATACGAATTCGTTCCTACCTAACTTATAGTAAATTTTTACCAATTATTAAAAAAAATGTAAAATGCAAACTTTTTGGAATAGATTTGAGACCAAAAATACATAATAGCCCTTTCACAATGTTAATTACGTCTTTGCACATAGTCTTTGCCCAAAAATTAACGAAAATATAACAAATTCCGTGTGAACTTCATAAGGATAGTTTAGAATGAATTTTGAATGTAAAAGAACTCAATTTGGACACTGGCAACTTTTTGGGAATACGAATGGCCTTAGGGAGAACGTTTTAACATTCATCTTTAACTATAGTAAAACTAAAAATACCATAAAACATAAAATGTACAAATAGAAGCTGGTCTAACGTTGCATAACATCTGTTTTATAGAAAGACCTTCTCTACCTTAAACAGTTTCAAATTTTTGTTTATTTCACTAACTAAAGGCCACCATTTACCTACACGTATATGTACAGCAGTAAATATGGATTTTACTTCCTCTTAAATACAATATAAGTTGTATATTTAGAAGTATAGTCAAAGTATAGGTATTCTCTTTGGTATAGTGTAACGTAACAATACACTTGCTACCTACTTTCATCAATAGATATTAAATTAAATACCTATGTAGACAAAAACATTTTTCTCGGTGAAAACATTCGACTATATATGTTACCTACGACATCGTTCATCGTTCAAAATCTCTAAATTCGAAATAAGCACACAAACATGTAAATTTCGAAAGTTACCGAAAGAAGGTATCGGGACACATAAATTAGTCTACGACGAATGCTGTTACTACTTTTTACATCATTTTAACCATGAAAATGTTAACGCGAGGCATAATAGAATCATTTTTCATCATTTGAATAACTTTTCAACTTGAAATAATTAAATTTCCATGTTATCGAGAAAAAGTTTCCGATACTTGTCATTTTGAAAATTTTCGCGAAAATACTTTCTGCCATTGTTTTAATGTTCGAAATGGGTTAAGGACCTCGGACAGACAAACTTTGCATGTTTACACAAAATTTTCACCCAAAAATAAGCACAAATAGCGAATTCTATTTTACACGTAATCTCCATAAGGAAACTTTGAACGTATTTTCTAAGTAAAGAAAATATATTTAGACACAAATACCGCTTGAATAAGATGACGGACTTTTATACTAAAATGTTTAAAACTTACTTTGAAAAAAATTAGTGCAGATATTTACGTGGTTTGCGGGGGTATCTATAATTGTAGCATTAATTTGTAGGTTATAAATTTATAATAGCTTTGGTTTTAAAATATCACATCCGCATTCGTCAGGATTCGGCGACTGTCGGAAAAGTGCACAGCAATACAAACATATACACACGTCTCGGTTATTATATAGTGATAGATTAATACAACATGTATTAGTATGAATATTGACAGCTTTCTATTATTCAAAAGTTCAAACAGCCAGCTACATTTCGCTTTATGTAATTGACAATCATTCTGTGGTAGATATGATTGGCTTATGTCATGGTTTTGGTAAATATCACGGTGCCAATATATTTTTGCAAGACATCGTGCTGCCCACCAAGTAAATAATGGTTTCCATTATAATAATTGTACATATTACCTATATAATGTTCAAAATATCACATAGAAGGCGAATTATTTAATCATGGTGTGTACTTCCTCAAGCAAGGTAAATGAAACATCAATTATTAAAACACTACCAGACATGCTACAGAATATCACATTAGACATCTCTACTGAAAATGTGTGAAATGATAATGAACCTTGTGAGTTTGTGAATGAGTGAACTACAAAATCTAGAAAATTATTTCATCAAATCAACAATTCACTTAGTATAGGTTAAAGAAATTTCTCAGATTGGAGGCACCATTATGTACGATTTTATCTTTCGTGGAACTCAGAAATTACCAACTAACCAATTTTGTGGAGCATCCTATAGCTTTCAGCGAAGCAGAAAAATGGGGTCATTTCAAAAATGAAAATTTTGCTTCCATCTGAACACAATTTGTCGTTTTTATAGAAGCGTCTACGACTCCAATACTAAATTTAGTTGGTTATGTACAATGTACGTCTATAGTACGTTAATGGGAGGAAGATAATGGCCGTTTTTTTCCATGTGCTGGGCATTGCGACTATTAATTTACATAAACTATGGATAACCAACTGAACACAGATAACCAAGAAAGAGAACCCGTTTCCCATAATAAAAACACTGGCCACTGTTTCTATATAAAGAAATGTTGTCAAAAGGTCTAAGAAACAGTGCGTTTAATGGGCAAATTATGTGTGTGCTAAACATTTAAACATTGGAGTCATTTGTATCGAATTCAATGAATAAATTCATTTTTCAGAATTCGTCCTGTAATTATTTGTCTTTAACAGAAAGCATTTAACGCCAACGACGTATAAAAAACGCATGGGGTACATTTCCACACATGTTTGTGCATATTTCTATACAGTGTAACATATATTGATCTTCGTATTATTAAGAAAAATTACAAGTATGTACCTATACAGCACCCTTTTAATTAAAGTCGTCTGTAGATATTATGACGATAACATTTGTAACAGATATGAAAACTATGATCTATGATGTAGAAAGAATGCAACCGTTTAGCAAATTAATCTAATGAAGTTGCGAAATTTCCGTGTTTCACTAATTTTTTTTTGTATATTCTAATTGCTAAGTTTGAAATCAACTTATCAACTATTTGGTAGAAAAAAATTGTCAACTTGATCACTCGAATGAAAATAGATTATTAATTATTATTGAATACCAACACGGTGCGTCTTGAAATAATTTAAATAGTTTCATAAATGCCGTTTCGCCGTTTTAAACAGTAGTAAGGTATCTCAATTTCGCCGTGTTTATGATCAAACATTCTCCTACCACTATAATTAGACATCATCACGTTATTACATAGTTTGCTTACTTAATTATAGTGGAGAGCGTGACCAAGGGAGTAGGCGAATTTGCCACAATTAACCGTCATCATCATTATTCTCCCCGTCGTCGTCGGAGTGCAATTAATATTTACTTCTGCAATTAATACACCTTACCTAAAACAAAATAAATGGGAGTAAGTGAATTGGGATAAGAAAATAAGAAATAAATTAGCTCTTCCTTTCTAATGAACCAGAGAAACGTGAGAGATATATTATTAAGGTCCTGAATTTCGTTTCACCCTAGAGATGTAATTATGTAGATAACATTCGTTAGAACTTCTCAAAAACTTTTCGAATTTGCATATAATTAGAATGGGAAATTTGAAAATTAGCTAATAAGAAATTGTATAACCTAAAACAGAAAAAAAATTTTTTCGCTACATAGTATTGATTACTAAAGGTTACCAACCTCCCTAAACTCCTTTGACCAACCCTTATTTATATGTCGTCTGGGATATATGTAAATTAAATTAGAATTTCAAACAATGTTTTAGATCAATATCACAAGTTTGTTCGTATTAATAACATGTGTTTACAGAACGTTAATTACAGTTAGTGTTCGCTGATGAAAACAGCTAATTTTAAAGAGCCGTTCGGGGGAAAATTCCATCTAATTCGACACATTTAATTAAATTAATTGTACAAATACGTCAATAATTTACGATATGTATCTTTTAATATTACCACTGGATAGAACAAATATTGGTAGACTCTAAAAGAGAATCTTATATAAACATCGTTTTTAAAGTGCATAGAGATAATAAAATTGGCATGGTCATTTGGATATACTAAAATAGCATGTAGTTAGGGTGCGGAGTGAGTTATATAGGACAAGGACACATTCAACTACCTAATGGGCAATTCTAATAAATTCTTCCCAGAGAATTTAAGCAAACAAGCAAATAAATTTCAAATTATTGTGCGTGTATGTGCGAGATAGCTTTATCGATAATATTCATACATTTTTCAAATGCAGAATTGTTTTAAAGGAATAATGGAAAGAGTAAGTTCTAGTTCTCACATGGCATACAGTCTCTGACAAACTGAAAATTAAAATAGCTTAATATTAAAGATAGTAATGAATTTTATGATTTTATCTAAATCGGTTACCTACCTACCTTTTGTGGTGGAGTTCGAAAAACTTTCGCTTATTCGTTTCCAATAACCGCTCGAGTCCTTTTGACTTCTTTAGGTCTCCAATTTTTTAATTGGAATAAAATGAAAGTAAAATATTAAAAGACTAGTACTGCATGACTGTAGGAACCCTGTTGCATATTATTTGCCATATTCGTACAATTGAAAAGTGTTTAGTTTTGTATTTGCTGCACATTTAGTACATTTCAACAATTGCCGTTTTTATAATAGGTATTAATTGAACCTTTGGCTATTCTTTCTTCATCTGTTTGATGGTATTAATTAATTGCATATTAAGAAATATACACATGGTAGTTGTTTTAAACCTTATTTTAATTTGTTTGATACCATCCTTACATTATTACGCTCACAGATCGGTTTTTGGTAGGCTTCAAAATATTCTAGTTTCATCTAATATTGTGCATGCAAGCAATTGATAATGGAAGATTACCTTTTCTGAGCAAGATTAAACTTGTCAAAGAATAGATAGCAACTCTTTCTATATTATCCGAAGAATATTTCATTAATCTGCCAGGACAATATGCGAAACTTCCCAAACATGAAACCCACTTGTAGCGAATTTAGAATTCTACATATATTGGAGGATTATGGCAATTCAGTTAGTTAGTGCACTGTCCTAGCGAGAAAGGAGCCTCCCGCGCAAGTTACGATTGTCCACGTGTAGGTCTAGTAAAATTATAATTGAAATGCTTGTGACCTTTCCCATAAAGTGCCAACTTATGAATAACCTTTACTGCAATAATTATCGAATGTAGTTAACGAACAAGCAGTCAACCTTCTTTGATAGCCCACACCCCTATAAGATTCCTGTCTCAAACCCACAAATAGTCCACAAAAGTATTCCTGCTTTTTGAACACCTACCGATAGTATACGGTTTTAGCTGTGTTAGACCTCCTTAATTTAATCTGATCCGTATACTGAATATCTTGATAGAAACATCGTCACTTGCACTAGGGTCCTACTCTTATTACCCCAGAAATATTATTGATTTATCCCTCTGCATTATTTCTCATTTCATTCAAAGCAATAAAATTCGTTTGGTGCTCCAGTACTTAAAATTTTGATGAACAGAATATTTGTTAATAGATTTACAAAATTCCATTCTACAAATCATAACCTCTTCAAATATTTCTTGTTGTTCGCGTAATACTTGAGCGAGAGAATAACTGTGATCCAGTAACAATAATTGTCCATCTGATGAATTCTAATTAAATGTTATTCTTGAATATAATATATTTCGAATCAATTTATTTGGTGATATTTATTTCAATTATCTTAATTTTCGTTATTTTGTCTCTTTCAATAATCTGAAAGTTTTACAGAAATAATCACAGGCGGAATGATCGGGAACGCTACCTTATTGACAAGTTGGCGTTTGTCCAGTTCTGGCGCTATTAAAATCCCGTCGAAACAGCTTATTGCAATCAATAATCGTAATTCTTTAAAAATGTTTGAATAATAAACGCATGTGAAGTTGACTGTTTCTCTATTTTTCCAGTTATTACTACTACATATATTTCATTTTGTGAAAGGACAGATGTATGCCATGAAACCATGTTGAATTTTAAAAGTCAGAATAGATGGAATTAGGATTAAGATTAGTAGCACAATTTTTTGGTAACTATGGTGGTTGCTTTCTGATAATGACAGCCTTGCTGCTGAAACATGTACTGTAAATAAAATATTATTGTGATTTATGTTTTCTATGTTGTATAAATGGAAAATGAGTTATTTATTACGAATAAGTATGTAAAATATGACCAGGCCCGACGAGAGGGGGGTGGGGGGGGGTGAAGGGGCCAATTCCCCGGGCCCGAGTCTCCTGTAAGGGCCCGTACGCTTTCGCAAGCCGGGATAAGTACAATATTTGTGTAATTAACATTTTAAAACAGGTATTTACATTTCACATTATAACTTACGTAATTATTTTTCATATTTTTTTTTCTTGCCCGAACTAACTCTCGACGGCCCTGAATATGACCAATAACTTGACAAATACCGACTGTCTTGAGCTGATCGTTGATATGTTAATTGTAGGTAAGTATTTAAATACACCAGATTGTTTATGAGCAGAGTAATGAAAGCACCTTCTTAATGTCACTGGAATCGTAGTTTGCAGTGTTTGCACGCTAACGCTTAAAAAACATTTTTCGTTGTTAAGTGAGGGCTTAATTCGGTGATGGAGAATTCACAATAATTAGTTGCCTTCTGTAAAAAAGTCGGAGATAAGGTTCGTTTTAGCATTTTACTTTACCTTTTGTTTAGTTACAGAAATAGATAGTTCAAAATCCTTCAATTGTTTAATTTTATCTAGGAATCAAAAAACATTCACAATCTTTCGTTTATGGCAAAAACTGCTTAAAATATTTTGCATACGTGTACCTACAAAGGAACTGACTCCAACTGAAATGATCTTGTCAACAAATTAATAAAATGTCTTTTTTGTTAGCTTTTTAAGAGCGGTTGTTTAAAACCACTTTTAAATATTTATTTTACGGAGATTTTATTTCCGACTTTACACTCTGCAAATAAGATTTTAGTGATGTTTTGGTGTAGTAAAGTTGGTATTTTTATATTTACATCGCATACAATAACATAAACTATAAAGTCGTAAAAGCGATAAAATTTGCTTAGAAAAAGAAAATTGAGGTATTTCCGAAACGATTTTCGGTTATATCAAAAGTTCGTAGAAAAAAAAGTTGATATTGACGTCATTAGTTTTCCTCAAACTATGGAAGAGAAAGTTTAATCGTTTTGAGTATCGAGAATTTTCAATTGTAAAATTGTTAATGACAACTTTTTGCAATAACGGAATTTCACTTATTAGTTTTTACGGAACTTTGTATAGAAGCGCATTAAACAAGGACAAAAGACGACTAAAAATTTGGTTCCCAAGAAAAGGACATCATAAAATGTCAGTTTTAATTTTGTGAACTTACAAAATTTTGCAGATAATTATTTTAAATGAACAAATGAGATGCTGTTATATGGAAATGCATACCGCCATTCTTGTATACATATATGTAATGTTGTGGCCATTTTCCACTGAGCCGATGGATGTTTGATGAAGGACTGTCACGATTTTTGCACTGGAGTATAATAGTGGGGCCGTGTTTCGTCACCAGGAAGAAAATAATTCAAAAATTCGAAAGGGTTTTTCTTAAAATGCTTAAAACTGTCGCCAGTCATTCGCGCTCCTTCAAGGTTTGGTCAGAATTCAATATCCACTGCACCCACTTTGCTGACAGCTTGGCGGTGATAATAAATAAAGGAACAAATGCACTATTCGATATTTTTCTTGGGAGTGCGTGGCTAGTAGGTGAATATTGTAAATTTTCAATGACCTGATCTTTTGAGTCACCTCCGCCTGAGTCCCATCGTCGGCTGAAGTGTTTGTGTAAGTGTACTTTATGTCAAAGTATTTTTTCAATAGAGAATAGTTTCAATATTTATGTATGGGTTTGTTTATTTTATCTATTAATTCGATTAGTTTATATTACATACTTGTTTTCATTTATTTTAGATAATCGCAAAACTTGAAAAAAAAACAAAGAGAAGCTTAGTAACAAAAAAAGCACCCAACAGCCCGATCGTGTTTAAGTCAAACAGCAGACGATTGCATAATTACTTCAGAGAATGTTCCAGATGATGCATCACAGTTTTAGGACATGCTGCCGCTTCATCAGCTGCGTCAGTAGTTACAGCCATATCAACAACAATCGTAGATATCGCTCAGTGACCGTCGTTTTTGTCGTCCAAAATAATTGACAGCTTGTAAGGTCAAAGGGGTTGAAGCGGATCATTAAAAATATTTCTAACTCTTCCATTTCTATACTATGTTTTTATCATTACGTATTGAACAAACAGTCGCATTCATCAACTTAGAAAACAAAAACAATTGTACCGAACCCATAATAATAATTTGCATGGTATATCTTTAACAAAAACAGAAAAGGATAATTTCAGTTACTGCGATTGATAGGGAAAGGGATACACACAAGCTCGTGCAAATTATGAAAGAGAAACATGGAAACGACTTAGTCCAAAGCCCCTACTAAAGCATAAGGAGTAGATACATAATTTAACAGGTAAGTAAGTAGAAAAATACACTCCTCTTTAAGAATTGTTTTGCTCTAATTTCGAGCTGTCGTTGATGACGGAAAGAGCTATAGAGTGTTATAGAGCTATTGGGTAATGGAATGTGAAGGATATAAAAGTGGGCCGTTACCATGTTTGTACACAAGAATAATTTTACGTGAAATAAACAATAATAAGGACCGCCAAATATATCAACATAAAATGGAATTCTTATAAACAAAATATTCTATACATTAAGTTAATAAGTTCTACTTGTATCAACAGGTAAACGTTGCATTTTTTATAATAACATTATGAATATCAAGCGTGTTAACAGACTGTATTCATTACCTTCCACACATTACCTACCCTGTTCTTTTCTGACACTTTACACGCTTATTACTACAGCATCCAATTACAAATTAACTGGAAAGTGTAATAAAATAACACCTACTCCTGACGTGCTTGAATAAATGTATACAAAGTATCTCTTATTACTGCATGAAGAATTTTGAAGCTTATTTTCAGTTATTGTTTACGGGAGAACCGTAGTTACATCATTAAGTATATCGAATTTATTATTTTTAGGTTTTTGAAAGTTATAGAGGCGCCAGTATCCCAGCAAATATAATAGTATAGTAGGTATAATATTGCAGATTCTTCCTTAAAGTGGTTGAATCACAAGAATCTTAAATTAAGTTTGGAAAACTTCGGCCTGGAAAACTTGGTTAAATATATCAACTTAGTAGCTTTGCTATTTCGTTACGAACTTTTCAAGTAGGTATCATATTTTATTGATCTAATCCAAGATCTAAGATTCTTATTTACTTGTTAACAAATTTATTAGTTTAACTTCAGTTGTAAGCACATTTCTGTTTAACTTCAACTAACAAATGAACACTAGAAAGCTTCTTAGACATAAATAGTAGAGGGAAAATAATACAAAAACTTCATGTCTTCATATCAAAAATAACGCCGACAGTATTGCAAATTCGCCTCTTAGCTTAATAGTCTTTCATATTACTTCGACCAACTGCAAAATGTATACAAATCTCCAAAAGACATACCTTCCTATTTTGTTCGCCATTTTTAATTGAAAACGATATTAGAATACATAATTCATTTTTTGATACCAAAAAATTGGATTCTTTGGCTTTAACGTGTAGAGGGATCAGTTCAACGATTTTTACACAGATCGAACATTTTGTGAAGTGGGGGGTCATTACAGTACCTACCTATAACATTTTTTGACTTGTTTTTTTCAAAATAAAGAACGGAATATTGTAATTATGTAACATCCATTGAGTAAAAGGAAACATCGAAAATGCCCATTCTTTGCTGTACTTTCTATAATCTAGGATAACAGAAATGCCGTTCAGAAATAATAAATGCGTTATTAGTTTTGGTTTTAATACTATTAGATACACTTAATAAACTAAAATGTTGGTAAGTTGAAATTCAGATTAGATAAGGTTAGTCTGTTAATTTATAGCGAAATATTCACGGCAATGATATTACTATCAACAAAGATTTTTACGTACCAGTGTCAAATGAGTACTCTCAGTAGGTACTGCATAGTTATAAAGAACGTTTGTTTTAGAAGTTTCCTTGTATTTCCGGGAGAAGTTATGAAGAAAGTTTTCATCAGAGAAAGTGGGAATTCAATCAACAATTGAAAAATTGCGTTGATCTCTCAAGATCCTGAGATTCATTTCCCTACAGACCCGACAGATTCTTTTGTTCAACTCTCGATGTAAGTTATTCTAGAGCGTTTGTTGTTTTTATGTATATCGCCAGCGAAGAGTTGAGTTAATCAATGATTAAAGAGTCTTCGCTAATCACCTAATCGCTGATTGGTAATGGTTGCAAATTTTTTGTAAATAAAAATTTTAGGCTCCTTAAATGAGAATTTTACCTGTGAGTTCGGGCAAAGGAAAGCATGTAAATTAGAAGACAAAACAACTCTTAATTAAATTTTGCGTAATTGTATGTGCCCTTATTTTTAAGGTAGCCCCTTTAGCAATCATTGCATTAATGAAGGGTATTTTTCCTCAAAGTAAATGTCGAAGGTGAACCGTTTTTACAGTCGCAAAATTCTACGATGTTACATTTTTCTGAATTGGTTACCTAATAAATTCAAGTAAGCCTTAATAAGCGTTTAATTTCATATTACTCAAATAAGGAGAAAAGTAAAGAACATTTTCAGATTATGAAATTAAGATTAAGAAACCGGAAAACGAATTTATGAAGTAGGTACATAGATTTGAATGTAATGCAATCTCCACAATCTAAAAAAATGAAGGGGAATGGATATTAAAATAAATTAGGAAAAAGTAAACCTACAAAATGGTGTACATCTGCACTTTCTAAAACATAAGTAGATATTTTAGTTGCAAAACAACCTACCTACCTAATACGTTACCAGTTCAGTTAATATGGGAATGGGAGGAAGGGTTATATAATCGAGGACCCAAAACTATTGAAAAAATGGGCTCCGATCTCTTTGATAATTTAGGAGATATAGGCATACATATTTACGATTCAACATCTTATTTAGTGGTCCATAAACTCAATGGATACGTTGCTTGTCACCGCAAGAGAAATATCCAAATTTACGATGCGACATCGTAAACAAGACGGTCAATTGGTTCCATTAATGATTACACGTTTACATTCCGTTTAATCCACCGAGCCTCAACACACTATCATCGTACGACCTTTCGCATTTCCGTACATATATAACATTTTGACAAAGGCCTTAAAACAACACTACTAAATGGTGGAAATCGTGTCTAGCGTGTAAGTGTAACTGTAGCTTTCTCCTTCGGTTCGGTTCATACTTTCAATACTTACTTCAATACTTTCACAGACTAGAGTAGTAATTCCATGTACGTGGAGTTCTTCTCTTGTATATAGGACTCTATTCTGCAGCTATTTTCAGCGACACTTGTGAACAAAGCACATACTTAACACCGATGGACGAGTGTCTGGAATTTAAACTATCTGAACGTGAATAGAACAAAGACTCGCTTTCGAGGCAGTGAAATATTTAGCCGTAATATCTGGAACTTTGCTGGACTTACTTAGATCGTCGATTCCAACAAGTGTTTCATTTTGTTTATACTATTTAGGATGTTTCGAGGAGGCGATGGAACGTGTATGCATATTTCCAATATTGTGGAGACAAATTGTATCGCGTACAGAAATTCTTTAGAAGTACATACATTTATGTATATAAAGTAGTTCCAGCGTAACTGAGCTATAAAGCCTGTAAGTGGTCACCGGAAGAGGTTCAGTAGCAGATCGTGTCACTTGAATTATTTTTTATATTTGAATGAGAGAAATTCCTGGGTTATGATTGTGACAGTAGAGGGAAGTACACGATTTTAAAACGTTTTATACACTTAAGGCAGGGATGCCCAACCGGTAGCTCGCGAGCCACGTGTGTCTCGCGTCAATCATTAATGTGGCTCTCGGGCATGAAATGTCTAAAAAATTATGTGCTCTATAAAATATGTACAATACCGCTGTTAATGGCCATAGTTGTTCAGACATTTCTTTAGCCAAGGAACCAAGGAGGAGGGGGCGTTATACTTATAATATAATATAAGAACATCTAGCGATAAAACAATATAACACCACCTCCTCCTCATTGGCAACGCATCGGATGGAGACTGATGATCTGATATAGACACCAGAAAAATTCACTTATTAGCTGATTAGCTCCAGCAGACAACAGTGTATGCATGTCTCCTTATGCTAGCGAAGTCATAATGCACACTAGAATCTACATGGATATTTTGTAAATGGTTGACGGAAGTTCAATCAAAGGGGCTGAATTGGTGGAATGGGTTACCACCAATCAACATTAAAAGACTGGTTGTTAAAAGTTGTAACACACTTATTTTCATTAGTAATTGATAGGAATTTAAAGGTTTATCAATTAGATTGGCATTCCTTAAGAACAGTTTAAATTTGAAACTATTTGATCGGGTACATAAGTAGGGGTTGACGGTGATGCATAAAAAAATAGAGGTGTAAGGACAACGGCAGCGTTCTTCATGTTCGAATGATTAATACCATATTACCAAAGACTTTGATATTACACATAATTCATGCTTTGTTTGTATTAATAGATCATATAATTATTTTCTCAAAGTTATCAAGGAAAAATTGAGAGACAATACATATAACGAATAATAAAATGAGATCCTTATGAATTAAATTGTGCAGAGGCCAAAACTGTAGCATAGTATTTCATATGATTAATTTTTTGGTTATAAATTAATTTAATATGAATTACTGCAAATTTAATAATTATTATTTAATATTAAATTAATATGAATTACTGTAAAATATTGAAGACCGAACTTTGATTTAAAAGTGAGCGACGTTTCTTATAAAAAATTCAATTAATGTTAGGGACAAAATGGCTTTAAGGATCGGCATTTGAGGTACTTATCTGATAAATATCATAATAGTATATTAAAGTATAAGTGGATAAACAGGTCTTTAAAACACGCGCGAGTTTTCAAGCACGATGGCGCAGCCGAGTGCTTGAAATAGAGCAAGTGTTTTAAAGACCAGTTATCCACGAATACTTTACACTATTTTTTTTATTGGTTCACTTTGAAATCTGGTATTAAAATGGAAATAAGAACTAATAATGTGAAATGGTTGAATTCGTATGTGAAATCAGTATACCTTTCGTTGTCATGGAAATGAGAAAAATGGAAATTAATTTGCAATCTGTCATTTTATTTGACGTAACAAAGTATTCCTGTCAGATCAATAACCAATAGAATTCACGTTTTTCAAATTGGTGATGCAATCTGTCATTTTATTTGACGTAACAAAGTACTCCTGTCAGATCAATAACCAATAGAATTCCCGTTTTTCAAATTTGTTGATGTTGACATGGCAACTTTACAACACGCGCGTTTTAAAAAGTGCGATTTAAACACGCTGGGGCGTGGTTTAAAAGGCTAAAATAGGACACCAATAAAAAAATGATTTTAAATGTACTGAAACCGTTTGTTTATTATATGTATTTGCAACACATTGTACCAACGGGAGGGAATGTTTATGTTAAAATATAACACTTAAACGTTATGATTTTCGTTAATTACATTGATCTTTTGGGCTCACTGTCTTCTACAATGTGTCCCTCTTTACGTTTTACAATTCAACTTTTTTCCCCATGGCTTCGATTTTTCCTTAGATCTCTTTAAAATGGCGCATCGTTTTTTTAAATTTAAGCCACGCGTCGCTGAGTATTGGAATTTTAAACATTTTGTGGGGACATCTGAAATCGAAAATGTATACCTACCACCCAGCCTGAAACCTTACAAGATTTACGAAACCCAATCACTAATGAATGCCAACAAATAACATCCGATATTCTTCACACTGTCGGGGAACATTTTCCACAGTTGCTGTACTATTGCATGGAAGTGAATGGCGGACATTTTCAACACTTAATAAGATAACACGTATAAAATAAGTACTAATCAATAAAATTAAATTAAATTTCTCTGGAACCCGCAACACAAATTTTAAAAACGAAACACCATTTTAAAGTAAATTTAATGCCCTTTCAAAAGATGTATCCCAACATACCCCTTCCCATTTGAAAAAATAAGGGTAGATGCCCCCCGCAGCAAGGGGTTGAAGTTACAATGATGGAATTAACGTGTAATTCTGTCCCGCTGTAAATAAAAGTATACGGGTCCGAAGATTTTTTTTATTTTCACATACAAAGTCGTAAACCTTGCTGGACTGTTTTCGGTGGGCCACCATGTATGTGAGCGTAGTTTTATGTTAGGTGTAATTACTTATTGTATTGATATAAAAAAGAAATAAAATTATTTTAACGGTATGTGTATCAAAAAATGTGCAAACATGTTGTATCAACTAAATAACATTGGGTGCGTTCACTGATCGCTTGGTGATACAGAATATGGTGTCTGCTAAACGGGTTTGACGTTCGGAACATTGATAGCATCTCACGCTTTAACCTAGAATAAAGTTACAAACATAGTCTTGTCATAATAGACTGAGAGCTAGCGACCGATTTGGTCAAGTCATTTCCAGATGAGGAATTGTTTTTTTTCACATTCGATACACTACTCGAAGATACGAAGGTAAGTCTGCACCTTGGACCGGGCGGATTTGAGGGGTGGTGGGCGTTTGAAGTAAAATGGAAGATGGCCTACTTTACCCAACAGCCAGTTGGTCGATGTTGCTCTTATTTAATTCGTGGTCAAGTACTGCAGTAGGAAATGAGAATGCCAGACGTTTTAGTGCGCACGGACCCATTGCCAGATCTCAATAACCTACCCTCATCGCATGAAAGCGCTTCATATACATGCGTAGCCTATTTTAACTATATCTCGAAAAACATGCAATATTCGAGTAAATATGAAGAGACCTTTTGTGGACGAATCTTCCTAGGATCTGATACACGATTTCAACTTGTGTTTACATCCCCTTTCAAATAAGGGTCGCCATATTGCTTCACTACACGTTGCGCTCAAGTAGCAGAGAAAAGGCTTGATGGAAAAAATGGCGTCCGCTCCCTAAACATGTTGAGTAGCTCTAACTGAGCGGAGTGCGTTCAGCAGACAACCACTCAACAGTTGCACAACAGTTGCGTCTGCTAAACGCACCCATTGTTAACAGTTCGTCTTTTAAATACGACAATAACGATTCAGTAGCTACGCAAACTAGTGTATGTAATGCTTTTATAATACACTTACAAGGGTAATGCTTAAAGTGTCTAAGAACTGTTCTTAGTGGTAAGGGCAGATTTGTTTATTAAATGAGCGCAAATAAATGTCAAAGACGTACATAAGACTGTCATCGTGCAAATAACCCAACAAAAGGACTATTAACATACGTTATGTACTCTTTGCATGGCTATATTACTCTGTAATATTTGCAGCATCTAAACATACATATTTTAAGGTCGGTTTTCCAAACTTTAAACAGATCAGTAGCATAAGTAAGTTTAACTTTAGATTGTTTACTGTTTGTGCATATGATATCTACTGCCAATTAAGTTTTGTACAAAGCCTTTGTTTCCAAGAAAAATTCAAATAAAGAGTAGGTATCGAAAATAATATTTTGAAGTTACAGACTTTCTCGTTCAGTTACATTGTCATTACTTATTCTGCTTTTGTTAAAACCAAATAAATCGAGCCACCAACAACAAAGCACTATTTCATATTAAAATGAGCAAATTAAAAAACCATTTGAATTTTTTCTTGTTTATTGATTAATCACAAAGCGAATATTTACTTTACTTAGAGCAACGGAAGCTTGCATAACTTCTAAACAAAAACTTTTTATTAATTCCTATTTTTTAACGTATCTTATTTTAGGTAAACGTCATCATCTGCCTTCATATTTACATGGTAACAATTTCCATTTTCATGTTTATTTTGTTCGCTTTTTCAATACTTTTAAATGCTAATGCTTATTGTAAGTCAATATTACATTGATCGCAGTAGGATATCCAATGATAAAATATCAAATGGGAGTATTTTTAGTAAAAAAGTGAAATAATAAAAAAAAGGAAGCTTTATAAACAGAAATTCCTTTTTTCCGCTTGAAAAGAGGCCTAGGAAACAACGGATAAAATGTGGGTTAAGATTACTGCATGCTCGAAATATATGAAAAATAAGATAACGTTATGAAAGAAAAGTTATCGATCTTTATACACATAAATAACAGGATTACAAATCCTTTTAGGGTGGAAAAATTATTTCTATAAAATTATTGGATTTTGCTATGTTATTGAATATTCTTTTTTTGTGTTTTCCTTATTTCACTGGGTCGTTTCAATGCAATATTCACGAAAGATATAGTAATTTTGTTTTTTATAACAACATATTTGTTCTGCGAAAAATATTTCGAAATATTTGACAAGCTGCAAGTCCAGAAACCTTTACTTTATTCAATATTTTTTTAACTCTACATCTTAGAACTTAGACAGACGATCAAGCTTTTCCTTTATTTTTTTTACTTCTTTTCTTCTCAATTGAGTTTCCTTGCTTCATTGGCCTTTAGGTAAACAGGTTTAAATTTTATGTTTTAGGAATAGACGAACGATTGGTTTATGTGTGTTCGTGTGTTCATTTTAAGACACTAACATATCTCCTAAGGATTTGACTTTTAGACATTTTCTGGTTTCTGAAGCTCGGGTGGAAGATTGCGACTTGCCAACCATAGTAAGTAGAAGCAAATGTAAAATTAAATTAAACACTACCATTGACTTAATATTCTGGATCTATTAAACTAACAAATGCGGTCTTTTCACAGCTGTAAAGTAGTTCTCATTCTCAAAACAATTCTATGAATAAATTCCTTTTCCCAGAGAAATAATTCGTAAAAGCTGCTACACCCTACCTAACTTAAATTAAATGACCAGTAAATTGGCACACAACTTTCCCGTGTTTACTACAATGACGTATTAAATAAAATAGTTTTTTGCATAAGAACTCAAAATAAAATAGTTTTTGCGTAATAACACAAAAAAAAATAATATAATATAGTGTTTAGTATAGTAGCTGTAATCAGAAAAGGAATTTTGATTTTCTACTGAAAAAATATACAGGATATGTCATAAATATTTTTATTATTTTGAAAATTTCCGGAGAGAAAAAAAAGAAAAATATAGTGTGTAGGCAGAAAATGATTTCTGATTTTCTCCTGAAATAATATACAGGGTATGTCATAAATATTTTTAATATTTTTTTAATTTCTGACTAGGTCGGAAGTAAACTTATTACTAGAGCCCGGAAAATATGAAAAATGCATATTCTTTGTTTTTAGCATATCTAGTTGTATGTCGTCAAATCTTTACGATTTTCACGATTACGAACCGATGACACTAATTTTATATTGCATATTTTGCATATTTGTACTTTTTCTGCATTTTTTCGTAAAAATTTCCCTTCTTGGCATATTTATGCATCTCGTACTCGTACCTATAATAAAATGCGTTTCACATTTTTACAAAAAAACAAAACAAATTCAAGAGGATTAAATTTAAAAGTAAATACACGAAAAACCCAAGAATGAATTCATAATTCTGAAGTCTGTCAACGTCAGCTTAAGTAACAAACAAGAAACAGTAAGACCAAACAGGTACCCATTTAAATAAATAAATTGCAGTTATTGTGTACCTATTTTGTATTGAAATTCAATGCTTTTGACTATTTTTTCAAGGAAATTAGTTAGCTAATTGTTTTTATGGATACTAGATGTAGATACTACCTGAAAATATTTGCAATCTACGCGAAGGCTTTTACGTAGGTATCTATTTTTATCCTTTTATCTTTTTTTAGCTAAAGTACCTACCTAGATTAAGAATGGTTGTTTAAAATTTATTTTAACCCTAAAATTCAAGTTGTCGTAAATTAAATTAAATCAAAAGTATTGCGATATTTTTTAAGTATAGGACTATCGGTAACGCAATAGTTTGTACAAGTATCGAGTATCGTCATAAATATTATTGTATTGTAAAGAACTTTAATATTAATTAATAATTTAATTTCAATAAAATCCTCTTCGGACTGAGAAAAATACATCTTTTAATTTTTCTCTTTTCAGTAAGCATATTTTGCATTATATATCGGCATATTTTGCATATATTTCGGCATATTTCGCTAAAAACAATGCATATATATGCGCATATTTTTCAAAATTCTTTGCATATTTTCCGGGCTCTACTTATTACACTGTACAATTTTACTTCTTCTTTGTTAGCACAAAAGTTATGAATTTTTAAAGTTTTCAACTTCAAGGATTCATCCCTCTTCCCCTATGGGAACAGAGAATGAATGTATAGTCCAGGAGCCAGCAAACAGATTTTCATGACCAAGTTCCTCTCGGGCAATAACTCGTAAAATGCTTCAGGGACTTGTATTATGAAGCCTGTGAACGTCAGCTGCGACGCCGTCGGTGGGTTGAGCAGCAGGAACCCGGCCACGCACGTAGAAAAAAAATTATTTTTAATCATTTCCTCCCGATTGAAATTTATCAAATAATAGTAACCTTATATCTTAAATAAAAATAAAAGTCAGCTGACTATAGAGTGGTGGATTATACGTCAAGCTGATCGTGCGAACATGAAAAAAATATACCTGTTGTCCCCTTTTAATCTTACCAGCGGAATTTATCGAAATGAGGACCCCTGACAAAAAAAGTTGCTATAAAGATTGATGGTTTGGAGGGGGACGTCAGATTCTGTGACAAATTTCACCCCCGACACTCACGGGGGTGGGAAACGGGGGTGACTTTAGAATGTTAAATGGAAACCCCTATTTTTTATTGCAGATTAAGAAAGAGCATAAAAAAATATGAAGATTTTATTTGTGAACTTTTTATTTATTTGCAACAGGTGGCGCTGCAAACGGGGTGTCCAGGTGTCCCATTTTAATCTTACCAGGGGAATTTTTCGAAATGAGTACATCTGACAAAAAAAGTTTCCAAATAAAACCGTCATAGGTTTGTATGAGCTTTCTGAATATGCAATAAAAATAGGGTTTTCGATGTAAGTCACCCCCCCCCCCCATCCACCCCTGAGTGTCGGGGGGTGAAATTTTTACAGAATCGGACGTCCCCCTCCAAACCATCAAACTTTTATTTAGCAACTTTTTTGTCAGGGGTCCTCATTTCGATAAATTCCGCTGGTAAGATTAAAATGGGACACAGGTATATTTTTTTCATGTTCGCACGATCAGCTGACGTATAATCCACCACTCTATAGTCAATTGACTTTTTTTTTTATACAAGATATAAGGTTAACTATTATTTGATAAATTTTCAATCGGGAGGAAATGATTAAAAAGAATTTTTTTTCTACGTGCGTGGGAGGGTCCTGCTGCTCAACCCACCCACGGAGTCGCAGCTGACGTTCACAAGGCTTCATGATACAACTCCCTGAAGCATTTTACGAATTATTGCCCGAGAGGAAATGATTGACGAAATTTGCTCGTGGCTCCCGGACTAGTAGTGCCAATAGTTTTTCATGAACTATATGTAAAACATAATAATGAAAGCTTCCACAGTTCATTTTAATTAAAAATTATTTCTTTTGGGTTAACTGTGTAGGTAATGGTTTTTATTAATTATTATTAAGGACCCTTTAGATCCATTGACAGCTTCAGGTGTTTATAAAATTTTATGTTCTTGTGGTTTGGTATATATTGGAACTACTAAACGTAGCTTTTTAACTAGAAGGAAAGAACACATGC